>JAQPPZ010016917.1:7500000-10000000 GCA_028583015.1 Wollemia nobilis | reverse complement strand
AAACTCTATCCCGCTCTGCCAACTGAGCCCGTAGAAGATCCCTCTCTTGCCGCGCATCCCCCAACTCCAGATCCCGCATCCGCAGCAGCTCTGTCAGTCGAGCAATCTCAACACCTACATCTGACCCCACCTCATCTGTATATGCCAGACACATAGGACTTGCGGGGACAGTAGCCTGCTCAAGCTCCAACTGCTCCTCCACATCCTGCATGTCCGACTGCTCCGGAACACCCAAGTCCACATCCTCATCTCCCACATCCACCATGTCTGCATCATCCAATGGCCCCCCCCAATCACCCCCTGTTGCCTCAGCATCTTCCACTGCCGCCTCCGCACCTCCCAGTGGCCCCTCTCCTCTCCAGTGCCGCAATACCCACCACGAGTCATACTCAGTGGTAGTACCAATGTCATCCACATCCGAGACCTCAATCACCGCATCCGACTCCTTGCCCAATGGCGCGGTGATCGGTGGCTCCAGATCCCTCTCGTCTCCCCGACGTCGATAGACTACGGGCTCACCAGGCAACCCCTGGCGCACCCCAAACTATCGTCTAACCCAGAGGTACGGAAAGAACTCATGCTCCGTCCCGTGCCGCCCAGTCAACCATCACTCCCTCCGTACCCATCGAAGCCACTCTCCAGCCTCAAGCCAGGTTGGACAGTCCCGATAGGGACGCCAAAACACCTCCCTTGGAGTGAGCCGAGAAAAGGCATCGGTGTAGTGCTCAAAGACACCTGCCCATCGCCGACTCTACCCCTGCTCCGTAGATCGTCGCCACAAAACTGCGTAACCAATCTCCTCATCCTCCATCGTCGCCCGAGTCGTCCATGGTAACCCAATAGGCCTCTCAACAGCTATGTGCTGCCAACCCCAGCACTGCAACAAAAAACTGCAACTGACACCCTTCCGTTGTCGACAGTGGACCCCATACAGCTCCCTGTAGAGCTGTGCCAACAAATTCGGTCCCCATCTCAGAATCAACGGTGCCTCTATCGGGCACTCTACCAACTGCCACACCAAATCTAGCAGGTTCCACGGGAACCTCGCACCTGACGAATCAGGGAGAAGAATGTTAGAAATGAGGCCCATCAAGAATGCGTGCCTCACTCCTAACACCCCCCTCTCCTTCCACCAGCTAACCAAAATCCCGCCAGCCTGGAAATCCACCTCGGCTGTCTCCACTGGGTCTGCTACACCCAGCTCCCCCCCATGCCCAAAACATCTCGTAAGTATAGCAGTCCACTGATCAAATGGAGATGTCCTAATAGGCAGACCATCTATCGAAATCCGAAGAAACCGATAGACGTCCTCAAGAGTCACAATCATCTCCCCTGTTGAGAGATGGAAAGTATTGGTCCGTGGATCCCAAAGCTTGATCAGGGCTGTTATATAGGCCTGATCTGAAACCACAGGCTCCAGTCGAGCCACCTGCTTGAGCCCAAGGGCATAAAGCCATTCCCAGTCATCATCGGTCAATGCCAACCGCGCCTCAGTAAATGCAGCGGGTACACGGTACTGGCTCCTAACAACCTGCAAAGCAAAAAAAAATAATAATAACAGATCAAATTTTCATTTCTAGGGTTTCTAACCTTAACTGTTAAACAAAAACATCATTAAAAAAAAAAAAATCGTAAAGTTTTGAAAAGCGTAAACACAAAACCAATACATAAAATAAAAGCAAAATGAACTCATGATAGCAGAGAGAATTCCAGCAGCGCTTCGCTTCATAGAATTACCTCCTCCTCCCAGAGCTCCAAAATCACAAGAAAAAAATGACACAAATGAGCCCAAAATAAAGTTTTGGCCATTAAATAGGCCTTTTGCACTGTAATTCGTCCTTGACTGGGACGAGCACTCTGATCAGTGCTCGTCCCACCTAGGGACGAATTCTCCAGCTGGAATTCGTCCCACCCAGGGACGAATTCAGGCCAGCACAAAAAAAAATCAAAAAATGACTAAAAATGCACTAAAAACAGACAATAAAATTGCCCGACAGGATTGCTATTGCACCTGACAACAAGGGCATACAAAATCGACATTGGAGTCACAAATTGTCACTATCATACTCCCTAAGAAGGCTACCATAGCCATACCGCTCCACGGGAAGACGGATTTTAGACAATTTCATCCCCAAACGACATCACAAAAGGGTCAAAGCCCACTCAAAAACAGTACAAAATTCAACAAAAACACAGCAAAAAAAAAAAAACATTGTCGGACATAAGTGCTCTTGCACTTAACCTCTAGGCAAATAAAATCGATGTCGAGGTCCAAATTATCGCTCTCCTACTTCCCCAAGAAGGCTACAATAGCCGGACCGCTCCACGGGAAGTTAGATTTTTGATGATTTCACCTCATTACGACATCACCAAAAGGGCTAACACCCACCAAAAATAGGTCCAAATGTTGGAAAAATTGCACACGCTTAACGGTAACCCTCTAAACGTACCCCTGCACAAGTCATCTTGGGTCAAGCGACTCGTCGCTTCTCTCACGAAGGTCATTCCCTCATCGATTCGTCGCTTGAGGGGGTAGTCACACTTAGTCATCAATCAACAATCACACACCCAATTAAGGAAAATGACATGCATTCAAAGAATCATTGACAAAGACAATCACGCTCCTGCTTGGGGCAGTAAACAAGCAACAATCAAATCAATCAAACGCTTGGCATTTCGTGAATCATGAACACAAGGTTCCCCCTGAGGATAAAAACGCCCTTTGCCTGTTCATGACTGATCAATGTCTAAGTTCAAGTCACACCTCAACAAAACAGGTTAATACTTGAAATCAAATTCCTTAGCTCGTCAGAAGCAAGGATTCAAGAATGCATGCCCTTTCCATACTTGGTGCATCAAAAGTTGGTTAGGTTACCAAGAAACCCTAATCATTAGTGCTTTGGTTATCTATTTTTTCTCAGCACTGCGTCACCCGCAGTGCTTCGCAAAAAGGGGCATCTGTAGACACCAAAACAGCACCAATCTGATTATGTGACCGCAAACACTGATTTCTTTGACAAACACATCCCCCGTGGCAGCCCTCAGAGGTTAAACAGTGGTCTTAACAACTTTCATAGCAATTTTGTAAGGTCAAGAAGCAATTTGGCACACTTGGACACTTTGCCCAGTATTCGTCTCACCCAGGGACGAATTCAAAATAGAATCCGTACCACCCCAGGACGAATTCTTAATCCGTCCCTGGGTGGGACGAATTCTAAGCTTAACGGGAAAAAATACAAATGGCGCCAAGTGGCAGCCTAGAACAGTCAGTTGATGACTCCTGCCTTGCACGCGTGTGTAGGTGGACAGAGGGGCCGTTAGAAGACTGTCACAAAAGGCATTTATCAAAGCCCAAGTCAACGGAGGACTCCCCTCCCTCATGGGAATAAAAGACTGCCGGCGCCTATGACCAACACATGGCATTTGTGCTTCCCTCCCAAAAGAGACCCCTTGGGTCTATAAAAGGTGGGACTTTTCTCACCCAAAAAGAACAGGTTGAAGGAGTTTTCAAGCAATGAAGTGCTATCGAGTTGAAGAACCACTTGCATCCCTTTTGGTTCACCTTCCCACATCCACCAATCTCTTTTGCAAGGGAGGTTGTTGGGTGGCCTTTGGAAGCTCGAACCTGACCCAAATCCAACACATGGACACCTGAACCAACCAATTCGCCGACCCCCCATCCTAAGAGGTTTTGGGCCCATCCCTAGTGGATTGGCTCCAAAATCAAGTGCCAACGGTGGGAGGCCCACTTGGGCACCCTCGCACTTCCCAAGTCCTATTTTAAGTTTTAGAGCATTTTAGATTACTTTTTTAGGTTGCATTTTGTGTTATTAGGTTTGATTAACCCATAGCTACAATTTTGTAACTTTTGGTCAGATTCTAGTATGTTTTGTGTTGCTTTGTTGTTTCGCTGACTTGCAGGTGTCGAGGTCAAATTCCCTAGGGTAGAGGCCAAATTGGGAGAATCCGACCATCTGGGTCATCCCAAAATGGCCCCAATTACATAACCCCCCTGTTTGCGTGCGTTTTACAGGTCTCGGGATTCGACATTGGAGTAGCAAGAGGTCGGTTTCTTCAACACGAAGAATTCGTCCCACCCAGGGACGAATTAGCGATCGAATTCGTCCTACCCAGGGACGAATTCCAGTTGAAGGTAGATTGGCCAGCTGTCTCAGTGGCAGTGGCCTTCTGGTAACTTTTCCTATCTTCTGTCAAGTTTTGAAGCCATTTGGACTCACTGTATTTACTGTTTCAGGCAAATGTTTACATGCATATTTTGTTAGTTTTAGAGAACAAACACTTTTCATTTGCGGCAGATGCTACTGACATCTTGGTTGTTTTTTTGTTCGTAGGAGAAGCAACGGAGGTTAAGAACTCATCGACATCAGCGGAGGCATCATCTTGGCCCGCCCATTGCAATCGTGGGCATGCGGAAGGAGGAAGACTAAGTCACACATTGTAACAAAGACAAATTTAATGCTCCTATGACAAATTGCAGTCAGAGTTCATCCCACCCAGGGACGAATTGCAGTCAGAATTCATCCCACCCAGGGACGAATTCCAGTTGAAGGTAGATTGGCCAGCTGTCTCAGTGGCAATGGCCTTCTGGTAACATTTTTTGTCTTCTAGCAAGTTTTCAGGCTGTTTAGAATCATTTTGTTTACTGTTTTAGATAAATGTTTGCATGCATATTTCGTTAATTTTAAAGAACAAACACTTTTCACTTGCAGCAGGTGCTACTGACATATTCGTTGTTTCTTTGTTCGCAGGAGGAGCAGCAGAGGTAAGGACTCATCAGCGTAAGCGGCGGCATCGTCTTGGCCCGTCCATTCAAACGTGGGCACGCGAAAAGAGGAAGACTAAGTCACATATTGTAACAAATACGAATTTAACGCTCCTAGCCCCCAAAAAGGGAGGAGACGTCTATGTAATCGAGGATAAGATATTTGAATAAAGAGGGCTGTGATTTCTTTACATCTTTTCTTTCATTTTCAAATTGTCTCCTTTCTTCGTTTTTGTGCATAGGATTAAAGCGTTACATTTCGTCTTACATTGCATAATTAGTGTTTCCTTTGCCCGGAATCTCGTGCTTTCACTAATACCACTTGTGAATATTTATTCTCACAAATAGAAACCATTCACTATTATGTAGAAATAATAAATCGTTCATCCATAAATAATTATTGGGACTGTGTTGTTCTCCATGGAAAGCTAATCACAAACATATTAGTCAAACCAATCAACTACTTCTAGAAATCTATAGCATGAATTATGAGTTAACTTATCCACGATGAATCGAGATACATGTTAAGAAACATTATAAGGATTTACGGTTGTAAAAAAATTCTAGTTCATCATTAATAAAGCACGCATGCACAATGAGGTGTCATATTATGATGGAAATGTTAAAATTTACAAATAAGAATTGCCCAGTAACCATGAAACTCAAGTAAACTATAAAAAATAATTAACAACCAAATAACCTCAATAAGGATAATGGTGTGGTGTCGACCATAGGCACATTTGAAATCATTTATTTAAATGAAGAGGAAACTATTAATATGTGCCTTTTATAATAATGCATAAATATTTAATACATTTATTTCTAAAGAATTATTTTTAATAGGTTATATGTGGCTTCTCTTGGGGACCAATCCAATCAAAATAACAAAATATTACATTTCCTACAGTATACATTTTTTATCATAGTTTTTTCATTTCATTTTTTCTCTTAAATATATTCTTCAACTTACTCAATGTGTTATGTTTCCACAATTGGCTCCTTGATATCATTTTGATCAAGACATAAAATCTCACTTGGCTAGTTGCCTTCTAAAATTTGAATTTCATCGGGATGAAGATCAACACCATAATTCACTAATTTTTCTCCTACTCAATTTCCTTCTCTATAAATATGCTCACACTACTAGGAGATTACCTCTATTAATAGATGATGAACATCAGTAATAATTATATTCCTTCTTCTGCGTGCCCAAATGTAAAATGGGCGTACCAAATGTCGTCGCTACTTGCGTTGATGAGTCTAGATTCCTTACTGCTCCTCCGATGTCCAGACCCTACGCTCAAAGGAATAAGAAATAGTTAGTAGCACCTATGGATGAAATAGAGCATGCAATCTCCAAGCCTACAATAAGTGAATGAGACAAAATGAATTAAACTATGACTAAAATGAATCCAAATGCTATGAAAATTTGACAGGGGCATCAAGACATCCCAAAGAAAATACTACAAATGGAATAGTCAGGAAATTCCTTGCCGATTTGAATTCGCTCCGAGGCGGGACGAATTCACCTGCAACAAAATGCCCAAAAGGTATTGTCCCAAATGTCCTTCCTAGGAAGCTCCAAAAGACCTACAAAATTGGGGTTAGCTAATTGGGGCCATTTTGGGAAGACCCAGATGGTCAAATTTTCCCAATTTTGCCTCCATCAATAGGAATTTTATGATGCTACCTGTAGATTAGTAGAAGCGAACAAAGATAGAAATATGATCAAAATTGTTCAAAACGAGACAAAATTCAAATGACAACCTATCTAAGAATCATATAATTTAATGCAAAAATGAAAGAAATCAAGTCTGCCATGGAATTCCCATCGCTCCGAAAGGGTGCGATTAGGATTGTGGCAGTGTGGGAGGGGGCGCCCATGGGGCAAGCCGCCCGTTGTTTGAGGCCAGATTTCAGCAGCAATCCACTTGGGATGGGTACAAAACCTCTTGTGTGGTATTGTCAAAACATTTGGTGGGATATTGTCACCAAATGTCGGGTTTTCGGTTCAATATTAGTCCTCCCAATAGTCACCCAATGACCTCCCCTCTAAAGGAGATCAAGGATGTGAAAGGTGCAAATCCAAAAGGTGTGAGGTATGACAATAAAACGACAGCACTTCGTTGCTCTAAAATGCTCCTTCTCTCTATATTTTGGGGTGAGAAAACTCACCAATTTATAGACCTAGAGGTCTCTTGAAATGGGCATGCAGAGGCACCACTTGGCAATCATGCCTTCCCAGGGGGAAGCAGACTCCTCCCTGAATAGGGACTTCATAACTACCCTTGTAATTGCCTCTAACGCTCGAAAACTCTCACCCATACTCCCATGCGATGAAGGAAGCGTTAAGTGGCGGATCTGAGCTGCCATTTGTCAAGATTTGAATTTTTGCTCGTCAAACCTGCAATTCGCCCCACCCTGGAGTGAATCTAGAATTCGTCCTTGGGTGGGGCGAATACCAGTTTGAATTCATTCCAGGGTGGAACAAATATTGAGCAAAGTTCTTGAAGGTGCCAAATTGATCTCTGACCTTCCAAAACTACTGTGGAAGTGGTTAGGACCACTGTTTAACCTCTGGCAGCTGCCCTCGGGGCTGTGTGTCAATGCGATCAGTGTTTGCAGTCACATAATTAGATTGGTTTTGTTTTGGTGTCTACAGTATTTTTTGTCTAGAAATGCACATGATCCATAGATATTGAGTTTAGTCTAAAGGCATGTCCTCTACTTCCTTAAATTCTTAGAGAAAAAACATGAGAGGCGTATTCATGAATCAAATGAGAAAAATAGGATTTTCAAAGAGGTAAGGTAAGCCCACTCCTATTCCGATATAGCACCATATGATTCATGGATTAATGGGAGGAAGATTGGAACTCCATAAAATATGATGCTTAAAAGATAATCTCATAGCATACATAGCTTTAAATTCAATAGTTATCATAGTCATCATCCTAAATTCTTACAAGACATAATCAAGTAGCTATGTGGATTGTATATCCAATGGAAACTTAGTAGCAATACATTTGGGAGACCTCAAGCTATTTGATGTAAATGTCTCATACACATGGTTACCTCTACTCTTAACCATATATGACCTAGATTTGTTTGATATTATAGAGGCTTATAGAGGGATGAAATCCTACTTTACTTCCCTATTATATTCTAATTATCAAGAGCTAGCTCCAATGAATGAGCTTAAAAATTAAACTTTGAGAATTCTGGCTCAAGATTAAATTCAAAATAACCCTCAACACCCACTAAAACTAGGTCTTCCATAGGATCCTCAGACACAAGGATAATTGATTCAAGATGAAAGGGAGATGATTGCAAGAAGGTGATACAAGAGGAAGAGTATTTCAATGGAGAAATATGACAAGGGAGAGGGTTAGAAGGAACAAGAGTTTCTTTCATGGTTGTGTCTATTTTTTCCTCATGAGGAGATTGATTAGGCCTAGAGTTTCTAGGAGGATCATTCTCTCCCATTTGATTACATCCTATCAGAGATTCTTCTGTTGTTGATTGAGTTGTTTTACCCAACTCTAGTCTTTTGTTGAATCTTGTTTGCATACCCTCCTTAGACTGCTTTAGTTTTTCTATTATGTTTAGATCCTTCTGTTCCTCAAATTGTTTAGTTTCAGTCTTTGAAATTAAAACTTGATCTAATCCTTTCCATCCCTCTATTTCTTTGATTTTAAACCCCCAAAATCCTTCAATTTGATCCTTCTCTTGTTTTGAGTCTATTTGAGTGGATGGGGTATCCTCTATTATTTTAGCATCATCTACTAATATCACTTCTTCAACTTCCAAATTATTGTATGCATTCTTTGTGCTGATTGCAATCACATTTTGTTGTTGTATCTTGGTATTTAGATTTATATGATTTTCATATTATGGTTATCTTCTCCATAAATATTTTCTTTTCTTGATTGAGACTATTCTCTTGTTGATTAGTATTATTTCCAAAACCACTCAAGTTTTGTTTCTCATTATGTTCTTCATCTGCTTGTTGGTTTAACTCTGTGCATTTATTTGCATACTCCATTATCTTATTAGGATTCTGTTGTTCTTCCTTGTAATGTATAGAATATCCATTATTAATTTTACTTTCTGCCTCTTCATTTACCTCTCGATAAATATCCCGATATTGTTCCTTTTCTTGTGCCCTTTCTTGTAGGCTAGAAGATTCCTTTTTCATGCTTGTAATCCTATGGTTTATTTGATTCTTCTTTTGTTGCCACTTTTTAGTAAATTTAGTTTGTCTTTGCGGATGACATTTCCCCTCCACATGTCCAAACACTTTACATTGCTTACAGTATACAAGAAAATTTTTAGATTTTAACTTTTTGTTCCCATTCCCCAAGCATCGATTTGATACTCACTTTTTCCACTTTGTCTTGTTTTAGCTTCACATTAACATAGACTCTTGCACACAACATTCTTGTTTTATTGTGGGTGGGTGGATCCATGGTTATAAACTATCCAGGCCCTTAATAACTTGATCATCCCAATATTCTATAGGCAGATATGGAAACCTAATCTAGATGGGAACAGAAAAAAATTATTTCTTTTGAGGGTTGAAGCCCTAATGCCAACGTTTTAGGAAAACCGGTCTTTTCCCAAAGAAAAATGGACCTCGTGATAAAGTCGCCACCAGATCCTCCTCAATATTGAATCGAATTAAGAAGTATCCCTTTGATAGACCAATAACATTCATTGAACCCTTTGTTTGAATTTTAGAATGAAGCCATATCCTAAGCACATCTAAATCTGGTTTAGGCCCTAGAAATTTGCCTACCATGCTAAACTCATTATCCTTCAATATTTTTTTGATTAGGGAGTCAGTAATACATACCTTTCCATTTTCATGAGATATCTCTATTCAAACTTCTCCTTTAATCGCTTCCTTGCTTCCTTTGAGAAATGATGCCTAGGAATCCTTTCCAGATCCTTTTTGTAGAACATGTATTGCATCTGGCATTTCATTTTCTACACACTGATCAGCATTCCTTAGATCCCTAGCTCTCCCATCTGGATCCTTGATTTCATCATTTTGTCCTAACAGGGGAAAGTTTTTATCATTCAATAAACCCATCCAAAACTCTCGATGTTCACAACTTGGCAACCATCCAAAACCCTCGACGTTCACAACTCGACCTCCATCCAAAACCCCAATAAAAAATTTAACCATACTACCACACACACCATTAAAATATATTTTTAATAAAAAAATTTAATTTTGTTTTTTTAAAGTTTCATTGAAATTTAAAATTAATTTTCAAATTTTCAAGTACCGTCAAAGCTGAAAACTTAAAGAGAAATTTAAAGAAAGAAAATGCTAAATATTTTTAATTTATTTAACAGGAAAGCGAATAATATTTTTGGGGTGGAGTTATTTATAGCAAGTGGAAACCATGGACTTGGAGTTAGGTTTCCTTGTATCATAATGCTACACAATTAAAAGCCGTGACGCCTTATAAAAATCGGATGTTAATAAATAGAAATGATAAAGTACATCTATAAAACAAACTAATTCGAGAATGGTTGTATTTTTTTTTATGATTCACATTGTCTTAGAGGGAGAATATTTGGTATTTTAATAAAAGTCCAAATTTAAATACGAAGGAAGAGGTAAAGACGTAGGTTTAAATTTAGAGAATATAAGGTTTATGTAATTTAAAAAATGCACACAGCCATCCTATCAACTCCAATTTAGAGAATCTAAGCTTTCTAAGATGTAAAGGTTTATGTAATTTAAAAAATGCACACGGCCATTCTATCAACTCCAATTAACAACTCCACTTCTATCAACTCCAATTAACAACTCCACTGTGGGTGAGACCGCCAGCTCCTTTTCTTTCGTGTTTGGAAGCCTTGAATATTCGTTAAGAAATTTTGTTGTGTGCGCTCTTAACGGAAACTCCTCCTTTCCAAATTCGGGAAACGCAGCCACAGGCTATGGATTCGTATGCTCGTAGTAGTTAGTTTAAGGAATTCTTTATTCCTTGCGTTCAACTGCCCATTCAAGTTCTAGATATTAATGATTCGATTTCGATGATGGAAGAGACGGTGCAGTAATCACAGTCCATTCGAGGAAGCTTCCTAGCAACAAATTCTTTTTCTTGGAATCATCACAAATTCGGGTAGGCTGTTCGGTTTTATGGCTGCCGCAGTATTCCGTGCTGTCCACTCATAAAGCCGTCACACAGATCTTTCCCACCATCAGTAGCCACCACGAATTTGGGAAAGTTGTTTGGTTTTATGGCCACCACGGTATTCTGCGTTGTCCGTTTAAAAAGCCGTCAAACAGATCTCGTGCAGCACCTATAACTACCTTGCCACAATCATTTTAAATGAATTTGGACAGATATAAGCCATCACACAGATCTTCGCGCAGTCGTCCTATAACCACCATGCCACAATCATTTTAAACCTTTTACGTCATTGAAAGCACCAGAAAAAAGCCAAACCTACAATCATTTTAAACCTTTTACGTCGTTAAAAGCACCAAAAAAGAGCCAAACCTTCAATCCCGTGAAACACAATCCCGTTAATCAATTTGTCTACCCCTTAAAAGTATTTTGTTTTGATGAAGACATACCCACCCCTCACACACTCACTCACATTACAATTTAAACCTTAAACCTTAAAAACCAAAGCTCAAACTTTTACACTAGATAAAATTCTTGCATTGCGCCATTGAAATAATAGGCTTATTATCGAAACAATTCGACAATTCGTAGATTTAAAGCAACCTGGCTTTTAGACGAGGTCAAATATATTTTCTAAAAATTGTCAAACTTTCGTGACGTTAACACACCCATTTGGCGTTTGTTTCGTCATTAAATGATGAAACCCACATCTATGTAGCAAATGACATTTGTATATAAAACACTAAAGTTATTAAATTTTTAATATATATTAAGATTTAATAGTATAGATGTAATTATTAAAAAATATATTTAAGCAAGCTTTTTTTGAATTATAGAGTAAGATTTAACATTCTAAGTATTACATTATTTTAAAAGTAGGTGTGAATAGTAAAATTCAACATTCTAAATGTAACAAATAAATAGTATACGTGATGGTTTTTTTTTATCATAAGTTTGAGTTTGTTTATTGAAGCTATTTTCAGAGTATTTTTATATATAATTGTCAATCATAAGTTTGAGTTTGATTGTTGAAGTCATTTTCAGAGTTTGAACTTGGTTGTTGAAGCTACTTTCAGAGTGTTGTTATATATAATTGTCATAGATAGAAAAATATAAAGATTTTGGTCATTCAACGATTAAAGGCTTGTGCAATTTTCTCAAAGAATTTTTTTTTGAGTTTTTATTTATCTTAAGTTGTATATTAGTTTTTTAAAACTTATATAAGGATTAAGATTGTTAAATAAATATTTCTTTCATAAATTTATTTTTTATATTATTTAAATATTCTAAGTAGTCAATTTAATATTTTTACTTAAATTTAAGATAGGTGTATTTAAATATTTTAAAGATAACATCTTGCATGCTAAACTAAAATATGTATTATATTATTATAATTTGGAGGGGTATATTTTATGTAACTCCAAGTTATATATTATTTAAGTTTTTTTTTTAAATTTGAAGAAATTTAAACACATTTTATTAGAAAAGCAAAACGTTATGTTGTAAACGTTGCAATTATGCTTTAAAAAAAGGCACTATGACATAAGCAAAAGTGCTAGAAATGCTTTTGCCTTCATGGTAGCACTTTTTTAAAAAATAACTTTTTCACCATTTCTCATTCAAAATGACTGGCAACAATTATCTTGGAAAACATATTGGAGCATGAGAATTGCCAACACTATTGACCTCCAAAGCTATTTATTGTCAACGATAAAAAAAAACTAAATTTGATAGTTAGTACCTTTTAAGTAGTTGTTCAAAAATTGACTTGATCACATCATTTTGATCCATAACCTCTAGTAGAAATCAAAAGCCCAAAATTCACCATTTCCAATATTCAACCCATTAATCACATGTTGATCCTACTTCTCCTAATACAAATTCTTACCTTGATCAATCCTATCACATTCAATATAGTCCTTCCCTAAGGATTTGTGACCTTGTAAAATCTCTCTAGCATTCAAGAATTCAATATCTCAAGCTAGGCTTATGCATAAGGGATCGGTCCCAAAATATATTTATAAAAATGAGGTAATTAATTTTTAAAATCAAGGTAATTAGTGTCTAAATTCATTTAGAAGACATGGCAAATTGCATTTTTTCATCAAAAAATATTAAAAAGTGGTGAATTTATCATTATATTTCATAATACTTGTAAAATTTAAAACGTATAGTGAAAGACTACTAGTAGCATGAAATTGGGTGAATGATGACTCACTACAGTGAAAGACTACTGATAGCAAAAAATAGAACAACTAATGAGAGTTTATTGACAACATGCAATACAACAACTAACAATTGACTACTAGTAGCATGCAACATGATGACTAATAATAAAATACTAATAGCATGCAACACAATAATTAATGAATACCTATCGATAACATACAATATGTTAATTGGTGATAGAATATCAGTAGCATGAAACATGATGACTGAGGATAACTTACTAGTAGCAAAATATAAGATGACTAACTATTGGTAGCAAGAGATAGGATGACTAATGATAGATTACCGATAGTATAACACATAATGATTGACAATAGATTATTGATAGCAAGATATAGGATGATTGACTACCAATAGCAAGAGATATAATGACTAATGATAGACTACCAATATCATGCAATATGATGACTAATGTCTACCTATCGATAACAAGAGATAGGGTGATTTATGACTAATTATTGATAGCAAGTGATGATACTACTGACAATAGACTATTGATAGCATACCATACGATGAATTATGATAGCCTATCGATCGTATGTCACATAATGATGGACAAAATGCTAAAATAGCATACCACATAACAACTGATGATAGACTATTGATAGCATGATACATGATGACTGATTATAGTCTACAAGTAGCATGCCACACGATGGCTAAAAATAGTCTACTAGTGGTATACCACCTGTGTTAATACCTCATTTAATGCATACATTCAAATGACTATAAAACGACATGTACAACTATTTTTCTCTTTTTCACAATAGAGGAGAAAATCCTAAGCTTTAAAAAATTATCCAAAGCATTCAAATATTACCCTAAGCCTTTAAAATTTACCCAAATCCTTCCTAAAGTGATAAATATTACAATAATGGATAGCTTGTCCTCCATTCTAGCATAAAAAATTAATTTTAAAAATATCATTTTCCCTATCATATCTGAAGTTCTAACACATGGTTACGATGCTACATGGGTAATTTTTTTTGGCCTTCTAGGGTTAGTATCAATGCCCTAATACAACACATAAAATAATTTATTTCTTTGAATAGTAAGTGCTCCAACAATGAGGGATCATTAATTACCATGACCATTGACAACAAGACTCTCTCATTCTCTATCAAACCTATGAATATCCAAAACTTGATAGGGTTTCCATGCAAGGATTGTGA
Organism: Wollemia nobilis; assembly: GCA_028583015.1. NCBI lineage: Eukaryota > Viridiplantae > Streptophyta > Pinopsida > Araucariales > Araucariaceae > Wollemia > Wollemia nobilis. The sequence continues at coordinate 9,985,667 of JAQPPZ010016917.1, read as the reverse complement.
AGCCATCACATCAAAGTACTCTCTAAGTGATGTTGATAAAATATGCCTAGAGACCAACTTCATTCTCTCATTGGAATTGTTATCAGATAAGTCTCCCCTTCCTTGAATTAAATAATTTCTAAATGTAATTATTAATTTTGTGTTATAATTTTCTTTGTAGTTCACTCAAATCTATCCAAAAGGAGTTGACAATTTTTAGTTGTTACCAATAAGTTTCTTCGCATGGTCATCAAGTTATTCCAAGCACTTGTTATTTTGCAAGAGAGAACAACAAACATTCCATTATTGGCATTGACACATTTTTTGCACTATCTTACACATAAGAACTTCAACTAGTCTTCATATATTTCTAGCCAAATCACAATTGATCTTAACAATGCACACACAAACACTGGTATCATTATTTCTACAACAAATTATTTACTTCATTTTTATGAAGCATTTTAAATGTAAAGCATACCTCGGTTCCAACTTTTCTCTACCCAAAATTGAGGATAGTTGGCTTAACAGTTGAAGACGTGTAGGTAAAATTTAAAATTTCAATTCAACTTTTTGATAAAATAATTTTATTATATTAGAATATAGTTTTTTTTCTTTTTAATTTTTTATTTATAGTTGAATGTAGAAAAGAGAAACCTCATCTTCTATCAAAATAGAGGTCGCAATTAGAGGATTTCTACTAGAGACCACTAGATATTCCAAGACACAATTGGAATCATAATAACTAATAACAAGATCTTCTAAATGCATGAGTTTTAGCTTTTGATAAATGAATACTCAAAATAATATTGCCACATGAACAATAATAAAGTCACAATATGAAGGAAGTGATAATGCTAAGAAAATAATTATATAAACTCAGAAACTATAATATGAAATAACTCAAATAATGCTAATGATAAATGCTCAAAAATACTATTAAAAATTATTGAATAAAGACATCAAAATACATCATACTACATCACCTTCCATTGCTTCCACGGGTCTCTCTCTCTTTGGATATTGTTCAATATCTCTTTATTACATTAATACATCCATACATATAGAATGGAATGTGACTTTTCATATGGAGGATTATTGGCCTTCACTCTTCTTACGACTCTTCATATTCCTACTATATTGATACATGTACACAAGGATAACTATGCACATTTACATTGCCAAAATATCATTGCACACTTGTGCATTTATTACATTGCATACAGTAAATATTTTAATCCTAATCTAAGATACACTTTCATAATCTATAGATGTACCTATGATTGTACATTGGCATGTACCAAATAATGTAATATATTCCAACACCCCCCTGTATTACATTATTTTATTATTTAAGACTTTAGTCTTCAGTATGGATCTTCTTCTTGTAGGTGATCTCCATATTGATTAAGTTCATTTTCTCCTTTGATTCATAGAATTATTTGTAGAGCAATATTTAGTTAATATTTTGTAGAATAATAATATTATAATTGGGTCTTAATAGGTGGTGTGGGTGGTGACATGATACAACCTTAACCTAACATTCAATTTTCTTTAATTCTTTAGCATTTTGTTTCTCTATTTTAAATTCTTCCTCATGCTCTTCTCTCTTGTGTCCTTATTTTGGTGTGTCCTTGTGCATAATGTAGATTAAAATTTTGATTTATCTACTAGTTCTTTAAAACATTCCTTTGCAATAACTACTTTTTGCTTCTCCTTGGATACTTGCTCCTTAAGCTATGAAATATCTTGCAATGTGATATTTTTTTGTACCAAAACTTTATAAACTTATTTTCCACATTAATGTTAACTACACCCAAAGAATCCAATGAACGATAACCAAGAACAATATCCATATTTTCCATCTCAATAACATTAAAATATGAGTCTAAAACATATTTATCCATGGTGATCCATAAATCTTCAAAAATTTGAACATTCTCACCCTCAATTTATATGTCCTTAATTTTTGTTGCTTGAACCTACAACCTCTTAGACAAAGCACTATTAATGAAATTATATATACTCTGCTAGGATTAATATCATATAGTATATACTACTAGCATCAATATCATATACTCCATATGTCAACTATGTTTTAGCTTCATTTTCTAAAAATATTGTAAGGTCAAATTTTCAATAAATATTAGCATGGTTGACCCAACTAACAAATATATCAAATTATATTTAAAAAATAAAAGGATTTGAAAATTTATCACTACCCTTACTCCAAATGACTAACTTCATAGGGTCACATCTCCCTCAATACTACTTATACTCCTTCATATGACTACTCATTTTAAATCCCTTCAAATTCCAAACAAAATGACACAAGAATCATCTAAATTAGATAGCTATAAAAAAATATGGCTCTAGATGTTTTTTAGAAAAAAATTGCCCTAGTTATATAATCCATAAAAAAAAATCCCATTTTTCTAGAATCATTGCTCTAATACCACTTGTGAATATTTATTCTCACAAATAGAAACCATTCACTATTATGTAGAAATAATAAATCGTTCATCCATAAATAATTATTGGGACTGTGTTGTTCTCCATGGAAATCTAATCACAAACATATTAGTCAAACCAATCAACTACTTCTAGAAATCTATAGCATGAATTATGAGTTAACTTATCCACGATGAATCGAGATACATGTTAAGAAACATTATAAGGATTTACGGTTGTAAAAAAATTCTAGTTCATCATTAATAAAGCACGGATGCACAATGAGGTGTCATATTATGATGGAAATGTTAAAATTTACAAATAAGAATTGCCCAGTAACCATGAAACTCAAGTAAACTATAAAAAATAATTAACAACCAAATAACCTCAATAAGGATAATGGTGTGGTGTCGACCATAGGAACATTTGAAAATCATTTATTTAAATGAAGAGGAAACTATTAATATGTGCCTTTTATAATAATGCATAAATATTTAATACATTTATTTCTAAAGAATTATTTTTAATAGGTTATATGTGGCCTCTCTTGGGGACCAATCCAATCAAAATAATAAAATATTATATTTCCTACAGTATACATTTTTTATCATAGTTTTTTCATTTCATTTTTTCTCTTAAATATATTCTTCAACTTACTCAATGTGTTATGTTTCCACAATTGGCTCCTTGATATCATTTTGATCAAGACATAAAATCTCACTTGGCTAGTTGCCTTCTAAAATTTGAATTTCATCGGGATGAAGATCAACACCATAATTCACTAATTTTTCTCCTACTCAATTTCCTTCTCTATAAATATGCTCACACTACTAGGAGATTACCTCTATTAATAGATGATGAACATCAGTAATAATTATATTCCTTCTTCCGTGTGCCCACATGTAAAATGGGCGTACCAAATGTCGTCGCTGCTTGCTTTGATGAGTCTAGATTCCTTGCTGCTCCTTCGATGTCCAGACCCTGCACTCAAAGGAACAAGAAATAGTCAGTAGCACCTGTGGATGAAATAGAGCATGCAATCCCCAAGCCTACGATAAGTGAATGAGACAAAATGAATTAAACTATGACTAAAATGAATCCAAATGCTATGAAAATTTGACAGGGGCATCAAGAAATCTCGAAGAAAATACTGCAAATGGAACAGTCAGGAAATTCCTTGCCGATTTGAATTCGCTTCGGGGCGGGACGAATTCACCTGCAACAAAATGCCGAAAATGTATTGTCCCAAATGTCCTTCCTAGGAAGCTCCAAAAGACCTGTAAACTTGGGGTTAGCTAATTGGGGGCATTTTGGGAAGACCCAGATAGTCATATTTTCCCAATTTGGCTTCCATAAACAAAATTTTTATGATGCTACCTGTAGATTAGTAGAAGCGAGCAAAGATAGAAATATGATCGAAATTGTTCAAAACGAGACGAAATTCAAATGACAACCTATCTAAGAATCATATAATTTAATGTAAAAATGAAAGAAATCAAGTCTGCCATGGAATTCCCATCGCTCCGAAAGGGGGCGATTAGGATTGCGGTAGTGTGGGAGGGAGCGCCCATGGGGTAGGCCACCCGTCGTTTGAGGCCTGATTTTAGCACCAATCCACTTGGGATGGGTCCAAAACCTCTTGTGTGGTATTGTCAAAACAATTGGTGGGATATTGTGGCCAAATGTCAGGTTTTGGATTCAATATTCGTCCTCCCAATAGTCACCCAATGACCTCCCCTCTAAAGGAGATCAAGGATGTGAAAGGTGCAAATCCAAAAGGTGTGAGGTATGACAATAAAATGACAGCACTTCGTTGCTCTAAAATGCTCCTTCTATCTATATTTTGGGGTGAGGAAACTCACCAATTTATAGACCTAGAGGTCTCTTGAAATGGGCATGCAGAGGCGCCACTTGGCAATCATGCCTTCCCAAGGGGAAGGAGACTCCTCCCTGAATAGGGACTTCATGACTACCCTTGTAATTGCCTCTAACGCTCGAAAACTCTCACCCATACTCCCATGCGATGAAGGAAGCGTTAAGTGGCGGATATGAGCTGCCATTTGTCAAGATTTGACTTTTTGCCCATCAAACCTGCAATTCGCCCCACCCTGGAGTGAATCTAGAATTCGTCCCTGGGTGGGGTGAATACCAGTTTGAATTCATTCTAGGGTGGAACGGATATTGAGCAAAGTGCCCGAAGGTGCCAAATTGATCTCTCGACCTTCCAAAACTACTGTGGGAGTGGTTAGGACCACTGTTTAACCTCTGGCGGCTGCCCTCGGGGCTGTGTGTGTCAATGCAATCAGTGTTTGCGATCACATAATTGGATTGGTGCTATTTTGGTGTCTATAGTATTTCTTGTCTAGAAATGCACACGATCCATAGATATTGAGTGTAGTCCAAAGGCAAGTCCTCTACTTCCTTAAATTCTTAGAGAAAAAACATGAGAGGCGTATTCATGAATCAAATGAGAAAAATAGGATTTTCAAAGAGGTAAGGTAAGCCCACTCCTATTCCGAGATAGCACCATATGATTCATGGATTAATGGGAGGAAGATTGGAACTCCATAAAATATGAAGCTTAAAAGATAATCTCATAGCATACGTTGGCTTTAAATTCAATAGTTATCATAGTCATCATCCTAAATTCTTACAAGACATAATCAAGTAGTTATGTGGATAGTATATCCAGTGGAAACTTAGTAGCAATACATTTGGGAGACCTCAAGCTATTTGATGTAAATGCCTCATACACATGGTTACCTCTACTCTTAACCATATATGACCTAGATTTGTTTGATATTATAGAGGCTTATAGAGGGATGAAATCCTACTTTACTTCCCTATTATATTCTAATTATCAAGAGCTAGCTCCAATGAATGAGCTTAAAAATTAAACTTTGAGAATTATGGCTCAAGATTAAATTCAAAATAACCCTCAACACCCACTAAAACTAGGTCTTCCATAGGATCCTCAGACACAAGGATAATTGATTCAAGATGAATGGGAGATGATTGCAAGAAGGTGATACAAGAGGAATAGTATTTCAATGGAGAAATATGACAAGGGAGAGGGTTAGAAGGAACAAGAGTTTCTTTCATGGTTGTGTTTATTTTTTCCTAATGAGGAGATTGATTAGGCCTAGAGTTTCTAGGAGGATCATTCTCTCCCATTTGATTACATCCTATCAGAGATTCTTCTGTTGTTGATTGAGTTGTTTTACCCAACTCTAGTCTTTTGTTGAATCTTGTTTGCATACCCTCCTTAGACTGCTTTAGTTTTTCTATTATGTTTAGATCCTTCTGTTCCTCAAATTGTTTAGTTTCAGTCTTTGAACTTAAAACTTGATCTAATCCTTTCCATCCCTCTATTTCTTTGATTTTAAACCCCCAAAATCCTTCAATCTGATCCTTCTCTTGTATTGAGTCTATTTGAGTGGATGGGGTATCCTCTATTATTTTAGCATCATCTACTAATATCACTTCTTCAACTTCCAAATTACTGTATGCATTCTTTGTGTTGATTGCAATCACATTTTGTTGTTGTATCTTGGTATTTAGATTTATATGATTTTCATATTATGGTTATCTTCTCCATAAATATTTTCTTTTCTTGATTGAGACTATTTTCATATTATGGTTATCTTCTCCGTAAAAATCGGATGTTAATAAATAGAAATGATAAAGTACATCTATAAAACAAACTAATTCGAGAATGGTTGTATTTTTTTTTATGATTCACATTGTCTTAGAGGGAGAATATTTGGTATTTTTAATAAAAAGTCCAAATTTAAATACGAAGGAAGTAAAGACGTAGGTTTAAATTTAGAGAATATAAGGTTTATAAGGTTTAAAGGTTTATGTAATTTAAAAAATGCACACGGCCATCCTATCAACTCCAATTTAGAGAATCTAAGCTTTCTAAGATGTAAAGGTTTATGTAATTTAAAAAATGCACACGGCCATCCTATCAACTCCAATTAACAACTCCAATGTGGGTGAGACCGCCAGCTCCTTTTCTTTCGTGTTTGGAAGCCTTGAATATTCGTTAAGAAATTTTGTTGTGTTCGCTCTTAACGGAAACTCCTCCTTTCCAAATTCGGGAAACTCAGCCACAGGCCATGGATTATGTGTCCATAGTATGAATATTCGCTTTACAATTGTTCTTTGCTTAAATAAAATAGTAAGACCGCCAGCTCCTTTTCTTTCGTTTTTGGAAGTTCAGAAAATTTGTTGTATGCACCCTTAACAGAATCTCCTCCCTTCCGCATAGGTGAAACTCAACCAAAGGCCATGGATTATGTGTCCAAAGTCTGAATATTCACCTTACAGTTGTTCTCTGCATAAGTAAAATAATAAAAAAAAAATTACTTATGAAAATTTCTTGGTTAGGCGGTTTCTGTCAAGTGACAGAAATGATGTACCAATGAAGACTGGGTTGCCCGCTGACCCAACTGCGTTGGCCACTTCGGAGGGTTCCATACTTCGTGATCGAGCGACCGCGAACTTGATTTCTTCGTAAAGGAGATTTTGGTGATTCGTCCACCTTCACCTCCTCCCCAGACCTCTGCCTCTTCCGAGGCCTGCGTCCCATGACAGTGTTGACCTCCTTCACTGCATCTCACGACCCATCGCCATTATTTTTCCAGACGGACATATAAACGCCTTTGCAGCTGATTTTAGTGGGATTCAAAAGGGGAGAAAAAGGAATTAAGTTAATTTAATAATTAAATTTAAGTGATTAAATGGTAGTTAGTTTAATTGATTAGATTTTTTAACATTTTTAAAAAATTTAGGTTTCAAATGAATAATATTTAAGATTTTTTTTTTTTTTTTTTTTAAATTTAGGTTTCAAATGAATAATATTTAAGATTTGTTTTGTTGTAATACTAATATGTGATGAATATTTTTTCACATATAATATTTTTTCGTTGTAATACCATTATTTAGTTTTAATTGATTAAATTTCTTAAACTTAAAAATTTAGGTTCCAATCTTACCATATGTGGTGAATATCCCAGCTTTATTGTAATACCACTATTTAGTTTAATTGATTAGATTTCAAATTCAGGTTCCAATCTTGCCAAATGATACATGAATAATATTTGATTTGTTGTAATACTACTATATTTTCTGAATATCCAAACTTTATTGTAATATAATACAAGTGATAATATCCAAACTTTATAGTAATACCACTATGTGATAATAATATAATACAAGTAAAATCTATATCAATCCCAAATAACCCATTAAAAAAAAATCTAAATTTAAATTCATTGAAAAAAAAAATTAAATTAAATTTAAGTCCTTCGTCGATGCATAAAGACATTACTTTACAAGAGGAACAATTTAAAACTTTGGGTAACTGCTACTAATTATAGTGATCACATTTATGATGAATAACAACGATATGAAATCTATTTAATCTAGGGTAACATAACCCATTTATTGTCTGCTGTCGGGACAGCAGTTCTTCGTTCTATGTACTAATTTGTTCTGTGAGTAGCGATCTAGGCGCCCAAGTTCTTCTGGATCTCTTCGACCACTTCTTCGTCTATTTGAAAGGCCTTCTCCAACACCATGTCAGGGATAGGAGGAGTCGACGCAAAAAGAACATTTGGAAGAATAGAAGCGCCGGGATTCTGGCTGTTGAGCGCTGAAAGCGCACTTGCAGGCGTATCTCCCACGTTCTGCAGAAAATGCACGAGTCCTCTGGGAAACACAAACACATCTCCTGGATATAGCGTTTGCGAGAAGAGCTTGTTGTTGGTATCCACGAAGCCAACCACAATTGTCCCATACATAACAAATACCAACTCGGAAGCTCTGGGATGGTTATGAGGAGGACCCACTCCTCCCTTTGCGAAGACAGAGCGAGCCATGATGAGACCTTGCATTGTGCCATTGAAATAAGAGATAAAATTCTTGCATTGTGCCATTGAAATAATAGGCTTATTATCGAAACAATTCGACAATTCGTAGATTTAAAGCAACCTGGCTTTTAGACAAGGTCAAATATATTTTCTAAAAATTGTCAAACTTTCGTGACGTTAACACACCCATTTGGCGTTTGTTTCGTCATTAAATGATGAAACCCACATCTATGTAGCAAATGACATTTGTATATAAAACACTAAAGTTATTAAATTTTTAATATATATTAAGATTTAATAGTATAGATGTAATTATTAAAAAATATATTTAAGCAAGCTTTTTTTGAATTATAGAGTGTAAGATTTAACATTCTAAGTATTATATTATTTTAAAAGTAGGTGTGAATAGTAAAATTCAACATTCTAAATGTAACAAATAAATAGTATACGTGATGGTTTTTTTTTATCATAAGTTTGAGTTTGTTTATTGAAGCTATTTTCAGAGTATTTTTATATATAATTGTCAATCATAAGTTTGAGTTTGATTGTTGAAGTCATTTTCAGAGTTTGAACTTGGTTGTTGAAGCTACTTTCAGAGTGTTGTTATATATAATTGTCATAGACAGAAAAATATAAATATTTTGGTCATTCAACGATTAAAGGCTTATGCAATTTTCTCATAGAATTTTTTTTTGAGTTTTTATTTATCTTAAGTTGCATATTAGCTTTTTAAAACTTATATAAGGATTAAGATTGTTAAATAAATATTTCTTTCATAAATTTATTTTTTATATTATTTAAATATTTTAAGTAGTCAATTTAATATTTTTACTTAAATTTAAGATAGGTGTATTTAAATATTTTAAAGATAACATCTTGCATGCTAAACTAAAATATGTATTATATTATTATAATTTGGAGGGGTATATTTTATGTAACTCCAAGTTATATATTATTTAAGTTTTTTTTTTTTAATTTGAAGAAATTTAAACACATTTTATTAGAAAAGCAAAACGTTATGTTGTAAAGGTTGCAATTATTATATATATATATATTTATGTTTATGTTTAGAAACCCAATTTTTAGCACATCATAAATATTTAAACTTGTTAACATCTTCATCAATCAACTAATCAAGCATTCAAATTGAATTAAACATTTTTAAGACAAAGTTGGAAGCATTTATTGATTTAGAAAAAAGGCACCATGACATATTGCCCCTATGGTAGAACTTTTTAAAATTTAATTTTTTTACAATTTCTCTCCTTTTTGCTTGACAATCATTATCTTGGAAAAAATGTCTGAGCATTAGCATCATCAAAACTATTGACCTTCAAAGCTATTGATTTTCAAAGATAAAAAGATAAATGTGATAGTTAGTACATTTTAAGTGGTCCTTCAAAAATGTTCTTTGATCACATCATTTTGATCCATAACCTCAATTAGAAATCCAAAGCCCAAAATTACCATTTTCAATCTTCAACCCATTAATTGCATGTCAATACTACATCTCCTACTTCATCAATCCTATCACCTTCAATACAATCCTTAATCAATGAGTCATGACATTGTAAATCTATCAATCCAAGTAACCAAGCATTCAATCTCTTAGGCACTTAGGCATCCAAACATTAAAGCTCCCAATCTCTCAAGCATATTCAAGCAACACGCAAACACATTCAACAAAAGGAAAACTAACCTTGGCATATTGGAACTACATGTTTGAATGGGTTGTGCTATTTTTTGGAGAATATTAAATTATTTGGTACCTTGCAAGTATCTTATAAATACTTTATAAATATTTGATGTCTAGGTATGTCTTGTAAATATTTGGTATTTAGTAATCAATAGATGTTTATCATTGCTAGAAGCTTGATAAATATATTTATCCTATTATAAATATGAAGGATTACATCTCCCATGAGTTTGATGAGATTAAGAGATTGTTGAAGTTGAAATGCCAAGGGACTCTTTGTAAAGGCTTTTGGTAAGGATACCATGTGAGGTTTTTGTAATTGAATTGTATTACATTATTTTTTATACTATAAAAGCATTGTAATCTTGTTATCCATGTGAATATAATGTGTTTAATTATTTATGATTTATAGGTTGAATATGCTTGTGTTGTATTGTGATATGTTGCGAGAAATTATTTAAACCTTGAATCTATTATTGGTTATTGAATTAAGCTTATTTGATAATAATAGTATTAGAGACACAGTCATTGAGCTGCCATGGTTAGTGAGTTACCTCAATTATTGAGTTTCTATAGTTAGCGACTTTCCAAGGTTATTGATTCTCCATGGGTAGGGAGTTTTCATACGTATCATAGTTCCAAAGAGTAGGATATAGAAGAGTCTCCATTGGATATGGAATAGTGTATAAATAAGTTTACTCAAAGCTTTAGTCTCTAAAAAGAAAATTTTGTTTGTGTTATGTGAAGGCCTAAGAAGTTGATAAACATCCTTGTAAGAAATCATACTCATGAGTAATAGGTATTTGTAGTATAAATTTATAAACATCCTTAGAAGAAGTCATACTAGTTATTTTATGTAGTGTCCAAGGGTGGTGAGAGGTAATAGTTTAAAATATTGACCCTTTAGCTAGCATAATAAGATATTCTACTAATGAAAAATAGAGAAAATACCATTGACAAGCAATGCTACTAAGAGGAATTTGTAGGAAGGAGGAGAGTCCATTGATGAATGATGGAGAAGAGTCCATTGACAAGTGATATCACTAGGAGGAATTTACAAGAAGGAGAGTTCGTTGATAAGGGAGAACACCATAGAAATTTTAAGGAGGTTGCAAAAGCAATGCTCAAAGAGACAAGTGGAGGAGAAACTAGACCAAAAATAATAGAAAAATAATAGGTACAGGAAATGGAAAAATAAACATTTATTGTAGGAGGTTGGATGAGAGGAAGTAGATAGAATGAAAGTAAGTTTTCAAAATAGGTTGAATATTGAATTAATAGATGCATAAAAAATATAAATTTTGGGCTTTTAGATTGTTGTTGAGGCTGAATATTAGATTGATGTAATTAGATCTATTTTTGGTGAGTGGCTTAGAATCTAATAGGGGAGTGGATCAGAAGGAATAATGGTTTATTTCATGGTTATGTATTTTATGTCCCTATGAGGGGAATGATTAGGGGTAGGTTTTCTTGTTTGTTCATATATTTTGAAGCCCTAGAGGATTTTGTGTCAGTATATTTTAATGGTTTGGCTATTTACTTTGAGTAATATTTTACTAGGTGTTATATTTCCTATAATAGAAATAGATATTATGGATATTAGGGAATGTTAGGAGTTGGAAAAAACTAACACCTAACACTTGAATCATGATAGAATAATTGACAACCTCATAGATGTCAACTTCAATGCAAACCTTAGGGTGAAGGTAAACACTAGAGATAATTTCTCTAGGCTCATTACACTTAAGAACTTTTCCTAACCATTCCAAAATTATCCTTAAAATTCCATGAAATCATAAAGCTAAATACGACAATTGTATCCATACAAGGTATTTAGATCTTAAGGGCCCTTCAAGATAAAAAATAAGTTTATCCACAAATAATGCAAGTCCCAATGTATAGAGTAGCCTGAGCATGCACAAAACTCATTAAATATAATACTTTAATGCCCTTTACCTAGAGCATAGACTAAATATACAAACCAACCCTTAGAATTATTCCCTATGTATTTCTTGTCTAGAAATGCACATGATCCATAGATATTGAGTGTAGTCTAAAGGCAAGTCCTCTACTACATTAAATTCTTAGAGAAAAAACATGAGAGGCGTATTCATGAATCAAATGAGAAAAATAGGATTTTCAAAGAGGTAAGGTAAGCCCACTCCTATTCCGAGATAGCACCATATGATTCATGGATTAATGGGAGGAAGATTGGAACTCCATAAAATTTGAGTCTTAAAATATAATCTCATGGCATACATTGGCTTTAAATTCAATAGTTATCATAGTCATCATCCTAAATTCTTGCAATACAGAATCAAGTAGCTATGTGGATAGTATATCCATAGGAAAATTAGTAGCAATACATTTGGGAGGCCTCAAGCTATTTGATGTAAATGCCTCATACACAGGGTTACCTCTACTCTTAACCATATATGACCTAGATTTGTTTGATATTATAGAGACTTATAGAGGGATGAAATCCTATTTTTCTTCCCTATTATATTCTAATTATCAAGAGCTAGCTCCAATGAATGAGCTTAAAAATTAAACTTTGAGAATCCTGGCTCAAGATTAAATTCAAAATAACCCTCAACACCCACTAAAACTAGGTCTTCCATAGGATCCTCAGACACAAGGATAATTGATTCAAGATGAATGGGAGATGATTGCAAGAAGGTGATACAAGAGGAAGAGTATTTCAATGGAGAAATATGACAAGGGAGAGGGTTAGAAGGAACAAGAGTTTCTTTCATGGTTGTGTCTATTTTTTCCTTGTGAGGAGATTGATTAGGCCTAGAGTTTCCTGGAGGATCATTCTCTCCCATTTGATTACATACTATCAGATATTCTTTTGCTGTTGATTGATTTGTTTTACCCAACTCTAGTCTTTTGCTGAATCTTGTTTGCATACCCTCCTTAGACTACTTTAATTTTTCTATTATGTTTAGATCCTTATGTTCCTCAGATTGTTTAGTTTTAGTCTGTGAACTTAAAACTTGATCTAATATTTTCTATACCTCTATTTCTTTGATTTTAAACCCCCAAAATCCTTCAATCTAATCCTTCTCCTATATTGAGTCAATTTGAGTGGAGGGGGTATCCTCTATTATTTTAGCATCATCTACTAATATCACTTCTTCAACTTCCAAATTAATGTATGCATTCTCTATGCTTATTGCAATCACATTTTGTTGTTGTATCTTGGTATTTAGATTTATATGATTTTCAATCATATTTATTTTCATATTATGGTTACCTTCTCCATAAATATTTTCTTTTTCTTGATTGAGACTATTCTCTTGTTGATTAGTATTATTTCCAAAACCACTCAAGTTTTGTTTCTCATTATGTTCTTCATCTACTTGTTGGTTTAACTTTGTGTATTTACTTGCATACTCCATTATCTTATTAGGATTATGTTATTCTTCCTTGTACTATATAGAATATCCATTACTATTTTTACTTTCTGCCTCTTCATTTACCTCTCGGTAAATATCCCCATATTGTTCATTTTCTTGTGCCTTTTCTTGTAGGCTAGAAGTTTCCTTTTTCATGCTTGTAATCCTATGGTTTATTTGATTCTCATTTTGTTGCCACTTTTTAGTAAATTTAGTTTGTCTTTGCGGATGAAATTTTCCCTCCACATGTCCAAACACTTTACATTGCTTATAGTATACAGGAAAATTTTCATATTTAACTTTTTGGTTCCATTCCCCAATCATCGATTTGATACTCACTTTTTCCACTTTGTCTTGTTCTAGCTTCACATTAACATAGACTCTTGCACACAACATTCTTGTTTTATTGTGGGTGGGTGGATCCATGGTTATAAATTGTCCAATTTGTGTTGCCAGACCCTTAATAATTTGATCATCCCAATATTCTATAGGCAGTTCTGGAAACCTAATCCAGATGGGAACAAAAAAAAATTCTTTCTTTTGAGGGTTGAAGCCCTAATGCCAATGTTTTAGGAAAAATGGTCTTTTCCCAAAGAAAAATGGACCTCGTGATAAAGCTGCCACAAAATCCTCCTCAATATTGAATTGGATTAAGAATTATCCCTTTGATAGACCAATAACATTCATTGAAACCTTTGTTTGAATTTTAGAATGAAGCCATCTCCTAAGCACATCTAAATCTGGTCTAGGCCCTAGAAATTTTCCTACCATGCTAAACTCATTATCCTTCAATATTTTTTTGATTAGGGAGTCAACAATACATACCTTTCCATTTTCATGAGATATCTCTGTTCAAACTTCTCCTTTAATCGCTTCCTTGCTTCCTTTGAGAAATGATGCCTAGGAATCCTTTCCTGATCCTTTTTGTAGAACATGTATTGCATATGGAATTTCATTTTCTACACATTGATCAACATTCCTTAGATCCCTAGCTCTCCCATCTAGATCCTTGATTTCACCATTTTGTCCTAATAGGGGAAAGTTTTTATCATTCAAGAAACCCATCCAAAACTCTTGATGTTCACAACTTGGCAACCATCCAAAACCCTTGACATTCATAGCTCAGCCTCCATCCAAAACCCCAATAGGAAATTTAACCATACTACCACACACCGCCATTAAAATATATTTTTAATAAAAAAAAATTATTTTGTTTTTTTAAAGTTTGATTGAAATTTGAAATTAATTTTCAAATTTTCAAGTAATGTCAAAGTTGAAAACTTAAAGAGAAATTTAAAGAAAGAAACTACTAAATATTTTTAATTTATTTAACAGGAAAACGAATAATATTTTTGGGGTGGAGTTATTTACAGCAAGTGGAAACCATGGACTTGGAGTTAGGTTTCCTTGTATCATAATGATACACAATTAAAAGCGATGACACCTTATATAAATCAGATGTTAATAAATAGAAATGATAAAGTACATCTATAAAACAAACTAATTCGAGAATGGTTGTATTTTTTTTATGATTCACATTGTCTTAGAGGGAGAATATTTGGTATTTTTAATAAAAAATCCAAATTTAAATACGAAGGAAGAGGTAAAGACCTAGGTTTAAATTTAGAGAATATAAGGTTTATAAGAGCTAGCTCTAATGAATGAGCTTAAAAATTAAACTTTGAGAATCCTGGCTCAAGATTAAATTCAAAATAACCCTCAACACCTACTAAACCTAGGTCTTTCATAGGATCCTCAGACACAAGGATAATTGATTCAAGATGAATGAGAGATGATTGCAAGAAGGTGATATAAGAGGAAGAGTATTTCAATGGAGAAATATGACAAGGGAGAGGGTTAGAAGGAACAAGAGTTTCTTTCATGGTTGTGTCTATTTTGTCCTCATGAGGAGATTGATTAGGCCTAGAGTTTCCCTTTTGTTCATAAAATTGGGATCCCTAAAGGAGTTTGTACAAGTAGGTTTTAATGGTTTGGTCGACCTTTTTAGGTAATATTTTATTAGGTCCCCTATTTTCTACAATAGAAATAAACATTAGGGAGATTAAGGAATATTAGGAGTTGGATAAAAGTAACCTCTAGCACCTGAATCTCGATATAAGAAGGAAGGGCCTCATATATGTTTAATTCAACACAAACCTTAGGGTAAAGGTGTATGCAAAAGAGCTTTTATCTAGAATCATTGCACCCAAAAAAATTACTTGAACAATATCTTCATTTTAATGCTCCAATAATCATAGTTCTTTCTATTGAACCATGGGATTTGCAACTGCAATGGGTTACCATTAAAATCCATTGCTTCTCATCATCCATGGGAAGGCTTTAGCTCTGATACCAATTTTTAAAAAATGAAGCACAATATTTTTCGTATTTTTTGCATAGAGATCCGAAATGCACTTTCAGGGTAGAGAGGTCCCAAACTCCTTTTCAGGGCATAGAGGCCACGAAACTCAGGGAGTGTCGATCCTTTATGGGGTGACATGGGCCTATTGCTCCTTGGTGGAGCAATGTAGGAACTATCACTCCCTTGGGGAGCGACACGGGCCTGTCGCTCCCTTGTGGAGTGATGCAGGGAGTGTCGCTCCCTTGTGGACCGATGAAGGGGCTGTTGTTCTTGGATGGAGCAACGCAAGAACTTTTCTCCACGAACAGAGCGGTTATCAGTTTTGCTCCAAGGATGGAGCAATAGGAAACTTAAGGTCAACAAGGTCAAAGGTATTTTTAGGATTTTTCAATAAGCCTTTCACACGATAAATATTTTTCGAAGACAATAGTTTGAACATGCGAAAGCTTCAAATAAATATATATCCTTTATTGACCAAAACACAATGACTGCATCTACAGTATTACAATGCTTAATACAAAGCCTATCAACTAATGCTTCTAGATCCATAGTTTTACAAGCATCTGCAACCTAGTTGTAGGTTAAACACCAGAAAAGTTTTCGGAAGGCTGCTACTCCGTCTTCTTTGCTCTGTGTTGCTCTCTCTACCTACACTATCTACCTACACTTTTGTGCAAATTCGTTGATATTTTTGAAAGGCTCTCTCTACCTACACTATCTACCTACACTTTTGTGCAAATTCGTTGATATTTTTGAAAGGCTACACCGCCTTATATAACCGAGCAAAAGAGAGGATAAAGTTTATCCTTTGACATGCACCGAATAAAACACTAGGTATTAAATGAGCACGCTGAAAACTTACGGGCAATCGAATGTCAAAAAATCTACGATCAAATTTGAATGATAAGATCTGTCAAAGATCTTACAAACCTGAAATAGAGTTTAATTTCTAACAAAATTTAGAGAATATAAGGTATATAAGATTTAATGGTTTATATAATTTAAGAAATGCACACGACCATCCTATCAACTCCAATTAACAACTCCACTGTGGGTGGGACCCGAGCTCCTTTTCTTTCGCGTTTGGAAGCCTTGAATATTCGTTAAGAAATTTTGTTGTGTGCACTCTTAACAGAAACTCCTCCCTTCCAAATTTGGGAAACTCAGCCAAAGGGCATGGATTATGCGTCCATAGTATGAATATTCGCTTTACAATTGTTCTTTGTTTAAACAAAATAGTGAGACCGCCAGCTCCTTTTCTTTCGTTTTTGGAAGTTCAGAAAATTTGTTGTATGCACCCTTAACAGAATCTCCTCCCTTCCACATAGGTGAAACTCAACCAAAGGCCATGGATTATGTGTCCAAAGTCTGAATATTCACCTTACTGTTGTGTCCAAAGTAGATATTATTTTGATTGGTTAGTTTAAGGAATACTCTACTCCTTGCATTCAACTGCTAATTCAAGTTCTAGATATTAATGATTCGATAACGATGGTCGAGAAGACGGTTTAGTAATCACAGTCCATTCGAGGAAGCTACCTATTTCCCAAGAAGCAACAGATTCTCTTAAAGATAAAACTCTTGCGTGGCGCCAGGAGTATTGTCGAAACAATTTGGCAATTTATAGAATTAATATTATATAAATAAAATATATATTTAAATAGGGTTTTCATAGATGATAAGTTTCAACATTTTATTCACATGGTCTACTTACATTTTTGATTCCAGATGTTTGTGTATAGGAAATAATCCAAGGTTCGTTTTCTTGCACAATAGTTTGGTTGTTGAAGCCACTTCTAAAGGGTGGCTATATATAATTGGTCACACATACAAAAATATAAATGATTTTGGTTATTGAAGGTTTAAAGGCTTATACAATTTTTTCACAGGATTTTTTCATGTCAGTTTTTTAAAGGTTTAAGTTTTTTAAATAAATATTTCTTTATTAAACAAGTTTGAGCTTGCTTGTTGAAGCCACTTCAATGGGTGGTTATATATAATTGATCATACAAATAAAAATATATTGAAGGTCTATACAATTTTCTTATAGGATTTTTTTAGGTTAAATGTATGTTTTTTAAAATTTATGTAAGGTTTAAGTTTATTAAATAAATTTTTTTTTGAAAATTTTATTTTTTTATACTATTTAAATATTATAAGTAGTTATCTTGATATTTTTATATAATTTTAAGATAGGTGTTATTTACATAATTTAGAGTTAACAAATTATATGTTAATATAAAATAAGTATTATATTAATATAATTTGAAGGAGTATATTTTATGTAACTCTAAGATATATATTATTTATTTATTTTTGAATAATTTAAATAAGTTTAAACACATTTAATTATAAAAGTAAAGAGTGATGATGTAAGAGTTATAACTCTTTCATTATACATTTTTTTATAAATATATAAGTATAGATATCCAATTTTAAGTACATCATCAATCTTTAAACTTGTCAACATATTTATCAATCAACCAATCAAGTATCTTAACTGAATAAGACATCTTCAAGACCAAGTTGGGAGTATTTATTGCTTTTTAATTAGAAAAGTAAAAAGTTATGATGTAAGATTTGTAACTCTTTCATTATACATTTTTGTATAAATATATATAAGTATAGACATCTAATTTTAAGTATATTATTAATCTTTAAACTTGTCAACATATTCATCAATCAACCAATCAAGCATCCTAACTTAATGAAACATCTTCAAGATCAATTTGGGAGCACTTATGCTTTAAAAAAAGGCATTATCACATAAGCAAAAGTGCTAGAAATGCTTTTGCCTTCATGGTAGCACTTTTTTAAAAAATAACTTTTTCACCATTTCTCATCCAAAATGACTGGCAACAATTATCTTGTAAAACATATTGGAGCATGAGAATTGCCAACACTATTGACCTCCAAAGCTATTGATTGTCAAAGATAAAAAAAAAAAAAAACTAAATTTGATAGTTAGTACCTTGTAAGTAGTTGTTCAAAAATTGACTTAATCACACCATTTTGATCCATAACCTCTAGTAGAAACCGAAAGCCCAAAATTCACCATTTCCAATATTCAACCCATTAATCACATGTTGATCCTACTTCTCCTAATCCAAATTCTTACCTTGATCAATCCTATCACCTTCAATATAGTCCTTCCCTAAGGATTCGTGACCTTGTAAAAGCTCTCTAACATTCAAGAATTCAATCTCTCAAGCTAGGCTTATGCATAAGGGATCGGTCCCAAAATATATTTATAAAAATGAGGTAATTAATTTTTAAAATCAAGGTAATTAGTGTCTAAATTCATTTAGAAGACATGGCAAATTGCCTTTTTTCATCAAAAAATATTAAAAAGTGGTGAATTTATCATTATATTTCATAATACTTGTAAAATTTAAAACGTATAGTGAAAGACTACTAGTAGCATGAAATTGGGTGAATGATGACTCACTACAGTGAAAGACTACTGACAGCAAAAAATAGAACAACTAATGAGAGTTTATTGACAACATGCAATACAACAACTAACAATTGACTACTAGTAGCATGCAACATGATGACTAATAATAAAATAATGATAGCATGCAACACAATAATTAATGAATACCTATCGATAACATACAATATGTTAATTGGTGATAGACTATCAGTAGCATGAAACGTGGTGACTAAGGATAACCTACTAGTAGCAAAAGATAAGATGACTAACTATTGGTAGCAAGAGATAGGATGACTAATGATAGATTACCGATAGTATACCACATAATGATTGACAATAGATTACTAATAGCAATATATAGGATGATTGACTACCAATAGCAAGATATAGAATGACTAATGATAGACTACCAATATCATGCAATATGATGATTAACGTCTACCTATTGATAGCAAGAGATAGGGTGATTTATGACTAATTATTGATAGCAAGTGATGATACGACTGACAATAGACTATTGATAGCATACCATACGATGAATTATGATAGCCTATCGATTGTATGTCACGTAATGATGGAAAAAAGGCTAAAATAGCATACCACATAACAACTGATGATAGACTATTGATAGCATGATACATGATGACTGATTATAGTCTACAAGTAGCATGCCACACGATGGCTAAAAATAGTCTACTAGTGGTATACCACCTGTGTTAATACCTCATTTAATGCATACGTTCAAATGACTATAAAACGACATGTACAACTATTTTTCTCTTTTTCACAATAGAGGAGAAAATCCTAAGCTTTAAAAAATTATCCAAAGCATTCAAATCTTACCCTAAGCCTTTAAAATTTACCCAAATCCTTCCTAAAGTGATAAATATATTACAATAATGGATAGCTTGTCCTCCATTCCAACATAAAAATTTATTTTTAAAAATATCATTTGCCCTATCATATCTGAAGTTCTAACAACACATGGTTACGATGCTACATGGATAAATTGTTTTGGCCTTCTAGGGTTAGTATCAATGCCCTAATACAACACATAAAATAATTTATTTCTTTGAATATTAAGTCCTCCAACAATGAGGGATCATTCATTACCATGACCATTGACAACAAGACTCTCTCATTCTCTATCAAACCTACGAATATCCAAAAATTGATAGGGTTTCCATGCAAGGATTGTGAAGCCATCACATCAAAGTACTCTCTAAGTGATGTTGATAAAATATGCTTGGAGATCAACTTCATTCTCTCATTGGAATTGTTATCAGATAAGTCTCCTCTTCCTTGCATTAAATAATTTATAAATGTAATTATTAATTTTGTGTTATAATTTTCTTTGTAGTTCACTCAAATCTATCCAAAAGGAGTTGACAATTTTTAGTTGTTACCAATAAGTTTCTTTGCATGGTCATCAAGTTATTCCAAGAACTTGTTATTTTGCAAGAGAGAAAAACAAACATTCCATTATTGGCATTGACACATTTTTTGCACTATCTTACACATAAGAAATTCAACTAGTCTTCATATATTTCTAGCCAAATCACAATTGATCTTAACAATGCACACACAAACACCGGTATCATTATTTCTACAACAAATTATTTACTTAATTTTTATGAAGCATTTTAAATGTAAAGCATACCTCGTTTCCAACTTTTCTCTACCCAAAATTGAGGATAGTTGGCTTAACAGTTGAAGACGTGTAGGTAAAATTCAAAATTTCAATTTAATTTTTTGATAAAATAATTTTATTATATTAGAATATAGTTTTTTTGTTATTAATTTTTTATTTATAGTTGAATGTAGAAAAGAGAAACCTCATCTTCTATCAAAATAGAGGTCTCAATTAGAGGATTTCTACTAGAGACCACTAGATATTCCAAGACACAATTGGAATCATAATAACTAATAACAAGATCTTCTAAATGCATGAGTTTTAGCATTTGATAAGTGAATACTCAAAATAATATTGCCACATGAACAATAATAAAGTCACAATATGAAGGAAGTGATAATGCTAAGTGTTGAGTGGTATTTTCACCTAGTTGTGAAAACACACTCTCCGATAGGATTTGGGTTCTAAATCCTCTGCTTGCAAAGAAATTAAACATGTAACTTCTCCAAGGTTCCTGTTATGTTAGCATTTTGCCTCTGTGTATTAATGATCTCAAATGAAGATATTCATTTTAAATTCTTGGAACACCTTAGTGGTTGCAAGTAACTGAAAACAAGGGGCACTGTGGTTTATTTTACTGTGAAAGTTTTAATGATTGTTCATTGAACCCTAATAAAGCAAATGTGATTTGGTCTCTATAAGACCATGCTGTAACTTCAAAATGAAATTTGATGAAATGCCATAAATGATGGAATTATTTATGGATTTTGAAGTTTTTTAATTTTTTAATTTTATTTTTAAGCTTGAAAAATTAAAGTTGGAGCTTCTGGAAAATAAAGTGCAGCAAAATGAAAATAAAATGTAAAAGAAAAAAGAAACTAAATTGCATTCAGTTTGATGTTATCTCGTCCTGACAAAACCAAAGATGTGAGGTTTCCATGCATGCAACCTAACCTATGGGACCTGCAAACACGCACAATCCTGATAAGCTAAGTGCTGATTCAAAGGGTTTTGAAATAAAATTCAAATTTCGAACATTCACCTAATGCAACCCACAAAAGTGGCATTTAACATTATCTATAAATCCGAAATCTGAAAAGTGAAAGAATAAACATTAAATCTATAGCATGCATAGAAAATCTCCTTATTTCTTGCCCACAAGATGCAAATTTCTGAACACTCCTGCATTAAAGAATTTATCATGTTACAACAACAGAATCTCTGGTTTCTCAAAACCAGAAAAGGAAGGAAAATAACCTCAAAGTAGGCCCAAAATGACCCTCTGGCCTTTAGCACTGCAACTCTGCTCGCAGCGGTCTTCGACCCCTAAACTTGTCCTATGATTCTGCTTTTATACTTCTGATGTGGCTCTCTGTTTCGTCCTGCGGCACTTCGTTTCACCTCCCAGAATGCATCGCCTCATATTCCTGCCTTTTTGTTGCTTTTGAATTTTTGTTCGATGCTGAAATGTTCGATATTTTCTGTTGACTGTAACGCTTTTGTAACCCTGACACCTGTATGCCACGTGTTTCACGCTTCCTTTGCACATTCTATAACGGACCCATGTAAATTGTGACATACTTATGCATGCAGCTTTGTTCCTTCGCTTTCATCATGAAAACGTGACATGTCACGATATCGTGACATTTTCCTGCCAACAGCCTTGTCTGCTTTCATGCACAGCGAAAATGAGACATGTCATGATATCGTGATGTTTTTCTGTCAACAGCCTTTCTTGCCTTCATGCACAACAAAAATCCAACATGTCATGATTTCGCTACAAGTTTTCTGCACTTAGTATCTTTTCAATAAAATGTTGCAAAATTGCTACCATTTTTTGCCCTCTGCATGGTTCTCACTTTCTGTCGTGATTTCATGATGTCTTTGTCTGGCTGGAACATTTCCTCAAAAGTTGCGCGATATCGCTACGCCTTTGTGCCTTAGACTCTTTTCATTTAGGTGAACCACGATACCGGAACACGTAGCGATTTCGCTATGCTCTTTGCTTTGTTTGGCTTCATTTTCTGACTGTAGCAAAATCGCTACCATTTTACCACTTAGGACTTTTAATCCACTCGCACCGTGAAAATGTGACGCGTCGTGATTTCATGATGCCTTTCAAATTATGCGCTTTGTGTCAGTTCTCATCGCGATGCTACACTACTGGGCCTTATCGCCTTTGGCTCGGTTTTGTCATGATTTCGTGACCATTTTATATTTTATGCCTTCTGCCCGTTTGCAAGCCACGAAAATCAAACACGTCGTGATTTCGCGATGGTTCCGCCCACCTGCTGCCGTTGACTACGTTGACCATGATTTTGTGACATGTCATGATTTCGCTACGCTTTTCTACTTCGTGCCCCGTTTGACTGTCTTGACCACGATTTTGCGACATGTCGTGATTTTGCTACACTTTTTTGCTTCCTGCCCCATTTGACTGTCTTGACCGTGATTCTGCGATATGTCGCGATTTCGCTACAATTTTCCATTCGGTCTTTCTCTCTCCTCTTTGGGCCGCGACGGAGCAACATGTCACGATTTCGTGACACTTTTTCATTTTCGGCCGCGACGGAGCAACATGTCGCGATTTCGCGACACTTTTTCATTTTCGGCCGCGACGGAGCAACATGTCGCGATTTCGTGACACTTTTTCATTTTCAGCCGCGACGGAGCAACATGTCGCGATTTCGCGACACTTTTTCGTTTTCAGCCGTGACGGAGCAACATGTAATGATTTCGCGACACTTTTTCGTTTTCGGCCGCGACGGAGCAACATGTCGCGATTTCGCGACACTTTTTCATTTTTCGGCCGTGACGGAGCAACATGTCGCGATTTCGCGACACTTTTTCATCCTTGTGCAATTTTGCCTTTTTCTTGATTTTTAGCATTTGGGTCACTGAGATCTTCTTTGAAAGCATGCAAAAAAGGTGGGTCCCCAATTTTGGGGTGTGTTGTGGATCAGCCACAACACTAAGAAAATAAGCATATAAACTCAGAAACTATAATATGAAATAACTCAAATAATGCTAATGATAAATGCTCAAAAATACTATGAAAAATTATTGAATAAAGACATCAAAATACATCATACTACATCACCTTCCATTGCTTCCACGGGTCTCTCTCTCTTTGGATATTGCTCGATATCTCTTTATTACATTAATACATCCATACATATAGAATGGAATGTGACTTTTCATATGGAGGATTATTGGCCTTCACTCTTCCTACGACTCTTCATATTCCTACTATATTGATACATGTACACAAGGATAACTATGCACATTTACATTGCCAAAATATCATTGCACACTTGTGCATTTATTACATTGCATACAGTAAATATTTTAATCCTAATCTAAGATACTCTTTCATAATCTATAGATGTACCTATGATGGTACATTGGCATGTACCAAATAATGTAATATATTCCAACACCCCCTTGTATTACATTATTTTATTATTTAAGACTTTAGTCTTCACTATGGATCTTCTTCTTGTAGGTGATCTCCATATTGATTAAGTTAATTTTCTCCTTTGATTCATAGAACTATTTGTAGAGCAATATTTAGTTAATATTTTGTAGAATAATAATATTATAATGGGGTCTTAATAGGTGGTGTGGGTGATGACATGATACAACCTTAACCTAACATTCAATTTCCTCTAATTCTTTAGCATTTTGTTTCTCTATTTTAAATTCTTCCTCATGCTCTTCTCTCTTGTGTCCTTCTTTTTGTGTGTCCTTGTGCACTTCTTCTATGGACCTTAATGCTACTACTAATGTAGATTAAAATTTTGATTCATTTACTAGTTCTTTAAAACATTCCTTTGCAATAACTACTTTTTGCTTCTCCTTGGATACTTGCTCCTTAAGCTACGACATATCTTGCAATGTGATATTTTTTTTGTACCAAAACTTTATAAACTTATTTTCCACATTAATGTTAACTACACCCAAATAATCCAATGAACGATAACCAAGAACAATAACCATATTTTCCATCTCAATAACATTAAAATATGAGTGTAAAACATATTTATCCATGGTGATCCATAAATCTTCAAAAATTTGAACATTCTCACCCTCAAGTTATATGTCCTTAATTTTTGTTGCTTGAACCTACAACCTCTTAGACAAAGCACTATTAATGAAATTATATGTACTGCTAGGATTAATATCATATAGTATATACTACTAACATCAATATCATATACTCCATATGTCAACCATGTTTTAGCTTCATTTTCTAAAATTATTGTAAGGTCAAATTTTCAATAAATATTAGCATGGTTGACCCAACTAACAAATATATCAAATTTTATTTAAAAAATAAAAGGATTTGAAAATTTATCACTACCCTTGTTCCAAATGACTAACTTCATAGGGTCATATCTCCCTCAATACTACTTATACTCCTTCATATGACTACTCATTTTAAATCCCTTCAAATTCCAAACAAAATGAAAAAAGAATCATCTAAATTAGATAGCTATATAATTATGGCTCTAGATGTTTTTTAGAAAAAAAATTACCCTAGTTCTATAATCTATAAAAAAAAATTCCTATTTTTCTAGAATCATTGCTCTAATACCACTTGTGAATATTTATTCTCACAAATAAAAACCATTCACTATTATGTAGAAATAATAAATCGTTCATCCATAAATAATTATTGGGATTGTGTTGTTCTCCATGGAAAGCTAATCACAAACATATTAGTCAAACCAATCAACTACTTCTATAAATCTATAGCATGAATTATGAGTTAACTTATCCACGATGAATTGAGATACATGTTAAGAAACATTATAAGGATTTACGGTTGTAAAAAACTTCTAGTTCATCATTAATAAAGCACACATGCACAATGAGGTGTCATATTGTGATGGAAATGTTAAAATTTACAAATAATAATTTCCCAGTAACCATGAAACTCAAGGAAACTATAAAAAATAATTAACAACCAAATAACCTCAATAAGGATAATCGTGTGGTGTCGACCATAGGCACATTTGAAAATCATTTATTTAAATGAAGAGGGAACTATTAATATGTGCCTTTTATAAATAATGCATAAATATTTAATACATTTATTTCTAAAGAATTATTTTTAATAGGTTATATGTGGCTTCTCTTGGGGACCAATCCAATCAAAATAACAAAATATTACATTTCCTTCAGTATACATTTTTTCTCATAGTTTTTTCATTTTATTTTTTCTCTTAAATATATTCTTCAACTTACTCAATGCGTTATGTTTCCACAATTGGCTCCTTGATATCATTTTGATCAAGACATAAAATCTCACTTGGCTAGTTGCCTTCTAAAATTTGAATTTCATCGGGATGAAGCTCAACACCATAATTCGCTAATTTTTCTCCTACTCAATTTCCTTCTCTATAAATATGCTCACACTACTAGGAGATTACCTCTATTAATATATGATGAGCATCAGTAATAATTATATTTTTGATCCAGTCTCCACATCCATTTTTGTTAATAACATTGATGATAATTTTTAAGTCCCCTCAATTGAAATATATTTTCATCCTTTTATGTTATAATAGTAATCCCTGTAAGAAGTACCCTAGCCTCTATATAGTTGTTAGTTGAAGTTCCATATAATTCTGAATAAGTGAGGATAATTTTACCTTCACTATTTCTAAAAACACCACCTCCATCAACTTTTCCTAGATTTTCTTTAGAAGCACCATAAAAATTAATTTTGATAAATCCAATTTTTGCATATTTCCATTTTACCATAGATTGAAGCAGATCCTTTTTTTTAATTCCATTGTCATAGGTGGATCTTACATGTATGTTTAAATCTTGTAGCCAAGTTATTAACACCTATTTTTTTTCAATTGAGACTTCCCATGATGAGCACCATATTTGTAGACATTATGCAAGAGAGGCACTCATACAATTTCAAACTTGAGCATGATTTTGATATTAATTTTTAAAAAATATGTTACTCCTTTCAAGCTATAAATTCCAAAAAATATTGGTATGGCCAATCCTATATGGAATACATAATGCTTTAGATTTAAAATAATGTATCCAATATATTATCAATGCTTTCAACATTGATCGAGCTACCATTAAAATTTTATATTTAAAAAAAAAAAAAAAAACCCAAATAGTGTGAGCAAATGGACAATGAAGAAGTAAATTGATAAATGTTTATAAATCCTTCTCATAGAAGGATCATATGAAGGGTCCATAGTATCCTCTTATCTGTATAATATCTCTCGTAAGAATCTTACTTTCAACTACTAGCCAAATAAATGCTAAGGCCTTAGGGAGAAACTCTAATGACCACATGTTTTTCCAAGGAAAATATTTGGAAGAAGAAAATTTTAATTGTTCTAAATCCTCATATCCCAATTTGATAGAGTATCCATCATTCTTTCATGTAAAAATTGATAAATAAATCTCTTAAAGCATCTTTTGAAGTTCATATGCAATTTTTTTGAGTTCCTCTTCTTCAACCAAGTTACTAAAAGAAATCCATGATTTGGATTTTTTGCTCATAATAATATAATCTTTGACCTTTGGACCTTTACATGCTAGGCACACTTGAGAAAATGACTTCCATTTTGAGTCAGATATAAGAGGATAAGTTTTCAACCAAACATCAGACCAAAAAATTGCATATCTTCCCTCACTAAATGACCATCTAATATGTTTCTTTATTAATTGTAAATTCTCTAATATGAAGTTCCACATTGACGACCCTTTGAGTAGAGTCCTTTTCTTAAACAATTTCATTTCATCCTATATATTTTTGAAGTAATTTTTTTATCCAATTCTTTCCTTGATCTAAAGCATTAATTGAGCGTAAGTCATGTTTGATTATTTATGTATTAGAATAAATACTCTAATGGATTACCTTTAGAAGGGGTTCTTTCTTGTAACCTTCACACATGTAATGATCCTCAAGATAATATTAAATGGAGGTCTTGAAATGTTATTCCTTTTTATAACTCTGTATGTAAATAAATTTTACAAGATTTTAATTTACTTTAAAACTATTATAATTTTATAAAATCTATTTTATATAAATATAATTAATATTTAAAACCTAATTATTTATTTTGTGTTGAAATATGGTTGAGTTGAATTATTATTGAATGGTCAAAATGGGATATCACTAGTACCATACAATAGGGCCAATTCAAAATATTGATAAGTATTTACTTTATTTATTTAGAATTTACATATTGTTTTTAGTGTGGAAATCCAAAAATGATGTCATTTTTTACTCAATATTTCTATTACAAATTTTCTCATCTATGACAACTAGTAAAAGTTGATGATGTTTTGTTCTAACTTTTTGTGTAACAAAGATGATGATTTGTTCTAGATTTTTGTATAACAAAGTGAATGTGGAGATGATACATCTACAAACTCTAATTGAGCACTAGGGGGACCAAAATTATGTTGTCAATTATAATTTTTATATGTTTTTAGAAATGATATACCTTTTTATGTCTATCAAAACCTTTATTGAAATTAACGTTGATAATCCCTAGTGACTAGGGTTTAATGTTTCTACCCATATTTTTTTTTAATTATTTTGATATTAATATATTACCTACTATATATCCTTTTCAATATTAAATAAAATTATTAATTTTAAAAATATTATGTCCAAAATGAATATATATATATATATAGATAATAGTGGTCGGTAATTGGACAATTAACACCATTCAAAATTAAATAAATAAATACTTTGGGATGATTCATTAGGGAAGTGGTTGTCTTGAAAATAGGCAAGGATTTAGTATCTCCTTCTTCTATATTGTAGAGTGGTATTTGAGAAGGTTAACAAGTCTATTCCTAGCCTAGTTACTATCAAAATAAATTACTTTACTCTATCCTCTTAGTTTGATTGGAGATGGTGGAACAACTACCTCTTAAAAGTCATCTATTCTAATCCCTTCCTCTAAATTTTATCCTCAGCTTAACTAGAAGAAAAACTTTAATATTTTCAAATAATATTAGAATTTTCTCATGAGTGGACTATGAAAAATGTTACTTGTTGCCCAAAATTTATTGTTTGCTTAGAGAAACCTTTAGTGCAAAATCCCTTTATTTTATCACTTAGAAAAGCTCAATCTAACTCAACCCTTCTTTGTTTGTGGATGAGTGGAGTAGGGTTATGCGTAAGGAGTCAACCCCAAAATGTATTTCTAAAAAATTGACGAATCAATTTCAAAATCTAGGCAAATATTATCCAAATGCATGTAGAAGGTTCATTATTATTAGAGGTATTGTTGGAAATTTAAAATTAAAATGATCAAATTATTATAAAATTGGGACGAATTGATCGCCAAAAAATTGCACCCATTAATTTTTGACTAATGGGCCTTGGTAAGGGTCCTAAATAGTAGCTAATTCCAAATTTTAAAAATCATAATTTTAGCCAATTTAGTAATAAATAGCCTCTATGCATAACCCTGGAGTGGAGTTTATCAAACACTTATTTTGGTTTTATCCTTATATCATAGAAATAGGAAAGTGTTTGATAATCTTCTCTCATTGTTTACTTGTGTTAACTAGAGAAACTATCTCCTTGGTCTCTCCAATAATTTTATTCCTTGTAATATGATTTGAAACTTTTTGAGAGTGATTATTATCTAATTTATTTGGAAATTAAGGTGAAGCTTTTTATTTATTCAGGAGCATTGTCCCTTGGACTAGGTGCAACTCCTTCAAGTATTTTTAGAATAAGTGAATATTCTTTTAGTTTCACTAGGATACACACTTGATTTTCCACTCCTCCATGTGTTAGGAGAACTCTCACTGGTGTCTTCATTAGGCTTGATGAGTTGTTGTAATCCAACGAATCTGAATGATCAAATATGCTATTTATACAGAGTTTATCCTATTAGAATAAGTGAATATTCTCTTAAGTTCACTAGGATACACACTTGAGTTTCCACTTCTCCATGTGTCAGGAGAAATCTAAGTGGTGTCTTCATCAGGTTTGATGAGCTTTTTTGTAATCCAACGGCTCTCAATGATAAACTCTACTATTTATACAGAGTTGATCCTAGAAATAAATCAATCAGTTCCACTCTTCTCTTCATATTTTATGTAATGTTTTGCATATCTATTATTGTGAAATTCTAACTGTAGACACCAAAATAGTACCAATTCGATTATGTGACGACAAGCACTGATCAAATTGACATACATATCCCCTAGGGTAGCTCCCAAAGGTTAAATAGTGGTCCTAACCACTCCCACAGTAGTTTTGGAAGGTCAGAGGTCAATTTGGCACCTTTTTACCACTTTGCTCCCTACTCGTCCCACCCTAGGATGATTACAAACTGGTATTCATCCCACCCTGGGATGATTAGCAATATTTGCTCCAGGGTGGGGCAAATAGTAGGTTTGACTGGCAAAAGTCAAACCTCGATAGGTCTGCCACTTAACTGCACCTTCAGGGCATGCAATTGCGAGGAACGGCTTTAAATCAGAGAGAATTTATTCATGCATGCCTTGATCATGAAGGCCTCATGCAAAGAGACTCTAAATCAAGAAATAATATTTTCTCCCAAAATAGGGCAAGCAAGTCAAGTGGTGCCCTCACATGCGCATTCAAAGAGAGAGACCCTAGGTCTATAAATTGGTGAGTCTTCTCACCCTAAAAGAGAACAAATTAGGAGAATTTGGAGCAATGGAGTGCTTATGAATCAAACCCTAACCCTCATTGTGCTTCTTACATCCTTGATCTCTCTTTTAGAAGGGATGTTATCGGGTGAACATTGGAAGCACAATTCGGACCCAAAACCCAAAAATTTGGCCACAATACCTCACAAAATTTGCTAACACGACCCCATAAGAGTTTATGGACCCATACCAAGTGGGTTGGTGCCAAAATCGATCCCAAAATGGTGGGCGTCCTGCCCCTGGGTGCCCCTCGCACTACTGTAGTTCTAATCGCCCCACCCAGGAGCGATTAGAAACCTATGGTATATTTCCTTGATTTTTCTTTTGCATTTGATTCTAGGTCATTTACATATGCTGCTATTCAAGTTTCATGTGATTATGATAAGTTTTGGCTATGATTTTGTTATTTCTCGCTTTCGCTAACATATAGGGAGCATCAACGGATACAGGGCAATCGAGGCCAAATTTGTAGAATCCTACCTTCTGGGTCATCCCAAAATTCCTTGTTTTCCCTAACCCCAAATTTGCAAGTGTTTTTTATGCCCCTAGACTTGACATTTAGGAGGTCGCATTATGACAACTTATGACAGTCCTAATCGTCCCACCCCGGAGCGATTAGAAATATGTGGTAGATTTCTCGACTGTTCCTTTTGTAGTGGGTTCCTGGTAATTTTTTATTGCTTATATAAAATTTTTAGCTCATTCTAATATGTTTCAGTTATCGTTTTAATTATTTTATGTATGCATTGACCGTAGGCCTTGGGGATCGCATGTTTCTCTCCATCCGTAGGTGCTACTAACCATTTACTATTTCTCTAAACATAGGATCTCAACATCGAAGTTGCAACAAGGAACTATAGACACATTCACGCAAGCGAATGCAATGTTTGGTCTGCCCATTTTTAATGTGGGCACGTGGAAGATCCCCAAGGGGAATGTATCATTCATGGTGTAACCAAACTATGTTCGATGCT
This sequence comes from Wollemia nobilis, assembly GCA_028583015.1. NCBI lineage: Eukaryota > Viridiplantae > Streptophyta > Pinopsida > Araucariales > Araucariaceae > Wollemia > Wollemia nobilis. Next base: position 9,954,169 of record JAQPPZ010016917.1, on the reverse strand, counting down.
CCTAGCACTTGAAAAGGGAAGAGACGTATTGTAACCTGATTTTGAGAAAATTAATAAAATAAAGGGCTGCACTTTTACACTTGATTTGAATCTCATTTCATTTCATTTGTTTTCATTCTTTTCATGCATTCTCGCTCGTAGGACTTAGCGTTACATTTTCCTTCTATTTTGCTTTTGTATCCTCATGCTTTCAATGGCGATCACGGTTCTTAGATGTATTTCTAGGAGATATTTTGTATTATCGAAGCTATGAAGGAATCCTCCTTCGTTGCTTGGACCAGCAAGAGTCCACTTAGGCGATCACCCAAGCGCACAATGGTACATGCGGTGGCCACTTCAACGGTATGGCCATCGCAAAGCACATTCTATGCATGGGCTATTATTGGCCATATTTAGAGAGAGATTGTTGCACATATGTAAAGAAGTGCATGAACTGTCAACATCATGCCAATTTGAAGGCCTTGCAGTCGATCCAATCGGCTTGGTCATTTTCATAGTGGGGCTTAGATCTAATTAGAAAGATCTCCCCTGCATCGTCAGGTCATCACACGTTCATCATAACAGCCATAGAGTACTTCACCAAGTGGGTGGAAGCAATTTCGCTTACCTCTATGACTGGGACCCGCATTGCGGAGTTTATTTTACATAACATCATATGTCATTTTGGTATTCCATCCAAGATCATCTCGGATAATGGGATGTCATTTAAGAACAAATACGTGCTTGCTTTGACAACAAAGTACAAAATTCAACATAATTTTTCAACACCTTATTATCCATAGGCAAATGGGCAAGCAGAGGTGTCAAACAAAAAACTAGTTGCCATCCTCAAAAAGACGATCACAGATAGTCACAAGGATTGGCACATTCAAATCTCGCTTGCCCTGTGGGCTTATCGCACTAGCATTCGAACGCCCACTAGGGAAACTCCATTTTTGCTTGTGTATGGCTTTGAGTTAGTCATGCCTCTCGAGTTGGAAATACCTTCCCTGCACATATCAATGCAAGAGTTCATCGATGATGACACTACGTGGTAGGCCCGGTTAGATAAACTTACATTTCTCTATGAACGACGCGTCAATGCTCTTGAGCATTTGCGTATCTATCAAGAGCGACTTAGGAAAGCATACAACATGAAAGTTCACCTGAGGGACTTTCAGGTTGGTGACTTGGTCTTAAAAGAGAACCAACAAAATTCTAACTTGCCACCCCATCTAAGGGACAAGTTCGCAGCAAATTGGGTAGGTCCCTATGTAATTGACAGTAAAATAGGACCTGGAATATATTGTCTTGCCTCTCTTGAAGGAATCAAGGAACCAGAACCCTTGAACATTAGTCATTTGAGGCCATTCCACATTTAGAGAGCCATAGCCCACCCCAAATGCTCCAAGGATTCCCACAATTGCTTGGTCAACCTAAAACACCCCAAAAGGTATCAATAAACCCTTTGGTCAGACCAAAAGCTCCAAGGATTCCCACAATCGCTTGGTCAACCTAAAACGCCCCAAAGGTATCAATAATCCCTTTGGTCAAATCCAAAAGCTCTAAGGATTCCCCCAATCGCTTGGTCAACCTAAAATGCCCCAAAGGTATCAATAAACCCTTTGGTAAAATCCAAAAGCTCCAAGGATTCCCCCAATCGCTTGGTCAACCTAAAACGTCCCAGAGGTATCAATAATCCCTTTGGTCAAACCAAAAAGCTCCAAGGATTCTCACAATTGCTTGGTCAAACCTAAAATGCTCCAAGGATTCTCACAATCACTTGGTCAACCCTCAAACGCCCCAAAGGTATCCATAAACCCTTTGGTCAAACCACAAGCTCCAAGGATTCCCACAATCGCTTGGTCAAAAACAAATATTCAAAAACAAACAAAAACACAAGATAAATAAAAAATAACAAAAAAATTACATCTCAATTCCATGCATACTCATAAAAATCAAAATGCAAAAATATAATAAACTACATTAGGCATCACATACATACATTGCATATTTGCTGGTCATACATGTCACAAGCACCATAGACTGTAATTGCTAGGCAATTCCATAATTTTTCACCTTCCATCCATTTTATAAACACATCCATCCAGAATAACACCGTCCACATTTTTAGCATAGTCAATTGTCTCCTAATGTATTTAGGGTTTTCGTAATTCAGCTGTCTTTAAATTTCTAGCCAAAAACTGTACAAAGTCAAATAGATTTTACAAAGAGAGAGTTTTACTTGGATCACACCTCTTTACGTAACATCCCTACACAAGTTAAAACACATAAAAAAATCATAAGTTGTGTGAACGTAAGAGAAACCTACAAAGCAGTCTAGGGTACCATAGGTGAAAGGTTAGCCTGTTCATCCCCCTGTGTGAATGGTTCAAGAATGCTGAGAATTGACAAACAGAAAAGATCTTCCCCATCTAATTTCCCATAATAAATAGTGGTCGTCACCACTAACAAAAATCCCAATCACCGTTGGTCCCTAAAGTCATAAGGATTCGTACTACACACCCATGAAAAGGATGGGTAGTCATCCCCAAGGCCTAAGAGATCAATGCCATTACATAATCATATCCCCAAACACCTTTGATCCCCACAGTCATAAGGATTCGTACTACACACCCCTAACAAGGATGGGTAGTCATCCCCAAGGCCTAAAAGATCAATGCCCTAACATAATAACATCTCCAACCACCTTTGGTTCCCAAAGTTGTAAGGATTCATAATACACGTCCATGAACAGGATGCATAGTCATCCCCAAGGCCAAAATGATCAATGCCATTCACAAACCAAAAACCTACAAGCTCGCCTTTGGAACCTAAAATGCAAAATCAAATAATAGTGGTTATTACCACTATTCAAAGTCATTGCTCAAAAAGAAAAATAAACAGTGATTTTCATCACTATGTATACAAGCAAGTATCCCAACAAGTTGAGCAACATAAAGATGCCTGAACTTGAATCCCTAGAATTCTCAACATTCGAAAAACCCTCTAGGTGATCCTCATTACGGGTTTGGTGGACAGCCTACCTGACAATGGCGATATCCTAAACGCATGACGATATGTCTATCACATTAGCTTTGCGTGTGAGCAGACCAATGTTTGCATGTGGATGAGCTAGCTTGTGGTACCTTGGTTTGTCCCATGGATTTATCTTACTAAATACAATAATGGAGTTAGTGGAGCTAACTAGGTGATCCTCAGTACAGGTTTGGTTGATAGCTTATCTGGAACTGGTGGTATCCTGACAAATACCACATAAACAAACTCAATTGCACACACAGGGATGTGAAATAACTTGGTCAAACTCAAGTCTGATTCGTACCTTGTTCAAAAATCTTGTGAGATAAATGTGACACCAAATACGCACTTATTGGGGTTTAATCTGAATTTATGTTCAATGAGGCGATTGAGGATCTTGCTTAGGTCATCAAGATGATCTGGACGCAAAAGAGATTTGGCCAACAAATCATCCATATAATCTTCCAAAGTTTTATGTATGTGATTGTGGAAGATGTATGTCATAGCGCATTGGTAGGTGGCGCTAGCATTTTTAAGGCCAAAGGGCATCACCTTATAACAAAATGTCCCCCAAGGCATTTTGAACACCATTTTGAGTTGATCATCGAAATTGATACGAATTTGATTGTATCCCAAGAAACCATCCATGAGGGAAAGCATTTCATGGTCTGCTATAGCGTCTACCAATGCGTCGATGCTATGCAAGGGGAAATCATCCTTAGGACTCGCTTTTTTTAGATCTCAAAAATTGGTGCATATGTGAATCCTCCCATCTGGCTTTTGGATGGGTACCATGTTGGACAGCCATGGTGGGTAATCCACGCAGATGACAAATTGTGCATCCAACAGCTTTTGTAGCTCGTATTTAACCGTTAAGGCTACTGTTGGGTGCATATTACATAAGTTTTTCTTGACTGGCTTGACTTTTGGAGCAAGCGTTAGATTATGCGTGACTATCTTCGGGTCTATCCCCGACATGTCTTTGTAGGACCATGCAAAAACCTCCTTATTCTCTTTGAGAAGGGCAATGTAATCGACTTGCTCTTTAGGGGATATACTTACCCCCAACTTGATGATTTGCGAATTCATTGGATCAGAGCCGATGTCTATGTCAATCGTCTCTTCAACTAACATGTAGGATCCATCCTCCAACTAGTGTGGAGTTGGGATCAGGTGTATATCATTTGCTAAATTTAGATCTATGTTGGGAACGTCGGGTTCCTCTTTAGCATGGAAGACATCCTAAGTCTATCCTGGGGTGAAATGGAACATCCCACCACAATGCCAGTACTCTAATGGGGATGGTGGTGTGTCAGCGCAATCCCAGTCTATAGCATCTAAATCTAGATACAATGATCATGTTGGGTCCGCTGAGTTATGGATAGGCGCAGTTAAGTCAATGGAGATCATGTTGATGAAATGATTTTGGTCTCCATTATCGCGGGTGTGGTGACTCGGACATCCTTGGTGATATTTGTGCTCCGAATCTGGCTCTGTGGGTACTAGCACAAATGGATCGGACCTATGTGTGGATAAAAGGATAGGGTCCATCCTTGGCACTGATGGCTCTATAGGGTCTCTGGGTGGAAGGTGATCTCTATATTCCTATAGTGGCAGGTGCAACAGTTGGTCCAACTGTGCCTGGTTCAAGTACCGCCTATGCCTTGGCCCTATGTGTAGCTATTCAAACATATCATCAATGTCCATAGGGTATTTTTTCTATCACATATGATTGAGATATTCCATCTCATTCTCATATTCATAATCGCTATCAGATATCCATAGGCCCTCATTGGCTCTGACAGCTACTTGTGACATGTGAGGCTCGTTTTTCTTGAGCAAATTGATTTGGTCCCATCAGGGTTGTTTCGATCTCTATGGGAGGACCTGATTCTCTTGAGGTGGCATATGCTCTATTGGAGCATTCAAGGGGAACATTGTCATGAAGCTCTCCTAATAATCATCTATGGGGGTCACTTTTGAATGATTGCTATCAAATTCGAAAGGGTCCCAAGGCGCTACCTCATACTCTGACTCATCTTCTGAAGACCCTTATTTGCCTTGTCTATATACCTCTTGTAGGTGAGTCCTCAAACTTTCTCCTTTCTCGATCGAAGGAAAAGGGTTGTTAAGGTCAACAAGGTTGGTTGTTAGCAATGGGAGATAATCCCCCAATGTATACATTGTGTTAGGATTGGCATATGGATCTAATGCCAACCCATCCTTATTGCCTATCCCTAGGCCTTGCATGTTCTCTACCAAGATGTCAAGAGGCAAGGGGTGGTTGAACCCTACTCTTGACTTGTCATACAACATCTGATATCTTGATTGGCAAAGAACGTGCACTCCTTGCTCATATCTTCCCAACCCATATCCATGGCAATTACATTGGCCAAGATATCTCAAAACAATGTTTGGGTTGGACAAATAGTTGACGTCCTCAGCAAAGGACTCTTCATCTTCTTCTTCTTGCATGTAAAGTTCAATGCCATTGTCGAGGCCCCCATAAACAAAGTTTGTCTAATTTTATGGGTATCCTAGAGGAACCATAGTTCTGATGGGGAGGCGAGGTCTCCCCATGTCCTGCATGGACTCAAGTGCGGGTTTTGCTACAATTTTTCACACTAGATACTCCCCCAGGCCTGTATTGGCCATCTCAATGGTGATCGTTGGTGGTGGAGGGGGAGGGAATAAGAGTTCTTCCTGGGTCCACTCCTTGTAGGGTGAACTAGGCATCTCGACTTCCATTAGGCCAGGCATCTCTTTGGTAGATATGGTTGAGACTAATGGTGGTGTCTCTTCTAGGGGTTTCTTCCCCTTGTCCTTTGGTGTGGCCATCATAGGTGGCATTGTTGGTGAAGGACCAGATGATGAAGATGGACCCGACTAGTGATTTTATGGACTTAATAGCGAGGATGCATGCGAAATTAGACCCTGTTTGGATAGATTCAACTGAAAGTCCAAATGTGTCGATGGAAGGGTTTATTGCGACATCAGTTGCACCGTATTGCAATACTTGAAGGGCTCTAAGTCTGTCGAGACTACATGCACCTGCCCTTCGAATGTGTACTTTAGGCACTGATGAGCTATCGAAGGGACACACTTCATGTCCCTGATCCAAGGCTAGCCTAGCAAGATATTATAGGCCATATCACCTTCCAATATGTGGCACAACGTAGGAATAGTATTTTGTCCCACTTGGATGGGTAGGACAATTGTGCCAACCGTCGAGCATATCGCATCATTGAATACTCAAAGAGTATAGGTGGAGGCCACGATGTGAGAAGCTAGCAACTTGAGGTGTTTCAATGCCTCTATTGTAATTATATTACTGGATGAGACAGTGTCCACCATCACCCTCTTATACGAAATCTCATTGATCCATGCAATGACGTGCAAGGGTGGATCTGCCATATCACCAGTCATTAATTTTAGTTCGTCTTCTCTAAAGGTGATGACTGGTTTTGTACATTGTTTTACATGTCCCACAAAGTTGTTGAAAGAGTTTTCTTCATGGAGCTACAGCTCGATGGCTTTTAATATCTCCATTAGAGCCTCTCAATGGGGTGATGATTTTTGAATGAGCTCGTAGATGGAGAGCCTAGCCGATGTGGTCCTTAAACTTTGGGTAAGTCTAGTCCGAATTGTGGCCACTGGTCTAGGTGGGGGAGGTTGTGTAGGGTGCTTTTGAGGTTGTGACGTCGATGGAACCTCTCCTATGGCTGCCACAGGGGTAGCTCCTGGGTACCTCTTATTTTGATTCACTATATTTATCATCCCTACATACCCCTAAATGGGGCAGTTCTGTGTCACCTCATTGACTTGAAGGGTTTTTACCTACGCATCATGGGAAGGTAGGGGGTCTTTGAAGACTACCATCTGTTGGTTGTTTTGTGCTACAGGGTTGTCCACCGCCAGTGTCTTATTGTCTATTAGGTCTTGCACGAAGCTCTTGAACTTCCAACATGCGTAAAGGTCATGTCCTTTTTTCCTATGAAATCTACAGTACAAGTCTTCCCTATAGCCCTTATGTTTTGGCATGTTGGGGTCTATGGGTCAACTTTTTGGTAGGTGTATCAAGTTTACCATGGACAAACAATCAAACAAGGAGTCTTTGGACTCTGTGAAGGGTGTGAATTGTTGCCTAGGGTGACGCTGCTAATTTTTCTCTTGCCGATGACTTTCCTTCTCATAGCTGTCAAGAGGAACTACTTGATAGTTAGCCTGTGAGGGTTGTGTTGCTTGTGCAAGTTTAGGCATGTTTATAGCAACCTGATTGACCGCAATGGGTTTCGGTTGTGTGGTCCCTATTTTGGCATTTTTAGGCCATTATTTCTTTCATGGTTTGGCAATCTTGCCATCCTGTATCTTGATATCCTCAATGATTTTGGCTTGTGCTAGGGCTTCCTCAAGAGTGGCATATTGCTGCAGCTACAAAAGCATGGAGATCGATCTTAAACAACTTTTCAAGAACATTTGGGTCAGGTCGGCCATGGGAGGGAGGTAGGGCAGCTTTGAAAGCAACGTCCTCCACCAATTTCCATAGGCCACCATGGTTTCTTCCTCATATTTCTTGAGGCTAGCTAGGTCACTTAGTGACACCTTCTTCTTGGTGTTGAAGGTGAAGCGTTCAAGGAACGTGTCCACTAGCTAATCCAAGTTATCGATGCTATGCTTTGGCAACTAAGTGAACCAATCTGAGGCAGGGCCTGCGAATGTGGTTATAAATGTTCTTAGCAGAGAAAGCATCATTGTCCTAAATGCCAAAGCATTAGCTCAGGAATCTAGTCATGTGCTCTTGGTAATCCTCCTCCCCTATAAATATTGCCAACTGGGGAAGTTTAAAGTGTTTAGGGTATGGGGGTGTCGACACTGATGGATGCACAGGGTGACTGTGGAGCTGGCATAAAGTGGAATTTTGGGGCCCAAAAGTCTTGGTCTCCACAGACTTTAAGCGCTCTAGCAGCGCTTTGTATGCATCGAAAGATTTGATTTTTTCTTCCTGGTTTGTTCCTGTTGTGGGTTGTGGGGAACTTGAGGCCTATGGAGGGGTAGCCGAACAACATCTCCCTTGACTTGGTAGGGCATTTTAGCCCGCTCTTCTTCTTGCTCATACTCCTCATAGGCTTCTTGAGGAGTTCCTGGGTGAGACCTATAAACATGGTTGGGTGCCCGCGGAGGGTGCCCATCATTGTTTCTTGGAGTGGACACATTCTACCCTAGGGTTCAACCTTAGTCTAAACTGACAAAAAAACAAAAACAACATAATAGTCTAACCTAGGGTTTAACCTTAGTCTAAACTGACAAAAAAACAAAAACAACATAACAGTCTAACCTAGGGTTTAACCTTAGTCTAAACTGACAAAAAAACAAAAACAACATAACAGTCTAACCTAGGGTTCGACCTTAGTCTAAACTGACAAATAAAAAACAGACAACAACATAAAAACATTTTTTTAAGCTAAGTTTTGGATCTTAGTTTAAACTAGGGTTTTCTTTTTAGTTTACAAAAAAAACAAAATAAACATGGTTTCAAATAGGGTTTCGCTCATAGTTCTAACAAAGCATACAAAGCACAAATTCAAACAAACAACAAACATTTAACTAGGGTTTTCATTTTCAAATCAAAAACAAAATACAAAAGAAAAAAGTTGTGGTTTTAAACTGTAAACTGAAACAAGCACAAAACAAAGAGGAGCACTTATCGGTCTCACTTCGAATTCGCAACTTGATGATTTGGTCTATGAAATCATGGTGTTTGATAAATTTGATAGCACTCCTCTACGTGAACTTGACCTCCTCCTGATAGCTCCAAAACACCAGGAAAACAAATGCAAATGAGCCCAAAACCTAGTTTTGGCCCTTAAATAGGCTTTTAGGACTATAATCGTTCCACCCTGTGACGAGCACTCTAGTTAGAACTCGTCCCACCTTGAAAAAATTACTAAAATGGTATTTGTACCACCCAAAGATGATTTCAGAGTAAGAAATTCAAAAACAGCAAAAACTGCATCAAAATGCACAAAAAAATAGCACTAACATTGCCGAACGAAGGCGCATTTGTGCCTGACATTCTTGGAATCCAAAATAGACATTGGGGTCACAAATTGTCACTATCCTACTCCCTAATAAGGCTACCATATCCGGACCGCTCCACGGGAGGATGGATTTTTGACAATTTTAGCTCCAAAATGCATCACAAAAAGGGTCCAAACCCACCCAAAAATAACAATAACATTGCCAAATGAAGGCGCCTTTGCGCCTGACATTCTTGGCATCCAAAATAGACGTTGGGGTCAAAAATTGTCACTATCCTACTCCCTAAGAAGGCTACCATAGCAGGACCGCTCCACGGGAGGATGTATTTTTGACAATTTTAGCTCCAAAATGCGTCACAAAAAGGGTTCAAACCCACCAAAAACAGGTCAGAATGTTCAGAAACTGCATAAGCATTCAATGGAAAACAACTAAAGGCACCCTTACACAAGTCATATTGGGTCAAGCGACTCGTCACTTTTCTCATGTCGGTCATTCCCTCATCGATTCGTCGCTTGAGGGGGTAGTCACACTTAGTCACCAATAAAAAAAACACACCCAATCAAGGAAGTGGCACGCATTCAAAGGATCATTGACAAAGATAATCATGCTCCTACTTGGGGAAACAAACAAGCAATAATCACAAGATGATCAAACACTTGGCATTCTAGAATCATGAACTCAAGGTTCCCACAGACAAAAGGTTGTGCCTTTTGCCTATTCATGACTGAACAATGTCCAAGATCAAGTAACACCTCACCAAAAAAGGTTAATACTTGACTTAAGATCCTTAGCTCGTCAGAATCAAGGATTCAAGAATGCATGTCCTTTCCATACTTAGGGCATCAAAAGTTGGTTAGGTTACTAAGAAACCCTAATCATTAGTGCTTTGGTTATCTATTTTTTCTCAACACTGTGCCACGCATAGTGCATCCCAAAAAGGGGCATCTATAGACACCAAAACAACACCAATCCAATTATGTGATGACAAGCACTGATCGAATTGACATACATAGCCCCTAGGGCAGCCCCTAGAGGTTAAACAATGGTCCTAACTACTCCAAAAGTAGTTTTGGAAGGTCAGAGGTCAATTTGGCACCTTTTTAGCACTTTTCTCCCTACTCATCCCACCCTGGGATGATTACAAACTGGTATTCATCCCACCCTGGGATGATTAGCAGTATTCACTCCAAGGTGGGGCGAATAGCAGGTTTGACTAGAAAAAGTCAAACCTCAATAGGTCCGCCACTTAACTATGCCTTCAGTGCATGCAATTGCGAGGAACGAATTCAAATCAGAGAGAGACTTCAGTCATGCATGCCTTGATCATGGAGGCCTCATGCAAAGAGACTCTAAATCAGGGAAGAATCTTTTCTCTCAAAATAGGGCAAGCATGTCAAGTGGCGCCCTCACATGCGCATTCAAAGAGAGAGACCCTAGGTATATAAATTGGTGAGTCTTCTCACCCTATAAAAGAATATATCAGGAGAATTTTGAGAAATGGAGTGCTACTGAATCAAACCCTCACCCTCATTGTGCTTCTTACATCCTTGATCTCTCTTTCAGAAGGGAGGTTATCGGGTGAACATTGGAAGCGCAATTTGAACCCAAAACTCGAACATTTGCCCACAATACCCCACAAAATTTTTTGACACGACCCCATAAGAGGTTTTGGACCCATCCCAAGTGGTTTGGTGCCAAAACCGAGCCCCAAACAGTGGGCGTCCTGCCCCCAGGCACCCCCCGCACTACTGCAGTTCTAATCGCCCCACCCTGGAGTGATTAGAAACCTATGGCATATTTCCTTGCTTTTTATTTTGCATTTGATTCTAGGTCATTTACATATGCTTTCATTCAAGTTTCATGTGATTCTGATAAGTTTTTGTTGTGATTTTGTTATTTCTCGCTTTCGCTAACATACAGGGAGCATCATTGGATGCAGGGCAATCAAGGCCAAATTTGTAGAATCCAACCTTCTGGGTCATCCCAAAATGCCCCGTTTTTCCTAAACCTAACTTTGTAGGTGTTTTGGAGGCCCCTGGATTGGACATTTAGGAGGTTGTCTTCTGACAGCTTATGACAGTCCTAATCGTCCCACCCCGGAGCGATTAGAAATTTGTGGTAGATTTCTTGACTGTTCCTTTTGCAGTGGGTTCCTAGTAATGTTTTATTGCTTTTGTCAAATTTTTAGCTCATTCTGATATGTTTCAGTTATCATTTTAATTATTTTATGTATGCATTGACCGTAGGCCTTAGGGATCGCATGTTTCTCTCCATCCGTAGGTGCTACTAACCATTTACTGTTTCTTTGAATGCAGGATATCAACACGGAATGGGTAGCAAGGAACTATAGCCACATTCACGCAAGTGACGGTGATGTTTGGTCTGCCAATTTTTAATGTGGGCACGCGAAAGATCCCCAAGGGGAATGTATCATTCATGGTGTAACCAAACTATGTCCGACGCTCCTAGCCCCTAAAAATGGAGGAGACGTATTGTAACCTAATTTCGAGCAAATTAATAAAATAAAGGGCTGCACTTTTACACTTGCTTTGAATCTCATTTCAGTTCATTTATTTTCCTTCTTTTCATGCATTCTCGTTCGTAGGACTTAGCGTTACATTTCCCTTCTGTTTTTCTTTTGTATCCTCGTGCTTTCACTAACATGGTATCAGAGCAGGATATATTTTGCTAAATATTCTCTCTTGAAGGTTCTAGGATCTGATTCTTTTACCTTAGATATTTTTTTTGGGATATCTAACTTCGAAGTTGCATTAGTCTATTTTTTTATCTAAGTTATTTTACTATTTCAGCATTTTTTTTAATATATGTTGCATATTATTTCTATCAACATTGAATTCGTTCTTGAGGAAAATTTTTAGAAAGTATAGCTACTTCCCTGTGTGAAGGCATTCTTTCTCGCCTTCCCTTTTCAAAGGAAAGAAGCCTCAATATTTTATTATTTAAATTTTTTCTTTCTTAGCGTATTCATATTTTCTAACGTTTACCTATATCCTTGTTTTCCATGAGAAAATATCTTGGATTAAAATAAACGTTACTTGTCCCTCACTCTTAGTTCTCTGGCTCTCTCAACATGAGCTCCAAATATTATAGACGTTAGACAATGGCTACCACTCACGTTGGCATGTTGGTGCACTCATTGGCACTCGTTGCTTTCGTTCAATCTGGCAAACTCATCGTCCATTGCCAGTGTGACTCCAGTTCCTCTTGGAGTTCCTTTTCTTTCTCTTGGCGCTCGCTCTCTCAAAAGGTTTTAAAATCCCTCTCTCTAATTTTGTTTTATATACTTTTGATTCATGATTTTGAATGCTATATTGTGCTCATTCAAAGTCTTAAATTGCAGGTTTAAAACTCGTCGAGCAAGCTACAAATTTTGCCCTTCAGCTACTTGGACGACGTTTATTCAATTTTTTTTCCTATAGGACTCTGGCGCATTTTGATTGCATTCTTTTAATATCTGGTATTACTTTGATTAAATCTTCTCCTGCAGGTCTCTAACGCATTTGATTGTAGGTCTTTGGTGCATTTGATTGCATTCTACAGCGTTTGCATTTTTATTTTGCGGCATTTCCACCCAAGTGGTGCTCCTATTTTTCCGAAGGAAGCAAATATTTTTTTACATTTCTCTGTGTAAACACATTTCATTATAAGTCAGATTCATAGGTATTTTATTTGACTATTTTTTCAAAGAAAATATCAAGAGTTTTTAAAGCATATGATTGATTATTCAATTTTTCTAGGGCTCTTTCTTCCTAATAATTTATGTGCAGTGTTATGTATATGAGTAAGGATTGAGCGTTGTTATTTCCAAGGTGTTAAACATTCGCCCTTTTGGCTCTGTGATGATACTTTCATCTTCTACGGCATTGCTTGGTCACCTTGGAAGTTTCATCACTGTATTTCTAATTTTAATTGTTCCAAAGTTTGTCGCTCCCTCATTTTTTTAAACTATTCAATTCCTCCAAATCGTTTGGTTTTGTTTTCCTTATATCTACATTTTGGCAGGCCTCAAAATATCATTGTCGCTCTCCTAAAACATAACTAAGGAATATTGTAAATTTATATAATAAAATTCTTTGGGGGGGTTTTAAGAGTGCAAGTTTTTTTGCACTCTTTGTGTCGAAGGGGAAGGGTGTCTCTTATATGCAATTCTCCTTCATATTTTATTACACATAGATATTAAATATTTGCTATTCTTCATAAACATAAATAGTATTGGTTATTTAAAACTAAATAAAGGTTTTTATTAATTTTTTCATAAACTAAATTCTAAATTGTGTTTTTTCTTTATTTATAATTTTATTCATAAAGATATTTACATTATTAAAGTTTTAAAAAGCTATTTAGTTTAAATAACCCATTTATTGTTTAAAGTGACATTTTATTTCAAAGTAAATAATTTTATTTCATATATTTTTTTTAGAAATATAAAAATTACTTTGATACCCGTATCCCTCAAATATTTTGTCTATGTTCCATGTATCAATATACTAAAAAATTATAGTCTCCCTCAAGTAAGGGCGGGTTTATTAGGAAACTTGGTATAAAGGCCTGACAGATATTTTCTTATCAAACAGTTTTTTAGAATCTCTCAATTTATAGTCTACCTCACGTAAGGGCAAGTTTTGAGAAGAAAAATTAGCTTGTTGCCCCTTGCATTTCAAAACAAAACCCTTCTTATGTTCACAATACTTATAGTTTCCCCCAATTAAGTGCGAGTACTGTGTTATACTAAATTTTCTAGATTTTTGGTTTAAAATATTATTTTGGAAGGGAGACATTTTTCGCAGGACTGCCCAAACTGCCGAAATCATTTCGGTCATATCTCACTCATCCGAACTCTAATTGAGCTGAAATTTTGAGGGTAGATGCCTTAAAAACCCTAGAACATCTCCACCAATTTTCATATCATTTGGAGCAACAAAAATCCTAGCGCATCCCTATGTGTGAATGACATATTTGGCAAGCGGCTATACGAGGGTTTCATCTAGGTTGAGTGCAAGCAGCTCCAGAGGTTAGTTTTCGAGGCCGTCGGGACCTAGCGGCCAATATTTTTGTGGTTTATTATCAATATTTTAGCAAAAAATGTTGCAAGGGATACAAAATGGGTTAGAAATTTGTCTTTCAACAGATCATACTGTGAACTTGAGTGACAACGGCTTCCAATTTGCTGCACAAAAGAAAAGTGAAAACCATACCTTTCCACGGAATCTAGGGCAAGGATTAAAGAGATCACGAAACAAGTTTCAAGTAGTTGATCAAAAAATGGCTCATATCTCAAGTGAATTTGGTGCTAAGGTGCACCCACAAAATATTTCTATTGTGAAAACCCCTATCAAGGGTAAGAATTTTGAAGACTCAGTCTGAAAAATGAATTTTAGGGATGCCCTTCATGGTGGACAGCCTCAGCCCAATGCTAATATCAATATTATGGATTCCCATAAACCTCTAAGAATTCCTAAGATTGATCCCATGAAAATAGAGTCAAGATGTCTTAAAACAGCTGATGGAACTCCTATTGTTAATCTTGATATGGATAACATTCAGACTGGCATTGAAGATTTGGAAAAAGAGGACTAATTTGTCGGTTTGTGGGTTTTCGTTTGAGTCTATCTACTTTCAAAGTATGGGCTGCAAAAAGCTAAAAAACTAAAGGTGAGTTACAAATCTCTATTTATCCAAATGGTTATTTTCTTGTTTTATTTGCTAATAATGAATATAGAGAGAAAACTTTTCAAGCGGGTCCTTGGTTTTTTGGAAGGGTGGGGATTTTCATGAAGCCCTAGCATACTAAATTTAAAGCTGAAGAATATATGCCTTCTATTGCTCCCATGTGGGTTAGACTCTTTGGCCTCCCTATTGAATTTTGGAATCCTACTATTTTTTTCTTCAATTGGAAACTCTTTAGGAACTTTTATGATGACTGCTGATTGTACTCAAAATTTTGAACATATTATTTATGCTCGGATTTATGTTTTAATGGATTTTGACAAACCCCTACCTAAAAATATCACATTACAATTTGGGGAAGACACTTGGGAGCAAGTAGTTGACTATGAGAACATTCCTTTTTGTTGTAGAATTTGCCATGAATATGGTCATTTGGCCAGTGCTTGCCCAAATAAAATTCCTGATCAAAAGAAAGAAGATATAAACTTAGAAGGTTTCAAAATACCTAAGAAGAAGAACACTCAGAAAAAACCAGTTATGAAGGATCAATCAAAGTCATCTGCTAATATGTTTGAAATCCTTTCCACAAATGATATCCCAAGTGAGGAAGAGGAAATAATGGAAACGGAGATCTTAGAAACACAATTTAAATATGAAGGGAAGAACTCAGAGACAAACCAACAAATCAAAGGTTTTCAATAGAAAAAAAAAGGAGAAAATTTACAAAAGAAAAACAATATTTCAAATATCAAAACTTCAAATAATGCAGGTCCCAATATAGACTTTATTGAACCATCTAGTAAAATTTTGGTTGTGTACGAGCATTCTTCAAGGTTAGAAGCCATCTCAGATTCAATTGGAATAAGTCAAGAAATAGGAAAAAAAAATTGAAGATGGATTCTAATCAAAAAGTAGGTCGCAAGACCAATCAATATCATATGGTAAAAGAAGGTGAAAAGCTTGTAGAAGAAGGTAAGATTAATGCCCTTCCCAACTTTTTTAGCCCTGGTATTAATGAAGATCATCACTTGGAATATTAGAGGACTCAAAGGGAGTCTTTCAAAACAAAATGAAATTAGAAGAATGATTCAGGTAAATCATCCACATCTTGTTTTCCTTCAAGAAAATAAGATGTCAATGGAGGATATGGACTTAATTGCTAGTAAAATTTGGCCAGCTGGAAAAGTGGTTTACCTCAGTTCCCAAGCATTGCTTGTCTTTGGGATCCAAAAGAGGTAGTTATTCACCATATGGTTGGCAGTTGGGGTTTGTTGGCTATAGCTATTCAAAGTAGAAATTCCAACCGGATTATGCTCGCATCATTGTTTATGCTCCGACTTCTTTGGAGGAAAAAAGAAGACAGTGGAAGGATATTACTCATATTATCTCTCATTTTCCTAAAGCTTGGATCTTGATCGAAGGAGATTTCAATACCATCCTCTCTCTGGATGAGAAAATGGGGGGAAATAGAAATTTGGACAAAAGCATTGACCTCATGAACGAATATATTGTAAACCTCCATCTTGTGGATATCCAACCAAATAATGGCCTTATGACTTGGTCTAACATAAGGCAAGGCTTAGCTTGTATAATGGAGAGATTGGATAGGTTTTTGCTCTCTAAAAATTTCTTAATCCATGGTCACATTCCTAAAGTGAAGACTCTTAATAATGCTGGTTCGGATCATTGGCCAGTCATGGTGGAAATATGGAAAAGCAATGTGAGTTTCTCTCCTGTTGTTTTCAATTAATGTGGCTTAGAGACATTTCCTTCAGACCTCATGTGCAACAATGGTGGAAGGAAGGTAAACCTAGGCATGGGACTAAGATGTTCTGTTTTGTCAAAAGACTACAATACATTAAATCCAAAATCAAGACTTGGAACTAGAAAGAGTTTGGGGATGTTCATAAAAAAAACATGAAGTTATTGCTCATATTGAAAATTTGAATAAGAAAATCCATTTAGATGGCCTCACAGAGAAGAGAAGTGCATATGAAATTAAACTCACAACTCAGTTAGAGGAATGTGAAAAAAGAGAAGAAATATTATGGAAGCAAAAATCTAGAATTCAATGGCTCAAAGAAGGAGATCAAAACACAAATTTTTTCCACAAATATCTTCTAGCTCTAAGATCTCACAACTTTATTTCTTCCTTAAAATCAAATTCTGGAGATGTTGTTTATACTTGGGATGGCATGAACTGTATTGTTGTTGATTACTTTTCCAATATTTTTGCTGCTACTCCCCTTGACTAATATTCTCACAATGACACTGAGAGGGGGGGTGAATCAGTGTAACTATTTAAAACTTGAATCTGCAACTCTTAAAACTTAAAAATGCAAGCTTAAAAATAGATAAAGCAAGTATAACACAAGAGCATCACACAACACAAGATTTAACGAGGTTCACCGATGTGGCTACTCCTCAAATAATGACTGTTTGGACTACAATCCAAATCCAGTCTTTGCAAGGATTCAATCTTTACAAATAGTTTACCAAAGACCCACTGGAAGGAGCACCAACCCCTGATTTTTCTGCTGCAATAGATAGGAGCACCAACCCCTTTTACCAAGCACCAACTTGGATTTCTATTTAAAAAAAAATTGACATAAAAATGCCTTCTCTTTTGCAAGACCCTCACCGGTCTATAGCTCATACAAATCAATCTCATAGAAGCATAAAGAGAATTGTTAGAAACTCAATATCTTCTATCACAGTTTAAAACCTCTCTTCTGATTTTTCAAGAAAAATACATACAGGTTTTAGTTCTTTTGCTGTACTTCATGCAACACTCTTACTCAACCTTTTCTTTTTGTTTTTCACAAATAACCACGGTTGCAGTAACCTTACTTACTACGCCTGTTCGATTCTTATACTTGACTTCCTCGAACGGCTCTTTTTGAAATGGCTCAAATTTTCCCTCCAATTTTCCATGCATTCTCGGCTACGATCAATCTGTCAAACCCTCTCTGACGCGTTCCGCCTTTTAGCCGCTTTCTTCTCGACTTATTCTGACATTCTTCTCTCGCACATTCTCGACAAATTTTTCTCGCGTATCCTGACACCTTTTTCTGCGTATCCTGACAGCCTTTCTGCGTATCTCGGCGTTCTGTTCTTCTTTCTTCTCTTTTGAATTTTGTGCTACCACTTTCTTCTATGCGCGACTGTCATTTCTTGATATACGCAACCTGTTAATGAATTTCTCTGTAATCATGATTCTCGGTATCCACCCCTGTAATAGCTGTTCTGACTAGAAAAGACTGTTCTTGTAACTGCCACCTGTAATTGCAAGTCTAACTCTAGTTAATTTGGCTGCATGAATTTTCTCTAAGCTTTCTCGACACTCGTCACTCGGTAATCGTAGATATGACTCAGCTTAACTCTTATGTAACCGTCGTAAGATTTTACTTTGCGCTATTTTGACACCTGTCACTGTGCATGCTTCTAGGCTTTTTCCCGCCAAATCGTTACCTGTCGCGATATCATGACATTTCTACTCGCCTGACTTATTCTGGACTGTTGACCGTGAAAACCCGACTTGTCACGATATCATGATGTTTTCTGCCTTCTAGACCTTATCTCGGCATGCACCCACGAAAATGAGACATGTCACGAAATCGCGACGCTTTTGTCCGCATCGAGCACTTTTCTCCTCCCAGTTTCTCCTGTCACGAAATGAGACATGTCATGAAATCGTGACACTTTCGCTGATCGAGCTCATTTCTGTCTCCTAGCCGCGAAAATGAGACATGTCACGAAATCGCGACGCTTTCGCTGCATCGAGCTCATTTCTGTCTCCTAGCCACGAAAATGAGACATGTCACGAAATCGCGACGCTTTTCGCTTTCCTGCACTCTCCTTCGCTTGCCCCCGTGAAAATGGTACATGTCACGAAATCGTGACACTTTGGGCTTCCGTACACTTTTCTCCGCAAGCCTCACGAAATGGAACATGTCACGAAATCGCGACGCTTTTCTCGCCTTAGCGCTGTTCTTTGCTTTTCGCCCGTGAAAATGCAACATGTCACGAAATCGTGACATCTTTTGCGTCCATACATTTTTCCCTTCATGCACTAGAAAAATCAAGACATGTAAAGAAATCGCTACAACTTTGTGCCTTGCGTTTCCAACTTTGTGCTTAACTCAAACTTAGACTTGTAGCGAAATCGCTACACCTTTGTGTTGACCTTTGACTTGTAGCGAAATCGCTACACCTTTGTGTCTTGTATTTCGAACTTGTAGCGAAATCGCTACACCTTTGCGCCGTGCATTTCGAACTTGTAGCGAAATCGCTACACCTTTGCTTTTGGGCATCCGAACTCGCTTCGCCCGAAAGTCCGAATGTAGCGAAATCGCTACATTTTCTTGACTTAGTGCTTCTTTTCTGCTTCAGCCAGCGAAACTCCGACATGTAGCGAAATCGCTACACTTTTGTTGCCGTACATTCTCTCTCTTCTTCGGGTCATGAAACCCGACGTGTCGCGATATCGTGACACTTTTTGCCCTTAGTGCTTTTCTTTCGAAACTGTCACGATATCGCGACACTTTCTCATGCACTTTCTCTCTCCTCTGTTTTGTCGCGAAATCGTGACATATTCTTCTCTCTCCTCATTTTTGTCGTGAAATCATGACATTTTCTGCGCTTTCTCTCTCCTCATTTTTGTCACGAAATCATGACATTTTCGGCTGCACTTTCTCTCTCCTCATTTTTGTCGTGAAATCACGACATTTTCGGCTACGCTTTCTCTCTCCTCATTTTTGTCGTGAAATCGCGAGAAAACATGTCGCGATATCGCGACGCTTTTCTTACTTGTCTTTTTTTGCAAATTTTTGAATCTGGCCCACTTCTTTCTTCTTGGAAATTCACTGTACTTGTTCTGACTGACCTCTGAACTGCATCATCTCGTATCAATCTGTCTGTGTTGACAACAATGACAATACTTTTGCAATGCTTTTGCCGCACCTTGCTCAACAATCTCCCCCTTTGGAATTGTTGGCAACACATGGCAACCTTGCTCAATTTCTTCTCCCCCTTTGCCAATAATACCAAAGGGCTGCTGCAGACTCCCCCTGAGTCTATGCACAACATTCTCAGGCATAAATAATTTTAATGCTCCCCCTGAGAATGTGTTCCTCATAGCTAGTCAGTGCTTGGGTAGTGTGACTACTCCCAACTTCTTCCGAAGGTACTCAAAAACTTCCTTGGGCAATGGTTTTGTGAATATGTCCGCGACTTGCTCCGTAGTTGGAACAAACTCCAATTTGACCTCTCCTTCTCGCAACTTTATCTTTCAAAAAATGATACCGGATTGCAATATGTTTGGTGCGGGAATGCATGACCGGATTCTTTGAGATGTTGATTGCACTAGTGTTATCACATTTAACTGAAATGGGCTCATTGAAGTGAATACCAAGGTCTTTTAGTGTTTGTCTCATCCATAATATCTGTGTACAACATGTTGTTGCTGCAATGTATTCAGCCTCTGTTGTGGATAGAGAGACCGATTCTTGCTTCTTGTTGTGCCATGCTACCAGTTTATCTCCAAGATAAAATGCTCCTCCACTGGTACTTTTTCTGTCATCAATACATCCTCGCCCAATCTGCATCGTAATATGCAAAAAGAGTGAAGTCTTTTCCTTTTGGATACCATAGTCCATATTCCATAGTCCCCTTGAGGTACCTAAAAATCCTTTTCATAACTTGTCACATGAGTCTCTTTGGGACTAGCCTGAAATCTTGCAACCATGCAAACTGCCTGTAAGATATCCGGTCTGGTGGCTGTCAAATACAGCAGGCTCCCAATCATAGATCTGTACATTGTTTGATCAACATCTAGAGATTTATCATCCTTGCTCAACTTGCAGCTTGTTGTCATGGGGGTGCTAACAGGCTTACTATCCTCCATAGTGAACTTTTTCAGCATTTCTTTCACATATTTAACTTGAGAAATAAAAATGCCCTTTTCAGTTTGATTGACTTGCAATCCTAGGAAATATGAAAGTTCACCAATCATAGACATTTCAAACTCTTTCTGCATTTTATTTGCTATGTCTTTGCAGGATTTATCATTGCCGCTCCCAAATATTATATCATCTACATAAACAACAAGGACAATGAAATTGCCATTTTCAGTTTTGATATATAAATTGCTATCCACCATACCCTTTTTGAATCCTTGCTTAGTGAGATAGCTGTCCAATCTTGCATACCAAGCTCTAGGTGCTTGTTTCAAGCCATACAATGCTTTCTTCAGCTTGCAAACAAAGTTAGGATTATCACAGAGTTGAAAGCCATCAGGCTGTTCAATATACACTTCTTCTTCAAGATTTCCATTTAGAAATGCTGATTTCACATCCATCTGATAAACTTTGAAATTCCTATGAACTGCTAAAGCCAAAAACAGTCTTATTGCTTCAAGTCTGGCCACTGGTGCAAAGGTCTCTTCAAAATCAATCCCCTCAACTTGAGCATATCCTTTACAGACCAATCTTGCTTTATTCCTCACAACCTGTCCGTCTTCATTCAGTTTGTTTCGAAATATCCATTTAGTACCGATTATGTTTTTATTTTCAGGCCTTGGTACTAATTCCCGTGTTTTGTTTTTCTCAATTTGATCTAGTTCTTCATTAACTCGCCTCCATCCAACTTTTCATCTCGTACTTGCTTCAATGATATTTTTGGGCTCAATGTCGGATAACGAGAGTAGTTGTTTACTATTCTTCTTCTTGTTTGAATACCAATTGTGGGGTCCCCAATAACTGCTTCTCTCGGGATGATTTTTCTGCCAGCTGCCTGTTTTGGATTTCCTGTTTTCTTCTCTTTCCAAATCATCTCAATCTGATTTCTCTCTCTTCCTTTTCTTGATCTTCATCTTCTTCAATAAATTCTTCATAAGTTGGGTAGTTTTCATTATGGCTGATTTCTTGTTTCCTACCTTCATCAACCTTAACATCCGCACTCTCCACAATTTTCTTAAGTCTTTTGTTGTAGCATGTGTAGGCTTTGCTTTTTGTTGAGTACCCAAGAAAGATACCTTCATCAGCTCTATCTTCGAATTTGCCAAGATTGGCTTCAGTCCGTTTAATGTAACACTTGTCGCCGAACACTTTGAAGTATTTTGTTGTAGCCTTTTTGCCAAACCACAGTTCATAAGGTGTTTTGCTTTCATGCGGCCTCAACATGCACCTATTCTGGATGTAAACTGCAGTATGAACTGCCTCTTTCCAAAATCTGTCAGCAATTTCGCTCTCTGTCAACATGGTCCGTGCCATTTCCCGTACGCTCTGTTCTTCCTTTCTACTACTCCATTCTCGTCGAGGTGTTCTTGCCGCCAAAAACTGTCTTCTTATTCCGTGTTTTTCACAGTATTCTCGCAAACTCATCTCGAAATAAACTCTCCTCCTCTATCTCGATCTCAAACATTTAATTCTTTTTCCGGATTGATTCTCAACAAGATTTTTGAAAGTTTTAAACATCTCAAAGGCTTCCGATTTAAGTTTCGTAAAGAGTACCCATGTCATTCGGAAAAGTCATCTATACACAAGCATAAAATATTTGTAGCCATTTATGCTTTCCGTTCTCATGGGTCCACATAAATCGTGTGAATTAGTTCTAAAGGCTTGCTTGTAAAGTACTCTTTTGCTTTGAAAGTAGATCTGGTTTGCTTCCCCTTTTGGCATGATTCACAAATGTTGTTTGAAGGTTTACCAATAGTGGGTATGTCTCTTATCGCTTCTTTTGTGCTAATTTTTACCAGATTATCAAAGCTTATGTGATCGAGTCTCTTGTGCCACAACCAAATTTTCTTCTTCCTGTCCAACCAAGCAAGCTCCTTCTCAAGTCTCCGAGAGAGTATACAGATTTCCAGAGGTTCTCAGTCCAGTGGCTATTAACTTTCCATTTCTCGTCTTTCTTACTTCACAACCCTCCTTGAAAATTACTTCATGACCTCTGTCACAAATTTGACTTACACTCAGTAAGTTATGCTTCAGACCCACCACAAAAAGAACTTCCTTAGAGTTGATTTTTCCGTCACTTAACTTAACTGATCCTTTACCCACTATCTTGGCTCCATCATTGTTTTCGAATTTTACATAACCACCTTCGTATGTCTGTAGCTTATCAAACTTCTGTTTGTCTCCCGTCATATGACTCGGAGCATCCACCGTCCGTAATCCAAGGTGCAGATTTACTCCGGGCTTTGAGAGCCGTTTGAACGATTAGGGATTCCTTGTCTTTCTTAGGTTGCTCCTTTTCTTTCCACCGAGATTTGACAGCAGATCCGGTCACTTGTTTTACCTTCTCCCTTTCATTGGCTTGTGACAGCTTTTTCGAGAAATTTTCTGTTTTGTTTTAATCCAGCTTGATTGATACTTTCTTTCCCGGTATTTATTTCCCGCAAAAGAGCTACGACAATTTCTTGCAATATGTCCGAAGTTATGACAGCTTATAGCATTCTACAAAGATAATCTATCAAAGGTGAAAAAATATTTCTACTAGTAAAATTTCTTTGTTCTACATTATATCTACAACTTGAGATTTTATGACCATATGCATTGCATTTAAAACAATAACCATAAAAGGAACGAGTGTACCTGGGTAATGGTTGTTGCCATGTTGTAGTAGGAGCCATGGGTCTTCTTCTTCTTTGATATGTGACTTTGGTGAATCCATCATTTGCAGTACTCCTTTCAAGCTTGGCCTTATTGTTTTCTTTTGCATGATACGATTTATCTTGATCAACCCTGATCTTGTCTTTATTCTTTATTGGTTCTACAGTTACAGCCTTTGAGTCTTTTGAGGATTCTCCTTCATCAAAGCCCAAACCAAATTTGATGCCTGTAGGCCTTTGATTATTTAACATTTTATTCAGCTTTGCAGAACTGTCTTCAAATTTATGATGACAGCTCAATTTTCGATTCATCTCTTCTAGCTGCATCCTTAATCTAACTATGTCTTCTTCTAGCTTATTACACTCATCTATTTTCATGGTAAGCTGTGCTTCAAAATCTTCAGACTTTTTCTTAAGTTCTTCAGTTTGTACTTTCAAACTGATTATTAATTCGCTAGCATCCTCAAATTTTCTTGAAATCTTTTTATTCTTTTTCCTTTCTGCACTTAACTCTTCAAGTGCAACAACCAACTCACCTTCCAGATCTACCTCAGCCTCATCCTCTAATTTTTCCTCACACTCCTGGGTTTCCTCCGTTCTTTCTTCTTCAAAAGCCATGAACAAGGCTTCACCAGCTTTCTTCTTCTCGAGTCCTCACCGGAACCGTCTTTCGTAAGAGTCAGCATTCTTGGAAATGAAACTTTTCTTCTTGAAGTTCCTTTTTCTAAAATGTGGTTTCTTCTTCTATACATTTCTTTCTTGGTGTCTCCCTTCATCACTTTTGTTTTTCTCATTCATTGGGCATTTTGCTGCAAAGTGCCCGATGCCTCCACAGCTTAAAGCACTTGAACGGTAGCTTACCTCTCGTACTTTCCTTTTCCCTTTACTAGTTTCCTAACAAAGTTTGCTTCAGCTTCATCTCGGAGATTCTTCTTCCTCGCATTCTTGTTTAGATTTTATATTTTTCTCGTGCTTGAAAAGCCGCTTTCTCGTCTCGAGGGCTTAGTTTGTCCAATTCTCATTTCATATGTCGTTAAGGAACCATGCATTTCATCCATACTAAAAAAATTTAAATCTTTAGCTTCTTCTATGGCAGTAAACTTTTGCATAAAATCTTTTATGGAGTGTTCTTAGTACCTTTTTCACAACAACTACATATTCCATCTCCTCGCCGAGTCCTCTTATTGCATTAATGATTCCATTTACTCTCAGGATATAGGCCTCTATGTTCTCATCATCAGTCATCTTTAATGCTTCGAACTGGGCTCGATGTGTTTGCAACTTGGCTTCCTTGATCTTGCCATCTCCTTCATGAATGCTCTACAGTTTGTCCCATATATCTTTTGCTGATTTACAGTTCATGATCCTTATCAACTCACTGTCTACTAATCCACACATAATAGCATTCTTAGCTTTAGAGTTGTTCTCAAACTTTTTCTTCTCAACCGCATCAGATGGAGGAGCAGAGGGTATTGTGTATCCATTTTCAACAGATTCCCAAATGTCATATCCCAATGCACACAGATATGTCTGCATCCTGAGTCTCCAGAAAGAGTAATTTGTTCCATCGAACAAAGGAGCTTTGTTGGAAGAAAATCCTTCACCGCCGGCCATTGTGTATCTTCCAAGATCACCTTAGCTGATTAAGCTTGATCAAGTACCTTGCTCTGATACCAATTGATATTCTCACAATGACACTGAGAGGGGGGGTGAATCATTGTAACTATTTAAAACTTGAATCAGCAACTCTTAAAACTTAAAAATGCAAGCTTAAAAATAGATAAAGCAAGTATAACACAAGAGCATCACACAACACAAGATTTAACGAGGTTCACCGATGTGGCTACTCCTCAAATAATGACTGTTTGGACTACAATCCAAATCCAGTCTTTGCAAGGATTCAATCTTTACAAATAGTTTACCAAAGACCCACTGGAAGGAGCACCAACCCCTGATTTTTCTATTTGCAATAGATAGGAGCACCAACCCCTTTTACCAAGCACCAACTTGGATTTCTATTTTAAAAAAAAATTGACATAAAAATGCCTTCTCTTTTGCAAGACCCTCACTGGTCTATAGCTCATACAAATCAATCTCATAGAAGCATAAAGAGAATTGTTAGAAACTCAATATCTTCTATCACAGTCTAAAACCTCTCTTCTGATTTTATAAGAAAAATACATATATGTTTTAGTTCTTTTTCTGTACTTCATGCAGCACTCTTACTCAACCTTTTCTTTTTGTTTTTCACAAATAACCACGGTTGCAGTAACCTTACTTACTACGCCTGTTCGATTCTTATACTTGACTTCCTCGAACGGCTCTTTTTGAAACGGCTCAAATTTTCCCTCCAATTTTCCATGCATTCTCGGCTACGATCAATCTGTCAAACCCTCTCTGACGCGTTCTGCCTTTTAGCCGCTTTCTTTCTGACTTATTCTGACATTCTTCTCTGCACATTCTCGACAGCCTTTTTTCGACAACTTTTTCTCGCGTATCCCGACACCTTTTTCTCGCGTATCCCGACAACTTCTTCTGCGTATCTCGACGTTCTGTTCTTCTTTCTTCTCTTTTGAATTCTGTGCTACCACTTTCTTCTATGCGTGACTGTCATTTCTTGATATACGCAACCTGTTAATGAATTTCTCTGTAATCGTGATTCTCGGTATCCACCCCTGTAACAGCTGTTCTGACTAGAAAAGACTGTTCTTGTAACTGCCACCTGTAACTGCAAGTCTAACTCTAGTTAATTTGGCTGCATGAATTTTCTCTAAGCTTTCTCGACACCTGTCACTCGGTAACTGCAGATATGACTCCAGTTAACTCTTATGTAACTGGCTGTAAGATTTTACTTTGCGCTATTTTGACACCTGTCACTGTGCATGCTTCTGCGGCTTTTTCCCGCCAAACTGTTACCTGTCGCGATATCGCGACATTTCTACTCAGTTGACTTATTCTGGACTGTTGACCGTGAAAACCCGACTTGTCACGATATCGCGACGTTTTCTGCCTTCTAGACCTTATCTCGGCATGCACCCACGAAAATGAGACATGTCACGAAATCGCGACGCTTTTGCTGCATCGAGCACTTTTCTGTCTCCTAGCCGCAAAAATGAGACATGTCACGAAATCGCGACGCTTTCGCTGCATCGAGCTCATTTCTGTCTCCTAGCCGTGAAAATGAGACATGTCACAAAACCCCTTCCTCCTAGCGCAAAATGAGACATGTCGCGAAAATCGCGACCTTTCCATCGAGCTCATTTTCTCCTAGCCGTGAAAATGAGACATGTCGCGAAATCGCGACGCTTTCGCTTTCCTGCACTCTCCTTCGCTTGCCCCCGCGAAAATGGTACATGTCACGAAATCGTGACACTTTGGGCTTCCGTACACTTTTCTCCGCAAGCCTCAGCGAAATCGAAACATGTCACGAAATCGCGACGCTTTTCTGCCTTAGCGCTGTTCTTTGCGTTTCGCCCGCGAAAATGCAACATGTCACGAAATCGCGACATCTTTTGCGTCCGTACATTTTTCCCTTCATGCACCAGCGAAATCAAGACATGTAGCGAAATCGCTACAACTTTGTGCCTTGCGTTTCCAACTTTGCTTCGACTAGCGAAACTTAGACTTGTAGCGAAATCGCTACACCTTTGTGTTCTGCACTTTTGACTTGTAGCGAAATCGCTACACCTTTGTGTCTTGTATTTCGAACTTGTAGCGAAATCGCTACATCTTTGCGCCTTGCATTTCGAACTTGTAGCGAAATCGCTACACCTTTGCTTTTTGGCATCTGAACTCTGCTTTGGCCCTCGAAAGTCTGACATGTAGCGAAATCGCTACACTTTCTTGACTTAGTGCTTCTTTTCTGCTTCAGCCAGCGAAACTCCGACATGTAGCGAAATCGCTACACTTTTGTTGCCGTACATTCTCTCTCTTCTTCGGGTCGCGAAAACCCGACGTGTCACGATATCGCGACACTTTTTGCCCTTAGTGCTTTTCTTTCGAAACTGTCGCGATATCGCGACACTTTCTCATGCACTTTCTCTCTCCTCTGTTTTGTCGCGAAATCGCGACATTTTCAGCTGCACCTTCTCTCTCCTCATTTTTGTCACGAAATCGCGACATTTTCGGCTGTGCTTTCTCTCTCCTCATTTTTGTCATGAAATCGTGACATTTTCGGCTGCGCTTTCTCTCTCCTCATTTTTGTCGTGAAATCACGACATTTTCGGCTACGCTTTCTCTCTCCTTTTTGTCGCGAAATCGCGACAGAAAACATGTCGCGATATCGCGACAGCTTTTCTTACTTGTCTTTTTCTGCAAATTTCTGAATCTGGGCCACTTCTTTCTTCTTGAAAATTCACCGTACTTGTTCTCGACCGACCTCCGAATCGCATCATCTGCATCAATCTGTCTGTGTCGACAACAATGACAATACTTTTGCAATGCTTTTTTTGCACCTTGCTCAACATTGACTCAGCTTCTCAATATAATTTTCTTCAAGCAATCCCTTCTCTTATCACTTCTGAGGAGGAATCTATTTTAACTGCTCATGTTACTATCAATGAGCTTCAACAAGTAGTTTTTAAAATGCAAAAAGGGAAAACCCCGGGTCCTGATGGTTTTCCTATTGAGTTCTACCAAGAGTTCTGGGATATCCTTCATGTTGATTTATTAGAGGTGGTGGAAGAAGCCAGGAAAGCCAAAGAAATTTTGAAGGTTATCAATAAAAATTATATTACTCTTGTTCCAAAAGCTCAAGAGGTTGATCATATCTCAGCTTTTAGACCTATTGCTTTATGTAATGTTCTTCTCAAAATCATTACTAAAATCATGGCAAAAAGGTTGAAGCCTCTTTTGCATAAGATTATTTCCCCGGAGCAAGGGGGTTATGTGGAAGGACGTCAAATAGTAGATGAGATAGTTCTTTCTCAGGAAGCCATCCATTCCATGGATATGCAAAATTCTCCTTCCATGTTCATTCGGTTAGACTTATCCAAAGCTTATGACAGAGTGGATTGGCACTTCCTTATCAAAGTTTTGAGGCAATTTGGTTTCTCTAAGGATTGGATGGATTGGATTATGGGATGTATCTCTTCAGTTTCCTACTTAGTTCTTATCAATGGTAGGCCTTCTCAGCTAGTCCCTGCTTTCTAGAGGTATTAGGCAAGGTGACCCGCTATCCCCTTATTTATTCATCATTCTTGTTGAATGCTTGGGTAGGACTATAACCAAAAAGAGGGAAAACAAAACCCTTGAGGGAGTTACCATTGCTCATGGAGCTAGACCTATCTCTCATCTTCAATTTGTGGATGACTCTACTATTTTAGGTAAAGCTACAGTTAAGGAAGCTTCTAATATTAAGCAAATCATTAGCTGTTTTTCTAAGGCTATCAGGCAGTTGATCAATGAAGACAAATCTAAAGTTATTTTCTTTCACTGCTCTCGCTAGACAGAATCCATGGTCTTGGATAAGCTAAGATATAAGAAGACCTCTCTTCCAATCACTTATTTAGGTATTCCCATAAATATTCAAAGGCAAAAAAATAAAGATTGGAATTGGTTGTTGGACAAAGTCAAGAAGAAAATTGGAAAGTGGACCAACAAGTGGCTTTCTTATGGGGGTAGAATCACCTTGGTAAAATCAGTCCTTCAAGCTATTCCTATTTATGTTTCTTCCGTTTTGAATATTCCAAAGGCTGTTCTTCGAGAATTGGATCAAATCAGTCATCGTTTCCTTTGGAGTGGTACTAAGGAGAAAAGAAAATGGGCCTTGGTGAAATGGGATACTTTATGTCTTCCTAAGAGTGAAGGGGGGTTAGGTTTACGGTCTTCAATTAATAACAACAAAGCTTTAGCTCCTAAATTATATTGGAGGATGTTGCATAACCCCAATTCTCTTTGGGCCAATAATCTCTGTGCTAAATATGCTGAGAACAAAAGTCCCGAAGACCTTGTTCGCTATCAACTTCCTACCAAAGGTTCTCCCATTTTAGCAGCTTCTTAAGACTCGGTGAGGATTTGATAAAGAAAAAATTATTTTGGATCATTCATAATGGTCAACATGCAAATTTTTGGACAGATTCTTGGGATGGTCACAAGCCTTTGATAACTCAATTTCCCGATTGGAGGCCTTGGATGGAGGAGCTTCACCGAGCTAATTGGATAAAGGTGGCTAATTATTGTCGGTACCATACTGGTAATTCAAAGGTTGGTAGATATTGGATCCCTATTGAGGACTGGCCTATTCAAATCCCGTAAAGGCAAAGACAAGATATCCAAGGCATCCTTCATATGAGATCCCTCTCTTGGTCCCATGAAAAAGATTGTTTTGGATGGAACAACACTACTAAGGGTGAGTATTCAGTTGCTCAAGGTTATTTGACCTTATGCCATAATAATCCCAACCATTCTTCTGACATATTTTCTCAATTGTGGGCTCAAAAGCTCCGGCCTAAGGTGAGGTTCTTTAATTGGCTTTTATTGCATCGTAGGGTGCTTACCGGTGAGCAACTTATGAAGCGTGGTTTTCATGGCCCTTTTAGATGTGAAATGTGTGAAGAGAATGTAGAAAATATCAACCATATTTTTATTGAGTGTACTTTAGCCTCTGAGTTGTGGAGGAGAATGGCCACTTTACTTGGCTTACAATGGTCCAATTTTTTTACTTTTGAACAGCTTTGGAGGGATTGGCCTAATCAAGAGGGTGTTGATCATTTTATTAG
This sequence comes from Wollemia nobilis, assembly GCA_028583015.1. Classification (NCBI taxonomy): domain Eukaryota; kingdom Viridiplantae; phylum Streptophyta; class Pinopsida; order Araucariales; family Araucariaceae; genus Wollemia; species Wollemia nobilis. Next base: position 9,924,094 of record JAQPPZ010016917.1, on the reverse strand, counting down.
GCAGTTTAGTTTGGATGGGTTCTACCATTCTTCTTTGGAATATTTGGAATGAAAGGAACAACCAAATTTTTAATCAAGATAGTAAGGATATTCACTATATTTGGCAAAAGACCATAGCCAACTTAGTTGAATCAGTCCATCATCTCCTTAATCACCCCCAAAACTCCCACCAAATATGGGATCAAGTGATGCAAAGATTGAATATTAAACCTTCTAAGGGCAACCATCTTAAAGGGAATGTGAGTATTAGTAAATTGGATAGGAATAGAAATTGGCAACCTCCTCCTAAGGATTTTGGAAAAGTCAATACTGATGGAGCCTCTAGAGGGAACCCTGGAAAAGCCAATGTGGGAGGAATTGGTAGACTTTCAGATGGCTCCCTGGTTTTTACTTTTGCTGAGAATTTGGGTATTCTTTCCAATAACCTTGCTGAGGGGTATGGTATCCTCAGAGGTCTTCAGGAGGCTACTAAGGTTGGATGGGAAAAGGTGATAGTTGAGTCTGACTCTCAACTTATGATTAATCTCTTGAAGAATCCTTCTAAGAATCATAAGGTGGATTGGAGAATAAAAAGAATTATTGAGAAGATTCAGCTTAATCCAGATGGGATTTTTGAAAGTTGATTACAATCATGTGGTCGAGATCAAAACAAGAGTGCTGATGCTTTAGCTAATTGGGCTTTGGACAAAGGTGATCTTACTTGTTATGGCCACCCTCCTATATGGTGGGCTTCTCAAATTAGGGAAGCTCTTCTTTCTATCATTTCTTTGGATGGCTCCAGTTTTCAAGGCACCTAGTTTCTTCTTGTTTTTTTTTTTTGCTTCTCTTTGGTTCATTCAGCTTTTTTTTAGTTCCCTAGCTCATTCTATTCTTTATTTTGTTTCCTCTGTTGATTCTTGCCTTAATAGTCTTCTCGGTCTAGATAGGTCTTTGTTTTGTTCATTTTTTATTTCTTTTTTCCTTTTTGTTTTTTTTTGTTTAGTTTTTTAAGGTGGGTGGGTTTTTTTATTTTGTTTTGTTTTTGTGTTCTTTGTGTTGTTTTTTGTTGTTCTTGTGTTTTTGTTGTTTTGTTTTTTTTTTTTTATGTTTTTTGTTATTGTTCTTGTGTTTTTTTTTCGTTCTTGTTCTTGGGTTTCTCTTTGTTTGTGTTATTTCGTGTTTTTATGGGTGAGTGTTTTCTATATTTTTTGTTTTTTTTTATTGTCTGTTGTTGGTTGTTTTTTATTTTTATTTTTGTTTTATTTTTTAATTTTTTAGGTTTTGGTTGTGTTTATTTTTCTTGTTTTTTTTTGGGTTATGTCTTTGTAGTGTTCTGTTGTTTTTGTCTTGTTTGTGTTTTGTTATGTGTTTCTTGTGTTTTTCTATGTGGTTTGTGTTGTGGTTTCTTTTATCTTATTGTGTGTGTTTGGTTGTGCTTTTGTTTTTGACACACTCAAGGAGCATGTTTTTTATTTTATTTTATTATTTTTGTTGTTATTCGCTTATTTTTAATTGGGTTTGTGTGTTTGTTTGCTCCTTGAGTGTGTCAAAGGTGGTAGGCCAGGTCCGAGTCCTGGGCATTTTTGGCGGAATGGATACCCCCGCCTCCTTGGGTCTTACCCGAAAGTGGCATCCCTTTTGGGATGTTTTCCACAAATAAAAAAAAAAGGAGAGTACTGTGTTCAATAAAGGATTTGGCATTCTAAAGCAAACAATTATAGGCCTCATTATACTTACAGTTTCCCTCTCGTAAGGGCGGGTATATTTGGGATACCTATTATTGAACAAGATTCATTATTCATTTTTAAATATTTTAAATGGGGGAAGTTCTAATCAAATTTAAATCCTCAAAAATGAATTCAATTGAACCTCTCACCCATCATAATTTTCATACATGGAAACCTAAAATTCTAAATCTCATCTCTCAAAAATGTCTTATTCATTTATTAGAAGAAGAACAACCAGAATTTGATAAAAAATATGAAATATTTTTTCATAAAGGAAAAAAAATACACAAAACTATGGGTATTATTAGCACCAATGTTCATGAAAGATTTTGGTTTCATATTATAGATTTCAAAACTCCTCATGAAAGTTAGGAGAAATTAAAAACCCTGTTTGGAAAGGTAGATCAGATGAGATCAATGCAACTAGAAGCTCAACTAACTTCTCTATCTCCTAAAGATTTTAGTAGTATTATCGATTTCCTCACTAAGTTCAAAGAAATCCTCACTCAATATAAAGGTAGTGGGAAGACTAAGTTAGAATAAGAATGCATTTATCTAATCCTTTTTAAACTAAATGGTGTTTTTTAAATATTTGCAACCACCTTCATATCTATTAAAGATGCTCTTGGTGTAACCTTTAAAATGCCCTCTTTTGTGATAGATTCAATAGGGAATAAACCAAAATTTCTAGATATAAAAACACTGCTTCAAAAGCCTTAGTAGCCTCCACTTCCTCTAAAGAAAAAATTAAAAAGAAGGAAAAGACTCCCATTACCTGTACTCACTGTAAAAATAATAGTCACTCTGCTAACAAATGCTAGAAAATATTACAGCAACTAGAGGCATATGTAAAGGATCAAAAGATGGAAAATAATAAGCAAATAAGAAAAGCCCTTGATGTTCAAGGAAAAACCTCCAAATATTCCTCTAAATATTGGGTCCTAGATTCTGGAGCAACTCATCACATGTTTGCTTTAGATAAGTCTTTCTCTTCTGTCTCCTCTAGCTCTACTCACAACATAGAAGTAGGGGACTCCTCCTTAATTCTTGTCAAATGGAAAGGGGATATAACCATTGATGGTGGCTCTATAAACAATGTTCTCTATGTCCTAGACATTGTCACTAATCTCCTATCCATTTATAAAATTTGTACTTCTGGAAATGAGAAAATTGTTCTCTTCTCCCCAATAGGAGTTGAGATAAGAGATTTTTAATTCCCTCATTCTCTTATAGCAAAAGGGAGTATTGATCATAAGTCTCATATTTTTTACTTTGAAGGCTTTCAAAATTCAGAAGGAGCCTCCTATTTTGTGGCTCATAGTAATCTTAAAAGTCAAAAATGGCATGAAAGGTTTGGTCATATTAATTATAACTACCTAAAATATTTGTGTACCCATAATATGGTTAGAGGACTACCCCAAGTATCTTCTTCTGATGGGGTTTGTCCTAGGTGTGCTCTCAAAAAGCAGCATCACGATCCTTTCCACCCGAGTAGTTCTCTAAAAACCTCATCTCCTCTAGAATTAATCTATAGTGACTTAATGACCTTTCCTAAAACATCCTTTAAAGGAGAAAAGTATGCTCTTACCTTTATTGATGATTTCTCTATGAGGTCCTGGGTCTACTTCCTCAAATATAAAAGTGATACGTTATCTCACTTTAAAATATTTAAAGCCTTAGTTGAAAATCAGGATTCTTGCAAAATCAAGAAGATTAGTACTCATAATGGGGGGAATACTGCAGTAATGAATTCTCCATATTTATTTCTAATCATGTTATAATTCATCAACATTCTGTCTCCCATAATCCTCAACAAAATGGTATTATAGAAAGGAAAAACCGAACATTGAAAGAGATGGTTAATTGTATGCTCCATTCAAGAGATCTTCCAAAATTATTTTTGGCAGAGGCTATTAATTGTGCAAATTATATTTAAAATTGCACACCTCATAAAGCCCTTGACCAAATAACCCCTGAAGAAGCATGGTCTAGCTTAAAACCAGATGTTTCCAATTTCAATATTTTTGGATGTATTGCTTGGGCTCACATCCCAAAGAAGAAAAGGAAGGCTCTTAATAATAAAATTAGGTAGCTCATCTTTGTCAGTTATTGTGAAGAATTAAAAGCTTACAAGATTCTTGATCCCTCAACTCTTGAGGTATTATTTCATAGGAATGTACAATTTGATGAAACATTCCCTCAAAAAGAACCTCCAAAGGACTCTTCTTCCATTGAGCCTTCTCCTATAATGGAACCTCAATATTATGAAAAACCAACCCTTGAAGTTAATTTGGTAATTGATAATCAAGATGAAGAACTTGTAACTCCTTCTCAAATTCTTTCAACTCCTTCAACTCCTTATTCTATGCCAAAATGGGACCGCAAAATTGTTAAAGAAGATACTCCCTACATTCATAATATTTCTTCTAACAGATCATCCAACCCCACAGGATCTAGTCTTGTATGTCAATCCATTTCTTCTGATCCTTAATCCTTCAAAGAAGCCTTAGGTATAAAATAATGGGAAGATGCCATGGTTAACGAATTCTCTTCCTTGATCAAAAATGATACTTGGGATTTAGTTCCCTTACCTAAAGGAAGAAAAATAGTTCGATGTAAGTGGATCTTCAAAATAAAATATGGGCCTAATGGGGAAATAGATAAACACAAGGCTCGCCTTGTAGCCAAAGGTTTTTCTCAAATAGAGGGTATTGACTATATAGAAACATTTGCTCTTGTAGCTAAAATGGATTATGTTAGATTGGTTCTTACTCTGGCCGCTTCCCATAAATGGCCAGTATACCAAATGGATGTAAAATGTGCCTCCTTAAATGGAAATTTAAAAGAAGAAATATTCATGGAACAACCCACTAGTTTTACTCAAGACTCCTCTCTTGTTTGTCGGCTTAAAAAATCTCTATATGGCCTCAAACAAGCCCCTAGAGCTTGGTATGAAAAGATGGACTCCTTCCTTCTTTAAGCAATATTTTCTTATTATGAGTCTGATAATACAGTTTACATTTGGATAAGTAAAGGAAACATCACCATTCTTGTTATTTATGTTGATGACCTCCTTCTCACTAGTAGTAACCTCACTCACATTCAAAATATAAAAGATTCCCTCTCTAAAAAATTTGAAATGGCTAATCTAGGTCTAGCTCATTTCTTCCTTGGGATTCAAATAAAATAAAATAAAGTAGGGATCACCTTATGTGAACAAAAGCACACTTAAGATCTCCTTAAAAAGTTTCAAATGATAGATTGCAAACCTTTTCCTACCCCCTTTCAATTTGGCATTCATCTCAGTACTTCCTGCTCATCCCCACCTTGTGATGCTACTCTATATTGTCAATTTGTAGGCAATTTGTTATACCTCATTCATACTCGCCCAGATATCTCATATGTTGTTGGGCTCATATCCAGGTTCTCTCATGCAAGCAACTAAAATAAGTCTTCATTATTTGCAGGGTACTACAAACTTTGGGCTCATCTATAAAGGAGACTCCATGGATATCATTGGCTATACAAATTCAGATTGGGTAGGTTCAATGGATGACAGATGTTCTACATCTGGATATGTTTTTTGCTTTGGATTTTCTCTAGTAGCCTAGTTATGCAAGAAGCAATATATAGTAGCATTATCTTCTATAGAGGCAGAATACCGAGCAACAGTTACAACAAGTCAGGAAGTTCTTTGGCTTCGTCAAATTCTCAAAGAATTTGGTTTTTTCCAAGAAGTGCCTATAACTCTATGGTGTGACAATCAAAGCATAATTCATATTTCATGCAATACAATTGAGATCCACATGCACTTCATTAGGAAACATATTCAGAATGGGGATATACTTTTGGAATATATTCCAATAGATAATCAGCTTGCAAACATCTTCACCAAGTCATTTCCTTCTCCGCGATACCTTCAGTTGCGAGAGAAACTTGGAGTGTTAAAACTACATTGAAAAAGAGGTCTTCCACCTCTCACTATATTGTAAATGAGTACCTAAAAAGGTCTTCTTGTCAAGAATCACCTTTTATTCATTAAATAGGACAATATTCGCCATACGAAGATAAGCCTCTTTCATACTTCTTTGATTTTATTGGTGGCTTTTCCCACTGGGTTTTTACCATTATTTCAAAATAAAGAGGTGATAGTTGATTTTTCCCCACTAGGGTTTTTTCCACCAACTATCTATGTTTTACATGAGTACCTAATCAGGCCTCGTTGTTGGGACTCATTTATAGATTCTCCCCTAGTATCACTTAAGGGGGGGTTTTAGAATAAGTGAATATTCTCTTAAGTTCACTAGGATACACACTTGAATTTCCACTCCTCCATGTGTCAGGAGAACTCCAAGTTGTGTCTTCATCAGGTTTTATGAAGTTTTTGTAATATAATGGCTCTCAATTATCAACTCTACTATTTATACAAAGTTGATCCTAGAGATAAATCAATCAGTTCCACTCTTCTCTTCATCTTTTGTGTAATACTTTGCATATCTATTATTGTGAAATTCTAACAAATCCTAGAGATAAATCAATGACTTCCACTCTTCTCTTCATATTTTGTGTAATACTTTGCATATCTATTATTGTGAAATTCTGGTATGACATCTTGTTATAAGTAAACAAGGTTTATAATAAAAAATCAGGTTCTTGAACATCTATGAGGAAAATCCATAACAAGCTAAACCAGAAACACTTAATAAAAATGGTGCTACCTAAAATTCCATTTCTAAACGTAGGATACCTATTGCAAAGGAGAGGCCTCGAAGTTCTGTTTATTGAGACCGTTGCCAAGAATATAAATTCACTATGATTCTTATAAATTATTATACGAAGAGTTGCTGGTAATATGGAGGCAAGCGTTTAGATGATTTATGTGACTACACAAAGTTTAAGAGGAGAGTCTTTGTCAATGAGCATATTGTGGTTGGGAGTGCAGATGAGTTGAGAGGACTTTTATTCATACGCTTCACAATGGGCGACGGAGTCCACCATATTAATCTTGAGGAGAATTGAAATCTTCAAATTTTTGTTTTTCTACCTTGCCGTCATCGTAGAATTTGTATTTACGCATTACGGGTCAGGATTGTTTATAACAGTTTCTATACCAAACCACATGTAATTTTCTGAGTGGTATAATTTTCTGCACGAAGGATAAGTTAGACGTCGCGTTCTATATACGCTCATTCATTCAAAGAGTTTTGTGATCTTCTAATACATTTTAGTTCCACATTAATACATACTATGTTCATGCTAGAATTTTTCTAGTTGGGTAACGAGTCATTTGTTTTATTATGAGTGGAGGGTGACGAGTCATCCATTTCCAAAGGCACCGTCTCTCTTTGAAAACTAGAAAACTCTTAGATTGACTCTTTGAATGAGTCTGCGCAATTGTATAAAATGACGTCGTGCCCATCCATCGCGTAGAAGAGGAAATAACATCTGATTTGGTATAGGAGTTCAATCCCTCTTTCGTTCTAAACACGGCATGCACCTGACCCGTAATGTGTAAATACAAATGCTTACGAAGACGTGACAAACACACATTTGACGATTTCAATTCGTCCGGAAAATTCGTAATGGTGGACTACGTCGTCCCTTGTGAAGCCTATAAATAAAACGCCTCTATTCTCATCTGCACTCACGACCACAATACTCTGCTCAACGGTAGAAGCATATCAAGCATAACCATGGCATCTCCTTCTCTTAATGTTATGACATTCGGCACCATTGTTGTGATAATGGCCGCTGCCTACTGCGCAAGCGCCGCGGATCCTGACCCCCTTCAGGACTTCTGCATCGCGGACAACTCCAACAAGATTTTCATCAACGGAGTGCCCTGCATGAATCCCAACCAAGCCAATGCTCAAGATTTCAAGACGTCTCTTCTCGCTGCTGCCGGAAATACAAATAACAAGTTGGGCAGCAATGTGACAGTCATATCCACCCAGGCTTTACCGGGGGTGAATACGCAAGGTCTCATTATGGCTCGCTCTGACTTCGCAAAGGGAGGAGTGGTTCCTCCTCATAACCATCCCAGAGCTTCCGAGTTGGTATTTGTCACGTATGGAACACTTGTTGTTGGCTTCGTTGATACCAGCAACAAGCTCTTCTCGCAAAAGCTATATCCAGGAGATGTGTTTGTGTTTCCCAGAGGACTTGTGCATTTCCTACAGAACGTGGGAAACACACCTGCAAGCGCTCTTTCAGCGCTGAACAGCCAGAATCCCGGCGCTTCTCTTCTTCCGAGTGTTCTTTTTGCGTCGAATCCTCCCATCCCTGACCTGGTGTTGGAGAAGGCCTTTCAAATAGACGAAAAACTGGTCGAAGAGATCCGCAAGAACTTGGGTGCCTAGATCGCTACTCGGAACAGCTCTTAGTACATAGAATAAAACTGCTGTGTCTAAACTACACAATAAATGGCTCATGTAGGCCTTGAATAAGTAGATTTCATATGGTTATGAATGAATTTAGTCAATAACTTGTTTAAAGATGGATTATACACTAAAATGGTTTTGAACGAGCATCATATGCATGTTCGTGACTAATGATAAAACTATCCTGTACAATTATCTTAATCTGTGTAACAGCATTACATGTTGCTAACTAGTTGGTAGCCATTAGTTTTTCAATTCTGATAAGTAGTTGTCGTTATGAATTAATATTATTAAAAAAAAATTGGTTGTCCTTTTTTAAGGTAAACTTTTAAAGCACTTATTTGGTTGACATTTTTACTGTAAACTTTTAAAGTATTTTTTAGTTAGTGACGATTCCATCGATGGAAGTGCTCGGAGTATATATTAGTAGACCAAGAGGGCTATATTAATACATATTACCGGAGCTATAGAAATGTTATAAGGCGCTCAAGGAGGACAAAAAAAACACATAATAAAATTAGGAATATTTTAGAGAATTGAAAGATTTAAAAATAATAAAAAAATTATATTAAATTAAGATAAAAGTTTTTTTATAATGGTAGGTTAATATATTTCATGGGGAATCAAACTAATCTTCATTAACAAGTAAAAGAAACAGCCAATAAAACATAAGTTTATAATTTTTTTTAATAATTTAATTTTTACTTAAAAAATATAAAAAATAAAATTATATAATTAAAATGTATAAAAAATATGAAAAATATTACATTTTAATGACTTGTTATAATTTTTTAAATTTATATTTTAACATTCAATTTATAAAGTGTTGATATTTAGGTTAAGAATGCAGTAAAAGCATCTAAAACATTGTTAGAAGATCTAGGATCCTAATCCTAAGTTTTTTACACTTTAGAATGGTATTTGGACCAACCTGTGCACGCATGGATCCTCTTTGCATGTGAAAGCACGAGGATATGGAAACAAAAAGGAATATGCCAAGCACGATGCATGTAAAACCAAACTTAACGCTAAAAGCCTATATATTGAAAGAACATAGACGAATTGACACAAGATAAAAGTAGTATGAAATATAGCCTTCTTTATTGATATGCTTTCAAAGTCGTGTTACAATACGTCTCCTTCCTTTCATAGGGGATAGGAGCGTCAAATATGTTTCTCATCACATCCATGGATAACAATCCTTCTCCCGTGTGCCCACATGTAAGATGGGCGGACCAAAACGTCGTTGTCGCTTGTGTATATGATTTTTGACTCCTTCCTGCTCCTCTGATGTCAGAAACCTGTGTTCAAAGAAACATAAAAGATTAGTAGCACCTGCAGACAGAATAAAACATGTATTTCCTAAGGCCTACTGTTAGTGTATGCATGAAAATATTAAAACGATAACAAAATGACCTCAGATCGACGTAAAATTTTAACAGAAGCATAAATATGTTACCAGGAGGCCACTACAAAAAGAACAATCTGAAAATTCCTTACAGATTTGTATTCGCTCGAGGGTGGGATGAATAGACTTGCAATAACTTGTTAGAAAGCACCCTCTTCAATGTCCTATCCAGAAAGCTCCAAATGACCTGTAAAGTTGGGGTTAGCTAATTGGGGGTGTTTTGGGAAGACCCAGAAGGTCATATTTCTCCAATTTGGCCTTTATCATCCAAATTTTACTAGTGCCATCTACAAGTTAGTAAAGGCAGGAAATGATAAAAACCTGGTCAAAATTGCTCAGAATGAAGTGAAATTTAAACTACAGCCTATTTAATAGACCTAGAATAAGATGCAAAAGAAAAATCAGAGAAATATATCACATATTTCTAATCGTTCCGGGGTGGGGCGATTAGGGTTGTGACAGCTTAGGGGCGCCCGGGGGTAGAACGCCCATCGTTTGGGACTTTGTTTCGGCACCAATCCACTTGGGATGGGTCCAAAAATTCTTATGGGGTGTTGTCGACAAATTTTGTGGAATATTGTGGCCAAAATTTGGGTTTTGGGTCCGGATTCGTGCTTCCAATAATCATGCAATAACCTCCCTTTTGAATGAGAGATTAAGGATGTGAAAGGCACAAATCGCAAGTAGGTATGTAAATTGGTAGCACTTCATTGCTCAAATGCTCCTTCTCTATATATTTTTTGGGTGAGAAAACTCACCAATTTATAGACCTAGGGTCTCTCTATTTGAATTGCGCATGCGAAGGTGCTACTTGAGTTGTTTGTCCTATTTTGAGAGAAAAGATAATTCCCTGATTTAGAATATCCTTGCATGAGGTCTCTAAAATAAAGACATACATGACTAAAGTCTCTCTTCTTGATTTGGAGCTGTTCCTCGCAATTGCATGACCTGTAGCTTCAGTTAACTGACGAACTTGTCGAGGTTTGAATTTTTGCCAATCAAACTTGCTATTCGCCTCACCCTGGGGCGAATGCTGATATTCGTCCCTGGGTGGGACAAATGCCAGTTTGTATTCATCCCTGGGTGGGACGAGCAAAGAGCAAGGTGCCAAAAAGGTGCCAAATTGACCTCTGACCTCCAAAATTTCTTTTGAGAGTGGTTAGGACCACTGTTTAACCTCTGGGGGCTGCCCTAGGGGCTGTGTGTGTCAATCCGATCAAAAATTGTTGTCACATAATCGGATTGGTGCTATTTTAGTGTCTATAGATGCCCCTTTTTGGGAAGCATTGTGCAAGGCACAGCATTGAGAAAAAATAGATAAGCAAAGCACTAATGATTAGGGTTTCTCAGTAACCTAACCAACTCTTGATGCCCCAAGTATGGAAATGGCACGCATTCTTGAATCCTTACTTTTGACGAGGTAAGGAATTTAATTCACGTGTTAACCTTGTTCAGTGAGGTGTTACTTGAACTTGGACATTGATCAGTCATGAATAGGCAAAGGGCACAACCTTTTGTCTGTGGGAACCTTGAGTTCATGATTCATGAATGCGAAGTTTTTGATCAACTTGTGATTATTGCTTGTTTGCTACCCCAAGTAGGGGCACGATTGTCTTTGTCAATGATCCTTTGAATGCATGTTATTTCCTTGATTGGGTATGTTTTTGTTGATTGGTGACTAAGTGTGACTACCCCCTCAAGCGACAAATTGATGAGGGAATGATCGACATGAGAAAAGCGACGAGTCGCTTGACCTAAGATGACTTAGGTAAGGGTGCCTTCAGTTGTTTACCATTGAATGCGAAAGCAATTTTTGAACATTCTGACCTATTTTTGGTGGGTGTGAACCCCTTTTGTGACACATTTTGGAGCTAAAATCATCAAAAATCCGTTCTCCCGTGGAGCAGTCCAGCTATGATAACCTTCTTAGGGAGTAGGATAGTGACAGTTTGTGACCCCAATGTCTATTTTGGATGCCAAGAATTTTAGGCGCAAAAACGCCTTCATTCGGCAATGTTATTACTATTTTTGGATGGGTTTTGACCCGTTTTGGTGACACCGTTTGGGGATGAAATTCTCAAAAATTCGTCTTCCCGTGGAGCGGTCCGGCTATGGTAGCCTTCTTAGGGAGTATGATAGTGAGTATTTGTGACCTCGACATCTGTTTTGCATGCCCGAAATGTCAAGTGCCAAAGCACTCTTATTGGATAGTTTTATTGCTTGTTTTTGGTGCATTTTGTGCAGTTTTTACTTTTTTTGAAATTTTTGCTCTGTATTCGTCCCTGGGTGGGACAAATTCCTGTTTAGTATTCATCCCTGGGTGGGATGAATTCTTGTTTAATATTCGTCCTAGGGTGGGATGAATTCCTGTTTAGTATTCGTCCTAGGGGGGATGAGTACAAGCTCAAAAATCCTATATAAAGGCCAAAACTGAGTTTTGGGCTCATTTGCATTTTTTTTCTTGGCGATTTGGAGCTCTGAGGAGGAGGAGGTCAATTTTGTGAAGCAAAGCACTGCCAAAATTTTCCTACGACCATGAGTGCACAAACCGGATCGAGCGACAGAGCCGAAGCGAGACCAGTAAGTGATTTTCCTCTTTATTGTTTGTTTACTTTACAGTTGTTAAAACCACAAGTTATTTGTTTTTTGTCTTTTTGTTTTTCTTGTTTGTCAAATTTTTAAAAATGAAACCCTAGTCTATTAACACGTAGCTTAAAACTTAGTTTAACCCTAGTTAAACAAAGATCCAAAGTTAGTTGAAAACTGAGCTTAAAAAAACTTAGTTTAGAACATAACTTAAAAACCTTGCGTAACCTGAATTTAACAAAGATCAAAACTTAAGTTAGAAACGTAGGGTAAAACTGAGCGTAAAAACATAGCTTTAACCCTAGTTATTTGTTGTTTTTGTTTTTGTGTTTTTAATTTACCAGTTTAGAGTTACTAGGTCTGAGAAATTATTTTGTGAATTTTTTTGTTTGTTTTTTTAATTGATCAGTTAGAGTTAAAAACCCTAGAACTGACAAACAATTATGTTGTTTTAATTTTTTTGTTTGTAATTTATCAGTTAGAGTTAAAAACCCTAGAACTGACAAATTATTTTTTTTTTTTTTGAATTTTTTTGTTTGTTTTTTAATTGATCAGTTAAAGTTAAAAACACTAGAACTGACAAATGATTTTTTTGAAATTTTGTTGTTTTTGAATTTATCAGTTAGAGTTAAAAACCCTAGGACTAACAAATGATTTTTTTTTAATTTTGTTATGTTTTTGTTTAATTTATCAGTGTAGAGTTAAAAACCCTAGGACTGACAAATGATTTTTTTGAATTTTGTTATGTTTTTGTTTAATTTATCAGTGTAGAGTTAAAAACCCTAGGACTGACAAATTATTGTTTTTGAATGTTTTGTTTGTTTTTGTTAAATTTATCAGTTGAGAGTTAAAACCCTAGAACTGACAAATTAGTTTTTTGAAATTTTGTTATGTTTTTGGCTGTACATTTTTATGCATTGTTGTATATTCATGTTATTGTTGTATAGTTTTTCATTGTTTTAATGTTTTTATGTTGTTTTCTTTTGCAGGTTGTGAAGAGCCGGCATCGGGTGCCTACTATTTTTACTGAAGCACGTGCAACACTAACTTTTTTTGATTGGGATTGGCTTGACGCCCTTGGGCTCAAGCAAGTGACTCGGTTGGAGCTGATGGTTAGGGATTTGGCCTATTTGATGGCCCTGATCAACTTGTGGGATCCTCAGACGAATACCTTCCATCTCCCAATAGGGGAGATGACGGTGACCTTGGAGGATGTCTATCGTATTCTTCTGATTCTAATAGATGGACTATCGATTCGAACGACGTTGTGGGATCAGAGGATAGCAGTGCTGATATGCTATTTTGGGCATGGAGAGGAGATGGAGGTGGAAAACCCAATGGAGAATGCAGAGGGCGACTGCCAAATTGGTGGAATACTGGTTCGATGGTGGTTAGAGAGGGGTGTGTTGGGATTGAGGCACGCATTACTTATGGGCCTCATTTCCAACATGCTACTACCTAACTCTTTAGGTGCGATGTTCCTGTGGAACCTGCTAGAGGTGGTGTTTCGGTTAGTGGAGTGTCCTACAGAGGCTCCTATTTCATGATATGGGGACAGACTCTGTTGGCACAACTCTATGATGAGCTATACGAGGTCCACTATCAGAGGCAAAAGGGGATTAGCTGCAACTACTTGTTGTTGTGCTGGGCTTGGCAACACATAGCAGTGGAGAGGCTGATGGGGCTACCCTGGATGACTCGAGTAGAGATGGTAGACCGAGATATTGGTTACGGGGCATTATGGTAGAGGTCTGAGGAGTAAGGACAAAGTCGGTGATGGGCAGGTGCCGTAGGGCACTATGCCGATGCCTTTGCTTGACTTACTCTAGGGGAGGTGTTCTGGCACCCCTATAGGGACTGTCCAGCCTAGCCTAAGGCTGGAGAGTGGCTCTGGTGGATATGGAGGGGGCGGTGGCTGATTGGGCATCACGAGACTGAGCAAGAGTTTTTCCCATATGGTCAGGTTACACGACAGTTCGGGGTGTGCCAGGGGTTTCCTGGTGAGCTCATGGTTTATCGACACCATGGGGACGAGAGGACTTTGAACCAGTTAGTCGTTGCACCATTGGGTGAGGATGTAGATACAACAATTGACATCCTATACATGGATGACGTCGGGACGACCGTCGAGTATGAGTAGTGGTGGACTTTGTGGTGATGGCGAGGCGAGGGGCCTCTAGGGGTTGCAGCAGGGGATGAGGGTGCAGAGGCACCAGGAGAGGGCTTGGAAGTTCTACTAGATGATGCAGACTTGGTGGAGGTTGAGGATGTTGGAGGGGAGTTTGGGTTGCCAGATCAGCTGGAGATGCAGGATGTCCCAAAGTAGTGGGAGCCAGAGCAACCTACCTTTTTAGAGATGTCGATGCCTCAGGTAGTCTCAGAGGACACAGAGGTAGGAGTGCACATTGAGAATGCATGATTGGTGGGGTTACTCCAAAGGCAAGATGAGGATCTCGGGGATGCGCTGCGGGAGAGGTTTCTCTCACGAACACAACTAGCGAAGTGGGAGAACGCATGGGCTACGTACCACCGATAGTATGGGGATACCGATGCTATGTAATAGAAGGATCTCCTACGGATGTTGTAGACACCAAAACAGCACCAATCCGATTATGTGACTGCAAACACTGATCGCTTTGACAAACACAGCCCCCAAGGCAGCCCTCAGAGGTCAAACAGTGGTCCTAACCACTTTCATAGCAATTTTGTAAGGTCAAGAAGCAATTTGGCACATTTTGGCACTTTGTCCAGTATTCGTCTCACCCGGGGACGAATACTAACTGGGATTCGTCTCACCCAGGGACGAATTCTGAAATCGTCTCTGGTCAGGACGAATTCCAGGTTAAACGGGCAAAAAAAGAAAAATGCCGCCAAGTGGCAGCCAGGGACAATCAATTATTGCCCCCTGCCATGCATGCGCGTGCAGGTGGGTAGGTTGGCAGTTGATGGACTGTCACAAGTGCAATCATGGAGGCCCAAGTCAGGGAGGAGTCTCCTCCCCCTTGGGAAGGCATGGCTGCCACATGGCATCCCTGCATGCCCCTCCAAAGAGACCCCATGGGTCTATAAAATGGTGGCCTTTCCCACCTCAAAAAGAACAGATTGGAGGCGACTTTGAGCAACGAAGTGTTGTCCGATTAATTGCCTACTTGCATCCTTTTGATTCACTTTCTCACATCCACTAATCTCTTTCGAAGAGGAGGTTATTGGGTGGCTTTTGAAAGCGTGAATCCAACCCAAATCCAACATTTGACCATCTCAAACAACCAATTTGCCGACACCCCAATCCTAAGAGGTTTTGGGCCCATCCCTAGTGGATTGGCGCCGAAATCAAGTGCCAACGGTGGGAGGCCCACTTGGGCACCCCCGCATTTTTGAAGTTTTGTTTTAAAGCATTTCTAGATCATTAGCTTATAGTGCATTTCATGTTATTTTGTTTAGTTAGCTCATTGCTTTATTTCCATAACATTCTTATCATATTTTGTCATGCTTTTTGTCGCTTTGTGTTCCTTTCTAACTTGCAGAGTAGCGACGTTTGAATTCTCGAGGATAGAGGCCAAATTGGGAGAATCCGACCATCTGGGTCGTCCCAAAATGGCCCCAATCACATAACCCCTCTGTTTGCAGGTGATTTGGAGGTCCCGAGGTTCGACATTGGAGCGGTAGCAACTCGGCGCTTTAACACAGTGGAATTCGTCTCACCCGGGGACGAATAACAGTCAGAATTCGTCCTGCCCAGGGACGAATTTCAGTCAAGAGTAGATTGGCCGACTTGTTTCAATGGCAGTGGCCCTCTGGTGATGTATTCTGTCTTCTGTCAAGTTTTTAGGTCATTTAGGCTTACTTTATTTACTGTTTCAGATAGTTGTTCGTATGCATCTTTTACCAATTTCAAAGCATGAATTCTCTTTCTTCTCACAGGTGCTACTAACGCTTTGTCTGTCTCTTTGATTGCAGGAGGAACAACAAGAAGTGAGGATTTACCAACAACAGCGGCGGCAACACTTTGGCCCGCCCATTTTGCATGTGGGCATGCGGAAGGAGAACACTTACCAAGATTGTAACCGGATCCGTTTAACGCTCCTAGCCCCTAAAAAGGGAGGAGGCGATTTTGTAACCGTGTTGGATAAGTTTAATAAAAGGGCTGTGACTTCTCTTTAAAGCTTTGTAACTCGTTTCAATCTATTTGCCTCTTTCATTTTAATGCATTTCTTGTTTTAGGGCTTAGGCGTTGTTTCAATTCGAATGCATCTAAGTAGTTGTTCTTTCTGAAAAGCTTTCGAAATCTCGTGCTTTCAGTGGCGATCACGGTGGGACCCTGTCCCCTAATTTTTTTAGATCCAATAACTGATCTTTGTTGTGTTTTTGTGCTTGACAGGTACAAATTTTTAACACAGACTGCTATTCGTCTCTGACTGCGACGAATATCAGACTGTAATTCGTCTGACCCTGAGACGAATTTTAAATTCATCTCTGGCAGGGACGAATTCTGTTCTGCAATTCGTCTCACCGAGAGGACGAATTCTTGTCTGTGAATTTTTAGAACAGAAAACCAGAAAAAGCAAGTTCAGGCAGAAAAGAGGTAAAGTTCTAAACTGTCTCTGTCAATTTTTTTTTTACTTTTTGCTTTCAATTTTGTCAATTCTTGTGTGCTTAAAGAAAATAGTGGTTGATTGCATGTTTCATTTTTTTAAGTAAAATAAACCACACACACGTCACGTGGCACATTTTAAACCAAGGAGCTGGTCGTAAGACCCCAGCCCTTGAGCAAGACCAACGGTGGGTTCATCACCACCTTGGCTTAGCTTTGCATCCATTTCCCCGATTGTCAACTGTTGTTAGGCGTAAATCCCGACGAAAGCTGACCGAGTGTCGCCGGGGTGATTCCCATGCGCGCGAGGATAAGTCTTCTATGGTAGGTGTCATTAACAGGACAATCCCCCTTCCGTACCGCCTATGTTCCACGTACCATCTGCTCTCACGTACCTATAGTTTCCCTCTCGTAAGGGCGGGTATATAGAGAGGTTGGTATATCGGTCCGGAAATGGTATATTGAAGGGGCGACCATTTATGGGAGTCATATGAGCCAACATTATGCATTTAAACGTTCTTCCAAACTTGCAAAAACAACATAAAACATCAAAATGCACTAAACCAGTTTAGGACACACTATCAATCCTTAAAAGAGATAATCACTGTTTGTGTATGTGTGTGTTCATTTCTGCTTAGTGTAACAAAAAGAAAAATCATCATAAACAAAAGATAAAAATCTATGCATTTTGTCACTCGCTCCAAAAGCTCCAAGGATTCCCGCAATCGCTTGGTCATCTCCAAAATGCCCCAAAGGTGTCCATGAACCCTTTGGTCAACCCAAAAGCACCCCAAAGGTGCCCATAAGTGATGCAGGAGCATCCAACAAATTTTTTTTTTTTTTTTTTTTTTTTTTTTTTTTTGGTTTTTTTTTTTTTTTTTTTTTGGGGTTGTTGGGTATTTTAAACAAATATGATTTTTTTTGGGGGGTTTATTCCCTAGAATCCTATTTGCCCAAAAAGTCAGTTTTCGGGGCCAAATTCCATCATCTAGTGCCCCGAAATTAGGTTCTAAAATTGCGTGCCCAATTTTTTGCACTTTTTGAGCTGTTCGGATGTCAATATCTCCTAATGTATTTAGAGTTAGGACTTGAAACTTCATTTTTGTCTTATCTACTATAAGAGGGATGCACACGCCAATTTTGGGCCCCATCTGACTCATTTTCAATTTTAGGGTTTTTTAGAGAGACATCGTCATGGTGCTCACCCGTAGCCAAGCCCAATCACGGGCGGAGGCTGTGGGGAATATCCAAGGAGGCACGAGTCACCTCCGTTACAATCCCAAGGATTTGGTCATACCACCTTGGCGACCTAACACACAAGGCAGTCCCCTCCACACCTTAAAGGAAAGGGACTACAGGGGCACCTCTTCTAGGAGCACTCCTGTTCAGCATAGCACTCAACACACACCCTTCCATGAGGGGTACATCCATAGGAGAGCTCCCTTAGATGCTCGCTATGAGCGGTCACCGCGCGATGAAGCGCTAAGTCAACATAGGGTTCGACGGGAGGAACCACATGATTACACTATCCCTCCTTCACCCCCTCTAGTTGTCAGGACTACAAAGACAAATCCAGAGCACAAGGCTCTTCAGGCGGGGCAAGCCAACTCCACCCGTCCCTCTTTCACTTATGAAAGGGGGTATGAGGAAAACCCTTACCTTCCTCGAGAACAATATACATCGCGGGAGCAACACGCCTCCGCACCTGCTATCTATCAGGACCACTCACTGAGGCCAAAGCCCCGAGGGAATGCCGCTACCCCCAACAGAGGGAGGCTGCCTATAGAGATCTTGGATCACTATGACCGAGATAGATATCTAGGAGAGGCATCTAGGCCTTCTAGACATGAGGCGGTGGGACCAACTATCTTAGAATCTATCAAGCATTTCGCACATCGGATGCAATTCACGCAGCTTGAGCTAGAGCGACTACGTTTAGAGGAACTGTACTATATTAACAAAGAGCACCTTCAGCACCAGAAGGATGAGTTGTTCCAACACACTATGCAGGAGAAGACTCCAACCCCTCACACGCATAAGACAAAACATTTTGAGGGGCACAACCCATGGGGGCAAGACAGGTCATCGCGACCTCATCAAACGCTACCCCCAACACCTCCTAGACAGGAGCGGGAGGCTACTCTCCCGATTCCTGAAGCACCACCCCCAACGCCTCCTAGACATGAGCGGGAGGCCACTCCTATAACCAATGACGGGTGCCTTCCTCAGACATCCACCCAGGTTTATGAGCCACCCTTAGAAATTCATCAAGAAGCCTCTAAGGAATCAGAGCGAGAAGAAGAGCGGGATGAACTGCCCTACCAAGGCATGGGGGGTGCCATCTGGCCACCCCTCCATAGGCCCCAAGTTCCTCAACAAGAACCAACCAAAGAGGAGGAGCTCAAATCCCCCGATACATGCAAAGCACTAGAGCACTTAGAGTTGGTAGAGACCAAGATTTTGGAGCTCCCAAGGCCCAACTTACATGAGGCTCCTTTCGAAGAGGATCAACCTTTAACCATAGGGCTACCTGATGATGCAGTCCTCCATGTCTCAGAATCTCCAGATTATGATGAGCTGTACTCACTGGTCGAAAGTGAAGATAAAACAGAGATAGCCCACAAGCAATCACATGCGACAGCATCGACATCCCATAAAAATCGATGAAGCATGTCAACAGATAAACATAATACTAGGGCATGAGTGGCGCGTTAACCCACCACAGTGGGACCAAGCGTTACATCCGCCACTTTGGGCATACAAAGATCAACTTTCGCCCGGGAGATCCCATAGCAACATCAGTGCCGAGGGCAGACCCTGTCCTCCTATCCGCACATAGGGCCGATCCATTCATGCCCATACCTCTAGAGCCAGATCCAGAGCGCAAAGACCATCAAGCTGGGGGTACCTCTATCCCCTGAAGAGCAAGCCAAAAGCTCCAAGGATTATCACAATCGCTTGGTCACCCCAAAAGCTCCAAGGATTATCGCAATCGCTTGGTCACCCCAAAAGCTCCAAGGATTATCGCAATCGCTTGGTCACCAAAAGCTCCAAGGTTTATCGCAATCACTTGGTCACCCAAATGCTCCAAGGATTATTGCAATCGCTTGGTCATCCCAAAATCTCCAAGGATTATCATAATCGCTTGGTCAACCCAAAATGCTCCAAGGATTATCGCAATCACTTGGTCACCCCAAAATGCTCCAAGGATTATTGCAATCGCTTGGTCAATCCCAAAAATGCTCCAAGGATTCTTGCAATCGCTTGGTCAATCCCAAAATGCTCCAAGGATTCTTGCAATCGCTTGGTCAATCCCAAAATGCTCCAAGGATTATCGCAATCGCTTGGTCAATCCCAAAATGCTCCAAGGATTTCCACAATCGCTTGGTCAAAAATCAAGAAAATTCAAAAACAACAAAAATCATCAAAAACAACAAAAATTTGCATCTCATTTCTAGGCATACTCAAATTCATCAATAGAGAGCTCTTCTCGCACTTCATCTTCATATTCACAAAAATCAATCCATCAAAAATACAAAAATACATAGCTGCATCAAAGCATTGCATCCATACATTGCATATTTGTGGTCGTACAGGTCAAAGGCACCATAGGCTGTAATTGCTCTGCTAGTCCATCTTGTTCCACACTGTTCCATTTTACAAAAACAACAAAAACACCATGCATTGTTTTTACCACACTAGAGTCAGTGGTCTTTTAATGTATCAAGAGTTTTCGTGATTCAGTCATCATTTTGCTCTTTAGCCATGTAATGTATCAAGTCAAACAGATTTTACGAAGGTAGAGTCATACTTGAAATACACCTTGTTACGTAACATCCCAACACAAATTAAAACACATAAAACAATTCCTAAGTTGTGTGAACGAAAGATGAAACCTGCACAGTAATCCAGGTCACCATAAGCGAAACGGTTATCTTGCTCATCCCCCGTGCGAATGACCCCAAGAATGCTGAGAGTTGGCAAAAGGACAAGCATCCTCCCTACCCAATTCCCTAAGAATCCCTAGTTCTCAATAGTTGCAAAACATCAAAAATTTGCAAAAAGTCAAAACATCAAAATTTGACATCCTACAGTGCACACATCAAAAGGCACAAACAATAGTGATTATCGTCACTCCATTTCCTCAATCCCTTGCTCAAAAGAAAAACAAATCAAAATAAACAGTGATCTTATCACTACAAACGAGCAAGTATCCCAATACAATTGAAGAAAAGAAGGGAGTTGAACTTGAATCCCTGGAACTCTCAGCATTCTAACAGGTCATGAGGCAAGCCTCAGTATCCGGTTTGGTTGATAGCCTATCGGTCACTGGCGGTAAACTTCTCGCATGACGATATATCTATCACATTAACTTGTGTATAGATCAATGTTTGCATGTGGATGAGCTAGCTTATGGCATCCTGGATAACACCGTAGACTAATCTAACTAAATACAACAAAGGAGTTAGTGGAGCTAATTAGGTGATCCTCGGTACAATTTCGGTTGAAAGCCCATCTGGCACTTGGCGGTATCCTGACAAATACCACATAAATGAACTCAATTGCACACACAGGGATGTGAAATAGCTTGGTCAAAAACAAGTCCGATTCATACCTTGTTCAAAAGTCTTGTAAGATAAAGTACAGTCATGGCTAGTGAGTTAAAACCGTCTGAGTCTCAGAAAACCTTAGCTACATTTCTAAACCAACTGCGCTACTTTTCATCCTTACAATACCATCAAAAAATACAAAAAAAGAAAAACCACATGTATACATACAAAGTCATGCATCACAGCAATCGCCTAAAAACAAAATAACAGAGTTCTAAACAGTCTATGGTGCCATAGCCAAACATCACAAATCCCATTCATCCATTTCATCTCTGCATATCACATATAAATCAAAAACATTTGCATTCATCATAGCATATGCATCCATCAAAATAAATCAACATGCATACATCCATATTCATCAACCATCATGCATAAGATCAAAGAAAATCAAAACAACAAAAACAGCAATAAACATTGCCAGACACAAGTGCTCTTGCACTTAACCTCTTGGCATAGAAAAATTGATGTCGGGGTTTACATTGTCACTATCCTACTCTCTAAGAAGGCTACCATAGCCGGACCGCTCCACGGGAAGACAGATTGTCGACAATTTCACCCCCAAATGGCATCACAAATGGGTAAAATACCTAAAAAAAACAAGAAAATCAAAACAACAAAAAAAAAATAAATGCAACACAAAAACAAAAAGCAATAAAAATTGTCGAGACACAAGTGCTCTTGCACTTAACCTCTTGGCATAGAAAATCGATGTCGGGGTTTACATTGTCACTATCCTACTCCCTAAGAAGGCTACCATAGCCGGACCGCTCCATGGGAAGACGGACTTTTGACACTTTCACCCCATTATGGCATCACCAAAAGGGTCAACACCCACCAAAAATAGGTCCAAATGTTGGAAAAATTGCACATGCTTAACGATAAACCATCTAAAGGCACCCTTGCACAAGTCATCTTGGGTCAAGCGACTCGTCGCTTTTCTCACGAAGGTCATTCCCTCATCGATTCGTCGCTTGAGGGGGTAGTCACACTTAGTCACCAATCAACAAGCACACACCCAATTAGGGAAAACGACATGCATTCAAAGAATCATTGACAAAGACAATTACGCTCCTGCTTGGGGCAGTAAACAAGCAATAATCAAATTGATCAAACACTTGGCATTCGTGAATCATGAACACAAGGTTCCCCTGTGGATAAAAGGTTGCGCCCTTTGCCTAATCATGACTGATCAATGTCCAAGCTCAAGTCACACCTCACCAAAATAGGTTAATACTTGAAATCAAATTCCTTAGCTCGTCAGAAGCAAGGATTCAAGAATGCATGCCCTTTCCATGCTTGGGGCATCAAAAGTTGGTTAGGTTACCAAGAAACCCTAATCATTAGTGCTTTGGTTATATATTTTTGCTCGACGCTGCGCCATGCAGAGCGCATCCCAAAAAGGGGCATCTGTAGACACCAAAACAGCACCAATCCGATTATGTGACTGCAAACACTGATCGCTTTGACAAACACAGCCCCCGGGGCAGCCCTCAGAGGTCAAACAATGGTCCTAACCACTTTCATAGCAATTTTGTAAGGTCAAGAAGCAATTTGGCACATTTTGGCACTTTGTCCAGTATTCGTCTCACCCAGGGACGAATACTAACTGGGATTCGTCTCACCCAGGGACGAATTCTGAAATCGTCTCTGGTCGGGATGAATTCCAGGTTAAACGGGCAAAAAAGAAAAATGCCGCCAAGTGGCAGCCAAGGACAGATCAATTATTGCCCCCTTCCATGCATGCGCGTGCGGGTGGGTAGGTTGGCGGTTGATGGACTGTCACAAGTGCGATCATGGAGGCCCAAGTCGGGGAGGAGTCTCCTCCCCCTTGGGAAGGCATGGCCGCCACATGGCATCCCTGCATGCCCCTCCAAAGAGACCCCATGGGTCTATAAAATGGTGGCCTTTCCCACCTCAAAAAGGACAGATTGGAGGCGACTTTGAGCAATGAAGTGCTGTCCGATTAATTGCCTACTTGCATCCTTTTGATTCACTTTCTCACATCCACTAATCTCTTTCGAAGAGGAGGTTATTGGGTGGCTTTTGAAAGCGTGAATCCAACCCAAATCCAACATTTGACCATCTCAAACAACCAATTTTCCGACACCCCAATCCTAAGAGGTTTTGGGCCCATCCCTAGTGGATTGGCACCGAAATCAAGTGCCAACGGTGGGAGGCCCACTTGGGCACCCCCGCATTTTTGAAGTTTCATTTTAAAGCATTTCTAGATCATTAGTTTATATTGCATTTCATGTTATTTTGTTTAGTTAGCTCATTGCTTCAATTTCATAACATTCTTATCATATTTTGTCATGCTTTGTCGCTTTGTGTTCCTTCTAACTTGTAGGTAGCGACGTTTGAATTCCCGAGGATAGAGGCCAAATTGGGAGAATCCGACCATCTGGGTCATCCCAAAATGGCCCCAATCACATAACCCCTCTGTTTGCAGGTGATTTGGAGGTCCCGAGGTTCGACATTGGAGCGGCAGCAACTCGGCGCTTTAACACAGTGGAATTCGTCTCACCCAGGGACGAATAACAGTAGAATTCGTCCTGCCCAGGGACGAATTTCAGTCAAGAGTAGATTGGCCGACTGTTTCAATGGCAGTGGCCCTCTGGTGATGTATTCTGTCTTCTGTCAAGTTTTTAGGTCATTTAGGCTTACTTTATTCACTGTTTCAGATAGTTGTTCGTATGCATCTTTTACCAATTTCAAAGCATGAATTCTCTTTCTTCTCACAGGTGCTACTAACGCTTTGTCTGTCTCTTTGATTGCAGGAGGAACAACAAGAAGTGAGGATTTACCAACAACAGCGGTGGCAACACTTTGGCCCGCCCATTTTGCATGTGGGCATGCGGAAGGAGAACACTTACCAAGATTGTAACCGGATCCGTTTAACGCTCCTAGCCCCTAAAAAGGGAGGAGGCGATTTTGTAACCGTGTTGGATAAGTTTAATAAAAGGGTTGACTTCTCTTTAAAGCTTTGTAACTCGTTTCAGTCTATTTGCCTCTTTCATTTTAATGCATTTCTTGTTTTAGGGCTTAGGCGTTGTTTCGATTTGAATGCATCTAAGTAGTTGTTCTTTCTGAAAAGCTTTCGGAATCTCGTGCTTTCAGACGTAGCTAGCATAGTGCAATGATACTTTGGCTATGTATCGTCAATAAGAGATTGACTCGATGCAGTATCGGTTGGAGCTGGAGGCAGAGATTAGTCACCTCGGTGGGCGGGTCCCTACATTTAGCAATGGTAGATCATCGCACCACACAAGAGGGAGTGATACTAAGTAGTCAACATCCTCTCGACATAGGCGACTGGATGGTGGAGGTGCTAGTAGGCGTGATGCAGGGGCTAGCAGCAGCTACCCTAAGGGGTCCCATAGGACCCACACCACGGGGGGTAGTTTTCGTCACACCAATCCTGCATGATCATGGTGGTCGATGCCCTAGGCTTGGGGATTTTTGAGTTTTTGGATTTTGTTGTGAGGTCAGAGGACCGGTTCATTGTAGCCTATGGGTGTTTTTTATGATATATATACATATGAATCTTTTTTGGTGTTTATACTGAAAGCACGAGATTCCGAAAGCTTTTCAGAAAGAACAACTACTTAGATGCATTCGAATTGAAACAGCGCCTAAGCCCTAAAACAAGAAATGCATTAAAATGAAAGAGGCAAATAGACTGAAACGAGTTACAAAAGCTTTGAAGAGAAGTCACAGCCCTTTTTATTAAACTTATCCAACACGGTTACAAAATCGCCTCCTCCCTTTTTAGGGGCTAGGAGCGTTAAACGGATCCGGTTACAATTTTGGTAAGTGTTCTCCTTCCGCATGCCCACATGCAAAATGGGCGGGCCAAAGTGTTGCCACCGCTGTTGTTGGTAAATCCTCACTTCTTGTTGTTCCTCCTGCAATCAAAGAGACAGACAAAGCGTTAGTAGCACCTGTGAGAAGAAATAGAATTCATGCTTTGAAATTGGTAAAAGATGCATACGAACAACTATCTGAAACAGTAAATAAAGTAAGCCTAAATGACCTAAAAACTTGACAACAGACAGAGTACATCACCAGAGGGCCACTGCCATTGAAACAGTTGGCCAATCTGCCTTCAACTGGAATTTGTCCCTGGGCAGGACGAACTTCTGACTGCTATTCATCCCTGGGTGGGACGAATTCTGACTGCTATTCGTCCCTGGGTGGGACGAATTCTTCTGTGTTGGAAAAGCCGACCTGCTGCTGCTCCAATGTCGAATCTCGGGACCTGCAAAATGCCTGCAAACAGGGGGTTATGTAATTGGGGCCATTTTGGGACGACCCAGATGGTCGGATTCTCCCAATTTGGCCTCTATCCTCGGGAATTCGATATCGCCACCTGCAAGTTAGTGAAACAACAAAGCGACACAAAACGTGATAAAATCTGATCAAAATGTTACTAAATTGAAGCTATGAGTTAACCAAACAGAATAACACGATATGCAAAATGAAACAATAATCTAGAATGCTTTAAAACTCAGAAAGTGCGGGGGCGCCCAAGTGGGCCTCCCACCGTTGGCACTTGATTCCGGCGCCAATCCACTAGGGATGGGCCCAAAACCTCTTAGGATTGGGATGTCTGCAAATTGGTTGATTCAGGTGTCCATATGTTGGATTTGGGTCAGATTCAAGCTTCCAAAAGCCACCCAACAACCTCCCTTGCAAAAGAGATTGGTGGATGTGAGAAGGTGAATCAAAGGGGATGCAAGTGGGTGTTCAACTCGGCAGCACTTCGTTGCTTGAAATCTCCTTCAATCTCTCCTTTTGGGTGAGAAAAGTCCCACCTTTTATAGACCCATGGGGTCTCTTTTGAGAGGGAAGCACAAATGCCATGTGTTGGTCATAGGTGCCATGTGGCAATCATGTCTTCCCATGAGAGAGGGGAGTCCTCCATTGATTTGGGCTCTCATAAGCGCCCTTGTGACAGGTCTTCTAACGGCCTATCTATCCACCCACACACGCGTGCAAGGCAGGAGTCATCAAGCTAACTGTCCTGGGCTGCCACTTGGCACCATTCTTCTTTTTGCCCGTTAAACTTGGAATTCGTCCCTGGGTGAGACGATTTCAGAATTCGTCCCTGGGTGAGACGAATTCCAGTTAGTATTCGTCCCTGGGTGAGACGAATGCTGAGCAAAGTGTCTAAATGTGCCAAATTGCTTCCTGACCTTACAAAATTGCTATGAAAGTGGTTAGGACCACTGTTTGACCTCTGAGGGCTGCCACTGGGGCTGTGTTTGTCAAAGCGATCGGTGTTTGCGGTCACATAATCGGATTGGTGTTGTTTTGGTGTCTACGAGATGCCCCTTTTTGGGATGCGCTTGTGCATGGCGCAGCGCCGAGCAAAAATAGATAACCAAAGCACTAATGATTAGGGTTTCTTGGTAACCTAACCAACTTTTGATGCCCCAAGCATGGAAAGGGCATGCATTCTTGAATCCTTGCTTCTGACGAGCTAAGGAGTTTGATTTCAAGTGTTAACCTATTTTGGTGAGGTGTGACTTGAACTTGGACATTGATCGGTCATGATTAGGCAAAGGGCGCAACCTTTTATCCTCGGGGGAACCTTGTGTTCATGATTCACGAAATGCCAAGTGTTTGATTGATTTGATTGTTGCTTGTTTACTTGCCCCAAGCGGGAGCGTAATTGTCTTTGTCAATGATTCTTTGAATGCATGTCGTTTTCCTTAATTGGGTGTGTGATTGTTGATTGGTGACTAAGTGTGACTACCCCCTCAAGCGACGAATCGATGAGGGAATGACCTTCATGAGAAAAGCGACGAGTCGCTTGACCCAAGATGACTTGTGCAAGGGGGCCTTTAGAGGGTTTACCGTTTAGCATGTGCAATTTTTCCAACATTTGGACCTATTTTTGGTGGGTGTTAACCCTTTTGGTGATGCCATAATGGGGTGAAATCATCGAAAACCCATCTTCCCGTGGAGCGGTCCGGCTATGGTAGCCTTCTTGGGGAAGTAGGAGAGTGACAATTTGAACCCCGACATCGATTTTCTTTGCCTAGAGGTTAAGTGCAAGAGCACTTGTGTCCGGCAATGCTTATTGCTGTGTTTTTGTGTTGCGTTTATTTGTTGTTTTTGTTGTTTTTTTGTGACACCATTTGGGGATTAAATTGTCGAAAATCCGTCTCCCGTGGAGCGGTCCGGCTATTGTAGCCTTCTTAGGGAGTAGGATAGTGATAATTTGTGACTCCAGTGTCTATTTTGTATGGCTTGGATGTCAGGTGCGGCAGCACTCTTATCGGGCAAATTTATTGTCTGTTTTTAGTGCATTTTTGATCATTTTTTGATGTTTTTGAAGTGCTGGTTTGAATTCGTCCCTGGGTGGGACGAATTCCAGCTGTAGAATTCGTCCCTGGGTGGGACGAGCGCTAACCTGAGCGTTCGTCCCAGTCAAGGACGAATTCCAGCTCAAAAGGCCTATTTAAGGGCCAAAACTTGCATTTGGGCTCATTTGTGTCATTTTTTTCTTGCGATTTTGGAGCTGCGGGAGGAGGAGGTAGTTCACGAAAGCGAAGCGCTGCTGGAATTCTCTCTGCCATCATGAGTGCACAAACTGGTTCGAGCGGCGGAGCCGAGGCGAAACCTGTAAGTGTCCTCTAGAGCTTATTTTTGTTTAAATTTGCACTTGTTTTATTTAATTGTTTTTGTGATCTTGTTTTTCAAAATGTGTTTTAAAACTTAAATCCTGAAACTGGATTGAAGACAACTATTGTATTTTCTTTTTATGTTGTACAGTTCTTTTCCATGTTTTTTAATTTTTTTTTTGTTTAATTGTTTTCTTTTGCAGGTTCGGAGCCGGTACCGTGTACCCACCGCCTTTGCTGAGGCGCGGGGTGCACTGACTGATGGTGATTGGGAATGGCTTGATGCCCTTGGGCTCAAGCAGGTGTCTCGACTGGAGCCTGTGGTCCCGGATCAGGCCTATCTGATGGCCCTGATCAGACTTTGGGATCCTCGGACCAACACGTTCCATCTTCCGACAGGGAGATGACTGTAACTTTGGAGGATGTCTATCGGTTGCTTCGGATTTCGATAGACGGACTGCCTATTAGGACATCGCCGCGTGATCAGTGGACTATTGTACTTACGAGATGCTTTGGGCATGGGGAGCGGCTGGGTGTAACGAACCCAGTGGAGACAGCTGAGGTGGACTGCCAGACTGGCGGGATTTTGGTTGGTTGGTGGCGGGGAGAGGGGGTGTTAGGAGTGAGGCACGCATTCTTGATGGGCCTTATTTCTAACATGCTTCTCCCTGATTCGTCAAGCGCGAGGTTCCCGTGGAACCTGTTGGATTTGGTATGGCAGTTGGTAGAGTGCCCGATAGAGGCACCATTGATTTTGAGATGGGGACAAACATTGTTGGCACAGCTCTACGGGGAGCTGTATGCGGTCCGTTGTCGGCAGCGGAAGGGCGTCAGTTGCAGTTATCTGCTGCAGTGCTGGGGTTGGCAGCACATAGCAGTGGAGAGGCCGACCGGGTTACCGTGGATGACTCGGGCGGCGATGGATGACACGGAGATAGGCTATGCAGTTTTGTGGCGGCGGTCTGCGGAGCAGGGAGAGTCGGCGATGGGCGAGTCCTTGTAGAGCACTATCCCGATGCCTTTTCTCGGCTCACTCCAGGGGAGGTGTTTTGGTGCCCTTATCGGGACTGTCCAGCCTGGCCAGAGGCTGGAGAGTGGCTCCGTCGGGTACGCGAGGAGCGGTGGTTGACTGGGAGGCACGGGACGGAGCATGAGTTCTTTTCATACATCCGGTTACACGACAGTTTGGGGTGCGCCAGGGGTTGCCTGGTGAGCCCGTGGTCTATCGACGGCGGGGAGATGAGAGGGATCTAGATCCACCGGTCACCGCGCCATTGGGCGAGGAGTCAGATGTGGTTATTGACGTCCCGGACGTAGATGACGTCGGGACTACCACTGAGTATGACTCGTGGTGGGTACTACGGCGATGGAGAGGAGAGGGGCCACTGGGAGGCACGGAGGCGGTAGTGGAGGGTGCTGAGGCAGCAGGGGATGATTGGGGAGGTCCGTTGGATGATGCGGACATGTTGGATGTGGGGGATGAGGATGTAGACTTGGGCGCTCCGGATCAGCCGGACATGCAGGACGTGGAGGAGCCGTGGGAGCCGAGAGCAGGCTGCTGTTCCGAGAGGTCTTGTTCGTCAGGCAGACACAAGAGGAGGTGGAGTCTGAGATACGCGCTGAAAATGCGCGATTGACAGAGCTGCTATGGATACGGGATCTGGAGTTGGGGGATGCGAGGCGGGAGCTGGGGGATGCGATGCGGGAGAGGGATCTCCTGCGGGCTCAGCTGGCAGAGCGGGATAGGGTTCTGGCACAGCGCGACGATGCGATGTCATACTATCATCGGCGAGAGGCAGAGTGGTGTCGGCACCGGATAGACTTGGAGAGGGAGGTCATCCGCCTTGGTGGGCGGCTACCTGAGCCCTCGGTCAGTGGGTCTTCACGGCGGACGAGGGATAGTGCGGCGAGCGGTCGGCATCATCTCGTCGTCGACGATTAGATGAGGGAGGCGGTAGCAGGCATGATGCGGGGGCTGGCAGTAGCCGCCCTGCAGGGTCCCATAGGACCCACACCACGGGGGTAGTTCCCGTCGCACCGATCCTGCGTGATTATGGTGGTCGACGCTTTAGGTTGGGTTTTTGGATATGATTGCGGGGTCCGAGGACCGGTTTTGTAGCCTGCGGGCATTTTTTTTGACGATATATATATATATACATCGGTTTTATTGTGGTTTCTTACATGTGATGATTTTATTTTTGTTATGCATGATGGCTAATGACTATGGATTTATGCATATTTATTTATTTTGATGAATGCTTATGTTATGATGAATGCAAATGTTTTTGATTTCTTTTTGATATGCAAAGTGAAATTGATGAATGATATTTGTGGTGATTGGTTACGGCACCATAGGTTGTTTAAGACGCTCTTTAATTCATTTTTTTTTTTTTGCGATTGCTATGATGTATGGCTCTTGTATGTATACATGTGGTTTTCTCTTTTTGTATTTTCTGATGGTATTGTAAGGATGAAAAGTAGCGCAGTTGGTTTATAAATGTAGCTAAGGTTTTCTTAGACTCAGACAGTTTTAACTCACTAGCCACGACTGTACTTTATCTTACAAGACTTTTAAACAAGGTATGAATCAGACCTGTTTTTGACCAAGCTATTTCACATCCCTGTGTGTGCAAATGAGTTCATTATTGTGGTATTTATCAGGATACCGCCAGTGCCAGATGGGCTTTCAACCGGACCTGTACTGAGGATCACCTAATTAGCTCCACTAACTCCTTTGTTGTATGTAGTTAGATTAGTCTACGGTGTTATCCAGGATGCCATAAGCTAGCTCATCCACATGCAAACATTGATCTGTACGCAAGTTAATGTGACAGATATATCGTCATGCGAGAGGTTTACCGCCAGTTATCGATAGGCTATCAACCAAATCGGTACTGAGGCTTGCCTTATGACCTTTTAGAATGTTTGAGAGTTCCAGGGATTCAAGTTCTACTCCCTTCTTTTCTTCAATTGTATTGGGATACTTGCTCGTTTGTAGTGATAAGATCACTGTTTATTTTGATTTGTTTTTCTTTTGAGCAAGGGATTGGGGATATGTAGTGATGAAAATCACTATCGTTTGTGCCCTTTGATTTTTGCACTGTAAGATGTCAAGTATTTGATTTTTGACATTTTGCAAATTTTTGATGTTTTGCAACTATTGAGAACTAGGGATTCTTAGGGAATTGGGTAGGGAGGATGCTTGTCCTTTTGCCAACTCTCGGCATTCTTGGGGTCA
The DNA here is from genome assembly GCA_028583015.1 of Wollemia nobilis. Classification (NCBI taxonomy): domain Eukaryota; kingdom Viridiplantae; phylum Streptophyta; class Pinopsida; order Araucariales; family Araucariaceae; genus Wollemia; species Wollemia nobilis. Next base: position 9,892,943 of record JAQPPZ010016917.1, on the reverse strand, counting down.
TTCGCACGGGGGATGAGCAAGATAACCGTTTCGCTTTTGGTGACCTAGATTACTGTGCAGGTTTCATCTTTCGTTCACACAACTTAGGAATTGTTTTATGTGTTTAATTTGTGTTGGGACGTTACGTAACAAGGTGTATTTCAAGTGAAATTCTACCTTCGTAAAATTTGTTTGACTTTATACATTACATGGCTAAAGAGCAAAATGATGACTGAATCATGAAAACCCTTGATACATTAAAAGACCACTGACTCTAGTGTGGTAAATGCAATGCATGGTGTTTTTGTTGTTTTTTGTAAAATGGAACGAGTGTGGAACAAGATGGTTTATCAGAGCCATTACAGCCTATGGTGCCTTTGACCTATACAACCACAAATATGCAATGTATGGATGCAATGCTTAATGCAGCTACATGTTTTTGTATTTTTGATGGATTTATTTTTGTGAATATGAATATGAGGTGCGAGAAGAGCTCTCGATTGATGAATTTGAGTATGCCTAGATATGAGATGCAAATTTTTGTTGTTTTTGATTATTTTTTATTTTTGACCAAGTGATTGTGGACATCCTTGGAGCATTTTGGTGACCAAGTGATTGCGATAATCCTTGGAGCTTTTTTGGGTGACCAAGTGATTGCGATAATCCTTGGAGCTTTTTTGGGTGACCAAGTGATTGCGATAATCCTTGGAGCTTTTTGGGGTGACCAAGTGATTGCGATAATCCTTGGAGCTTTTTGGGTTTGACCAAGTGATTGCGATAATCCTTGGAGATTTTTGGTTTGACCAAGTGATTGCGATAATCCTTGGAGCTTTTTGGTTTGACCAAGTGATTGCGATAATCCTTGGAGCTTTTTGGTTTGACCAAGTGATTGCGATAATCCTTGGAGCTTTTGGGTTTTGACCAAGTGATTGCGATAATCCTTGGAGCTTTTGGGTTTGACCAAGTGATTGCGATAATCCTTGGAGCTTTTTGGGTTTGACCAAGTGATTGCGATAATCCTTGGAGCTTTTTGGTTTGACCAAGTGATTGCGATAATCCTTGGAGCTTTTTGGTTTGACCAAGTGATTGCGATAATCCTTGGAGCTTTTTGGTTTGACCAAGTGATTGCGATAATCCTTGGAGCTTTTGTGTTTGACCAAGTGATTGCGATAATCCTTGGAGCTTTTGTGTTTTGACCAAGCGATTTTATGGATCGTTGGAGCATTTTTGGGATATGGCTCTCTTAGATATAAAATTGTCGCAAATGATTGATATTCAAGGGTTATGTTTCCTTGATACCATCAAGAGAAGCTAGCCGGTACGTCCTGGGTCCTATTTTGCTATCAATGACATATGGACCTAACCAATTTGCCGTGAACTTGTCCCTTAGGTGGGACGGCAAATTAGAGTTCTGTTGGTTTTCCTTCAATACCAAATCACCAACCTGAAAGTCCCTTAGATGAACTTTCATGTTGTAAGCTTTCTTAAGCCGCTCTTGATAGATACGTAAGTGCTCGAGAGCATTCACGCGTCGTTCGTCAAGCAACGTAAGTTGGTCTAACCGGGCCTGCCGCGCAGTGTCATCATCGATGAACTCCTGCATTGATATGCGAAGGGAAGGAATTTCCAACTCGAGAGGCATTACTGCCTCTGAGCCATACACGAGTGAAAATGGAGTTGCCCCAGTTGGCGTCCGAACGCTAGTGCGGTAAGCCCAAAGGGCAAGTGGGATTTGTATGTGCCAATCCTTATGACTGTCTGTGACTATCTTTTTAAGGATGGCCACTAGTGTTTTGTTTGATGCCTCTGCTTGCCCGTTTGCTTGCGGATAATAGGGCGTTGAAAAGCTGTGCTGAATTTTGTACTTTGTGGTCAAAGCACGCACGTCTTTGTTCTTGAATGATGGCCCATTATCCGATATTATTTTGGATGGAATACCAAAATGACATATGATGTTATGCAAGATGAACTCCACAATGCGGGGTCCTTTCGTTGAGGTTAACGGAATTGCTTCCACCCATTTGGTAAAATACTACTGTGGCCGTTATGATAAACGTGTGACGGCTTGACGATGCGGGGAGATCTTTCCGATTAGATCGAGGCCCCACTACGAAAATGGCCAAGCATCTTGGATTGTATGTAGGGCTTGGGAAGGTACGTGCATCAAATTGGCATGATGTTGACATTTCACGCACTTCTTGACATATTCGCAACAATCTCGCTCTAAAGATGGCCAATAATAGCCCATGCGGAGAATGCGCTTTGCGATGGCCATACCACTAAAGTGACCACCACATGTACCGTCGTGCGCTTGGGCGACTGCCCAAGTGGACTCTTGCTGGTCCAAACAACGAAGAAGAATTCCGTCATAAGCTGCGACGATACAAAATGTCTCCTATCAAGACATACTTAGCCGCTTTCGCTTGAATGTTCATTTTGCGGCGTGCGTCAATCCAAAGGGAAGATTACCTAACTTGAGGTAGTCTCTTATGGGTAAATACCGATCCTGTTGATCAGAAACCTCGACGGTATGAACAACCAATCCCTTTCGAAGTTCTTCCCTAACAAATGCTGAATGGGATAGAACTTGTAAGAATAGCGTTGTGTTGCTATTAATGGGAGTGGGGGAGAACAAGGACCCCAAGTTGGCACGTTTCGAGACGATCTCGGATTCGAAAGAACTTATCCGAGGATGGTTCAATCTGGATCATGTGGATTCCTGGCGTCAAGTCTGAGCTTGCGCGCTCTATCACGGATTGCGATAAGGTTTTGACTTGAATAGTTGTCATATCACCGGAAAGGTCTTGCGGGATTAGTGACCCCAAGGAGGCCATTGTGTCCGCAAAATGATTCGATGATCGAGGGAGTGCCTCGATGTCATACCACTCAAGTTTTGCCAGGAATTTGTCCACGAGGGCTTTATAGGCCTTCAGAACTGGGCATTTGCATTGATATACCCCTTTGACTTGATTGACTATTAACAGTGAATCACCAAAGATATTCAATCGTTTGATGTTCATGGCGATTGTTGTTTGAAGACCTAGGAGCAAGGCTTCATATTATGCATTATTGTTGGTGCACTGGAAGTTTAATTTAAATGACAGGGGCATTGGAGCGCCTGCGGTGTGAAGAATACAATTCCTGCGCCACCACCTTGCTCGCATTTAGAACCATCGAAGAACAGGGTTATGTCGGCCTGTGACTCAGGCTCATCAGAATCTGGCGATTCTGAGACATGGAAGACCCCATCATCGGGTAGTTCTATGACCAGAGGCTGATCGTCTTCAAGAGGAGCCTCTGCTAGTTGATCGGCTATGACTTGTCCTTTGATAGATTTTTGCCCAATGAACTCAATGTCAAATTCCGTCAACAACATGATCCATTTCGCCGTGCGACTACTATGATAAGTACGACTCATCATGTATCGCAATGGATTCTCCTTAGACACAACATACGTAGTGTTGCTCGGCATGTAGTGGCGTAGCTTTTTGGTAGCAAACACCACCTGCCAAGCGAGTTTCTCAACGTATGCATAGTTAAGTTCAGTAGCCCGACCGGGTGCGGCTAAGATAGTAAGTAGCTCTGTTCTTTGTGAAGTTCATTCTTTTGGGCTAGCATGGCGCCCGAGTGCCACCTCGATGGGCTGAGATGTATAAGTAGAACGGCACTCCTGGTCTAGGTGGTGCCAATACTGGCGGCGAAGCCAAGTATTGTTTGATTTCGTCAAAGGTAGATGGCACTCGTCATCCCAGTGAAATGTAACTCCCTTGTGCAATAATTTGTTCATGGGTCGGCATTTGTCAGATAATTGCGCTATGAAGCGTTTAATCGACGCGACCTTTCCTTGCAGACTTATGAGTTGCTTGATGGTAGTTGGGGGAGCCATTTCAAGGATTGCCTTGACTTTCTTTGGGTCCACTTCGATGCCTCATTTTGAGACTATAAAACCCAAGAGTTTTCCGGATGTGACGCTAAATACGAACTTCTTGGGATTCGGTCGACCTTATGCTCTATGAGGCGATCGAGAATCTTGCTTAAGTCACCGAGATGATCTGAGCGCAAAAGAGATTTGGCTAACAAATCATCCATGTAATCTTCCAAAGTTTTGTGCATGTAATCGTGGAAGATGTATGTCATGGCACGTTGGTAGGTAGCGCCGAGCATTTTTAAGGCCAAAAGGCATGACCTTATAACAAAATGTCCCCCAAGGCGTTGTGAACGCCGTTTTAAGTTGGTCTTCAGGATTGATACGAATTTGGTTGTATCCTGAGAAGCCATCCATTAGGGAGAGCATTTCATGACCTGCTTGTAGCGTCTACTAGCGCGTCGATGCTTGGCAAGGGGAAATCATCCTTAGGACTCGCTTTGTTTAGGTCTCAAAAATCGGTGCATATGCGAATCCTCCCGTCGGGCTTCTTGACGGGAACCATGTTGGACAGCCATGGCGGATAATCCATGCGAGATGACAAACTGTGCATCCAACGGCTTTTGTAATTCGTCTTTGACCATCAAGGCCCTTTGTTGGGTGCATCTTGCGTAGTTTTTGCTTTACAGGCTTGATTGTCGGATCAAGCGTTAAATTGTGCGTGACTAGCTGCGGGTCTAGTCCCGGCATGTCTCTGTATGACCATGCAAAAACTTCCTTCTTCGCTTTGAGAAGGGCGATGTATTCGGCTTGCTCTTTGGGGGAAAGACTTACCCCCAGCTTGATAATCTGTGGATTCGTTGGGTCTAAGCCGATGTCTACGTCAGTCGTTTCTTCGACTGACATGTGGGATCCTTCCTCCAACTGATGTGGAGTCGGGATCAAATGGATATCATTGGCTGAGTTTAAATCTGCGTTTGGAACCTCGGGTCCCTCTTCAGCCTGAAAAATTTCTTGAGTTGTCCTTGGGGTCAAATGAGGCATTTCACCGAAAGGCCAGTACTATGATGGTGATAAAGGTGAATTGACGCGATCCCAGTCGATGGCATCTATGTCTAGATGCAATGACCGTGTTGGATCGGCCGGATTGCGGATGGGTGCGGTCAAATCAATGGAGATCATGTGGATGGAATGAATTTGGTCTCCAGAACCGTGGGTGTGATAACTCGATTCTTTCAGATGCTCCCTATACTCTGGATCTGGCTCTACGGGAACGGGCACGAATGGATCTTCCCTAGGTGCGAATTCATCCCTATTTGCGAAAAGGATGGCAGGGTCTTTTCTCGACACTGATGTCATGATGGGATCTCGAGGTGGACGATGCTCATCTTGAATTTGGAGCCATGGATCCAATACTTGGTCCCACCTTGCTGGGTCTACCCACCATTCATGCCCTAGCCGTATGCCCATTTGTCCCATTAGATCTTCGTGAGTTAAAGGGCGATAATTCCGTCGCGCATGTCTGAGATAGTCCATCTCAGTCTCATCTTCTGAATCACTTTCGGAGACCCAAAAATGTTCATTCTCTTCAGCAACTGCTGCTTGCGACGTTGAGGACCCTCCTTGTTCCAGTAAGTTAATCTGGTCCCATTGTGGTTGTTCCACTCTTGGTGGAGGGACCTGATTCTCTTGACACTGTGTTGGTTCAGCTGGAACCTCTAAGGGGAATAGCTTCAAAAAGATGTCTGGAAGCCGTTGATGTTCTCTTTGAGGATTAATCTCTGAATTTTCGCCTCTCTCTAGCAAAGGAGAGGGATTACTGTTGTTTCCAGGGGTGTTTGTTGACCATGGGAGGTAGTCTCCCAATGTGTATTCTGTATTTGGATTGGCATACGGATCTTGTGCCAATCCCCCCTTGTTGCCTATTTCTAGGCCTTGCATATTTTCAACCAAGATGTCTAAGGGCGGGGGTGGTTGAACCCTACTCCTGACTTGTCATATGGCATCTGATATCTTGATTGGCAAAGGACCCGCATCCCTTGCTCATATCTGCCTAGCCTGTATCCATGCCAATTGCATTGACCGAGATATTTTAGGGCAAAGTTTGGGTTTGACAGATAGTTGATGTTTTCAACAAAAGGCTCTTCGTCTGCTTCCTTTTGTTGGCATGGTTCAAGACCATGATCAAGGCCCCCATACACGAAATTCGTCTGGTTTGGAGGGTAGCCTAGAGGAACAAGCTGTCCCTATGGGAAGGCGAGGTCTTCCCATGTCTTGTCTTGACTCCAATGCCTGGCGTCGCCACAACATTTTGCACTAAATATTCCCCCAGGCCCGTACTGGCCATTTCAACAGTGATTGTTGATGATTGGGTGGGAGGAAACGGTAGTCCTTCCTGAGTCCATTCCATGTTTGGTGGTTCAGGAGTCTTAGTTTCTGTTGTGCGAGGTGTCTCTTCTGTTGATATTGTTGAAATTGTGGGCAACCTTTCTTCTAAGGGTTTGACCTCTTCCATGATCTATTTTCCCTTGTCCTTCTGTTGGGCCATGATAGGTGGCGTTGATGATGAAGGAGCAGGTGATGAAGTCTCACCTGGCTGGGATTTTGCCTTGTTGGTCACCAGTGGTGCCTGCGGTATTGGACCCTGTTTAGATGGATTTAACTGGAAATCCAAATGTGTTGAAGGGAGGGTCGATTGAGGCATGAATTGTACCGCATTGCAATACTTAAAGGGCTCTAAGTCCATTGGGACTACATGTATTTCTCCTTCATAAGCATACTTTAAGCACTGGTGGGCGATCGAAGGGACACACTTCATGTCCCTGATCCAAGGCCGCCCTAGCAGTATATTATAAGCCATCTCGCCTTCCAACACATGGCACAATGTAGGTATTGATTTTTGTCCTACCTGGATAGGCGAGAACAAGCTGTGCTGATTGTCGAGCATATTGCATCGTTGAAAGCTCGCGAGTGTGTACGTGGAGGTTTGTGATGTGAGAGGTTGGCGACTTCAAATGTTTTAAGGCTGCGAGTGGTAATGATGTTCTCTGGACGAGCCAGTATCTACCAACACTCTCTTGTACGGGATCCCGTTGACCCGCGCGATAACGTGCAGGGGTGGATCTGCCATGTCATTTGATATTGTTTTGACTTCGTCTTCTCTGAATGTGATGACCGGCTCCGTACATTGTTTCACATGTCCCACGAAGTTGTTGAAAGAATTTGCTTCGTGAGGCTGTAATTCGATGGCTTTTAAAATGTCCATAAGAGCTTCCCTATGGGGTGTTGACTGTTGAATAAGCTCGTAAATGGACAGCCTAGCCGATGTGGTCCGCAAACTCTGCGTGAGTTTGGTCCGTATCGTGACCTCGGGTCTAGGCGGAGGCAACTGCGTTGGGCGTTGTTGAGGCTGCGATGTTGTCGGAACTTCCCTTGTAGCTACCTCGGGGGCAACTGTTGGGTACCTTCTGTTCCTTGTTACTATGCTAATCATTCCCACAAATCCTTGCATGGGAAGATTCTATCGCACCTCGTTAATGCGGAGTGGTTTTGTCTGTGCCTTGTGGGCGAGGCAAAGGGTCCTTGAATACCCCCATTTGTTGGTTGTTTGGCGCTATGGGGTTGTCCACGGCCAATGTTCTATTGTCGATCAAATCTTGGATTAGTTCTTTGAACTTCCAGCATCCATTTAAGTCGTGTCCTCTGCGCCTATGGAATCTACAATACAATTCCTCTCTGTATCCCCTAGGCTTAGGAGCATTAGGGTCTATATTTTGAATTTATGGCGAGTGACTAAATTTGCCGCTGACAAGCGGTCAAATAGGGAGTCCCTGGACTCCGTGTAAGGGGTGAATTGTCGCCTAGGGCGACGCTGCTGATTCTGCTCCTGTCTTCTATTATCTCTTTCATAAGCGGGAGAGCCTTTGCACAGTAATTAGCCTTTTGAGGCTGCATTTCTAGCACGAGCGTGGGAACATTTATCGCAACTTGGTTGACTGCGGCGTGTTGTGGTTGCGTTGTCCCGGTTTTAGTGGTTTTATTCCACTCTTTCTTTTTAGGCTTGGCGATTGCGCCTTCGCCTATCTTAATCTCTTCTATAACTATGGCTTGCGCCAAAGCTTCTTCTAAGTTGTCGTATTGTCGCAGCAACAATAGACCAGAGATTGATTTTAAGCAACTTTTTGCGAACATCTACGTGAGATCAGACATAGGGGGACGGTAGGGTAACTTAGAAAGCAAAGCTCTCCATCGATTCCCATATGCTGCCATTGTTTCTTCCTCAAATTGCCTGAGGCTCGCCAGATCACTCAGTGATGCCTTCTTCCTTGTGTTGAAGGCAAAGCGTTCAAGAAACGCATCTACTAATTGATCTAAGTTGCTTATGTTGTGTTTAGGTAGTTGTGTGAACCAATCCGAGGCAGGGCCTGCGAATGTGGTTATGAACGTTCTAAGCAACAATGCGTCATTGTCTTGGATGCCGAAGCATTGGCTTAGAAATCTTGTAACGTGTTCTTGTGCGTCCTCTTCACCTTTAAAGATTGCCAATTGAGGCGGCTTGAAGTGCTCGGGGTAAAGAGGTGTAGGCACTGAGGGATGCACCGGATTACTTGCGGAGTTGACGTAATGTGGGTTTTTGATGCCCAGCGACTTTTGTCTCCACAGACTCCAAACGCTCTAATAGTGCTTGGTATGCATCAGAAGATTTTATTTCTTCCTCTCTTGTTCGCTCCCGTTGTAAGTTATGGTAAGCCGGGGGCCTATGGAGGGGTGGCCGAATGGCAATCCTCCTGCCTTGATGGGGAGTTTCAGCATATTCTATTTTTGGTTCGTACTCCTCATAAAGTTCTTGAGGAGTCTATGGGCGAGACCCATGACCTTGATCGAGTCCTCGCTGAAGGTACCCATCATTGTTTCGGGGAGTGGCCTCCCTCTCGGGTCTATAAGGTCTCGGAGGCAAAGCTTGACGAGGTCGTGGAGACTTGTCCTGCACCAACGAATTATGCCTCTCATATTGTTCGGCCCTTTGGATGCGAGGGGTTGGCTCCCTCTCGGGTAGTTCATAGCGTAACTCATCCGCTTCGCGTTGCATGCGCTCTCTATCCAAGCGGTGTCGGTACTCTATCTCCTGATGACTTTGTCTAAGCCGCGTGATTTGGGCTTGACGGGTGGTCTGTCTAGCAACTATCGGGTCAATTTGGTCTACCCTATTTTGCTCAGGAGGTTCGAATGTGTCTCCTATGTGTCTGCCTCGAGTTTGCTGATCTAAAGTTTCAATGGGTCGTTTCCCTCTGTCGAGGTGGGCGACATGTACTCGAGGCTCCGGCCTTGATGTTTGATCATGATACCTAGCAAGTGCGGAAATGCAAGGTTCCCACGTTGTTTGTTGTCCTCGAGGAATGCGATGGCTTTCCTCGTACTCTCTTTCACGGGTTTGGACGGGGCGGGCGGAGTTAGCTCGCCCTGTGTAAGGAGCCCTGCGCTCCGGATTTTGTCTTTCCGTCCTGATGGGAGGTAAAGAAGGGACGCCATATCCACGTTGTCCCTCCAAATGGATGGTGTGCCTCTCTAGCGCTCCATCGCACTGTGGCCACTCATGTCTAACCTCAGAAGGTGATTCTCTATTTACATCAAGGTCTACATGTAGGGCGTCTTCCCGAAAGGGGCTGCTTTGAATGGGCATACCCCATCGAGGATTATGAATCGGATTCTTTTGTAGGCCAGACCGATAAGGCGGTATGACCAAGTCCTCAAGACTGAAGCGAAGGCGACTTGTGCACGCTTCTTGTGTACCTTTCGGAGCTTCTGCCCTTGATTGGGCTTGGCTACGGGTATACACCATTGCGTTGCTTCTATACTATCTAAGTAGATTTTTTATCTCGTTTATGATGATTTTTTTTTTTGTCTACACTAAGCGAGAAATAAACACACACATGCGCAAACCGTGATTATCTCTTTTAAGGATTATTGGTGTGCCCTAAAGCTGGTTTAGTGCATTTTGATGTTTTGTTTTGTTTTTGTAGGTTTTGAAGAACGTTTAAATGCATAATGAAGGCTCATATAACTCCCAAAATGGTAGCCCCTTCAATATACCAACCGAGGCCGATATACCAACCTCTCTATATACCCGCCCTTACGAGAGGGAGACTATAGGTACGTGAGAGGAGAAGGTACGTGGTACGTAGGCGGTACGGAAGGGGGATTGTCTGTTAATGGCACCTACCATAGAAAACTTATCCTCGCGCGCATGGGAATCACCCCGGCGACACTCGGTCGGCTTTCGTCGGGATTTACGCCTAACAACGAGTTGACAATCGGGAAATGGATGCAAAGCTAAGCCAAGGTGGTGATGAACCCACCGTTGGTCTTGCTCAAGGGCTGGGGTCTTACGACCAGCTCCTTGGTTTAAAATTATTGCGTGAAGTGTGTGGGATTCATTTTATTTAACGAAAATGAAACAAGCATAAATGACTTTTCCTATGCAATGCAGGATTAAATGAAAACAATTAAAGAAACAGAAACAGAAACAAAAAATTTAACAGAGATTATGAAAATCCCTACCTCTTCTCTGCCTGGACCGGTTGCTTCTGAATTTCTGCTCTGAAAAGTTGCAGACAGAAATTCGTCCCTTGGTGAGACGAATTACAGAACAGAATTCGTCCCTCCCAGAGACGAATTTGAATTCGTCTCAGGGTCAGACGAATTTCGATAAAGCAATCGCCACGGCCGGAGGACGAATAGCAGTCTGCAACAAAAAATGTACCTGTCAAGCACAAAACACAAAAATTTAATCAGTTTCTGTGATTTTAAAAACCAGGGAACAGGGTCCCACCGTGATCGCCACTGAAAGCACGAGATTTCGGAAGCTTTTCAGAAAGAACAACTACTTAGATGCATTCGAATTGAAACAGCGCCTAAGCCCTAAAACAAGAAATGCATTAAAATGAAAGAGGCAAATAGACTGAAACGAGTTACAAAAGCTTTAAAGAGAAGTCACAGCCCTTTTATTAAACTTATCCAACACGGTTACAAAATTGCCTCCTCCCTTTTTAGGGGCTAGGAGCGTTAAACGGATCCGGTTACAATCTTGGTAAGTGTTCTCCTTTCGCATGCCCACATGCAAAATGGGCGGGCCAAAGTGTTGCCGTCGTTGTTGTTGGTAAATCCTCACTTCTTGCTGTTCCTCCTGCAATCAAAGAGACAGACAAAGCGTTAGTAGCACTTGTGAGAAGAAATAGAATTCATGCTTTGAAATTGGTAAAAGATGCATACGAACAACTATCTGAAACAATAAATAAAGTAAGCCTAAATGACCTAAAAACTTGACAACAGACAGAGTACATCACCAGAGGGCCACTGCCATTGAAACAGTTGGCCAATCTGCCTTCAACTGGAATTCGTCCCTGGGCAGGACGAACTCTGACTGCTATTCGTCCCTGGGTGGGATGAATTCTGCTGTTATTCGTCCCTGGGTGGGACGAATTCTTCTGTGTTGAAAAAGCCGACCTGCTGCTGCTCCAATGTCGAATCTCGGGACCTGCAAAATGCACCTGCAAATAGGGGGGTTATGTAATTGGGGCCATTTTGGGATGACCCAGATGGTCGGATTCTCCCAATTTGGCCTCTATCCTCGGGAATTCGATATCGCCACCTGCAAGTTAGTGAAACAACAAAGCGACACAAAACGTGATAAAATCTGATCAGAATGTTACGAAATTGAAGCTATGAGTTAACCAAACATAATAACACGATATGCAAACTGAAACAATAATCTAGAATGCTTTAAAAAAACTCAGAAAGTGCGGGGGTGCCCAAGTGGGCCTCCCACCGTTGGCACTTGATTTCGGCGCCAATCCACTAGGGATGGGCCCAAAACCTCTTAGGATTGGGGTGTCTGCAAATTGGTTGATTCAGGTGTCCATATGTTGGATTTGGGTCAGATTCAAGCTTCCAAAAGCCACCCAACAACCTCCCTTGCAAAAGAGATTGGTGGATGTGAGAAGGTGAATCAAAGGGGATGCAAGTGGGTGTTCAACTCGGCAGCACTTCGTTGCTTGAAATCTCCTTCTATCTGTCCTTTTGGGTGAGAAAAGTCCCACCTTTTATAGACCCATGGGGTCTCTTTTGAGAGGGAAGCACAAATGCCATGTGTTGGTCATAGGTGCCATGTGGCGATCATGTCTTCCCATGAGGGAGGGGAGTCCTCCATTGACTTGGGCTCTCATAACTGCCCTTGTGACGGTCTTCTAACGGCCTATCTATCCACCCACACACGTGTGCGAGGCAGGAGTCATCAAGCGGCATCGTCTGGGCTGCCACTTGGCACCATTCTTCTTTTTGCCCGTTAAACTTGGAATTCGTCCCTGGGTGAGACGATTTCAGAATTCGTCCCTGGGTGAGGCGAATTCCAGTTAGTATTCGTCCCTGGGTGAGACGAATACTGAGCAAAGTGTCTAAATGTGCCAAATTGCTTCCTGACCTTACAAAATTGCTATGAAAGTGGTTAGGACCACTGTTTGACCTCTGAGGGCTGCCCTGGGGGCTGTGTTTGTCAAAGCGATCAGTGTTTGCAGTCACATAATCGGATTGGTGCTGTTTTGGTGTCTACATATGCATTTTTCATGGTTTTTTTTATGTACATGTATTTACATTGATGTGTGCAGATGCTATTATGAATGCGATGTTTCTAATTGATATGATGTATGCAGATGGAATGAATGAAATGAGTTGTTCATAACTTGTCGATGGCACCATAGAATGTACAATATTTATGGGCTTGCTGTACTTATGGGATGACTTTGTGGAATGACTTTGCATGTGAAAACTTTGTTTTTGTATTTTGCATATTTTTTTATGGTGATGTACGGAATGAAATGTACTAGTTATTTTAAAATGTAGTTAAGCTTTTCTGAGATTTAGATATTTTAATTAACTAGCCAAGACTATACATTTATCTTGCAAGACTTTTGAACAAGGTATAAATCTAACTTGAATTTAACCAAGTTATTTCACATCCCTGTGTGTGCAATTGAGTTCGTATATGTGGTATTTTTCAAGATACCACCAATGCCAGATAGGCTATCCACCAAACCTATACTAAGGATCACCTAATTAGCTCCACTAACTCTGTTGTTGTATTTAGTAATATTAATCCATAGGACAATCTAAGGTACCATAAGCTAGCCCATCCACATGCAAACATTGGTCTGCACACACGCAAAGCTAATGTGATAGACATATCGTCATGTGGGTAGGATACCGCCATTGCTAGGTAGGTTGTCCACCAAACCCATAATGAGGATCACCTAGATGGTTTTCAAATGCTAAGAATTCCAGAGATTCAAGTTTAGGTTGTGTGTTTTCTCAATGGTTTGGGATACTTGCTCGTCTACATAGTGATGAAAATCACTGTTTATTTTTCTCTTTTTGTTTTTCTTTTTGAGCAAGGATTTGTGAATAGTGGTAATAACCACTGTTATTTGATTTTGTATTTTGAGATTTTGTAAGGTTGAGCTTGTATGTTTGTGGCTTATGAATGGCCTTAATCCTATTGGCCCTGGGGATGACTACCCATCATGTTCAGAGATGTGTAGTATGAATCCTTACGACTTGGAGAACCAAAGGGGATGATGGAGATTAGGAAGTATGAGCGTTGATCGTTTAGGCCTTGGGGATGACTACCCATCCTATTTAGGGACGTGTAGTACGAATCCTTACAACTTTGAGACCAAAGGTGAGTGTGATGATGGTCATGATGATGGTTTGTTGGGATTTGGATTTTGAATGGCGTTGATCCTTTTAGGTCTTGGGGATGACTACCCATCCTTGGCAGGGACATGTAGTACAAATCCTTACAACTTTGGGGACCAACTATGATTGGGATTTGGTAGTGATGAAAATAACTATTTATTAGGGGGAATTGATGGGGAAGAGCTCATCCTTTTTTCAATTCTCAGCATTCTGGAACCATTCACACAAGGGTATGAATAGGCTAATCATTCACCGATGGTACCCTAGACTGCTTTGTAGGTTTCTCTTGCATGCACACAACTTAGGAATTATTTTATGTGTTTTAACTTGTGTAGGGATGTTACGTAACGAGGCGTGATCCAAGTAAAAACTTTCCCTTGTAAAATTTGTTTAACTTTGTACTTTTTTTGGCTAGAAATTTAAAGATAGCTGAATGACAAAAACCCTATATACATTAGGAGACAACTGACTATGCTAAAAATGGTGATTGTGTTATTCTAGATGTATGCATTTGTAAAATGGATTTGATGTGGAAAATGATGGAATTGCCAAGTAATGACAGTCTATGGTGCTGTTGACTTGTATGACCTAGTAAATATGCATTGTATGGATGTGATGCCTAATGCAAATGATATGTTTGTATTTTGATGTTTTATGAGTATGCATTGAAAGCATGAGATTTTGAAAGAAAGAAATACTGAGATGTAATAAAAACAGAACTAGTTTGATACATGAAATAACACGAATATAATCTCGTCAAAAGTAGGAGCACAGCCATTTTTATTCATGTGATTCCAACTCGGTTACAATGCATCTCCTCAGTTACATATTTTTAGTTACAATCATGAACAGTGATCTTCTTTTTCGCATGCCCACATTTGAAACGGGCGGGCCAGTGTTGCCGCCGCTTATGTTGATGAATCCTTGCTTGTTGCTGTTCTTCCTGCATTCAAGAAAATAATAAACTGCTTAGTAGCACCTACAGCAAGAGGTCAAAACGTTTGTCTTTAGGAAGCAATGAAAAATGCATGCAAACGATTGATTAAATGCGTGAATAAAATAACTCTACGTAACCTGCAATTTTTACGTAAAACATAAACTTTACTTAGAAGGCCGCTGCCATTAAAACAACAGGCCGATTTGCATTCATATGAGACGTTGCTACCTGCAAGTTAATGAGATATCAAAAACCATGAGAGCATAATAATATTCGATATATGTATTGAACACACAATGCAGAACGAACACTAATGCAGGATACATGCAGCGTAATACAAAATATATTCTATCGTAAAGCGTGAGTTGCTTCAATAGCATAATGCGTAATGCAGAATAGACAGATAATAATCGAATAGACTAAACTGAAACTAACGAAAAGGTGCGGGGTGCCCAAGCGGGCCGCCCCGTTAAAACTTGATTTCGGCGCCAATCCACTAAGGAAGGGCCCAAAATATTTCAGGTTGAATTGTCATCGAATGGATAGAATACTGTTGTCCACTGTCGGGTTCTAAGGTTCAGATCCATGCTTCTAGATACCACTCATTAACCTCTGGTGTGAAAGAGATCAAGAGTGTAGAAGAAATGAATTGAAAGGAAGCAATTGGGCCTCTGGTTCTACAGCACTTCGTTGCGTCGAATCCCTGCCAACCTCTATTTGGGTGGAAAAATCCACCATTTTATAGACCCAGGGGGTCTCCTTGAATGTCATGCATAAGCGCCACGTGTTGGTCAAAGGTGCCATGTGGCGGTCGTGTCTCCTCGAGAGAGGAAAGTCCTCCACGACTCGGGCTTCCGTTAATGCCACTGTGACAGTCCTTCAATGGCCCACACAACTGACCGTGGTGTCACTGCCAGTTGTCTAAAGCCCACCTTAAATCATTTTTTTTATGTTTTAATGTTTGCCTTTAATTGTTTGAATTTCGCCTTTGAATGCTGACGTGTCGCCTTTGAATGTTTAGAGATCCGCCTAGCGCAAATGCCGAAGTGTCGCGATATCGCGACACTTCGGCCAAGGCCTTGCCTTGGGCGCCAAAGTGTCGCGATATCGCGACGTCGCGATATCGCGACGTCGCGATATCGCGACACTTCGGCCAAGGCAAGGCCTTGGGCGCCGAAGTGTCACGAAATCGTGACACTTCGGCCAAGGCAAAGCCTTGGGCGTCGAAGTGTCGCGAAATCGCGACACTTCGGCCAAGGCAAGGCCTTGGGCGCCGAAGTGTCGCGAAATCGTGACACTTCGGCCAAGGCAAGGCCTTGGGCGCCGAAGTGTCGCGATATCGCGACACTTCGGCCAAGGCAAGGCCTTGGGCGCCGAAGTGTCGCGATATCGCGACACTTCGACCAAGGCAAGGCCTTGGGTGCCGAAGTGTCACGATATCGCGACACTTCGGGAAAGATTTGCTTTGGGCACCGAAGTGTCGCGATACCCTTCTTTTGATTAAGACTTTGTCTTGATGAAGGCTTGCTTTGATGAAGGCTTTGTTTTGATAAAGGCTTGCTTTGAATTTAAGGCTTGCTAAAACGACCAACTTTGCTCTGCTCAGCTTTTTTCGACCTTCTAAACTGCTATGTGAGTGGCTAGGACCACTTGTTTGACCTCCGAGGGCTGCCCCGAAAGCTGTGTATGTCAATGCGATCAGTGTTTGTAGTCACTTAATCGGATTGGTGTTGTTTTGGTGTCTACGGATGCCCCTTTTTGGGAAGCGCTGCGGGTGATGCAGTGCTGAGCAAAAATAGATAACCAAAGCACTAATGATTAGGGTTTCTTGGTAACCTAACCAACTTTTGATGCCCCAAGTATGGAAAGGGCATGCATTCTTGAATCCTTGCTTTTGACGAGCTAAGGAATTTGATTTCAAGTGTTAACCTATTTTGGTGAGGTGTGACTTGAGCTTGGACATTGATCAGTCATGATTAGGCAAAGGGCACAACCTTTTATCCACAGGGGAACCTTGTGTTCATGATTCACGAATGCCAAGTGTTTGATCAATTTGATGATTTCTTGTTTACTACCCCAAGCAGGAGCGTGATTGTCTTTGTCAATGATTCTTTGAATGCATGCCATTGCCTTGATTGGGTGTGTGCTTGTTGATTGGTGACTAAGTGTGACTACCCCCTCAAGCGACGAATCGATGAGGGAATGACCTTCATGAGAAAAGCGACGAGTCGCTTGACCCAAGATGACTTAGGTTAGGGTGCCTTTAGATGTTTTACCGTTTAAGCATGTGCAATTTCTCGACATTTGGACCTATTTTTGGTGGGTGTTAACCCTTTTGGTGATGCCATAATGGGGTGAAAGTGTCGAAAGTCCGTCTTCCCGTGGAGCGGTCCGGCTATGGTAGCCTTCTTGGGGAAGTAGGAGAGTGACAATTTGAGCCCCGACATTGATTTTCTATGCCAAGAGGTTAAGTGCAAGAGCACTTGTGTCCGGCAATGCTTATTGCTTTGTTTTTGTGTTGCATTTATTTGTTGTTTTTGTTGTTTTGATTTTCTTGTTGTTTTTTAGTGGGCTTTGACCCATTTGTGATGCCATTTGGGGGTGAAATTGTCGACAATCCGTCTTCCCGTGGAGCGGTCCGGCTATGGTAGCCTTCTTAGAGAGTAGGATAGTGACAATGTAAACCCCGACATCAATTTTTCTATGCTAAGAGGTTAAGTGCAAGAGCACTTGTGTCTCGCAATGTTTATTGCTTTTTGTTTGTGTTGCATTTTTTTGTTGTTTTGTTGTTTTGATTTTCTTTGATCTTATGCATGATGGTTGATGAATATGGATGTATGCATGTTGATTTATTTTGATGGATGCATATGCTATGATGAATGCAAATGTTTTTGATTTATATGTGATATGCAGAGATGATGTGATGCATGACTTTGTATGTATACATGTGGTTTTTCTCTTTTTTGTATTTTTTGATGGTATTGTAAGGATGAAAAGTAGTGCAATTGGTTTAGAAATGTAGCTAAGGTTTTCCGAGACTCAGACGGTTTTAACTTACTAGCCATGATTGTACTTTATCTTACAAGACTTTTGGACAAGGTATGAATCGGACTTGTTTTTGACCAAGTTATTTCACATCCCTGTGTGTGCAATTGAGTTCATTTATGTGGTATTTGTCAGGATACCGCCAGTGCCATATGGGCTTTCAACCGAACTTGTACTGAGGATCACCTAATTAGCTCCACTAACTCCTTTGTTGTATGTAGTTAGATTAATCTGCGGTGTTATCCAGGATACCATAAGCTAGCTCATCCACATGCAAATATTGATCTGTACACAAGTTAATGTGATAGATATATCGTCATGCGAGAAGTTTACCGCCGATGACCGATAGGCTATCAACCAAACCGATGCTTGAGGCTTGCCTCATGACCTGTTAGAATGCTGAGAGTTCCAAGGATTCAAGTTCAACTCCCTTCTTTTCTTCAATTGTATTGGGATACTTGCTCGTTTGTGGTGATAAGATCACTGTTTATTTTGATTTGTTTTTCCTTTGAGCAAGGGATTGGGGATATGGAGTGACGAAAATCACTATCGTTTGTGCCGTTTGATGTGTGCACTGTAGGATGTCAAACTTTGGAGTTTTGACGTTTTGCAAATTTTTGATGTTTTGCAACTATTGAGAACTAGGGATTCTTAGGGAATTGGGTAGGGAGGATGCTTGTCCTTTTGCCAACTCTCAGCATTCTTTGGGTCATTCGCACAGGGGGATGAGCAAGATAACCGTTTCGCTTATGGTGACCTGGATTACTGTGCAAGTTTCATCTTTCGTTCACACAACTTAGGAATTGTTTTATGTGTTTTAGCTTGTGATGGGATGTTACGTAACAAGGTGTATTTCAAGTGTAACTCTACCTTCGTAAAATCTGTTTGACTTGATACATTACATGGCTAAAGAGCAAAATGATGACTGAATCACGAAAACTCTTGATACATTAAAAGACCACTGACTCTAGTGTGGTAAAAAGCAATGCATGGTGTTTTTGTTGTTTTTGTAAAATGGAACAAGATGGACTAGCAAAGCAATTATAGCCTATGGTGCCTTTGACCCGTACGACCACAAATATGCAATGTATGGATGCAATGCTTTAATGCAGCTATGTATTTTTGTATTTTTGATGGATTGATTTTTGTGAATATGAAGATGAGGTGCGAGAAGAGCTCTCTATTGATGAATTTGAGTATGCCTAGAAATGAGATGCAAAATTTTTTTTTTTTTTTTTGATGATTTTTGTGTTGTTTTTGAATTTTCTTGATGGTGACCAAGGGATTTCGAGAATCCTTTGGGGCCTTTTTGGGATTGACCAAGCGATTGCGATAATCCTTGGAGCCTTTTGGGATTGACCAAGTGATTGTGATAATCCTTGGAGCATTTTGGGATTGACCAAGCGATTGCAAGAATCCTTGGAGCTTTTGGGATTGACCAAGCGATTGCGATAATCCTTGGAGCTTTTGGGGTGACCAAGTGATTGCGATAATCCTTGGAGATTTTGGGGTGACCAAGTGATTGCGATAATCCTTGGAGCTTTTGGGTTTGACCAAGCGATTACGATAATCCTTGGAGCTTTTTGGGTGTTGACCAAGTGATTGCGATAATCCTTGGAGCATTTTGGGATTGACCAAGCGATTGTGAGAATCCTTGGAGCATTTTTGGGATTGACCAAGCGATTGTGAGAATCCTTGGAGCATTTTGGGATTGACCAAGCGATTGCGAGAATCCTTGGAGCTTTTGGGGTGACCAAGTGATTGCGATAATCCTTGGAGATTTTGGGTTTTGACCAAGCGATTGCGATAATCCTTGGAGCTTTTTGGGTGACCAAGTGATTGCGATAATCCTTGGAGCTTTTTGGGATTGACCAAGCGATTGCGAGAATCCTTGGAGCTTTTGGGTTTGACCAAGCGATTGTGATAATCCTTGGAGCTTTTTGGGTGACCAAGTGATTGCGATAATCCTTGGAGCTTTTGGGGTTTGACCAAGCGATTGCGATAATCCTTGGAGCTTTTTGGGTTTTGACCAAGTGATTGCGATAATCCTTGGGGCTTTTTGGGTGACCAAGTGATTGCGATAATCCTTGGAGCTTTTGGGGTGACCAAGTGATTGCGATAATCCTTGGAGATTTTGGGTTTGACCAAGTGATTGTGATAATCCTTGGAGCTTTTGGGTTTGACCAAGCGATTGCGATAATCCTTGGAGCTTTTTGGGTGACCAAGTGATTGCGATAATCCTTGGAGCTTTTGGGGTGACCAAGCGATTGCGATAATCCTTGGAGCATTTTGGGGTGACCAAGCGATTACGATAATCCTTGGAGCTTTTGGGTTGACCAAGCGATTACGATAATCCTTGGAGCTTTTGGCTTGCTCTTCAAGGGATAGATGTACCCCCAGCTTGATGATATGTGTGCACTAGATCTGGCTCTAGAGGGATTGGCATGAATGGATCGGCCCTATGCACGGATATGAGGGTAGGGTCTACCCTCGGTACTGATGTTGCTATGAGGTCTCTGGGTTGAAATTGATCTTTGTGTGCCCAAAGTGTCGAATGTAATGCTTGGTCCCACTGTGGTGGGTTAACGCGCCACTCATGCCCTAGTATTATGTTTATCTGTTGGCATGCTTCATCGATATTTATGGGATGTCGATGCTATCGCATGTGATTGCTATGGGCTATCTCTGTTTTATCCTCACCTTCGACCAGTGAGTATAGCTCATCAGAATCTAGAGATTCTGAGACATGGAGGACCGCATCATCAGGTAGCCCTATGGTTAAAGTTTGATCCTCTTCGAAAGGAGCCTCATGTAAGTTGGGCCTTGGGAGCTCCAAAATCTTGGTCTCTACCGACTCTAAGTGCTCTAGTGCTTTGCATGTATCGAGAGATTTGAGCTCCTCCTCTTTGGTTGGTTCTTGTTGAGGAACTTGGGGCCTATGGAGGGGTTGGCATGAATGGATCGGCCCTATGCCTTGGTAGGGCAGTTCATCTCGCTCTTCTTCTTGCTCTGATTCCTTAGAGGCTTCTTGATGAATTTCTAAGGGTGGCTCATAAACTTGGGTGGATGTTTGAGGAAGGCACCCATCATTGGTTATAGGAGTGGCCTCCCGCTCATGTCTAGGAGGCATCGAGGGTGGTGCTTCAGGAATCGGGAGAGTAGCCTCCCGCTCCTGTCTAGGAGGTGTTGGGGGTAGCGTTTGATGAGGTCGCGATGACCTGTCTCGCCCCCATGGGTTATGCCCCTCAAAATGTTTTGTCTTATGCATGTGAGGGGTTGGAGTCCTCTCCTGCATAGTGTGTTGGAACAACTCATCCTTCTGGTGCTAAAGGTGCTCTTTGTTAATATAGTACAGTTCCTCTAAACACAGTCGCTCTAGCTCAAGCTGCGTGAATTGCATCCGACGTGTGATGTGCTTGATAGATTCTAAGATGGTTGGTCCTACCGCCTCATGTCTAGAAGGCCTAGATGCCTCTCCTAGATATCTATCTCGGTCATAGTGATCCAAGATATCTATAGGCCACCTCCCTCTGTTGGGGGTAGTGGCATTCCCTCGGGGCTTTGGCCTCAGTGAGTGGTCCTGATAGATAGCAGGTGTGGAGGCGTATTGCTCCCGCACTATATATTGCTCTCGAGGAAGGTAGGGGTCTTCCTCATACCCCCTTTTGTAAGTGAAAGAGGGATGGGCAACGTTGGCTTGCCCTGCCTGAAGAGCCTTGTGCTCTGGATTTGTCCTTGTAGTCCTGACAACTAGAGGGGGTGAAGGAGGGATAGTGTAATGATGTGGTTCCTCCCGTCGAACCCTATGTTGACCTAGCGCTTCATCGCGTGGTGACCACTCATAGCGAGCATCTAAGGGAGCTCTCCTATGGATATACCCCTCATGGAAGGGTGTGTGCTGGGTGCTATGCTGAACCGAAGTGCTCCTAGAAGGGGTGCCCCTGTAGTCCTTATCCGTTAAGGTATGGAGGGGTCTGCCTTGTGTGTCAGGCCGCCAAGGTGGTATGACCAAATCCTTGGGGCTATACCGAAGGTGACTTGTGCCTCCTTCTTGTGTACCTTCCAGAGCTTCTGCCCTTGATTGGGCTTGGCTACGGGTGTACACCATTGCGGTGCTTCTCTACTATCTAAGCAGATTTTTATCTCGTTTATGATGATTTTTCTTTTTGTCTACACTAAGCAGAAATGAACACACACATACACAAACTGTGATTATCTCTTTTAAGGATTAATAGTGTGTCCTAAACTAGTTTAGTGCATTTTGATGTTTTGTTTTGTTTTTGAATGTTTTTGAAGAACGTTTAAATGCATAATGTAGGCTCATATAACTCCCAAAATGGTCGCCCCTTCAATATACCAACTAGGCCGATATACCAACCTCTCTATATACCCGCCCTTACGAGAGGGAGACTATAGGTACGTGAGAGCAGATGGTACGTGGTACGTAGGTGGTACGGAAGGGGGATTGTCCTGTTAATGGCACCTACCATAGAAGACTTATCCTCACGTGCATGGGAATCACCCCAGCAACACTCGGTCAGCTTTCGTCAGGATTTACGCCTAACAACAATGACAATCGGGGTAATGGATGCAAATCAAGCCAAGGTGGTGATGAAATCCACCGATGGTCTTGATCAAGGGCTGGGGTTTTATGACCAGCTCCTTGGTTTAATTTTACCACGTGAAGTGTGTGTGGTTCTTTTTATTTAAAAAAATGAAACAAGCAGCAAAAAAATAAAACTTTCCCTAAGCCATACAAAAAAAAATAGAAATCTGATATTTTTTTTTTTTAAACAACTAAATAAAGTAAGAAAATTGACAAAATCTTTTCCTACCCTTTAAAAAAAAAAAAAAATTAAAAAAATTGATATTCCTTGATTTTTTTTTTTTAGATTAAGCTTTCCCTAAGAAGGTAAAATTAACAGGAAGCAGGAACAGAAAAATGAACAAAAAAAACAACGGGAATAGTTTTAAAACCCTTACCTTTCTCTGCCCAAACTTGCTGTTTCTGATCTTCGGCTAAAAAATGTACCTGCTAAGCACAAAACACAGCAAATCATATTAGTTTCTGTGATTTAAAAATCGAGGAACGGTCCCACCGTGATCGCCATTGAAAGCATGAGATTTCGAAAGAAAGAAATACTGAGATGTAATAAAAATAGAACTAGTTTGATGCATGAAATAACACGGATATAATCAAATCAAAAGTAGGAGCACAACCCTTTTTATTAATGTGATTCCAACTCGGTTACAACACATCTCCTCGATTACATATTTTTAGTTACAATCATGAACAGTGATCTTCTTTTCCGCATGCCCACATTTGAAACGGGCGGGCCAGTGTTGCCGCTGCTTATGCTTGATGAATCCTTGCTTGCTGTTGTTCTTCCTGCATTCAAGAAAACAATAAACTGTTTAGTAGCACCTGCAGCAAGAGGTCAAAACGTTTGTCTTTAGGAAGCAATGAAAAATGCATGCAAATGATTGATTAAATGCGCGAATAAAATAACTCTATGTAACCTGCAATTTTTACGTAAAACAGAAACTTTACTTAGAAGGCCACTGCCATTAAAATAGCAGGCCGATTTGCATTCATGAGACGTTGCTACCTGCAAGTTAATGAGATATCAAAAACCACGAGAGCATAATAATAATCGATATATGTATTGAACACACAATGCAGAACGAACACTAATGCAGGATACATGCAGCGTAATACAAAATATATTCTATCGTAAAGCGTGAGTTGCTTCAACAGCATAACGCGTAATGCATAATAGACAGATAATAATCGAATAGACTAAACTGAAACTAACGAAAAGGTGCGGGGTGCCCAAGCGGGCCGCCCCGTTAAAACTTGATTTCGGCACCAATCCACTAAGGAAGGGCCCAAAATCTTTCAGGTTGAATTGTCGTCGAATGGATAGAATACTGTTGTCCACTGTCGGGTTCTAAGGTTCAGATCCACGCTTCTAGATACCACTCACTAACCTCTGGTGCGAAAGAGATCAAGAGTGTAGAAGAAATGAATCGAAAGGAAGCAATCGGGCCTCTGGTTCTGTAGCACTTCGTTGCGTTCAAAATGCTTGCCAACCTCTGTTTGGGTGGAAAAATCCACCATTTTATAGACCCAGGGGGTCTCCTTGAATGTCGTGCATAAGCGCCACACGTTGGTCAAAGGTGCCATGTGGCGGTCGTGTCTCCTCGAGAGAGGAAAGTCCTCCATGACTCGGGCTTCCATTAATGCCACTGTGACAGTCCTTCAACGGCCCATGCAACTGACTGTGGTGTCACTGCCAGTTGTCTAAAGCCCACCTTAAATCATTTTTTTTATGTTTTAATGTTTTCCTTTAATTGTTTGAATTTCGCCTTTGAATGCTGACGTGTCGCCTTTGAATGCTGACGTGTCACCTTTGAATGCTGACGTGTCACCTTTGAATTTTTAGAGATCCGCCCAGCGCAAATGCCAAAGTGTCGCGATATCGCGTGCCGAAGTGTCACGATATCGCGACACTTCGGCCAAGGCCTTTCCTTGAGTTCCAAAGTGTCGCGATATCGCGACGTCGTGATTTCGTGACACTTCGGCCAAGGCCTTGCCTTGGGCTCCAAAGTGTCGCGATATCGTGACGTCGCGATATCGCGACACTTCAGCAAAGGCAAAGCCTTGGGCGCCGAAGTGTCGTGATATCGCGACACTTCGGCCAAGGCAAGGCCTTGGGTGCCGAAGTGTCACGATATCGTGGCATCACGATATCGCAATGTCGCGATATCGCGACACTTCAGGCAAAGCTTTGCTTTGGGTGCTGAAGTGTCGCGATATCGTGACACTTCAGTCGAGGCCCTTCTTTTGATTAAGACTTTGTCTTGATGAAGACTTGCTTTGATGAAGGCTTTGTTTTGATAAAGGCTTGCTTTGAATTTAAGGCTTGCTAAAACGACCAACTTTGCTCTGCTCACTTTTCGACCTTCTAAACTGATGTGTGAGTGGCTAGGACCACTGTTTGACCTCTGAGGGCTACCCTGAAAGCTGTGTATGTCAATGCGATCAGTGTTTGTAATCACTTAATCGGATTGGTGTTGTTTTGGTGTCCACAATGCAATTTTTTTTTGTTATTTTTGATGATTTTATTGTTTTTGTTTGTTTTTGAATATTTGTTTTGACCAAGCGGTTATGGGAACCCTTGGAGATTTTGGTTTGACCAAAGGGTTTATGGATACCTTTGGGGCATTTTTGGGGTTGACCAAGTGATTGTGAGAATCCTTGGAGCTTTTGTTTTGACCAAAGGGTTTATGGATACCTTTGGGGCATTTTGGGGTTGACCAAGCGATTAAGGGAATCCTTGGAGCTTTTGGTTTGGGGTGAGATAGTTGGGTTGGTTGGACTATGGCTCTCTAAATGTGGAATGGCCTCAAATGACTGATGTTCAAGGGTTCTAGTTCCTTTATTCCTTCAAGAGAGGCGAGCCGGTATGTTCTAGGTCCTATTATACTGTCGATGACATAAGGACCTAACCAATTTACTATGAACTTGTCCCTTAGATGGGATGGCAAATTAGAATTTTGTTGGTTCTCTTTTAAGACCAAGTCACCAACCTAAAATTCCCTCAAGTGGACCCTCATGTTGTATGCTTTCTTAAGTCACTCTTGATAGATACGCAAATGCTCGAGAGCATTGACGCATCATTCATCGAGCAACGTAAGTTGGTCTAATCGGGCCTGCCACATAGTGTCATCATCGATGAACTCTTGCATTGAAATACGTAGGGAAGGGATTTCCAACTCGAGAGGCATGACTGCCTCGGAGCCATACACCAACGAAAATGGAGTTGCCCTAGTGGGCATCCGAATGCTAGTGCGATAAGCCCATAGGGCAAGCGAGATTCGAATGCACCAATCCTTATGACTATCTATGATGATCTTTTTGAGGATGGCGACTAGCATTTTGTTTGACGCTTCTGCTTGCCCATTTTCCTACGGATAATAGGGTGTTGAAAAACTATGTTGAATTTTGTACTTTGTGGTCAAAGCACACACATCTTTATTCTTGAATGACGTCCCATTATTCGAGAGGATCTTGGATGGAATACCAAAATGACATATGATGTTATGTAAAATAAACTTTGCAATGCGGGTTCCAATCATAGAGGTTAGTGAAATTGCTTCCACCCACTTGGTGAAGTACTCTATGGCTGTTATGATGAACGTGTGATGACCTGACGACACAGGGGAGATCTTTTCGATTAGATCAAAGCCCCACTACAAAAAATGCCAAGCCAATTGGATCGATTGCAAGGCCTAAGAAGGTACATGTGTCAAATTAGCATGGTGTTGACACTTCACTCACTTCTTTACATATGGGCAACAATCTCGTTCTAAAGATGGCCAATAATAGCCCATGCAAAGAATATGCTTTGTGATGGCCATACCGCTGAAGTGGCCACCACATGTACCATCGTGCGCTTGGGTGATCACCCAAGTGGACTCTTGTTGGTCCAAGCAACGAAGGAGGATCCCTTCATAGCTACGATGGTACAAAACATCTCCTAACAAGACATGTTTTGCAACTTTCTGTTTAAATGATATTTTCGTGGCTTGTGTCAATCCAAGTGGGAGGTTACCTAACTTGAGGTAATCCCTAATGGGTGTGTACCAATCTTGCTAATCAAAAACCTCGATGGTATGAATGACCAATCCCTCTTGAAGTTCATCCCTAGCAAAATTTGAGTGGGAAAGAACTTGTAAAAATAGCGTTGTGTTGCTATTAAGAGGGGTCGGGGAGAGCAAGGACCCCCATTTGGTGCGAGTCATACAATCATGGATTCGAGAGAACCTATCCTGATATGGTTCAATCTAGATTAGGTGGATTCCTAGTGTTAGGTCAGAGCTTGCATGCTCCATCACAGATTGTGATAATGTTTTGACCTAAATGGTTGTCATCTCACCAAAAGGGTCTTGCGGGATTAGTGACCCCAAGGAGGCCATAGTGTTCACAAAATGATTCGATGATCGAGGGAGTGCCTCGATGTCATACCATTCAAGATGTGCTAGGAATTTGTCCACGAGGGCTTTGTAGGCCTGCAAAACTAGACATTTACATTGGAATATCCCCTTGACTTGGTTGAAAATTAACAACGAATCACCAAATATGTTTAAGCATTTGATGTTCATGGTGATTGTTGTCTGAAGACCTATGAGCAAGGCTTAGTATTCTACATTGTTTGTGGTGCATGGGAAGTTTAATTTAAATGACAGAGGAATTGGAGCCCCTTGTGAAGTGAAGAATACAATTCCCGTGCCACCTCCTTGCTCACATTTAGAACCATCGAAGGATAAGGTCATGTCAGCTTGTGATCATTAGAATCTTGCGATTCTAAAACATGAAAGACCCCATCATTAGGTAATTCTATGGTCAGAGGTTGATCATCTTCAAGAGGATCCTCTGCTAGTTGATCGGTGATGACTTGACATTTTATGGATTTTTGTCCAATGAATTCTATGTCAAACTTCATCAACAACATGATCCATTTCGTCGTGCGGCTACTATGATAAGTATGACTCATCATGTATCGCAATGGATTCTCCTTAGACACAACATACATCGTATTGTTGAGCATGTAGTGGCATAGCTTTTTGGTAGCAAACACCACTACCAAGCATAGCTTCTCAACGTATGCATAGTTAAGTTCATAACTAACCAGGGTGCGGCTAAGATAGTAAGTAGCCTATTCTTTGTGTAGTTCATTTTTCTGGGATAGCATGGCACCCAATGCCACCTCAGTAGCTGAGATGTATAAGTAGAATGGCACTCTTGGTCTAGGTGGTGCCAATACTTATGGCAAATCCAATTATTGTTTAATGTCATCAAAGGCTAACTGACACTCGTCATCCTAGTGAAATGCTACCCCCTTGTGCAATAATTTATTCATGGGTCGACACTTGTCAGATAGCTACGCTATGAAGCACTTTCTTGATGTGACCTTTCCCTGTAGGCTTCTAAGCTACTTGATGGTAGTTGGAGGAAGCATTTCAAGGATTGCCTTGACTTTGTGTGGGTCTACCTCGATTCCTCATTTGGAGACTATGAAACCCAAGATCTTTCTAGATGTGACACCAAATATGCACTTCTTGGGGTTTAGTCTAAATTTATGTTCCATGAGGTGATCGAGGATCTTGCTTAAGTCATCGAGATGATCTTGGCGCAAAAGATATTTGGCCAACAAATCATCCATGTAATCCTCCAAAGTTTTGTGCATGTGATCATGGAAGATGTATGTCATGGCACGTTGGTAGGTGGCGCCAGCATTTTTAAGGCCAAAAGGCATGACCTTATAATAAAATTTCCCCCAAGGCATTGTGAATGCCATTTTTAGTTGGTCTTCGGGATTGATACGAATCTGATTGTATCCCGAGAAACCATCCATGAGGGAAAGCATTTTGTGGCCCATTGTAGCGTCTACCAATGCATCGATGCTAGGAAAGGGGAAATCATCCTTAGGACTCACTTTGTTTAGATCTCAAAAATCGGTGCATATGCGAATGTTAGGATCTCATCCTAACCCTTAATGTAATAACTTCCCTGATGTAATAATTCCTAGTGAACGTGGGTAGTACCCATGATTAATATTTTGTAATGTTCTAAGTTTTAGCTTAGGTAGTGCCTATGACAAATGGCACCCTTTTTATGTAACACATGGTAGATAGGTTAGGTAAGGTGGCATTGTGCATGTAATTCGTGTGGCATTATGCATGTAATTCGAGTGGCATTGTGCATGTAATTCAAAGTGGCACTATGCATGTAATTCGGGTGGCATTATGCATGTAATCCAGGTGGCATTTTGCATGTAAGCCAACCTTGGAAGGAAACTCCTTAAATACCCGAAAAGGCACCAATGTAACCATATTTTTGCAAATTAATGAAGTATTGAAGGAGGTTGCCCCCTCGAAGAGGCCTGCGATTCTGTCTTATTGTGAGATTGTTCCTTTATGCAAATTTCTGTTATATTAATATGATGTTTATGTGAGTTTATTTCCAAGCAATCGTGTGAGAGTGTGTTATTTGAGTTTATTTTATAGTAGGATCTTAACAAGTGGTATCAGAGCGCTTTCCAGGGCCAAGTTCTGCTACAACTGCAATGATTCTTGCCATCCAATCCGCCTGTTAGGTATAAATTCTATGTGTTTTTCCCATTTCTATTTTTCCTTATTAAAAAAAAATCCAAAAAAATACAGTGCATTTTTTTTCCAGACCAAAAAAAAAAAAAATCTTTTTAGTTGAGTAGGTAGAAACCCTGTACCGGGGGTTTTAAAATATCATGAAGGATCTGTCGTTATTGGCTAAGCTAGATAGCCCATAAAGTGTCTAGTGAAGTGAGGGGCGATCAGGCTCCAATACCTAGGCCTCAGACAGAACTCGCACATGGACTTGAGCTCCCACGTATCTTCGGGTATATCGGGAGACCATCTAGGATTAAACAAACTTTTAGCCATTAGGAAGCTCTTCGGCCTTGTATTACTCATAGTCTATGGGACACAGCATCCTGGACGATTACCCTCCCGTATTGTCAGAGAGGCAGGTAGTGTGCTCAAGGGTATGTGTGGAATCCTCCTTGAGTAGTGGCCTGAAATATTGGTCCGAGCACTATTGTTCATCACTGTCGGTATATTAGAGGGCCTATGGGTGGTACATACTCCTATACTTAGCATTCCCTGGTTCTGTTAAAACTTCAACCTATAAAAAATGCAAAAAAATAAAAAATAAAAATCCAAACATCCCTGTTCGTAAACCTGCATTTCAAAAGTGAGCATATGAGAAAGGAGTCCTCTACTAAAAAAATAATAGAAAGGACATGCATTCGGGATAAGCCATGAGGGTGACACTTAAGTTGATAGTCTGGAGAATAACAATCAAATTTACAGTGGCAATACAGTCAGGTCAGTCAGGTCGAGAGGTCAGCATAGTCAGGGTAGAATTCACAGTCTTCAGGGTCAGAACAGAACTGTCATAATAGTCACCTACAAAATACAGAGAATCTTGAGTATGAAATGAGGCCAGTTATAGATAGTGCTCTAGTACCCAACTTTTGCTCTGTAGCTCAGAATCAGAAACTGTAAACACCGTTAGACTCAAGAAAATAGGAGATAAAAAAAATTTGGGTGCCAAAAAGTAGTGTTGAGAGATATAGCTCATTGTGACCACCTCCTTGAGCTGATCGTTTTGATATATAGCACCCAAGCACTTTTTTGGGCACTTACTAAAAATAGTAAGTCCTAAAAACTCAATTCTATTTTTAGTAACTCGGTCACAAAAGGTTTAAAAAATGGCCCAGGGTACCCGTGGACACCAAAAAGAACTAGAACACTTGGAATCCCTAACAAAAGCCATTGAGAACTTGAACTCGGCTTTTCACTCCATAAGGGAAGAAGTCCAAGGTCTTCGCCTAGAGCATGAGGCCACTAGCAACCGCTTAGAAGAAGCACTGACAGAAGTAGACAACAAACTGAAAAGAGGACCACCCAAATCAAATACCAAGCTGAGAGTTCTGCAAGGAATCATGACCATGATCCACCCTTTAGAATGCCCAAATTGGACTTTCCCAAATTTAGTGGGAAGGATGTTGATGGGTGGCTATGTCGGGTTGACCAATTCTTTCGACTTCATAATGTACCCGTATTTCATCGAGTCCAGATGGCTTCCTTTAACTTGGAGTCTGAGGCTCTACACTAGTTTCAATGGTTACGTGTTGCCTACCCAAATCTCTCTTGGGAGGATTTTGAATCCCAACTACTCACTCGATTTGGTCCTAGTGAGTATGAGGACTTTACAGGAGCCTTGACCAAACTACAACAAATAGGGTCAATCCGAGAGTACCAAGCTCAATTTGAAAAATTGGCCAATAAGACAAGAGGATTGAGTGAAGGGTTCTTCCAGAGTTGTTATATCAGTGGGTTGAAGGTGGAACTCCAAGCGGAAGTAAAAATGTTGAAACCACGAACTATGATGGAAGCTATCAGTTTGGCCCATTTGGCCGAATCTAAACTCTCTGCCCAAAGACGCCCATCAAAGTTTCCTCAAAATAGACCTTCATTTCCTCCTAGAGCCCAACACCCAACTGATAATAAACCTGCTGCACCCAAGCGCCTCACCACCGAAGAGATGGATGCACGTCGTGCCCAAGGATTATGCTACAATTGTGATGAAAAGTTTTTCAAAGGGCATAAGTGTGCACACAAAAAATTGTTCTTGATAGATGTTGAAGAACCTGATACCTCTGACGAGAGTGATGAGGATGAGGACCCTCCAGAAACACCTCCTCCACAAGAAGAAGTGAAACAGGAACCTGAGACAACAATTACAGTCCATGCCCTTGCAGGAATTACTACTCCTCAAACCATGAAGGTTACAGGATTTTTCAAGGGCCAACGTCTTTCCATCCTTCTGGATTCGGGAAGCACGCACAACTTCATTGACCCTAGAGTTGCTCAGCGGGAAAATTGCTATATCCACACTTGTAATTCCTTTGAGGTCATGGTAGCCAATGGGGGAACCTTACCTTGTAAAGGAAAGTGTCGCAATGTTAAAATCAAGATAGGGGACTATGAACTCAAGCAGGACATGTTTGCCCTCCAGTTGGGTGGATGTGATATTGTTTTGGGATCTCAATGGTTGAGTACATTGGGCACTATCAGTTGGAACTTTGCTGAACTTTGGATGCAGTTCTCCCAGAATGGACAAACACACATCATCAAGGGCTCCCCGACAGGAACACCTCAAATTATCAGTTCAAACGGCATGGAGAAATTGCTAAAGAAATCATCACGTGGGGTCATTGCACAACTATTCTCCATCCAACCATCCACATCTCCAATGGGTGAAATCCCACCAGACATGCAACAGATTCTCCACAAACATGAGGCCATCTTTTTAGAACCAACCACACTACCACCGCATCGCTCTCATGACCATGCCATTCCATTATTTCCGGATAGTACACCTCCCAATATCAGACCATACAGGTACCCCCATGCCATGAAGTCAGAGATTGAGAAGATGATACAGGAATTACTCAAGGCGGGTGTCATTCGGCCTAGTACTAGTCCCTACTCTGCACCAGTCTTACTGGTCCTCAAGAAGGATGGCTCTTGGCGATTGTGTATTGACTACCGAGAACTCAACAAGATAACTGTCAAGGATAAATTTCCTATCCCTGTGGTTGATGAATTACTAGATGAATTACATGGGACCATGTACTTCACCAAGCTAGACCTCCGCTCCGGGTACCATCAAATCCGGCTCAGGGATGAAGATATTCCTAAAACTGCTTTCGCACTCATGAAGGTCATTATGAATTCTTGGTAATGCCATTTGGTCTCACAAATGCTCCTTCCACATTCCAAAGCCTGATGAACAACATCTTTCACCCTTTTTTGTGGAAGTTCATCCTTGTGTTCTTCGATGACATCTTGATTTACAGTCACACATGGGAAGAGCATCTCAAGCATGTAGATCAAACCCTCCAACTACTGGCCGACCATAAACTGTTTGCAAAAAGGTCCAAGTGTTCCTTTGGTTTGACTGAAGTAGAGTATCTGGGACACATTGTCTCAAAGGATGGTGTCAAGGTTGACCCTAAGAAGATCCAAGCAGTCCAAGAATGGCCGAAACCTCGCACACTCAAGGGGCTTCGAGGATTTTTAGGGCTTACAGGATATTACCATAAATTTGTCTGCAATTATGGAAAGATAGCCGCCCCCCTCACCTCCATGTTGAAGAAGGATTCTTTTACTTGGACAGGGCCGACTGAGCAAGCATTCCTGGACCTCAAGCATGCCATGACCACCACTCCAGTTTTAGCCATGCCAGACTTCTCTAAAAAATTTGTCATTGAAAGTGACGCTTCTGGTCATGGTATTGGGGCGGTATTGATGCAAGAAGGATGCCCTTTGGCTTTTACCAAAAAAGCCCTATCTGATCACAATTTGGGGAAATCCACATATGCCAAGGAAATGTTGGCAATATTGCATGCAGTCCTGCATTGGCGACCTTACCTCATTGGGCGCCATTTCTCCATCAAAATTGACCACCAGAGTCTGAAATACTTTCTAGAACAACGGGTTGCCACCCCCGAGCAACAAAAGTGGGTATCAAAACTCATGGGCTATGATTATGACATCACGTACAAAAAAGGAAAGGAAAATCTTGTGGCAGATGCTCTCTCTCGCCAATTTGAGACCCTTAGTATGTTGTGTGCCATCTCTGCACCATTGCCCCAATGGATTGAGCCCTTACGTCAGGAAATACTTTAGGATGCAGATTTGAAAGACCTGGTTGCTTCACTTAGGGATGATCCAGAGTCTACACCAGGATATAGTTGGGATGGCTAGGATCTGCATTACCATCAACGCCTGGTTCTTCCTCCTAAGTCCCCACTTCGAGAGCTCCTCATGAAGGAATCACATGCTACTCCATCTTCTGGCCATTCAGGGTTCCTAAAAACTTATGAGCGACTCAAGCGCACCTTCTTTTGGAAAGGTATGAAATAGGACATTCGCTCTTTTGTAGCGGACTGCAACACATGTCAAAGGATGAAAGGAGAAATAGTGCGCTCTCCGGGCACTCTTCAACCATTGTCGATACCAGATCAGGTGTGGACTGACATCTCCATGGACTTCATAGAAGGGCTACCTAAATCTGGAGGCAAGTCTATTATTTTCGTGGTAGTGGACCGCCTTTCAAAGTATGCTCACTTTTGTGCCCTAACCCATCCTTACACAGCATCCACTATTGCCCAAATTTTTCTTGACTCCATATTTCGCCTTCATGGCATGCCAACCTCCATTGTATCTGATCGTGATCCCACCTTTACTAGCAATTTTTGGCAAGAGTTGTTTAAGTTGTAGGGGACTCAACTCAAAATGAGTTCAGCCTACCATCCGCAAACGGATGGTCAAACAGAGGTTGTTAATAAATGCTTGGAAACCTACCTTCGCTGCTTTGCCTCCGATCATCCTACTCATTGGGAAAAATGGCTTTCTTTGGCCGAATGGTGGTACAACACTTCCTATCATACCACCACCAAACTCACACCGTTTGAGGTAGTTTACGGGTGCCCTCCACTCACGCCTTCCTCCTACATTTCGGGCAGCTCCAAGGTCCAGGCCGTTGACAATGCTCTGAGTCAACACACCGAGGTCCTCCGCCAACTCAAGCAAAATTTGAACATGGCCTAGAATCGGATGCGCCAACAAGCTGATCAACATCGTTCTGAGCATAGTTTTGATGTGGGTGATATGGTCTTCCTTCGCTTACAACCATACAAACAATCATCCCTACAACTCTGCAGGTGTCAGAAGCTCGCTCCAAAATTCTATGGTCCTTATCAGGTTCTACAACGGATTGGTCCAACAACTTACAAATTGGCTCTTCCCCCCACTTCCAAGATCCACCCTATTTTTCATGTTTCCCTTCTCAAGAAAGTTGTGGGCACAAAGGTACAGGTTCAATCAACACTCCCCGAATTGGATGAAGAAGGCTCCATCTTACTTGCACTGGAGCAGCTGCTGGATCGTCGAACTCGCACTCTATGCAACCGTACCATTACAGAGGTCCTGGTTCAGTGGCATGGACTTCAACCTGAGGATGCTACATGGGAGTCTCTCCATCAACTCCAACAATAGTTTCCTCATTTTCAGCTTTGAGGACAAAGCTTCTTCAAGGAGAAGGGCATGTTAGGATCTCATCCTAACCCTTAATGTAATAACTTCCCTGATGTAATAATTCCTAGTGAACGTGGGTAGTACCCATGATTAATATTTTGTAATGTTCTAAGTTTTAGCTTAGGTAGTGCCTATGACAAATGGCACCCTTTTTATGTAACACATGGTAGATAGGTTAGGTAAGGTGGCATTGTGCATGTAATTCATGTGGCATTATGCATGTAATTCGAGTGGCATTGTGCATGTAATTCAAAGTGGCACTATGCATGTAATTCGGGTGGCATTATGCATGTAATCCTGGTGGCATTTTGCATGTAAGCCAACCTTGGAAGGAAACTCCTTAAATACCCGAAAAGGCACCAATGTAACCATATTTTTGCAAATTAATGAAGTATTGAAGGAGGTTGCCCCCTCGAAGAGGCCTCGTGATTCTGTCTTATTGTGAGATTGTTCCTTTATGCAAATTTTTGTTATATTAATATGATGTTTATGTGAGTTTATTTCCAAGCAATCGTGTGAGAGTGTGTTATTTGAGTTTATTTTATAGCAGGATCTTAACAAATCCTCCGTCGGATTTTTGTTGGTTTCAACAACTTTTGTAGCTCATCTTTGACCATTAAGGCCACTTTTGGGTGCATATTACATAGTTTTTGCTTTACTAGCTTGACTGTCGGATCAAGCGTTAGATTATGCATGACTAGCTGCGGGTCTAGCCCCGGCATGTCTTTGTAGGACCATGCAAAAACCTCCTTCTTCTCTTTGAGAAGGGAAATGTAGTCAGCTTGCTCTTTGGGGGATAGAATTACCCCTAGCTTGATGATTTGCAGATTCATTGGATCCGAGCCGATGTCTATGTCAGTCGTCTCCTCGACCGACATGTGGGATCCATCCTCCAACTGGTGTGGAGTTGGGATCAAGTGGATATCATTTGCTGAATTTAGATCATCGTTGGGAACATCGGGTTCCTCTTCAGCATGGAAGATATCCTAAGTTTGTCCTGGGGTGAAATGGAACATCCCACCACAATGCCAATACTCCGATGGGGATGGTGGTGTGTTAGCATGATCCCAGTCTATAGCATCTAGGTCTAGATGCAATGACCGTGTTGGATCGGCTGGATCATGGATGGGGGCGGTTAAATCAATGGAGATCATGTTGATGAAATGATTATGGTCTCCATTACCACAGGTGTGACTTCTCGAACATCCTAGGTGATCTTTGTGCTCTGGATTTGGCTCTGTGGGTATTGGCACAAATGGATCAGCCCTATGCATAGATAAAAATACAGGTTCTGCCTATACACTGATGGTTGCATGGGGTCTCTAGGTAGAAGGTGCTCTCTGTATACCTAGAGTGGTGGGTGCAGTAATTGGTATAATTGTGCCTAGTTTAGGTGCCACCTATGCCTTGGCCCTATGTGTAGTTGTTCAAACATGTCATCTATGTCCAAGGGATATTGTTGTTGTCGCATATGATTGAGATAGGCCATCTCAGTTTCATCTTCATAATCACTATCAGAGATCCAAAGGCCTTCATTGGCTCCAATAGCTACTTGCGACATATGAGGCTCATCTTGCTTGAGCAAATTAATGTGGTCCCATCGAGGTTGTTCCACTCTCTATTGGGGGACCTGATTCTCTTGAGGTGGCATATGCTCAATTGGAGAATCCAAAGGGAACATTGTTAGGAAGCTCTCCTGATAATCATCCATGGGATGTACTTATGAATGATTGCTATCAGACTCGAAAGGATCCCAAGGTGCTACCTCGTATTCTGACTCATATTTTGAAGACACTTCTTGGTCTTGTCCATATCCCTCTTGTAGGTGAGTCCTCAAACTTTCTCCATTTTTAGCCAAAGGGAAAGGGTTGTTAAGGTCAACAAGGTTGGTTGTTAACAATGGGAGATAATCCCCCAATGTATATGTTGTGTTAGGATTGGCATATGGATCTAATGCCAACCCATCCTTGTTGCCTATCCCTAGGCCTTGCATGTTCTCTACCAAGATGTCTAGGGGTAGGGGGTGGTTGAACCCTACTCCTGACTTGTCATACGGCATTTGATATCTCGGTTGGAAAAGAACACGCACTCCTTGCTCATACCCGCCCAACCCATATCCATGCCAATTGCATTGGCCAAGATATCTCAATGCGAAGTCTGGGTTGGACAAATAGTTGATATCCTTTGCAAAGGGCTCTTTGTCATTGTCTTCTTGCATGTAAGGTTCAATGCCATTATCCAGGCCCCCATAAACAAAGTTTGTCTGATTGGGTGGGTAGCCTAGAGGAACCACAGAGCCGATGGGGAGGCGAGGTCTCCCCATGTCCTGCATGGACTCAAGTGCGGGTGTTGCTACAATGTTCCTCACTAGATACTCTCCCAGGCCCGTGTTGGCCATCTCAACGGTGACCATTTGTGGTTGAGGGGGAGCGAATGGGAGTCCTTCCTGAGTCCACTCCATGTGGGGCGGACTAGGCATCTCGACTTCCATTCGGCTAGGCATCTCTTCGATAGAGATGGTTGAGACTAGGGGTGGTTCCTCTTCTAGGGGTTTCTTTCCCTTGTCCTTCGGTGTGGCCACCATAGGTGGCATCATTGTTGAAGGACCGGATGAGGAAGATGGACCCAATTGGGGATTCGATGGACTTGGCAACGGGGATGCCTGCGAAATCAAATCTTGGTTAGATGGATTCAACTAAAAATCCAAATGTGTTGATGGAAGGGTCGATTGCGGCATGAATTACACCGTATTGCAATACTTGAAGGGTTCTAAGTCTGTCGGGACTACATGCACCTGCCCTTCAAATGTATACTTTAGGAATTAATGAGCTATTGAAGGGACACACTTCATGTCCCTAATCCAAGGCCACCCCAACAAGATATTATAGGCCATATCACCTTCCAAGATGTGGCACAATGTATGAATAGTCTTTTGTCCCACTTGGATGGGTAGGAAAATTATGCCAACGATCGAGCATATTGCATCATTGAATGCTCGCAATGTATATGTGGAGGCCACAATGTGAGATGCCAGCAACTTTAGATGTTTCAATGCTACTGTTGTGATGATATTATTGGACGAGCCAGTGTCCACCAACACTCTTTTATACTGAATCCCATTGACCCACATAATGACGTGCAGGGGTGGATCCACCATATCACTAGTCATCGATTTTAATTCATCTTCTCTAAAGGTGATGACTGGTTCTATACATTGTTTTACATGTCCCACGAAGTTGTTGAAAGAATTTGCTTCGTGGGGCTGCAGCTCAATGGCTTTTAATATCTCCATTAGAGCTTCATGATGGGGCGTTGATTGTTGAATGAGCTCATAAATGGAGAGCCTAGCCGACATGGTCCTTAGAATTTGGGTAAGTCTAGTCCAAATCGTGGCCACTGGTCTAGGTGGGGGAGGTTGCGTAGGGTGTTGTTGAGGTTGTGACATCGATGGAACTTCTCTAGTGGCCACCGTAGGGGCAGCTCCTTGATACCTCTTATTCCTAGTCACGATGCTTATCATCCCTACATACCCCTACATGGGGAAATTCTATTGCACCTCATTGACTTGAAGGGGTTTTTCCTGTGCGTCATGGGTAGGCAAGGGGTCTCTGAAGACTCCCATATGTTGGTTGTTTGGTGCTACAAGGTTGTCCATCGCCAATTTCTTGTTGTCGATTAGGTCTTGTATGAAACCTTTGAATTTCCAACATGCATTAAGATCATGTCCCTTCCATATATGGAACCTATAGTACAAGTCCTCTCGGTCCCCTTAGGCTTCGGTGCATTGGGGTCTATAGTTTGAATCTCTGGCAAGTTGATCAAGTTCATCGCTGACAAGCGGTCAAATAGGGAATCCCTAGACTCTGTGTAAGGTGTAAATTGTCGCCTAGGGCAATGCTACTGATTTTGTTCCTACCTCTGATTTTCTCTATCATAATTTTTAGGAGGCACCGCCTGATAGTTAGCCTTTTGAGGCTGTGTTGCTTGTGTAGTCTTAGGGATATTGATAGCAACCTGATTGACCGTAGCGGGTTTCTATTATGTGGTCCTTGTTTTGGTGTTCTTGGTCCATTATTTCTTCTTAGGTTTGGCGATCTCATCATCTTGTATCTTGATCTCCTCAATGATTTTGGATTGCGCCAGAGCTTCCTCTAAAGTGGCATATTTCTACAGCTGCAATAGCATGGAGATCAATCTCAAACAACTCTTTGAGAACATCTGAGTCAGGTCGGACATGGGAGGGAGGTAGGGTAGCTTTGAAAGCAACGTCCTCCACCGGTTCCCATATGCCACCATGGTCTCTTCCTCATACTTCCTGAGGCTAGCTAGGTCACTTAATGATGCCTTTTTCTTAGTGTTGAAGGCGAAGCATTCGAGGAACGCGTCCACTAGTTGATCCAAGTTACTGATGCTATGTTTGGGCAACTGAGTGAACCAATACGAGGCAGGGCCTATGAATGTGGTTATAAATGTTCTTAGTAACAAAGCATCATTGTCCTGAATGCCAAAGCATTGGCTTAGGAATCTAGTCACATGCTCTTGGGCATCCTCCTCCCCTCTAAAGAGTGCCAACTGGGGTAGTTTAAAGTGTTCAAGGTATGGAGGTGCCAACACTGACGGATGCATAGGATGACTATGGAGTTGGCATAAAGTGGGATTTTGGGGCCCATAAGTCTTGATATCCATAGACTCTAAGCGTTCTAGCAGTGCTTTATATGCATCGAAGGATTTTATCTCTTCCTCCTTAGTTTGCTCCCGTTGTGGGTTGCGGGGAACTTGAGGCCTGTGGAAGGGTGGCTGGATAGCAACCCTTCTGCCTTGGTAGGGCATTTCAGCCCACTCTTCTTCTTGTTCATACTCCTCATAAGCTTCCTGAGGAGTGCCTGGCCAAGACCTATAAACATGGGTGGGTGCCCGCGGAGGGTGCCCATCATTGTTTTTGGGAGTGGCCTCCCGC
This sequence comes from Wollemia nobilis, assembly GCA_028583015.1. Taxonomy (NCBI): domain Eukaryota; kingdom Viridiplantae; phylum Streptophyta; class Pinopsida; order Araucariales; family Araucariaceae; genus Wollemia; species Wollemia nobilis. The sequence goes on along the minus strand of JAQPPZ010016917.1, from coordinate 9,853,700 downwards.
TCAGGTCTAGGAGGTCTTGGAGGAAGTACTTGATGAGGTCGTGAAGACCTGTCTCGTACCAAGGGGTTATGCCTCTCATAAATTTCTACTTTATGTGCACAAGGGGTTGGGACCTTCTCAGGAACATTGTTATGAAGTAATTCGGCTGTCTGACACTGAATGCGCTCTTTGCTAAGGTGGTACAGATGCTCTAACTATTGTTGATATTTCCTGAGCTGCATGATTTATGCTTGGAGGGTGGCATGCCTGTTAAATGCCAAGTCAATTTGTTCTATCATATCTTGTTTAGGAAGCCTAGATGCTTCTCCTACATGTCTACCTCGATCGTGGTGATCCGAGATCCCTATGGGTTGCTTTCCTCTATCGAGGTTAGCGGCATTCACCTGAGGGTCTAGCCTTAATGGGTGATCCTGATACATAGCAGGCATGGAGGTACATCACTCCCACACTGTATACTTCTCTTGAGGAATGTGGTAGTCTTCCTCATACTCCCTTTCACATGCATGCAAGGTGCAAGCAGAATTGTCTTGCCCTGTCTGGAGAGCCTGATACTCTAGATTTGGTCTAGTGTTTCTAACAGTAATACGGGGTAGAGGAGGGATGACGAAATCATGTGGCCCCTCCTTCTGGACCCTCTATTTTTCTAGCACTTCATCACTAGGCCACTCATAACGAGCGTCTAAGGGAGGTCTCATGTCTATGTTGAATGTCATGTGTAGGTTCTCCTCTTGAAAGGCTCTATGCTGAGTGGGGGTGCCCCTCAAAGAGGTGCCTCTATAATCTTGTTCTATTATGGCATGATGTGGACTATCTTGGGTGCCTTGCCGCCAAGGCGGGATGGCTAAGTCCTTAGGACTATATCGGAGGTGACTTGCCCCCCTTTGTGCACTCTCTGTAGTGCTTTCCCGTGATTGGGCTCGGCTACTGGTGTACACCATTGTGATGTTTACCTAAATATGCATAGATTTTTATCTTCTTTTAGGATTTTTTATGCTACACTAAATAGGAAATATCACACACACAAAACAATGATTATCTCTTTTAAAGATTAAAAGTGTGCCCTAAACCTGGTTTAGTGTGTTTTGATTTTGTTTTGAAAGTTTTTAGAAAGAACGTTTAAATGCAGTATGATGGCTCTTATGACTCCCAAAAATGGTCACCCCTTCGATATACCTTTTCTGGACCAATATACCAACCTCTCTATATACCCACCCTTACGTGAGGGAAACTATTGGTATGTGAGAGCAGATGGTACGTGGAACATAGGCGATACGAAATGGGAATTACTCTGTTTATGACACCTACCATAGAACACTTATCCTCATGCATTGGGAATCACCCCCGCTACACTTGGTCAGCTTTCGTCAGGATTTACGTCTAGCAACAATCACGATTGGGGTTATGTATGCAATATCTCAAGCCAAGGTGGTGATGAAATCCATCATTGGTCTTGTTCAAGGGTTGGGGTTTTACGACCAACTCCTTATTGTTTCAATTACCACATGGTGTGTGGGGTTCTTTTTAAGTTGCATAAATTAAGCAAAAAAGCATTCAAACTCTCTTATGCAAGAAAATAACTAGATAACAAACAACAAAATTTTGATAGAAGGTGTTTAAGACCTCTACCTCTTCTCTGCCCAAATTGGATGTCTCTGAATTTCTGCTCTGAAATAGTCCAGCATTTGAAAACTTGGTACCTGTAAACAAAAACAAGCAACTTTGATCAAAAATTTAATCTTAATATCAAGGTATAGAGGTCCCACCATGATTGCCACTGAAAGCATGAGGATACGAAAACAAAAAGGAATATGCCAAGCATGATGCGTGTAAAACCAAACTTAACGCTAAAAGCCTATATATTGAAAGAACATAGATGAATTGACACAAGATAAAAGTAGTATGAAATATAGCCTTCTTTAATGATATGCTTTCAAATTTGTGTTACAATGCGTCTCCTTCTTTTTTTAGGGGATAGGAGCATCAAATATTTTTCTCATCACATCCATGGATAGTAATCCTTCTCCCGCGTGCCCACATGTAATATGGGTAGACCAAAACATCGTCATCGCTTGTGTATATGATTTTTGACTCCTTCCTGCTCATCTAATGTCAAAAACCTGCATTCAAAGAAATAAAAAAGATTAGGAGCACCTGCAGACAGAATAAAACATGTATTTCCCAAGGCCTACTGTTAGTGTATGCATGACAATATTAAAACAATAACCAAATCACCTTGGATCGGCCTAAAATTTTAAAAGAAGAATAAATATGTTACCATGAGGACACTACAAAAATAATAGTCTAGAAATTCTTCACAATTTTGTATTCGCTCCAGGGTGGGACGAATAGACCTATAATAACTTGTCAGAAAGCACCCTCTTAAATTTCCTATCCAGAAAGATCCAAATGACCTGCAAAGTTGGGGTTAGCTAATTGGGGGTGTTTTGGGAAGACTCAGAAGGTCAGATTTCTCCAATTTGGCCTCTATCACCCAAATTTTTTTGGTGCCATCTACAAGTTAGTAAATGCGGGAAATGATAAAAACCTAGTCAAAATTGCTCAGAATGAAGTGAAATTTAAACTACAACCTATTTAATAGACCTAGAATAAGATGCAAAAGAAAAATTATAGAAATATATCACAGATTTCTAATCATTTTGGGGTGGGGCGATTAGGGCTATGACAGCTTGGGGGGCACCCGGGGGTAGAACGCCCATCGTTTGGGACTCTGTTTCGGCACCAATCCACTTGGGATGGGTCCAAAACTTCTTATGGGGTGTTGTAGACAAATTTTTTGGAATATTGTGGCCAAAAATTGGGTTTTGGGTCCGGATTCGTGCTTCCAATAATCACCCAATAACCTCCCTTTCGAATGAGAGATTAAGGATGTGAAAGGCACAAATCGCAAGTAGGTATGTAAATTGGTAGCACTTCATTGCTCCAAATGCTCCTCTATATATTTTTTGGGTGAGAAAACTCACCAATTTATAGACCTAGGGTCTCTCTATTTGAATTGCGCATGTGAGGGTGCTACTTGAGTTGTTTGTCCTATTTTGAGAGAAAAGATAATTCCCTGATTTAGAATCTCCTTACATGAGGTCTCTAAAATAAATACATGCATGACTAAAGTCTCTCTTCTTGATTTGGAGTCATTCCTCGCAATTGCATGACCTGCAGCTTCAGTTAACTGGCGGACTTGTCGAGGTTTGACTTTTTGCTAGTCAAACTTGCTATTCGCCTCACCCTGGGGCGAATGCTGATATTCGTCCCTAGGTGGGGTGAATGCCTATTTGTATTCATACCTGGGTGGTATGAGCAGAGAGCAATGTTCCAAAAAGGTTCCAAATTGACCTCTGACCTCCAAAACTACTTTTGGGAGTGGTTATGACCACTGTTTAACCTCTGAGGGCTGCCCTAGGGGCTGTGTGTGTCAATACAATTAGCGCTTGTTGTCACATAATCGGATTGGTGTTGTTCTGGTGTCTACAACATGTGGCTTAAGTGGGATGATTCAAGCTAATCTACAATTTGAAATTCTAATTTTTATTACTACACTTTTATTTCATAGTACAACTTTTTGAATTGACTTTATAAATATTTTTATTATTATAAAATTTAAAGTTAGATCAAAATAATTTATAAGTGGTGTTAAAGTGGTGTTAAGTAAACGTGAAAATGGTGTAATAAGGTTAAGGGTAACACTAGTCTTATCCTCATGAGGATCAAGATAACACCAAGTTAGCATTAAATGATATTCTATTAAAATATATAATTTTTAATTATTTTATGTTTGATATATATTTTTATTAGATAGAAAAAAATAAGGGTTTTGAAAGGCTCCCCTAAACCTTTTACAAAAGAGGCTCAAATATAGTTGTAAATAAAAGATAGAAAAACATAGTCGAACTGAACTCGTCCTCTTCATTCATATTAAGACCTAAACTCATATCTTCAAAAAATTTCATGAGAAGGTTATCCAACTCAACATTTTTTGGAGGTTGCTTTAGGAAGGGCTTAGGGAGACAATCAAGATTGAAATTTTCATCCTTCATATGAATTGAACCAATCCTCCCATAGGTAGGGCAAGAAGCAGCAACATCTTTCCTAGGTGTAGAGTCCAAGGAAACAAATGGCATTGCCCACTTTTTTATAGATAAAGAGAATCATTCTTCTAGGAAATATAATAAAAAATAAACTTGAAAAGACCTTGATGATTGGGGATAGAGATATTACCATATTGGATGTCCGTAGTCATTTTATCCAATTATTTGAACAAGAATCCTAGAATGTTCATATGTTTCTTCCCCCTAAGGTGATTCACCAATGCCATATGAAAACTATGGATAACCTCTTTGTTGCATTTGGGGATGAAAAATCCATTAACACAATAATGATCTTAATCCATGGTGATTTGAAAGAGCTCATTTTGTAACCATTGTGGTATTTCTCTGGCCAACCAAATTTCACCCAAATAGGTCCAATTCCTTGGCTAGCAAATATTTATTCCTATCGACATGGTCCCCTTGATCCAAAACTCCAATTATTTCATCCAACAGTAGAATAGAGATAGTAAATCCAATCTCTTTCATTGATACCTTTCCTTTGCTCCAAGAGTAGTCCAATTCCCTGGCCAATTACGTATCATACCCATTGAACATCCTCAAAAATCCTAGCAAGCCATATTTTTCTAGAATATTTAAAACCTCCTTATCTTCCACCATCAAAGAAGGTTCGACCCCTTTAGCTTCTTCCTCCATGATAACCGACCACTCAGACTCAGACCTAAATAAATTGGAGTTAGATTACCAATAAAAATGATGCAAAACCAGAGAGAGGTTCATAGTATCCTGAACCTCTTTACATAACACTCCTTTAAAAATAGAGTTTGGATAGAAAGGATTTATTGAAACCATTGAAAACCCTACCTTAAATCCAAAATCTAGCACATAGATCAACGAAAAACCTCTTAGAATAGCCAAATATCCCATGTAGAAAGGGATGGCGATGAAGATAATTAGGCTAATTGGGATAACTTAGGAAATGATTCATGCCCCTTAGAATAATATTCATTATGACTTCTTGATCCAAATTGAAGATGGCACATGAAGGTTACATTTTAAATATAAAATAATGGTGCATAAGAAGACTTGAGGCTAATGAAAAATTATGATCTCAAGATTGAAAACAACCAAAGAAAAAGATACTAAAATGCTTTTAATGAGTTTTAAAATTATGTTTTTAAGTGTACCCTTTAATTACTCAATAAATATCTAAAATTTTGCATTTTATCCTTGTGGACTTTACTAAACTATTGCCATAGAAAAAACAGAACTTTGTTTTTAATAAAAATATAAGCACATATTACTTATTTTATTAATTTTTAATTAAATATCAATAAATATATTTTTCAAGTTATAAATAATATATTTGTTGGGTCACATCTAAGTATCCCTTTGTCCTAATATAGAAAGGGTTAGATGATGGGTTATAAAGCATTGTGAACTAAAAGGAAGACATATATATTTAATGAAAATGATTAAGTTACATATTTGATGGGTACTTCTAATATTTGTATCGTTCCAAATCAAGATGATATCACTACACCAAAAAGGGTCTTTAAGGGTAGTTTTTAACTACCCTTAAAGATATTTAAAGAAATTTATTCAAATTTCATCTATGAAGGCATCATAAAAATTTTACCTCATATGATGACAACTAAAAATGACCTCAAAAATCATCCTCTTAGGGCTACGAGGGTGGTTTAAAAATGCCCTCTTAGGGCTAAGAGGGCAGTTTAAAATTGGCCTCTTAGGGCTTAGAGGGTGGTTTTAAACCACCCTCTTATCCCTTAGAGGATGATTTATAACCACCCTCATAGCCCTAAGAGGACAGTTAAAAAAATAAAATTACTAATGGATGATCATAATAAAATTCAATATGGTACATATTTCCATTTGTTAAACTACATACTATGAGGAAAGTTGTTGCATGCTTCCAAGAGAACCGTGAGTTTTCATCATGGTAGAGTGAATGTAGAAAAATAAAATCCTGGTCCTATAAATTAAATGACACGTAATTAGTTGATACAGGAACACAAACTAAAACCTAAAATTTTCTCCATATGGTACATATTTCCATTTGTTAACCAACTCTCTAGGGATGATCATAATAAATAAAAATTATTTTCTAAAACATGAATCACTATACTAGAACTATAATAGAATCCCTGGTGCCCAATTCTATTCTTTACTTGCTTGTTTGATCAGAAGAACACACGGCAACCTTCAACAATGATGTCTTTCATAGTGAGGCATGAAGCCAAGGGGCATCCATCCAAATTCTCTCCCCACCAACCCAAGGATATATTCTCAAATTCCAAGCATACATACAAAAGAACACCCATGAATGCCAGTCCTGCATCCAAACCACCTGAAAGAACATAATTATACCTCTACCACCAATATTTCTTATATCTGTATATAACAAAGCTAAAAATGAATCCCAAAAGTATCCAACTAGTATAATTGATTGTTGTTGTAGGAGGCATCATCCCAGTGGCTCCAATCAACACTGACATATTGATCAATTTGATCCATTCTTTGTGTGGGTATGCCTTGTGAAAGATCCATACCACAAGGGGAGAAATTTCCCTAACCAAGAAAATATGTACCCAGGTTGCCAAAGATCCTTATGGGTCCTATTAATCCCCATATTACAGAGGCATCATAGAAAACTTGATGCATCGAACAAGTCCAAGGGTTGTTTGGGGGTGAGACACTTGTGTCACATATATGGAGAATGGTATATATCATCCACCAGGTTGTTCCTAAGTACACTATCACTGCAATCACTGTGCCCACTATCTATAGCAAATCAAAAATGTCAAATTAGTGGTAAAATTTTTATAAAACTAAAACTTATGATAAAAGTGGAGTTTAAATATACCTGTGCCATGAACATACTTCTTGGGGGGATTTTCATATAATTGCCTAGTTTGAAATCTTGCAAGAATGTGAGAGCTTGGTTCATGCCAATGTAACCATAGAATTTGAAGCATATGTTTGCAAACAACCTTCTAGGATATATGTAACCTATAATGTATTCCGTGATGATGTTCAAACCTGGGCTCTGCAATAGCCAAATCAGAACTATTTTCAGTTTCTAGCTGAGAATAATCTCCAATTCCACAAATATGTTATGATAGAGGGGATTGAAGTTGCCATGTTTATATCATAATTTGAAGTCATTACTAAAAACAAAGATCAATAAATTTGTAATCTCCCTACATAACCATCGACATCATGGTGGCTAGACAGTTGAATAGAATATACAGGTACCACCAAAGTCAATCGTTCTAGTTTAAATCATGTATACAACATTGTTCAAGCAGAAATATACCTAACTATGAATATTTCCACAAGAATAGGCTAAGCATGAATAACTATAGAATTAGAAATACTCATGATAGATTTTGAATTACCCTATTACATGTTCATATTAAAGGCTAGGTTGCTAGAAAAGAACCAGTTAGCAAAATTTATCCAGGTGTCGTTGGGACACCTGGATGGAGGTTATCAACATGTCAAATGAAGAAGGTAAAGCTCTCATCACAAGTGAAATGAGAAGCTTTTCATCCACAGTATCTCCTAGAGAACTCAATTTCTCTTTCAACTCAGACACTCTGCACGTGAAAGAGTTCAAGCTGTTTCACCCTGTCTCAAACTCAGGTTATGAAGTTGTTGTTGAAGATGAAGAATGGTGGATTCATTCTTCCCCTCATAGATGGTTCTAAGGGCATCCCATGCCTCTTTACCACTTGCTTTATCAGCTATATGAGGTTGCACTTCATCGGAAACAGACAAACAAAATGAGCACCTTTGCTCTACTGTCTTTCTTGTCAAAAGCAATCTGATCCGTCGAAGGACTTGTGGATCCTGCTGTTGGTGAAGGCCTTGTTGCTACTCCAGTAACAATATCCCACAAATCTTCCATTTGGATAATAGCCTTCATCTTATGTTTCCATGGTGTATAATTTGGACCTTTCAATAACTGATGCGGATCAGTCATCAATTTTGCAACAGCGGCCATAGTGAAGGTTCCTTATATCACCAAATTGGTCCCCCTTTCGATATACCTTTTGCTAGGCCAATATACCGTACAAAATACCCGCCCTTACGTGAGGGAAACTATAGGTATTTAGAAAGATCAACAAAAAATCACCCGCCCTTACGTGAGGGAGACTATAGGTGAAATTTAGAGATCATACGATACGTGGAACATAAGCGGTGCGAAAGGGAATCGCCTTGTTGATGGCACCTACCATAGAAGATTCTTCTCATGCGTGGGGCGTAACTTCCCCTAAACACTATGAAGAATACTTCGTCGGGATTTACGCCTAAACACAAGTGCGATAAAGGGTAGTGGATGGAGTAAAAAATGCAAAAATGGCGTACTTATTCCTCCCCGACGATTTATAGAGAACAAGCTCAGACGTCGTTATAGCAGCTATATTAGGCGGCGGATACAGTAGCCAAATCACGACAGCTTTACCTGTAAGTGCTGGCCAGAGGTATCGCAAATACCGAACGCTGCAGTGCAAATAAATTGCACAGATGGGTTTTATATTCCGGGGACTTTAGGGAGTGTTTGATTTTAATTTTTAATGTTATAGTGCAAAAATGAAATATGCAACATACAACAAAAAAAATGCCCACTAGAATAACCCACAAGGTGTCGGTCACAGCCGAAAATGCACCTTTTACAATGCCAAATTGCTATTTTTCATAAAAAATTACTCTCAATCCCCCTTTGATTTTTTTTGAAAAAAAATCCCCCCTTAAAAGGCTTTCTTTAACAAAGCATTTTGATAATTATTATCAATTTTAAAATTAAAATAAATAATTTTAATTTCTATAGTTTTAAACTTTAGAAAAAATAAATTAAAATTAAATTTAATTTATTAAAGTTTACAAACTATATAAAAAAAAATTAAAATTAAAAATTTTAATTAAAAATAATAATAATAAAAAAATAACTTTAAAAAAAATATACCTTGGGGGAGTCGGCGGGATTCGAACCCCCGACCTGTAGGCTCCCTGAGCCTTACCGCACGGCTCACGACCACGTGAGCCAGCGGGCTGATCCGGAAGAAACAATGGAGCACCTCTCCTTTGTCCCTTCTCGGTCTGCCCAAGCCCTCTGCCACCTCCTCTGCAAGTTCCGGTATGCTGCTCCGTCGAGCTCTTCCGTTGCTTGCTGCCTCTGTTTCCCGTCCTCCGCTTCTGTCTCCCGTTGCCTGCCTCTGTTTCCCGTCCGCGTCCCTCCCTGCGTTCCGAACAGGGGTTTTTTTTTTTTTTTCAATTGTTTCGAAACAAAAGAAAAATTTCGAAAAAAAATTAAAAAATAAAAACGCGGCCGGTTGGGGGGGGGAGGAGCGCGCGCAGCGCAGCACGCGGGGGGGGGGGTTTATAGCAGTGGGAGAGGGAGCGGCGGGAATTTTAAAATTTAAATTCCCGCCGGGGAATTTGGGAGGGGGGGGGCTCCGGGAACGCGACGCGCTCTTTGCGCGTCGCACGGGGGGAAGGGGGGGTCCGTCCCTCCTCGGGCGCCGGGGGTCCGTCCCTCCTCGGGCGCCGGGGAATTTAATTCCCGGCGCGTCGGCGGTCGCGTCACGGGGAGGAGCGCCGGGGAATTCCCCGCGCGTCGGACTCCCTCCGACTTGGCCGCGCGACACCTCGCACCCTACGCGAGCTCTGTCGCGTTGCGCCCTGCGCGACCGTCTCCTCGAGCGTCGCATCACGGGGAGGAGCGTCGGGGAATTCCCCGCGCGTCGGACTCCCTTCGACTTGGCCGCGCGACACCTCGCACCCTACACGAGCTCTGTCGCGTGGCGCGGCGGTCTGCTGTCGCTGTCGCTACGCGAACGGGTCTGCACGGAGGGTCGACAGAAAAAAAAACGCGGCTGTCTTCTCCCTCCTAAAAAACGCAGTCCTCCGCACTTTCGACTTCTCCCAGTTCCCTGCAACTTGGCTCTGATGCCATGTAAATGTGCGAACCACCATTGTATTGAACAACAATAATTAAATAGGACTACAATAGCCGGGAATAGTCACCGGCGGAATGAATCTGTTACAGGAGTTGTAACAGTCTGCCGTAATCAAAATAAAGACAAATACAAGTATACAAGTACGCTAACAAACCACTGTGGTGATCAAAGCACCAAATACCACTCTGTATTTCATAGAGAAAGGTACTTAAATGTAATGTACCATATTCATCATAAACCTTCATGTCCAGATGGAAATTTGTGTTAGGATCATATTCTAATGCCATTTTGTAATTCTTATTTACTTATGTAATGACCCAATACCAACATGGGGGATCCCATTATAATGTTATTTTGTAATAATTTATAATTTATGTGGCAAGTAAGGTTCCTAGCCAAGTGGTACCATCTCATGTAACCTTTTTTTATCAATATTGTAATTGATGCTTAGTAGGAGATTCTAGCTCAAGTGGCATTTTCCATGTAAGCCAACACTGGAGCCTTTAGGTAGGGTTGTATGAAGTTTTTCTTTAAAATATATGAAGCCATGTATGAATTCATATTTTTGCAAAGCTAATGAAATATTGAAGGAGGTTACCCCTCGAAGAGGTTTGCAATTTTGTGTTATTATGAGATTGTTCCATTTCTGCATTTAATTTCTGCATAGTGTTATTGAGTTACTTGATGCATTTGAGTTATTTTTCAGTATTTTGTGTGTGCTTTATTTTAATATTAAGATCATAAAAAGTGGTATTGAAGCACTTTCCAAGGCCGAGTTCTGCTGCAACTGAGATGATTTCTACCATCCATTCATCCTGTTAGGTATAATTTTTCGTGTGTTTTCATTTTTGTTTTTCGCTTTATTAAAAAATCCAAAAAAATACAGTTTATTTTTTTTAGCCAAAAAAACTAGAAAACACAAAAAAATTATAGTCTCTTTTCTAGTAGTTATGTAGGTTAGAAACCCTATGCTAGGGTTTTTAAAATATCATGAAGGAGTTGTTGTTATTGGCTAAGCTAGATAGCCCATAAAGTGTCTAGTGAAGTGAGAGGCAATCAGGCTCCAATACCCAAGCCTTAGACAACACTAGCACACGGACTTGAGCTCCCATGCATCTTTGGGTGTATCGGGAGATAATATAGGCTTAAACAAAATTTTATCCATTAAGAATATTTTTGACCTTATATTATCCATAGTCCACAAGACACAACATCCCAGACGATCACCCTATCGTACTGTTAGAGAGGTATATAGTGTGCTCAAAGGTATGTGTGGAATCCTACTTGGATAGTGGCCTAAAATATTGATGCAAGCACTATTGTTCATCACTCCAGTATAACATAATACCTATGGGTATTACATACTCCTTTACTTAGCATACCCTGGTTAAAAAAAATACAACTTCCACTTGTAAATCAACACCATCCCTATTCTGCTAACCTACATTCACAACCCCAAAAGTGAGCATACAGAGAAGGCATTCCTTATCATAGAAAATAAACTTACATTCACCAACAGTCAAGATAGATTTTACAAGTGTTTGCAATAGCCCATGGTCAAAGATAGAATAGTTAGGATAGTGATGGTAATAGTCTAGTCAGTAACAATGATAGTTATGTCAACAGTAACAACCTTCTATGACAGTCAATAATTATAGAATTTCAGTATCATAAACATAATTGTTAGTGTTAGAGAATCCCCAAGTTAGTGATAGGAACCATATTTGTAACTCTAGTATAAGTGACAGTGGAAGAGATAGGATAGTGATAGGGATGTCAGGGGGTAGACTATAGGTCAGAGACAGTTGATCCTGAACTCCAAATTTTGAACCCTAACTCCAAAATAGAAATCGACAACACCAGTAGACTCGACAACACAAAAATATAAAAAAAGATTTTGGGGTGCCTAAATTTAGTGTTGTGTGGTATAGATCATTACGACTATTTTTTTAATCTTATCATTTTGATAGACCACACCAAAGCATTTTTTGGATGCCTTACTAAAAATAGTAAGTCTTGAAACCCCATGTCTATTTTTAGTAACTTAGTAAAATAGGGCCCACAATGGCGAGTAGAAATCTTGGACACAAAAAGGAGTTATAAATTTCCACAATATTGGTCGACATGCAAAAATACCTTGACTATGTGATAACTACAAACCACAACATAAGGTAAGATATTCAAGAGCATTGAACGGATTATGATACCACTAGAATCCACTTAGAAAAATAACTTGCAATGGTGGAAACCTAATTACAGTGTACTCTCACATCTGAAAACCAAGCTGAAAACTTTGAACATAGACGAAAAATGGAAACAAAAGACCGAATAAGGGAAACAAAAGACTGAAGAAGGGAAATAGAAGACACTCACTATGATCGTGATTCGACCTTAAAAATTCCTAAATTGGATTTTTGTAAGTTCAATGTAAAGGATGTTGATGGATAGTTATGTCGAGTTGATCAATTCTTTAGACTCCATAATGTCCTTATATATCATCAGGTTCAGATGGTTTCCTTCAACTTAGAATCTGAGGCCTTACACTAGTTCTAATGACTATGAGCCACTACCCCTGATCTATCTTGGGAGGACTTTGAGTCCCAAATTCTCACCCGATTTGGCCCTAGTGACTATGAAGACTTTATAGGAGCACTGACAAAGTTGAAACAAACAACCACAATTCACGATTACCAGACACAATTTGAGAAATTGGCCAATAAAACTAAGGCCTTGAATGAGGGATTTTTTATGAGTTGTTTCATTAGTGGGTTGAAATATGATCTCCAAGCTAAATTCAAGATTTTTAAACCCCAAACCATGATGCAGACTATCAGTTTATCCCGATTGGATGAATCTAAACTCTCAACTCAAAAAATAACATCAAGATTTTCTCAATCTTGACCTACATTTCCTCCTCGATTCCAAAATAATACTGATAATAAACCTCCTACCCCCAAGCAATTGAATACAAAGGAAATGGATGTGCGTCGCACCCAAGGGCTATGTTATAATTATGTTAGGGCATAAACGTGTAAATAAGAGATTGTTCTTAATAGATGCAGAGGAACCTGATAACAATGACCATAGTGATGAGGAGAGTGATACAGCTGAAGCACCAACTCAATAGGAAAAGGAAACACAAGAACCTCAGGTAAAAATTTCCTTCCATGCTCTTGCTAGGATTACCACTCCAAAAACCATGAAAGTTATGGGTTTTTCAAAGGCCAACGCCTTAATATTCTTATTGATTCAGGAAGTACACACAACTTTATTGATCCTCAAGTTTCTAAGTAGACCAATTGGTATATATACACATGCAATTAATTTGAAGTCATGGTGGCAAATAGAGGCACTTTACCTTGTAAAGGTAAATATCATAATGTAAAAATAAATATGAGAGATTATGAAATAAATAACGACATGTTTACCCTCAAATTGGGAGGATGTGATATTGTGTTAAGAGCTCAATGGTTGGGAACCTTGGGCACTATCTCCTAGAACTTTGTAGAACTAAGAATGTAGTTTTCGCAACATGGACAAACACACACCCTCCATGGTACCAAAATAAGCCCTACATAAATTATCAGTTCCAATCGTATGGAGAAGTTGTTGAAAAATTCCTCCCATGGGGTCATTGCACAAATATTTTCAATTCAACCAACTACTTCCACAAAGGACCAAATTCCAACAGATTTGTAACTTGTTTTGACCAAGCACAATGGCATTTTTTCAAAACCAACTACCCTGCCACCTCGTCACTCACATGACCATGCTATTCTACTACTACCATGTAATGCACCTCCCAACATTAGACCATATTGGTATCTGCATGCTCTCAAGTCCAAAATCAAGAAGATGGTACAAGAATTTCTCAAGGCTAGTGTTATTCAACCCAATACCAGTCCTTACTCTTCTACAGTTTTACTAGTTCTTAAGAAAGATGGCTTATGGTGATTGTGTATAGACTACCGTGAGCTCAATAAAATTAACATCAAGGATAAATTTTCCATTCCGATAGTGGATGAATTGCTGGATGAATTACATGGAGCTATGTACTTCTCCAAGTTAGACCTTCATTATGGATACCATTAAATCAAGCTCAAGGACAAGGATATTTCCAAAATTGCTTTTTGTACTCATAATGATCACTATGAGTTCTTGGTAATACCATTTGGTTTGACAAATGCTCCCTCCACATTTCAAAGCCTTATGAACAACATATTTTTCCCTCTCCTACGGAAGTTCATCCTAGTTTTCTTTGATGATATCTTGGTTTATAGTTTCTCATGGGAAGAACACTTTATCCATGTGGATCAAACATTACAATTGTTGGTACAACATCAAATTTTTTCTAAGCCAAAACCTCGCACTCTCAAGGTACTTCAGGGATTATTAGGGCTTATAGGTTATTACCAAAAAATTATTTGTAATTATGGTAAAATAGCAGCCCCCCTCACATCCATGTTAAAGAAGGACTCTTTTACTTGGACAAGGACTGCTGACCATTTATCAAATTAAAGCATGCTATGACCACCACACCAGTTTTAGCCATGATAAATTTTTCTAAGCCATTCATAATTTAAAGTGATGCTTCTGATCGTCGCATTGGGGCAGTGTTGATGCAAGAAGGGAAACCCTTGGCTTTCACTAGTAAGGCACTCTCTAATCGTAACTTGGAAAAATCTACATATGCCAAGGAGATTTTGGTAATATTACATACCATAACCCATTTGCGACCATATCTAATTGGGTAACATTTATCCATTAAAATAGACCATCAAAGTCTCAAATACTTCTTAGAACAATGTGTTGCTACCTCAAAATAACAAAAATAGGTTTCTAAACTCATGGGATATGATTATGATATCACCTATAATAAGGGTAAAGTGAATATTGTGGATGATGCTCTCTCTCACCAATTTGAGGCCCTCAATATGTTATGTGCCATTTCCTGACCTGTTCCCCGATGGATAGATTCCTTACGATAGGAGGTACTTCAAGATGTAAACTTGAAAGCTTTGGTGACCTTGCTTAGTGATGAACCTACTTCATACCCAGGCTATAATTGGGATGGCCATGACTTGTGTTATTATCAATGCCTTGTTCTTCCTCACACATCCCCAATCCATGAGATTTTCATGAAGGAACTACAACTTGCTCCCTTTGTTGGCCATTCAAGATTTCTCAAAACATATGAATAGCTTAAGCGCACATTCTTCTGGAAAGGTATGAAATAAAACATTCATTATTTTGTGGCAGCTTGTGATACCTGTCAATGGATGAAAGGTGAAATGATATGTTCTCTAGGTACTATTCAACCCTTTCCCATTCTAGGTCATGTTTGGATTGATATTTCCATGGATTTTATAGAAGGGTCGCCTAAATCTGGTGGTAAGTCTATTTTTATCGTGGTAGTGGATCGTCTTTCGAAGTATGATCATTTTTATTCCCTTGCCCATCCTTACAACGCCTCCGCAATTACCCAAATCTTCCTCAATTCTATTTTTTTCCTTCATGGTATGCCCACCTCCATAGTGTTCAATTGAGACCCAACCTTTACTAGTCATTTCTAGAAAGAATTTTGTTGGAAATATGAGTAGGATTTGTTGTCATTGATATCAAAGGAATACTAATAAATGTCAAAAGAGTGTTAAGAAAATGGTTCATGGTTGATTTTATAAGAGGTAAGGATATTCAAGGATATTTTAGATGAGAGATATTGCATCATCAGGAATGAGTGAGCTGAGGTTTAGCGGGTGCAACAGGAGTGAGGGTTTAAATTTTTTGGGCAGGAATCTCAACCAAGGTGGCAGAGGTAGAGCAGGTACAGAAGGTGTGGGTGGGAACCTGGAGCATGGATCAAGCAAAAATCTAGAGGAAGGTAGTCAAGATGTGGAATATTTGGAGGCGGGCATCACGTGGGGGTCCAACCCTCCTCAGAAATACCCCTACAAAAAATATATGAAGGACAATGTGGGGCCCAAGAAGTGGCTATCTTTTGTTGAGACTCTTAGAGGAAAAGAAAGGAGGTTCTCTCTCTTTCACCCCTAGTTCCAGTAAATAATAAAATTTTGACCTCGATAAGTTCCATGAGCCCTTTTATTTCAATGGAAGAATTATCCCTGGTAGGCAAGTTTTTGGGAGGTAGGCCAGACATAAAGACTATCAGGGCTTGGGCGACAGAACGGTAGGCAACTTGGAGTTGGTAGCTCTAACTTGAGGGCTCTTCATTATCCATTTTAACAATATGGAGGATTCTAACCATATTTTAATAGGAGGTCCTTGGTTTTTGGGCAACAGGAGCCTTCTTAGACGATGGGGTGAATATTTCAACCCTGAAAAGTAAAATATTAACATTGCCCCTATTTATTTTTGTCTCTCAAGTCTACCTACCTAGTTATTCAATGAATATTGGATGTAGGGCATAGCCAGAACTATAGGGGACCTAATCTCCATTGACCATGTGACCTTGGCTAGGACAAGGATGACTCATGCACGAATCTACGTAAATGCTAATTTGGATAATGAATTGCCAAGGTTTGTGGAGCTAGAGTATGGAGAATACTATCGAAAATAACTGGTAGAATATGAGAATAGATCGGAATTTTGTGTAGAATGCAAAAATCAAGGACATCTATGCAATCAGTTCCCTAACCTGGAAATGAATAGAGAAAAGCAGAAGTAGGGAATGCTAGATAGAGGAAATTTGAGGATTTTTCCTGGTAGAGGCGATTTCAATTAGGCAAACTATGTCTACAAAAAAAATAAAATAGAGGGTGCAGGGTCCCAACAAGACAAAGGAAAATAACAGGTTTTTGACAACCAAAATACTCAGGTAAGTTCCAATCCTCTATTTTTAAATAAATTTTCAATTCTATCTAATATGGGAGTAGGAGGATTATCGAAAGACATGGAAGCCCATAACCTTCAGGTTAACCATTCTGACTCTCTAGAATACCCATCCAAGTTAGGATCCTCAAACCCTAATGTTGGAATTACTATAAGCTCCATGGGCATCACAAAGATAAACCCTAATTCCCTATCTCTAGAATCCCCATCCAAGTCGGGATCCTTAAACCCTAATGCTGAAAATAATTCAAGCCCAATGGGCATCCCAAAGCCAAACCCTAATGCTGAAGAACTTAGAAAGAAATTTGAGGCATTGGAAAATAAAAAATCTCATCTCCCTAACACATCACTAGGAGCCAGGTGAATACTACTCAAGGGTCATCCCGCAGACCAAGGGAATACAGGAAAAAATGAGAATATTTGGATGTAGGGATGGAGATATGTGAAACTCTTCAGATTGAGGAATATGGCAGTCTAATTTTGCAACAAATTGTCTCCTCCCAATTTGGTCCTAAATAAACCAGGAGCATTATGAAGTCTCCTATAGATTTTGGCAGTGAAAAAAGAAGAGGGAGAATATCAAAATGCTGAGCATCAAAAAATTAAAACTGATAATGATATTGCCAATGGAAAATAGAGAACCTTGTTTCAAAAAGTTATTCCAGGTTTTGAATACAACAAATTAGGAAAACCCCCTCAAGGGAGTGGGATAGGAATAAATCCCAAATAATCTAAATGAATTTCTTCTCATGGAACGTGAGAGGCCTCAATGGCCTGCCCAAACATAGGGAAGTCAGTGTAATAAGAAATCAAGTGAATCCAACTATTATCATGTTGCAAGAAACAAAAACTAATGAGATTCAGTCAAAAAAAATAGCAAAAAAAATCTAGAATCAAGGGTAGATGGTTTGCAAATCATTCAGAGGAGCATCTGGAGGCCTTATGACTTTTTGGGATCCCTAGATAGTAGAAGGTACCATTATTCAGAAATATGTTAGGGTTCTTAGTATTTTATTTAAGTAACAAAATAAAAACAGGTCATGGATCCTTTCAAATATTTATACCCCGACTTCAATTCAAGGGAGAGCTCTACTGTGGGAGTACTTAGGTAATCTAAGTGAAATATTCCATAATGTCCCTTGGATTCTAGTTGGGGATTTTAACACTCGTATTTACCCTTCAGACAAAATGGGTGGAAATGGACCACCTATCAGGAGCATGGATGAGTTCAATGACTTTGTGAACTCTAACATGTTGATGGATGTAAGACTTAGAGGAATGAATTATACCTGGAGCAATCGGTGGATAGGGTGTCATCTCATTCAATAAAGGCTTGACAAGTTTTTTCTATCAAAGGAGGCTACAACTTTGTTCGAGGATTCTACCCTACAAGCCCTTCCTAAAATTGCCTCTGATCATAATCCCATTTTTTTGGATATCCCTAACTCTATGTCCTTAAAAAAACCTTTTAGATTTAAATATATGTGGATCAAACATTCCAGTTTCAGAGATAACTTAATTCAGTGGTGGTAGCAGCTTGTCAGGGGTAGTGCAACTTTTAAACTTGCTAGAAAATTAAAGTTTGTTAAGGAAAAGCTTCAAAATTGGAAAAAAGAGGTCTTTGGGAACATCTTTGAAAATAAAAAATAGGTTGTTGAAATTTTGAAGATAATTTATCATAGGATTCAACATGGTGATGTTGATGAAACTACTAGGCAGGAGGAACATACAAAACTAGCAAAGTTTCATAACATTTTGGCCTGTGAGGAAATCTATTGGAGGCAAAAATCAAGGGCTCTTTAGTTGAAATATGGAGATTCAAATTCTAATTTTTTTCACATCACCACGCTTAGAAACATAAGCAATAACAAGATAAATTTTTTAATAAAAGTAGATGGTTCTATTACTCAACTCTTAACAAAAATCAGAAAGGAGGCAGTAACTTATTTCAATTCTATCCTTGGTCAAGAATCACAGTGTAATGAGGAGGCCAAAGATATTATCTTGCAATCCATTCCTAGCATAATAAATGAGGATATAAACCTTAAGCTCCTAGCTCCATTTTCTGATGAAGAAATTAATGAAGCCTTGTTTAGCATGGAGCTAGACAAAGCCTTGGGACTCGATGGATTTCCCCCTTGTTTCTATCAAGCTTTTTGGGATGTCATAAGTGAGGATGTAATTTCTTCTATCAGAGAATTCCAAGCAAGCAATCATATCCCAAAATGTCTCAACTCTACTTTTATTTCTCTAATTCCTAAGAAGAAAACCCCTGAATCTATGGCTGACTTCAAGCCAATCAGTCTATGCAATGTTTCTTACAAGATCCTAACTAAAGATATTGTAAATAGAATGAGATATTTTCTGCCCCACATCATAGATCCATGCTAGGGAAGCTCTATCTAGGGTAGGTCAATCTTGAATGGGGTTATCACAGTTCATGAAGCTCTGAACTCTTCTCATAAGATTAATAGGTTTGTTTTTACCCTCAAGCTTGATATGAACAAAGCATTTGACAGGCTAAATTGGGACTTTCTAATTGTTGTCCTCATTAAGTTTTGTTTTCACCACCAATGGGTTAATTTGATCAAAGAATGCATTTCTAAATCATGGTTCTCAATTGTGGTTAATGGAAAAATTGTTGATTACTTTCAAAGTAATAGAGGAATTCGGCAAGGGGACCCTATCATCCCCATGTTATTCATCATTGTGGTAGAAGCTTTAGGCAGAACCATAAAAAATACTTGCAATTAAAGGATAATATTAGGAATCAAGGTAACATATCTCACTAGGTTTTTTTCTCACCAAAAATTCATCAATGATACCCTTCTATTGACTAAGGCAACGGTGGTTGAGGTCAAAAGAATTAAATAGATCCTACAAATCTACGAGGACACTGCTTGTCAGAAAGTTAATTTTAGTAAAAGCAAGTTATATTTCTTGAACACCCCCATTTAGAGGTAAGGAAGGATTGCAAAAATTTTAGGTTGTGATATAGCAAACCTCCCCACTTGGTATCTTGGTCTCCCTCTTTTCATTGGTTCTCCGAGAGAGTCAATGTGGGACAGGGTTATTAAAATAATTCAAAAAAAACTTGTATGGAAAGGTCATCTTCTATCTCGATTAGGAAAGCTAAAACTCACTAAGACCTCTCTTCAGAGCATTCCAATCTATTTCCTCTCTATTTTCAAAGCCCTTGTGAAGGTTTTCTAGAAAATTGAGAAACTCCAAAAATAAATTTTATGGACTGGATCAGAGGAAAAATTAAGGATACACCTTGTAGGATAGACCAAAGTGTGTAGACCCAAGGAAAATGGGGGCTTAGGTCTAAGGAGAATTGCTCATATGAATTTAGCTTTGCTAGCTAAACAGGCGTGGTGCCTCATTTTTGGTGAAGAAAATGAATGGAGAGCTATCATCAAATGAAAGTATCTTCAAAATATAGAATTTCTAAGTGAATCAGTTCCAATCAGAGGTTCTGCTTTTTGGAAAGCAATTCTCAATTGTAACGAAATCAACAAAAAATATTTAATATGGTTTTTAGGCAATGGTGAGAGGATAAATTGTTGGAATGACAGGTGGGCTAAGGATGAACCATTGATGCAATATCCTAACTTAGCCTGAATCAAAGATATCATAGAAGAACTCATTGGTAGAAAAGTCTTTGATTATATGGTTGAGGACAGAGGCAGAATGAAGTGGAAACAAATAAGGATTCAAGGATTTCAAGTGGAATCAAATGATATTTGTAACATTCTCGGGTAACATTTTATCCCCATGAGACCCAAGGAAGATCAAGTGACCTGGGCTCCTACGAAAAATGGGTAGTTCACTGTTAAATCATCTTACAAGATTCTGCTTGATGACAAGGATTTGTCCTCCGAAAGGACTTAGTTTGGATAAAAAATTTAATTCCAAAAATTGTAGTCTTTTCATGGTTGGTTATCCAAGGAAGAATTTTAACCATTGATAATATGATGCGTAAAGGTATTTGTATCACTAATCATTGTTATCTATGTAGGGCTAATTGGGAGACCATTTATCACATTTTCCTTGAGTGCCCTTTTTCCTTGACTATCCTAAGTGGGATTTTTCAGGCCTTCAATATTTCTTGGGTTAAACCAGCCATCGTACTTGATTTTTTCATCCAATGGCCTTACCCCTTTTCAAGCCAAATACTTAGATACATGTGGAAAATTTGTCTCAATCACTATCTTTGGCAGGTGTGGTTATAAAGGAACCATAGAGTCTTTAATGAGTCTATCCATGATCATCAAACTATCATTGCCAGGATCCTATCCTTTGCTAATGAGAATGTGAACCTTATCCCTTTTTATAGTCGTAAACCTCATCTGCAGGAGACCACAATTGCTCAATATTTAAGCTTAACCTTGTTATATGAGTCTGTGCCTAGGTTAGTCAACCCCAGAGCCAATGTTAAGTGGTCCCCACCTCCAACGGGTTGGTTTAAGCTTAATTTTGATGGAGATGCTAAGGAAAATTTTGGCATATCAAGTGCTAGTGGCATTGTGTGAGATCATAATGGGAATATGATGCTTTCATTTTATGAATATTTGGAAACAAGGACAAACAACGAAGCTGAATCTAGAGCTATGTTCATAGGCCTTCAAATTACTCAAGACTTAGAATGCAATTTGATCATAGAAGGAGATTCTATGCATGTTATAAATCTCCTCAATAATTGGAAAACACCTCCTTGGAGGATTAAAACAACTGTTGAAGAGGCTAGGATCCTTTTCCAGGGAAGACATGATAGAAAAACCCAACATGTCTTTCGATAAGCTAACAAAGTTGCTGATAAGCTGGCCAATTTGGGTGTCGATGGTGACAGACTTTTCAAATGGGAACATGGTGTCCCGAGTGAAGTAGAGGAGCTTATTCAACAAGAATGCCAAGAATGATAGTCAAATTTACCAATAGAGAAGGCACTTTAAGTTCAAAGGCTATGAGTATTCTCATATATTTTTTGAAATGGACTCACAATAAAAATTATTTGAGCTTTCAGTATTGGTGGATGCTGCTTGGAAATACCACAAAGACTAATGGGAATAGTCACATTTCAGATAACATGGCTCCTAGTCGTCATAGTAATTTGAGGTTGGTTGATAATCATAGGACATGAAAGAAACGACACTATAAGACTTCGAACCAGAGCCACATGGACCACCAGATAGCCACCGCCATAAATCTAGCCAAAATGTTTACTTCTCCAAGGCTGATTGGCCAAGATCATATGTGGTCCCAAAGCATTTCATATGTGGAAGAAAGCAATTACCAAAGAATTATTAAGAGTAACTATCAATACAGAGCTTGTGGGAGTTTTTTTTTCAGTACTCTGCTATGTGTGTCTGCAGCTTTTTGTTTCTCCACTGATTCAAGGAAGGGATATGTGTCTATTTCTTTTTTTGTAATTACGATGTAGGTGTATTTTCTTGGGGTATACCCACAATGTTGTATGGGAAGTTTCTTTTTGATAACAGGCTATGTGCCTTACCGGATGTAATGGCTTTGGCGGCATGTAGATTTTACATATATAGGATCCTTTGTAAGGACATGTTCATCAATAGCCTTGGGCTGACTTTTGTAAAAGGTTTTGGGTCAACCTGTAAAACCCGATATTAATGCTATAATATCTTATCTACCAAAAAAAATATTTAATTTAAATATTATATGGTTGAAGCATCAAAAGAGAAGCAAGAAGGATAACAATATTATAATATTTGGGCAAAATAAAAGGGTTGAAAAGATATCTCCGTTCCATGGTGGTTGAAAGAAAATAATAAGGTTATTTTTCTAAGGTGATAATGGCAAAAGGTTTCCCTAAAAACCTAAGGAAGTTTATATTTTATTTTATTTAAAAAGGCCCAAAGGACATTTAAATATTTAATTATAATATTTAAATTCATTTTGAATTTAAATAATTATAATTAAAATATTATTTTTGAAATGCAAAGTCTAATTTCTCTATCCATCGATGTGAAGGCAAATACCTTGAAAGGTATATTAATATAGCCTAAATCAAAGGCTAAAGTGGTAATTCAAAAATCGTGTATGCTTTGTTGTGCTCATCGATCGAACATGGAAGGGAGAAGAAGTGTGCCAGTGCTAACTTCGAGGGAGAGAAAGGCATAAAGGGAAGCGGTGCTAGGTTCAAAGTACCATCTGGGCGGCTAGCCCAGATGATGATTGGCTTGGGCGCTAAGTTGCAGTAGAGGGGAGGTCTCGGGTTCGAGACTTTGCGATAGCAAAAGGAGGAAGCTTTTTGTTTGAAAAGCTTTTGGTGGTAGTGTAGGGAATAAGTGTGCATGGGCACACTTAGGTCCCACATGAGCACCTAGCTCATGCGGTAGTGGAAGCCATGGCTAGGGTGCTAGTGGCAGCGCAACATGGGTTCGATTCCCACCAAGGGCAAAAGGTATTTAATTTTTAAATTTAATATTTTGTCCTAAGGTTTGTTTGGCATGAGCATTTAGGGAGGTATAAGGTTTATGGAAATAAATTTTATATTGTGATTTTGGTGATTAAAGTGTTGAAAGGAGTAATAAGGCTTTAGAGGAGTTTAAATATTATTTTAAAATAAAGTCTTATTGGGTTTAATAGTTGAAAGGAGTAATAAGGTGTAATTGAGATCTAATGTTTTGTATGGTGAGAATAATTTGTGAGGAAATTATTGAATGAAGTTTTGAGAAGGTTTTTGCTACCTAACCCTTAAAGATTGGCAAAAGAGTAATTGTGATTGAGATAGGTTTTTAAGGTCAATTCTTCATCAAACAAAAGGTATGGGCACATCTTCCTTGTGAGTGATTGTTGGATGTTGTGAATGCTAAGTTGGAGAGAAAAGGGTTGTTTGATAAGCATTGTTGAGTTTGATTGTTAAAGGTTTTTCTAAGTGAAATTTGATGATAAAAACCTTGTTTGATAAGCATTGTTGGAAATATTGAATGAACCTTCATATGCATGATTAGGGTTTGTGCAAGATCATGAGTATCATTGTTATGTGAAGTTGAGAACTATCTTGAAACTAGGGTTTGTGCAAGATCATGAGTATCATTGTTATGTGAGATTGTTTGATAAGCATTGTTGGAAATAATTGAGTGAGTGTTCATATGCTTGGACTAGGGTTTGTAAGCAAGGAGTGTTTCATTGAGTGATTGATTGAGTGGAGTTGATTGAGCCTAGTCAAGTGGAAGTGTTGAAGTGATAGTTCAAGTTCTATGAAACAAATTGTTCTATATTCTAAATTGATTTGAGAAAGAGATTGAAAGTGATTGAGCATTGTTGTGAGTGTGAAGCATATTGAGTCTCTAACAATTCTCTATATATTTCTATGAGATTAAACAAGATTCTGTGTGAAGCTTGTCTAAGTGATTGAAGAGGATTTTGTGTTAAATTGAGTTGAGTTGAGTAAGATTTTGTGGAAGCTTACAAAGCATATTGGACAAGTTCTAGTGAGGACTTGTTGAGTATATTTGAGGTAAGTCTTGGTGAAGACTTGTTGAGTAGATTGGACAAGTTCTAGTGAGGACTTGTTGAGTATATTTGAGGTAAGTCTTGGTGAAGACTTGTTGAGCATATTGGACAAGTTCTAGTGAGGACTTGTTGAGTATATTTGAGGTAAGTCTTGGTGAAGACTTGTTGAGTATATTGGATAAGTTCTAGAGAGGACTTGTGGATAGATTAGTGTGAGATTTTGTGGAAGCTTACAATGTATATTTGAGATAAGTCTTTGAGAAGACTTGTGAGCAGAGTTGATTGATTGATTTGTTCAAACCTTGGGTTAAGGTTTGGGGCAGATCTAGTAGAGTTGATTTGTGATTGAGTCAAGCTTTGTGTTAAGGCTTGAGGATAGATATTGAGAAGATTTGTGCTAGATTTAAGGACTATGTTTAGTGCAGATTTGAGGATAGATATTGAGCATATTTGTGCTAGACCGAAGGACTATGTTTAGTGTATATTTGAGGATAGATATTGAGAATATTTGTGCTAGATCGAAGGACTATGTTTAGTGTAGATTTGAGGATAGATATTGAGCAGATTTGTGCTAGAAAGGATAGAAGAGTAGATATTGAGTATATTTGTGCTAGATCGAAGGATTATGTTTAGTGTAGATTTGAGATAGAGCTGAGAGCAAGATTTGGAGGTGATAGAGTATAGAGGATGATAGTCTCTAGTGGATAGAGGTCCATTAGCTAGGGTAGTGAGGATAGGTCTTCTGAGTGAGGATAGGAGTCTTCAGTGGATAGAGATCCATAAGCTAGTGTAGTGGAGGTAGTAATTCTTCTAGAAGATCACCAGCTAGAGTAGAGGAGGAGTTCTCCTATGGATAGAGATCCATGAACTTGATTAGGGGATTGGTGTCTCCTTTGGATAGAGGTCCATAAACATTGTAATAGGGAAAGGTTTCCCAAGAGATTTGTTGAGAAAATTTTAGTGAAATATTTTCTCCATGGAGTAGCCCACATTGGGTGAACCACGTTAAATTGGTGTCTCTATTGTGTGTGGTGATTTATGCATTGCTTTTATTAATAATTTTAATATATATTGCATAATATTGATTGGGAAAGAAAAGTAAAAAGTGGTCTTATACTGTTCACCCCCCTCTCAGTATAAGCTTGTGTTCTTCAATTGGTATCAGAATGGGTTCCTTCAAAAGAGTTTAATAACTTGAAGGAAAATCTCACAAGAACACAGATGGATTCTAAGAGTGGATCCTCAGATAATTTAGCACCAGTGTTTTATGGGAGCGATTATGTATTTTGGAGTATGAGAATGAAGATTCACCTGATGGCACTTGGAAATGAAATATGGGAAGCAGTTGAAAATGGATACACACCACTAGCTACTCCACCTACAGATAAATATGGTAAGCTTCTACATCATTACAATTCAAAAGCAATGAATGCAATTTTGAGAGGTTTGCATAAAATAGAGTTTATAAAGGTTATGCACTGCAAATTAGCAAAGGAAATTTGGGATAAATTGCAAGGCATATATGAAGGAGATAAAAATGTCAAAAAGGTAAAGTTGCGAAATCTCAAGGGAATATTTGAAGACCTAAAAATGAAGGATGAGGAAAACATTAGTGCTTATCTACTTCATGTAGATGAGGTTGTTAACTCCATGCAAGGACTTGGACTTGAAGTTCAAGAATCTGATGTTTGTGATAAGATTTTAAGGTCACTCCCAAAAAGGTTTAGTGAAAATATTTCAGCTATAGAGGAATCAAAAGATAGTGATATTTTGACAAGGGATGAATTACATGGCATTCTTACAGCTTTTGAGATGAGAACAAAAGAGGAACCTATTCTCCAAAAGGAAGCAACCTTCAAAGCTACTAAGAAGACTAAGGGTAAGAATTTAGATTCAAGCAATGAGTCATCTAGTGATGAAGAAGCAAATTATGGTAGAAGGAACAAGGATCCAAGAAATTTTAAAGGTACAAAATCTATTAGATGTTTCAATTGTGGAAAGTATGGTCACTATGCATCTGATTTTCAAGAAGCTAGAAATAGCAATGATGAAGAAAAATAGGATCATAAGAATAGGGAAACAAAAAAATACAGGTACCAAAAGAAAAGCAGGGATGGACAAGGCAAGCAAGGAAATAAGTTCTTCCAAAGATAGAAGAAGAGTTTCTATGCAGACAAAGCAAGTAAGTATTCAAGTAATAGTGATGAAAGTTCCTCAGATGATGATAAAGATGAAGTTCTATTTCTAGCAAAAGAAAAGGAAGTGGTTAAGAAAAGGTCACCAATAATTCTCAAGTGTTTTAGATGTGGAAATTTTGGTCATATTGAAGATAGTTGTACAAAGAGTGGTTTCAGTTTCAGTGATGATGAATATGAAGATACACTTGAAGGACCAGAAGAGAATCTACTCATGGCAATAGAGGAAGAAGCAGGTGATCCTATAGAAGACAAATCATAAGGAAATGAAGATGATTCCAAAGGCAAAGAAATAGAGGAAGAATAAGAAATAGGAGAAGTTGATCTTGAAGGTGAACTTATTTCTGCCCTTAATGCATTAAAGGAGGTAAGAAAGCAAAACTCCAAACTTAAGCTTCAGTTTCAAGAATGTGATGAAGAGAAAGGAAAGCTTATAGAGGATCTAAATAAGTCAATGGCTAAGACAAGGAGATTCAAAGAGAAGTTAGAAGCAAAGGTTTTAGAATGTGAAAGGTTAGAGCATGAGGTGGCTCTACTAAGGAAAGAAGTAAAAGAGTCTAAGGATAGGTTACACAAGTTTGGGAAAATCTCAAAAACCATAGACAAGATTATCAAGGTACAAAGACGGTCTACAAACAAGACAGGTCTTGGTTTTGAACAGGTACAAAAGAAACAAGGAGAGGAGTCAACCTCAAGTTCTGAAGAAGAAGAAACTTCAGAAGAAGAGAGTGTAAGAGAGAGTGAGACTTCTGAGGATGAGTTGGACAACAGAAAGTTCAACAAGGAAAGGAACAATGCACAAAAGAGGAACAGATGGAACAGGAACCAACATAGGGTAAAAGAGACTAAAAGACCAATGAGGTCAAGGCAAGGTAGTTTCAATGGATGATGCTTCTCATGTCACAGGTTTGGGCACAAGGCTACATAGTGCAGGACACATGAAAGATAGGAATATGGGAAATTCAGAAATAAGTAACTTTTTCAAGGGTATTGCTACTCTTGTAATCAGTTTGGTCACAAGGCAATGAATTGCAGGGTTCATGATAGGAATAGATATGGCTTCACCAGGAGAAATCCCAAGATATTTGCACCTCCAAGGAATAATAACATTAAGTGTTATAAGTGCAATAATGATGGACATACAACAAAGTGGTGTAGAGCAAAAATTCCAGAG
Source organism: Wollemia nobilis (assembly GCA_028583015.1). Classification (NCBI taxonomy): domain Eukaryota; kingdom Viridiplantae; phylum Streptophyta; class Pinopsida; order Araucariales; family Araucariaceae; genus Wollemia; species Wollemia nobilis. Next base: position 9,825,946 of record JAQPPZ010016917.1, on the reverse strand, counting down.
ACAAGCAAGAACATGAATAGTCAGAGGAATCAGAAGGATCAGATGAGGAGGAAAGTGGACAAAGGTAAAGATCAGTGCATGCTGGGAGTAGAAATACTCCCATCCTAGAATTAACCACCTCAAGAGGAGGTGGGGGAGGGGCTAAGCTAAGAGTTTCATTCTTAGCCCCGAGCCCCAAAGGTGACCCTTTGCCATTGATGACAAAGAGGGAGAGATTTGAGTAAGGGGGAGAGATTTGAGTTAGGAGGAAAGCATTCAGTCATGGGGAGCAGTTTCTCAAGGGAGCAGAATAGAAAGAGGTAAAGGAAATGATAAAAGGTAAATGGGTTGCCATCAATGACAAAGGGGGAGATTGTTGGAAATATGAGCAAGATTTGTTGTCATTGATGTCAAAGGAATACTAAGCAAATGTCAAAAGAGTGTTAAGCAAATGGTTCATGGTTGATTTTCTAAGAGGCAAGGATATAATATTTAATTTAAATATTATATGGCTGAAGCATCAAAAGAGAAGCAAGAAGGATAACAATATTATAATATTTGGGTAAAATAAAAGGGTTGAAAAGATATCTCCATTCTATGGTGGTTGAAAGAAAATAATAAGGTTATTTTGCTAAGGTGATAATGGCAAAAGGTTTCCCTAAAAACCTAAGGAAGTTTATATTTTATTTTATTTAAAAAGGCCCAAAGGACATTTAAATATTTAATTATAATATTTAAATTCATTTTGAATTTAAATAATTATAATTAAAATATTATTTTTGAAATGCAAAGTCTAATTTCTCTATCCATCGACGTGAAGGCAAATACCTTGAAAGGTATATTAATATAGCCTTAATCAAAGGCTTAAAGTGGTAATTTCAAAAATCATGTATGCTTTGTTGTGCTCATCGATCGAACATGAAAGGGAGAAGAAGTGTGCCAATGCTAACTCTGAGGGAGAGAAAGGCATAAAGGGAAGCAATGCTAGGTTCAAAGTACCATCTGGGTGGCTAGCCCATATGACGATTGGCTTGGGCGCTAAGTTGTAGTAGAGGGGAGGTCTCGGGTTCGAGACTTTGTGGTAGCGAAAGGAGGAAGCTTTTTGTTTGAAAATATTTTGGTGGTAGCTAGGGAATAAGTGTGCATGGGCACACTTAGGTCCCATGTGAGCACCTAGCTCATGTGGTAGTTGAAGTCATGGCTAGGGCGCTAGTGGCAATGCAACATGGGTTCGATTCCCACCAAGGGCAAAAGGTATTTAATTTTTAAATTTAATATTTTGTCCTAAGGTTTGTTTGGCATGAGAATTTAGGGAGGTATAAGGTTTATGGAAATAAATTTTATATTGTGATTTTTGTGATTAAAGTGTTGAAAGGAGTAATAAGGCTTTAGAGGAGTTTAAATATTATTTTAAAATAAAGTCTTATTGGGTTTAATAGTTGAAAGGAGTAATAAGGTGTAATTGAGATCTAATGTTTTGTATGGTGAGAATAATTTGTGAGGAAGTTATTGAATGAAGTTTTGAGAAGGTTTTTGCTACCTAACCCTTAAATATTGGCAAAAGAGTAATTGTGATTGAGACAAGTTTTTAAGGTCAATTCTTCATCAAACAAAAGGTATGGGCACATCTTCCTTGTGAGTGATTGTTGGATGTTGTGAATGCTAAGTTGGAGAGAAAAGGGTTGTTTGATAAGCATTGTTGAGTTTGATTGTTAAAGGTTTTTCTAAGTGAAATTTGATGATAAAAACCTTGTTTGATAAGCATTGTTGGAAATATTGAATGAACCTTCATATGCATGATTAGGGTTTGTGCAAGATCATGAGTATCATTGTTATGTGAAGTTGAGAACTATCTTGAAACTAGGGTTTGTGCAAGATCATGAGTATCATTGTTATGTGAGATTGTTTGATAAGCATTGTTGGAAATAATTGAGTGAGTGTTCATATGCTTGGACTAGGGTTTGTAAGCAAGGAGTGTTTCATTGAGTGATTGATTGAGTGGAGTTGATTGAGCCTAGTCAAGTGGAAGTGTTGAAGTGATAGTTCAAGTTCTGTGAAACAAATTGTTCTATATTCTAAATTGATTTGAGAAAGAGATTGAAAGTGATTGAGCATTGTTGTGAGTGTGAAGCATATTGAGTCTCTAACAATTCTCTATATGTTTCTATGAGATTAAACAAGATTCTATGTGAAGCTTTTCTAAGTGATTGAAGAGGATTTTGTGTTAAATTGAGTTGAGTTGAGTAAGCTTTTGTGGAAGCTTACAAAGAAATTGGACAAGTTCTAGTGAGGACTTGTTGAGTAGATTTGAGGTAAGTCTTGGTGAAGACTTGTTGAGCAGATTGGACAAGTTCTAGTGAGGACTTGTTGAGAATATTTGAGGTAAGTCTTGGTGAAGACTTGTTGAGTAGATTGGACAAGTTCTAGTGAGGACTTGTTGAGAAGATTTGAGGTAAGTCTTGGTGAAGACTTTTTGAGAAGATTGGACAAGTTCTAGAGAGGACTTGTGGATAGATTAGTGTGAGCTTTTGTGGAAGCTTACAATGTATATTTGAGATAAGTCTTTGAGAAGACTTGAGAGCAGAGTTGATTGATTGATTTGTTCAAACCTTGGGTTAAGGTTTGGGGCAGATATAGCAGAGTTGATTTGTGATTGAGTCAAGATTTGTGTTAAGGCTTGAGGATAAATATTGAGAGATATGTGCTAGATTTAAGGACTATGTTTAGTGTAGATTTGAGGATAGATATTGAGCATATTTGTGCTAGATCAAAGGACTATGTTTAGTGTAGATTTGAGGATAGATATTGAGAAAATTTGTGCTAGATTAAAGGACTATGTTTAGTGTAGATTTGAGGATAGATATTGAGAATATTTAAAAGGATTGTGTTTAGTGTAGATTTGAGGATAGATATTGAGAAAATTTGTGCTAGATCAAAGGACTATGTTTAGTGTAGATTTGAGATAGAGCTGAGAGTAAGATTTGGAGGTGATAGAGTATAGAGGATGATAGTCTCTAGTGGATAGAGGTCCATTAGCTAGGGTAGTGAGGATAGGTCTTCTGAGTGAGGATAGGAGTCTTCAGTGGATAGAGATCCATAAGCCAGTGCAGTGGAGGCAGCAGTTCTTCTAGAAGATCACCAACCAGAGCAGAGAAGGAGTTCTCCTGTGGATAGAGATCCATGAACTTGATTAGGGGATTGGTGTCTCCTTTGGATAGAGGTCCATAAACATTGTAATAGGGAAAGGTTTCCCAAGAGATTTGTTGAGAAAATTTTAGTGAAATATTTTCTCCGTGGAGTAGCCCACATTGGGTGAACCACGTTAAATTGGTGTCTCTATTGTGTGTGGTGATTTGTGCATTGCTTTGATTACTGCTGTTGATATTGCCATTAATATATTGCATAATATTGATTGGGAAAGAAAAGTAAAAAGTGGTCTTATACTGTTCACCCCCCTCTCAGTATAAGCTTGTGTTCTTCAAATTGTTTAAGTTACAAGGAACTTAGCTCAAAATGATTTTAGCCTACCACTCACAAACGGATGGTCAAATTGAGATTGTCAACAAGTGTTTGGATACCTATCTTCATTGCTTTACATTAGATCATCCTAATAAATGGGAAACGTGGATTCCTTTAGACTAATGGTGGTACAACACTTCCTATCATACAATAACCAAACTAACCTCTTTTGAGGTCGTTTATGGGTGACCCCCACTTACACCTTCTTCATACATTCTAGGCAGCTCCAAGGTCCAAGTAGTCGGCACTACTCTTAACAAATATATAAATTTTATTCTCCAACTAAAGCATAATTTGGATATGGCCCAGAATAAGATGCAAAAATAGACCAACTAGCATCATTCTAAGTGTAGCTTTGATGTTAGTGATATGGTCTTCCTTCACTTGCAGTCATACAAACAATCATCTCTACAACTCTGTAGGTGTTAGAAACTTGCTGTAAAATACTATGGACCCTACCAAGTTCTACAGAGAATTGGTACCACAACTTACAAATTGGCTCTTCCAACCTCCTCCAAGCTCCATATTTTTTTCCATGTTTCCTCTCTCAAAAAATTTGTAGGTACATAGGTATAGGTTCAATCAATATTTACAAAATTATATGAATAAGGGTCCATATTACTCGAACCCAAATAATTGTTGGATTATCTGACCCACACTCTTTGCAATCATACCATCATGGAAGTCCTTGTTCAGTGGTGTGGGCTCAAACTAGAATATACTACATGGGAGTCTCTCCATCAGCTCCAACACTAGTTCTCCCATTTTTAGCTTTGTAACAAAGATTTTAAAATGGTAAGGACATGTTAGGATCCTATCCTAACACCATTTTGTAATTCTCATTTACTTATGTAATGATCCACTCCCAACATAGGGATCCCATTATAATGTTATTTTTTAATAATTTGTAATGTATGTGGCAAGTAAAGTGCCTAGCCAAGTGGTGCCATCTCAAGTAACCATTTTATTAATATTGTAACTGATGTTTGATAGGAGATTCTAGGAGTGGCATTTTGCATGTAAGCCAACTCTTGAGCCTTTAAGTAGGGTTGCGTGAAGTTTTTATTTAAAATATATGAAGCCGTGTACAAATTCATATCTTTGCAAGCTAATGAAATATTGGAGGTTTACCCCTTGAAGAAGCCCGTGATTCTGTGGTATTATGAGATTATTCCATTTATACATAGTGTTATTGAGTTACTTGATGCATTTGAGTTATTTTTTAGTATTTTGTGTGTGTGTTTTATTTTAATAGTAATATCCTAACAATTTGAATCAATAATATTGGAGATGTTGTATTCTTGGCTAGTGGAGGTGAAGATCTTCAAAAAATATGGGAAATATTTTTGCATCATAGACATTCAGCCAATATGTCAATGGTGTCATCACATACATTACAAAACCAAATCCAACAGCCACATTGGAAATGGAAAACCAAGGACTAGAAAATGGACTTCCCAAGTAAGAATAAATTATGGACCAATCTATTCTAATGCCACCTATACCAAGGTTTTTAATTTATAAACCCAGTTGTTGTGCTAGCACAGACTTACGAAATATTAAATAGATCAATGAAAGTCTTGTTACCATGGGAAATAAATAGTCAAGCAATATATAATAGTTAAAACTACATGTGAGAACTATTAAAATGAATCAATTTCTTGTAAGGCCTCCTTTAAGCCTCTTCTCCTCCTTATGATGAGCTTTGCAATTCAAAAATTGCAATAGAACAAAATTTCTTACATGTTCAAAGGCTACCTAATTTCAAATTGTTTTACCATCATTTAGTTTAATTCAATTCAAATAGAAATATCTGAATAAATTTTAAAATAAATTGCAAAAAAGGTATATAAGGATATGATGAGAGTGTTTAATTCCTCAAGGAGAAGCAATAAAATAAAGTAAAAGGTATAGCAAATATCATTGCTTCTGAATATTATATCCAAGTAAGACAAGTAGAAAACACCAAATGATGAAAAAAGAATACTAACATGAAAGTTGGTCCATATGCTTATATCTCTAAATGTTGGATCTACTCAAATCTAGTACTTTGTCCCCCCCTTAAATGATAGAAAAAATAAGGTCAAAACAATTCCAAGGGAGAACCATCCCATAGAGAAAAAATAGACTTGTCATTATGAAAAGAGATGATATTTGTGGTATTAAGTCCTTGCTTATCATAATTACTGACAATATTATTAAGAGTATCTCAATATAGAGGTGAACCAGTGTAAGACTTTGGATCTTGATATTGTTGAATATCTGAACTAGAAGCATCAACATATGCAAATACAACCCCTGAAACAAGATTATCATGAGTGAAAAATATTGGGGATCCTGAGTAGCATCAAAAATTGAAGAGAAGGAAATCAAGATTGTAACAGACCAACTCTGATCAAGAGACCTACCATTGTATCAAAATTTGGCTTAGAACTATTAGAGGAACTAGAAGAACAAAAGTTACAACTCAAACCAGTTCTCTTAAAGCATTGACTCAATAGTGATAAGAATCAACTCTATTGTTTGTTGTCTATTAATCGAATATCAATATGTTGAAATTACATTGAGGTATGTTTCTTAAGGGGGTTAGATAATACTTGTTCAAGCACCTTATTTTCCATGGGTAAGGATCTATGGTACATGCTTATATTATGTCAAAATTCAAGGGTGAGCCAACAGTATTATTTGCATAAAAGGCTTATAAAAGGCTTCTTCCCTTTCTTATTTTCTAACATAGTGACTCTTGTATTCATTAGCTTGAAAAGGATGATTTAGGTTTTTGAAATATTCCAAGGTAAATTATAAACAAAGTACATAATAATGGCAAGAGAATTTAAAAAAAATAAAATAAAAATACATATATATATCCAAAAACAGTATTAATTCTTGGGAAGAAAATAACAGAGATGTCAGCTACTTTGAAAATTAATAAAAACTTGCAAACTCATTTTGGGATGGTTAGTCCTTCATCAAGTCCTAGCAGGTATAAGAAACTAAAGCTGGTATGTCTGACTATTATGTATTCTTTGTGAGAGAACATAATCAATAGGACATGTTTTAATGTCTATTTGCTAGGATCTCTTGGACATGACTTCAGACAAAACTTAATTATTAATCCATAATTGTTATTTCCTCGTTGGGCCATATTTTAAGGAAAACATACACCATAAAACTTCTACATAGATATGAAATGGTCTAATACCATACAATATATGCTATTAATTTTTGTAATAAGATCATGATAACCTTTCATAAGGATAATTCTCCACCCAAATCAGTATAATTGATATTTTTGGAAGGAATATGGCCATGTATATGAAAGCCAAAATTATAATTGGTTTTAGGAAGTTGAGGCGAAGGCTCAGATGTTAGCCTTTGTAGATTTCATTGAATGAGATTCCCCATGTGTGGTTGTGCCTCTACTACACATATCATATAACTCTTTATATAGTTTTTTCTAATATAACATACATTCCTTTCAAAGAAAAATAAAAATAAAAAGGAGTAACCTATTCAAATAGACACCATGCAGGATCTTCTCCAAAATATGGGGCAAATGTATCTATATTTCGATCCTATAAACAACACATGAACAACTCATCAATAATAAGAGGGTTCACACAACCTAAGAATATTAATGCTTAACTCTTCAAAAAAAAAAAACAATATCAATGCCTGAACATTTACATATACAACAAATATAACATTTGATGTCACTCAAACTATGACTTGGATACTCTATTGTGGAAAAATAAGGAAAATATTTTAGCCATTAAAGTTGTAATTCAGAGAAGTTATACTTATTTCTCCAAATACCACTCTGATAAGAAGCTACAACTATAAGTATAATGGTATCAAGACAAAAATAAATAATTATGATGTGCTCATCTATAAAAATTACATTCTCATTCAATATGGTGTCCTGAAGGGCTTTTAAATTTTCAATCCTTGGAGAATGAAAAATAAAAATAAAAAATCAAATATGATTTTGACTTCATAGTGGTGCATGTAAATTTTAGGCTAGTCTAAGTTTGTAATTTTGTATAGAGTTATAATTCTTGTAAAAATAAATTAGTATGTAATAATTAGCTTCACATTTATCTAAATGTAAAAGATCCTCACCATTCCATCTACTTCATCTTCCATATTGTATCCACTATTTGTTTTGATCATCTCAAGAAGTAATACTGTAGGAAACAAAACATCTTGGTCCATTTTATCAAAGAATGTTTTCTACATATCAAACCAATTTGCGTAGTAAACAATGTAAAATATTCATATAAAATACAATAAAAGATCTAGATCCACAAAACTTTAAAGGATTCATCTTATCACCTAACCCAAGTGTTGGTAATTTCTATTGTTGTCCTCTAGTTATTTGCATTTTTGTTTGTCCATAGAGCAGGTTGGTCTATTCCCCTATAAGAACATTATGCCATGGTATGTAAATTCCATTAATAAAAAAAATTTGTGAAGGGGTGAATTCAATGGCATGAATAAATTAAATCCTACCATTCACACATAGAGTATAATATTGGATACCATTTTTTTAAGTGTGTGTCTTCTTACTAGGTACCTATAAATTAGTGCAAAAAAAATCATAAATTGAGAGCAAACATACTTGATAATTTTTCAAGGAGGACTAGAGTTCAATTTCTTCAATTATTCTTAAACATCCATGAGTATATATGTTATTTATTCATATAGACATTTCAAATGAAATGATAGGGACTCAAACTAAAATAAAATTATTATTTTGGGAACAAATTTAGGAGAACATAGATTCAACATGGCCTTGGAGATCATAAAACATAGACATACCAAACTTTTGGTTTAGTTTCATGAGTCTCGTAGTTGTCATATTTGAGATAATCTACCCATTATCTTGAATAAAAATCAACGAGGATAATATGACCTATTCAAAAAATTTAATATAAATTTCAACCTAGGATTGTAGGAGGATGAGTTGAATGTACTCATTCATCAAATATATCTGCATCTATTTTCTCATGTCCCAGGGAACCTGGTTGTTATTTTGAACAAGTGTAGTGTTTGAAAAGTCAAGAAAATTCAAGTAGGTGAGCAATGGATTAGAAAATTAATACAACATGATTTCCTATATAACACCACAAAATATATTTCTACTTTTCATACCCAAAATCCAAATATATCCCCAACTTGAGACCCTTTTTGTGCACATAGTCAGCAAGGGCCTTGATACCAGATGGGAATGTTGAAGCTTTTGGTACCAATTTTCCCTATGAAATCAAAGAGGCCAGCAAATAGTTAGCCATCTCACTCTTGTGGATCAATTACACATATGAATCTAAGAAACTAAGTCTCTGTCAGATTCCAGGACATACATTTTTATCTCGCTCAAGTTCAGCCCAACAATCATCTGGTTGACCAGAATGGAGAATACGAATCGCCATGAATACATGCAGATTAAAATTTTAGTAACCCAAGATTATTTACATAGAAAGCATGTTATACTTCACCAAAGAAACTAAAATTTAGAACATGTTAATGCAGGATAGAAAATAGAAGACACGTGCATGGTTCATTTTCCACGTGGTGTTTATTTTTTTTAATTGAGACCTTCCTAAGAGGGCGGTTTTAAAAAACCCTCTTAGGGATAAGAGGGAACCTAAGAGGGTGGTTTAAAACTGCCCTCTTATCCCTAGAGGGTGGTTATAAACCACCCTCTTAGGTGACCCTAATAGGATGGTTTAAAACCACCCTCTTATCCCTAAGAGGGTAGTTTAAAACCATCTGTCTTAGGGTGACCCTAAGAGGGTAGTTTTAAACTACCCTATTAGGGTCTCTTAGGGTGGTTTTTACCATCGTAAAAAATTGTCTTATTTCATCTACTCTTGAAAACCTTTTGGTGTAGTGTATCAATGATTATTCTAAATATGAATATCAAAATAAGTCCTAATAGGATTTAATAAATGATATTAAATATATTGGAAAGTATGTTCTTGTGGAAGATGATATTGGTGAATATGTTCTCATGTTAGAAGATGAAGGTGTTGTCTTAAAGATCAAAATATACAAATATTTTAGAGATGTAAGAGCATGATACTCCTTGAAATGATACAAAAAATGTTAGTCTAAAATTAATATAAACAATATATAAAGAGGATATTTAGTGACATATTCTAATAGATAAAAAAAAAAATCAGTTAAGCTATAGATTCTTATGGACAAGGAAAAGGGAAAGAGAAGGTATTTCCTTAGTTAAATAGCAATCCGTATCCAAGCCTAGGGAAAATGGAGGATGGGGACTTAAGAATATATTCATATTTAGCAAGGCTCTATTAGCACAGTGTGTTTGGAAGATAATATCAAAGTAATTCTTATGGAATAATATTATGCATAAAAATTATTTAGAGCCACTCATATTTGAGGAGTGGATAATATCCCCAATTAAGCAAATACGTAATGTTTCAATATATTGGAAGGTAATGTTTCAGGCCTTTTATATTTTTGGTGATTGTATTACCTAGAAAATAAGGGACTATTCAAGGATAATACTAGGATTAAACCCTTGGATTGGTTGTGGTGATATGCATAGACTGCCAATTAATAAAATTTAAACCCTAAGAGCAAAAGGGATTAAAAATATTTCTCAAGTAGCTATCCCAAAATATTCTATAAACTAGAGTCGGGGATGAAAGGAAGTAACAGTGGTAGGGCTTCAGGGCTAAGAGGCACACTAGTGGGAAGAATATGTGGGGAGACTTAAATTTGGACATATCAAGTTGTAAGAAGAAACTACCAATTGGTATGGATAAAGAATGGAGTTATGGTGGAGTACACTCCAAATTTGGGGTATAAGTATCTATTGGAAGATAGCAATGACAATCCAACATGATTGTGGAAGACACTTTGGAATCAAAAATCCCCATTGAAGATAAGACTATACCTATGGCTTGCCATGAAAAGTAAGATTCTAACATGGAAGGTTTTATAGAAGAAGAATTGGAATGGTCCAGGAAGGTGTCATTTATGTAATTCAAACAATGAAATAATTGATCATTTACTGGTTGCTTACTCCTTTACTAGTCAGATTTAGAGGGAGGTTATGGTGTAGTTAAAACTTTCTATAGCATGGAAATAAGATTCCTTAGGAGAGTGCTTAAAATCTTGGTTTGAAATTAGGTCTTACAAAGGTCTTATAGCTCTCCCATTGTTTGTGTCTTGGGAAGTATGGTTAACTAGGAATGCAATAATGTTTTGGGATCAAGAGAAGCCTACTTGGAATATCTCCTCCCAAATCATTGGAAGTTTCAAAAATTGTAAGGTTTAGGAAACAACAAAGGTAAACAGAAAAATCGTCCGTCTAAAGATTGATAAATTAGGGGCATGGGGTATTTTTTGATGGGGCTAGATAGGGGTCCCTGGATTTTGTGGAGCAGGAGGATTACTATATATTTTTTACTCTCATTATTTTAAATTCAAGGCTATGTTGGGAGAAGGTTCTAATAAAAATGCTAAAATTATGACCTTACAATTGTTGGTTCAGTTGGTAGAATCAAAAGGAATACAAAAAAATCAAATTTATGGAGAATTGCAGGTGGTAATAAATTGGATGTTTGGTGTTTTTAGGATGGAAAACATGATTCTACAATCCATATTATCTCAAATAAAATAAGTTGTGGATCAAAGTGAAGCTTTTAATTTTTGGCATATTTATAGAGAACTAAATAGGGAAGCAGATGAACTCTCAAAGGAGGCACTTTAGATTGATCTAGGTATGTGCTTAGTACAAGAATTCAATGAGGGCAATGCATTGTAGCTAGTCCAAATATCTATTTGGGGGGATTAATACAGTCTAGTTAAAGCAAGCATAGATAAAATTACTTTTTCAAAAAACTCAGAAGTTAGTGATTTAAAGGATATTGTTTGATAAATTGGGAAGGTTCCTAAGGATAGAACTTAGCATGATAGAGATAGCTAGTTATGATGTATAAATGACCTAATTTTTAGATCACTATTGAAATTTTGAATAAATTCCAAAGAGGCATATGAAGAATGTAATTTCATATTTACTTAATATAAAATTATGACTTTTTAATGAATATATATATATATATATATATATATATATATATATATATATATATATATAATGTATGTATGTATGTATGTATGTATGTATGTATGTAAGTATATATGTATGTATGTATATACGTACATACATCCATCTATAAATTCATACATATAGATAGATAGATAGATAGATAGATAGATAGATAGTAAATGTACTTTATTTGGTAAATTATGTTAAACATGTTTGATAATTTTAATGATCTAAATTTATTTTTCAATTTGATGTAGTGCCATAATAGCATTCCTATGAACCTTAAACCCAAAAGTAAAAATGGATCACAGTCCTTGGAAATTCTATTTTTATTTTATTTCTTATATGTTATAATGGCTAGATAAGAAATTGATTACAATAGTATAAATATCATCAAACAATGTAGTGGAACTAGAAAAACATATATAAGAAACCTGTAATAGAGTTTTCCAAAGGGTCACAAATAAATTTCAAAAATAATTGTTCTCTAAGTGTGCAAATAAAATATAACTTTGATGAAAATGTTATATGCTAAAATTTGAAGTTGTGTGTAAATAATATTTGAATATTTGAAGTGATTTTGCATTAAAGTGGGTTTTTCCAAAGACCTCAAGGAGTCAATTGAGATCTAGGTTGGTCTGTTATCTCTTAAAGATATATGTACATTAGCATGCCAAAAATTGCTTTTGATGTCAATCATCTGACCATAAGATCAAGGATTGTCCCATCATGTCACACAATAGGAACAAACCAACCCCCAATCCAACTATTGTGACCCCCCTCAATATAATAGTGATGATTGGATGCATAGTCCAATCCATCCACTAAAGCAACAACCACCACTGATCCAAAGCCTTTAGAGAAGGAAAATTAGCATGTAGTTGTCATCCCATCATCAAAAAAGGTCATAAAAAATGAGGCGTTTAAGTCTTAGTAAATCCTAACCCCAAAAGTAGTGAGCATAATAACACAGGCTATCACCCAAGTTGGATCTCCCTAATAATATCTATAACAATATCCTAGTGGTTCCATAAATCATGTCATGAGGTGGAGGCATGTGAGTTTGTTCCAAAATAAAATACTACACATTTTCAATATTTAATTGAGGAAATACAATCCTAATCTAGATGCCACCAATAATTTTGAGGTATTGAAGTACCTTATAGTGAATATGTACCATTATAATTCCTCTCTTAATGGGATTTATTTCCTAGGATTTTTGAGGTCTAATGGACACTAAGCACAAGTATGTAATCCTTGAGGTTCATCAAAAATTCATGAACCTAGTTATCCTATGTTTATAGGAATTAAAAATTATAGGGTTCTTGTTTTGTATAGTTTGTTAGATCATTTGGCCAGAAATTTACTTCCTACATAGTAACCACAAGTTAGGTCAAGTTGGCATTGTCACTCTCACGTATCGTCGATGGTGGTCCCACATGGTTTATCATGGACTTGATCCCACCTATCAAGTATTGTGTATGGTTTTTAATATCAAAAACCATGCATTTAGGGTTATTAATATCTATATTTCAAATCATGTTGTTGAGCAATCTCTTTTATGGTTTTGGATTATGGACCTCGTTTATTCCACCACTTTGTTATATATAAACATTTAAATATGATTAAAATAGAAACAAAAAAATATGGAGACCGCCATATGCATTTGATGGCTTGGTTTTATATGCATAATAAACTAGAATTTTGTGATCCCAATGTGATTTGCCTCTGCTCCAATACATTATGGTACATGTGGTCCAATATGTGTGTTGGTCCTAACAAGATAATTAGATGGTTTGATAGGGTGATGTTATCAAGGTAACCCATATTTAATTTTTGCAATTATTTATTCTTGGTAATAGAATCACCTCTTGAGGTAGTCCTCTCGGAACACTCCCATATTCATTTTTGTATTGAATTATCAAGAGGTAGAGGGTCAAGTCTGAGTAGTCAATTTACTTAAACACATCAATGCTTAATCACAAGCCTTATCCTATCCACATCCAACATATTTGAAATCTAGAGCCATATTCTCACACCCAAAATAGGTGGATTGACTAGTGTAATAGTGTGATTAAGCACATGGCACACTTTCTTCACACATATTAACATCAACTAGCCCTTTTTCATCATCACTCATACAAGGACACTCCATTGGACCTCTACCAAGACACCATGGAGCTATAAGCTCATCCATTTGTAACTTTATCTAACCATACTCTAGAAACAATAGCAGATAGCTAATGCTCATGTAGCCTGAGGGGTATAGCTCAAAGCTATATTCCATAAGCTTAAATTTGGGGATAGGATATTGAAGGAACTATTTTAGTCTCTTCAAGGAAGATATATTACCCATAAAATCAAAAGAACCAAAGGGGGATAGTACATGTTCATTGAGTTGCTTGATATCATATAGGATCTTTTTTATCATCATAAACAGGTTTTCAAAGCATAGGATCTTTCGTTGTCTTAGGACAATTCCCTTCAACAATGTGTTAGCATGGTTCCCTACATGATTTCTTCCTCTTAGCAAGCCCTCTATGATTGCATTTTTTCCCAAGATAAGCTCAAGGGTATAGTATATTCCATGGTCAATGATAAGAATTTAGGCTATGGTGGTTTCCCATGTGAATTTTATAAGGCACTATGGGATACTATGGAGACATATTCACCAAGTCTATCTAGGAGTCCTTAGAACTAATTATCTGGGTCATATGATAAACAAGAAAAATGTAAAGCTTATTCTTAAATTTTTGGACTCTAAATATATATGTAATTGACAACCCATCACCTTTTTAAATTTTTCCTATAAGATTATAGCTAAAGATTTCACTCTTAGAATCAAGAATATTCTTCCTGTTAATCATTTGTTGAGGTCAAATATGATTTATTAATAGCAAATATATCCTAGATGAAATTATTGTTGTTTGGTAAGGGATGGAATAGTTGGGGAAATTTTAGAATAAGGCTATGTTTCTTAAGATTATTTTTTCTAAAGCTTATGATAGGATCGAATGGCCTTTCATTCTAGCTATTTTATGGGATTCAGGATTTGAAAACAACTCTCTGTGCATTGTTAAAGTGTTTTTCCTAGGCTCTTTTGCTTTTCTAACTATTAATTACAGGAGATCCTCCTCCTTATGCCTTCATAGATCCATTCACCAAGGATGTCCTAGTTTGTTTTTCTTATATGTTTTGGTAGTTGAAGGGTTTGACTATCATTTACTAGATGACATCTCTAAGGGTCATGTAAAAGGGGTTTACCTTCTTGGAATCTTCTAGAAACTTGTGAATGGATACTTAATGAATCCTTTATCACTCTTATTGGGTAGAAATAAAATATTATGCATGTGTTGCAATATTTGGAGACATTTTGTTTGGCATTAGGATCCAAAATTCAATGGAAAAAGACCTAGTGATATAGACAATACTTCCTTACAAGGTCCTCTTGTCTCAATATGGATGGTTAGAAATGGATCCAACATAGATAAATGTTTAGGTTCTTGGGTAGTCCCTTTGCATTTTGATCCTTGTCCCTAATATTATGGGAATATATTATGGATAGAATTGACAATAAGTTAAATAATTAGATTACCAAGCCTTTGTCTTTAGATATTAAATTTTGAGTATGTTCTAATATTCTAGTTGCTACTAATTTCTACTACTCATTTTGTTGGGACACTTTTAAAGCATCCTACCAAAAACTAGAAAAAATTCCTTCATTATTTTCTATGGGCTTATTCTAAGGAAAGGACTTCATAGAGTAGCTTAGGAGTTTTAATTTCCTCCAAGGGAATCTAAAGGATTGGATCCTCTAGACACCCAAGTACAGGGTATAGTTCTCTATACAAAATATATTTTAACATCCATTCAAGGCAATGAGGCATGGGAAATCCTTCTCTGTAACTGTATTTCTTTTGGCACTCTCTATGGGTAAATAGCTTGTAAAGGGCTTGGGTTGCCCTCAATTTTTTTTATGAAGGTGCCTATGTAAATTTAGGGCACATTTGTAGCCAAAATCATATGGAAGGTATGGGAGGATATTAGATTATGGCTTCTATAGAACAATGAGCTAAACACTAGGTTGTCCATTAAACTTTAGCTAGTTTGGTTGTCTCACAATTTTATGCATCAAAACCATCCTCTACCCAAAGTCCCATAATTTAGGGCCCTATATTTTTGTCACAAAGGAGTAAAGGTTGTTTCATAAATTTTCTCCAAATGCACTCAAAATTGGCTCTCATGGATTGAAGGTAAGTCTTGGAGCAAGATAAAAAAACCTTCTAGGTAGTCAAGGATAAAATCCCCCATGATGTGCTTCATAAAATATGGAGCTAGTTGTACTCATCCATGGTGGGAAGATTAAAAAATATATTTAAACACACCTTTCAAAAATTGTAAGCCTAGTAAAGGATGTTCATGGATTTTCCCCCACTTTCCTATGGTGCCCATGATCAATGCTTGGTGGCATTTTTAATTATCTAGCATGGAATGGCAACACTAATTCCACTCTATGTAGGATGTATCTTTAGAGCTCAAATTGGCCCATTTTCCTAGTGTTTGCTCTTTCAGGGATTACCTATTGGAGAATAGTTGGTTCACTTGGGATGATAAACCCTAAATGTCATTTCAATTAGCTTAGAAATCCATAAAACACTTGTTTTGGTTTTACCCCAAATCCCAGGAAACTTGGACTTGGATTCATGTTTTTTAAAACTCTTCAGGCCTAGATAATTTTATTGGCACTTGATCCTTCTTGGGGATAGGACTAGTGTTAGAGTAAACAGCAATAACATTTTATTAATTAGCAGATTAAATAGAACATTATATGCCCTATTAAGCCCGGAGGTTACGGAACCACCCGTGGCTGAAATAGGCCCTGTTACAACAATAATGTAATAATAGTGCTAACAATAATGTATGCTAACATCCCCCCTTATTACATTATTTGGGTAATAATATAACTACTAGCTATACTAACATCCCCCCTGATTACATCATTTTGCAATACAAAGAGAGCTGCGAAACAATTCAAATTTGACACGTCCAAGTGCCTTAGTGAAAATGTCTGCAACTTGAGCATCGGTGGGAATGTGTTGAAGCTGAATGCGGTGCTTCAGAACTTTGTCTCAAATGAAATGACATTGTGTGTCAATGTGTTTTGTTCTTTCATGATGAACTGGATTCTTGACTAGGTTCAGAACACCCTAATTTTTGCAAAACAAGTGTATTGGAGATTTGGATGGATGACCCATACTTGTCAGAATGCGATGCAACCATATCACTTCACACACAACTTCACGTGCGATGTGATACTCTTACTTTGTTGATGAAATAGCAACCACCTATTGCTTCTTGTTGTTCCAAGAGACAGGATCGGATCCTAGATGAAAAATATATCCTGAAGTTGATTTGCGATCATCAAATGATCCGGCATAGTCGGAGTTCGTGTATCCTTGCAAGAAGAATTTGTTGTTCCTCTTGTATTCTAGGCCATATTCCATTGTGCCACGGACATAGTGAAGAACATGTTTTGTTGCTTTCCAATGAGTGGTCTTAGGCTTCTGCATGAACCTCGAAATATAGTTGACAACAAATACGAGATCTGGCCTAGTATTGGTCAGATATATGAGACTCCCAATCAACTGTCGATAGAGAGTACCATATACCTAATGTGAATCATCATATCATGATAACTGAAGTCCAGTCTCCATCGGAGTTGCCATTGGCTTGCAATCAGTCATGAGATATTTTTCCAGCAATGTCTTAACATATTTTTTCTGAGACACTTTGATGGAGTGCTCCTTCTGGCTGAATTCCGAACCAAGACAGTAATGGAGAAGTCTGAGATCTGACATCTCAAAATATTGACACAAGTCTCTTTTGACAAGAGAGATCATAGTTTCGAACTCCCTGTAATGAGCAGATCATCAACATAGAGTACAAGCAACACTATCTCGGAACCCTATTTCTTGAAATAGAGGTTTGCATCTGACGGACATCTCTTAAAACCATGCTGCAGGAGGTGATTGTCCATTTTTATATACCAAGCTCGAGGAGCTTATTTCGAGCCATATAAGGATTTGACCAATTTGCAAACTTTCTGTTGTTGGCCTTCCACTGCAAATCCTTCCAGCTGAGTCATATAGAATTCTTCTTGGAGATCACCATTTAGAAAGGCACTTTTGACATCCATCTGATGAACTTTCCACCCAAACTATGCTGCCATAGCATAAATAACTCGAATTGTTGTCATTCGAGCAGTAGGTGCAAAAGTTTCCTCGTAGTCAATGCCTTCCTTTTGAGCATAGCCCTTTGCAACAAGACAGGACTTATGCTTATCAATTGTCCCATCTACTTTGTAGTTGACTTTATACACCCATTTGCATCCAATGGGCTTCTTTCCGTGCGGTAGATCGACAAGATTCCAAGTTTTGGTTTTCATCAAAGACTTATACTCTGCATCCATAACAGCCTTCCACTGAGGCTCACCGAGAGCAACTTGTATTGATGCAGGTTCAAGATTGTCTATGGAAGACATAAACACCTTATCACTATCAATATCCATATCTTCTGTATCTCTTGTTGGATCTACAGAAAGTTCTTCAAAATATTTACACAGATCATCAACCCCAATATTATCTGTTGCAGCTTTCTCCTGTCAAGCCATGCTGCGAGTACGAGGCCTATCCAAAGTCAAATCTAGTGGAGTAGATAGCTTAGAGTATTTGATTGTATTTGTATACCACTTTGGATTCTTCTTATTAGGTTTTAAAGAAAATCCAGAAGAACCTCCAACCTTTGATGAAGGATATTTAACAACCTCAGTTTCCACAAGGTCTAGGTATACATCTGATGTGTTTGCTGATGTGAAAGCCTCATAAAAAACAACATCTCTACTTATGTGAATATTCTTGGTTAAGGGATCAATCAAATGATAACCCTTAGAGTGCTCATCATACCCAAGAAGAATACACTTCAATGTCTTCTCATCTAGCTTCTTCCTTTTCTCTTTTGGTATGTGCATGAAAGCTTTACATCCAAAAATGCGTAGATGAGAAATGGAGGGTTTCCTACCACTCTATGCTTCCTGTGGAGTCATTCCTTGTAGGGAATTTATGGGTGCCCTATTCAACAGATATACTATTGTGGTGACAACTTTTGCCCAATATAGTTGCTCAAGTCTAGCTCCTGTGAGCATGCAACGAACCATTTCCATGATGGAACGATTCCTCCTTTTAGCAACTCCATTTTTCTGAGGAGTATAAGCATTAGTTAACTATCTTGTGATCCCATTTTCTTTCAAGAATGCAAAAAATTCTTTAGAGGTGAACTCCCCCCCTTGATCTGAGTGGAGGGTCTTTATAGAAGTCCCTGACTCCTTCTCAACAGATTTCTTGAATTGCTGAAAGAAGCCAAATGCTTCAGATTTCAGTTGAAGAAATAATACCCACATATTTTGTGAGTAATCATCCAAAAATAACTAAAAATACCTCTTACCCCCACAACTGTTGGGAGTGAAGGGACCGCACAGATCGGTATGAACCAACTCCGAGAGGTTTCTTTGCTCTTGTAGAGCTCTTTTCAAAAGGCACTCTATCTTGCTTTCTCGCCTAGCGATCGAGCAAAGCTGGTAAAGTGGTAGAAAGGGAAGGAAGACCCTTTACCATCTCATACTTACTTAGCTCAAGTAAGTAACCAGAACTCAAATGTCCATATCTCTTGTGCCATAGGGAAGTTTCCTCCTTTGTAGAGATTGTCATGGCCTTCATCTTATTTTTCCATGGTGTGTAATTAGGACCTTTCAACAACTGATGAGAATCAGTCATTAGTTTTGCAGACATGATGAAGGTTCCCTATAACACCAATTGGTCCCCCTTTCGATATACCTTATGGTAGGTCGTTATACCATACAAAATACCCACCCTTACATGAGGGAAACTATAGGTATTTAGAAAGATCAACAAAAAATCACCCGCCCTTACGTGAGGGAAACTATAGGTGATCTTTAGAGATCATACGATACGTGGAACATAAGCAGTACTGAAAGGGAATCGCCTTGTTGATGGCACCTACCATAGAATATTCTTCTCATGCGTGGGGCGTAACTTCCCCTAAACACTATGAAGAATACTTTGTCAGGATTTATGCCTAAACACAAGAACGATTAAGGGTAGTGGATGGAGTAAAAAAATGCAAAATGGCAAACTTATTTCTCCTCGACGATTTATAGAGAACAAGCTCAGACGTCGTTGTAGCAGCTATATTAGGTGGTGGATACAGTAGCCCAATCACGATAGCTTTACCTGTAAGTGTTGGCCAGAGGTATCACAAATACCGAACGCTGTAGTGCAATAAATTGCATGGATGGGTTTTAATTATTTTGGGGACTTAGGGAGTGAATTTGATTTTAATTTTTAATGTTATAGTGCAAAAAACAAATATGCAACATACAACAAAAAAAAATGCCCACAGGAATAACCCACTAGGTGTCGGGCACAGCCAAAAATGCACCTTTACAATAATGCCAAAATTGCTTTTCAGAAAATTACTCACTTTCCCCCTTTGATTTTTGAAAAAAAAATACCCCCTTCTTTTTATCTTAAAAAAAATTCCCACAAATGAATTTGAAAATTATTTTAAAACCTTAAAGTTAAAAAAAAATATTAATTTTAATTTATATAGTTTTTTTAAAAAACCTTTAAAAAGAAATTAAAATCAAATTAAAAAATTTAATTTTAATTTATAAAGGTTAAACTATAGAAAATAAATTAAAATTAAAAATTAAAGTTTAACTTTAGGAAAAATAATTAAAAAAACATGTGGAATTTTTTTTTTTTTTTTACCTTTGTGGAAGGGGGGTCGGCGGGATTGGAACCCGCGACTTGCAGGCTCCCAGAGCCTTACCGCACAGTCCACCACCAGGTGGACTAGCGGGCTGATCCGTCAGGATCAGGGGCCCCCTCATATTTGAGGAGGTCCCGGTAGCCCTGCTGCTCTCGCTCCTCCTCCTCTTCTTGTCTGGCAGCGGCAGGTGGCCACGGGGGTGGCCTGCAGCCTCCGCTGCTGGTGGCGGCGCGATGGCCTGTAGCCATCGCTACTGTGGCCTGAGCATGGCATGGTTGCACGTGCAGCGTGTGACCTCGACTGTCACGCTTACAGCACGACCTTAAGAAGGGGAGGGGGGGTTCCAACGTCGCACGATGCGCGACATGGAATTTAGGGAGGGGGGCCTCCCAATGTCGCACGGACATGCGATGTGTCGAGGGAGGGGAGGGGGGGCCTCCCACAGTCGCGTCTGCATGACTGGAGTGGGGGGGAGGGGGCGCCTCCCAACCGTCGCGTCTGCGCGACGTGTTGGGGGGGTGTAGCCTCCCAACATCGCGCGTGGATGCATGACGTGTTGAGGGGGAGGATTATCCTCCCAACGTCGTGCGTCTGTGCGCGACGTAATTTTTTTTTTTAAATTCCGCGCTACGTCGCGCGATTGCGTGCGACATAATTTTTTTTTTTTTTAAATTTTGCAGAATGTCGCACGATTGCGCGTGGCGTGGGGGGTGGGGGGTTGGGAAAATACGTCGCGCGTTTGCGCGCGGCATGGGGGGGATCGCGTGATGGGCTGCGCGATCCTCAATCAGCCCAACAAAAAAAATTAAAAAAAAAAAAAATCTACCTTCCTAGCACAGAAAAAAATGTGTCCTCCCAGCAAAATACAGCAACCAGATGTTGTGTTCCCAGCAAAAAAAAATTTACAGTCGCACGTCCTAGCAAGCGTCTGCAAAAAAAAAATCTTGCACAAGCTCGGATACCATGATGGAGTGCTCCTTCTGGCTGAATTCCAGACCAAGACAGATATATATACAAGCATTGAATCTAGCACAGTTTCAAAATAAATATTATATTTGACATCTAGAAACCTCAAAATAATTCTACTTTTACTAATTATAATGTTTCTAAAAATTTCTCTACTTATGCAAACGCTATGATTTGTACTAATTTGTTATTATAAATCCAAGCCCAAGGTAAAAAGGTGGTTCTTAAGGTGCAACACTTGCATGATCTACTTAAACATTAGATGAATTCCCCCTGATCAATGTCTAAAATATTTTATTTTCCACTTTCTTGAAGGATTCAATGTCCTCTGAGAGTTCAAAAGGGGGATTGCAATCAATGTTCTCAAGCCTCTCACATCCCCTAGACCGACTATCATGGAGCTAGATGTTGGTCTAACTATAATTGTAGACACAAACCATAGGATTATGGTCCTATAGGCTAGGCTAAGTCTCTGTATAGACACAGACCATAGGATTATGTAACCAAAGACTCAATTCTCTTCTTGTACCATTCCCCACAATTGTATTGTTGGAGATCTAAATATTGACCTCTTTCTTCCTCTCAATGGGAGACAATGATTTCTCTAATGGTAGGGGATACTTCAGGGCAATAGGCAGAGTGTCACAATGTAGATGAATAGTCTATATGGATGACCATTACTAAGGAACCTAATCCATAGGTGGGGTGGGGTGATACCTTAGTTAAATATTCTCCCTTCCACTTTTTCTATTCCTATTATTTCATAATCTCTTAGCAGATTCTTGCTTTCCATTTTTTGGATTTTGAGTTTTGTTTTTGTAATCCCTAAAATCTTATGTAATTCTAGGAAGGACCTTTGGCATGGATATTTTAGGGTGTGCTTCCATACCACCTATTTTTTTTGTGATTAGTGTAATTTTATTATTATTTTAATAATATAATTCAATTTTCAACAAACAAATATGCCATAAATTATTATTTTTTAATATTTAAATCATTTTTCAAAATTAATTTTTTTTCTATAGTATCTTTATTTCCTAGAGTTTAAATGATTTTGCTAAAACCCTATTTGTAAATACTTTGATATGTACAAAAATTAAATCCAAATAAATCTATTATTTAATATTACATATATGAGAAAAAACCATACAAATATGAGGTAAGACTCTTCTAAGGAGAAAACTACAAAGAGAAAAGCTCTTGAATAAATAGAAAGATCAGATCCTAAAATCCTTGTTATGTAAGAACGCAACAAAGAAATATAAAAACTCATTATAGTTCAAAAAAATAAATCTATTACAACTTAATTACTCTTTCATACTTTGCCCATCTCTTACATCCTACACCTATTTATACAAGGGCATTTGGAATGAATTGGCTATAGGCTTTACATTATGGCTTTTTACCTTTCCAATAGTGTGTGCCTTAATCTCCAAAAACCTTTATACACAATGAAATTGTGAGTCATGCACAACCTATATTTATATAACATGTGTCACTTTAAACTATTATAACATGACACATATCTTAAAGTCATATAAGAAGTTTCAAAATAACATCCTCATCCATGTATGCATAATAACTCATATAGAGAGTGCAGATAGAGAATAATTTTTAACTATTATTTTCATAAAATTACAAGAATAATAAATATTTATCTAAGTCCTAGATTGAACCTAAAAATAAAGAATGATTTATATTCCTTACATTCCCCTAATATTTACTTTGGCTTAAGAAGATTGACATTAGTACAAATTTCTTTTCATGTCAACTTCTTTCAAACCTAAATTAATATAACACTAAAGGAATTTCTACTTATGTGATGGATTAGTTAAGATATTAACCGTTTAATCATTTGCAGGATAATATAAGAGATAAATTTACTTTGAGTCAAGTAATTCTCTAGTAAAATGATGATAGACATCAATTTGTTTGATCATATCATAAATAATTAGGTTATTTTGCTAACTCTTTACACTTAGATTATCATAAAGAAGTGTCATTAAGAATTTTTATGATACCCAAAATGTTCAATAAGTATTCTTAAGTTTCTTCATTTGCAAATCTAATGTGACATTTGTATTTATATTCAAATGAATATTATATCTATTCTAATAAATTAAAATAAAACCTATAGAAAAACAATACCCACTAGTGAATTTATGATCATTAGGGCCTCTTGCCACATCAAAATTTGCATAAACACTTAAAATAAAGTTAGGTTAACAACAATATATATATATATATATATATATATATATATATATATATATATATATATATATATATAAAATATTTAATGTGCTTTTCACATATCCAATAATCCTATTTTTGGATTCTAAATGAGTTGCATAAGGATTTGACATAACTCTGGACATTAATCCTATATTAAATGCAATAGTCGGTTTAATGTTTATCAAATAATTTAACTATGAAAATATTCAATAAGTATTCTTAAGTTGCTCCATTTGCAAATCTAGTGTGACATTTGTATTTAGCTTCAAATGAAGATAATTTCTATTCTAATAAATTACAATAAAACCTATAGAAAAACAATATCCACTAGTGAATTTTTTATCATTATGGCCTCTTGCCCAAGAAAAATTTGAATCAACACTTAAAATAAAGTTAGGTGAATAGAAAGATATATGTATATAATTTAATTTTCTTTTCACATATCCAATAATTCATTTTATGGATTCCAAATGAGTTTCATAAGTTTTTAACATAACTTTGGACATTAATCCTACATTAAATACAATAGTTGATTTAATGGTTATCAAATAATTTAACTATGAAAAATATTTTAAATGTGGGTTTAAGGTCTTGGTTCAATGGTCAAAATTCTTCTATAGGAGCAAAAATACAAGGTTTCCAATCCCTCAGGCCTCGTAGTATTGATGGGCATATTGCATCATCATAGCTGGCTACGTAAAAGGTTTACCCAATGCAACTAGAGGTTATAGTGGCGATAAGGATCAATATTTGAAACCATGAAGAGGTATATAAAATTATAATGAATTACTAATTCCTCTAGTATAATAAATAAAAAAATTATAAATGTTAAAATAAATGTAAGAGGAATTTACACCATTTTTAATATTTTAATTCCAAGTTCAAAAGGATTAGAAACAACTTCAAAATCATCCATATGGAATCCAAATAACAAAACTTTTTTTTAATTTTCTTAAAAATTATTTTTATTATTGAATTAATAAACAATACACTTGTTCACAAAAAAAAGTGGGTGGCAAGAAAAAGCGCACTCCAAAAGTTAGACTTGTTAGAAATAGAGCATATTACATTATTTGGGTCATGTAAATGTACCTTCCTTGGTACATACTTAGGACATTAGGTTACTTTAGGGGGAATTTATCTAGTTACTTCATGCAATGTAATAAATACACAAGTGTCAATATGCAAGTTGTAATGTGCAAGGTGTCCACTTGTACAACTAGATAGAGTTTTGATCGAGGAACTTATCTTCCTATATAATGGCCATAGATGTAGCATTAGAATAAGCATCCTATATCATCATAGAGGAGCATCACAATGTGTGGTATATATGCAGTAGGGTAATGTGTGTGAGATAAGCTCAAAGCTCCCTCATGGAGCAGTAGCATATTGTATGGAGTGCCCATTTCCTTCATTGCTACTATTGTAATATTTTTTTCATTTCTATTTATAGCATATTTTAGTCATATCGCAAATCTATTTTATTTCTTTCTGCATCTTGTTATTGGTATCACCCAATGTATGTGGTATAAAAATCTAATAGTGGTATCAAAGCTACGGTAGATCAAGCCATAATAGGTCTATAGGGAAACCACCATTATTATTTGATCCTAAGTTCCTTGAGAACCTGATGCACCTTTGGACTAGTCACTATCAAAATTTCTCAGAAGATTCTAGTGGTATAATTAGGGAGAGTTACAAGTGAGGATTGAAATATTAGTTTTAGAAATACTGAGATTGCATAGGGCTAAAGTGTTTCCATAGAGTTGAAGTAAAACTTGTGAAGACTAGGACTCAGTATTTGATCCACTAGGTTGATGAATCAACTAGTGAAGATAAGAGATCTAGAAATACTTACCTAAAAGTTTCTTTTACTGTAGGGAATTAATACTCAGATGATTGGGATAACTCCTACAACAAAAATCTAGTTGACCTCAACTTCATTACCTGAAGGTCAAAGTGACTTCATAGTGCAAATATTAGTTGTTGCAAAAAGGAGACTTCAAAAGAGTATTCTAGAAAATAATCATGGTGAATTCTAGAGATAGGAGATCTCCATTTATAGATTGAATAATTTCACAAGAATAAAAGGCCATAGTAGCCTTGATACAGAAGAAAATGCCATAGAAGCCTTGATCTAGAATAAAATGTCATAAGAGCCTTGATCCAGAAGAAAAGGCCATAAAAGCCTTGATCTAGAATAAAATGCCATAGAAGCCTTGATATTGAAGAATTGATATTGAAGAATAGGCCATAGAAGCCTTGATATTTAAGAATAGGCTACAAAATCCTTGATACTGAAACATGCCTTGGATGCCTTGTATCCTGAAGAATATTCCAAAGAAAAGGATCTAATTTAGAAGAATATTTTTGTACTAATATTTTTGTTGTAGGTATATGTGATCCAATAAGTTGGAAAATCTTCCCACAAGAAAGTTAGGAAGAAAAACTTCTTAAGAATCAAAACAGTACCTGAATAAAAAGAGATCAAGAGGAGAACTTATTGAAAAAATTCCATCCTAGGAAGAAGAAGAAGGACTAGAAGAGTCCTTAACATATATAGAAGTAGCAAAATTAGAGATCTAGGAGAATATCTCAATGCCAACACTTCCGAAAGTAGAAGGTTGAAGATAAGATCTCTAGGAAGACCATGAGAAGCTACAAGATCAAAGACCTTCATGAGGTCTCGATGAGCATCCCATTAAAGGATAGGAGAGCCTTGCTAAAGAAATATTCAAAGGAAAACTCACTAGAGAAATACACTACCAAGGAGAAGTTCCTGATAGTGAAGGAATTGGGATAATTACTGCCATCCGACAACAAGCCCAAGAGGAGGAGAATTTTGTAAGGAGTTCCAAATCTGAGTAGAAGAAGAATCTAGTGAAGACCTCAAGATATTTAGAATCTTGAGGAGAAGATCTTGCCTAAATTTAGAGTTTGACATGAAGACTTGAAATTAGAAGACACTTATCAAATCTAGGAGATTTGAAGATTACCTCCTATAGAAAGAGATCACTACTTTAGAGATAAAAACTTCTCCAAATATATATCAGAAGGAGGAGATTGCAAGAGGAGATAAAATCACAAAATTCTAGGCTCGTGATATAAAGTTTGAGACCATCAAAATTGGTGAAGAAGAAACTATTCAAAATAGTCTACAAAGAGCTACAAGATCGTATTCAAGGAAGCAAATTGGTGTTCTTAGAAACCAAGATCTACATCCTCTATAGAAGCAGAAAATAAGCTACACAAGTATTCATAAAAAGGTAAGCAAGAAGGTGATCTTAAATCAAGTTATCTAACCTGGATTTTTTTGAGCTCTGCTAGGGTTTGATGAGGAAAGTTGCTTTGCTAGAATTTTTTTGAGACCTATCTGGTGGGCTCTGTAGGGATGGCAGCAGTTTCTAGAGGAGGTATGAACAACTAGAGGAATGTAGTGATGGCATCAGGTCCATCACAGAGCGTGCATGCTAGGGCTGGTATTTCTTTTAAAAATGATTGGAAGGAACAACATTTCCCATTGCATGTCAGGAATCGCTTGTTAAAGAACAATGGATGTTTGAAACAATGTGAAGCCAGGCCGGTTCTAGTGGTTCAACCAGACTCGGTGGTAGAAGATGTGGAGTATTTAACCAAAAATGCGCTTATTGGTAAATTTATGGGCATCCAACTTTCTCTTCCCTTTGTGGAGGCTTGGGTTAGGAAGACTTGGAACCCTGAAGGTGATGTGGAGGTGATGCTAAGTGCAAACAGCTATTTTATGGTGGTTTTTTCTTGTCTTGCGGATCGTAACAAAGCATTTGAAGGAGGTCCCTATTTTTGTAACCAAGCGGGACTCTTTCTTAAACCTTGGCATGTGGGTTTCAACCCATCAGAGGAGCGATCGTCACGGGTTACGATGTGGGTTCGGCTTCCATGGCTCCCATTGGAGTTTTGGAGAAATGACATCTTGCATATGATTGCCCTTCTACTTGGGAAGCCGGTTGGGCCATCACGACAGATGCTGGATAAAAAGGTAATCTTTGTTGCTCGTATCTGTGTTGAAATTGATTTAAACAATCCTATTCCAGATTCTATTGAAATATAGTTCAGATCAACCAAATGGGTTCAAAAACTTGACTATGAAGCTCTTCCATTTCGTTGTTGGATTTGCCATGAATATGGCCACTTACAAAGAAAATGCCCTAAGTTTGTCCTTCCTGGGGCTTCAAATCCTGGGCCCTATCGAGCTGTACAAAATATGGATAAAGGAAAAGCCCCGATAAAGGAGGGGGATCAGGATAAGGAAGTCTTTGTTACGGTAAAACCTTAGAAAAAAGGAAGAAAGGCAAAAAAAGACATTAAGGATAACCAACCAGATGCTCAGCTCAACCGTTTTGAAATTCTAGAGAATCTTGATCAGTGCATGGAGATACTTGAAACATCGCTACCTGTTATAGATATAACATGACCAAATCAGTTGTCTCTTCATGAGGTGGAACCAAGGGAACCAAATATAGGGGGTTTAAATGAAGAACATAGGGCTTTGGTTTCGAGTATAGGTGATATGGTTGGCCCTAGCCCTGGAAGTGAAGTTATCTTAGAAAATGGCACAGATTTAGATATGCCCTCTCCTACCCAGGCACTGATGCAGTCATCCATGGACTGTAAAACTCCTATGGTGCTGGGATTGCAGCATAAAATAATTAAAAAAAATGCTTTAGATAAGAATATGAAGGTGGGTCGGAAGAAAGACCAGGATAAAATTAAGTTAATGGGGGAGACTTTGGTAGAGTCAAGTTTGGTGAGAACATTGGACTCCCATTTTTATAACCCCCAAAAATGATTATACTTTCATGGAATGTAAGGGGGTTGAACAGCATCCCAGGACAAAAAGTTGTTCATGATTTGATTCGTGTTCATTCTCCGGATGTGGTTTTTATTTAGGAGACTAAATTAGCTATTGATAGTTTGTTCAATATTGCTCCCAAGTTGTGGATAAAGGGGAAATGTAAGTGTATTTGTGCATGTGGATATGCTGGTGGCCTTGCTTGTTTATGGGATCCAGTTAATATCTCTCCTCTTACCTGGATTTCTAGCAGGTGGTCTATTTCGATGATCGGGCATGATAATGAATCTGGTGAGACCATCCTACTTACAAACATGTATGCTCCTATTGATTACAATGGTAAAGTGAATTTATGGGAGCACATTGGCTTTGTGAGAATTCTGGCTCCCCTGTACCCATGGATTTTGGCTGGAGACTTCAATTCTATCACTTGTATGGAGGAAAAATGTGGTGGGATTGATCGTCTTGAGCCTTTTTCTTCTGTCTTCAATGCTCATATCCGGGCCTTGAACTTGGTTGACATAAAGCTAGATAATGGGATATTTACCTGGCATAATAGAAGATGTGGGGAATATTCCATTTTAGAGAGACTGGATAGGTTTTTGATCTCTAGTTTTTGGATTGGCAATAATAGAAGCGCTAGTTCTATGATTCTGGAGGGTAGAGGATCTGATCATTGGCCTATCAAACTCTCTGCTCTAGAGTTAGGGCTAAAAAAGAATCCCTCATTTAAGTTTCAACTTATGTGGCTGTGAGATCCTAAGCTTCATGATTTCATGTGAGGCTAGTGGACTAATGGCAAACCTCCTCATGGCACCGCTATGTACTCCTTTATGAAGCGGCTTCAATTTGTTAAGCATAAATTGAAGAGATGGAATAGACTAAATTTTGGGAACCTTTCCTTGGCTAAGTTGGCAGCTCTTAGGAGGGTGGAAGAAGCCTCAAGGAATATTAGAGATCAGGGACTCATAGAGGAGCTTCTTGTTGAGGAATCTGAGGCTGTAAAAGACCTTGCTGAATGGGAACTGAGGGAAGAAATTTTTTGGAAACAAAAAGCTTGAGTAGATTGGCTTCAGGAAGGGGATAGGAACACAGCCTTATTTTATAACTCTGTTAAGGCTCATCGTAATGGTAACCTGATTACCTCTCTTGTTAATTCTCAAGGTGCCCTGCTTTCTTCTTTCAAGGATATTTCAGAAGAGACAAAGAGGTATTTTTCCTCTCTCTTCAAGCAGGATGCCCTCTCAGATGATGAGGAAGAAAAAATTATTCTAAACTATATTCCCTCGATTGTTTCTAGAGAGATGAATGAGCACTTGATGGATCCAATTTCCCTTGAGGAGATGAAAAGTGTTGTATTCAAGATGAAAAATGGGAAATCCCCGGGTCCGGATGGATTCCCGATTGAGTTTTATCAAGAGTTTTGGGAGTTAATAAAATTTGACCTTTTGGAAGTGGTCCGTGAGTCCCAAAAGAACAAACAGATGCTAAGGGCCCTAAATGCTACCTTTGTGGTGCTTATTCCCAAGAAAGAGGGAGCGAATTCCCTGGATATGTTCAGGCCTATTGCTCTATGTAATGTTGTATATAAGATCATCACAAAAATTATTGCTTGAGAGGCTGAAGATATGGTTGAGCAAAATCATCTCCGAGGAGCAAGGTGGGTTTGTTGTTTGGCGGACAAATCATGGATGGGGTTGTTATTGCTACAGAAGCTATTCACTCAATGGAAAATTCTAAGGAGAAAACTATGTTCATTAAGTTGGACATGGCAAAAGCCTATGACAGAGTTAGATGGTCCTTTCTTCAAAAAGTTCTTGCTGCTTTTGGCTTTGAGGAGGAATGGATTAGATGGTTGATGAGCTATATTTCTTCTTCCTCATTCTCTGTTCTTGTTAATAAAGAGACAACGAAGCTTTTTAAGGCCTCGAGGGTATTGAGGCAAGGAGATCCTCTATCTCCTTATTTGTTTATCATTATGGCAGAAGGGTTGGGCAGATTACTCAAGTCTCAGGTCAGGCATGGTCTCATTCAGGGTGGAAGTGGGATAACAGTTTGCCACCTCTTTCCCACCTTCAATTTGTTGATGATACTACTTTGTTGGGAGTTGCCACTATCAAGGAAGCTGGAAACATTAGATAGTATCTTGACATATATCTTGGTGCTTCTGGATAGGTGATTAATGAGGACAAGTCCTTTATTTTCTTCTTCAATACCCCCCCTCTTATTCAAGCCAGGATTGCTTGCATTCTAAGATTCCAGGTTGGGACTCCCCCTTCATTTATCTTGGGATCCCGATTTCATCTCTTCCTCTGCCTAGATCTTCTTGGAAGTCTATACTTGATAAGTTTAGAAGGAAGGTAAATCACTGGACTATCAGATGGCTATCCTCTGTAGGTAGAGTATTGCTTTTAAAATATGTTATTCAAGCTTTACCCATTTATAGATGTTTTGTGCAAACAACTCCTTCTCGTTTCATCAAGGACATGGATGCTCTGTCAAGACAATTTTTGTGGTCTGGCAAACTTGATCAATCTAAATGGAGTTTGGTTAGATGGGATTCCATTTGTAGGCCAGTTCAATAGGGAGGCCTTGGGTTGCGACAGACAACTCTTTCTAGGCAGGCTTTGGCTGCGAAACTTTATTGGATATGGTGTACCTCTCAAGATAAAATTTGGGCTAAAATATTATCTTATAAATACTTGAGAGGTATTTCTGAGGCAGATATCCCTAGAGCCAGTTTTGTTGGGAAAGGTTCTGTTATCTGGGACACTCTGAAAAGAGGAGCTAATTTAATTAAGCAGGGTTTGTTCTAGATTTGCAATCGGGGATCAGATGTTCTTTTTTAGGAGGATTATTGGGATGGCCACCCTCCTATCTTGACTCAATATCCTAGGTTACATTCCCTAAGCATTTGTTTCTTGGAAGTAGGCTGGTATCATGTGGAGGACTTTAAAAAAATATAGTATTTTGGAAATATGGAGATGTACAAATAGAAAGATCTGCAGGAATGGCCCCAAGGGGGATTGGCCAAGGATAAAGAGGTGCTTGCTCTTATTCTTGTAGGGAGGTACTATTATTCATTGAGGGATAAAGAAATTTTGGCTTGGAACCCTAATCCCAATGAAACCTACTCTGTAGCCTATGGTTATCAAGTTCTTGATAAGCAAAAGTTCGGAAGTCTCCCTGTCACATGGTGGAAAAAGGTGTGGAATAGATTTGCTTGGCCGAAATGTAACTTTTTTCTCTGGCTGGTAGCTCGTAATAAATGCCTCACTTGGGATAACTTGAGGAAGAGGGGATTTTAGGGTCCCTCTTTATGTGTCCTTTGTGGTAAGAATGAGGATGACTCTTCTCATTTATTTTTCCAATGCTCCCTTGCTAGAGACATTTGGCACTATTGGTGGAGTGCCTGGAACCATCCTTGTTTTCATGTGCTCTCCTTAGTGGAGTTTTGGAGTAGTCTGGGCAGACCTCCGACCAAGGCCCCCTTCCTCCAAGTGGCTTGGAATTTGGGCCCTTCTTGCATCATCTGGAAGATTTGGCTAAAAAAAAATTGATGCATTTTTGAGGGAAGTCATTTGGCTGTTCAACAGATCTGGAAAAGGATCCTGTGTATGGTTCAAGAAACTATCCATAGTAAATTTGATTTGGACCCTCATTTGGACTCTATGGAGGAGAAGGTACGACAAGCCCTTGGTTTGTTTGGGGTTGGTGTGAATTCTTCTAGCCCTAGTAGGATTCCTCAGCTTAGCAAGAAGGTTAGGAGAGAGGGTATATGGAGACTGCTCCCTAGAGGAGTTTTAAAAATTAATACTGATGGGTCGTCTAGGGGAAATCCTGGACATGCTAGAATTGGTGGTGTTGGGAGAGATTCTGTTGGCGTGGTCAGTTTTTTCTTTTCCATTTATAAAGGTGTTCACTCCAACAATCTTATGGAAGCTCTGGCGATACTTGAGGCCTTGCAAAGGGGGTTTTCTCTTGGATGGCGCAGGATTATTTGTGAGTCTGACTCTCAAATTTTGGTTAATATTTTAAACAACAAAAGAGTGGAGGATGTTAATTGGCAGTTGGCCTCTGTGACCATTCAGATTCTCAGAATGAGTGAAGAGTTCAAATTTATATCCTTTGTGCACATTCCAAGGGAATGGAATGGGGTTGCTGATTACCTGGCCAAAAGGGCTTCTAAGCTATTGGATACTCAGAGTATTGATAACTGGGAGAGTCTCCCGTCTAGGGATTCTCAAAACCTACGGGAGTTGATCCATAAGGATGTTCAGACTTAATGTAGTTTGTTTTTTTTGGTTTTCTTTGGGAGTTGACCTTGTCTAGTGATTTAGCTTGTCTTGTTGCTTATTTGAGTCCTGGGTGGGGGCTCAGCTATACTTTGTAATCCAGAATTTTTATCAATAAATTTTTACCCCTTTATTTAAAAAAAAAGGTAAGCAACTATCGGTGTAAGTAGATTCATTAGGTGAATTACTTATCAAATTTATTAAAGCACCTTCATCCTTATTAAAGTTGCAAAAAGGAGATTTGTATTACAGTGTTCAAGTGTGCAAAAAGAAATATTATTTTTAAGTTTCATTTGCACATTAGGAGTTGATTAGATTTCAAAATTTTAATAATATATCAATTAGCCTATTATCTACTTTTGAAAGCAAATGAAGACTATCTCCTAATATCTTTCTTGTAAAAAAATTTCAGAATATATCTTTCTTGAAGGTTCATTTATGATTATTATTGATTAGTTATAATTAATTTATTAAGTGCATTTTCCTAAGGTTATATTGGAGTGATAAGGTGTAATTTGTTAGTGCATTAAAAGTATAATTATTATATTTATTTGCACTATTATTACTCTCAAAATAAATTAACTTTGTGCTTTGAAATAAAGGCTACAAAATCTAGTTTGGATCAAGTGTCTAAAGGCACTTTTTAAAGCACAAAAATCTACAAATCATAGTGGCCAATAGAAGCCACAAAAATTGGTTAGTAAAAGCAAAGGAAAAAGAAAAAAATCTAACCAAATAAGAAGCTTCTAAGATTGAGACTTGGTGAGTCTAAAATCCAAAGCACTAAGGGTTAGTGCAACTAAAAGAAATATTCTATTCTACAACATTTACAAGGCTTGGATTCACCATAAATTATCCAAGTAAAAAGGGTAAGGATTCTAGCCAAAGATACATCCTTAAAACCCTCATTTTGCACTCATCAATCTGCTACAAAAATAAGAATTTTAGACCTGCAAAAGAGTGCAAGGAAAAATATGCATAAAAAGGATTCTATATACATGTAAATGTTACATTGTGTTGCACTTTGAAAATACGTCAAACATAGGTAAAGGAGCAGATTTAAAGGTGCCACAATAGGCACAACATGTACAAGGAAAAATCAGTCAAAGGAAAGGCCAAAAGATCGAGCGTTCTCCATCACCGAAAGGGCATTCTCTCCAAGATCGAACCTAAAGACAATGGAATTTTTATGTAAATTATAGCAAGCCTCTCAAAGGCTATTTACGTAATCTAAAGGATCAAAAGGAAATCTATCATGAATGTGTATGTAAATCATATCAAGTTAGAAGAAGTTATCTACGTAAAGTAAAATATAGATCACATTTCAACATTCAAAAGAATCAAGATTCACCTCTATCATCATGAACAGGGAGCACAACGTAGGGATAATTACACAATAGGAAATAAGATGCTACTTTGGGAGTAGCATCAACAAAGGGTAGCAAGAAAGCTACCTCATCCTCAACCAAAGATCCAAGGTAGATCACAGATTATCTAAAAAAAAAAAATACATTGATTGCTCTTCAAGAAATTGATGCAAGCTAAGGAGAAAGACATTCGAAAGAGTTATAATCTCATTCTTGGAGGTGTTACATAGGAAAATCCATGCAAAATGGTTGAGTGTCACTTGACACATTATTCCCTCATGGCTATCATTTCTCTAACACTCAAGAGATAAACATTGAGAGTGCTCAAGCAAGAAGGATACATTACAACTGGAAGAGCAATGTTACAAGAAGAGGAGGCAACATTACTAAGCTATTTGAGTGCCACTTATTTCCAAAATATTGCCCAGCTGGTGGAGCAACTTTACAAGAAGAGGAGGCAGTGTTACTAAGCTATCTAAGTGCCACTTATTTACCAAAGACTACCCGACTAGTGGAGCAAAGTTACAAGAATATAAGGTAACGTTACTACGCTATTTGAGTACCACTTGTCCACAAAATACTGCCCATATATGCAGTGTTGAGAGTGAAGGGATAGCAATTCATGTCCAACATTCGTAGAGTATGTGAAGAACAAGCGTAGTCTAGTCAATCCACAATGTGGAAGAAGGAGAGCATAGGAGTGTTAAATACTCCATTGAAAGGGCTGACATTTACTATCCAAGCATCGATGAAAAAGCTTGGTAGCCATACCACACTTGTTTACTCAGTCTCATCAAATCAAGCATCATAGATGTTGGAAATATGTTGAATATTTTCCATGTTATTCAAGTTCGAGCTATTTTTAGACAAGCTATTTATAGATATTTTATTTATAAACAAGTTATTTATAGGCATGTACTAGACACTCCAAATGGTTTTAGGGTTTAAGCTATTTTTAGACATGATATTTTTAGCTGTGCTATTTTTAGACCCATATGGGATTTTAGGGTTACTATATTTGAACCCTTGCATTATTCATCCATGATATTGTAAAAATCCATGCATGTTATTTTGTTATATATATCGCACTTGCATGAAGGTTTGGAGAGATAAAAGGAGAATATTATTGCATTGGAAATGGTCAAGTTAATGCAATAATAAAAATAATACCATGATATTGTAAAAATCCACGCATGTGCTTTTGTTATATATATCGCACTTGCATGAGGATTTAATTGAGATAAAAGGAGAATATTATTGCATGGAAATAGTCAAGTTAATGCAATAATAAAATAATACCATGATATTGTAAAAATCCATGCATGTGCTTTTGTTATATATATCGCACTTGCATGAGGATTTAATAGAGATAAAAGGATAATATTATTGCATTGGATACGGTCAAGTTAATGCAATAATAAAATAATACCATGATATTGTAAAAATCCATGCATGTGCTTTTGTTATATATATTGCACTTGCATAAGGGTTTGGGAAGATAGGTAGACAGAGAGAATATTATTGTATTATAGACGGTGAAGTTAATACAATAATAATATTGTACTGGTTTTTCCTGGTTGAGAGTTTCCAAGATAAATATTGTGTAATGTGTGAATTTGTTATCTTCTTCTTTTGATTTTGTTATTACTATTTTTTAGTTTTATGTTTATTGGGGTTGTTAATTTCTCTTCAGTAGATAGGGTACATATAGGACTGTCATATTTCATTTAAAATTAGTGTCATCCAATTTTGAAGTCAAGAGGTCTAAGGTAAGAAAAATATCTCATTAATATTGCTTTCAAACATTGGAGATATAAGGTTATATTTTTATGGATTATTTTTAAGGTTGAGAAAGCAAAGACATAGGAGATAACTTACCTAAAAATCATAATATTATTTGTAAATTAACCTAGGAGATATAAGGCCTTCTACTTATGTTGAATCATTTAAATATTTTACAAATATTATTATTTTTTCTAATTTTCTAAAGTTGGGTGTCATAATTTCCACTACTACAAATTGATTTATTGGAAATTAGAAAAAATGAAATTAAATTTTAAAGGGCCCTTATAAGAGGTTTATCAATATCATATAAAGGTTATAAATTATAATGTTTACTTGTCTCAAATTCTCTCAAACAGAGATAAAATATCCAACATTAAAATCTCTTGAAATCTAGATAAAGTGCTTAGTTCAATTGGAGTAGTAAGGACAATAGAAGTTGATTTTAGCATTTTTATAACTTTAAAAAATTAACCAATATTGAACTATATTTCTCAAAAACACTTTATATCTTGTCCAAAAAATACTAGGGAGTCATGAGCAATTCTACTAAACTTGGTAATATCAGATTCTATTGTTTATCAAGTTGCAAATCCATTAGCAATATATAAGCTATCTAAAAAACCTAAAATCCTTAAGAGTACTCATTCTCATTACTAGGGAAACATAAGGAAGCCCAAAATAGGAGATAACTTACCTAAAAAACATAATATTATTTTCAAATTAACCTAGGAGATATAAGGCCTTCTAATCAAGTTGAATCATTTAAATATTTTGCAAATATTATTTTTTTTTGTAATTTTCCAAAGTTGGGTGTCATAAGGTCTACTACTATAAAATGATTTATTGGAAATTAGAAAAATTGAAATTAAATTTTAAAGGGTCCTTATAAGAGGTTTATCAATATCATATAAAGGTTAGAAATTATAATATTTACTTGTCTCAAATCCTCTCAAATAGATATAAAATATCCAACATTAAAACCTCTTGAAATCTAGAAAAAGTGCTTAGTTCAATAGGATCAATAAGGATAATAGAAATTGATTTTAGCATTTTTATAACTTTAAAAAATCAACCAATATTGAACTATATCTCTCAAAAGCACTTTATATCTTATCCAAAACATACTAGGGAGTCATAAGGAATTCTACTAAACTTGGTAATATAAGATTCTATTGTTTATCAAGTTGCAAATCCATTAGCAATATATAAGCTATCTACAAAACCTAAAATCCTTAAGAGTACTCATTCTCATTACTAGGGAGACATAAGGAAGCCCACAAGGATCAAGGATAAATATAGGTTTTATCAAAACAATATTATAAAATTCTATTAGAATAAAATCCTATCTCATCTCTTCAAAATGGAATATAATGAATGTGGAATTTGCTTCAATAGAAATCAATCTACAAAAAATGAAAATATGTGGTACATTGATTTTGGAGCAAGTCATCACATGATAGGAAATAGACAATGCTTCAACTATATTGAAGATAACAATAGCTAAAAACTAATAATTGTGGATATCCAAACTTATCCTATACATGGATATGGATATGTAACACCTAGCAGATCATTTCTAAATATTCTACTAAAAAATGTATTGTATGTTTTTGTATTAACATTCAATCTCATTTCAGTAAGCAATTTGAGAGAATATAATTATATGGTCAAAGTTTTATATATGGATGTAATCAATACATGTCTCATCATGAATCAAGGTGAAATTAAAGCAATAGGGTCTATCAATGGAAATACATACATCTTAGATTCAATGGAAATTTTACAAGATACTGTGATATTTCAAAAAGTTACTAACATATTTCCAAAGGAACAGGTTGATGAAAATTAAGAACCGATATGACATAGAGCTAACCATAGAAGAACCAAAATCAAGAATATGAGAGGACAAGTGCACCATTCTCTACTGAGCCATCAATACTTAGAACCAAACAAACATACATCCAAGGAGATCAATGAAGGAGGATGGATATAAGACAACCATGGTGAATCTGAAGAAGCGAAATATCATTTCAAAGATGAAGTTATAATTCAAATCCATCATATGGAATAAGATCCACATAGAAGACTAAATTATTCAATACCCAAATATTGTAATACCAGGGGATGTTAGAAATAGAGTATATTATGTTATTTGGGTCATGTAAATGTAACTTCCTTGGTACATAATTAGGACATTAGGTTACTTTAGGGGGAATTTATCTAGTTAATTCATGCAATGTAATAAATGCACAAGTATCAATGTGCAATCTATAATGTACAAGGTATCCACTTGTACAACTAGATAGAGTGTCATCCAAGGAACTTATCTTACTATATAATGTCCATACATGTAGCATTAGAAGAAGCGTCATACAAAATCATAGAGGAGCATTACAATGTGTGGTAGATAGGTAATAGGGTAGT
This sequence comes from Wollemia nobilis, assembly GCA_028583015.1. Taxonomy (NCBI): domain Eukaryota; kingdom Viridiplantae; phylum Streptophyta; class Pinopsida; order Araucariales; family Araucariaceae; genus Wollemia; species Wollemia nobilis. The sequence goes on along the minus strand of JAQPPZ010016917.1, from coordinate 9,787,615 downwards.
GTGTGAGAGCTATAATGTCAGATATCCCTCATGGAGTAGTGGCATATTATATGAAGTGCACATTTCCTCCATTGCTACTATTGTAATATTTTTGTCATTTTTATTTATAGCATATTTCAATCATCTCGTAGATCTATTTTATTTCTTTCTACATCTTGTGATTGGTATCTCCCAATGTATGTGGCATAAAATATACAAGACTAAGGAACATTTCAAAGCAAGAAAATAGTAGTATGGGGAAAACAGATACCATATCTTATCAACATCAAAAACAAAAATAGCTAGGTGCACCAAGGTAAAATAAGTTAAGTGGTTAGAGCACCACCAATATGAGGAGGATCTTTGTCTTTAGCATTTCCCCACTCAGGAAGGTGGATAGGTTCATAAAGAGTAGGTTTATATCCAAAGGTAATAGAAGTAACTATAAGAACTCGGGTCTTGTAAATATAGCCTACTCTTGACTAGAATTATCCCATATTGTGTTTGAGTAGTAGAATGCCACCACTAACAAAGAACCCAAGGGTAAACGAGCAAGGTGATAGACCATCCATAGAGTAAAATAGGGGAATGTTGATATGATGATGAACTTTTGGGATGGCTAGCTGGAGAATGATTGTGAGATTGTTGGGTATGTCAACTTTGGTCATGTCGATGCTCTTTTTGATTGGGTTGCCATTTTTAACAACCTAGAGAAGGAGGTACTATGGACATAAAATAGGAGGCATTGGCCCAATGGTCAAGTAAAACCTATAAATGCTCCACTTTTTGGGCCACATTGTTAGCCTATTCTTAAATTGAAACCATAACATTTGAGCAAATAATAAATTTAGCATGCATTGATAAATCAATAGAAGCACTCAGATTAGAAAAAATAGCATTGTTACAATCCTTCCAAATTTTAAAAAGAATTTTTACTCTAAAAAAATGCCATAGCTGATCTATGCTAGCAGGCATCATGTCCTATCCCTAGGAAGATCCATATACCAAGAGAAGCAACAAGGATAAAAGGGTTGGAAGAAATCATAAATTTAGACCAAGATAGCCTGGGCTCAAGGAAAAAACCAAAATAGGTATTTAATAGTCTCTTATCATTGGCAAAAATGGAATTTGGGGTTACAAAATTCAAGATGATATCATTGGTCCCCAATTGGTAGACCTTGGTAGAGAAGACACAAAGAAAAGTGTGATAATTTAGGTTCCAATGCAGGGTCCTAAATAGTAATAAATTTTTTTGGCCACTCTTTTTAAGAGGACATAAGATGCCAACAAGCATTACGAGCATGAACTAAGGGTAGATTAGGGAAGAACGAATGATACCCTTGTTTGGGATGATAATTATTGAAGGGGATATTAGGGTACCATTTCCAATATTTCCACCATGGGAACAAGAAGCTGACTCCAATATTGTGAAGCATATAAAAGGGGATGACTTCATGGATTTTTTGAAAGGTCTCCCTATCTTGCTTTTGAAGGCTAAATTGAGCTTTAACTTTAGGCCAAGAGATCCAATCTCTAGTACTGTTGGAGAAAATATTTGATATGACTATGACTTCCTTTTGGAAAAAAATGGAGAGCCTTCACCTCGAGTAGCTTGGGTAAGGGATGGTTCTAATTCATGATGATAAGTGACCACCAGAGCAAGATACTACTCATAGATAAACTAGAAAGTAAGCCATTTCCTACCCATTTGAGCTAAGGCTTGAGGGACTCCCAAGCTATCCATATGCTTTTGGCTATAAATATACCTTGAATCTTAATAGGCACATTCAATACCAATAGGGAGGGAAAACCAAATCTCCTTCAAGCATGTCACCCATAGGGGACCCCTAAGGAGATATAGTGCTATGAAAGCACTTTCTAGGCTTTGTTGCCTTAAATATCCCTAATGACCCATTTAACATAAAGAGTTGTGCCTTATCATTGGGTATCAAGAAGGCCCAAGCACCCAGTGGTCATTGGGAGAAAAAATTCCTAATCAAATTGATGGAAGACTCTTCGGTCTCATGTAGACCATAAAACTCCCACAGAATTTTCTCTAGCTTTTGGTATAATGCCTTAGATAGATCCCAACAAGATGAATAATAGACATGAGTGGTGGCTAATATTTTAGAGCATACCTAAAACTTTCTAGCAAGTGAAAGAGGCTTGGAAATCCATTCATGAAGCTTAATCTCCACTCTATCAAGAACAAATTGCCATTGAAAAAAATATAAAAATTAAAATGCAAAGGAAATACCTAAAAATTAGAATATTTTCCAATGTTGGATCCTGTTCCACTGAAAATGAGATAACTAGTCTAATGTGTGCAAAAAGAAATGTTTATAGTATTGGGTATATTCCATTAGATGCTAGCTTCATATAAAATGTTAGGGTACTACAAAATATTAGCAATTGTGCTTTCATCATTAGTAAGCATCAATGAGTCATCTACAAAATGACCATTTACAAGTTGTTGAGAGGAATCAGGAAGAGTATTTGCTTTCACTCTGCCCTAGGAAATAACATTGGCCAATATACCAAGACCTCTGTAACCAACACATAGAGGGCTAGGGAAATATGTCATCCTTGCCTAATATATTTGAAAATATTGAAATGTGGAGATTGATGATTATTTATAGTAAGACAAGCAAAAGTGTCTATAAAAAGTATTTGAATAGTGTGGAGAAAAGGGTGGCCAAACCCTAAGGATTGAAGCATGGCCAAAATAAAAGGCCATTCAATATGATTATATGCCTTAGTAAATTCATTCTTAAGGAAAATATCTTCTTCTAATATTTTATTATCCATTCCATACCTTCCCATATGGCAATTATGCTATCTAAAATGTACCGATTCTTGATAAACCTAGTCTCCTCAGGATGAACGATCCATGGGAGTAAGTTTAAAATAAAAAATTCCATAGCTTTAATAATAAATTGATAAGAAATATTGAGCAAGGTAATGGGATGATAATTACAAATGTATTTTATATCCCCTATTTTGATGAGGAGAGGGCCTAGAGAGCCCTTGTGAAAGATCTCTGGGTAGACATGATGCAAATATGGCCCAAAAGATTTTGTAAAACTTATAGTAGAATCCATCATAGCCAAGTACCTTGTCATTAGCCATGGAAAAATTTGTAATTCTCATCTCTTCTTGTGATAGAGGAATATCACAAAGGGCTTTCTGAGAATCTAAAAGTCATCGAGGAACCACATATATACATTATTGAGAAGCTTGCTCTTGGATAGGAGAAGGATCTGGAGCTTGGTAAACCTTTTGGTAGTGACCAAAAAAGGAATGCATAATATTAGTAAGCTTAGTAAAATAGTTGTGGCCTTAATGAATGCACTTAATATTTTAGGTTGGAGGGATTGAAAAATTATTTGGAGACTCTATTACCAATTTTGAGCTAGTGAAAACAAGCTTTGAGCTAAGCACCTCGCATGGCATGAACATCAGTAAGGTGTTATTGGTGGTGGATATTAACAACCTAAAGTTGTAGAACAAGGGAGAGGGGCTACACCACCAAATACAATATGGCTCATTGAATTTGTAAGGTCCTAGCCATGTCTTCCTTCCTATGGGAGTGTTGGGCTTAAAAATCCCAACCTATATTGGACCCCTAATGTTGCAAACAAGGACATGTCATCAAGAGTCTAGGTGATTATAGGTTGTGATAATAAAGTTCAAAGGTGAAAGGTTTCATAAAATCATGAAAGTTCAAAAAGAGTCTCCATGGTCATGAAGGTAGCTCCAAGGCATCTTGTGCATTATCCTTCATAAATTTATTACGATCATATCTATTCCACATTAACGTTATTATTTCATCACCCATTTTCATTAAAGTCCTCATTTCATACATCTAAAGTGATAATTCATAAGTCCATTTTATTAGTCATCTACTTTCAACTATTCATGTTTTAATGTATGCACAGATGTTCCCCCAAGTCTAAAATTTTCCTAAGTCTAACATTGCACGTCAAGTCCATCCCAAAGTATTCATACTCCCTAAAGTACGAAGTGTTTCATATAAATCAAAGTATTTTTTCCATTTTCTATGAATTATTAAAATTAGAAGGTTCTCAAAGCATAAACACTTTAAGTCATTGCACCTGATAAATACCTCATAAGCTATCTCATCCAACAAAACATAGGAAAGTGTCTATCCTAGTTTACACCCCATTCACCTCACCCGATCTTCCCAAGACCCATCGACTATCACATCCAAGTAAAATGCCATCACCCTAAATTATCATCCATAGAACCATCGACTATCGCATCCAATCCAAAGGTCATCGCCTATCATTAGTCATGTTACCTGATGACTATTCACCTTTCCCCAAAAACCCATACACATTCCTATTGTTTTGTGTGTATCCATAATTGATAGCAACTAAATCATTTGATACTACCTTTTTTGTTGTACATCATAGCCGATGGCTCCCCTTAGTTACCCGATAACTTACCTTTGTCAGAAATTTTAGTTGATGGTCTTTTAAATGCCTTGTCCTATGGTGGAGGTTTCACTTTAAAAACATTTTATCCCTACCTTGGTATTTGAGGGTCTAGCCTATGTAACTAATGTGCCCCCTCTTTTTTCCATGTCATGGTAAGTCTAAAGTCTTCTATGAAAATAAATTGGTTGACCTACTTGCCCGATGCCACCTCATTGGTTGAATGCATTCGATAGAAGAATCAATGGCACAAGTCAACTTAGATGAGTCAAGTTATGATATTCCATTAGCCAATCCACTTGCTCGATGCCATCCCATTGGTTAAAATTTATCAATGAAGAAATTGATGGTGCATAAGGCAAGTGATAATCCTCCTTCAATTGGCTCCTTCACCCAATGATCGCTTCACTTGAGTTCCATGTGGATGATGATGAGGCCTGGAAATGCCTCAATCATAACATGTTTTGAACACTAAAATTGCCTATAAACTCTTATGTTTTATCTGATATGTTAGTTAAGTTGATTCAATATGTTGTATATTAACCATTTTGCATGATCAATGTATTTGGAATATTATATGCTGATTTTTACAACTTTTTGCATAGTTTTGTGTTCTTTTTGCTAGGACTTGCTAAAATGGGATATGCTTAGAATAATAGTAGCATTTCACTAATCATGTTTTGATTTGTCTTAAGCATTTATTTCACCTAAATCTGGCAACAGTGCAAGCAAACTATTGTCATGCAAGCAAAATTGGTCTTTCCCATGTAAATTCCAGCCAGCTATCCATAAATAGCAAGGCATGGAATTCACATGTGGAAAGAGATGAAGACCATTGAAATTTGATCTTAGGAGATAACCCACCTAAGAGATGCAGAAGAAATCACTGGAAAAGCACACATTTGTTCATTCCGAAGTATCTTCGGAATGAACAGATATCTTTGAAATGAGAGAACACAGCGTCTTCGAAATGAGCGGATCTTCAGAATGAAGAATGCATTATCTTTGGAATGAGTGGATCTTCAGAATGAGAATTGCAATATCTTTGGAATGAGAATTGTAGTATCTTCGGAATGAGAATTGCAGTATCTTCGAAATGAGAATTGCATTGTCTTCGGAATGAAGCCATTTATCTTCGAAATGAAAACAAAATGTGTTTTTTGACTTGTTGACTGATTTATGAAGCTGAAAAAAGAGAAATAAAGGTTGGAAAAGGTAAAGGAAAAGATCTTCCATCTGTCTTTGCCGTCATTGCCGACCAAAGCCATCATTAAGGGAAAGATCAAGTTTTAATCTTCTTCTAGGATAAAACCAAAATTTGTTGCAACATTGTAGGATTAGATCTTTTGAGATATTCTCTGTTTGTAATTAGATCTTAGGACATCTATAAATATTGCTCCCGTTTAGGTTGAGCCTAGTAAGTAGAAAGTAAGATATGTAGAGAGAGTAAAGAAGCTAGGAAAAAGCAAAAAATAGGTAGAATTTGACTGTTACAGTCCTGTAACAGGTTTTCAATAGAATTATTGTAATCATGTTCTTTAATCAATAAAGTGCACCAGTTCTATTTCATATTGCTTGTAAATGAGTGTGATTAAGATCTAGAGAGAGAGAGACTCATACCTTCTTCTGGACAAGGATGCTGGCCACTTCCAGGCCTAGGAGGAGGACTAACAAGTAGGTTTTTATTCTGATTTTACTGTAGCAGAATGAGTTGTAGAACTTGTTATTTCAATTGCTTGTAAAAAGCTGACAATATCTACAGTCTTAGTTTATTTATGCTTAGATTAATCTTGTGCTTAATTTTTTAGCTATAATCTTTACTTTCATCAAAGCTTCCATTTTATTTCAGACTATTATTTCTAGAATTTGCTGTTTTTCTGTAATTTCCTGCATTTTATGTTTTTTTGTCAACTCCTACACAGAAGATTGACAACCTTCTGTTACAGAGTCTTGACAGTTTTCATTTCCATGTTAGAATTAGATTTTCATTACTGCAAAAGTAATCAGATTTTCCTTCTGCAATTAGGATCAGACTTTCAATTCTGCAACTATTATTTTTGCAATATAATTAGGTCTCATTCTGCAATTGTAATCAGGACTTCATTTCTATAGTTAATGATTAGTTTCCAATTCTGCAACTTATATTAAGTTTAATTCATGCAATTTAGAGATAGGAATGTCCTAAAAACCCCCCACACAATCGGTTTCACCAATAAGACCTGTTGCTCTAGATTGACCTAAGTTATAGCTATTTTGCCTCTTCTTCCATAGATAGCCTTGTACACTGCCTTGGATTGACAAATTCATTGAGAATTAATGATGGTATAATGACTACGCATCATTTTGGCATCGTTTCTAGGGAATAGTGTTGCCAGAAGAAAAAAAATAGTCCAATAGCTGTAATCAGACTAAGCTATGAAAATTTAGGTTAAAATCTGAATACAACAGCTGAGTAAGATAACAACTATTGACTTAATTTATGTCATTTAAGAGTAAACATGAATGAGTAAGTCTAGGGATGAAAAAAGTAGAACTACCCCAAAGGATCCTTGGCTTGTTCCATTAAGGAGATCTTCACGCCTAAGGGGTGAATCACCTGTGTTTGAACTACCAGAAAGATTGATAGAAAAATCACTAGTCTCACCATCATTAGAACATTTTGAGAAAGGAAAATCACCAATTTTATCATCATCAGAATATCCTAAGAAATACAATTCATCAGACTCATCATCAACAGAGAGGCTTGGATCTCTTGAGAGAACAATTTGGGAAGCTTTAACTTCTCCCAAAAAATAGGAAACTATGGCAGAAGGAGGCAATATAGATGGCCAACATGGCTATGTCCATAATGAAGGAGATGATCAGGATATGTCCCAACCTTTCAGAACATTTGAATATCCTATCCATATGAATCCAACACAAAACTCTCCCATGAAGACCATTTCACCTTTAGTACTTCCAACCTTTCGAGGTGTTGTATCTGAAGATCCTGATCAGTTTTTGTTTGAATTCAAGGTAGTGTGTCAGACCTATGATTATATAAATGACAATCAGAAACTTAAGGTTTTTCCCTCAACACTCAAGGATTCAACATTGCGTTGGTTCATGAGCTTAGAGCCTAATTCCATAAGAACCTGGGATCAAATGGAAACTATCTTTTTAGACAAATATCAAGAATATTGCCGTGTAAGAGATAGGAAAGATGAGTTATTCCGAATCAAGCAAGAAGATGATGAGACATTGGAAGATTATCTTGATAGGTTCTCCTTTGTTCAAAGGAGATGTGGACTTGTAGAACCAGAATTATGTAAAACCATATTTTTGAGAGGATTGCAAGATGAATCCAGAGAAGTTTTGGATTTGATGGGAAAAGAGGATGTAACCACTCTCAGTAATGATGAAATTGTGGATCTCTGTAGGAATTACTCTCGTACTAAGAAGAGAAGAAGAAAAAGCCACACAAATGGCACTGATGTGAAGGACCTGATAGAGGAACTTGCAAATTTCAAAACTGATATTCTAGTGCACCTAAACACTACTTTAGGGGAAATGTTTGCAAAAGCAAAAAACATAGAACCTTTGGCAATTTATTGCCCAAGATGTAGAAATAAACATGCTTTGCAGGAATGTCCTTTGAATAAAACATCTATCTTAGCCATTTGTAGTATCTATTCAAAAAGGCATTCAACTGATCAATGCCACCTGCTACCATAACTCAAAATTGTGTTAGAAAACCAGACTGAGGAACTCAACTATATTGGACCAAAACAAGGGGGAAATTTCTCTCAATACCAAAATCCCCCTCGTTTTCCTACAAATTGGGGGCATAATCCTGGTACTATGCCTTGGGGACAATCAGAACCACCCCAACGTCCTTGGAATTATCCTCAATGGACAAATTCCCAAGAATGGCCACAAGCAAATTGGAGTAACCCAGCCTGGAATCAGAATCAAAACAACCCCTCATGGAATCAAAACAACCCATCTTGGAATCAAAACAATCCATCCTGGAATCAAAATTAGACTAATCCACATTGGATGCAAAACCAACCATAATGGAGTCAACAATACCAATCCTATCCAAGGCAGCAAAGGAATCAAGGTCAAACTCAACATTTGTTGCCTGCACCTAATCAAAATTTTCAAGAAAAATAGCAACAAACATAGCAAGTGAAACAACATCAATTGCTAGCTCAACCAGTCACTAATCCAAACAACATGAGACAGACACCTCTTGTCTATGTGGCTGAAGCTGAAGAAAATGTTGAAATTAATGTTCTTGATTGTAGTAACATCCAACTTCATTCAAGAAAAGTTGTACCTGAACCAGTTTCAAATGAAATCAAAGAAAATGAAGAGCAAGAATCATCAAAACTAGAGAGAATCCAACCAACAATGGAGACAAAAGAAAAATTGGAACTAGAGAGAATCCAACCAAAAATAAAGAAAGAGACAAAAACAGAACCACAAGCAAAACAATTACCAAGGATAATTCCATATCCTAAAAGATTCAATGCAATACCAAAAAATTCTGAGTCAAAATTGGTCAAAGAACTCAAAAAGTTGACTATATCATTGCCCTTATTGTAAGACATTAAGGAAATACCAGAGATTAATAGTACTGTTTGAAATTTGTGCATTAAAAGAATAGGAAGAAAGAAGAAAGCATTTCCCAAGACTGTGCAGGTTGAAGGAAAGATATCTGATCTCTTATCTGGAAAACTAGTAGCTCCAAAGTATAGTGACCTAGGAAGTCTAGTTATCATAGTTACCATAGGTTCAGTACCAATATCAAATGTTTTAGTAGATCTAGGAGCTGCAATAAATGTCATGACCAAGGATACAATGAAACACTTACAGCTCAAACATCTCAACCCCACATTTATAGTTTTAGAAATGGCTAATAGGTCAGTTGCAAAATCTAAAGGTATCATTGAAGATGTCCCTATAGAAGTTTCTTCTTTGGAATTCCCTGCAGATTTTTTGGTTTTATAGCCAAGAAATTCAGCACATGGATATCCCATTATTTTGGGGAGACCATGGCTTGCAACTGCAGCAGCCTTTATAGACTGCAGATCTAGAAATATGACTATTTCAAATGGTATTGATCTGAAACATATTTCTTTATATCCTCCTGCAAAACCATCTAGCAAATTTTTAAGTCAGTTATGGTTTTCTGACTCAGATGAAGAACCAGAAGAGGTCATTTCTACACTAGCTACCTTAGTAGTAAAAGAACACATAGAAGACCTCAATGATAGAAAATTTAGAAAATGAAACAATCTTGATGAATGTTCTGCATGAACAAGGTTTAGAAGGAGAAGCAACAAATATCCAACAGTTGTTAAGTAATGAGGAGAATCAAAAATTTGAAGATGAACCATCTGTACTATCATAGGGAAACTCTGTTTCACTACCACATGGATGGCACCATCATATGATTTTTCCTTCTCACTGTTCCATACAAGATATGCTTCCCTCAAGCAGCAATAAAATAGAAACTACTTCTTTTCTCCCATCTCAGCAATGTCCTCTTAATCCCCTAATCACCAGGTATGAAGGAGTGAATTCAGTCCTTCTAAATACAAAACAAATAGAAGTCCAGCTAGGCAAATTTCTGAACATTTACAACCAGCTTACTAGGGAAGAGGAAGAAAAATTGATAATTGTCTTGCGGAAGCATGTTCATGCTTTTTCTTGGAACTACAAAGATATGTCAGGAGTTCATCCTGATATATGTACCCACATAATCTATACTGAAGAAGTCAAGCCAATTAGACAACCCTAAAGAAAATTGAATCCTGCCTTAAGAGATATTGTGAAAGAAGAAATTGAAAAACTTCTGGAAGTAGGATTCATTTACCCAATTTCTGATAGCCAATGGGTTTCTCCATTGGTAATAGTTCCTAAGAAAAATAGAAAAATGAGAGTATGTGTAGACTATAGAGAGTTGAATAAGGTGACATACAAAGACCATTTTACATTACCTTTCATAGATTAGGTGTTAGATACTCTTGCTGGAAAAATATACTTTTGTTTTCTTGATGGATTTAGTGGATATAATAAAATTCAGATTGCACCTGAAGATCAAGAGAAAACAACTTTTACATGTCCACGGGGAATATTTGCCTATAGGGTTTTACCTTTTGGTTTGTGTAATGCCCCAACAACTTTTTAGCGAGCAGTCCTAGCAATTTTTGCTGATCTGACCACCAAAAGTGTTGAAATATACATGGATGATTTCACAGTATGTGGACAAACTTTTGATTTTACATTGCAAAATCTTGACAAAGTCTTAACTCGTTGTGAAACATACCAGTTATCCTTGAATCCAGAAAAATGCTTCATGATGATGAAAGAAGGGATAGTTCTTGGTCATCACATCTCTCCTGAAGGGATCCAAGTTGATCCAAAGAAGGTGGAAATTATAAAGAATCTCCTTCCTCCTAAAACTCAGACTAATGTCTGTTGAGCAAGGTGTTGCAAGAGTTTTGTCATTGTTGTCAACACAGGCAGTTAGATCTAATGATGCAGTGGACAGGCAGTTCGAAGTCATTCAGATGCAGAGGACAGAAGTTCAAAGGTTATTCAGAGCATGGACAGTGAGTTTCCAAGAAGACCTTAGTTGCCTATTTGCAAAAAATCAAAGAAAAAGACAAGTAAGAAAAGTGTCGCGATATCGCGACATATTCAGCAGGCAAGAAAAACTGTCACGATTTCGCGACATGTTAGAGGAGAGAGAAAGCGCAAGCAAAATTGTCACGATTTCATGACATGGCCGAGGAGAGAGAAGGCACAAGGAAAACTGTCATGATTTCGTGACATGTTGGAAGCAGAGAAGGCAAGTAAGAAAACTGTCATGATTTCGTGACATGTTTGAAGAAAAAGTGCTAAGGAAGAAAACTGTCGCGATTTCGTGACATGTTTGGAGAAAAAGTGCTAAGGAAGAAAATTGTCATGATTTTGTGACATGTTTGGAGAAAAAGCACTAAGGAAGAAAACTATCATGATTTCGTGACATGTTTGGAGAAAAAGCGCTAAGGAAGAAAACTGTCACGATTTCGTGACATGTTTGGAGAAAAAGTGCTAAGGAAGAAAACTGTCACGATTTCGTGACATGTTCGGAAGAAAAAGCGCTAAGGAAGAAAATGGTCATGATTTCATGACATGTTCGAAGAGAAAAAGCGCTAAGGATGAAAAGTGTCACGATTTCGTGACAGGTTCGAAGAAAAAGTTCCAAGTAGAAAAAGTGTCATGATTTCGTGACATGTTTCGTTTGGCCAAAGACAGAAAAGAGACAAGGCAATGAAGATGTCACGATTTCGTGACATGTTTCGGTTTTGGGGCAAAGACAGAAAAGGCATAAGGCAAGAGAAGTGTCACGATTTCGTGACATGTTTAGTTTTGGGCCAAAGATAGAAAAGAGACAAGGCAGTGAAGATGTCACGATTTCGTGACATGTTTCGGTTTCGTGGGCGAACGACAGAAAAGACACAAGGCAGAGAAAGATGTCACGATTTCGTGACATGGTTTGTTTTCGCTAGAGCAAGCCAAGTAGAGTAGCGAGAGGGCGAATGTGTCACGATTTCGTGACATGTCTAGTTTTCGCGGTTGCAAGCGAAGAAGTGAACAAGGAGGCCGAGAATGTCATGATTTTGTGACATGTTGTATTTTCACGGGTAAAAGGCGAGAAGGGCAGAAAGAGATAGAAGTGTCACGATATCATGACAAAAGCAAAGCAGAGGCTATCAAAGACAAAAGTGTCACGATATCATGATAGGAACATAATGCAAGTCTCTAAAGGGAGAAGTGTCACGATATCGCGACACGTGTTTTGCGGCAACAACAATAGAAGAGTTGTAGGGGCAGTCGAGGCCGACAAAGACCGATGCAGGCCGATAGTTTTTAGGGTTTGCAGCTGATCAAATTTAGGGTTTTGTAGTCGACAATCTTTAGGGTTGAAGCTGACAAAGTTGAATCTAGGCCGACAAAATTTAGGGTTTTGTAGTCGATGATTCTTAGGGTTATAGCTGACTATAGTTCAAGATTTATTATTGAAATTTCTATTATTTAAGGAGGGCTATTTTGGAGTTTGTCGATGTGAAGTGTGCGTATCGAATTTGTGTGAATTAAGTGCACGGGTTGCAGAGGTTGAGTCATGTCGATCTAAGTGCGAAGTGAGAGCGAACTGAGAGTAGGAAAGCGCAAAGGAGCAGAAGCGATCAGTTGTTTGTGTTGAAGCGAAGTGCATGGGGCTATTGCGCAGAAGCAAACTGGTGGTGCGCGTAGGAGAAGCAGAGTGTATAGGAACAACAGACAGTTTGCAAAAGGTTGAAGGTATTTTTCTATTATTTTCATTAAAGTCCAAGTTGCAGCTTGGCATAAGGGGTTGGTGCTCCTTCCAATAGGTGCTGGTGAATTAGGGGTTAGTACTCCTTTCTGTTGGTGCAAAAAAATAGAGGGGTTGGTGCTCCTTCCAGTTGTTGCTGGTAAATAAGTTGTAAAGTTGTTGCTTTGCAAAGGCTGGATTTGGATGGTAGTCCAAGCAGTCATTTTTGAGGAGTAGCCACATTGGTGAACCTCGTTAAATCTGTGTTGTGTGTGATGCTCTCTTATTATATCTGGTTTAAATTTGCTTTATTTCAGCTTTAAGTATTGCAAGTTTAAAATATTAAAAGATCACACTGATTCACCCCCCTCTCAGTGTCACTGTAAGTCTAACAATTGGTATCAGAGCTAAGTTCCTGAACAGGCTCAATCAGCTAGGGAGATCTTGGAAGTGACGCAATGGCAAGTGGTGAAGGTTTCTCCTCAAACAAAGCACCATTGTTTGATGGAACTAATTATGCTTTTTGGAAAATAAGAATGCAGACATATCTTCGTGCTTTGGGTTTTGACATCTGGGGTGCAGTAGTTAATGGTTACAAAGCTCCCGCCACTGCTCCAACAGACACTGCCGATAAAAAGGCATTTGAAAATGATTCAAAAGCAAAAAATGCCATCATGTGTGGATTAGTGGACAGTGAGCTAGTCAAGATCATAAATTGTGAATCAACGAAAGATGTATGGGATAAACTAGAGAACATTCATGAAGGAGACGATAGGATCAAGGAGGCCAAGCTTCAAACACATCGAGCTCAATTTGAATCCTTAAATATGGACAATGATGAGAACATAGAGGCTTTCATGCTAAGAGTCAATGGAATCACTAATTCAATCAGAGGTCTCGACGAAGATATGGATGATGCTACGATCATGAAAAAGGTATTAAGATCACTCCCTCCAAGGTTTGATTCTAAAGTCTCAGCCATAGAAGAAGCTAAAGATCTAAATCGCTTTAGTATGGATGAGATGCATGGTTCTTTGACTGCTTTTGAAATGAGAATAGGAAGGTCTAATCCCATAGATAGAGAAGCAGCCTTTAAAGCCCTAAAAGGCAAAGACACAAAACAAGAGTCTGAAGAAGAGGATGTATCAGATGAAATGGAAGCAAATTTTGTCAAAAAACTGAGAAAGGGAAAAGGAAAATACAGAGGAAAGCTACCATTCAAATGCTTTAACTATGGAGGCATTGGGCACTTTGCGACAAAATGTCCTCTCAATGAGAAGAACCAGGGTGAGGAAGCTTCGCACCAAGAAAGAAGTGACTGGAAGAAGAAATCAAACTTCAGAAAAGGCAACTTCAAAAAGAAAAGCTTCATCTCCAGGAATGCAAATTCTTCAGAGGACAACTCTAGTGAGGATTCAGAAGAAGAAACAGGTGAAGCTCTATTCATGGCATTTGAATCAAAAAAATCGAAAGAGGTAGAACAATCAAAAAAGAGGGAAGTAATGAATTCTAAAGTTTCTGCTAAAAATCCTGAGGCTGAAGTAGATCTAGAGGGTGAGCTGGTCTTAGCTCTTGTAGAATGGAAATCTGAGAAAAGAAAGAATTATAAACTCTCAAGAAAGCTTGAGGATGCAAATGACATCATAACCAGTTTAAAAATACAGACAGAAGAATACAAGAAAATGTCTGAGGATCTCGAAGTTCGGATAACCATGAAGATAGATTACTGCTGTAAACTAGAAGAAGAGAATGTCAGTCTACGAATGCAGATGCAAGAACTGGATCAAAAAATTAGCTGCCATCAAAAGCGTGAAGAAAGTTCGATGAAGCTGGATAAAATTTTAAGTGATCAAAGACCTGCTGGCATCAAGTTTGGTCTAGGCTTCGTGGAAGGAGAATCGTCAAATGGACCAAAAGCCAAAAATGTAGAAACTGTGAGGAATGAAGAGAAGAAACAGACTGATGAAAGAAAAACAACTCAGGCAAATGAAAGCAGTAATGCCAGGCCCGAAAGGAGAACTGACAATGATGGATTTACCAAGGTCACTCATCAAAAGAAAAGAAGATCTATGGCTCCTACAACAACCTGGCAAAAACCATCTGTCAGGTTCAATCATTTCTTTTCTGGCTTCTGTTTCAAGTGTAATGGTTATGGGCATAAAATTGCAGATTGCAAGTATAATGTAGGACCAAGAAATATTTTCAGTAGAAATGCTTTTTCACCGTTAAATTATGCAGTAGAATGTTTTAATTGTCATAACTTTGGACATATTGCAAGAAACTGTCGTAGTCCTTCAGCTGCAAATCAACCTCAGAAAAGAAAATTTCAACCAAATAGGACAAGACAAAATAGAAATCCTTCTGAAAGATATACTCAAGATACTGGAAAAGGAAAGTCCAAACTAGAGCCCAATACGGTAACCAAATCAGAGTGGAAACAGAAAGAGCAGCCTCAGGAAGAAAAAGAATCCCTAATAGTTCAAACAACTTTCAAGGCACAGAGTAAAAGGGTACCATGGATACTTGACAGTGGATGCTCAAGTCATATGACAGGTGATAAACAAAAATTTGAAAAATTACAGAAATATGAGGGTGGTTCTGTAAAATTTGGAAATAATGATGGAGCTAAGATAATCGAAAAAGGATCAGTTAAAATTAGTGATGGGAAGATCAAGTCAGAAGAAGTTTTGTTTGTGGATGGTTTGAAACATAACCTGTTGAGTGTCAGTCAGATCTGTGATAAAGGTCATGAAGTTGTTTTCAAGAAGCAGGGCTGTGAAGTCAGGAAATCAAACAGTGGGAAATTGATAGCTACTAGATCAAGGACCTCTGGAAACCTGTACACACTCTCAAAAACTTTAGAAGGTAATTGTTTCATTGGACAGGAAGAAGAAAACTGGCTATGGCACAAGAGGCTTGGACACATTAGTTTTGATAATCTAGTGAAAATCAGCTCAAAACAGGCAGTAAGAGACATTCCAACCATCAAAAAACCTTCAAATAGCATTTGTGCTTCATGTCAAAAGGGAAAGCAAACCAGAACCTCATTCAAAACAAAAGAGTACCACACCAGCAAACCTCTGGATCTTATACATACAGACTTGTGTGGACCCATGAGAACTCAAAGCATAAATGGAGACAAATACTTTATGTTGTGTATTGATGATTATTCCAGAATGACATGGATATTCTTCTTAAAGAATAAAACAGAAGCTTTTGGAATGTTCAGATCTTTCAAACATCTAGTTGAGAATGAAACAAGAAAAAGAATTAAATGTTTGAGATCAGATAGAGGAGGAGAATTCATCTCAGATGAGTTTACAGAATACTGTGAACGGCATGGTATCAGGAGACAATATTCAGTAGCTAGAACACCCCAGCAGAATGGCATGGTAGAAAGAAAGAACAGAACAGTACAAGAAATGGCACGTACTATGCTGGCTGAAAACAAAATAGCAGACAGATTTTGGAAAGAAGCAGTCCACACTACAGTATACATCCAAAATAGGTACATGCTGAGAACTCATGAAAGCAAAACTCCTTATGAGCTGTGGTTTGGTAGAAAGGCAACAACAAAACACCTCAAAGTTTTTGTCTGTAAGTGTTACATCAAAAAAATTGAAGACAATCTTGGGAAATTTGAAAATCGAGCAGATGAAGGTGTCTTTGTTGGGTATTCGATAAAAAGCAAAGCTTATAAATGCTACAACAAGAGACTCAAGAAAATTGTGGATAGTGCTGATGTTAAATTTGATGAAGGAAGGGAAAGAACAGTTAACTATGAAGAAAACTACCCAATTTATGAAGAGGTCATTGAAGGAGATGAGGAAAATGAAATAGAAAAGAAACCAACTCTTAACTCAGATGATTTAATTGATGACTCAGAGGTGGAAGAAAACAAGAAATTCAAAACAGGCAGCTGGCAGAAGAATCATCCCAGAGATCAAATAATTGGAGATCCCATAGCTGGTATTCAGACAAGAAAGAAAGTAGTAAGTAACTACTCTCTTTTATCCAGCATTGAGCCCAAAAATATAGCTGAAGCAAGCAAAGATGATAGTTGGATGAAGGCAATAAATGAAGAGTTAGATCAGATTGAAAAGAATAGAACTTGGGAATTAGTTCCTAGACCGACAAATAAGAATGTAATCGGCACCAAATGGATATTTCAAAATAAATTGAATGAAGACGGACAGGTAGTTAGAAATAAAGCTAGATTGGTCTGTAAAGGGTATGCACAAGTTGAAGGCATTGATTTTGAAGAGACTTTTGCACCTGTGGCCAGATTAGAAGCAATCAGAATGTTTCTAGCCTTAGCAGTTCATAAGAATTTCAGAGTTTACCAGATGGATGTAAAATCAGCTTTCTTAAATGGAAAACTTGAAGAAGAAGTTTACATTGAACAACCAGATGGTTTCCAAATTGGTGAAGATCCCAATCTTGTCTGCAAATTAAAGAAAGCTTTATATGGCTTAAAACAGGCACCCCGAGCATGGTATGCATGGCTCGATAACTATCTCTCTCAACAGGGGTTTAAGAAAGGTATGGTGGATAGTAATCTGTATGTCAAAATAGAAAATGGGCATCTCATTGTTCTTGTTGTTTATGTAGATGATATCATATTTGGCAGCAGCAAGGATGAATCATGCATAGACTTAGCAAATAAAATGCAGAAAGAATTTGAAATGTCTATGATTGGTGAACTGTCTTACTTTCTTGGGTTACAAGTTAATCAAAATGAGAAAGGCATATTTATTTCCCAAGTCAAATATGTGAAAGAGATGCTAAAAATATTCACAATGGAGGACTGTAAGCCAGTTAGCACTCCTATGGTAACAGGCTGCAAGTTGAGTAAAGATGACAAATCTCCACCTGTAGATCAAACCATGTACAGATCAATGATTGGAAGTTTACTATATTTAACAGCTACCAGACCTGATATTCTACAGGCAGTTTGCATGGTAGCAAGATTTCAGGCCAGTCCCAAAGAGACTCATGTGACAACAGTAAAAAGGATTCTTCGGTATCTCAAGGGTACCATGGAATATGGGTTGTGGTATCCAAAAGGTAAAGACTTCACTCTTATATCATATTCAGATGCAGATTGGGCTGGTTGTGTAGATGACAGAAAGAGTACCAGTGGAGGCGCATTCTATCTGGGAGACAGATTGGTTGCTTGGCACAGTAAGAAGCAAGAGTCAGTTTCTTTATCTACAGCTGAGGCAGAATATATTGCAGCAACAACATGTTGTACACAAGTTTTGTGGATGAAACAAACTCTGAAAGATCTTGGTATTAATTTCAGTGAGCCAATAACAGTAAAATGTGATAACACCAGTGCAATTAACATCTCCAAGAATCCAGTTATGCATTCTCGCACAAAGCACATTGCCATCAGGTATCATTTTTTGAAGGAGAAAGTTGCAGAAGGAGAAGTTAAATTGGATTTTGTCCCAACCATAGAACAAGTAGCAGATATTTTTACAAAACCATTGCCCAAGGAAGTGTTTGAGTACCTTCAAAACAAATTGGGAGTAGTCACACTTCCCAAGAAGTGACTAGCTACAGGGATCACTTTCTCAGGGGGAGCATTTGAGTATTTGACTATTCTTTTGCTCATGATCATAATTTGTGCTAAATGCAACAAATTATGCCTGAGAATTGTGTGTATAGACTCAGGGGGAGTCTGCAGTAGCCCTTTGGTATTATTGACAAAGGGGGAGAAGAGTTACAGGAATTTACACAGGTGTTGCCAACAATTCCAAAGGGGGAGATTGTTGAGCAAGGTGTTGCAAGAGTTTTGTCATTGTTGTCAACACAGGCAGTTAGATCTAATGATGCAGTGGACAGGCAGTTCAGAAGTCATTCAGATGCAGAGGACAGAAGTTCAAAGGTTATTCAGAGCATGGACAGTGAGTTTCCAAGAAGACCATAGTTGCCTATTTGCAAAAAATCAAAGAAAAAGACAAGTAAGAAAAGTGTCACGATATCGTGACATATTCAGCAAGCAAGAAAAACTATCACGATTTCGTGACATGTTAGAGGAGAGAGAAAGCGCAAGCAAAATTGTCATGATTTCATGACATGGCCGAGGAGAGAGAAGGCGCAAGGAAAACTGTCACGATTTCGTGACATGTTGGAAGCAGAGAAGGCAAGTAAGAAAACTGTCACGATTTCATGACATGTTTGAAGAAAAAGTGCTAAGGAAGAAAACTATCACGATTTCGTGACATGTTCGGAGAAAAAGCACTAAGGAAGAAAACTGTCACGATTTCATGACATGTTTGGAGAAAAAGCGCTAAGGAAGAAAACTGTCACGATTTCGTGACATGTTCGGAGAAAAAGCACTAAGGAAGAAAATTGTCACGATTTCGTGACATGTTTGGAGAAAAAGCGCTAAGGAAGAAAACTGTCACGATTTCGTGACATGTTTGGAGAAAAAGCGCTAAGGAAGAAAACTGTCACGATTTCGTGACATGTTCGGAGAAAAAGTGCTAAGGAAGAAAACTGTCATGATTTCGTGACATGTTTGGAGAAAAAGCGCTAAGGATGAAAAGTGTCACGATTTCATGACAGGTTCGAAGAAAAAGTTCCAAGTAGAAAAAGTGTCACGATTTCGTGACATGTTCCGGTTTCGCGGGCCAAAGATAGAAAAGAGACAAGGCAGCGAAGATGTCACGATTTCGTGACATGTTCCGGTTTCGTGGGGCAAAGACAAAAAATGCATAAGGCAAGAGAAGTGTCACGATTTCGTGACATGTTTAGTTTTCATGGGCCAAAGACAGAAAAGAGACAAGGCAATGAAGATGTCACGATTTCGTGACATGTTTCGGTTTCGTGGGCGAACGACAGAAAAGACACAAGGCAGAGAAAGATGTCACGATTTCGTGACATGGTTTGTTTTCGCTAGAGCAAGCCAAGTAGAGTAGCGAGAGGGCGAATGTGTCATGATTTCGTGACATGTCTGGTTTTCGTGGTTGCAAGCGAAGAAGTGAACAAGGAGGCCGAGAATGTCACGATTTCGTGACATGTTGTATTTTTGTGGGTAAAAGGCGAGAAGGGCAGAAAGAGACAGAAGTGTCACGATATCATGACAAAAGCAAAGTAGAGGCTGTCAAAGACAAAAGTGTCATGATATCATGACAGGAACAGAATGCAAGTCTCTAAAGGGAGAAGTGTCATGATATCGCGACACGTTGTGTTTTCACGGCAACAACAATAGAAGAGTTGCAAGGGCAATCGAGGCCGACAAAGACTGATGCAAGTTGACAGATTTTAGGGTTTGCAGCTGATCAAATTTAGGGTTTTGCAGCCGACAATCTTTAGGGTTGAAGCCGACAAAGTTGAATCTGGGCCGACAAAATTTAGGGTTTTGCAGCCGACGATTCTTAGGGTTACAGCCGACTATAGTTCAAGATTTATTATTGAAATTTCTATTATTTAAGGAGGGCTATTTTGGAGTTTGTCGATGTGAAGTGTGCGTATCGAATTTGTGCGAATTAAGTGCACGGGTTGCAGAGGTTGAGTCGTGTCGATCTAAGTGCGAAGTGAGAGCGAACTGAGAGCAAGAAAGCGCAAAGGAGCAGAAGCGATCAGTTGTTTGTGTTGAAGCGAAGTGCGCGGGGCTGTTGCATAGAAGCAAACTGGTGGTGCGCACAGGAGAAGCAGAGTGTACAGGAACAACAGACAGTTTGCAAAAGGTTGAAGGTATTTTTTTGTTATTTTCATTAAAGTCCAAGTTGCAGCTTGGCATAAGGGGTTGGTGCTCCTTCCAGTAGGTGCTGGTGAATTAGGGGTTAGTACTCCTTTCTGTTGGTGCAGAAAAATAGAGGGGTTGGTGCTCCTTCCAGTTGTTGCTGGTAAATAAGTTGTAAAGTTGTTGCTTTGCAAAGGCTGGATTTGGATGGTAGTCCAAGCAGTCATTTTTGAGGAGTAGCCACATTGGTGAACCTCGTTAAATCTGTGTTGTGTGTGATGCTCTCTTATTATATCTGGTTTAAATTTGCTTTATTTTAGCTTTAAGTATTGCAAGTTTAAAATATTAAAAGATCACACTGATTCACCCCCCTCTTAGTGTCACTGTAAGTCTAACAATGTCAGATGCTTCCTAGGACACATTAGTTTTTACCACAGGTTTATTCCCAAATTTAGTACAATAGCCAGTCCTATGTTTGCCCTATTGACTAAAGATTCTGAATTCTCCTGGACTGCAAAGTGTCAGGAAGAATTTGAAGCTCTGAAAGAGAAATTAATAACTCCACTTGTGCTCAAAGGACCTAATTGGACATTACCATTTCACATACAGACTGATGCCTCCAATACAACAATTGGAGCAGCATTAGGACAAATTGATAATGGTGAACACTATACCATCTACAACATTAGCAAGAACTTGACAGGAGCCAAGAAAAATTATACAACTGAGAAGGAATTCCTAGCAGTAATTTATGCCATCAACAAATTCAGGCATTACATCACAGGTTATCAAATATTTATTCACACAGATCATATAGCCATTAAGTATTTGATGAATAAACCTATGGTAAGTGCAAGAATTATTCATTGGTTGTTGTTACTGCAAGAATTTGATATCACTATAATCAACAAACCAGGGAAAGCTAATGTTATGGCAGATTTCTTGTCCAGGTTGCAGAACACAGATGAAGGGGAATTAGTTGATGACACTTTTCCTAATGAACAAATATTTGCTATATCAGTCCAATCACCTTGGTTTGCAAATATAGCCAATTATTTGGTCACAAGGAAAGTTCCTCCACATTTCACTTCAAAACAGAAAAAACAATTGATCAAACAGAGTTCTTATTTTGAATGGATTAAGGGTATGCTTTTTAAGTGCAGTCCTGACCATGTGTTACGTAGGTGCATCCGAAAGGATGAAGTGTATGATATCCTTAGAGCTTGTCATAATGAATCCTCAGGTGGACACTATTCTGTAAAAATCATAGTTAGGAAAATCTTAGGGACAAGATATTATTGGCCATCTCTTCATAAGGATGTAAAAAAGTACATCAAGCATTGTGATGCATGCCAAAGAATGGGGAAACCCACTCATACAAATGAGATGCCACTGCAACCTCAAATGGTTTTAGAACCATTTGAGAGGTGGGGGCTTGATTTTGTAGGACCTATTGATCCACCTTCTCAAGGAAAGGTGCATATTCTAGTATGCACTGATTACCTGACAAAGTGGGTAGAGGTGCATGCTTTCAAACATGCTCATGAAGAGGTCGTTGATTTCTTGTATACTCAGATTTTTCAAATATTTGGAGCTCCACGGTCTATCACCACAGACCAAGGACCCAAATTTGCATCCAAAGTCATAAAGGCATTTACAAAATTGTATGAAATCAAACATAGGAAATCATCACCTTACCACCCATAAGCAAATGGCTAGGTTGAGGTAATAAACAGGGAACTAGAACACATCTTGACAAAAATAGTAGCTTTTCATAGGAGAAATTGGCTAGATAAATTACCTAAAGCAGTTTGGGCCTACAATACTACTTGTAAGTCCACTACTGGATTCACACCTTATGAACTAGTCTTTGGTAAAAATCCTCTCTTACCTATTGAATTTGAGCTACTAACATTGTACACAGCACTAGAAATTGGAATTGAATTGTCACAGGCATAGACAGACAATATTCTATAGCTGAATGCATTGGATGAACTTAGATTGGATGCTCTGCACCAAACTGAGGTAATTCAGGAGTAGAGGAAGCTGTGGCATGATAGTCACATTCAGCAAAGGAAACTTCAATAAGGAGATTGGGCTTTACTGTTTGATTCTCGCTATGAGGACTTCCCTGGAAAACTGAGAACTAGATGGTTGGGACCTTACTGGATTGAGGAGGTATTTGACAATGGAGTAGCTCGTCTATCTCCTATTGATGGGTCACAAAGGAAGTTGGTAGTAAATGGACATCGCCTTAGAGTGTACCATACACCTCTGACTAAAGAAGAATTCTTGTAGCAACTTGATAGTTTGGATACACAACAGGTGGAAGAGATTCCCTCTTCCACTTCAAAACAATCAACATGATCATGGATTTCAAGAAAAAATAGAAAATACAAAAAAAATTAAAAAAAAATAGAAAACAAAAAGATGAATAAATTCTGAGTATGAATTCCTTCATGGGCATGGTTTCAGGGAAAATCATGAAATTCCTTCATGGGCATAGTCAGGATCAAGAAAAAAAAAAAAAAAAGAGAAAAGAAGAGGTAAAAAAAAAAAAAAAAAAAGGGGAAAATCAAGAAAAAAGAAGAGAGAAAAATGAATAACTCAAAAGTGAAAACCTTTTCTTAAGGCACTACTAGGTTGGTATGCATGAAAACTAGTTTTCTGGCTTGCATAACCTTGAGAAATTTTTGAACCATCATTATACAAATTCACCAAGTGCACTTGTTTTGAAATGTTGTAGAAAATCTCAGCAGAACATCAACAAAGATAGTCATTCTTCAAAACTAACATTAACTATTTTTATCAGGTATATATTTCTTACATTTCTTCATTGTAAAATGATTGGTGTATAGTATATGACAATTAACCATTAGCATAAAAGGTATTCATAAGAGTTGGCATACTTAAAACATGTTTTGAGAATGAAAATATTGATTTTTGCCTAATCTTTGGAACAAGAATGCCAAAAACAGTGTCTGTTGTATTATCTTCAAATTGAAATTGTCTTCGGAATGACAACAAAATGAATGTTGCACTTTGTCTTTAGAAAGAAAATTTGTCTTCAAAATGAAAATTTGTCTTTAGAATGAAACTTGGTCTTCGAAATGACGACTTGTTGCATCATCTTCGGAATGAAGATCTGTCTTCGGAATGAAGATCTGTCTTCGGAATGACGATTTACCTTCGCAATACAGCCTGATCTTCAAAATGAGGATTGATCTTCGAAATGAGGATTAATATTCGGAATGAAGATTTAAATTTGCAAAGAGGATTTGTCTTCGAAATGAAGACCTGTCTTCGGAATGAAGTTATAATCTTCGGAATGAGGATTTGTCTTCGGAATGAAGACTCGTCTTCGGAATGAAGTCATAATATTCGAAATGAAGTTTTTTTGAAATTATAATCTTCGAAAAAAGAATTTCCATGTGGCATCCAAAAAGACAAGGTACGAAAAAAAATCAAATTCTTTTAGCTGCATACGATAAAAAGGAACACGTGTCAGCAAGGATATGGTTTATTTTGCATGTGAGAATCTGCGGACTGAACAGAAAAATTAAAACCAAATGAGGTGGATCTGATGACAAGGATGTCCATGCAATTATTGATGGACAGGTGTTCGATGCAATAGTAGAAATGTGTGCCACCTTTCTTTTTGAAGACGTGTTTGCGAAGTACAGTGCTCAGGTTATGAGTCATTTTGAAGAAGAAGACGAGAAATAGGGCAAGCGAAGATTTTGAACTAAACCCTACAAATCTGCAACATAAAAAAAACCCAAAAATCCAGTAGAGGAATAGCAGTAGCAGTGAACGGTTTTTAAATAGAAAATATGGGGTGAAAGATCAGAACGAAACCTCCAGATACCACTTACCTCCGAGAAAATTTGGCAGTCCTGCAGATTTTTGAACATGGAGGGTTTATGCCATTTTTGGATAAGTTTAATTGGTCTTCTAAAGATTTGGCTGGCATGTTTGCCCATACATTCAGAAACAACCGAGCACATGTTAACGAAATGACTATTGAGGTAACCCCTAAAATTTTAAGTCAAATTACTGAGCAGCCATTAGAAGGGATTTCAATTTATAGATCTGGCAAGAATACATTGGCAAATGTAGTTAATCAATTTGTAGAAGAAAATGATAGAGATCTAGAGTATTTAACCCATAACAACACATGCAAAGGGTTAAAAAGGGCCAACCTACAGGAACCCTAAGATGAAGTAGCCACCTAGGTAATTAAATTCCTAACCTGTGAAGGGCAGTATGTGCTGTTGTCAGGGCATCATCTACGAATTTTGAACCATCTCAGACATGGTGAGCAACAACCAGAAGTTAGGGTAAATATTCCCCTGTATCTGTATCGAGAATTAAAAAACATGGCAAAGAGATATCAGGAGGGTAAAGGAAGCCTTCGCCATCATGGCCTCATCAAACTAGTTTTCCTACACCATTTTAGAGGAAACCCTAGGAGTTTTGATAGGTTTTACTCTACCCTAAACGATGTCATTTTTAGGGATGAAGATGAGGAAGAAGAAGAACCAGATACTGCTGATGTTGCTGCAGAAGAAGAAATAGTTGCTGTAGAAAATGTTGCAAAATATGTTGCAGAAGAAACTACAGAAGGTGCTACAGAAGCTGTTACAGAAACAAAAACACACCCAACAGCAGCAGTAGAAAACCTTGCTCCTGAACCCTCAACTTCACGAACCAAGAAAAAAAGAAAAAGAGGATCTGGAACTGGTAGCAGAGCATAAAAACAAAAGAAGGTTCATTTTTCTGAAGTCACTACTGATTTGACAGAACAAGAAACAACAAGAGAAACAGAGGCATCTAAAACTGACCCCATGACCCTTGTTGTCACCAAAAAATAGAGCAAAAATAAGAAGTTTGCATCTGGAACTAGGAGGTCTCTAAGAATCCATTTGAAAGAAACAACATATCAGGTTATGGAGGAAGAAGATAGACCAAGAAGCCCAGATGTCACAGAAATACAACCAGCCCTTGAAAACTTTCTAGAATTCCCTAAACAAATAGTTGAGGCAAAAACTAGGTAGGATGGTTTGGAGGAGTCTATAGTTCAACAAGCTACAGATATGGTAGATGCCCTTATAGATAGTTTTATAGAGCCTCCTGAACAAGAACAAATTGTTGTAGAAGAAAAGATAATCGTTGAGTAGCCAACTGTAGCTAATTTGTCTGCATCAGCTTTTGAAGCAGAAACAGAAGTGGAAGACATCATAGAGCAGCTGAAAGCAGCAAGAAGTGTTGTTAGAACACAAACCAAGTGGATTGAGGAGAAAGAAAGCATCATTGAGATATAGGAAAGAAAAATTGCAGAGCTTCAGTAGGAAGTGGCAGAATTGAGAAAAATGTTGTCATAATCTGAAAAATAGCCAACTGTATCCATTGATGAAGACAATTTGGCTCAATTGCTTCTGGGTCTATCAAGGGTAGATGACTCTGTTGAGACAAACATGGGTATTCATTTTGAAGTAGCACCCCTTCATTCTAAATAAGTGCCTGTTCATTCTGAAGCAGAACCATCTCATTCTGAAGCATTGCCTTCTTATTCTGAAGATGCTTCAAAAATGGTAAACAACATAGCAGAGGATGTTGAAGATGAGTCACCAACACAGGAACAGTCCCAGCAGCAAGAAAATTTTCAAGTACTCCTATTGAGGTCCCTGCATTTCAAACTGTTACACTTTTAGTAGAAACAACATATAAGGGGGTAAAAGTAGAATTACGATCTGATGATAACCCCATAGAAATAGCAAATAAGGAGGTATAGGTAGAATTATTGATAGATGATCAACCAGTAGAAGTGGCAGAAAAAGGAGTTCAAGTTGATTTGCTACCTAGGATTCCACCTGTAGTCAGACCACCTAATACTGTGTCTCTAGAGCAGTACAATGCAGACATAGCTAGTTGGATGATTAGATATGAGCAACTTGCCACTAAAACTGAAAAGTTCAAATTGGAAACAAAACAGCTAGAAGCTAAGGAAACAAAAATTCAGGCATTGAAAGAAAAGGTTTCTGACTTATGCCAAATTACTGAATTTTTAGTCCAATTTAGATGACAAGCCAGATTTTACAGCCTTATTTTGAAGTAAAAATACCTTAGATGGCAAGTCATGAGGATTAGTTCAAACCTCCCATATAAATTGGACACTACTGCAGATTTCTTAGAAGCATACTTTGACAGCCCTTTTGAGCAGAAAAATCTCCTATGTGAACTATTTTTACACAGTTTCTTCATTCCAGAGGAAGTTGATTTTCATCCTCAAATCTACATTGGAGATGTTCAGCTGAGAGCATTTATGTCTACTTTGCAGAATTAGATTTACTGGGATCAAGAGAAAAAACAGAATAAAGAGATTGAAACAAGGGTTGAGTTGTTAATTAGAGCAATCTAGCCAAACCACCTAGTTATCACCAGACATCACTTCTCAATGATGAATAGAGATGATGTAAAGAGGATGTACTTGAAAAAATTGAGGGACTGTGTGGCTAGATTCAATAATTTCTGTGATCACAATATTTTCCCAACATTGTTAGTGTGCAAATACAGATGGCTGAACTTTCCATGTCTTTGAGGAAAAGAGAATCCATCTCCCCCATCAACTTAGAATGGTCCAAAAGAAGAGCAGAAGGTGTAATCCAGTTGATTGAAATCATGCAACATAACTGGATAGGTCTCAAGTTTAGGCCTCCAACCATCATTACTCTAGTTCCATTCTACTTTGAGGAAGATGCCCAACCTGATGAACAGTTTGAAGACTGGCTCAGAAACATTTAGGAAAATAGGGGGTATTATATAGACAAAAAATTATTCTACAGGTCATGGAATCTAAACATGGACATATGTGATTCCATAGCCCAACAGAATGCATGAGGGCATGCATTAATATAAGTTGGGGGAAAATGATGAGGCCTAGAAATGCCTCAATCATAACATGTTTTGAACACTAAAATTGCCTATAAACTCTTATGTTTTATCTAATATGTTAGTTAAGTTGATTCAATATGTTGTATATTAACCATTTTGCATGATCAATGTATTTGGAATATTATATGCTGATTTTTACAACTTTTTGCATAGTTTTGTGTTCTTTTTTCTATGACTTGCTAAAATGGGATATGCTTAGGATAATAGCAACATTTCACTAATCATGTTTTTATTTGTATTAAGCATTTATTTCACCTAAATCTGGCAACAGTGCAAGCAAACTGTTGCTGTGCAGCAAAAACTGGTCTTTTCCATGTAAATTCTAGCTAGCTGTCCATAAATAGCAAGGCATGGAATTCACATGCGAAAAGAGATGAAGACCATTGGAATTTGATCTTAGGAGATAACCCACCTAAGATATGCAGAAGAAATCACTAGAAAAGCACACATTTGTTCATTTCGAAGTATCTTCGAAATGAATAGATATCTTCGGAATGAGAAAACACAACGTCTTCAAAATGAGCAGATATTCGGAATGAAGAATGCATTATCTTCGAAATGAGCAGATATTCGAAATGAGAATTGCAATATCTTCAAAATGAGAATTGCAGTATCTTCGAAATGAGCGATCTTCGGAATGAGAATTGCATTATCTTCGAAATGAAGCCACTTATCTTCGGAATAAAAACAAAATGTGCTTTTTGACTTGTTGATCGATTTTTGAAGCCAAAAAAAGAGAAATAAAGGTTATAAAAGGTAAAGGAAAATATATTCCATCTGTCTTTGCTATCATTGCCGACCAAAGCCATCATTAAGGGAAAGATCAAGTTTTAATCTTCTTCTAGAATAAAACCAGAATTTGTTGTAGCATTGTAGGATTAGATCTTTTGAGATATTCTCTTTTTGTAATTAGATCTTAGGACATCTATAAATATTTCTCCCATTCATTTTGAGCCTATTAAGTAGAAATTAAGATATGTAGAGAGAGTAAGGAAGCTAGGAAAAAACAAAAAATAGGTAGAATTTGACTGTTACAGTCCTGTAACAGGTTTTCAACAAAATTATTGTAATCATGTTCTTTAATCAATAAAGTGCACCAGTTCTATTTCATATTGCTTGTAAATGAGTGTGATTAAGATATAGAGAGAGAGAGACTCATACCTTCTTCTGGAAAAGGAGGCTAGCCACTTTCAGACCTAGGAGGAGGACTAACAAGCAAGTTTTTATTTTGATTTTGCTCTAGTAGAATGAGTTGTAGAACTTGTTATTTCAATTAATTGTAAATAGCTAACAATATCTGCAGTCTTAGTTTATTTATGCTTAGATTAATATTGTGCTTAATTTTTTATCTATAGTCTTTACTTTCAGCAAAGCTTCCATTTTATTTCAGACTGTTATTTCCAGAATTTGCTATTTTTTTGTAATTTCCTGCATTTTATGTTTTGCTGTCAACTCCTGCACAGAAGATTGACAACCTTCTGTTATAGAGTCTTGACAGTTTTCATTTCAATGTTAGAATTAGATTTTAATTACTACAAAAGTAATTAGATTTTCCTTCTGCAATTAGGATCAAACTTTCAATTCTGCAACTATTATTTCTGTAATATAATTAGGTCTCATTCTACAATTGTAATCAGGACTTCATTTTTGCAGTTAATGATTAGTTTCCAATTCTGCAACTTAGATTAAGGTTTAATTCATGCAATTTAGAGATAGGAATGTCCTAAAAACCCCCCACACAACTTGTTTCACCAATAAGACCTGTTGCTCTAGATTGACCTAAGTTATAGCTATTTTGCGTCTTCTTTTGTAGATAGCCTTGTACACTACCCTGGATTGAAAAATTCATTGAGAATTAATGATGGTATAATGACTATGCATCAGATGACTCACCCAATGATGCATTATGAACTAAAATTTAAGCCACATTGCAAATTTATCACCTCTCACTTCCACCCACCAAGTCATATCAAGATAAGTGCAAATTGCATATCTTCTGGGATCATCATTCACATCATGCCATCGTTCATAATATCTAAATAAATGCAATTAATTGGATCTCCAATTCAGTCAAGTGCATGACTCATCCGATGAGATTAAATCTAGTGGATTCTCATTCGTCCAACCGCTGATAAAGTCAAAGTCATATGCATTGTTGACAATGACTACAATGACATGGCAAATAAGGACAAAGAGAACTAGTGATAAGAATGAATTTCTGTTCAAAAATCTTCTCATTGGCCCATACAAAGCTAACATCACTATATAGTTGATTTAAATCAAATAATACAATCAAACACGATATACCTAAATTCACTCTGGTTGGTGGAAATAAAGGCCATAGCTTCGATTAATGTTATAGCACATTAATGGAAGTTTTGTTCACCAATACATCCATGATGCCATGTATTCACAGCAAGGATAATGACAAAGGAAATTTAATAATTGAGGCTATACGAACCTAGGAAATGAATAAAGCATAAGGGAAGAGATATTGGGCCATACTAGTACATCTATTGTATAAGGTGAAAATCCTTTGAACTATACTGATACAAGTAGATTGACAGCGAAAGTGATACTAGTAATAGATTTAATGCTAGTTCAAGTGAGACAAATATTACCATACCTTCAAAACATGATGATATCATTACCAACTCATGAAATACATTTTGTTAACATGACTCTATATGAAGGCGAGTGCCAAAATAAGGATTGCAAAGATAAATATGAGTGAAAATGTGCAACAAGTAGACTATAAAAAGTATGATAAGTTCATGTATATATCCACTAAAAGATACAAAAGGTATAGCATAATAAAAACGATGTTGAAGTTCCATCCCTCTACCTACTTTAAGAAGATACAAGTGTCTCAACGAAATATAGTTACAGAGGAAGCACCTCAACAAAGTATAGTTATGAAGGTACAATATTTTTCACTATTACACTCATTCTTGTACCTCCATATCTCATTTTCCATTCTATTTTTCCTCCATTCCCAACACTTTAGTGTTGATTCTAACTTCTCATCTGTAAATAAACTATAGCCCCCTCCTTTCTAGGCATTCTCTCTTAACTGTTGTTCCATTTTGCTCCACAAAGCACCATATCACCACCATTCCATGTACAACACTCAATCCATTGTATTCGACTATCTCCACACTCATCCATACTATTTCCCATTATATTCCATTTCATCATATATTTTTTCCTCTCTTCACTATCACGTCGGGTCCCCCTCTGTTCCACATCAAAAATATAATTGCATCAAGCCTAGTCTAGGTCTAGATAAAGATAAAAATGGATGACTAGGACAAACATGAATATATAGTATTATCTTTTTACACATTTAATGGTTGGCCCACCATCAAGCTAAAAATAATTCCAGGTGATCACATGCTTAAGAAAACTCAAGAAATCCCTTAAAACCAAAATTAGATACGATAGAAGAATAAGAATCGATGAAATACAATTTTAAATAAATAATAGATTTTCAAAATCTTGACAACTTGCATTCACTGGTATCTATTGTAACAAACTTGAGAAGATGAAGAGACACAGAGCTAAAATATATACACGTGTCTAATCCAGCACCAAGAAAATATAACAAATTTTGGGCAACCAGGATACATAAGGAGATGAAAAGGACAAAATTCATCATCAAGCATCCATTGTAAAACTTTACAAGGTATACCCTGTGTCCTATTTTAGGTTATCATATTCCCCCGTGTTAGTATTTCTTTGTCCCACTCTCATTCTTACCATTTATGCAAGAATCTGTGAAGGAGCATTCAGTTACTGAGATTATTTTCCATGGATGGATTAGAGGTCGGAGGCTCACAGTTGCAATTTTTGAACAAAGAGTCATGTTCTTTTGTTACATTATTTGAACGGAAAGAACCATTGTATTAAATTTCATCGGATCCTTGGCACTCTATTGGGTCTATACTATAATTTGTATGTGGAATTTAATACAAATCTAGGCTTCATCCTTCTTGCAAATTTATTATGTAAATGTATTTGTTGTCTGTTTATGGGTTACATTATATGAACATATAAATAACACTTTCTTCACTGTTAAAATATTTATGTGCATTGCGATATTCGAATTTATGTGAATACACCAGTTATTTCTTTATCTTTTATATATTTACATATACAAGCTTAATTCCTACTATGATTTCCCAATGGAAAAGGCATCGTTCTATAGTATTGAAGTGTTATATTAAGCTTAGTTATCATAAAAATCTGATTCAAAATCATCTAATATGGAAGAGCTAAGAATATATAATATCCATTTTTAAATAGACTCTTATTAGGGTGTCCAAACATGACCTATTATTTTGAGAATTTGTTTGAAACCTCATATAGCTTAAAGCAGCAAGTCCACCAAAGCTTGCATATTGTTGTGAATCTAAAATTGTTGGTAGTGTGACAACCATTATTCTAAGGATATCAAAATTTTCCATAATATTTTTTGGTGCCACACCATTGTTGGGTATTGAACCCTCTGTGTTTATTTTTTTTAAATAAATAGGTAAAAATTTATTGATAAAAGTTTGGATTATAGAGTGCAATTGAGCTTCCAACCAGGACTCAAATAAACAACCAAATAGGCTAAAACCACTAGACTAGAATGACACCCAAAAAAGACAACAAGAAAAAACCACATTAAGTCTGTACATCCTTTTGGATCAAATCCCATAGGCGTTGAGATTCCCTAGATGGGAGACTCTCCCAATTATCGATACTCCAAGGATCCAGTAGCTTAGAAGCCCTTTTAGTTTGGTAATCAACAACCACATTCCATTCCCTTGAAATGTGCACAAATGATATATATTCAAACTCTTCACTCATTCTGAGAATCTAAACGACTAAAGAGGCCAAATACCAATTAACTTCCTCCACCCTTTTACTGTTTAAAATATTAACCATAATTTGAGAGTCAGACTCACAGATAATCCTATGCCAGCCAAGAGAAAAATCCCTATGCAAGACCTCAAGAATTGTAAGATCTTCCATAAAATTGTTGGAGTGAACACCTTTATAAATGGAAAAGAAAAAACTAACACCACAAGTAGAATCTCTCCCAACACCACCAATGCCAGCATGTCCAGGATTACCCCTGGATGATCCATTAGTATTAATTTTTAAAACTCCTCTAGGGGGTGGCCTCCACCTACCATCTCTCCTAACCTTCTTACTGTGTTGACGAAACCTACTAGGGGTAAAAGAGTTCACACCATCCCAAAAAATACCAAGTGCTTATTGTACCTTCTCCTCCCTAGAATCCAAAAGAGGATCCACATCACATTTCCTATGGATGGTTTCATGAACCATATATAGGACCCTTTACCAGATTTGTTGAATAGCCAAATAACTACCCTGAAATATGCGTCGGTTCTGTTCAAGCAAAATTTTCTATATGATGCAAGAATGGTCCAAATTCCAAGCCACCTGAAGGAAGGGGGCCTTGTCCAGAGGTATACCTAGACTAATCCAAAACTCCACCAGGGATAGCACATGAAAACATAGATGGTTCCAAGAACTCCACCAATGGTGCCAAATATCTCTAGAAAAGGAGCATTGGAAAAATAAATGAGAAGAGTCATCCTCATTCTTATCGCAAAGGACACAAAAAGAGGGACGCTAAAATCCCCTCTTCTTCACATTATCCCAAGTGAGGCATTTATTACGAGCTACCAACCAGAGAAAGAAGTTACAGTTTGGCCAAGAAAATTTATTCCACATCTTTTTCCACCAAGTGACAGGAAGACTCCCATACTTTTGCTTATCAAGAACCTGATAACCATAAGCTACCGAGTAGGTTCCCTTATGATCAGGGTTCCAAGATAGAATATATTTACCCCTCAATGAATAATAAGGCATCCCTATAATAATAAGAGGAAGCACCTCTCTATCCTTGGCCAGTACCCCCTAGGGCCATTCTTGTGGATCTTTCCACCTGTACATCTCCATATTTCCAAAAGACTGGATTTTTTTAAATTCCTCCACACGAGACCAACTTGTTTCAAAGAAAAAAATGCTTAGGGAACATAACCTAGGATGATTCAAGATAGGAGGGTGACCATCCAAAGAATCCTCCCAAAAAAGAGAATTTGATCACTGATTGCAAATCCAGAACAAACCCTGCTTGATTAAATTAGCTCCTCTTTTTAGAGTGTCCCAGATAACTGAACCTTTCCCAACCAAGCTGACTCTAGGTATATCAGCCTCAAAAATACCTCTCAAGTGTTTACAAGATAATATTTTAGTCCAAATATGATCTTGAGAGGTACACCATCTCCAATAAAGTTTTGTAGTCAAATCCTGCCCAAAAAGAGCTATCTGTCACAACCCAAGGCCTCCCTCTTGCACTAGACTACATATAGAATCCCACCTGACCAAACTCCATTTATATTGATCAAGTTTTTGAGACCATAAAAACTATCTTGACAAAGAATCCATGTCCTTTTTGAAGTGCGAGGGAGCTATTTATACAAACATCTATAAATGGGTAAAGCTTGAACAACATATTTTAAAAGCAACACTCTACCTACAATGGATAGCCATATGAAAGTCCAGTGATTCACCTTCCTTATAAAATTATCAAGCATAGACTGCCAAGAAGATCTAGGTAGAGGATGAGATGAAATTGGAATACCAAGATAAATGAAGGGGGAGTCCCAACCTGGAATCTTAGAATGCAAGCAATCCTGTCTTGAATAAGAGGAGGGGTATTGAAGAAGAAAGTAGAAGACTTTTCCTCATTAATCAACTATCCAGAAGCACCATGATATATGTCAAGAGACTATCTAATATTGCCAGCTTCCCTGATAGTGGCAACTCCCTACAAAGCAGTATCATCAACAAATTGAAGGTGAGAAATAGGTGGCAAACTACTATCCCACTTCCACCCCTGAATGATACCTTGCATGACTTGAGACTTGAGCAATCTTCCCAACCCTTCTGCCATAATGATAAACAAATAAGGATATAAAGGATCTCCTTTCCTCAATCTCCTTGAGGCCTCAAACAACTCTTATGACTCATTATTAACAAGAACAAAGAATGAGGAAGAAGAAACACAACTCATCACCCATCTAATCAATTCCTCCTCAAATCCAAAAGTAGCAAGAACTTTTTGAAGAAAGGACCATTTGACCTGAGCATAGGATTTGGCCATGTCCAAATTAATAAACATAGTTTTCTCCTTAGAAGTTTCCATCAAGTGAATAGCTTCTGTAGCAATAAAAACCCCATCCAATATTTGTCGGCCAACAACAAACCCTCCTTGCTCCTCAGAGATGATTTTGCTCAACCATATCTTCAACCTCTCAACAATAATTTTTGTGATGATCTTATACACAACATTGTAGAGAGCAATAGGCCTGAACATATCCAAGGAATTTTCTCCCTCTTTTTTGGGTATAAGCACCACAAAGGTAGCATTTAGGGCCCTTAAAATCTGTTTGTTATTTTGGGACTCATGGACCACCTCCAAAAGATCAAATTTGATTAAATCCCAAAATTCTTGATAAAAATCAATCGGGAATCCATCTGGGCCTGGGGATTTTATTTTTTTCATCTTGAATACAATATTTTCCAACCCCTTAAGAGAAATTGGATCCATAAAGTGCTTATTCATATCTTTAGAAACAATCACTGGAATACAATTTAGAATAAGCTTTTAATTCTCATCGTCTGATAGGGAGTCCTACTTGAAGAGATAGGAAAAATACCTCTTAGTCTCTTCTAAAATATCCCTGAAAGAAGAGAGCAGGGCACCCTAAGAATTCACAAGAGAGGTAATTAGGTTACCATTACGGTGAGCCTTAACTAAATTATAAAAGAATGTTGTGTTCCTATATCCTTCCTGAAGCCAATCTACTTGAGCCTTTTGTTTCCAAAAAAAATCTTCAGTCAGTTCCCATTCAACAGGGTCTTTTGCAGCCTCAGATTCCTCAATAAGAAGCTCCTTCATGAATCCTTGATCTCTAATATTCCTTGAAGCTTCTTCCATCCTCCTAAGAGCTACCAGATTATCCAAGGAAAGGTTCCCAAAATTTAGTCTATTCCATCTCTTCAATTTATGTTTTACAAATTTTAGTCGCTTCATAAAGGAATACATAGTGGTGCCATGAGGAGGTTTTCCAGTGGTCCACCAACCTCGCATGAAATCATGAATCTTAGGATCTCAAAGCCACATAAGTTGAAACTTAAAGGAAGGATTCTTTTTTAGCCCTAACTTCAAAGCAGAGAGTTTGATAGGCCAATGATCAGATCCCCTACCCTCCAAAATCATAGAACTAGCACTTCTATTATTACCCATCCAATAACTGGATATCAAAAACTTATCTAGTTTCTCTAATATGGAAGCTTCCCCACACATTATATTGTATGAAGTAAATATCCCATTATCTAGATTGATGTCAACCAAGTTTAGGGTCTGGATATGAGCACTAAAAATAGAAGAAAAAGGCTCAAGACGGTCCACCCCACCACATTTCTCCTCCATACAAGTGATAGAGTTGAAGTCTCCAACCAAAATCCATGGGTATAGGGGAACCAAACTTCTCACAAAGCAAATGTGCTCCCATAAATTCACTTTACCATTGTAATCAATAGGAGCATACACATTTGTAAGTAGGATGGTTTCACCAGATTCATTATCATGCCCGACCATCAAAATAGACCATCTGCTAGAAATCCAAGTAAGAGGGGATATCTTAACCGGATCCCATAAACAAGCGATGCCACCAACATATCCACATGCACCAATACACTAGAATTTACCCCTTATCCATAACTTGGGAGGAATATTGAACATACTATCAATAGCCAATTTAGTCTCCTAAATAAACACCACATTTGGAGAATGCACATGAACCAAATCATGAACAACTTTTTTTCTAAGGATGTTGTTCGACCCCCTTACATTCCATGAGAGGATAATAATTTTTGGTGGTTATAAAAATGGGAGTCCAATGTTCTAACCAATCCTGACTCCACCAAAGTCTCCCCCATTAACTTAATTTTATCTTGCTCCTTATTTCGACCCACCTTCATATTCTTATCTGATTTTTTTTAATTATTTTTTACTGTAATCCAAACACCGTAGGAGTTTTACAGTCCAAGGATGACTGCATCAGTGCTTGAGTAGGAGAGGGCATAACTAAATTTGTACCACTTTCTAAAATAGTTTCCCTTATAGGGTTAGACCCAACCATGTCCCCTATACTAAGATCCAAAGCCCTTTGTTCTTCATTTAAACCCCCTAGATTTGATTCCTTAAGTTCCCCCTCAAGAAGAGACATCTGATTCGGCCTTGTTATATTTTCATCAGGTAGTGACATTTTAGGTATCTCCATGCACTGATCAAGATCATCTAATATTTCAAAACGGTTGAGTAGAGCATCTGGATGGTTATCCTTAAGGTCTTTGTTTGACCTTCATCCCCTGTTTTAGGCTTTTACCGAAACAAAACATTCTTTATCCTATTCCCATTCATTTATCGAGTCTTTTCCTTTATCCAAACTTTGTCTAGATCGAGAGGGCCCATAATTTGAAGCGACAGGCGGGATAAACTTAGGGCATTTTTTTTGCAGGTGGTCATATTCACGGCAAATATGACAACTAAATGGGAGAGCTTCATAGTCATGTTTTTGAACCCATGTAGTTGATCTAAATTGTATTTCAATAGAATCTGGAATAGGATTATTTAAGTCAATTTCAACACAAATAAGAGCAACAAAGATTACCTTTTTATCCATTGTATGTTGTGATGGTCCAACTGGCTTCCCAAGCAGAAGGGCAATCTTATTCAAGATATAAGTTCTCAAAAATTCCAATAGGAGCCATGAAAGCCGCACCCATACTGGAACCCACGACGACCGCTCCTTTTATGGGTTGAAACCCACATGCCAGGGTTTAAGAAAGAGTCCCACTTGGTTATAAAAATAAGGACCCCATTCAAATGCTTTGTTACGATCTACAATACAAGAGAAAACCACCATAAAATAGTTGTTTGCACTCAGCATCACCTCCACATCGCTTTCAGGATTCCAAGTCTTCCTGAACCAAGCCTCCATAAAGGGGAGAGAAATTTAGATGCCTAAAAATTGCCAATAAGGACATGTTTGGTTAGATACTCCACATCTTCTGCCATCAATTCTAGTTGAACCACTAGAACTGGCATGGCTTCACATCGTTCCAAACATCCATTGTTCTTTAACAAGCGGTTCCCGACATGCATTGGAAAATCATGTTCCTTACAGTCATTTTTAGATGAAAAGACATTACAAGCATGCACTCTCTGTGCCGAACCTGATGACATCATGACATTCCTCCAATTTTTTAGACCTCCTCCAGAAGCTGCTACCATCCCCATAGAGTAGTTTTTCTTCATCAAATCCCAGCAGAGTAGTTTTTCCTCATCAAAACCTAGCAGAATTACTTCCTTCCAACCTGAACCCTTTGTGTAATATTCATATATCTTTCTAAGTATTTTTACCCTAAAAATTTTTGCATGCTTTTACCTGGTAAAATTACACCAATAGTTTTGGATTATTTTTCCTATCCCCATACGACAAATTTTTTACCCATAAATGCCATAGTATTCGAGTATCGTATACTTTCATATTTCTGAGATATTGAAAGGATTCAAAAGCCAAGCAATCTTGGCCCAAGTGAGATTTTGTTGCACAAAGTTGCTAGCAACTCCGATCTAAATGAATCCTAAAAAAGAAGAATAATATGAACTGGTGCATACCATATGCAACAATAAAGAACTCTTCCTAGAATTTGAAGACCCGAAGGTATTTACACATACCCAAAAAATTCCAGTTCCTAAGAAACTTATATATCAGAGTAAATCTTGTGTTGCTAGAAGTAAATATGCTAAGAAATACACTTATGTAGTCAATTCATCTAATGATAATTCAGTTATTAACACCTCCATGGTTAGTACCTGAGTCCATCCCATAATAGCAAACATGACAACTGAATAATCAGTACCTTCAGGCTTGGAGGACCAGTAGGTACAAACCTTTTTGATTGCCACAAAATTTGCATCCCTTACCATCCAAAGCCCATAAGTATTTACCTAGATTTCAAAGAGATACTTTAGTTATTGGAGAAGATCATGTTAAAGGATTTCTATACACGTTATAGAGTCTTTAAGTTGAACACAAAGATGTGGTTTTTAGGTTATTCCTACAGACACTAGAAAAGGATGTGAGAGATTGGTTTAATTACCTGCCACCTGACCAAATTCTCAATTTTCAAACTATGGAGGAAGTCTTTCTAAAGAAATATAGGGAACAAAAGAATGAGCAATGATTTTTAACTAATATTGCAACTATAAAAAATAGATAAAATGAATCTATAGAATATTTTAATCGATGAATTTTTAAGACCATAAACAAAATCCCCATAACTCTGAGGTCAACCAATCATCAAGCCATCTATTTCTACAAAAATGCTTTCCCTCGTGAATTCAGCTACAAGTTAAGGCAACATAACACTAATACCATTGATAAATGTATGGAAAAAGCCCTTGAGATAGAAAGAAACATGTTGGGTAGTGGTAAAATGAGACCATATTTGTCTGATCCAGGAACCATTCAAGCATATAGAAAACCTAAGAAATTTGTATTCTCTTTGCTAAAGAAAAAATGAAGTGGACCCCATAAAAAAATTGTCTAACCAGCTAGTTGAGATGTTTACCAATATGAATAACAAGTTATATAGGATAGAAAGAGAGAAAAATAAAAATACAAAACCACCCCATCAGAACGATAATGGAAAATCCTTTAAGAGGAATTTCAATAGGAATTGGAACAAGAATAACATAGATGAGGGTAACCATAATAACAATTGTTGGAAGAAAATAGAAACACAAAAAGTTGTAGATGTCGTTCCAAACCCCATACCCTCTACTAATGTTATACCCAATTAACCTTTTTTATTTCAAGATTGTTATTCTCCTGATGATCCTGTAGGTTGTGCCATATACTGTAACTCATACCCCAAATATAATTTAGAAGAAGAATCAGTTGAAGAAATAAAAATAAATGTGATTTGGAAACAAGAGGATGAGGATAGAGAAATACAATTTAGAAAATAAATGAATAAATTACCTATATCTATAGAAACACCCAAAACTCTTGTACTAGAAAATGTAAAAGTTCTAAACAAATCCCCAAATAACAAATATGAGAGAATGAAACAAGGGAAGATACTACCTATAGCTAAAGAGGTAGAATCGCTAGAAAGAATACATATTGTGCACCTAAAAAATAGAACCATTTTAGATAAAACTAATGGTAAAGAAAACAAAGAGCCATAATATTTGAATAAATAAAAAAATAAGAAAACAAATAAGTAATAGATAAATCCCAAAATAGAATTAGAAAATGATTATCTGATGCAATTAGATCCCAAAAGGAATATAGAAACCATGGTAGAATTCGATGTTGGCCAAGAGTTAGCCAAATAGAAGATCAATGGTACTTTTGGAAAACTGATGGCCATCCCTAAGTACAAATATCAAGTATGTAAAGCCTTCGGTCTGATAGACCAGCCTAGTAACCACATATGCAATGCTTTAGTAAAAAACATGCCTTTACCAATACCTCGAAATCCATCCTCTGTTAGGTCTTTTTATATTTCCTTAAGATATACTTCAAAACTGGGAGACCAATACATGATACACAATTGCATGTTGGATAGTGGAGCATCCCACAAAATTATTCCCAATTAAATAGTAGATCAACTTGGCTTAATTTGTACCAGAGATTCACCTTCCATATCAATCATGTATAGTAGACAAGTGCCATATGTAGGAATAATTACTGGGTTACTTGTGTTTCTAGATTAGTATCCTAAATAGGGAATAGTAATGGATATGGCTATCATAGATGTAGACTCCTTATTTTCATTATTGTTATCCAAACATTATGTAGAACAATTAGGAGGATCAATCCAGTTAGATTGGTCATATACTATAATTCTACTAAAATCTAAGGTATAGGTTGTGCTCAGAAGAGAACCATTCCATAAATATTATGTTGAGTTAACAAAAACTAATAGCACAATTGTGAACTTAGTTAATTCCATGGAATAGGTAGAAATGGGAGTCTATTATATCTGACATACACCTTTCTTTGTTGAAGTTCCTAAAGTCGATGATATAGATCCATAGACAATGGATGAGGTAGACGCTGAATCTACTAGAACTTTGACTACAAAAATGTGGACCATGACATTCGATGGTGTGAAATCACAAACCAGGGTAGGATCCAGGGTTAACCTGATCGATATAAAAGGAAATTATTTGGGCATACCCTATAAACTACAATTCCCCTATACAAATAATGTAGCTGAATACGAAGCCTTGCTATTAGGGTTAAGGAAAGCCAAAGAATTATAAATAAACTATTTTATTATATAAAAAGATGCAAATTTGATTATACAAGTTAAATATAAGTATCAAACAAAACATCCCAGGCTGAAACAATACAAACAAGTTGTAAAAGAAGAAATAAACAAGTTTCTAGACTTTAACATACGTACCTAGAGAACAAAACTAAGTAGCAAATTTATTATTTGCTTGTGCATCCAGAGCCGATTTCCCAAAACTAGATACTGAATATCAAGAAATATTTCCTACTATCTATGTTTACCATCCTTCCATTCCAAATAACATTGTATACTAACAATTTTTTTAGGATGATGTCGATATTAAATATTTCATGACTATGCAAAATTGTTATACTAATGTTTTGTGTGATGAGTCATATGAAGAAAAATTGAAGGAGATCATAGGAGAACCTATAGAAGTCATACAACTTAAAACCAATAAACAACAAAGAGGATTAGTTTCTTTAAAGAGCCTTTTTAATGATTTTGAAAGAGCACACAGGCCTAGTGTGATGGAGTCAGGAGAAGATGATGTTAATATTTAGATAAAACAAGAGCCCAAAATAGTTAAAAATAGTAAAGATTTTTCAAAAAAATAAAAGAATCAATATATAAAGTTCCTCAAGAAAAACATGGATTCCTTCACTTGGAGTTATGAGGATCTCATAACTTTCAATATTGATGTAATGAGTTATATTATCCCGTTTAAATAAGGAACCAAGCCTCACAGAAAAAAGCAAAGAAAGTTTAATCCTCCTCTGCACCTAGTAATGCAAAAGGAGGTTCAAAAAATGTTAGATGCTAAAATCGTAAGAAAGATTAGATTCTCATCTTGGATAACTGATCTAGCTCTAGTTAGGAAGAAGAACGAATATAATATTGAAATAAAAGTGTAAGAAATAAAAGTATAGGAAAATAAACACACAACTAAATTAAAATAAAGCAAAAAAATAATTTTTTGAAAATAAATAATAGAAATAAAAAGGGGAGGACTACTGTAGGGAGTGGGTCTAGGCTCCTGTAGGTAGTCTGCCTAGTTAATTACATAAGGATTACTTTCAAAAAAATAAGAGTATTTGCAACTCTATAGAATAAAATAAATAGAATTATTCCATTGACTATGTAAAATGATCCTTTGTATTTGTCTGGCCTACGTTCTTATATAAAACACATCCAAATCTCATTACAATAATAGATTTGTCTATTTTTAATCACCTAATGTGATTTGTTACAATATGTTTATACACATATATTATTATCCTATTTAAAAGCATGTTCATTCACCAAAAAGATAAATATAGTAATCCTTAGGTGTACATAACAATCTAATCCTAAAAATAATGCTTTAAAAGCTTACATGGTCAATTGGTCAATCGATCAACTTTTAATAATTAGAATAAAAGTGCTTTATTCTATTATAATCATAAAAATATAATATGCATAAGAATATGAATATTTCTCCTTTATATTTTGTGCAACAATCTCTTTCAAACTTGCATGGTCAATTGGTCAACCAGTCAATATTGACTTGGTCACAGGTTGAGAGTCAGGCACCACGAGACAAGTTGGGAGT
Organism: Wollemia nobilis; assembly: GCA_028583015.1. NCBI lineage: Eukaryota > Viridiplantae > Streptophyta > Pinopsida > Araucariales > Araucariaceae > Wollemia > Wollemia nobilis. Next base: position 9,745,208 of record JAQPPZ010016917.1, on the reverse strand, counting down.
CAGGCATCGAGAGACAAATCGGGAGCTAAGCATTGGAACATTTCAGGAGTCAGGTACCAGGAATAGTTGAGATTCAAGCGCTACCAATAGTTGGGATTCAGGCATTGCCTTCACCATTTACCATTGTTCTTTTCAAGATGTCTTCATACATTGCCAAGACCAAATGGGATGTAGACTCAAAAACACTAGATTAGTAGAAAAAACCTACATTTATACACATTTTCCACTAAAAATACTAGTCAAGCATAATACATCATTTTATATCAATTATATGCAAAAACTGTATACAAATACATTTCAAATGCTAATAAAACCAATAATGATATCCTTAAAAAGTGTATGTAAAATGAGCATTTTTTGTTCTCATCAAGGATTGCATTGATAATAAATGTATTAGGAGTCTAGAGTCTCACAACACATCGTATTTAAATATATTAACTTATGATGGTTAACATTTGGTTTTATTTAGGCTCAATTTTGATTTGAAGCTTACATTTTGTTTACTATTTTAAATTTTTAAGTTTATCAAGCTGTAAAAGATAACATACACTTCCAAATATTTATTAAGAAGAAAATTATTTGAATTAATTGTGATGTTAATGCAATTATTCTATAAAATATTATAGGACCCTTTCAAAATCTTATTTTTTCAATAATAAACAAAAATATGTTAATCTAATAACAAAAATAAATATGAAAAGTATTAATTTGAAAATTATCAAAAATTAAACTAAATCAATAATAAATATAGTAATACCTTCTAAATTAATTTTAGTAATAAGAGGCCCATAGGTTCTAGGTTAATTGGTTGAGAGCACAAATTTTATGTCATATTTCAATGTCATGATGAATCTTAGAATTATCAAATGTCATGAGCTCAAATAATTAAATACCTAATTTTTATAAAGGAGATTTAGATTTAAATATTTCCATGTTATACATTCATAATTTCCAATCTATATTAATACTTCTATATGGTTAAGATGTACTAAGGATAGGACCTTTTTAGAAAAGACAATTTAAAAATAGTTAATATGAATTAAAATGGTGAAGCAAAATTCTTCTAAAATCAATAAGAACACAAAAGCGACTGATATATCAAATTATTTCTGCCACTTTAGTAGGGCTAAGTCATTTTCCACGTAGATAAGGCTAAGTCTCTTGTAAAATATACAATTGGATTAATATTGTGAATTATGATAATTTTAAATCAACCTACATCTACTTATATGAATAAATCAATGAATTGGTGAACCCTTGGAAATATAGTCGACTAGCTATATTAGTATTGTAACATGGCTCCCTCCCTTAAAATATTTGTCCTCAAAGCTGGGAAGGACTAGAAAATACTCATTATCTACCATGCAACATCGTCTTCTAGAAGGCCTTGCCACTGAATTAGGAACTCTTGAATGTGGTATGGTTGATGATGACATACTCTGGATTGTAGCATTGCTAGAGGTATTAGTCAAATTCTCTCAACTTTCAACAGTAAAAATATTTCAAATCACAATGGTTACTTGTTGCTAACGACTTTACACCAAATGTTTATGATGAAAAATGTTGTTGACAACTTTTTTAACAAATGTTGTTGATAAATTTTTTAACAAATGTTGATAAAATATTTTTCACCAATTGTTGCTGATAACTTTTTTATCAACTTCTACTAACAACTTTTGAGCAACAATTCTTGCTGATAAATTTTGAGAAATTTTCACTGATAATTTTTGCTGATAACTTTTGAACAACACTTCTTGCTGACAACTTTTGAACACAATTCTTGCTGACAATTTAATTTCCCTATGGCTACTTGCAGATTCTTACACAATTTTCCAATGGCTTTCAATGGCTATAATTTTCACTTTTGACTTTTCCAATGACTAGATTTAATATCTTTCAAAGGCTACTTGCTAATGACTTCTAAAAACAATTCTTGTTGATAACTTTTGAACAACTTTCACTGATAATTTTTGCTGACAACTTTTGAACAACACTTCTTGCTAAAAACTTTTGAACAACACTTCTTGCTGACAAATTTTGAACACAATTATTGCTGAAAATTTAATTCCCCAATGACTACTTGTAGATTCTTGCACAATTTTCCAATGGCTTTCAACGGCTATAATTTTCACTTTTGACTTTTCTAATAGCTGGATTTAATATCCTTCAAAGGCTATTTCAATGGCTTTATATACCTTCAATGACTAGATTCCTTTGACACAACTAGTTTCCTTTAAAAAACAAATTTTTCTATACAAAGGATAACACGACACTATACGACATCGATGACATGGCTTAATGGCTATTATGATGAATGACACAAGTTAGACACTAGACCAAATGGTAATGATATTGACACAATTTTATGACACATGGATGAGACAAGACTCACCCAATTAACACGAGGAACTATGTAGACTGACCCACGGGGACTATGTAGACAATGAAGACAAGTAAAGGATTAATGAATCTAATTCAAATAGTGAATGAGGATAGACAACACTACACAACTCAGAAAATGGCCAATGAGAACACAAACATGTTTTGAATAGTGGAATGAGACAAGCATAGGAGACAAAATAGACTGCTAACAAATGGTAGGTTTTTAATTCACAAGCGGACGTAAAACTAAGTTTGGCGCTCCTTGTATATATTTATGCTCTTCAAAAATGTGAAATTCGAATCTTAAAAGCTATATAGCATGAAATTATTTATCTTATTTTTCACAAGATGATTGGCTACCTCTGAGTACATCTGTACTCTATAAAAAGTAATGATGGATCATTGGTTTATTGGTAGATTGATTTACGATCTCCTTGGAATGTTACAGACCAAAGTTGGAATGCCTTAATTTGTATTTGTAGCATTTTTAAAATTTTTGAGAGTTCACAAACTATAGATGAATCACCAATCACCTTGGAACTTTAAAAATGATTGTCTTACACTTATCTCAATGATAACTGGATTAGGGTTTAGCGGATCTCCCACTAATTGGTTTAAGATATTTGTCTATGGACAAATATCTTAAACCAATAGATAATAGACATCGTGTAAGATGACACAAACTTGGACAAGACGTGATTCAAATGTAGGACAAGACATGCTAGAAGACACGACTACTATAAGATACGAACCACACTACATAGGACAAGATACGTACCCACTACATAGGACATAAGGCATCACTACACAACACAAGACTATATAGGAAAATTTACACAATGATAATTGGGATACCAGAATATACACGATGACAATTTGAAGCTATAATATCTTCATTATTTATTACTTTGTACTCATAATTGTTTCTTTTATCGACAACGAACTTGTTGGAAATTTTAGTAAGTTTTGTTGTCATTGATGTCAAGAGGTTGATGTCCAAGTTTCATCGTCATTAATGTCATCATGTCGTTTTTTCCAAAAATAAAGGAAGAGGTTTAAAGGAATAGGATATAGTATTTATTTTAAATATTATATGCCTAAAGCAGCTTAAAATATTGAAGTTCAAAGGAAGGAGAAGCAGGTTTAAAAGGAAATAATAATATCACAATATTTAATATTATAATATTCCAGGCTAAAGGTTGATGTAAAGAAAAATGAGGTCCAAGGAGTCATTAAGAAATAATTCCTTCAAAAGCTCCATTTGGCAGATTGTAAAGGTTATTATTTAATTTATTGAAATTAAAATATTTTAACCATAAATTAAAATTTTAATTCAAATAAATAATAAAGGCACCAAAAGTTAAGCTTAAAATTTGAATTAAAATTCAAATTGGAAATGTCGACGTGTTAGAGTGCATAGAAAAAGGTATAAAAGGGGCAATGATTTTTATTCATCCATGAAAATTCAAATTCCCAAAATAAAAAGAAAAGTATAGCACAAAATAATTCTCAAAGCACTTGGTAGCGCAAGTGGCAATCGACGGTTGGTTAAGGCATTCGTGCAAGGCAAGTTAGGGGTTCAATTCGCATCCCCTTCGTTTTGAGCATAGTAAAAGTTTTTTTGAATCATCGAAAGCAAAGGGTAAAGGGTGCATCATGCACATTAGGTTTTGTTTTGGACACATAGCCCAACGGTAGCCGAGCTTGGGGCTAGGGCACTATGGTGGTGGTAGGTTTGGGGTTCGAGTTTGGGCATGTTCATTGTGGGCATAAATTTTTGACATGGGTCATGACATAAGGTAAGCACTCGATTTAATTTTTTTGCCAAGGTGTGAATCATGCTAGGGTGGCACATGATAGTTGTGAATGTGCTTAAGGCCAAGCAATTAATTTTTTCTAAGGAGAAAGATAGGGAGTCATAAGGTTGTTTAATATTTTAATTTTTAATTAGCATTATAAATAAATATTGGAGATATAAGGTTTTAGAAATGAAATTAGTTACGTTGAATGTTATTGTGTGAAGATTGGAGTTAAAAGTGTTAAAACAATGAAATTAATTTTTATTTTTCTAAGTGTGAAGATTGGGTTTATGAAGTATTATCAAGGAGTTTGATTGCTTATGAATTGATTATTATTTTTGTGAATTTTGGAGATTATAAGGTGTACTTGAGACTTGATATTTTTGTATGGTGAGATAATTATTGAGGAGAATAATTTATGGAGATTTTTGAGATAGGTTGTTGCTATCTAACCTTGATATTGGAAAATATGATTTGATTGTGATTGAGACAAGTTTTGAATATATATCTCCATAAAAACAAAAGGTATGGATACATCTTCTTTATGAGTGAAATATTTTTGGATTGAATGTTGTGAATTACAAAGTTGGAGTGAAAAGGTTTGATGAGTAAAGTTGGATTGAATGCTTATCCAACTTGGTTAGGGTTTGTAAGTAAGTTTTGTTTCATTGAGTGAATGGTTGAGTGAAGTTGGATAAGCATTATTGATTGAAATATTGGAGTGATAGCTCAAGTTTTATGAATCAAATTATACTTTATTTATGAATTGATTTGAAGAGAATTTGAAAGTGATCGTGTGTTTTGTGAGTGTAACACATATTGATTCTCTAATAATTCTCTATATGTTTCTATGGTTAAACAAATATTCTGAGTGAAACTTATTTGTGGTATTGAAGAGGTTTTCTAAACAAGAATTAAGTTGTGTTTTCTGAAATTATTTTAATAAGCTTCTGTAAAATTTTAAGGATAGATTAGAGGTAATACTTTGTGGAGACTTGAGAACATAGTTGATTCATTTGTTCAAACCTTGTGTTAAGGTTTTGCGTAAATCTGAGCAGAGTTGGTTTGTGATTTTATCAAGCTTTGTTTTAAGGCTTGAGGATAGATTTTGGTACAGATTTATGAACAGGTTTATTCTAGAGCAGAGACAAACTTGGAGATAAAAATTGGTGTAAAGCTAAGAGCAGATTTGTGCTAGAGCAAAGACAGATTTGTGAGCAAAGTTGACAGAGCAAGGATAATGTTCAGTATATATTTGAGATAGATATTGAGCATAGATCATATCAGGATTTGGTGGTGATAGATTAGAGGATAGTAGTCTCCAATGGATAGATATCCATTAGCCAAGGTAGTGAGGATAGAGGTCTTTTGAGTGAGGACAAAGGTCTTTAATGGAGAGAGATCCACAAGCCAGTGCAATGGGGGTAGAAGTCTTCTATAAGATCTCTAGTCATAGTAGAGGAGAAGGAGTTATCCTGTGGATAGATGTCCATGAACTTGAAGTCTTGATTAGGGGATTGGAATCTCCTTTGGATAGAGGTCCATAAACATTGTAATAGGGAAGGATTCCCAAGAGAATTTATTGAGAAAAATTATAAGGAATATTTTCTTCGTGGAGTAGCCCACATTGGGTGAACCACATTAAATCATGTCTCTCATGTGTGTGATGCTTTGTGTAATGTTTACTACTTTAATATTTTTGATTTTATCATATGGATTGAAAAGTAAAAAGTTTTATCTTATACTGTTCATTACCCCTCTCAATATTGCACATGTTCTTTAGAATTCTGATGTTAGCTAAGATATACCACACAAAGGCACAAGACTAGACTAAAATACAATGACTCAACCATTGGATGACCTTATGACACTAACTAGAAATAGGAGATGTTACAACACAATGTAACATATAGTGAATTTTATTGAAATCAATGATAGATGATAGGAGTTTTAATGTAGAATATGGATGGCTTAAGAAGACATGGAGATCGTTAACTACAAACATAATAGGAAATGGAACACGATAGCTACATGTGGATTAGGAAATAATATGGGACTATATGTTGACGTGGAAAATCAAAGATTATTTGACAAAGAGGAATGCACCTTTTTCCATTTATTGGTGGATGTGCAAAAATTTTAGGGTTTTAGAAAGGTGCTAGATGACGTAAAATTGATGCTGAACCAAACCTTTAATATTCATGTATTTTAATTGAATGCTTTCTTTGATATAAAATTTAATCAATATTAATAAATGTTTGTCTTACTCTGCAATGCCTAAGTGGACCTTAAAATAATTGATAAAAAAATATGTGTGGAATCATGCAACTTGTAATGAGTTGGTAATTGAATTCCTTGGATAAATATATTGGATTCCAAATTAATTATGATCTCACCATAATATGGTTCTAGACAATTCGGTATGAGCACCAAAACAAAATCTCTCAAGGATGATATATTTTAAATTATTCCACTTGATATATTAAGAATTTTGCACTTGGTTTTAATCCTCCATGCACACCATGGGTTAGAGGACAAAAATCCGATGCACCATGGGTGAGATAGATACATAATGCAGATGTAATAACACATGATACAGATGGGATACATGATACATAGAATACAATGTAAAAAAATAATTACTAACCTTAGTGTAAATAATTAATTCGCATCATGATTGGAGGATGCTAAAATAAGGTTTAGGGTTTCCTACCATGGTAATTTCATGCTTTGTTTAACGGTAAACTCCAAAAAAATTTGTGTATGTAAATGGAAATGAAACATAAAATAAGGAGAAATTCGATTGAGGAAATATTGAATGAGTCAACGTCACAAATGTGGCAATGTACGAATGCTTTTCTTCCCACACAGTGAAGATAATGGTGAGTTGTGATGCTGACTAAACCTTTGTGCTGTCTGAATATATTGGCAAAAAAATATTTATGCGCTATCTTAAAATTTATATTTACAATGAAATTATGATGCTGACAGTCATGGTAAACCATGGAGTGATAGTTTTTTGGAAACCAAATAGTTCTTATGTGCAGCCTTGAAGAGAGATTCGTAAACCTTTGCACTATCCTTATATTGAAAAAAATATGCTCTTCTTTGTTGTCATTTAATCATCTTTCCATGAAAGAAATTAGAATTTGAACTTGATTGCACTATTTCTATGTTCTAATGCGTTCTTTACCATGTGCAACTTCCTTATTTTATTATCCAAAAAGTTCTCGATGAATGATGATTAGCACCTGAAGTTCTAATCATTGTTTTGAACCGCACATAGACTGGGTTTTTCATTGAATACCGATTGTATTGATATTTTAAATTGGTTTCTAGTATCAATAAATTATGCATATTGGTAAGGCGATAAATACTTTTGCTATGCCTCTATAAGAACCTTCCACTACCAACCAAGCTAGATCATGAATCTCAAATTTTCAGCCAATGAAAGTTCTAAAAAAATATGTTAAACTTGCACTCTGTGAAACTTGGTTTGTACCATATTTCTTGCTTATCCAAGTAGAAACATTTTGCGCAGCCTCCAGGAAAGTAGCTCTGATACCACTTGAAGTAGAATTTTCCTAAAATCAATAAGAACACAAAAATGACCAAGATATAAAATTATTTCTACCGCTTTAGGAGGGCTAAGTCATTTTCCACTTAAATAGGGCTAATTCTCTTGTGAAATATGCAATTGGATTAATATTATGAATGATAATAATTGTAAATCAACCTACATCTACTTATATGAATAAATCAATGAATTGGTGAACCCTTGAAAATATAACCATCTAGATATATTAGTATTGTAACAAAGGGATATAAATGATGGTTCCAAATTTAGGAATTCTAATCTCGAAACCTAGGGTTCGACACTTAGATGAAGTCTCTTGCCTAGATATCATTGGTTACATGATTTCTTTAGTGGGGAGGAAGGGTACACCAAGAGCATTTTATGGATTCACTCTAAATCCTATGTTTTGATGTGTCCAATTAAGCAAAGTATATTTTGATAAATAAGAATTTAACAAACTATAATCCTTGAAATGAAGATTTGAATTATGATGCAAGGAAGTTAATAATGTAATAACATAGAATCTTGTCCTACATGCACATCAATGTTTTACAATATTATCCTAAGCTAAAGTAGAAAAGAAATGTCTTTCACCTTTTCAATAAGGGTGTAAGATAAATGCATAAACAAAGTTATAGCCTATATGCAAGCTATATGTAGGTTTTATTCGATTCCTAATGAAAAGGATATTGTTAATAAAAAGAATCATAAGTTCTTTAGTTTCTCTTTTTTAATAAGTTATTAGAACTTAATAGAGAGCAAAAAATAATGTAAAATAACTATTAAAATAAAGCATGAAACAAGATTACTTGGGATTTTATAGAACATGAAATCAAAGCCTAGACTCAAGTTTATTTCCTATGACAAGTTTTTCACCTACGCACTAGTTTTTCACCTATGACAAGTTGGTCACTTGCTAATATATGAATTTTTAAAAAAATATAAAAATGGAAAAATAAAAGAGTTAGATTTTAGGGGGAGCAACGTGATGCTTGGGAAGGTGTTGGACTTTCTTGTTTGCAGTTAAGACCCCTATTACATTTTATAAAGTCAATTTTAAACCTAGAGGAAGATATATTACATCAAAGAGAAATATAACTACGATAAATTAAATTAAACTAGTTGAGAGAGTGCTAGGATGTCCCTAGGATTGATTGATAATTGTTTTAAAGCTAAAATTTACTAATTAACTAAATGAAATAGATTCATAGCATATAGGGCAAATTTGTAGCCTATAAAAATTTTACCACCTATAGAGCCTATAATCTATGAATTTGATTTAGAGGCTATAAATAAAGGTTTAGAGAATTAAAATTTGATATATTGGCTAACAAGATGTAGGGGAATCCATAAACGAGAAGAATTTTAGGAAAAATTCTATCAAGAAAAATTTGTGGCTTGCTAGTCATACTAGCTACAAATTTGTGGTATGCTATTGTAGAGGTCGAGTCAAGGTTGAATTTACTACATCCTATTATAGAGAGGTGACGAATAAATTTTGGATAGCATCTGTAAATCCTATAAGGCAACTAAACTGAGTTTTATGGATCTAATGTAAGTAAAATTGGCATGCTAAAATGGGTTACAAAGCAATAATAATATATTGCAAAAGGGGTAAGATAAATGGAAATGAAATTTACGAAAAATCTAATCAAATATTAAATATCATGAAATAGAAGCATAATAAAGAGAGAAATCCCCTTTCCTCCACTAGAAAAGAGCTTATGAATGCAACATAATAGGAGACTTGGACATAAAAAAATATCTTGAAGAATAATGCTTGTTTAATTGCTAGAGAAATTCAGTAGAGATTCACTATTATCCAATCACTTATTTCTTTTCAATATGGAGATGCCTTAATTTTTTTATTTTTAAGGCTTCTTAAGGATATGAGGCAAGAATATGAAATCTACATGCAATTTAAAATAAGTCCAACTAGGCAAAAAAAAAAATTGAAGAGTTGGCATGAGAAAAATATAAGTTACATTAGAAATATTGTGGGATGCATGAATCTAATCTAGATAATAAAGTTATTGTCATGGATAGACATAATTGTTGGAATGAGAAACTTTCCATTTTAAAGGTTTGGAGACAAATTCATCACCTAGATAGATTTGAGGTTGTAAACTTGTATGGGCTACAAACTCATCCATTTGACCATTAGAGGGGAAATATTTCAAATTATGGCCTTAGCTAAGGTTTTACACCAATGAGACAAATTCATAATTTGTGAAATTTTCTATGATAAGTGAACTTGTTTTGAGTATTCAATTTCTACTATGAAGGCTAAAAATAACTTGGACAAGTTGCTAAACTTGACTGGAATCCTAGGATATAATGGGGTGATCAAAATTGGGTGTCTACACTTGTATAAAATATCATTATCATTAATGTGAATTAAAAAGTATATTAATGATGGATCCTATATAAACTAGAATTAGAAGAAATGTATTAGGAAAAAATCATCTATTGAAGAATAATAAAAATATTAGATGGACAAAGAAATATCGAAAACCATACATAATAGTACAAAATGATAAATAAAAGAAGTGTTGTTGTCAACTTTTCCTATGTAGAAATAAGTTTATCATATCAATCTTGATACAACACTATTGGAAAAAGGAACATTAGGCAAATTGAACTTGCCAAGGATATGGTAAATATTAGTTCTAGAAATGGTTCTATGTAGGCCCTATGTTCCAACCCTATGCAAATCAGGAATGAAAAGGTAAAAGATAATTTGTGAGGAATGTATTCCTCCACATGGTATTCATGATATTTCTAACCCTAAAAGAAAAAATATATATTACTTCCTCTTCCAAAAACACTAAATGAAAATTCAAGTCATGCTAGATGCATCAAAATCCTTCTATTTTTTACTTAAATATCTAATTATTTCAACCAAGAGATCAAAAAGAGCTTTGTTCTTGAATTGTTTCAAAATATTGTAGCTAATGAAAAATAATCACTCAAAGAGGGAAATAATAGTCACATAAAGAGGGAAAAATAATAACATACATATTATAAAAAAATTCATGTAGAGAGTAAAAAAATAACAACAAAAGGAACATAAAAACTTTGAATCTTCTTAATTTTCCATCAAAAACCATCAAGTTATAGTAGTCATAGTCATTTTTTTGAAGACTATGATCTTGCCCTATCAAGATTCGTTATACATTGAGAAGAGCTCTATATTATACCAATGACAATAAAAATAAGCCAAGGATTGCTTCAACAATGTCTTAGTCTAATGATAATTTTTCTATCTTCAACTATTTCAAAAACCTACAAAACTTAAAATGTAAAAATAAATTTATAAATTTATTATTATTATTGATAATAATAATAATAAACTAATGATATTATTTTTATGATACCATGTTAGATAAAATTATAAATCAAATAAATTTATTATTTAATATTGGACATACACGAAGCACTTATATAAAGGTAAAAATATTTTTTTAAGAAAACACAAGGAATAAAACTTTTGTAAATAATGAAGAAGACAAAATATTTATATCCTTACGACAATGTAAGATTATATTTAAATCAATATGAAGAATTCTCTATATTTTAAATAATTATTCAATCACAATTTAGTGACTCTTTCCTATCTTACATTTTTATATTTCTCCTATATCATACTGCGAGAAAGAGGATTGGAAGGGGATCATGAGGGGCTTCTTCACGACACTTCCCTCTCCTTCATCACCTCAAGGTTAGGGATAATTTTTGAGCTTAATTTCTATGGTTTAATGGATTAGTTAGAGAACACCTAAGTATCTCTTAATATTTTTTGGATAAAAATTAACCTTATTCTAGTCCTAGCTATCTACAAATTCATAATGCATTGTAACAAATAAGCCCTAATAACTAAAATAATATCGATTTTGAATGATAAATGAAAGTTGATTTCTTCTTTTCAAGAGAAAGGGTTCAAGGAGGATGTAATAAATAGGACTGATTTAACTACATATATTTTTGGTTCCAATGATAATAAAGTTAAATATGGTCTTCTAAATGATTAATGCTAACTAGTTTCTTTCTCTTGCTTTTATCCTTAATGAATAAAAGAAAATACAAACATAGAAATATATTTTGAGTAGACAATAAACAATCCTAAGATCTAAATTCTAAAATGAAATAATATGGATTAGAAAATTGATTTTCTATCATAGAGGTAGAAGCACTATAGTTCTATAGAAGTACCAATGGCAAAAGTGCTACTAGTCCCATAGAAGTGTCATCAATGTTACTGCTTCTTTATGGTGCTTTTTTTCACCTATAAAATAGAAAAAAATAGATGGATTAGTAGTAAAGGGGTCTACTTAAAGTAGAGGAGATTAGGTGGCTCCCTTGACCAGCATTGAATCCCTATTTAGAGATGATATTGAAATTTTATAAATGATAAAAATATATACTATGTACTTAGTGGGAAAAGTACCACTAGGTGGGCGATAGCGCTACCAAAATTTTAGTTGATGAAAAACACTTTCATGTTCTATGACTATAACTAAAATAGAAAGTAGTAATACAATAAAACCTATAATTTGGTAATGTTTTTTCTTAAAGGTATAGCATATTAATCTTTAAATACATGATTTTTTAGATGGTATAATGAGCATCCCTAATGAGAAGGTATAGGAGCCTTGACAATTGTAATAAAATAGATAAACTACTTATACAAGATATAAACTAGTAATGATAAAAGGACAATATGATAACTAGATGCAAGTGTGATGTTTAAAAGTAAAGTTAGCATGTAATGATTCAATGATTAGGGATGCAAAACAAAGATAACAAAATCTAAGAAGGGGGGATATCAAAACCCAAAAAAAATTGTAGCTCCAATATGGCAAGGTTTATTTCCCCTTGTTAAGGAAGCTTGATTAGCTTGTTTGTTGCTTGAAGATGCTTAAGATATTGGTTATGGGACCCAAATTTCCCACTTTAATTGCTAAACAAGGATAACAAGTGTAAAATAGATATGCTTTGTATAAGCCAATGAAATGATGTTATGCAATTGAGTGGTTCTATTTTCTATAGTTGTAGCTAAAATCTAGGAACTATCAATATTTAAAGAAACATCTACAACTACTACAAAAAGAAACAGAGCCTACCTATAGCCTAGTTCTTGTTTAGTAGGGATAGAAATTCAATATACTTCACTAAAATAAGGTAGGCCCTACCTAGATAGCCTAGATCTAAATTCATCCTTGTAACTAATTACTAATTAACTACAAAACTTAATTTAGCATAATTATAGGAAATAATAATTTTAGCATAAAAATAGGAAAAACTGTTTTATCAAAATAACACTTTATTCATACTAGAATTATTTTAGGTAGAAATGCCTTGCAAAGGACAATGTCTAAAAGTGAAAAAATTAACTCCCTATTTTTATGGTCTAGAAAAATTCAATTTCTTCTAACTTCTATTATAATCTGGGATATGTAATTTATATAAATTCCTTATTGATGCCCTTTACAAATTTCAACAACCTATACAAAATAGATTAAATTCTAAAAATAAATCTAACAAGTTCAACCTTGTAATAGAATTCAACCTTGTTATTTCTTAGCTGGAAGAGGGATTCTAGTAACTACTTGTTTCATATTTGGCATAAGATAGTCATGTCCTATATTCTCAGCTTTAAACTCATGCATATAAGGAATTAGGTGTGGTTGGCATCCTATATTTGAGGTATATTGACTAGAGTCCATAATTTTCCAACTATCCTATAGGAATTGTTGGTTAGACACAATTATCTTCTTCTTCAATTATTATATCATCCTTCTACAATCTTTCTAGAAATATCTTTCTGAATACTAGATAACAACTTAACTAGAAAATATGGATGTTCTTAACAAAAAATAGATATCAATTTAGCATCTCCCTGATTACTCATATTAAATTAAACAAATAACATCTTATTTCCATTCTTATTTGAAATTTTTTTATTTATTCATGCATAGGCAAAATACACTTATAAATCCATAATGGGTAACACAAGACATCAATTTGATATTAAATTAAGATAAAAAGGATATTATTTAAGCTTAATATTAATTCCCATCATTTTACCCCCAACTAAACATGTTGCATATCCCTATGCAACCAAAATTGAACACAATTGTTTGATGGTTACTTGTTGTTTGTGCCAAGTCCTTTAAAATAGGTCCTTTTCATATTTTTATACTTGGCCTATTTTTTGGATAATCAATTTGTGGATGCATGACATGTTTTGGCCTTTTTTTAGCACCTACTATTGATAATATTTATGTTTTTTTCCTTAGGTTTCTCAAAAGTAGATGCTAGGGAAAACTATCCTTGTGTATTCTTCATATGCTTCTTAGGAGTGATTGTTGGGTCATAATGGCCCTATGCCTATTTTTTGTATTTCTTAAAGGTTTATTCTATAAATTATGATGGTCAACCCTAAGGTATGCTTTGGATAGTTGTAGATACCTCCAGTTCATTCAACTATTTTCTATGGTGGCCAATTAAGCATTCACTAGGTTCATTATCCCCTTTATTACTTGTACCCTCTCTTTGATATTTTAACCATTGAAGAAATTCCTATTGTAATTAGAGGTGAAGGGATATAAAATCCTTTAGGTACATATTTATTAGTAGCTTATCTTTCAAGAGTCTAAAATTTTGCAGTATTAGCCTCTACAAATTTTTTTGTATGAATCTAAAAGTCTTCATGAACATCCTCTGCAAATACCTAGGATAAGTCTACTTTGTTTGTATTGATTTACCCCAAACACATGACATAGCTAGGTGTATACTAATTTGCTACTTAAAACCATGTGCACATCATCAGGTCAAACTATGTTGACTTTCCTTTCCTTTGCAAAAATAAAACTATGGCACAAATAACGTTTTATACAAAATTGTACACTAGAAAACTTTACGGATGTTCTTTGATGTACACCTTGTTTTAGCTAGGATGTGCAACATGTATAGGAAACTAGAAAAAAAATTCTAGCAAAAGGATGGTATTTCCCCGCAATTGAAGGATTTTCAAATCTCAAGAAAAAATGATAGGGCAAAAAGGGAGTGGAAAAATAGGGATTGTAGATTTAAAAATATATTGTACATATATACAAATAGAGGAGAATTTGTTTAAAATAAGAAAAGAAATAGAGAGAACCTATTATTTTAATAGAAAGGAGTTTTATTATGGGTGGTATGAATAGGTGAGATGATGTACATCCTTCAATAGGAGCCAGTAGCAACTACTTTATAGATTTTCAAAGTGTCAAAATTCTATGAGGATCTATAGAAGAACAAAGAAACTAGAAGAAATGAATCATAGTTTTTGTTTTGTTTTTTTATCAAAATACTCTTGCGAGGTAAATTGGTTTTCAAAACTTTTCTATCCAATTGTACCTCAAAAACAAGTTTTCACAAGTGGATTTTTGCTAACAAGGATGGAAAGCTAGAAATCTAGTTTTCAATTGCATCCTTGGTTCTACAATGCCTATAAGGGTTTTCGCTGCAAAACATTAGTTTTTATTTTTTATTTTTTATTTTTTTGGAAAGCTAAAACAAAGAGTTAATAATTTGCAGTAGAAGGAATCTCTCCTATAAAAGAATGTACCTCTTCTAAAAAAGAAGATATATTTTCTATGAGTTACAGTTGTGATGACTTGCTGAATAAAATTAGTGATTAAAAGTAGCTTGTGATACAAATTTAAGCAGTGTCCATTAAGCATTAAGCCTTGAGTAGAAACATCAATGGTTTTCAATTTAAATGCACCATTATAAAAAGCTTTCTCAATTTTGTAAGGACCTAACCCCCTTGTATGAATTTTACCTTTGAAATTCTAAAACTTGGAGTCATACAATAAGGCCCAATCTATTGGCTAAAATGTATATTGAAGCCTCATATCATCCAAAATAATAAGCTAAAGAATTTTATCTTGCTAAGTTGCAGAAAGATCAATTCCAACCTGCAAGGCAATTATTAAAGTTTGGATCTCAAACTCAATTGGAATTAAAGATTTATTTCCATAAACCATTTCATAAAGAGTGAGACCTATAGTTGTTTTCTAGGCGGCGTTATAGGCCCAAATAGCTTCTTTTAATCAATGTGCCCAATCTATCCTCTATGTTGCTACTATCTTTGTCATAATATTTTCAAGTTCCTTATTGGTAACCTCTACTTGGCCATTGGATTGTGAATGTTAAGGAGATAATATATGGTTATTAACATGATATTTATGAAAATATGCTATAATAACACAAAAATAAATTGGGTTCCCTAATCCATGATAATTTCATGAGGTGTGCCAAAGCACTAAAAAAAGTTATCATAGAGAAAGTCAACAACTTTATCATCACATGCCTGCTACAAAGGCTTCACTTCTACCCATTTGGTCATATAATCTATGCATACCAAAATATACTCAATAAACTAGCAAGCAAGGCTAATGGGACCTATAAAATCAAGGCCTCATTTCTCAAATATTCTAGAACTATCTATGGATAGAGAGAAATTTCATCATATAGAGTTGGTCTCCCAATACTTTGACATTGATCACATCTAGCAACATAAATTTTGGCATATTTATGTAAATATGTTCAATGGTTCTTTTAACAACACAATGCCCACCAAAAGGCTCATCATAAGATGCACATAAGATGTCATAAATTTCTTCTTGTTGCACACATTTACGGAGAACATGATCAAAACATAATTTAAATAGAAGTCCATCAATCCAAGTGTAAGGTTCATTGTCATGGATGAGCTTTCGGCATTCACTAGGAGAAAAGTGAGCAAGAATATTTTCTAAAACAAGATAATTTATAATGTCAACATACCATGGAGTATGTAAAGAAAGTGTAAATAAATATTCACTAGGAAAAGTGTCTTGTACTAGTTTTGGATCATCAGCTAAATGCAAATGAGATAAATGGTCAACAACTACATTTTACTTCCTCGTTTGTCTATGATGGTGATATCAATTTTTTGCAATAGTAACAATAATCAAACAACTCTTCCACTAAAAATAGATTTATTCATGACATAACAATGACAGAGTGGTCGGTGTGAATAAGGAATTTATAACCAGTAATGTAGTGCCTAAATTTATTGATTTCATAGATAACAACAAAACATTCATTTTCAATAATTGTATAGTTTAATTTTGAATGAGAAATATTTTTACTAACATAATAAATGGCATAGGGTTGTTTCTCCTCAATTTGATTTAAAATAACTCCTAATGCTTGGTCAAATGCATCTACATGAATATGAAAAGGTAAATCCCAATTAGGATCCCTTAAAATAGTAGTAGTGAGAATTTCCTTCAATGTGTTAAATACCTTTTGAAATGCTTTATCCATTTGAAATAAATATATTTTGTCAATAGTTGAAATAACTGTGTAGCTATATTACTAAACTCTTTAATAAATTGACAATAATAAACACCATGACCTAAGAAACTACATACATCTATCGGTTTTTGTGGTGGTGGTAAGGAGGAAATTATTTTGATTTTTTTCTAATCTACTTTAATCCCCTTGGTAGAAATATAATGTCCCAAAACTCCTCCCTCAATCATCATCATAAAGCATTTTTCATGATTGAGAGAGATGTTGTTTATATAATAGTGTTTAAGTATTGTATGAATATTTTCTAATGCATGTTCAAATGTTTCTCCAAAAATAGTAAATCACCCTTGTATACTTCAACACAGTCATGGTTTAAATCAACAAAAATGGATATAACAACTTTTTAAAGTGTAGTTATAGAATTACAAAGACTAAAAGGTAAAACAGGGTAAGAATATGTACCCCAAGGATGGGTGAATTTTGATTTATCTTGATATTCTTCAACTACCTTAATGGTTATAACCACTAGATCCATATAGAAAATAGAAGTATTATTTTCTAGCTAAAGTATCCCAAACCTAATCTATGAGTGGCAAAGGAAAATAATATTTTATGATGGTTTTATTTAATTCTTTATATTCAATGTAGAATCACCACTTATCATTTTTCTTTAGGACAATGACCAATGGATAAACACATTGGATATTTGAGATGAGATAAATAAATCTAGCATTTAACAATTTTTGGATTTCTTCTTCCAGGTCTAGATTGATCCTTCGTTAAGGTTGTCTTATAGGATCATATTTTTTATTAATAAAATTAAATGGTTGCATATTGAGGGATGAATTCCCTTTATGTCATTGTAATCCCATGTGAAAGCATCCTATAGATTAGTTAAGAGATCCATTAACTATTTTCATTAAAGTGGTTGTAATTCACTATTGATGTTATGGATATTTCCAAGGTGCACTTCAATTTCTTTGCAAGCAATTCCATAAATGTCATTGATAGAACAATTGAAAAGAAAAATAAAGCATATGCTTAAAACAGACAAAGAAAAATAACTACAAGCAAAAATATAAACAATAGATAAAACGAGGATCATATATTTCCAAAAAAATATTCATTTATTTAGAAGAACTCTCTACAATATTACATGCAAATATGTTTTTATTATCACAAAATGAGAGGCATTTCTAATCTGCTCGCTGAAATAATATTCTAGAGTCTTTCAGATATTACTAGTCTTTTGGAATCTTCTATGTCTTACTAGACATTAATGCTAATGTGTACTAGCATCTTTAATTTCACTAGAAAATATAAAGTCTAAAAACAAATGAACTTTCATGAAATTTCCAAAATATTTTATCATCAGATAAAAAATCATGCAACACCTAAACATTGTAACAAAATCCCACTTAACGCAGGATTTTTTTGCAATATTTGACCCCAATATCATTACTATATTTTGGTGCTTTTGAGCTCTGAAAACCTTAGTAAATGTATATGCTATATTCTCTTGGGTTATACATTTGATTATGTTGATCATTATAGTCTCCACCATATCATGCACAAAATGATATCTCATTACAATGTGCTTTGTCCTTTCATGGAATGATAAAGAATATGCAAGTGCTATTGTGCTTTGGCTGCAACATTTTATTCCAAAATATTCTTGGTACAAATGCAGACCCTTGCATAACAAAACAACTTGTTTTGTAACATTAGTGACAATAATATATTCTGCTTCAGCACTTGACAAAGCTACAATAATTTGTTTTTTACTCCTCCAGATCACTACACCACCATAAAAAGTGAATACATATCCTCCTATTGACTTAAAGTTGTCCAATTAACCTGCCCAATCTGTGTCCATATGTCCCTTCAAACAAAACTCTTCATTATTCCTGGGCTAATAACATAAAATATTATCTGAAGTACCCTATAAACATTTTAAAATTCTTTTTACAATAATTCACTATTTCTTTCAGGGATTGGACATATATCGATTGACCATACCAACAAAATGAGCAATATCATACCTACTACATACCATTGAATACATCAATGAAACCACAACCTTTGAATATGGAATTTTCTTCATCCTCTCCTTTTCTTCAGTTGTAGTTGGACACATTTTTATAGATAATTTAACTCCAGCTTGCATAGGATTTTTGGAAAGTTTACCATCCAACATTCCAAATTTCTTCAAAATATGGTTAATATAATCCTTTTGGGAAAGCCATTATTGTTTATTCATGTGATATTTGACAATATCAATGCCCAAGCAATAATTTACCTCACCCAACTCCATATCAAATTTCTTTGACAACAACACTTTAGTTTTTGAAATCAATTGTTTATTATTTTCCATCAAGAGGATGTCACCCACTTACAAAACTAGAATTATGAATATTTTACTTTCTATTTTTTAATACACACATGGATCTACAAGGTTATAATAAAATTCATTCTACAACACTTAATTGTTAAACTTCTAGTACCATTCTCTAGGAGACTGCTTCAATCCATAGAGAGATTTCTTGAACCTGTAGACAACAACTACACCTCCTACTTCAAAATATTTAGGTTGTTGCATGTATATTTCCTCCTTCAAATATCCATGTAGGAATGTTGTCTTTACATCCATTTGTTCAACCTCCAAATCAAAAGTAACAATATATGCAAGAAAAAGTCTAACAGAAAATAACTTCATAGTGGGAGCATAAGCTTTATGAAAATCTATACCTAGGATCTGAGAGAACCCTTTTACAACCAACCTAGAATTGTATATTTTCACAAACCCATTAGGCCTTAATTTCCTGCTAAAAACCCATTTGTTGCCTACTATATTTCTTCCAGCAGGTTGTTGAACTAAATGTTAGAGTTAAAGTGCACTATGCCTTCAGTTTGACACTTGTCAATTTCATTGACAAGTGTCATGTTCATCATATAGGCCTTCTGCCTATATATGTAACACATTTTCATGAATAAAATCAATCCCATAAATTTTCTCTTCCTAACATTTGGCATCAGAGCTCCAGGCGGTCTCCTGAGCTTGTGAGCTTGAGGGGGGATTTCCCTCATGGAAATCCTCCCTCCCCCTCATTTTTTTCTTTTTGGCAATTTTTTACCGAGGGAGTATGCTCTCCATCATTTGATGGATCAGAAACTAGATGGTAAGATGTTTAATTTAGGGAGAATTTTTTTTTAGTTTGTTAGGGTTTGCAGATCCATGAAGTTAGCCACGCGGCGTGGGCATTCGTCACATTCTGGACTGTCACCATTCCTTGCGAAAACATGAACAGTGTTTGATCTCAAACGTGCCATTTCAGCAGCCCCTACCACCGTCCCCGGCGCAACCTTTATGAGAAACGATTCACAGAAAAGGAGGAAGCGGAGTCAGAATTCTGAAGGCACAAATGTTGTTGAGATCTTCGCTACATGGATTCTTCAACGGTTGTTTTGGGCTGGAGAAGAGAAATCTGCTGCGAAAGAGGAGATTTGGCTGACTTTGATATATTGTTGTAGGGGCTTGAAAAGATTCTGTGATTTTACGGGATTCAAACTCGGACGAAGGAGAGAGCACTGAAGTTGGGGTCGCTGTCAAGCCATTCGATGCAGTCAACCGCCTTCTGCGGAGCCGTGCGCACCTCAGCAAGATCGGCGCTGTGTTCCTGGTCTCGGAGGCGTCGATGATGCCCGGGAAGATGCTGCGGAGACGGAGGCTCATGGGTCCGAAGGGCGAGAACGGCGATTTCTGGGCAAGATTCTACGAGCCACGTTGGCGATGTTCTGGACTTGGCTGTCGGCTCGATCGGTGACGAAGAGGAGTTAAATGCTGACTCGAATGACGAGCTTCTGCGCTTGAACGCCCATGTGGTGGAAGGATTTTTTAAAACGGAACCCGTCCCTGCTCAGAGTACGGCAACTAACGAAAAAAAATTTTGTGTCATTTTTTGGTGACGCATTTTCTCTAGTGCCATTCCCGATGTTTGTTTCCCACTGACGAGGCGTTGGCTATAATTCACAGTGCATGAGTTTTTTCCCGATAATCAAATGCGTGACGCCAAGGCAAAGATAATTTTTTTTTTTTTTCTCGATGATCAGAGCACTAGTCACAGCAGCAATGTGGAATCCGAGCCAAACAGCACAAAATCTTTGCCCTGTGGAGGCGAATTCGTGTTAGGTCCCTGTCCATCTTCCTCTGTTCGTATTGATATGAGGAGAAGCACGACGATGCCGTGAGATGTGACTATGCATTTTTGCCCTGATCCACGTGCAGTTTTTTCACATGATGAAATTTTTATTGGTAACATGTATTTCAGTTCTGGAGATCACCATGTCGATGCAGCCCCTTTTACTTTCGACATTTTGCTATTTTCTTTCACTTTTGCTCCGTGGGAGTTATTGTAATCATCATTATGAGGGTCCCACTGATCAGCCCAGCTGTCACCAGAAACCATTGGAAACTCCAGCGAAAGAGTCGCAGTAAATCTTGACGAAGACGCGCATTTCAATGAAAATTCCACGCCGCCATTTTCATGGAGGAAGCTATGGCTGTCTGGCGTGGACCCCGTGTCCATCAGTTTTCACTCGATGAGCGGCCAGATTTTAAGCGGGAGTGTAATGCATCTGTTGATGTAATTGCTGATGACGGATATTATCTGCCGTTAGAACTGCTGAAGATGTACTCTGACATGGAAGAAACGGCTTTCCCCCACGCCAAGGAGCGAACATGCGGATTCCAACGGTTCGAAGTGGATTGCTCATAATTTTTTATTACTGTAAAATTTAAAATTCCAATGTTCATGATCCCTGGACAAGATTCCAATGTTGAAGATCACACGCACTGTAATGGCTTGGGTGGGCCCTTTATTTAAAACCGTAAACATTTCAATTTTTAATAAAGTATGTGGGCATGTTATTATTAAAGTGGAAGGAGACCACTTTGATTTTTGAGTCTGTTTTTTTATTCCGCCACAGTGCGATGCCAGGAATATGATATTCCTGAGGTTTATTTTGTTGCCTTAGAGAGGCATGTTGTTTTTCATTATGATGAAGGCCCCTTTGATAATGGAATATAGGGGTATTTATAGTCGTTGGAAACGTTTTTCCATGACGGACACAATGGTGGTGTCAAATTGTAATTTTGAGGCTGTTTCAGTTCAGTTTTTTTAGCCTCAAAATTTTTTCTACCTTGGAGTGCACTTTCGGTTGTACCCGACACTCCCAAGGTAATTTCATATGTGATCCTTGTACCTAGTGATCTTTTCTATACACTTGGCGAATGCAGCGGCTGGTTACCCATGCATTTTGGTGGGATGACATGGTCACCATAAGGACACTTATACTAGGGACTACAGACAAAGACACCCTAGATTCTATCCGAGGTTGTTTTTCCGGATCTACTTTTGAAGACTACATACGAAGACACTTCAGAAGATTCTATTATTTTTTTTTTCTCTCCTCCTATTTTGATCTATGGCTCATTTTATTGTATTGAGTGCATTTTCGACAGAGACTGACACTCTAATATGGCTCGTTTTTCGTTTCATTAGGTGCATTTTCGGCAGAGACCGACACCTTCTAGATTGAGTTCACCATGAGGGATTTCATACTCATGGTGCATCTAGTCAGTGACCTACAAGAGGCAACATCCTCTGAGGATGACCTACAGAGGCAACAGACCCAGAAGTGGCTGACCCTGAGGCACCCATGATGACCCTGAGGCACTTAGACGGTTGACCCAGTGGCAACAGACCCGTGGAAGTGGCTGACCCTGAGGCAACAGATCGAGATGTATACACAGTGAATCTAGCATTATTTGTAGTTGGAGAGCCAAGAGCACAGAGCACGAGCCTAAGAACAAATCAACAATAAGGAGGATGATAGGTTGTTTTCGAGAAGTCAACATTAAGGGGGAATGTTACCTAATGTTGACTTGTTTTGTTTTTCTTTAGTTAGGATAGTGCACTTTAAGGGGGAATGTTAGAGTTAAAGTGCACTATGCCTTCAGTTTGACACTTGTCAGTTTCATTGACAAGTGTCATGTTTATCATATAGGCCTTCTGCATATATATGTAACCTAGGGATTTCATACTCATGGTGAATATAGTCAGTGACCTACAAGAGGCAACATCCTCTGAGGATGACCTACAGAGGCAACAGACCCAGATGTGGCTGACCCTGAGGCACCCATGATGACCCCGAGGCACTTAGACGGCTGACCTAGTGGCAACAGACCCATGGAAGTGGCTGACCTTGAGGCAACAGACTGAGATGTATACACAGTGGATCTAGCATTTTTTCACAGTTGGAGAACCAAGCGCAACAGAGCACGAGCCTAGACCAAAAGAGGATGATAGGTTATCTTTTAGAGAAGTCAACATTAAGGGGGAATGTTACCTAATGTTGACTTGCTTTATTTTTTCTTTAGTTAGGATAGTGCACTTTAAGGGGGAATGTTAGAGTTAAAGTGCACTATGCCTTTAGTTTGACACTTGTCAGTTTCATTAAAAAGTGTCATGTTCATCATATAGGCCTTCTGCCTATATATGTAACACATTTTCATGAATAAAATCAATCCCATAAGTTTTCTCTTCCTAACACTAAATCCTATGCACAATTCTTCTTCATTAAATCTATTTCTTCCTACATGGCCTTCTTCCAATGCTATTTATTTGGACTATTCATGGCATCTTCAAATGTGAGAGGATCATCACAAACAACTGTAAATCCATAGAATTAATCTTGAAGCTTGTTGGAAAGATATCTCTCTCTTATAGTTCTTCTAGGTTGTTCCATTGATTCTTGGACCTCTTCTCTACAAGGTGGAGAATCAGACTACATAATTTTTTGATCCTCTTGATGCATCTCTTCAGGAACATAAGAAGTCAAATATTCACTAGGTCTTTGTAGGCTAGAAACATTATCTAAAATGTTAAAATATATTGTTTCTTAAGGTTGATAAGGTTGAGCATGTGCTTCACTTGAAGGTTGACCTATCATAGTGCATTCATGCACAATAAATGTCTCTTTCAACTGTTATTGTAATTCTTATTGTTTAATATCTTTAGCTGTCTTAGTTTCTTTGAAACTCACATCTCGACTGAAAATACTTTTGTGTTCATATGGATTCCACAATTTATATCATTTTTTCCAATTTCTCCATAACCAACAAGAATGCATTTCTTGGATTTTTCATCCAAAATTTTCCTCTTTTTAGTAGGAATGTGCATAAAGACCTCACAATAAAAAATCCTTAGGTGAGAGATTGATGGTTTTCTCCTAGGTGAGAGATTGATGGTTTTCTCCTACTCCATGCCTCTTCTAGTGTCTTGTCATTCAAAGCAATACATGGTGATAAATTAACAAAATAGTTTACCATTAATATTGCTTCAAACTAAAACCCTTTATGAGCTTTGCATATGAAAACATGCTCCTCATATTCTCTAGCAATGTTCTATTCATTCTATCTACTATTCTATTCTACCGAGGAGAATAAGGTGTAGTCTTCTATCCAAAGATACCTTTTTACCTATAAAATTATTCAAATTAATAAAAATATTATTCTCCTCCATTATCACTATGCAATATCTTAATTTTCTTGTCTATATACCTTTATACATTAACCAAAAACCTTTTAAAATGATCAAGGATGTCACTCTTTTTATTCAAAAATAAAATACATACTTTTTGTTGTGATCATCAATAAAAGTGGAAAAATACAATGTACACCAATAGATGGAGAATCCAGAGGACCACAAATATCTGTATGAACAAGATACAAAATAGATTTATCTCTATGTGGGTGATAAGAGAAAGTTACCCTTTTTTGTTTGCCCATCACACATGATTCACAAAATCTGAGAGTGTTGGAGCTGATATCCTTGCGGCCATGCACCATTCCTTTGTTTAAAAACTAATTCAAGTTGGTTTCTCCTATAAAACTAAGTCTTTTATGCCAAATAATACAATCTCCAGCATATATTTCATCATTTTTCTTAGTTTCATTAGCTTATTTTATAGAGGAAACATTGCAATGGCTTTTCTCACAAGGGTTGACATCTAGTATGAACAATGTGTCTTTCTTCTTTCCTTTTGCAAGCACTAGTGCACCTCTATTGAGCTTGTATCCTTCATTAGATAAGATAACAATTACTCCCTTTTCAGTTAGTTTTCTAACTAAGAGAAGATTTCATCTCAACTTAGTGATATATCTAACTTTTTGTAAGTACTTGACTTTTCCACCTAAATCCTTCATAGAGATTATACCTTCTTCTATATCACTAAAGTCATTATCACCCATATAAACACAATTAATCCTTTTTTATTTAGTTGTCCAACTAAAATAATATTTCTTCTCAACTTAGGTATATATCTAATTTTTTGTAAGTACTTGACTTTCCCACTTGAATCCTTCACAAGAATTGTACCTTCTCCTTCTACATAACAAAAAGCATTATCTTTTTTTTTTGTGTGTGGAAAAAATCTCAAAAGGGATGCCACTTTTGGGTAAGACCCAAGGAGGCAGGGGTATCTCTTACACCAAAAATTTCCAGGGAGCACACCTAGCCTACCACCTTCAGCATACTCAAGGAGCATGCCTAAAACAAAAAAACAAGCACACAAACAAAAAAAACACAAAAAAAAACACCACCTTTGACACACTCAAGGAGCATGATTAAAACACAAAAATAATCACTTAGAGACATAAAAAACATAACCCCCCCACCAAAAAAAACAAAATGAAACATATAAAAACCACAAAAACAACATAACACAACACTGTTATAATAAAAACAACCAAATGAAACAATTACACTACAAATAAAACATAAAAAATAAAAACAACAACACATGAACCACACAAATAAAACCACAAAAATAACATAACAAAAAAAAACCAAAATAGAAACAATAAAATTATATGAATACACCACAAACAAAAACATGAATAATAATAAAAACAACAACAACAAAAAAAACAAAGCCAATGGAGCTATTAAAAAATCAGACCATGTAATATAACAAAAAAACTAAACCATAGCTTAACAAATTACTAGACATATCAGAAATTTCTTAGAAAATTAGCCATAGCTTCCAACATTACCATCAAGAGACTATAGGATAACACCCATCCTATAAACCCTTAGGATTAAGACATCCTCATCCTTTTATTTGTATCTTGCTTCATTCCAGTTGGGACTATAGGATGGTTACTTAGAACCATGACACTACTATTGGAATTTGTATGGTATTTTTGAGGATCCATTTTGTTTGTAGTTTGAATCTACCCTTTGGTTTTGCACTTGGGTTGATTTTCTACATTATTCTTTTTTTATAGTTTAAATTTGGTTGAGATGGATCTCTTTGACTGTTATTTCTCAACATCAGGGCAAGAACTTTTAGTGTTTTCTCATCATGTAACCCTTCATATTCCCTCTCTTAATTAAACTATGTTTCTATAATTAATGTTTCCATTTGACCATCCTCATCATCTGCTTGCTCATATGTGGAGAGAATTTAAAATGTGTTAGGTGAAATTTGATGCAGGAGCATCCAACGAAAGGCAAAATACCGCAAAGTAGAAAAAATGTCACGATATCGCGACATGTCGGCAAAGAAGAAAAAGTGTCGCGATATCGCGACATGTCGCATTTTCGCGACCAGAAGACGAGAGAAGGCGCAAGAGAGAAAAGTGTCATGATATCGTGACATGTCGCATTTTCATGACCAAAGGACGAGAGAAGGCGCCAAGGAGAAAAAGTGTCACGATATCGCGACATGTCGCATTTTCGTGACCAGAAGACGAGAGAAGGCGCAAGAGAGAAAAGTGTCGCGATATCGTGACATGTCGCATTTTTGTGACCAAAGGATGAGAGAAGGCGCAAAGGAGAAAAAGTGTCACGATATCGCGACATGTCGCATTTTCGTGACCAAAGGACGAGAGAAGGCGCAAAGGAGAAAAAGTGTCGCGATATCGCGACATGTCACATTTTCACGACCAGAAGACGAGAGAAGGCGCAAGAGAGAAAAGTGTCGCGATATCGCGACATGTCGCATTTTCGTGACCAAAGGACGAGAGAAGGCGCAAAGGAGAAAAAGTGTCGCGATATCGCGACATGTCGCATTTTCGCGACCAAAGGACGAGAGGAGGCGCAAGAGAGAAAAGTGTCACGATATCGTGACATGTCGCATTTTCACGACCAGAAGACGAGGGGAGGCGCAAGAGAGAAAAGTGTCGCGATATCACGACATGTCGCATTTTCGCGACCAAGAGGCAAGAGAAGGCTCAAGAGAGAAAAAGTGTCGCGATATCGCAACATGTCGCATTTTCGTGACCAAAGGATGAGAGAAGGCACAAGGGAGAAAAGTGTCACGATATCGTGACATGTCGCATTTTCATGACCAAAGGACAAGAGAAGGCGCAAGGGAGGAAAAGTGTCGCGATATCGCGACATGTCGCATTATCACGACTAAATGAGAAGAGGAAGAGCAAGAGAGAAAAGGTGTCGCGATATCGCGACATGTCGCATTATCGCGACTACAGGAGAAGAGAAAGAGGAAGAAGGAAAAAGTGTCGCGATATCGCGACATGTCACATTTTCGTGACCAAAGAAAAAAAAAGGCAGGCGGTTACAGGGGCCGTTACAGAGGAAATTATCGAGCGGTGGGTATACCGAACGTCATCATTGGTTGACAGGAGGACAGAGTCTATAGTGGCAGCACTGAACAACACGTGGCACCAAGGTGCAATGAAAGCAAATGAAGATCAAGAGTAAAAAAGAAAGACATTTCGAAAGCCAAGACAACGAAGAGGCACGGGAAATGAAACGAAGGGTCAGAAAAGGGAAACGGAGAGTCACGCCAAATATTTTAAAAGGGGAAGCGAAGGCATGCACAAGGGGTCAAAAAACTGCTGAGACAGAGTTGCAGACGTGAAGGCAAAAGGAGAGGGCCATTCTGGACCTATTTGGGCTGTTTTTCTTCCAGGGGGAAATGCTGTAAAAGAATAAAAATAAATAAACTATCTTTCGGGATAAAGGAGTTTATTTGGCAGACTGCTGCCATTAATGTAATTTTTTTCAAATTTTTGAATGAGAATTGAGAATTTAGCGTGAGCAAAATTTTGGCTCCCCATCAAGTGGTATCAGAGCGGGAGTTCCTGAGTGTGTGAACAGATCGTCGAAAGTGAGGCAGTTTGCACCAGGATCTATGGAAGAGCGGGAGTTCTTGAGTGTGTGAGAAGATCACCGAAAGTGAGGCAGTTTGCACCAAGATCTATGGAAGAGCGGAGTTCCTGAGTGTGTGATCAGATCATTGACATTGAGGCAGTTTGCACCAGGATCTGTGGAAGAGCGTAGGGTTCCTGAGTGTGTGAACAGATCATCGAAAGTGAGGTAGTTTGCACCAAGATCTATGGAAGGGTTGTGAGAAGAGAGCAAGGAAGAATGCCTCCACGAAGAAACCATGGTGGTGGGAGAAATGTGGTACCTGAAGAAGATTTTAGAGCTTTGCAGAGGCAAGTGCAAGCCCTGCAAGAGGAGTTGCAAAGAGGGGTTGAGCCAAGGAGAGAAGACCGTAGTGAAGATGAAGCTTGGGAGGTTGATGATCCATCGGTTGAAGAAGAAGCAACGGATCCTGCAGAAGCTAGATTAGTTAAGGCCATATCTCGGATCGGGAAGAAGACAAAGTTTGATGTCTCCACGTATTCTAGGAATCTCAATCCAGAGGAGTTGATTGATTGGATCAATGATATGGAGGAGTATTTTGAGTATGAGGAGGTTGTAGATCCAGATCGGATCAAGTTTGCAAAAATGAAGTTGAAAGGCCATGCTTGCATATGGTGGAAAGAAGTGCAGCTAGAAATAAATAGAGGAGGAAAGGAAAAGATAACCAGATGGGATCGAATGGTAGAGAAGTTGAAGAGACAGTTTATTCCTGTAGATTACGAATTGGATCTGTTGAGGAAAATGCAAAGTTTGAGATAGTCAAACAAATTTGTCAAAGAATATACAGAGTGTTTTTACCAGATCTCAATCAGAACTGGCCATTCTGAGGCTAACAAGGAGAAGGTAGCCCATTACATCAATGGATTGAGAACCAATATTCAAGAAGAGTTGAGTCTGGTTAGGATGAGCACCATTGAGGATGTTTACCAGTTTGCTCTAAAAGTTGAAGAGAAGCTGAACATAAGGTTTGAGGGTAAGCAGAAAGGAAGAGGTCATGGAGAAAGAACTGGTGGAAGAATAGATGGAGGACGAGATGAGAAGAAAGAAGAAGCTAGCAATAGTCAGGATCAGAAGGGAGATAATGATTACAGATCCCATGGTCAGAACAACTACCAAAGAGGAAGAGGTAGATCTGGACGTGGGTATGGAAGAGGAGGATTTCGTGGAACCTGTTTCCATTGTGGGGAAGAGGGACATCGGGCATATGAGTGTCCCCAACACCAAGAGAGGATGAATAAGAGACCTGAGGGTCATGCCAGAGCTGCTGTAGTAGATGAAGGTGCTGAATCAGAACATTCTGAAGAAGCAAAAGAAGGAGAAGCGTTGATGACAAGAAGAGCATTGATGAATGGAGGGAAAGATGTGGATCAGAGGAAGAGCTTATTTCACATGAGATGCAAATGTGCAGGTAAGGCCTATAATGTTATCATAGATAATGGTAGTACTGATAACTTGGTCTCTGAAGAAATGGTTACTAAGTTATAGCTAGAGAGGAGGAGACACCCGCATCCATACCGGATTGCGTGGTTGCGGAAGGACCATAGGGCATTGGTCAATGAACAGTCCTTAGTCAAGTTTAATATTGGGAGATACCAGGATGAGGTCCTGTGTGATATCCTACCTATGGATGCTTGCCATATGCTATTAGGAAGACCATGGCAGTTTGATCACCGTGTAGTCCATGATGGACATACCAACACTTACTCCCTAACAAACGAAGGAGTGCGCCATAAACTAAAGCCACTGAAGGAGATGGATGAAAAGAGTTTGCTGACAACAATGAGAGTGGAAGTTGTGGGGTTTGAAGAACTTAAGGGTTTGTACCCTACAGACCCAAATTTTTTTGAAGCTTGGAGAGCTTGTACAGCCCTAGTTAAAAATAAGGTGACAGAACAGTACAGAAGTGAAGGTCACTTCTCAATCCACCCTAGTTGTCTGATGCAGGAGCATCCAACGAAAGGCAAAATACCGCAAAGTAGAAAAAATGTCGCGATATCGCGACATGTCACATTTTCACGACCAGAAGACGAGAGAAGGCGCAAGAGAGAAAAGTGTCGCGATATCGCGACATGTCGCATTTTTGTGACCAAAGGACGAGAGAAGGCGCCAAGGAGAAAAAGTGTCGCGATATCGCGACATGTCGCATTTTCGTGACCAGAAGACGAGAGAAGGCACAAGAGAGAAAAGTGTCGTGATATCGTGACATGTCGCATTTTCGCGACCAAAGGACGAGAGAAGGCGCAAAGGAGAAAAAGTGTCACGATATCATGACATGTCGCATTTTCATGACCAAAGGACGAGAGAAGGCACAAAGGAGAAAAAGTGTCGCGATATCGCGACATGTCGCATTTTCATGACCAAAAGACGAGAGAAGGCGCAAGAGAGAAAAGTGTCGCGATATCGTGACATGTCGCATTTTCGTGACCAAAGGACGAGAGAAGGTGCAAAGGAGAAAAAGTGTCACGATATCGTGACATGTCACATTTTCGTGACCAAAGGACGAGAGGAGGCACAAGAGAGAAAAGTGTCATGATATCGTGACATGTCGCATTTTCATGACCAAAAGACGAGGGGAGGTGCAAGAGAGAAAAGTGTCACGATATCGCGACATGTCGCATTTTCGCGACCAAGAGGTGAGAGAAGGCTCAAGAGAGAAAAAGTGTCGCGATATCGTGACATGTCGCATTTTCATGACCAAAGGACGAGAGAAGGCGCAAGGGAGAAAAGTGTCGCGATATCGCGACATGTCGCATTTTTGCGACCAAAGGACGAGAGAAGGCGCAAGGGAGGAAAAGTGTCGCGATATCGTGACATGTCGCATTATCGCGACTAAATGAGAAGAGGAAGAGCAAGAGAGAAAAGGTGTCGCGATATCGTGACATGTCGCATTATCGCGACTACAGGAGAAGAGAAAGAGGAAGAAGGAAAAAGTGTCGTGATATCACGACATGTCGCATTTTCGTGACCAAAGAAAAAAAAAGGGTAGGCGGTTACAGGGGCCGTTATAGAGGAAATTATTGAGCGGTGGGTATACCGAACGTCATCATTGGTTGACAGGCGGACAGAGTCTATAGTGGTAGCACTGAACAACATGTGGCACCAAGGTGCAATGAAAGCAGACGAAGATCAAGAGTCGGAAAGAAAGATGTTTTGAAAGCCAAGACAACGAAGAGGCACGAGAAATGAAACGAAGGGTCAGAAAAGGGAAACGGAGAGTCATGCCAGAGATTTTAAAATGGGAAGCGAAGGCATGCACAAGGGGTTAGAAAACTACTGAGACAGAGTTGCAGATGTGAAGGCAAAAGGAGAGGGCCATTCTAGACCTGTTTGGGCTATTTTTCTTCCAGGGGGAAATGTTGTAAAAGAATAAAAAAAATAAACTATCTTTTGGGATAAAGGAGTTTATTTGGCAGACTGCTGCCATTAATGTAATTTTTTTCAAATTGTTGAATGAGAATTGAGAATTTAGCATGAGCAAAATTTTGGCTCCCCATCAAAATTACTGTTTAATCTTTGTTGCTATTACTTTTTGTATTTTTTTTTTAGGGATTTGAAACCCTACCAAGTCCCCATCCTATTTATCTTTCTTAGGGACCTTATGTGAAAAATACTTGGCTAGATGGTCATATTCATGATATGTTCTACATCTAAATGGAATATTTTCATAATCTACTACTTGCTCCCATATCTCTTCCCTATATTGTAAAATAATATTCTCTAAAAGTGGTTTATCAAAATCAATTAAAACATAGATCCTTGCATAAATCATATGCTCTAAGTGTAGAGTGCTATCATAAGTCATCATGAAAACTCCTAAATAATTTCCATTTATTTCAAATATATTTGGATTCAAGTATTCTATCTAAAGACAAAATAAATGGACCCAAATAGGGGCAATTGATGGCATTCCTTCAACTTTGAACTTGGTATGTCAGGGCTTCATGAAGATCCTTGCCCTACCAAAAACCAAGGCCCCCTTGAAAAATGTCCTCACTATCTTCTTCATTAGAAAATAAAATATAGAAGTAGCCATTAGGGTAAGTATTAATTTGGAACTCACCTTTAGTGCTCTAGTTTTTGGCAACCCATTGCTTGAAGGTAGCAAGAGTTGGTCGAAATCCCATGAATCAAAAAATTAGCACTCTCCTCTCCATTTCAGCTATTCCTTCCTGGAGATCCATTATTTTCAACTTCACTAATGGATATCCATTACTTGCTTTCATGCAACCCATCTTTGTTTTCCTTAAATCAACCTTTGGCATCCTTCGTGGTTTCCTTGGTAATCATTGATTGTGATTCCCTCCTATTTGAGGTGGTCGTCCAAAAATAGCTTCTTTAAAATTCATTTTTAGCTCAATGTATGTATCTTTGTTAAAACCCTTCATCTCAAAATCCCACAAATAAATTTTCAAGAAATTCTAAATTCCCACATAAACCCTAACGAATCTATGAATCTCTCTAGGTTGCAAGCGTATTTGATGTAGCCACTTTGCTAAAATAAATTTTTCTGATGTTGTTCACTCCTTCCATTTCCCATCCACACAACAAAAAATTGAAAGGATTGGAGTGATTCTGAAAGTACTAAACTTAGCATTAAGAGCTAGAGCAGATGAGACAAATTTTTGTTTGACACACAAGAAACACCATTACATTTGTAAAACCCTAAATCTCCTTTGTATCCATAAATTCTGTTAGTGCATTGTAAATGTCAATTTCAATGAATTACAATAGGTTTGATGATTTTTGTGCATTTATATTTGGTTCCACATATCAAGGTGGAATACATGGTTTGTGTGCCTTTAACCCCGATTCAAACACTTGACCTATTGAAATTTTTGTGGAAAGGATATCCTCCCATTTACTTATAGAATAAATTCAAAAAAATAATTAAGGTAGCACACAAATCACATATTTAACTTGCGATCAAAGGAAAATCCAACAAAAAATCATCTTCTTCACCATTACTTTTTTTTAGCGTTATCACCCATATAAAATTTTACACCATTTACCTCTTTATAATTGATAAACCACTCATGGTGTGGTGTCATGTGGAAAGAAGCTCTTGAATCTATAATCTAATATTCAGGATGCCATTCAATTTATAGATAGGAAGAAGCAAGGAGCATTACAAAATTTTCATAGCTTTATGAACTATGTCTTCTTTTGTTACCTTTTAATTCTTCTTCTTCAGTAAGGGACAATGAAACTTGATATGCCCCTTTTTGTGATAGTAGTAGCATTCCACATTGCTAAAACATTTCTTCACTATGCTAGATAATCTTCTTCTACATTTATATTTGCTTCTCCCACTAGATATTCCTTTTCCTCTCACATTTGAGTTTCCACATGCTAAATAGGTCTTTGGAGTTGATGCTTAACTAGTATATATCCTTCATGTCTCCTCATTCAATAGCTAACTAACCACTAAATTTATTTTTAACTTGTTAGAAGTAGCACTTATGGTAGTAATAATATTCTCCTAAGAGTCTGCCATTCTAATTAACAATGCTATACACTGATCTTCATCATTCCATTTATCACCAATGGAGTTTAGCTACTTCATTAGCATATTAAAATCATTCAAGTGGTCTGATAACTTGTCATTCTTCTTCATATTGAGATTTACTAGCTTCTTTCGCAACATTAACTTGTTCACTATTGACTTGGAAGTGTAGATGATCTCCAACTTGTTCCACATATGTTGAGAAGATTATGCTTCTATCACATTTAGAATCACAAAGTCTACTAAACTCGGTCTAATGAGAGACATTGCTTTTCTATCTAGCTTATTAAACTCCTCTTGTACCATCCCAATGGGTTTTCCAATGACTGCAATCCACAAGTCCATTTCCACCAACAAATCGTCCATTTTGATATTCCATAATGTTAATTTCAACCCATTAAACTTCTCAATATCTCGTGTGTTGCTTATTTTTTTCAAATCGTTCTCTTCTCCCACTCAAACTATGAAACAATGCACTAGCCCTTAAGAGTGCTCCAAAATAAAGATAAAGCAAAAAATATTGCAAATAGGGAGAGCATGATTCACTACCAAAGCATATACAATTACCTCTCTTCTACTATAGTGCTTTGATACCATGAAAATAAAAGTAGAGCATATGCTTAAAATAGATAAGGAATAAAAACTGCAAGCAAAAATATAAATAACAGATAAAAGGAGGACCAAATATTTAAAAAATATATATTCATTTATTAAAAAGAACTAACTCTAAAATGTTAAATGCAAATATTTTTTTATAATCACAAAATGGGAGGCATTTTTAATTTACCCACTCAAATAATTTTCTAAAATATTGCAAATTTTATTAGTCTTTTGGAATCTTCCAGATCTTACTAGACATTAATACTAATGTGTACCAACATCTTTAATTTGACCAAAAAACATAAAGTCTAAAAAAAGAACTTTCATGAACTTTGTAGAAGATTTCATCGTCAACCAGAAAAATCATGCAACACTTACACATTGTAACAATAATTGAGTGGATATTTGTGTGGTAGTGGTTGGTGAAAAAAAACATGGTTTTGTTAATTGTTGGCATCATGGGGAATGATGGATTCCAAAGGATAAATTTGTCCTTCCTAAGGATTCCATAGGCAAGGAACTTGTCATTGATATTTAGGTTGTAAGTCTAATACATGTGAATTGAATGGAAGATTATAAGCACAAAATAAAGAACCTATATCTTCATCTATGATGAATGTATCACATAAATCTTCTTCAGTATTGTGTTCATACGTACTAAGCATAGAAAAATATTGTATAATTTCTCCATATTCTAGTTTATCAATCCGTAAATGCTTATCATATGATTTAAAAGATTTTGCAAGTGGGTATATTGTATGTTTATTAGTACTTATGCCATCAATATGGTCATTCTTCCTGACCTAAAACTAATAAAATAATCTATAGTGGCTAACTGAGGTCTACCAAGTATCAAAGGATGTCCCCCTAACTTGGTTTTAGTTTGTAGGATGATAAAATCTATGGGATATTCCCATGATATTACATTGACCAAAATATTGGCAAGCACTCCTAGTTGTAAAGTAGACCAATCAACCAACAATAAAATTGTAGGTGTAGGACATATATTTTGTAAGCCTAGTTTATCCATTGTTTCCTTGGTCATGACATTTATGGAAACTGCTAAGTCAATTAAAACATTTTGCAAATTTGTTTGTCCTATGTTTACATTGAGTGTTGGAATTCTAGGATCCCCATATTTTAGAAGAATAATTTTCCAGACATTAGGTCAGAAATTTTTCCTAAGACTTGAATGGTCTTGGGATATTTTATTTTCCTACGTAGGTGTTTGATGCAAAATGCTCTAATTATTTTGGCATATATGGTAAATTATTTAAGTGCTTGTAGCAAAGGTATATTAACATTAATATTGCTAAGCTCTTCTACTAAGTCAAACTTAGGTTTAGGAAACTCTTTTATTAAATTCAAACTATGAGGGGAAGGAGGTTCAAGTGTAGGTATAGACTTAGTATCTTGTTTTTCTTTAGAAATAATAGGTCTTTCTTCAATAACAATAAGTATTTATTGTGATGAAGAAGACTATTTTTTTGTTACTATTGGAGAATTTTCTTATATCCTTAGGATTTGTTTGTCACTCTACAAGAAAAACCTGCTACCAAGCAACAATTACATATTTTGGAACACCTACCTCTTTATTTTGGAAAAATATTTGTCTTAACAGACTATTGACAAAACAAAATGGGTAAGGATACCCTTGAGGTAAATTTAAATATTTAATAGTTTATGTTCATGCTCTTCCAAATTTATAACAAAAAGTAAAAAGTTAGTTAAAGTGACCAAAATTTACAATAACAGTTCAATTATACCTTATGTATGACCAATGCCTTAATCTGTTGGGTCATTGTAGCAAAATTCAACACAGTTTAATATGATAGAAAGAACAAGAAAGGAGAAATTGATAAATTATGTTCATTTGAATATCATAACAAAACATAAATAGTGATCAATAAAATAAATCATTTAATATATGCTCAAATGATGTAACATATAATAAATAAAACACACAAGGTTGAAACAATAAGATATAA
This sequence comes from Wollemia nobilis, assembly GCA_028583015.1. NCBI lineage: Eukaryota > Viridiplantae > Streptophyta > Pinopsida > Araucariales > Araucariaceae > Wollemia > Wollemia nobilis. Next base: position 9,708,774 of record JAQPPZ010016917.1, on the reverse strand, counting down.
GGCAAGAAGCCTGAAATTTTATTAATATCAATGAATTTTTACAATGAGAGTTAGCATGAATTTGCCATAATGCTCTTTCAAATAAATAAATATTCTCATACAAATAATGTGATAAAAATATTTTGTTTGTTTGTTTCAATTTGGTAACAACAAGGCATTCATACCCATGATTCACTAGTTGGAAATAAATTCAATTCTTGAATGCTTCCCTATAAAAACCTACATAGAAATGGGAGAAAAAAGAGATGATAAGAAACAAGACACAAAATAATACAATGATAGAAAAAAGGAGTACTCAACTATAACTCTAGTAAAAGTATGCTATGCAAAAGTTTGATATAAATTCTAGTTGTGGATATCCTTCTTATAGCTTTGGTGAATCTGTAACTATTAAAACTGCATCAATATGAACCCCCCACTTGTCACCATCTCCTGCCCCTTCACTGGTTGGGTTTAATACAGTATGATATTAGTTTTCTCAAAATTTAAAATATTATCAACTTCTCAAAATTGGATCCAGCTTTCAACCACTTGGATTTTAATGCTCACTTGTCCTTGTATCTTTTTTCTATACTTTTTTTATCTCTTCTCCTCTACTACGAATCCCATACTGCTAGTTTTCTCTGATGGATTTTGACAAGCTTTTCTAATTTTATCTTTTTCTGCTTGATGATAAACTTGTCATATATTTTAGGGTTGAGAAGCTCTTCCAAATAAATATCTTCTTATAGCCTATTATTTTTAATATTTTGTGCCCAAAATTTTAGTTCCTTGATCACACCTTTTAGTTGACCCCTTTCATTAAGGAAAGTAGTGACTTTGTCAAATTCTATTTTATAGTTATGAAATTGGCCATCTATAGTAGTCACTTGTTTAGTATTTATTTGGTCATATTGATGTTGGCATATTTAATATATCATCCAAATGATCATGGACCTTTTATCTATCTCTTACAAGAGTGGCTTTATTTCCTTACTCCTATTTGCAGTTTCCCCAATATTTTTGTTGCTTTGGTGAATTATGTTGTTGTCAAGTTTTAATTCAGTGATGATCTTCTCTTTGAATTTCTTTGTGAGCAATGAACCATAAAACTATTTGCCTACTGATGATGTTTGCTTCTGAAGTCTTCTAACCTTGGATTGTAGTCTTGCATTCTTAGTTTGTAGCCTTGTATTTTATACCTACCACCCCCTTTCTATAGCAAGAGTAGTTTATGCATGTACATGTATTCCATGTTCTAATGAGGCTATTGTTCTTCCTGTGACCTCTACATACCCTATTGCAAAATTTATCTAAAGCAATTATACACCTGTAGTGGGAATAGTTATTGTTGTTTTGGAGGAGGAGGGGGAGATTTATCCTTTGTTCTTATTTTGAGTTTCTACCGCCCTCCCTTACAACATAGCCTGAATTTGCTCCTCTCTAAAGGTGTGAATTATGTGGCCTCTTTCCTTTTGGTCAGGGTTATGCTTATAATCTCAATAGAAACCATATCTATTATGGACTTATGTTGTAGGTGAACTAGAGGGGATTTGAACCTCAATCTGGTAATCTTTGAAGATGTTGGAAAAACCTCCACCATTTTTCATTCTTTTCCAAGTCAATGGAAATATTTTTATTTCTCTATTGTTCACTCTCAAGTTTATGGGTACTATCTAGGGTGAACATATGACCATTTGTTGTAGATTTTGTGGAAGCATTAATGCTTTGGCTAAATCCTCGGTGGAAGGCTAACCTAAAGAAGATGAAGCAAGAATGATATCCTTTACTTTCCCAACATATAAATTGTGTTGAATTCTCTAAGAAGTAGGGGAATATTTTGTAGTTTGGAAAACCACTTCTATCAATATCTCCACTTGCTTTGGTTCCTAAGCAATAATTTCCATGAGAGGGTCTTGAAATTCTTCTAGGGCTATGACTGAAATTAGTGGGGGTTCCTTCTCTACTGTAGCCTCCCTTAATAGTTTCAACTCTACAGGATAATTCCCCACCATCTCAATATGAGCATGTGATCTCTTCTAATTTTTGTTTTTCTTTATGTCCTTGAGATATTTCCCTAGTCTTTGGACCCACTGAATACCATCTTCAAATGGCTCTTCCCTTTGTATCAATGGCTCTTTCTCAACTACAATCTTCTTATAACACTCATGGGGTCATATGATTGCCATGTAATTTTAGTAAAGCCAAAGGAATCCATCTGTTGCAAGGATCTCAACAAACTAGGGTACCTCCTGTATACATAGTGCCCCATATTACAAGGTATAATGATCCATGGGATTTTGGTTTATTTCCTTATAACCCTTAATTTGGACTCTTCAACAATCTGCCTTATAATATCTAGAGCAACTACCGATTTGGGATAGAAAATAGGTAAAGCTTTTGGAGGTAATTGGTCTCATATATTTTGATATAAGTGAGATTCTCTATGAAAAGGTAATCTCCTACATTCCTATCTTGCAAAAATTTTATGATTCCTAGACTCATCCTAAAATGCTCTTTATTGGAAATAGAATGATATATCAAGGGGAGGAATTTGCTGAAAAAATCATTATAGCCAGATGCACCTTCATGAATGCAGGGTAATATTTCTTGAATCATTCCATCTAGCATACCTCATATTTCAATGATCACCCTCTAATTTAATTGACCTACTATTAGGTTGATGAGGAATAAGTAATGTGAGAAGTAAGGCATAATATCCCAATGTTCATCTATGGCCCTCTATAATTCCTTAAAATTTATGTCTATGGTATCACTGATCAGATTTTTCCACCTATATAAAAAAAACTATATGACTTTGTTACTCTAAGCTATCAAAAACATGACTTCCTTTTCAACCCAATTCAGGTCCTTAACCCCCATAACTATATTGATCATATCTGCATAATATTTTACCCAATTATGTAGTATAGATTTATGAATGGAAAATTGGGTGGATATCATTTGATAACAATCAAATAATATGATGTAGAAGGAGGTGCCAATCATATGTTGGGATTTCATAGAAACCACCCTTTTATCTTATATTAATGTAGCATTTTTAATCTGAAATACTTGGTCAATCTTGTCTAGTGTCAATCTATAAAGAGCCTTATTTTTGTGGTTTATTATGGCTCTGGTCTTCAAGTAATATGATACGACCAACCATGACAAGAGTTATGAAGATAATTATACTCTAAGATAAAGTAGTTTGGACAATTTACTTCTCCATTTGTTGCAAAAAGGGCTTCTCTCATTTCTGTATTTGCAAGCTCTTTGAAAGATACCTCTTAACAGGGCTGGAGGGCATTGCCATTCTTCTGAGCTTGATTCAAAACTAAATTTAGAGAGGTCTTCTTCACCCCATACTTGTTTGAAGGTACTTTTTTGATATCTTCCTAAAAGACATTATCTCCTCCAATAGTTCAACTTTGGATTTGGTGGTGATGGTGCTCGAAGAGGCCATTTTGCTCTTGTGATTTTGGAAATTTTGAGTTCTAAAAATATTTTAATTCTCACTAGGTTAAATCTCATAGCTCTCTGCACTTAAGGGTGACTTTTAGTTCAGTGTGTTCACTATGAATGTTGGTGTGTATTTAAACTTTTTTCCACAATAAGTGTAATTAAGTCTGTACTGACTGCATCTACATTTCTACCACACTCATGTTGCCATATCACTCTCCATAATGATGTTACCTATCATGAATCTTGGCATTTTTTATTTGTTTACATGATTGACCATTATATTGAGCACCTATTTAAATTTGGGTAATTTAATAAACTCATGTTGTCTTAAAATACGTGCCTATATATATCCAAGAAAATACTTGTACTTGACTTGTGTGCCTATGATTTTCTGATTGGTTTGTGTCTGAGTTAGTAAGATCTTCATTAGATCAAGTGCTTTTTATTCCATTGGATTTTCTCAAATAGAGAGTCCACTAAATATTTGCTTTTAATGGGGCTCCACTCTATGCATGCATTCGGTCAATAATTTTCCACCATCCATTCATCATCGATCAAATATCTTTAGATTGTAGATCTCCAACTGACCAAATGTCCTTCAAATTTTCTTTCTCCCTAGAAGTTTTTAGTTGAACATTCTTCATGGTAATTCCTGAATCGATCAAAGAATTTTCATTCGTTGATCAAGTCCTGACCGATTAACCTTGGTTATTTATCAACCTTTAGCTTAATGATGGTGCCCGAATTATTCCTATATATATTTTTGCTGCTAGGAATTATACATTTGACCTTAGGGAAAATCATGAAGTTTTGACTTTAGAAAACTTTGTTATATTTCTAACTTAGGATACTAATGTGAATAGGACAAGGAATGATATGAACAAGGTGATAGATGTGGGTAGACCCTTGTAAAATTTTATTTTTTGGTTTATAGGCCTTAACATTAGCCTCCTTAAAAATGATACGAGCATGGTAGAAGGGAGGGTGTGATGTAAGTGAATCCTTATGAACTTTTTGATATTGAGGTTTATTTTTATTGCAATGTTAGGATCATGATAAACCTTAGGATATTTATATGATTATTGTGGTATTAGACCTAGGTGGGGAAGACGTGCATAGTCCTAACAAGGCTTTGTTAAAAAAATAAAAAAATAGTTCATGCACCTTGGTAGCTCTTGTTAACTTTATTTTGTCCAACAATTTTTTACTACCCATCTTGTTTAGCTAAAAGGCCTTCAATTTTTTTAACCTGTCCAGCCAATATATGTTGACCCTTCACAACTATTTGGTTAGATGAATATACTCTTCTTCCTTAGGTCTTCTGAATGACTTTGAGCCACAAATATCTTTTGACAAAAATTTCTTAGCCACACATACTCTATTTTACAAGCATGGAATGTGAACCTTAGCATGACTTAGGAGGTTTTGGTTTAGGAGAGAAATGAGGATCCCAATAGATGCGGTAGAGACCCTCATGATTTCTTAGATATAATTAGATTTTGGCTTGACATGTGGTCTTAACAAATGTGACTTAGGCTTTAGACCATTTTTTTGGAAAAATAAAAATAACTCCATTAAGGTTTAGGAGGATGACATGCGGACGTACCCTTGTGATATCCCTTCATGTTCATGGGAGGAAAATTCAAACACTTTGGGTTTAGACCATAGACACTTAACAATAACAAATGATTAGCCTAAAAAAAAAGGAAATGAATTTGCATGTAGCTTAACCCTTGAGGTATTAAAAAAAAATTATATACCTTTGAAGCGGATATCTTCTTTGACTTGGTTGAAAAAAAATTGGTTGAATGAATATCAATTGCTCATATTGTTTTGAGAAAAAATTTCTTGGTTGTCCATCAATTTTCAGTCAAAAGTCTCTTTATCAACATTTCGTGCCCTAAAAATATTTTTGTCGAACATCTTATTTTCTTTATCTCACTTTGACTGAATGGTTTCTAGTTGTAGATCTTCCTTCAAATGAATCTTTACTGTCCACACACATTTACTAAGTCGAAAAAATATTAGCCATGCATTTTATGTTTTAATAATGTGAAGTATTAATGGAAAGTTTGTCCTTAGGGGCTAGTGTAGTAATTGAAAATAGGGGGAGCACATGGTTTTACTATCCTAAATATTTAGAAATTATTTTGGTCAATTTTTTTTATCTTAATGAACATGACCTAGGCTCATGGGGAACACTTTGAGGTTGAATGATTTTATTTCTAAGGTTCAGGCTTAGACATGACATTAGCAAAAAAGAAAGGGAAATGGATTTCAATATTGAATAAACCCTTTAAGATATTTTAAAAAATCATGGCTTGATGACAAATCTTGACTGGAATGTTGACTAGGTTTCAATGGAATAATCCTGGCCTTTGATCACGGTTCGACCGAATGATCTCTTACCACCCACCAAGGTTCGACTAAATATTTATTTGGGGTCCATCTATTTTTTCTATGAGAGTTTGGCTGATTCATCCTCCACTTTCCATAAATTTTTGGCTGGTGTTTTTGATATACAAATTACCTTTCACCCAATTCATTTTATAGCCATCTTTAGTCGATCCAATTTTCTTGAGTTGTCCACCATCTATCGATCGAAACATTTCAAGTCATTGATATTTCTTTCGGCCACAAAACCCATGTGGTGTAGGCAACCTTGTTCTATGGTATGTTCTTTAGACATTTTCAAGGAATGAAAGTAATATGTAGAATGGAAACATAGACTTTAAGAAAATTAAATTGAATAAGGCTTGAAAAGTGCAACTAGGGTACATTTTATTTTAGAAATAGTTTTCATATATTTTGGGTGATTACATTGGAGACTTAGGTATATAATTTCAAACCTTATAAATATGAAATATTTGAGGGAAAATGTGGTGAACGAGTAAAATAGGACTCAATAACTTAAATCGGTAGGCCTAAGGTGTCTTGGTTAATTAAGAAACCATTAATCCTTTGAAACTTCAAAGAAATTTGATTAAATAACCTTGAGGATACCCTATTGAGAATGAAAACCATAAATTACAAATAAAATCAAAATATGGACTCAATTTATTTGAACCAAACTCTGGAGAACAATTTTATTTGGAAAATTTCAAAGGATAACCTAGGCCTAGGATTTTGTATGACATTTCAAAATTTTAATATTAGGGGTTATATTTAAGTTGGATATTGTGGATCCAACATAGGTTCTGATTGGGACAAGTGATGAAAACCTGAAATATTTGAGAACCCTAGAATATCTGATTATGAAAAGCATGATTTTCACATTTAAATTGAGAATCAATTGTAGAATGGAAGTTAATAAAGAACATCATAAAATAAATTTGCAAAAAGAATATATAAAAAATGAAAAATGAAATGGTAAAAGGAACTAACATGGTTTTTAATCATTAAAATAAAATGACTTAGTTTAAAATCGAATGAGATTTTTCTTATGAAACATAAATTGTATAGCAATATCTTAAGGTGGAGTTAGAAAAAATGGATCATATGTTATTGCTTCATTATACCTTGGATTGAAGTGTGTATTTGTGTATTCATTTATATTATTTGATCAATTAATTTATCTCTTTGTTAGGAGTTAATCCTGTTAAATATTTCACTCTGAAATATATTTACCTTTGCATTGCTCTACTACTATACAAACATTTATAGCTCTAGTGGAGATGACCTTGATTCCCTTTGGACCTACTCTACTTCCAGTATTTGCTGCTAAATGTTTATTTCTTGCAAAAACTTGGCAGTTATGACAACCTCTTACATAATGGTGAACATCTTTGAATAAGGAAGGCTAGTAATAACTTGCTCTCATGATTTTATTTGTAATGGCTTTTGGTGCAAAGTGACCTCCACAAAATCCATCATGATATTATTTTATCACATCCAAGACCTCTTTTTCAAAAATACAGAGCAATAATACTCCATATGGATGTCTTTAGTAGAGTTTTCTTTCTTGGAAATAATATTTATGTTCTTATTATTTTATTGAACTCATTCTATTTATAGACATAACTCTTGGGAATGATAAGGTCCAAAGATACATCAATATTTCATCATATAATTTGCATTAAATATTGTTAGTTATTCTAATTTTATATATTTCATCAACTGTGACAATGTTATTCATGTCTTCCCCTTTCTTATTAGCCAAATATTTTGCTAAACCCTATCCTCTAATGATCTAAAATAATTTGAATTATATATTATATTGTAGTAACTTAACCATTCACCTAGCAAGACTACCTGTAGGTTTTGATTGGGTAAAAACATCTATTATCGATATAAAAGGGATACATCATATAACCTTATTTATCCCAAAAATGCCCTCAAAATATTCAAGTGTGTGTATTATAGCATAAGCCTATTTTTATATTATTTTGAATTTTAATTAGGCTTCTTTTAATCATGTACTCATAAATGCTATTGGCCTTTTATTATTTTCATCATATTTCTAGGAAAGGACCTTGGTGATAGTATGCTCTAACGCGAATGAGTCTATATTAAAATATTTGGAATAGTTAAGACAATTTAGAACTAGGGCAGTGGTGATAACATCTTTATTTTTTTGGAAATATTGGATGTTCTCATCTATCCACTTTATGTTGGCTTATTTCTTTATGATATCATTTATTGCTTTGGCTATCTCATCAAAATTTGGCACAAACCTTCTTACAAAGTTAATTTTTCCAAATAAAGATCTAACTCCTTTAAGGTTCTTAGGAGGAGGGATTTTTGCAATAGCTTCTACCCTTTGAGGATCAATACTTATCCCCTTTTATGACACTATATGGCCTAATAATTTCCCTTGTGTTGCTCCAAATATAATTTTATAGATTCAAAGATATCCCATATTCTTTGCATATAGCAAATACTATGGCTAAGTGTTCAAGGTGATCTTCTAGATTCTTTGAAAATATTGTTATGTCATCTAAGTATACAACAACTATCTTGAACATTAAACCTTTAAAGTCAAATTCGATGGCCCTCTAAAATGTTGCACCTGCATTCATTAACCCAAAATGACATTCTTAGGTATTCAAAGGGTCCCCAAGGAGTTGTAAAAGTAGTTTTATGTTTGTCTTCTAAATTGACCTAAATTTAGTTATCTCTTGAGAATCCATCCAATAAGAAAATCTTGGCTGAGCCAACTACTACTTGAAACAATTATTCCATATTTGGAAGAGGGTAGTTATATTCAAGTGAACTTTTATTTAAGTTTATGAAGTCAACATAAAGTTTAATTTCTCCATTTTTTTTCCTCAAGGGTACTAGATTTTCTATCCAAGAAGAGAATCTTATTTTTCTAATATTTTTTGCATCTAGTAGTTTTTTAACTTCTTTTTCATGACCGGATGTAAAGTGGGGTTGAATCTCCTTTTTTTTTGCTTGATTGCCTTTGCATATTATTTAAGATGGATGATATGAGCCATGACATCAATTTTGAATGTCTTTAAATCTTCATAAATCCAAGAAAAAGCTTCTTTATTTTTCTTTAGAAATATAATATATTGTTATTTCTCTTTATTTGGCAAAGCTTCATCAATATTAAACAAATTGGGCTCTCCTACTATCCTAATGTTTACTTCATCAACTCCTATTTATTTGAGTGTTTTATATGCCTTATTAAAATAATAAAATAAGATTTCTAAAGAAACTAACCTCTTGGGAATTCTATTTGTTTTAAGTTGAATTACTTCTATAGGTTCTCCAATGATATATTTCAACCTTTATTCATCCTCATATTCACATAGCACACCATCATACTGGTTTTGGAGGGTCATGAAATCTTTAATATATATCATCTTGAAATATTTGCAGATAGACAATGTTATAAAGCACTGAAGGTTTGTAAATAAAAATAGTTGGAAATATGTCCAAGTATTTTGTATTAATATTAGGATAGTTCTCACCTGACGCATTTATTTCTAATAAATCCACAATGTGATTCTATTCTCTAGGAATGTAAGAAATATTAAATGCTAAAAAATTATCAATTTATTGGTAGTAGACTAAATTGGTAGTAGACTACCAATTTATACTACTTTAGTCTTGGATGTTTGGTTTGATATTTACCTTTAACTTGTTGAAATATCAATTTTGCATCTCCACTAATAGTCAAAAATTTATGCCCAGCTCTTTTGCTTTCCTCAGTCCTAACAGTAAAGCTTCATACTTGACTACATTAATGGTGCAAGGGAATTCTAATCTATAAGGGATGTCAAGGTAATTACCTTTAATGTATGTTAGATTAATTCTTGCATCTACCCCAGTTTGATACTTTACCCCATCAAATTTCATGGTTCACATCTGTTGGGTTAGTACCCTAGTGAATTTGACATATACTAGATCTCTAGTTCAAGATCCATGTCCTTTGCATTAGGAACTTCCATCACAAATGGAGTCTACCAAAAAGAGTAGACTCCCATTTCCTTCTCTTCTATATATTTCACCAAATTAACCATAGTATCGTATTATTTAATCAATTCTATAGAATACTTGTTAAATGGCTCTCTTCAAAGAATAATGTTTTCTTTTCCTGATATGGGGATAGCGGTATAAGATCAATCAAATTGAATATAAATATCCAAATATTCTACCCAATATCTTCTTATAAGTAAGGAGAAGAAAAGATCCACATCTACTATTGCAACATCCATTACTATGCCCTTTTTGGGATATTGATCTAAATAAACAAGTAAGCTAGTAATTATCCCTACACAAGGTATCTGCCTACTATCCATTACTGACATATGTGGAGAATCCCTTGTGAAAATTATCCCTAGTTGATTTACTATCTATTTAGGCATGATATTATAATATGCACCACTATCAAACATACAATTTTGGACGACATACCTTTCTTTTGAGTCTGAATTGTATCTAAGGGATACATAGAATAGTCTAATAGATAAGGGTGTGCTAGTCTCATGGTTAGTGGGTTTAATTGCATTACAAGACTAGTTTTCTTTTTATTCTATCAATAAAAAATCTTTAAAGACTTGTTCTCTATATATTTTAACTTTCATTAGTTCACCAAAAGCTATATTAAATTTCTATCTACTTAATTTCGAACTGGCATCAAATTATATTTTCTTGACATCAAATGTTTGAGTACATTCCTTGTTTTTTTGTTCTTTTATTTCTACTATTTTAAGAATAACTCTTTTTTTATTATTTTTAGTTTTTTTTTTATATGTATTTTTATTTGGAGAAGAATATCCCCAATTTTCACTGGTTGATGCTTTATCAGTCTCATTTTGTACAATTCTATTCCTCAAAATAAATGTATGGATTACCTCTAGATTCTCTATGACTTGGGCTATTGAGATTAATTTCCCTTGCTTCATCCTTTCATACCTAGAATCCTATGGTCTTTGTAAAATTTGTGTTCTCAATGTTGGTCAAATATCTGCCTAAAATACAAACATGCATTTGTGCACCCTATACATTGCCAATGTTGAAATGTCAGAGGAAAGAAATGCCCTCCGTGCCAATCTCCAGAGAGGGTTGGTTCCCTTACTAATCCTACATCGGTTGAAGTTTAAAGTTGTCGGAAAGAAATTGGAAATAATGGAAATAAATGGGAAATATAGCCACGGGACAAAGATGTAGGATTGGGGATAGACTAGCAGTAGGAATTCCACCCAAGTTTCATAACAACATATAATAAAAATGAGGTAAGAGAATCCACTTACAGTTCCTCGGAGATAACTTCCAAAATTGCATTCTAGTACTCACAATTACGCCAGAAATGCCCAAATCTAGGTACAAAATTTAAACTTAAAAATAGATAGCAAACATGAATATAGAGTAGAAATTCTTGAACAAAAAGAAATCACACATAGAGACTGATTGTAAAATCAGAAGCCACAACTCCTATTTACATAGAAAACTTGAATAGTTTTTTGCAGAATGTCTATCTTCCTCTTTATAGTGGAAATTGTGTAGTATTTATAGAGGAATTTCACCTTTATCATTTAATGCACATATGACAAAATATTTATAGATCAGGAACCTCTATGAGGAAATTCCTCCTCAAAAATCTTGAAAATCTACCTTTTGAAACAACGATCTAGTTTCTAAGGAAAAACCTCCAAGAAATCAGCACATTCAGGCATCGATGCATGGAAAACTACAAATATGGTTGATGACTTGGTACATTTGATTTGTCTCAGAAATTTGCTCTTGTTAGGAATACCTTGGAATTCATGAAAATCACCTAGTGATTTTAATGTTTCAACTCCTTTTGCTTGAAATCAATAATTTTAGTTACTCCTCACCCCAATCATTTAATTTATTTCATTCACCTAAACTGAGTGCCTTTGAAAACCTCTATTGATGCCAAAAATAGAATTCACCTAAAACCAAGCAATGAGTGAATGTGTCTCCTTCAACCTACATCATTTCTTCCTCATTTATGCTTCTTGGTGAAGAGGGCACCCAGAAAGATAATATCCATAATTTCATTCCACCTCTTGTAGTTCTCATGTTATTGCAATACACAGATAGCCCCTTCACTCAAATTGAAACTTGGTGTATTGCATTTATTTCCTTGTTACAACAACAATCAATCTGGAAGAAAAATGAGCAAAAATAGCTTATTACAATACTTGGAACCATGGATGATTGAATTTTTTTCCTTTCTTTCAGAGTGAAAGCGCATTACATAATGCATATTCTTCTTCTTAATATATACGTTCACCCCTAGAATGGGTGAAAGGCACTGTCACCTCTCACTTTGGACGAACGTCATTTTGACTTTTCAACGCCCAATAAAAAAAAACTTTGGATGTGTTCGTCGGGCCATTCTTCCTGGTGCTTCATCCCAAGGAGGGGTGATTGGGACTTTCAACCCTCAACTAGGGTGAAAGCACTTTCAAATTTTCACTTTTCTTACTGTGCACTGAAGTGAATTCCACACCTTATTCTTTATATATACATTCACCTGAAGGAAGGGTGAAAGGTATTTTCACCCTCCTCTTGGGGCGAATGCAGAATTGAATTTTCAATGTCTTTCTAGAACCTTACTATTTATTTTGCATTCACCCGAAATTGTCACTTGTTGATATTTCACCCTAGAGATGGGTGAATGGGACTTTCACCCCTCCACTGGGGTGAAAGCCCATTTTACTAGTCAATGCATTATCTAGGTGCGTTACTTTAAAATTTTGAATATGTTCACCCTAGTGTGAGGTGAACGATGCTTTCACCCCAATTTTGGGGTGAACACATTTCTTAATATCGACGTTGCATTTCCACCTTGGGCCCACTTCAAACTTAACCATTAAATGTATTTTCACCCCTAAGAGGGGTGAAAGGGACTTTCACCCTTCTCTTGGGGTGAAATAGCCTTGCCATATTAACACACACTTTTCACTTTTCAATTTCCATGTTTTCCCTAGAATGAGGTGAGTGGGTCCATCACCTATATTTTGAGGTGAACGCAATTTTAACCCTTAGTAAGACCCTACATTTTTTATGCACTTAGTCCTTGGGCACCATTTTTTGCAAAGTCTTTAGGCGATTTCAACTGACATCACAAACTAATTCTCCCAACCATTTCACCTCAAAACACCCATTATTTTCAAGCAAGAAACACATGAAAAATAAAGAAGGAAGTTAACACACCAAAAAAATGGCAACATATTATACCAGCCAAAATACTGCAACATAGTATTAATATATTTTGCTGATTTTACAATCAAAACTTTTAAACAAAGTTTTATTGTGATAGTGTGTAAACTTGCCAATATTTCTTGCAGCTCAAAGGGTATCCAACTCGAATGGATGCAAGTGATCCCAGGACTTTATCCATTCGGCTCCTTATTGGATCTTTTTTCCAACTACCTTAGTTGGTGCTTTTGATTTGGACTCCTTTTTCTGTGCTTGCTCAACTGTTGCCTTTTTAGTCATATTTGCCTCTATTGCTATTTGCATTACTTTTGCTTGTTTGACTACTACTGCTTGCTCTGCTATGGCTTCTCTTCCTACTACTTCAAACTTTCATAGGTGATGTCATAAATCGTAACTACATTGGCCCAAGCATGTGTGGTAAACATAGAGGGAAAACTAAGTGATTCATAGATAAATCGCAAGTGTTCAACATCCTCTAGGCTAAGGTGTTTAGCTCGTTGGACCAAATTGAACAAGGATAGCTCCATAGGGTGAATTTCTTCATGATTGGAAACACCTGTTCTTCTTTAATGGGCTCCTCCCACTTGTCAATTTTGGATGTGTCCACAAAATTTTTCCATGTCGCTTCTAATTTTTCCTTTGGAAGAGGCTCACCCCATTCATTGGTAAAATTTGGGAATCCCATATCGATGAGAGCATCAAAATGAAACATTGAAATAGTATGCTCCCACTCCATTGTGTTGAGAAGCTTCTGCCTTCTCTTACTAGATCCAATATCTATAAGTAACTACACAACATGAATTTGGTGGCAGACCAAGCTCGGTCCATCTTGCTCATGGGGTGAATGCACATATTAGACTGAGCCAAGGCTTAAATTTTCATAGCCATCTCCAGATGAGGCTCCAGCATCTCCTCAATACTATCTATCATATGCTAGCTCAATTGCATTTGAATCTGAGCCTCGTAAAGATACTACAAGACCTAGGCTACTCTGGTTTCCAACTTCTCATAGCTTTGAGCCAACCAAATATGGGATTCTTTAACTATTTTATAGAAAAATCTTGTGAATTATGTAGCATTTTTTTCTAGTTGATTTTGTATGGACTCAAGCTATGCTTTTAATGACTACACTTGCTACTCTACTAAATTTTTCACTTCCTGATGAGCTGCTAATTTTTTATACCATTGCTCAATTTTTGTTGCCATCCTTTCCTATTGTGCTCTGCTCACTGCCAAGGCATCTTCAAGATTGAATTTTTTTGTTTTAGCATCATAATATATTTTCTTATAATACTTGTCGTGTAAATACATCGAACTCATATCAACTTGTATATTCCCCATTTTCTCGATTAGATCAATCCTCGTTAGGTCTTACATCACGGTCTCATAAGCGTAATAATTTGGCATCATCTCCCCTCATGGATTTTGGACAAGGGGAATTATCTTGGTTGTGAGTGCCTCTTTTCTCCTACGACTCTTCAAACACTATGATGAACTAAGGTGAGAATGATTAATCTTCTGTAGGAGCTTGCGTACTTACAGGCTCAACTTGAGTTATGCTCACTCTGGAGGAGATTGCATACTTATAGGCTCAACTGTAGTTACCCTCACTCTTGGAGGATATTGCATACTTACAAACCTAGTGGAAGTGGTGCAGAAATGGAATAGGAAGGATGCGAAAATGGATTCAGCCATGATGCAAATGAAATAAAAGAAAGGGATTCTGAAGAGAGGGGAATAGAAGGAGCAATAGTGACTTATGGGTGAGAGGAAGGGAGTGAAATGGATACGAAAGGTATACCAAATGGAGGGGAAAAATAAGTAAGGACTAATGAAAATGAACTAACATTCACTACTTGCTCTGAAGTAGAAGAAAAGGGTAAGAAAAATATACCTTCGGGTGGAGGCGCTGTGTGACTTGGTAATGGACGTGACTGCGTAATAAATTATTCTTGTTTCTCTTTCACATACACTTTGAGGTTAACAATTTCAACCTGCTGGTCCTCTGGCTACTTGTGAATCAATGGAAATATTTGAGCAACACTATCTAGAGAAACCAATTCCAATAGAGGAAAATTAGTAGTTGTTGCATCAACTGTAACTATAGAAACTGCAACAGCCAAAACCGTAATAGTAGATGAAGAAGTAGCACTAGTCCTTGTCCTTTTCATGGCCTTCAGGAATGGAAGTGCTTCTTGAATGGTTTACTTATCCAACAAAGGTGTCTCATCTATTTTTTGCTTCACCCACTACGACCTTCATTGAAACACATATTGTTGTTCTTATTCCTCAGGTGTCTCTTCCTCAATTGTTGGGAGCTTTGCTTTTGCCATACTTCCTCCACTATCAGAATTTTGAAAACTTGGCAGCATGACCTTGGTGAAAACAATGGATTGATATATGTTTACAAACTCATCATACACCTCTGAAAATGTCCCATCCATATTCAACCTATAGGGTGATGCAATTTTTCCTCGATGGATCTGCATTATCCACAAATTCATAATTTTCTCTTCGGTCCATGTGGAAAACTATTACTTCATTTCGATACATAATCTTGATGAATGAATGTGATATCTATGCAATACCAGATTATACTCAACCTTCTACTCGTAAAATTTGTGCCATGGTGGAAGCAACATCATTTCTTCAATGTGCCACTCTAAATTATGCCCGTAAAAATTATTACGATTTGCCTAGATATCGGGCCATGGAAAACAATGAAAAGTCTTAGCCTTTATTATTTCCAAAAATTTACCCAATGGATCATACCTCCATCGTTGTGGCAATTCTATCAAACCCAGATCTTGAAGTACATCCATGAGTAGCCTATTTTTCCTGACCTAGTTCACCTCTATGCTGTCAAACTTGAACGACATGGTGCAAGTCGTTCTTTTACCGTGCCCTTATCCATACACATAATTGGTATAATATGTTTGGTGTACCACATCCATGGAAAAAACATGCTTGGTGGTGAATTATGGGAGCAAGAATGGCTTACTCGTGAAGCCATAAATTCTTACAACCACACCTTGAGTCAGAAAAAATATGTCACCCTTCTCGACTGTGATAATCACCTCCTTCATTGCCTGCGAAACTCTTTCACTTTTATCACAAATAAAATTAATTGCAAGCCCCAAAGTTAGGTGGTTAAAACTATAGTATGACTCCCTCCTTGATAGATTAGGAGTCCACATATAAACAGGAAATAGTTCATCTTTTTCATCAACTTATTTTACTGCTATAAACAAAAAATGTTTGTGCAAATAAAATAAAAAATACCAAATAAGGAAAGAGGTATACTTGAATGAAATTTCATCTCTAGTATTCAACTTCTCTAGCTGAACATGCATTTTTTGATATATGAAATTGGCCCAGCCAAAATAAATTGGATTTGTGTCCCTTCTCATGGCCCTTGGAGCATAAAAATCCACTTGAGATATACATTGCACCAGCATTGCTTTCCACTTGTGAACTGTAGAATCTACCATAAGACCAGCAACCCATGCCAACATAGAAATTAAATCAGAGCTCTTAAATTCTGATAAATATTTTGGCAGATTCGGCAGTTGTCCTAGTTGTGGTTCTTTGATTAGCTGCTTCTCTATAAACTGGCACATTTTCATGGTAGAAACATATATTTATTCTTTCTCATTGATGTGCAGCTTCTTGAAAATCATATCATATGGGAGTTTTAACCCATAGGAAAATGCTTCCCTCACTTCATCGATGGAGATAGAGAAAAGCAACTCCTCATTGGCCTTCCAAATAGCCTTGGTAACTAGATTATAAAATCTAGCAATTAATTTTACCAGGTCCAAGCAAGGGTGTACGAGCATACACAAATACTAAAATAACTATGCATGAAATGACACAGTCAGAGGGCTCTCTGCCATAAATCCTTGATTTACTACAAATTGTACATATTGTCGAAGCTTTACCATACCCTTTTTGGTAATCACGAAGTCTCCGAAATCTACCATAATTTCAAAGTATGGGTCCAAATATACATTCTCATTTCTGTGGGCCTTCTTGGATTTAGATCCGCCTTCTGATTTATTTTTCAACTATTTAGTCTCTCTAGTTTATTTTACCTCTTTGCTTTTCTTACTCATTGTGCAAACCTTGACAACTTTGAAAGTGCTCTGCAACTTCTACAAAAAAAACTTGAAAATGGACCAATGGAAAGTTTTAAATTTATAA
Organism: Wollemia nobilis; assembly: GCA_028583015.1. Taxonomy (NCBI): domain Eukaryota; kingdom Viridiplantae; phylum Streptophyta; class Pinopsida; order Araucariales; family Araucariaceae; genus Wollemia; species Wollemia nobilis. Next base: position 9,691,485 of record JAQPPZ010016917.1, on the reverse strand, counting down.
TATTTGAGCGAATTTACCTGTTCTCTATTTATAGAATGCACTCTAACTACCATAGTAAATATGGTAAATTAACCTGGTGGATTCAGGAGGAGTTGCACTTTGCTTCCATTGGCAGGAACTATTACCAATACTATGATAGCAACTAATTTTTAAATTCACCATAAAATTATTCATAAAAAATGTACCCTTATATCATGTACAACTTCAAACAACATGCCCTAGCTGCTAAAACTACCTTGGAAAAATAAATCCACCACCTCGGGACCAATGAGCGCTTTTGCTTCTATCGATGTGAGATTTTGTTCCTTAGGAATTCCAAATTGCCTCCCAATGTAAATTCGAGCACACATTTTAAATTAAATGTCCTAAAAATGCATCTCAATGTGCATGCACACCTCCTAAAATTTACCACAGAATGGAGGGAAAAATCGCTTTGAGGGGGCGCTCTTAAAAATTCAATTGCAATTGAAAAATCATCATCCTTCCAAAAAAGTAATGGAGGGGTGAAAACACTTTTAGAGCGTGCTTGGTCTCTTCTCCTTTCACTCCAAAAATATATTCAACCTATTTGATATAATTTTATGACAAAAATCCTCCTTTTAAAACAATTTTAAGCTTTTCTTTTTCTCCTATATTTATAAAAAGCACCCCTTAAATAGTTTTCAAAGAATTTTGATTTTCTCTTTCTTTTTATTTTAATTTGATTCTCACACCATATTAAGGAAATAAATCGAATTTTATTTTAAAATTTAATCCATTTTTTTTTAAGCTTAAAATAAAACTCTTGCTTTTCCCTTTTACGTAATTTCATTTCTAATTTTATCAAAGCCCCATCAAAAAATTTTACATGCATCTGTTTAAAAAATTTAAGTGTGTCCATCTTCGCATTTAAAAAACCTTATATGTTGTTTTGCCCTTATGAGAGGCGAATAGGAGTTTTGCCACTCACACAGGGTGAAAGCATCGTTGACTGACTTTGACTTTGTGACTGCACTCGGGACTCCGATCTACCTTGGGACGTATATGTGTTCACCTTTCTAAGAGGTGAACGAGGCTTTCATTCTTCACTTTTTGCAAAAGTACTTTCAATTTGTTTTTATTATGAACTTCGGTGCTTTTCATATAACTTTTCTTGTCTTCGAATACATTCATCCCACTGGGATGTGAATGGATTTTTTTCCCTTTTCTTGGGGTGAAAGCAGCCCGCACTTTGATTTTTCAACTAAGGCACTTTGCTGGTCAGTGCCAATAATTTCGCCTGGTGTCTTCGAACGCCTTCTCTAGAACATTTTTCCTTTTAAACTTCAAAGATTTTATACCTGTTAAAACTTTCCAGCACAACCATTAATTCTACCCGAAATCATAACATGTCCTCAGGGTGAAATTGATTTTCTCCAAGTGAGCAATTTTTAAGTAAAAATTTCTTTAATGAAAGCTTGGCATCTTCCTGTAGAGTCAACTTTGTACTTCCCTCTTTTTTTTTTAGAAAGCAATAAAATACTTGTAAATGAAATATGTACATATTTACAAACTTATACTTCTTGATTACCTTATTGAAAATATGCCTTCAGATGAAGACCGTTAACTAGAATTGAAAGATCCCAACCATCCATATCTTGAATATAATATGCATTCACCAAATTCACTACAAAAACTTGAAATGTACCTTCCTAGATTATATCGAATTTGTGGTGCTTCCCTGACTTGGCTTTTTTCTCATTCCATTTGAGGATTAAATCTCCCACTTAAAAATTGTATTCTATTGTCTTCCTTCCAAACCATTTTTGCATCATTTTAGTGTTTTTGATAAAATATTTATATGCCTTTTCTCTCTCCTCTTCCAGCGATAGCAATTATGCCAACCTTGTGCTCATTGGATCAAACTCGTCATCTTCATATTTGAATAACTGCAATATTTGAAGGAAAGGTAGCTCGATGTGAGTGGGTAGAACTACTTCTTTCCCATACACAAAAGTGTAAGGAGAGGGTCTAATATACTTCTTTACTAATATCTAATATGCCCATAGAGCCTAATTTAACAATAAGTACCAACTTGTTTTATTGTTTTCCAATGTCCTTTTTAAAATTTGTAGCAAGTTTTTGTTTGTGAATTCACCTAAGTCATTTCATAATGGGTAATAATTGGAGAATACCTTGAGATAAATCCCATAATTACGAATTCGGTGATCTTTGTCCCAATGAATGGAGTCTATGTATCTATTACAATGGCATCCAAAACACCAAAACAAGCAATTAGTCCCTCCAGGAAAGAGATAACTATAGCGTGATCTACTTTTTTGGTTGGAATAGCCTCTGCCCATCTGGTAAAATAATTAGTCACGGTCAAGATATATTTAAGTTTGGAAGAGGAATGAGGATAAATAAATCCAATGAAGTCTAGTCCCCACTTATGAAAAGGTACTTCCACTTGAATCGGGTGCAAGGGCAAAGATGCTTTCCTAAACCTACCAACATACCACTGACAATTATCACAACTTAGGCTCACCTTATGTGCATTTGCAAAATATTAGGCCAAAATACTAGACTCAGATGATCTTAAAGGCCATAGGCCTCCCTGCATAATGTCTGCCAGATAAGCCAGAGTGGAATTCCTCCAAGATTTTTCTTCTTTTTAACCCTTCACACATCTGAGGAGTACTCTATCTATATTCTTATTGAACAACCTACTTGGAAAAAAATATACTTAAGTGCTTCTAATATGAATCTTTGATGCTGTGAAGCATCAAGATGTGATGGAAATTTTCCAGAGTAAAATAATTCGACAAGGTACTCTGTCCAATCACGATCATATGTAGCCTGATTTGCACAATTGATTTTGCTGATATCCTCATTCTATACTAGAGACAATGATCCAAAAGCCATTATTTTGGCTAGTTCTTTGCAGAGAGCTCGTCCATGAACCAATTTAGTTGATCAGATCTCCACATCAAATTCCTAAATATTTGAGACCCAACCTACTCTTTTGTCACCTAATTCTCCTTGAAGGATGAAATTTCTATCATCTGGATGAATGACATAGACAACTATCTTACTTTGTGAAATGAAATGTCAAAATTATTTTAGGGATTTCATAACTACATACACCTATTTTTCAATAAAAATATACTTCTCCTTGTGTGGCGATATGAATTGTCTCAATAAAGCAATCGAATTTTCATATTCATCTTCTTGTTTTTGTGTGAGAATGGTGTCATAACTCTCCTACTTGCATAAAACATAAATAATGAATTCTTTTGAATAATCTAGGTTAATCAACACTGGTGCTTGAGTTATTCTCTCCTTTATTTCCTAAAAATCCTTTGCATTCTTCTTCAGAAGCTCGGTCATTGGTTTTAAAACCTAATAAAAATCAACAATGGACTTCCAAATGAAGTTGATATAGCCAAATAATGACTACATATTGTTCTAGTTAACTAGCAGTGGCAATTTCAAGAGCACCTCAGCTCTTGGAGGATCAATCACTAGTCCTTCTTGTGAAATCATGTGTCCCAAAAGTTTTCCTTCTTTGGCAGTTAAAATGGACTTCTTTGGGTTAATTGAAATTCCAAATTCCCAATATTTTTTGAACACTTGCCTCAAATGAGAGACGTGCTTTTCCCTACCTTGAGATAAAATAGTCATGTCATCAAGGTAAATAACAATAAATCTATTCAAAAACTCATCGAAAGCAATGTCCATAGATCTATAAAATGTAGCACCAACATTGGAAAGACAAAATGGCATCATATGATAGGAAAAAGTTCCCCACTTTGTAGTAAATTTTGTCTTGTGATGGTCCTCATCCTTCACCCAGATTTGGTTATAACCAGAGAAACATTCCAGTAATGAAAACCTCTGTGCCCTAGAAACCACTTGCAGAATTTGATCAATTTACGATAGGGGATAGTGATATTTTAATGATGTCTAGTTTAGATTTCAAAAATCCACGCATAGACGGATATTGCCATTCTTCTTTCAGACTGGCACCAAATTTTCCATCCATATTGAGTGCTTGATTGGATAAATTATTTTTACCTCCAACATTTTTAATAGTTTTGCTTTCATGACCACTTCAATTTTGGGGTTGATAGGCCACTATTTCTACAAAAAAGGCTTGAATCCCTCCTACAACTTAATAGTATGTTGGATTACATTTTTATCATATCCTTTTAAATCATGATAGCTCCATGCCATAATATCGAGAAACTCGTAACACAAATTTTTGATATCTTCTTCTATTATATAGTCTATTTCGACTTTGATAATTTTCGTAGGCTCCAATTGCATTTCCTTGTATTCCTTCACATCAATCTTGATCTTATGTTTCTCTGCCCTATCATTTTGATCAAATAAAATTTCAAATAAAATCAGTCCCTTATGAATGTGATTGTTCTTCAATTGAGTAATTACTTCCATTTCTTCCTCGACCAACGTTCTATCCTTTAAACCTGCAGCTTTATTAAAAAAAAAATTAATTTTTTTTTCATCATTATCGAATACTTGCCAATAAAGATTTTTATTAGGGATTGAAGACCTATAAATTACCCTCACATTCTTGGGTTTACTGACTACTTTCTACAAGAGAAAAATTAGCACCAAGAGAAGCTAAATTATTTACATGTTTTTTCTGCTCCCACGAAATTGCTGAATGTTTAGTGCTATAAAGGACTCAAACAAATCCCATACCTTGTTATGGTAGGCATTCAAGTAGTGATGCTTTGACACACATTTTTTTTTAGTATGGTTAATAATGAGCTCAAAATATCCAAATATTTGCATCTGTTTTATTCCCAAATTTTTAGCTTTCTTCAAACCAAGGCATAGTGCTTCATATTCGATGACATTATTTTTACAACTCCAAGTTAATCTATATGAATAGATTTTATACACCCCTGTAGGAGAAACAAGAACAATGCCAACCCTTGCACCATTCTTACACCTTGCACCATAAAATTATAGCTTCCATAGCTGATTAGAGATGGGATCTAGGAAATCAAAGACTTCTTCTTCAGTCTACTCAAGTTTAGTTATGGTATAAAAATTTATGATAGTTTTGACCATTGTGTTTAAATCCATCAATGAGAAATCATCCTCAAGGTAGAGCTCACCAAGAGCTTCCTCCATCAAGTCAATTTCTTGTAATTCCTATGTCATCATGTTGATCGCACTAGTGGGCTCTTCTATTGGAAATATGAGCAAGGTTTGTTGTCATTGATGTCAAGAAGAGAGCAAGGTTTGTAGTCATTAATTTCAAGAAGATGATGACCAAGTTTCAGTGTCATCCATGCATTTATATCTAAAGGTTGATGTCCAAGTTTTGATGTTATTAATGTCCTCCAATGGTTTTTCCAACAAGGCAAAGAAGCAGGTTAATGGAAATAAAAATATTATAATATATAATATTATAATATTATAATATTATAATATTTTTGGTTGCAGGTTGGTTTGAAGAAAAATGAAGGCCAAGGAGTTATCAAATTATTATTCCTTCAAAATACCCATGTGGTAGTTTATAAAGTCTTAGGTTTAAATTATTTAAATTTAAATATTTTACCCTAAGGTAAAATTTAAATTTAAATTAATTTAAAGCGCCATAATAAAATTTGAATTCAAATTAATTTAAGTGTCGACGTGTTTTGGAAAAATGACATTGCATATAAAAGGTGGTAAGTTCCACCTTAAGAAATTATCCATGTGAATAATCGAATGCCCAAGTAAATCATGTGCCAAGGTTTGAAAGGAAGAATCACATGTGCTTTAAAAGATTAAGGAGGTAGACCAGGGAACAAATACAAGTGGAGCACCATTTATATCATAGAGCACTAGGTAGCACGGTTGACAGTCAGGGGCTATGCTAAGTCGCTTGCAAGTGACAGGCCACAGTTTTGATCTGCATGATCCCTATTTTGGCAAGGCAAAAATATATTTTTATTTTACACCATCGAACGAAGGAGAAAAGGGAGGTGTGAGCCTCAACCTTTGCATGAGGGCACGTAGCTCACTTTGTGGGTGCGTGGTGTGCGAAGGTGCATGGAAGAATGAGATCAGGTGTTCGAATCCCTCCAAGGTCTTTTGGTGTTATTTATAAGGTATGTGCTCAATTTTCTAAGGTTAAAGTTGCATCCGAATTTGTGAGGAGTGGAAATTAATTTTTAATTTTTGCTAAGTTTTTATTAAGTTGAAATTGCTTAGTGGAAAAATTAAAAGGTGTTTATATGCTTTAGAGGGAGATAAAATGGAAAGTAAAGGTTTAATATTGTGATTGATTTTTAGTGATTAAAGTTTATAAAAGTAGTAATAAGGTATGCCAAGGGTACATATGTTATATGTTGAAATAAAGTTATATTGTTAAAATTGTCTCGAAAGGAGAAATAAGGTTTAATTGAGATTTAATACTATGGCATGGTGAAATATTTAAAAAAAATATATTGAGGATAGATTTGTGATATCTAATCATTGAGATTGTCAAAGAGATTGATTGTGATTGAGACATGTTTTGAGATCAAATATTCTTCAAAACAAAGGTATGGGCATATCATCCTTGTGAGTGGAATATTATTTTTTGAATGTTGTGAATGCTAAGTTGGAGTAAAAAGGTTTGTTTAATAATAATTTTTGAGTAAGATTTCATGTGCATGATTGGTAAATGTTGGTGAGAATATTTGAGTGAGAAATTGAGAACTATCTTGAACTAGGATTTTTGAAAGACCATGAGTATCATTGTTATGTGAGATTGTTTGATAAGCATTGTTGGAAATATTTGAGTAAACTTTCATATGCTTGTTTAAAGTTTGTAAGCAATTTGTGTTTCATTGAATGATTGGTTGAGTGGAATTGATTGAGCATAGTTGATTGAAAGTGTTGGAGTGATAGTTCAAGTTCTGTGAAATAAATTGTTCTTTATACTGAATTGATTTGAAAAGAGTTTGGAAGTTATTGAGTGATTAAGAGTGTGAAACATATTGATTCTCTAACAATTATCTATATGTTTCTATGAGTCAAATAAAATTCTAAGTGATTTATTTTGTGTGATTGAAGAGGTGCTCTGAACGAGATTGAGTTAATTTTGTATGCAAGTTTTGCAATTGATTTAAATAGCTTTTATGAAAGCTTGTGAGTTGAGTTGAGTAAGCTTTTGTAAAAGCTTAAGGACAGATTTGTGTGAGCTTTTATGGAAGCTTACAAGTAGGTTTGAGGTAAATCTTGGTGAAGACTTGTGATAGATTTGATGTAAGTCTTAGTGAAGACTTTTTGAGCAGGTTAGAAAAGTTCTAGAAGAACTTGTTGAGTAAATTTGAAATAGATATTGATCAAATTTGTGCTAGATCGATGGACAATGTTTAGTGCAGATTTGAGATAGAGATTGAGAAAATTTATGTAGGGTAGAGGACAGTGTTTAATACATATGTGAGATAGAGAACAAAATAGCGTAAGAGCAGAATTTTGAGGTGACATAACATAGGATAATAGTCTCCAGTGGATAGAGATCCATTAGCGAGAGTAGTGAGGACATAGGTATTCTAAGTGAGGATAGGGGTCTTTAGTGGAGAGAGATCCACAAGCTAGTGTAGTGGAGGTAGTAGTCTTCTAAGAGGATCACTAGCCATAGTAGAGGAGGAGTTCTCCTATGGATAGAGATCCACAAACTTGATTAGGGGATTTGTGTCTCCTTTGGATAGAGGTCCATAAAAATTGTAATAGGGAAAGTATTCCCAAGGTATGGAGTAGCCCATATTAGGTGAACCACGTTAAATCATGTCTCTAATGTGTGTGATGCTTTGTGTAATTTTTACTACTTTAATATTGTTGATGTTATCATATGGATTGAAAAGCAAATTTTTTTATCTTATACTGTTCACTCCCCCTCTCAGTATAAGCACATGTTCTTCATTTTCTTCCTCTTCAAAGTTTTCTATATGAAAAGTGGATGGCTTTTCATTATAGATGCATATTATTATTTCTTGGAATGGTATCTCCAAATGTGAATAATATAATGAAAGGTATCCTCCTAGTTTTGCTACGAATTCCCTCGAAAGGCACATGCTGAAGTATGGTTCCAAGTCAACCACCACAACTTATTGAATGACAATTATTTGAGGTTTATTATGTACAATAATAGGAATATCCTTGATTACTCCCACCATTTTTATAGGGATCCCATCCAATTGCAATATGCCTGGACTGCTCCTTCTATACTCCATCCCCATTACTTCACATACTGGCTTTGGCATGACAGTAGTCACAAAAATAGTGTCAATAATATAATTATGCAAAATCCACCCTTCCATTCTAAGTGATAAATAGAATGGAGGTGATATATTCTTACCAGTGGCAAAATTAGGTAGTGTCTGTGCTAACACTATTTGGGAATGAATTTTATTTTGATATTTTGTGGACTTGAGATACAATAAGTCAACTTGTCCAGGTAACTATAATGCATCATATAAACTCACCTTCATAGGAATCTTCTTCATTTCCTCCACAATGTTGTAATCAGGAACACCAGGACCCTTTTCTTCTACAACATGCTCATACTTGTTCTGATACTATTGAGTAGCTTCCACCCTTTATCACTTAGTCAATAATGGGTATTTAATGTGTTCTTTGGCTTGATCTTTCACCTCTATTTACACTTTAGTGACTATGGGCTACAAAGTTGATGCCTTCATCTACAAGTTCTCTTGAGATTTCTTGGGCAATAGATCCTTCAACAAGACAAAATATTGCTACTTCATTGTTTCTTTAGGTGCTTTCACTTGCGGTTGCACTTTTTCATTTTGCATATTTTGCTCAGAAGGAAATTTCAAAGGCTCCATTTCTACTGGATCAATAGTCACTGGCTTATTTCTAGCCCTTATGAGAACTAAAACTTGCTCTAAATATGGGACCATCAAGTTATGATCAGCTTCCATTATCATATTAACTTGTCCACCGATTTTTTTTTTTGCTAATGTTTGTACATAGTTCAAGGGAACCATGCATGTGTCTTCTTTGTGGGGATCATTATAGGTGGAGCACTAGTACACTCTCTCTAATGTACTAGTTTCTTCATTTGCTAGCACAATTGTGTTCCTATCAAGACCTTTGATAGTGGTTGATTGCTCCCTAGTAATTGGTGGTGTTTGAAACCTTCTTGACAAAAAATCAGCTTCAACATGTTTCTTCTTAACTGTAGTGATTTTGTTTGACATTATCCTTACGACCGAATTAATAGATTGTATTTCTTGTAACAATTTCATGTAAGGAATAGGATTTGAGGGCACATGAGGTGTTGGTAAAGGTAAAGGTACTGATGGATTAGGCAATAGCAGTGGCACAAGTTGTGTTGGTAGTTTTGGGAAAGGAACTAATGCTAGTAACTATGGAACAGTTGGTGCAGGTAATTGTGGATTACTTGGAATGAGGAGTTGAGGAACCAAAATTGGAGTAATTTGAGGTGGACCCGAGCTCCATGAAGGAACCAGTTACATAGAATGCATAGGTTGTGAAAATACACTCGAATACAAATGTTTTGTAAGGTTAGGAAGGATGGGAATTTTTACCTTTGAGGGAAGTTTGCCTATGGTGACCAAATTTACTTCAATATTCTATGCTTGCGTATACAAGTCTATAAAAGTATTTACATTGGCTTATCAGACCACCATACCAATGTATGAGTTGAAGGCCTAGAGATAGTAAAATATAGTTTTCTCATGCATGGGTTGAAGGCCATCAGGAACTCTCTGCCAAGTTCAAGCGAATCTGAAACTGAAGTCCACTATATCCTCCTACAAATATCTTTGGATATTCATGAATTGATACAACAAGGAGAAAGGATCAACTTGCTCATGAAATTTCTTGATTAGTAGTTTTCCCAACTGGTCCCATGTAGTAATAGTGGTGGGTGGCAAATATCGGTACCAATATAGAAATTTCCCTTTGAGTTACAATACTAACAACCTTACCATAATATCTTTGTAAGTAATGTGATGGATCATCACCAAAGAATTCATATCTGGGATATGTTTGTAAGCGGTCTTACCAGTACCATCATAGGTTGGCAGAGCCTTCAAAGCTACTTGAGGAATTGGATTTTGTGCTTGTAAATTCAAATTCCTTGAGCTATTCTATGTTGGAAATTGCCTTGGTGGTTTTTGCTACTGTGGTGGTGGGTTCTGAGCCATTTTAACTAGTGTATGAGGTTGATGAGGTGGGATTCTAGTAGTAGTACTAGTTGGAATTGAAGGAATTGAGAACATATCGGCTATCTATGAATATTTCATAGCTAACATATGATGTGGAGTGACAAATCTGAGGTGTTCTAATTTTTGGATGTCAATCTCATAGAAATTGATTAGATATTTGGAATTTTTGGCCTTTAATCTTGTGATCATGAAGCATAGCTTTCACTACCTTCACGTTCGAAGGCTTCTGGGTATAATCGAGCAACCAAATGTTCTAACCATACAAAATGAAGACAAAAATCAAACCTCAATACTATTGAAAGTGGAACTTTCAGTATCCCACCAGGTGTGCCAAAAACTATTGGTCAAATATCTATCTAAAATACAAATATGCATTTATGCGCCCTAGACATGGCCAACATTGAAAGGTTAGAGGAAATAAATGTCCCTCATGCCAATCTCTAGAGAGGGTTGGATCCCTTACTAATACTACACCGATTGAGGTTTAAATTTATAGGAAAGAAATTGGAAATAACGGAAAGAAATTGGAAATAATGGAAATAAGTGGGAAATGTAGCCACAGGCCAAAGATGTAGAATTGGGGACATACTAGCAATAGGAATTCCACCCAAGTTTCATAACAACATATAATAAAAATGAGGTAAGAGAATCCACTTACAACTCCTCGGAGACAACTTTTAGAATTGTATTCCAGTACTCACACTTATGCCAGCAATGCCCAAATCTAGGTGCAGAATTTAAACTTAACAACATATAGTAAATATAAATATAGAATAGAAATGTTTGAATAGAAAGAAATCACACATAGAGACTACTTGTAAAATTAGAAGCCATAATTTCTATTTACATAGAAAACTTAAATTGTTTTTCTACAAAATTTCTATCTTCCTCTTTACAATGGAAATTGTGTAGTATTTATAGAGGAATTTTACCTCTATCATTTAATGCACGTATGAATTTTTTTTTAGAGATCAGGAACATTTGTGAGGAAATTCCTCCTCAGAAATATTCAAAATCTACCTTTTGAAACAACGATCCAGTTTCTAAGGAAAAACCTCTAGGAAATCAACACATTCGGGCATCGATGCACAAAAAACTACAAATATGGTTGATGACTTGGTACATTCATTGTGCCTCAAAAATTTGCTCCTGTTAGGAATACCTTGGAATTCATGAAAATTGCCTGGTGATTTTAATGTTGCAGCTCCTTTTTCTTGAAACAAATTTAGTTACTCCTCACCCCAATAATTTAATTTATTTCATTCACCTGAACTGAGTTCTTTTGAAAACCTCTGTTGATGCCAAAAATAGTTTTCACCCAAAACCAAGCAATGAGTGAGTGTGTCTCCTTCAACCTGCATCATTTCTTCCTCATTTATGCTTCTTGGTGAAGAGGGCGCCCAGAAAGAGATAATATCCACAATTTTATTCCACCTCTTGTAGTTCTCATGTTATTGCATTACACATACAACCCCTTACTTCACTCAAATTGAAACTTGGCATATTGCATTCATTTCCTTGTTACAGCAAAAATCAATATGGAAGAAAAATGAGCGAAAATGGTTTATTACAATACTTGGAACCATGGATGATTGAAAGGTTTTCCTTTCTTCCAGAGTGAAAGTGCCTTAAATAAGGTATATTCTTCTTCTTAAAATATATGTTTACCCATAGAATGGGTGAAAGGCACTATTTCCTCTCATTTTGGGTGAAAGGTCATTTTGAATTTTAAATGCCCAATAAAAAAAAACTTTGGATGCATTTGTCGGGCTATTCTTCCTGGTGCTTCGTCCCAAGGAGGGGCGGATGGGAATTTCACCCCTCACCTGGGGTGAAAGCACTTTTAACTTTTCACTTTTCTTATCATGCATTGAAGTGGAGTCCACCCCTTATGATTTATATATACATTTGCCCAAAGGAAGGGCGAAAGGTATTTTTATACTCCTCTTGAGGTGAATTCAGAATTGAATTTTCAATGTCATTTTGGCACCTTGCTATTTATTTTGCATTCAACCAAACTTGTCACTTGTTGAGCTTTCACCCTAGATAGGTGCGAATGATACTTTTACCCCTTCATTGGACCGAAAGCCCATTTGACTAGTCAACGCATTAGTTGGGCATGTTACTTTAAAATTTTGAATACATTTACCCTAGTGTGAGGCAAACGATGCTTTCACCCCAACTTTAGGGCGAACGCATTTATTAATATTGATGTTGCGTTTCCACCTTGGATTCGCTTCAAAATTAACCATTAAATGTATTTTTATCCCTACGAGGGGTGAAAAGGACTTTTACCCCTCTCTTGGGGTGAAAGTGCCTTGCCATCTTAACACTTCCTTTTCACTTTTAAATTTCCATGTTCACCCTAGAATGAGGTGAACGGGCCCTTCGCCCATATTTTGAGGTGAATGTGATTTTAACCCTTAGTAAGGCCCCTACATTTTTTATGCACTTAGTCCTCGAGCACCATTTTTTGCAAAAGTCTTTAGGCAATTTCAACTGACGTCACAAACTAATTCTCCCAACCATTTCACCTCAAAACACCCATTATTTTCAAGCAAGAAACACATGAAAGATAAATAAGCAAGTCAACACACCAAAAAAAATTGTAACATATTATACCAACCGAAATACTGGAACATAGTATTAATATATTTTTCTAATTTTATAATCAAAACTTTTCAACAAAATTTTAATGTGGCAAAGTGTAAATTTTCCAACACTCAGCCACTAATATTTTAGGATAGTTATTACAAGTATATAAATCCATGTTTTCTTCAAATAAACTTTCTTTAGATTCATCTTCTTGAGTCCAACATGCATTCATTCTTATATCATCTTCAAATTCATCGTCTAAATCTATATTATTATGCATACATAAATATATTCCATAACAATATGGATTATGGGGTGCATCGTAGGCTGAACAGTAATAAGGAAAACATTATGTATAATTAATAGAGGGCATAGGATTAGGAACATAGTATTGGTCTTTTTTAGATTCTCTCTTTCTCCAGTTATTTCCATTATTCCTAATTCTATTCCCTTCATCAAAGTTGTTATTTTCCCAATTTGTATTAAATTTCCTCCTAAATGGAGACCTACAGTCATTCTGTTATTTATCAATTGGAGAGTGTGAATATATAGTATTTTTATCTTTATTTCTTTCTATTCTAGCTAACTTATTTATTGTATTAAACATTTATGTCATTTGATTGGCCAATTTATTCAATGGATCTAGTTATGCTCTTCTTTGAAAATTGAATCCTAATTTTTTGGGATTTTTATCAGGTTGAATTACCTCTAGAGAGTATGGTTTCATTTTTCCACTATCTAACATGCTTATTTCAATTTATATTACTTTTTCCATACACGAATCTATAGTGGTTACTTGTTCCTACCTTAATTCATAGTTGAATTCTCCTAGGAAGGCATTTTTATAAAAGTAGATAGATTGTACATCATTTGACCTTAAGTATGTGGGGATTTTATTTCTTGTTTTAGAAAATATACTATTAAAATCACTCACCGTATCATTTTCTTTATTTTTCATGGTTGCAAATTTTCTTAGTAGTGATAATTTTTCCTCTTTCCAAATGTTTTTAGAAAAATAGTTTTCATTTTGAAAAATCATCAATGTCATTATTCAGAAGGATGTTAAACCATTCTCTAGAATCCTTCTCTAAGGTCTAAATAAATAATATCAAAACTAAATATTTATCCTCAACCTTGAGGCTATCCCTAGCATACACAAAATTCTTAATATGTTCTTATCCTATTACTGCATTATTCCCTAAAACTTTGGGTAGGTATTTATGCTTTACTGGGAAGGTCATGTAGAACTGTAGGTAATAAAAAAGGTCTATATCTATTAGTTCACCATAATTGGATGTTTTTATTGTTTTGAGAAAGAGGATTGGCCATATCAACTATTGGGGTAGTTTTAGTGGTTTTAACAATAGTCATAGCATGTGGTGCAGTATTAACCCCCATAGCAATAGCAGGGGTGTATCAAATATATTTTCTACAGTAACTATATCTATATTTTATACAATAACAATATCTATATTTTATATATCTGCATCCTCTCTAGAAACTAAAATTCTTGTTTAAGAGTAAGGATTACGAGTTCTGAAGCATACCTCTAGTTTTGAAAATTCTTGATAAAGCTCTCGAGCGGTTCTCCTTGTTTGCACCAACATCATCTACTCCTTTTGATTTCTTGATTTGTTATTTTTTGGGTATTAGCTAGTTAGAGTCACTAGCACATAATGAGTATAAATAATAGCCTTTTGCCAAGATTGTTTGACCTATATCACTCTCAACCTCACGAGGTAAACTTCTTGGAATAGTACTTTTTCAAGAAACAGGGAAAAATTTGATTATCAAGAAAATCTTATGACCGTTGGTTTCTTTAAAATATTAGAAACTATGGACATATGTAATAAATAGACTCATAAATATTTGATATAAAATATGGATGTTTCATGTTCCCTATAGGACGACTATTGCCAATTAAAAATTAAAAATTTATTGTTTGAAAGAATCTATAGATTCAAGATTTTGTTCCCCAACAATAGTGCCATTAAAATATTTGATATTTTTCTTAAATACTTAGGATTTTTTTATCATGCTATAAGAAAAACCTCCTACCAAGAAGAAATTACAGGATTTGTAAGACCTGGCTCTTTATTTTGGAAAGATATTTGTCTTAATAGACTCTTGACAATCCAAAATGGGTAAGGATGCCCCTGAGGTGAACTTAAAGATTTATCAGTTTATGTTCATGCTCTTCCAAATTTATAACAAAAAGTAAAAGCTTAGTTAAAGTGACCAATATTTACAATAACAACTAAATTATACTTTATGTATGACCAATGCCTTAATCTTTTGGGTCATTGTAGCAAAATTCAACAAAGTTTAATATGATAGAAAGAACAAGAAAAAATAAATTCATAAATTATGTTCGTTTTAATATCATTAAAAAGCATAGCTAGTGATCAATAAAATAAAGCATTTATTATATGTTCAAATGATGTAACATATAATAAAGACAATACACAATGTTGAAAAAAGAATAAATAAGGGAAGAACCTTGAAATTTTATCATTATCAATGATTTACAATGAGATCTAGCATGAATTTACCATAATGCTCTTTCAAATTAATACAATTAATATTCTCATCCAAATTATGTGATAAGAATCCTTCATATTTTTGTTTCAATCTAGTAACAGCAAGGCCTTTAGACCCCTGATTCACTAGCTAGAAAAAATTTCAGTTCTTGAATGCTTCCCTATCCAAACCTACATAGAAATGGGAGAAATAAGGGATGATAATAAATAAGATACCAAATAATACAATGATAGAACAAAGGGGTACTCAAGTATACCTCTAAAAAAAGTATGCTATGTAAAATCTTGATATAAATTCTAGTTATGGCTATCCTTCTTATAACTTTGGTGGCTCTGTAATTATTAAAATTGTCTCAATCTGAACCCTCCACTTGTCACCATCTCTTGCCCCTTCACTATTTGGGTTTATTATAGTATGATATTAGCTGTATCAAAATTTAAAATATTATTAACTTATCAAAATTGGATCCAGTTGTTAACCACTTGGATTTTAATGCTCACTTTTCCATGTATTTTTCTAATGATAAACTTGTCATATCCTTCAAGGCTGAGAAGCTCTTCTAAGATGATGTCTTCTTGTTCCCTACTATTATCAATTTTCTATTCCCAACTTTCTAGCTCCTTGATCACACCTTTTAGTCGATCCCTTTCATTAAGGAAAGTAGTGAATTTTTCAAATTCTATTTTGTAGTTAGAAAATTGGCCATTTGCAGTGGTCACTTGTTTAGTATTGATTTGGTCATATTGATGTTGGCATATTTAATAGATTGACCAAATGATGATGGCCCTTTTCTCTATATCTTCCAAGAGTGGCTTTATTTCCTTACTCCTGCTTGTGGCTTCCCCAAGTGTATACACCTAAAACATGTCATGTTGAGGAGAATACCTATATGGACTCCTTTAAGGCCATATGACCCACCTTGAGCAACCCTAGGGATGAACAATGGTTTTCACCACTCAAAAATGGAGGAAGTTACCTTTGCATCCATGATCATCTTACCATGAGATGACCCTCAATCACAACTTTCTGACCACAAGATGACCCATAGTCACAATCGTTTGACCTTGATATATTTATGCAGGAAGCAAGTTCCCACCACAGTTCAAATGGTTACACATTCCAACAGGACATAACGACATAATGGAGGTAGTTGCATGATGGTTTTCATGAAAATATGGTTACTCTTCTTGATCCTAACCACTTCATGGCTTTCCTTACAATATTTTTACTCCCATTTAGAAGTATATAAAAGGGCACATAGTCTTCATTGAAAATATCATAATTTCATGCGTTGAAATACTATCAAACTAAAGAATCAAAGAGATCCTATTATCAAAGCAATGAAGTTCTATCAAAATTCAACCATGGAGCTTCCAAGCATGCCAATAGACCATATTGAAGGTTGAATATTTAATTTTTGTTTCTTGTACCATTTAATGCCCTTTCTTCGGTGTTAGATTCTACCCCTAAGTCATTCCTCACGAGCACACCAAGAACATCAATTAATCTATGGATCAAACCTAATTTCACCTTGCATTGGCCATAAGAGAATCAATCATATTTTAATAGTCATATCTCTCAAATATGGCCCATAGGCATGATCGTATCACCCTGAGATGACCTGCATGCATGATCGTCTCACCCTGAGATGACCTATAGGCATGACCATCTCACCCTGAGATGACTTGCTGGCATGAACATCCTACATAGGTATGGCCTCTCAGGAAAATATCTATTTCTTATTTTCTTCATTTTGTTATATTTAGTAGCATTTTAATTACTGTTTAGCATAGTTAGATTTTATTTTCATGCATGTATGTCATATTTTAGTTTCTTTATCACTTTATTTCACATTGTTACAGGCCTTATCTTGAAAGTCTCTTCATATGCTTTTGATGATCTTTAGATCTTGTGTGTATATTAAAGGTATTTACAAGGTAGCAACAACACAAATATTCATATTTCATCATCATCCTACATTGTAATAATCCCAAGAACCTATTAATAATCAGTTTGTGAGATGTAAGAAAGATCTTGCGAGATACACTTGGATTACTTTTATTATTGTAAATATTTGTATCAAATTAGTATCAAATCCCTCAAAGGGATTCCAATTGTAATCCTTTGTAAGGACATAATTGATATTAATAAAAAGGACATCATTATTTCATATTTTGTTCTATCATTAAGATTACATAGTTTACTATCTAGTTTGTTCTTTATTTCATTGCATAGGTGTAAGATCTTTTTTATTATTTTTAGTAGCAATCATGGTGAGACCTAGTACCTAATTGCTATTCATTCAGCTAATTGCTATTTTTTTTTCTATTTTCAGGTTATAGGTTTGACCATTTGACATGGATATGACCCCTATTCTTAACCATCGGTTACATAGATGACCCCTATTCTAGATTGTCTGATCCTGTGATGACCCCATTCTACAACCATATTGACTTGAGATGACCCCTATTTTAAGTCATCTTTATTGAGATGATCATACAAATGGTGAATGTTTTTTGATGGGATCCACCCTTGAACCCTTGAATATGGGGGTGTCCCCCTATGAGACCCTTTTCTAGATGTTCACCATTATGAATATTGCACCACCACCCACCTCAGATCAGAGAGTAGGGAAAGTAGATAGTTAGATATTTGTCAAACATAGGATTTCAAGGTGAGTACATCTATTCTATTCCTTTGTATTTTTGAGTAAAAATTACAAATTTTTTTTTATAGAGATTTAAGAATATAAATGATAGGTTTTGGACCTTTATCTATGATCGTATCTAGTCTAGATGACCCTTATTTGTAGTCATTTTTGTAAGATATGGTCCCTTGTCTACTATGTTTTGGGATGAATGATTGTTGCCTCTCCATAGGCTACTCATGTAGGGTTCTACATGTTATAGGTTTTTGAAAATTAAATGTTGATTATTTAGAATTTTGAATTTAAAATTTTATTTTTATGCATTAGTGAAAGAGAATATAGTGATGTATGATTTTACTTTCTTTTAGATTAAATAAAAATTAATCCCACACACCATGTTTCACTTTAACATTAACAAGTTGGATTTCATCATCAATCGTTAATCAAGACCAATGATAGTGGGCTTCATCTCCATCCGTTGGCTCACACCATAGCAACCCTAGTGGCAAAAGTGAGTGACTTTCTATATTTCATCACCAAAAAGTCCTCTACTATTGTATGGACCCAAAGTGGAAAGGATAGTAATGCAATTTTACCATAGGGCTCAATAATAAGTAGAAAATATCTATCATTTTTGTCCAAGCTCATCCGAGAGTGAAGCAAAAGCTTGTGAGAATTTATCTTAGGTATTAATAAAGTATAAATACTTAAATAGTGTGAGCTCCTTCAAGAGGTAATTTTGATTCCTTAGGTTTTACCTTGAGCCAATATCCAATAGGAAGCCACTTTTTTCCATTTGAGTTACACTCCTCGATAGGGGGGTGTGTTCAAACTACCTTTAGTAGTTTTCTATTTTTCACCCCTGGTATTCATAAGGAATAAGGTATACATCAAAACACACTCAAATAGTTATAAGAATTCACAATAAAAACTTAAATGAGATAATCACATTGTATGCTTGTGTATTTATCTATTGTTTGATTAATCCACTTTATGGTAATAACACACATTCAAGCTCGATCAAGATCTAATACTACTAAAAATTTACAAGGAGACATGGAATATCTCCAAATCAATACAAAGGACATGGCCATCCTTGAATGGCATCCTAGGTTTTATCATAACACCAATACCCTATACAAGGAATCAGACCTTCAAGACATCCCCATTAGGGAGGCACCCAAAATTCCTCTAGGAAACCTTCTTGACTTGGACACCCTAATAGAATTTTATAAAAAAAATAATACATCCACTAAGGTGCCTAGTAGGGTTGTGTCATAGATTCACATTATGAATTGCTCTATATATCAATAAAAATATGAACATGAGTATACACCATGGCCTAGTCTGGATGAGCAAGCCACCCTACTTTATCGAGCAATTAATCCTCCTAATCCTCATGTAGAGTACTTCGTACAAGCAAGTTATGCCTCTATGCATCATGAATATAAAGAGCTTACATTTAAGCCTGAATATCATGCATTTCACATAGATGAGGAAGGAGACCCAAGTCATCCTCCTACTCATTATGAAGAGTTAATATATGCACCCATGTTGCATCTCTACATCACTTGACTATACAAATATCACTCATAAACTAGAATATCAGGTCTATGCAACCTTTAGGGATCATGGAAAATAAGTAATAGATCATACTAGGGAGAAATATAAGATAAACCCTCCAATATTTCATATACAAGTCATAGACCTCATACAACTGAGCTACAAAATCATACTCATCAGGCACTTAGGCCAAATTTTAACAAACAACAACAATTAAATCAATAATGGGTGGACCCACAATGGGCACACCTACAAAGGTTGTATCAACAAAGGATACAACAAGAGCAATCACAAAAGGTATTGCATGAAGTGGTGCCTACACCTAGCATCCATAGGATGTAGAAACATGTAATACGACCAATAAAGTATCAAAATATCCTCGACCACACTATAACCACATTCAACATCAAAGGCCACTACCTGGTTATCATCAAGAACCTCATACTCCTCAATAGTACCAAGATCAATAAGAGGAGGAATTACATGATGATCCCCAATAGGTACATCAATAACAAGTAAATACCTATCCTAAATCCATTTATGATGAGGTACCTAATGATCATACTTATCACCCACCTCAACATCAAAATTGACCTCCTCTACCTAATCAAGGGTGATAATAGGTAAATCATATCATTTCACCAAAGGCATACAAAGTGCTAACTGATTGGATAAATTCATTAGAAAAAAGCTCAAAGTTTGGTTTATCAAAAACCCACACCAAGGTAGCTTAGAAATCAACCTCTACATTCATCAATGCCATCATCATCATACCCACCTTATTTTGAGATGCCTAGACTGACAAAGACATGTACGAGCACATGATAAGCTTCATCAATATGTGCTTTCATCTTCAAGAAAATGACTCCTTGATGTTGAAAATATTATTTAGAACATTAGTTGGGAGTGCTTTGGAATGGTATAATCATCTACCACATCATAGCATATACACCTTTGAGCAATTAGCCAATGCATTTTTGGAACATTTTTCCTTTAACGCTAAGAAAATAGTAAACTTGACTAACTTATCTAGCCTTCATCAATTTTACGATGATCTAGTCATGGAATATGGAAACAGGTGGGATAATATTAAGTTAAAATTGACTTTCACATTACCCATAACAATAAATTATCTGAATGTTCACTAGGAGTTGTTCAAAGCAAATATCACTTCTATTACTACAAAAATACCAAGCATTTGAGGAGGCTTTAGCAAAGTCCAAGATCATTGAGGACATCAAGGTACAAGAGGGTGACATTCAAATCCATAAAAAGGAATGACCAAACAAAATAATTAAAGGTGGAAACACATAAAAAAGGTGATCCCAGTCAATCAAGTTGTTTTGAGTATCCCTATATCCTCAAACTAGGCTGCACCACCTCAACTACCAATACAACTTAATTACCAGGCTCAACCTCCATTGAACTATAATCATATGAAAAAAAATCAAAGATAAATCCAACAGTGTCGACCACCACAAGAATATACTCATTTTCTAGAGACATTAGCATTGATATTCAATCAATTATGTGAGGTATGAGCAATCAATATTCTTGATATTCGTCCATTGAATCCTAATAAGCATAGATTAAAGGGCATAGGTAAAATCTATACTATGATTACCATCAATAAATATGTTATGACATCTAGACATGTTACCCCTTTAGAAATTTAGTACAGGATATGATTGAGAGGCAATAACTTTAGATTAAAAATCCTCTTGCCCCAAACAACCAACCGATAGAAGTTTTCCAAGACCCCTTACCCACATACAAATAAAACATAGCACCTGCTAATCAAGCAGAGAAACATAAGTAGGTGAATCAAGTGCATATCGATCCACTTTTCCAAGATTTTGTGGGAATGATCAGTATTATAACAGAGGACCAAGAATATAAAAATCAATTTATGCAACCTACGATTTCATCCAATGTTTTGCTTAACTCATCGTATCTCATTAGAACATTGGTATTATTCATAATTCATTACCACAATAGGAGGGGTTAATTTTCATCACTCCTCCCAGTTAGATCAATCAAATCACATCAACCTGAGTGTATACTAGGGGTGCTCAAGGTGTCACACATTTCCCATCATCCACATCACAACCAATGATGTAATTTGGGGATTCTAAAGGTATTAGATCTTCCCCACATTCTCTAATAACCACATACTTTGGGGATGCTTAAGGTATTGCACCTTCCCCCTAAAAAAAATAAAAACAAAAATCTCCAAATGCACTTAAGCCCTTTGGTGAACTCACATAATGATCCAAAGGCATTTAAGCCCATTGGTCAACTCACAAAAGGTTCCAAAGATACTTAAGCCCTTTAGTCAACTCACAAAAGGTCCCAAAGGTACATAAGCTCTTTGGTCAACTCATAAAAGTCTCCAAAGGCACTTAAGCCCTTTGGTCAACTCACAAAAGGCTCCAAAGACCCTTAAGCCCTTTGGTCAACTCATAAAAGGCTCCAAAGGCTCTTAAGCCCTTTGTTCAAATCACAAAAGGCTCCAAAGGCACTTAAGCCCTTTGGTCAACTCGCAAAAGGCTCCAAATACACTTAAGCCCTTTGGTCAACTCACAAAAGGATCCAAAGGCATTTAAGTCCTTTGGTCAACTCACAAAAAAGCCCCAAAGGCACTTAAACCCTTTGGTAAATTCAAAAAAAACCCCAAAGGCACTTAAGCCCTTTAGTCAATTCCAAAATAAAAAATAATAAAACAAAAACCACAAAAATGATACAAAACCACAAAAAAAAAAAGATTTACATTACATCATCATGCATTTCATTGCATTCATTGATTAGTTGCATTAGGCATATTCATCTATTGCACTTGTATTAGGAAAATTTGTGTTTTCATCACTAAAAATAGCACCACATTTGTATACTAGTCATGAGTCTTAAACCAACTATTTCAATCGTCATCATTAGCAATTTTCCTTATGAGATTTTGCTTATTAAGGGGTCCTTGTAAGATACAGTAGATACAGGATGAATATCAGTAATGATGTTTAGATGGCCTCTAACTATTTTACGCACACCTTTTAGTTTATAACAAACCATAGGAAAAACTTCCATATTACACATACCATTACCATCCATATTATCATTTGTGAGTAACTATATTTTTCAACACAACCAATAAGTTGCTATAGGGTGTTCACTAGGATTTTTGGTGATTCAGCTGTCCCTAGTTCTCTTTTCAGATTTTGTAGAAAGTTATCTTGGATTTTAGAAGGTAGGGTATTTCTTTGATAATACCTTGCATATGTCAAAATCCCAAAGACAAATTCACATATTAAAATCTAAGTTTTAACAAGGAAGGATGACACTACAATGTACTCCTTGATCCCTTAAGTGAAAGGTTTCCCTTGCTCATCCTATTATGCACATGGTCTAGGATGTTAATAATTAATAAAAGGACAATCTCCCCCCTACCCAAGCAATCCCCTTGCTATTCCACTAAAAAAATGAGGAAGTATCTCCCCAAAAAAATCACCATTAAGTAGATAAATCCCCTTGCTCATCATAAAAAATGAGCAAGAATCCCAAATAAAAAAATCAAAAGAAAAGAAGGGGTAAAGATCTTGAATCCCTACAATCCTCAATTATTCAAAAACCATGGGAAAATTTCCATTACAAATATAGTTTGAATGAAATCCACCTGATAATGGATTAGTCTTATGCACGATGATATGCCTATCACATTAGCGACCTTCTTTTGTACAAACCAATATCAACTTGTAGATAAGCTAGTTTTTGGTAGCTTGTATAGCCTAATATTCTAGTCCAATTGCATTCAAAATCAAGATAAGGATGACCATAGGGTGATCTTCATTACAACAATGGGTTTAATAAAACATGCCTAGCAATGGGGTAGTCGTATGCATCATATTAATGAATAAAACTATGCACACACAAATATATTGACTATCTGGGTCTTCCTAGAAGATTTCTATATTACAAGAGTCAAGTATAGCTATTATACAACATTTTATTTGTCAACTAGGGTGTTTGAGTCTCATTAAAAAACTTGTTGTTCCCTCATAACATCTCACTGTTTCGCATCCATCATTCACACTTTGCCATACCATTCCATCCCATTCAACTTCAAATGTATGACTTTTTGTGAAAAGGTTAAAATTTGGAGTAATGACTTTCAATAATACATTTTGTGGTGCTTACATTTAGGTTGCTTTGCATCTTAGATTTATTCATTATGTTTTAGCATATAAACACAAACATCAAATTTTGCATCATCATGTCATTTGCACATAACATCTATGCATACATAATCAATGTCTAGGCATACATCCATTATCCATAATAGAACATAAGAAATCAAACTGCTCCAAAGGTAAGCCCTTTGGTCAAATTAATCCAAAACCACCCCAAACGCACTTAAGTCCTTTGGTCAAATCAATCCAAAAATACTCCAAAGTAACCTAACCCCTTTGGTCACATCAATTCAAAATGCTCCAAAGGCACTTAACCCCTTTGGTCAAATAAATTAAAAATCTCCAATGGCACACAACTCCTTTGGTCAAACAAATTTAAAAATATATTAATAAAATGGTCAAAATAAAAATTTGTAACATGATCTTCCCCTGTTACACTTTCGTAAAAAGTCCTAAAAAACTCAAAATAAGTCATCTTGGTCAAGTTATTCACCCCTTTCATCACTTTCCATCTCCTTTATTGAATCGCCACTTGAGGGGGTAGTCATGCATTACATAATTCATAATAAAATCAAAAATCAAACAATCAATCATGCAAATTGCATTCATTCAAGAAGAATTTCCAACAACTATCATACACTTCTTTATTTGCTAGGGCAAAAGCAAAAATTTCAACAAAAACTTGGTATGGCTAAAAACCCTGAACTTGTAGAATCACCTACATGAAACGTTTCAAAGTGTCAAGATCAAGTATGCCTAAAAGCTCATACTAAGTCCCTATATTCGGTTGAAAGTTTTACCAAAACCAATCCCACCAAATTGTTGAAAGCAATTATTCAAAAATGTATGTTCTTTCCATGAATAGGGCATCTAACATTGACTAGATCAATAAACACCATCAACCCTCAAATTGAATTTAGGTCATCTATTTTTTCTCTATGTTGTGTTTTCACACAACACATCCCAAAAAGAGGTATTTATAGACACCTAAAATAGGTAATGTTGAGGAGTCTACCTATATAGAATCCTTTAAGGCCATATGACTTAGATTGGACAGCCCTAGGGCATAACAGTGGTTTTTAACACTAAAAAATGGAGAATTTCTCTTTACAACTATGACCATATTACCATGAGATGATATCCAATTGTGATCATATGACCATGAGATGGCCTGTAGTCATGATTGTCTAACCTCGAGATGGTCATGCTAGAAGAAAGTTCCCACCACGATTCAAACGGGTACATGTACCAGTTGGACATAACAGTATTATGGAGGTAGTCGTGCAATGGTTTTCAAGAATGAGTGGTTATCCTTCTTGATCCTAATCACTTCTTGGCTTCTATTACAAGATTTGGACTCCTATTGGGAAGTCTATAAAAATGTGCATAGCCTTCATTGAAAATATAACAATTTCATGTATCAAAATGTTATCAAATTGAAGAATCAAAGAGTTCCCATTATCAAAGCAATGAAGCGCTATAAAAACTCTACCATGGAGCTTCCAAGCATGCCAATGGACCATCCTAAAGGTTGAAGATTGAATTTATTCTTCTCATACCATTCAACACCCTTGCTTTGGTGTCATATTTCACCCCCAAGTTGTTCCTCATAAGTGCACAAAGAACACTAATAATCCATGAGTCAAACCTGATATCACCTTGCATTAGCCACAAGAGAATGACTCGTATTTTAGTAGTTGTCTCTCTCAGAGATGGTCCACATTCACGATTGTATCACCCTAAGACAGCCCGTAGGCATGACCATCCTACATAGTGATGGTCTCTTAGGTAGATATGTATTTTTTTTTTTCTTCCTTTTGTTAGATTTAGAAACATTTTAATTACTATTTAGCATAGTTAGATGTCATTTTCATGCATGTATCTATCATATTTTAGTTTCTTTATAACTTTATTTGCCATTTTTATGGGACTTATCTTGAAAGACTCCCCATATAATTTTGATGCTCTTTAGATCTTCTTGTGTGTATATTATAGGTTTACAAGCGAGCAACAACACAAAGATTCACATTTCATCATTATATTGCATCGCGACAATCCCAAGAACCTATCAATAATCAGTTTGTGAGATGCAAGAAAGATCCTACAAGATACACCCAGATTACTTTTCTTATTGTAATTCATTGTATCAAATTGGTATCAAATCCCTCAATGGGATCCTATTGAAATCCTTTCTAAATATATAATTGATATTTATAAAAAGGACATCGTTATTTCTTATTTTTTTTTGTCATTATGATTACATAGTTTTCTATCTAGTTTATTATTTATTTCATTGGATGGGTGTACAATATTTTTTAGCATTTTCACCAAGATTTTTGCTTCTTTGGTGAATTGTGTTGATGTCAGGTTTTAATTCATTGATGATATTCTATTTGAATTTATTTGTGAGTAGTGAATCATCAAATTTTTTTCCTACTAATGATTATTGATTTTTAACTCTGGTAACCTTAGGTTGCAGTATTGCATTCTCAATTTTTTCCTTGTATTTTCTTCTTGCAATTGGTTCACTTTAGCCTTCTAGCCTACAATATCCCTTTCCATAGCAAGAGAAATACCCCTGTTGTAATATTTATCTTAAGTGATTCTATACCTTTAGTGGGAATAGTTATTATTATTTTTGAGGAGGAGAGGGATCTTTCTTCTTTGTCCTTATGTTGAGTTTCTACCACCATACCTTCCAATATAGCCTAAATTTGCTCTAAATTCTATGGCATCTTTCCTTTTGGTTAGGGTGATTCTTATAGGCTCCCCTATTATGGTCTTATTATGTGTAGATGAACTATAGGGACTTTGAACCTCAATCTGGTAATCTCTAAAGATGTTGGAAAAACCTCCACCATTTTGCTTTCTTTTCCAAGCCACTACACATATTTTTATTTTTTACTATTCACTCTTAAGGCTATGGGTACTACCTAGGGTGAGTATGTGACCAATTATTGTAGATGTTGTGGAAGCATTAATGCTTTTGAAAAATCCTTGGTGATAGGATGGCCTAAAGAAGATAAATCAAGAATGATCACCTTTCCTTTCCAAATATTTGAAGTGTGGTGAGTGCTCTAAGCAGTAGGGGAATATTTTATAGTTTGGTAAATAACTTCTGTCAATATCTCCACTTGCTTAAGTGTCTGAGAAATAAATTCCATGATAGGGCCCCAAAATTCTTCTAGGGGTATGATAAAAATCAGTGGGGATACCTTATTTATTGTAGCCTCCCTTAACAATTTCAACTCTTTAGGATAATTTCCAAACATCTCAATCTAAGCATGTGGCCTCTTCAAATTTTTGTTTTTCCATATGTCCTTGAGATATTTCCCTCGTATTTGGGTCCATTGATATTATCTTCAAATAGATCTTCCCTGTGTATTGGTGACTCTTTCTCAACTGCAATATTCTTATAACACTCATTGTGGTTACATGGTTGCCATGTAATTTTAGCAAAGATAAAGGAATTTATATTTTACAAGGATTTCAACATACTAACAAGGTGTAGTGATCCATGGGATTCTAGTTTGTTTCCTTATAACCCTTAATTTGGCCTCCTCAACAATCTACCTTATAATATCTAGAGTAGCTACCGATTTGGGATAAAAAATAGGTAAAGCCTTGAGATGTAGTTTAACCCCATAGATTCTAATATAAGTGAGATTCTATCTGAAAAAGTAATCTCCTACATTCCTATCTTACAAAAATTTAATGATTTCTAGACTCATCTTGAAAGGATATTTATTGCAAATAGAATGATATATTGAGGGGAGGAATCTACTAAAAAACTTAGAATAGCTAGATGCACCTTCATGAATATAGGATAATCATTTTTGAATCATTACCTCTGGCATACCTCCTAGTTTAGTGATCTCCCTTAGACTAAATTGCCCTACTATCAGGTGGATGAGGAGTGAGTAATGTGAGAAGTGAGGCATAATCTCCCAATGTTCATCTATGGCCCTCTATAATTCCTTGAATTCTCTATCTATTGTATCACTGATCAGATTTTACCACCTATATACAAAGAACTATCTAACTATATTACTATGAGTTATCAAAAACATGACTTTTTTTTCAACCCAATTCAAGTCCTCAACCCCCATCACTATATTGATCATAATTGCATAATTGTTTTCCTATTTATGTAGTACAAATTTATGAATGGGGAATTGGGTGGATATCATTTAATCATAATAAAATAATCTAGTGTGGAAGTAGGTGCCAATCATGTGATGCGCTTGTGTAGAAACCATCCTTTTATCATAGATTAATGTAGCCTTTTCCAGCTAAAAGACTTGGCCAATATTTTTTGGCATCAATCTATAGAGAGCCTTATTTTTGTTGTTCATTATGGATCTAGTCTTTGGGTCATATGATATGGCTATCCATGATAGGAGGTTGAAAGAGAAGTATACCTTGGGGTAAAGTAGTTTGGCCAAGTTGCTTCTCCATTTTTTGCAAAAAGGGCTTCTCTCATTTCTATATTTGTAAGATATTTGAAAGATACCTCTTAGTAGAGCTCTAGGGTATTGCCATTATTTGAGCTCGATTCAAAACTATATTTAGAGAGGTATTATTCACCCCATACTTTTTCAAAGGTGATTTTCCTTGCTAACTTCCTGAATGACATTATCTCCTCCAATAGTTCAACTTTGGATTTTATGGCGATAGTGCTCAAAGAGGCCATTTTACTCTTGCAATTTTGGAAATTTCAATATCTACAACTATTTTAATTTTCACTAGGTTTAATATTTCAACTCTCTGCACTTAAGTATGACTTTTAGTTAAGTATATTCACTATGGTTGTTTGTGCATTTTTAAACTTTTCTTTGCATGAAGTGCAATTAGGTCTGTACCAAGTGCCTTTATGTTTCTGTCATACTCAAATTGTTGTCTCACTCTCCATAACGATGTTACCTATTGTGAATCTTGATATTTTGTTCTATTTACGTGATTGGCCATTGGATTGAGCACTTATTTAAATTTGGGTTGTTTGACAAACTCGCGTTGTCTTCAAAAATAACCTATATATATTTAAGAAAATGCTTGTACTTGACCTATGTGCATATGACTTTCTGATTGGTTTGTGTCCGAGTCAGCAAGATCTTCATTAAATCAAGCACTCTTTGTCTTGATGGCTTTTCTCAAATGAAGGGTCCACTAAATCTTCACTTTTAATAGGGCTCCACTCCATGCATATCATTGGCCAATAAATTTCCACCATCCATTCATCATCTACCAAATATATTTGTATCGTTGATCTCCAACCAACCAAATGTCCTTCAATTTTTCTTTCCCACTAGATGTTTTTGGTCGAACATTCTTCATTGTAATGCATGAATCGGCTGAAGCCTTTTCATTTGTTGATCAAGGGTCAAAAAATTAATCTAGGTCATTTATCAACCTTCAATTGATAATCTTAGGCACCTACATTATACCTATATATATAGATATATATTATTGCTAGAATTATACATTCAACCTTAGGAAAAAATCATGAAGTTTTGACTTTAGGAAATTTTTTTATATTTCGGACTTAGGATACTTATGTGAATAGGACATGTTATGATATGAACGAGGTAATAGATGTGGTTAGAACCTTTCTGAATATTTTTTTTATTTATGGGCCTTTACCTTAGCCTCATTAAAAATTATACGAGTATGGTAGAAGGGGATGTGACGTAAGCGAATCCTTAGGAACTTTTTGACGTTGAGGTTTGACTTTATTGTAATTCTAGGTACATGATAAACCTTAGGATATTGATATTATTATTATGGTATTAGACCTAGGAAGGGAAGACATGCATAGTCCTAACAAGGCTTTTTAAAAAAAATTAAAAACATTTCACACAAGTTGGTAGCTCTTCTTGACTTTGTTTCAATCGACAAATTTTAACTCCCCATCTTGTTCAATCGAAAGGCCTTCAATTGTTTTAACCTGGTCAATCGATATAATTTAGGCCTTCACAACTATTTGGTTGGATGAATTTACCCTTCTTCCTTAAGTTTTTTGAATGACTTTGAGCTGCAAATATTTTTTGTCTAGAAATTTCTTAGCCACACATCTTCTATTTTACAAGCATGACCTGTGAACCTTAGCATGACTTAGGAAATTTTGGTTTATGAGAGAAATGGGAAATGAGGTAGATGTGGTAGATACCCTCATGATTTCCTGGATATAATTATATTTTGTCTTATGGACATGTGAGCTTAACGAAGGCGACTTAGGATTTATACCCTTTTTAAAAAAAAATTAAAATGACTCCATTGAGGTATAGGGGGATGACATGGAAATGTACCCTTGTGAAATCTCTTCAGGATAATGGAGAAAAAATCAAACAATTTGGATTTAGACCATGGATACTTAACAAGAACAAATGATTAACCAAAAAAAAAAAGGGAAATGAATTTGCATGTAAATTAACCCTTGAGGTAATAAAAAAATATATACCTTTAAAGTAGATATCTTCTTTGACTTGGTTGATCAAAATTTGTTCGAATGAATTTCAGCTACTCATCTTGGTTCAAGTGAAATTTTTTGGCCATCCATCAATTTTCTACTGAAATTATTTTTATCTATGTTTTGCACCCTTAAAAATTTTTGGTTGAACATCTTATTTTATTTATCTCACTTTGGCCAAATATTTTTTTAGTCGTAGATCTCCCTTAGACTGAAGATTTCCTATGCACACATCCTTATTCGAATAAAAATATGTTAGCTATGCATTTTATGTTCTAATATTTTGAAGTATTAATGGAAATTTTATCCTTAGGGTTTTTTTAATAAAATTTTGACTTTAGGGAAATCAAATGACCTGACAGTAAAATAATCAGAAAGGGGGGAGCAATGGTTAGAACCTCATAAACATTTAAGAATTATTTTGGTCATAAGATTTTATCTTGATGAACTTGACCTAGGTTCATGGGAAACACTTTGAGGTTGAATGATTTTAGCTTTAAGGTTCAAGCTTAGACATGGCACTAGAAAAAAATAAGGGGGAATGGATTTTGACATTGATTAAACCCTTTAAGATATTTTAAGAAACCATGCCTTGATGATGGAGTTTGACTGGAACATTGACTATATTTTGATCGAATAATCTTGGTCTTTGATAATGGTTCAGTTGAATTATCTATGGTTTTCCATCAAAATTTGGTCAAATATTTATTTGGGGTCCATCTGTGTTGTCTATGAGAGTTCGATCAATTCATTCTTTGTCATCTGTTTAGTTTTGGCTGATTTTTCTGATTTGAACATTATATTTTAGCCAATTCATTTTATAACCATATTTAGTTGGCTGAATTTTCTTGAGCCATCCATCATCTATCAAATGAAATATTTCAGACCATTGATGTTTATTTCAGCTGAAAAACCCATGTGGTGTAGGCAACCTTGTTCTATGGTATGTTATTTAAGTCTTTTTGGGGAACAAAAGTAAGATCTGGAATGGAAACATAGGCTTTAAGAAAATTAAATTAGAAGAGGTTTAAAAAGTGTAACCTAGGTACAATTTTTTTTAGAAATATTTTTAAATATTTTGGGTGATTACATTGGAGACTTAGGTATATAAGTTAAAACCTTAAAAATATGAAATATTTGAGGAAAAGGTGGTGAACGAGTAACCTAGGACTCAAGAAATTAAATTTGTGGGCCTAAGGTGTCTTGGTTCATTAAGAAACCTCTAATACTTCGAAACTTCAGAGACATTTTATTAAATAACCTTGAGGATGCCCTCTTGAGAATGAAAACTAGAACTCACACAAATAAAATAAAAAGATGGACTCACTTTATTTGAACCAAACTTTAGAGAACAGTTTTACTTGGTAAATCTCAAAGGATAACCTAGGCCTAGGATTTTGTATGACCTTTCAAAATTTTAGAATTGGGGGTCATATTTAATTTGGATTTTTTGGATGCAATAGTTATCGAAAATGGTTCCCTAAGGACTAGAGTTTTGGAAGATACAAGGAGTTCATAATTGGTTTATTTTTTAATGATAGGATCAAGCAATGTTTTTACTAATCACAACTACATTTCAATATATGATAGAAATTAAATAGATCATGCTTACTCAACCTCATAGAATGATTTTGGTCAAATATCTACCTAATCAACAAACACTACATTTGTGCACCCTAGATATGACAAAAATTGAAAGGTCGGAGGAAAGAGATGTCCTTCGGCCTTTCAATGTTGGTTGTATCTAGGGTGCACAAATGCAATATTTGTTGATTAGGAAGATATTTGACCAACAATTTTTGGCATGCTCGGTGGGACTCACAGTCTCCGTATTTTAAGGGAGCTCAAGTTTAGTGAATATCTGGCTTGATTTCATCTAGAAAAATCACCTGGAAACTCTATTGAGCTGAAAATTCAAATCTCTTAATCGTGGATGCCTTTTATACTAAAATAAGACACCTCAGAGGAATCAAGGTTTGGTGAGCATCCTTGATAACACAAGTGGAGAAAGAATGTTCACCTAGTGACTCTAAGTTTGTGATAAGGATCATGATATCTAAGGACCACTGCTATAATCGACCTCTGAATATCCAAAGTCAGCATGAGATTCCCAAAAGTGCCCTAAAGACCCTAACAAAATACAATGGCACTAAGGGAATGGTTCGAGAGTACCTTGAAGATGTTGCTACTATAGCAACCCTCCATGGCATAACCAATGAAGATGTCATGATCAAACTTTTGATCATATCTCTAGAAGGAAGGGCACTCCAGTGGTACAAAATGCTCGGGCGTAAGAGCATCTGCTCATGGGTGGACCTAGCGGGAGCACTAGTTGACACATTTGATGGCTCTCAGGATCCCTTTCAACTCTTGATGCACCTCTCCACCATCATGAGAGCACCTCTAGAGAGAATCACAGACTTCAATGTCCGATTTTAGAGGAGTTGGAGGAGAATTCTAGAGAAGATCCAACCAACACCCACCCAAGCCCACCTCTACTATATTTGGGCTCTTCACCCGGACATAGGCCTCCTCCTATTGTAATCTAGGGAACAGATATTCCCTCAAATATTTTAGGAAGCAGTACAAGCAGAGCAAATCTTGCTCCAGTCAAGAAAAATACAATGGAGAAAAACTACCTTTCCATCACTCTCTTCAATAATTTTTTCTCCCATATGTCTTGTGCAATATTCACAATGGCAAATCCCTCAAACTGTGCAAAGACCTGGAATACAGTTGTGTGGAATACAAGAGGTGAATCTCATCTAGGTCCAATTAAGGAAATATGCAAGCACTGCTCCAACAATGAATAATCTAGTTGCTTGCAACTTTCTTTAGAATATGGAGCAAGAAGAGGTGGATGTCTCACAACATCGATAGATGGAATATGCAAGAATTACCCCAATAATGAACAATATGGTTGCTTGCAATTTCTGTCAAGCAACCATATTTATGGTTTCTTGCAATTTCTATCAAGAGCTAGACCAAGGAGAGGAACAAAGACACAATTTTGCACCATTTTTATGTCCCAATAAGCATGTCTCAATAGGAGGTTGATCTTGAAGATATTATGATAGAAGGGATATCACAAAAAAAAATCTTATTATCACACCAAGGGGTTATAGTAGCACATGCCCAAGATGCCACAACCAGTAGACTCTCAAAAGTGGCAACATTGGTTCCAATAATCTTAGCAATCAGTACTCGAAGAATGTTCTCGTATGGTAAATATTTTTGCCATATTATTCAGTAATTGTATAAGTGCTGGTATGAATGATAACCTACCACATTGTAGCTGGCTTGCAACCTGGAAAATTTTGGGAAGAGGACATCCAAACTTCAAGGATTACTTGAAGTACAATCTGATCTGGTCTAGACACTGTAGATTCATTGGATAAGCACCCAAAGCCAGATTTGTGGTGGTGACATGCCAATCATGTCACAAAGTTTTGTGTAAATATTGTAAATATTTTGTATGATAAATAAAGTGTTGAGGGCATGGTGTCGAAGCCCGTAGGTATGCATTTTATCTTCCCTTGATGCTTTCATTCATTGTACCCACCACTTTTGTTCCCCTCCCCATTTCATAATCATCAATCACCATTGATCCTTCTGTCATTCTTGTTTCTTTTAGATTTTTTGCCTATGCCCCTAACTCATTTTCCATTTCACCATCATTTGTATCATATTTCACCCTATTAATTCCATCATCATTATGAGTATACCAACCTTTTCAAGGGTGAGTGTAACCATGGACTATTCCATTTTTGCTTCTTTCGTTAAGCCAAATCCTTAGCAACATCTATTTCCTTTTTATCCATTTTTTTTTTGGATTATAGGATCCATTGGTTTTAGAAACCGTATTTTTATCAAAGCACCCTGGAGTAGATAAAATCAATCGAGTTCGATTAAGTGCTTCACATTGGGTAAAAATACAAACAAATGACTAAATAATATCTGAAAATACATGAAGAAATTGATGTCAGCATTAAACCATTTGATGCAGTAGGCGGTTGTGACTTCATTACCCAATGGATAAAGGACCTGGGATTGATTACATCTAGATGAGTTGAATACCCCGTGAGTCGCCAAAAATATTGGCAATTTTTGCACCTTGCCACATTGGGAGTTTTGCTGGAATATTTTGATATGATATTTTGATGAAGTTTTTTTTATTGTATATAGAGACTTTTATTTTTGAAAATAATCTTTTATATTCATTTGTTAACTTATGTATTCTTTTCATCGGTTTTATAAGTGCTTGTGTGTAAACTTTATATGGGATTTGAAGTTCACCCTGCTCTGAATACATAAAAAATGAAGGTGTGCTTAAGCTTGTAAAAATAAAATACAATGACAAGCCAAGTTGAAAATTTAAGAGTTGTCAGTGCGATTCACCCCAAAGATGGGGTGAACGCCCCGTGCACCCTATGTTGAGTCAAACAATAAAATAATTCAAGTAAAAGGTACAACAACAATGGGTGAAAGAAGCTGAGGGGTGAACCTGATGGGACGAAGCTAAGGGGTGAACCTGATGGGGTGAACCTAATGGGGTGAAGTTGAGGGGTGAACCTGGTGGGGTGAAACTAAGGGGTGAACATGATGGGATGAACCTAATGGGCGACAACAATGGGCGAAAGCATTTTAGGGGTGAAATTGATGGGCAAAAGCATTTTTAGAGGTGAAATTGCCCAGTTAAGGGGTGAAAGCATTTTAAGGTTTAGGGGCGAATGCAATTATGATCACCTAAAAGGGAAGGCGAAACTCAATTTTATCCCTTTTGAAGGTGAATGTCAATTTAAAAGGGAATGACGCAGTTATCAAAACATTTTCACCCGAAAATAAAAAACAATTACTACTATGATAAAATTGAATGCTTGGGGTAGCAAGAGCCACGATCTAGAATTTTTGCAAGGATTAAATGCTACATCCTCCAA
Organism: Wollemia nobilis; assembly: GCA_028583015.1. Lineage (NCBI taxonomy): Eukaryota > Viridiplantae > Streptophyta > Pinopsida > Araucariales > Araucariaceae > Wollemia > Wollemia nobilis. The sequence continues at coordinate 9,656,371 of JAQPPZ010016917.1, read as the reverse complement.
TCTGGTGTGATCTTGATGATTTTCAAAGCACCTTCCATGGACTTCGTTCCTTTTCAAAGCAAAATTATATTTCACTGATTTCAACCGGCAAGGGTAAGATTCCAAGGCAAGAAAGGAGAGAATGTGATGGTGCCTAGGATTTAATGTTCAAGCTATCGATTACCATGTGACATTGTTGAGTCTCAATGCACCGACGCTTGGGATGCTCTCTCTATCATCCATTTTTTCCGATTTCCTAAGCACATCCCATGAAAATCAGATCATTGTCCCTTGAAGAATAATATGATTTGAGCATCACCATTACCAAGGGAGAGAATTGTTGCTACTGATATTTCACCAATAGATATTTTATTTGTAAGTTCATTAAATTAAAGATGCGAAAAACCTCTATAAATACTAATCAAATTTCCATTATAGAGGAGGTTAGACACTTTGCGTGAATACTCTCCAAGTTATCTGCATTAATACAAGGCATAAGACTTCTAAATTTATAAGTGATCTTGTGTGTAATTTATTTATGTACCATGCACTTCTATTTCACATTCATCTTTCTTGGTTGTTGTTGAATTTAAATTCTACATTTGGATTTAAATATTGCTAGTAGGGGAGTGAATGTTGGAGTGTTATTCTAAAGGTTATTACTACAAGTTGATAAGTAAATTCTGCTGTTGTTTCGTCTGATTAAATGCTATTTCATGCTTGGGTGAATTAATTGTTGTTATTCTACCCCAAGTCCTACACTTCGGCCTATGGCCATATTTCCCATTTCTTTTCATATTTACTAATTTATTTCCTACATCCCTAGTCTTCAACTAGTGTAGGATTTAGTTTGGGAACCAACCCTCTTTGGAGATTGGCACAAAGGACATTTATTTCACTCGACATTTCAATGTTGGCCATATCTAGGGCACACAAACGTAGTGTTTGTTGATTAGGCAAATATTTGACCAAAAATTGATTGTTGTGTTGATCGATTATTTGGATTGGGTATTGGCTAGGTTGGAAGAGGTCATTGTTTTGATGGTTGATAATCTTTAATAGGTGAAGGTAAAATATATTATTTTTATTGAGTATCCTATCCTCTATATTGGTTTTGGTTAGGCTAGAAGTATTTTTATAGCCTTTTCTAGTTTTGTCAGTCTTGTTATAGCCAAGGTTGATTATTTGAAGGCCATTGGTTTGCTATTGAGGTTGTTGAGACCATGGGTATTGTGGAGGTATCCATCCTTACAGAACATAAGGATAATTATTCAAAAGGAGCATAAGCATTAGGTATAATTGGAATATATCATCCTTGTGTGAATCCCTATGGTGGTCATCTTTGAGCAATAAATTTCAAGCTCCTTCAAATCTGAATTTACTATAAACAGATGCCAACAACTATTTGCTGAATGCTTCTAGTCATAGATATTGTATATTGATATCTTGTCCAAAGGGTATTCATGAAGTGCATGCTTCATGAAGTGCATGATTTCATCTAAAGCAATGATAGTAAAAAACCAAAGGTTCATTTTATGCTATATTATTCATCATTAGTGTGTCCATAGACTTCGAACATGTCTTAATGATCTCAATTTTAAGACTATCTATCAAATATCTTATTTCTCCTCTTATGAATCCTCCAAATATTTTAGTAGCTCAATGGTTGTGCAATTTTGACTTTGTGGAAGAATTATGAGTGCAAAGTTCCACAATTCTCTTAATTGGTAGGCTAGAAATGTCTCCTCCCCTAGGGTTATGCATAAGCACGAAATATCGTAAATTGGCTCTATTTAGGATTTTTAAAATTTTGAAAAGGCTAATTTTGGATCATTTCACTGGGGCCCATTCACCCGAAATTTATGAGGTGAAAGATTTTTTGGGGTAAATTCACCCATCATTGATAATCATGAACCTAACTTTATTTTAATTCACCGACCTCAAATTACATATGATTTTGATTTTCCCACCCAATTCGCCTTCAAATTATAAATGATTTTATATTTTTTGCCCAAATCGCCTTCAAATTATAAATGATTTTATTTTTCTTGCCCAAATCGCCTCATATACTATGCATATATATACTATACTGGGTACCGATAAACATACATCAAAAATACTCTAACTCAAAAATAGCTCTAAAAAAATGAAAAACTTGAGAAGGTTGTAGAGGAGTGTCGATCGGTGCAAGACGATCGATTGTAGAGCCGTGATTGTCAAAATAAACCAATCGGTTCTAGACAAGTGTCGATCGGTACAAGATGGTCGGTTGTAGAGATGTGTCTATCGATATAAGTCGATCGATTGTAGAGCCATGTCTATCGACATAAGCCGATCGGTTGTAGATCCGTATCGATCGGCATAAGTTGATCGATTGTAGAGCCATGTCTATCGATAGAAGATGATCGGTTGTAGAGTCGTGTTCGTCGGTATAAATCGATTGGTTGTAGAGTCGTGTCTATCGACATAAGTTGATCGATTGTAAAGTCATGTCTGTTGGTAGAAGCTAATTGGTTGTAGAGTTATGTCTATTGGTATAAGATGATCGATTACAGAGCCATGTCTATCGGTATAAGCCGATCGATTGTAGAGCCATGTCTATTGGTATAAGCTAATAGGTTGTAGAGCCGTGTCTATCGACATAAGCCAATCGGTTGTAGGGTTTGTCGATTGGCATTTACCTATCGGTTGTAGAGGTGTCGATCGGCATTGGTCTATCGATTGTAGAACTATGTCGATCATCTTTAGTCGATCGATTGTAGAGGTGTCGATCGATATTCATCTATCGGTTGTAGAGGTGTCGATCAATATTGGTAGGTCGATTGCAGATGTGTCGATCAATATTAGTCTATCGGTTGTAGGGCCATGTCGATCGATGTTAGGTTGTTGGTTGCAGTGTTGTCGGTATAACTCTATCGATTGTAGGGACGTGTGGTCGGCATTCTGTCGCTTGTAGTGATTGTCGATCGATATAAGTCGATTGGTTGTAGGGAAGTGTTTATCGATAAAATCTTATCGATTGTACAGAGGATTCACGACTAAAAATTGGTAGAGTATTCTTATTCCATTGTTCTTTTATCCAAATCTCTTTTTCTACAGTTTCATAGGCACTGTAGGTGAACTATATGCAATAGTGGTAGACAACTATCAATGTCATCTAGTTGTGTGTCAGGAGCATTTATTTTGTTAGAGACTGCTTCTTGTCTCTTAGAGTATGTTTCATACATAGTGTAGAAGCACTATTTACAACTATGGTCGATAAGTATTCCCTATCATGTTGTGTGTTAGGATCATATGTTCATCTTGAGGGATGTCTACTATTTTCCTTCAAATTCATATACATTTCCTAACATCTAAAGGTTTTTCTTTACAGATACAATGTCACCTACTAAAGATGGAAAGAAGGGAGGCCAATATTCTTGTAAAAATACAATTCTAAAATATTTTACACCAAAATGCAATGAGACATCAATCTCTATAGATTCTACACAACTTGCAGGTACAAACACCTTTTACCATCAGTTTTCTAAAATTTCTGTTCTTCTTAAATGTAAAACCTTTCTCTATTAATAGATAAATGGTTTTTTTCTTATCTACCTCTTTTTAAATTCTTTGTAAAACTATATTCTGTTAATTATTTAAAATAGTGCCTTTTTTACAACAAAAAATGATAGAGAACACCAAACATTGAATGTAGTAAACATTGTCGATCCTGATGTGCGTTCACTCGAAGATATTCTAGAAGATGAGATGGGACCACATGATAATTTTCCTAATAACGACATTCAACAACCACTTCAGGAGATTTTAAATTCAAACACATCAACCAAAAAAGAAAAAGATAGTACAATTAAAATTCAGACCTCTGGGGAATCTTCTAGTAAAAAATCTAAATGTCAAAAGATAAGTGAATGGACTATTGGAAGGGATTTTAAAAATGAATGGGCACGATTATACCCCTTTATTGAGCGAGATGAGAAACTGAATGTGTGTAAATGTATTATTTATACATGGAAGGTGGGAAAGGATCATTTATTACAAAATAAGAAAGACACAATAGAAAAACACTGTGGGAAAGTTTACATCAAAGAAATACAAAGTGATGGAACAATTAACAGAATTCATAGGTGGAAGGATGCAACAGAATGTGTGCATGTGAGATATGCTCTTGAATATGAAAAATCAATGAAACAAAAACAAACTCTCATTGAGAAGGGTGGAACAATCGAGGCACAATTTCAAAAAGTTAATAATACTGTATTAGCCTCAAAGAAATTGCAGTTTGCTATTGTATATAGTATTCTAAAAAAGGTCGACCCATGTCTGATTTTTCTGATTTTAGGAAATACTTCAACTAGCCAATGTACAAAACCTTACCAGTTCACATTGGTTAGATCAAAGTGGTTGGGAAATGGTAAAATGTCTATCACTGGTTGAGAAGGAAGACTTGAGAGAGAATGTGAAACAAGCCAAATTTATTTCACTTTCCATTGATGAGGTAACAACTGTTGACAACACATCTTGGATTTGCATACATGTTTACACATTCAAAAATCATTTGAGACAACCTCATTTACTAGCACTACATAAGATGATTGAAAATTGTAATGCAGAAAATATTTATAATGTTGTTGTAACCAGTTTAAAGGATATTGCCGGAATGGATGAAAAGGAAATTGCCACAAAGTTAATTTGTGTTGGAGCTGATGGTGCGGCTACAATGCAAGGACAAAGGAATGGTCTTTGTGTTAGGCTTTAGACTTCCATTGCCCCATATGTGATTCCTATTCATTGCATGGCTCATCGAATGAATCTTGCATACAAAATTGTGAGCAATTTTGATAATGTAGCCAGAGTGGAAGAACTCGTCCGCGATATACACTCATACTTTTCATGCAGTCCAAAAAGGTTTGCAGAGTTTCAACAGTTTTCTCTAGGTGTAACGAAAGGCAAAAAATGTTAAAAGATGTGGAAACCAGGTGGATTTCACTATTTCTTCCTGCAAAAAGGGTATTTTCAGAATATCAATCCTTGGTTGGGTTTATGTATGCACATCATAGAGATGTTGACAAGGCAAAAGATTTGCTTTTTCATATGACTGACTTGGAAACTCTTCTCACATTATGTGGTATTCTACCAATGTTACAAGAAATGAATACTATGATTAAACTTGCACAGGAAAGGGTAATTTATATTGTCGATTTCATGAGGATGAGAAAACAAATATGTATGGTTATTGACAGGATTTATTTATCCAAAAAACATTTTGAGGATCCCAAGTTTGATAGTTGGAATACGTTAATTAATGTCAATGAACCGAACAACTTTTTAAAGTTCAACATCAACGATAATATTTGTATTGCTATCCATGGAAAGTTGATTCTTGTATATCATTTTGAAAAGTGATTAAATACTTTGACAGATGATGTTGAACAAGTGCCCGTTACCCATTCCAGATTCGATGAGGTTTTGGATAACACTAAGAATAAATTGAAAAGAATTGCAAATGCATTAACAAGTGAAATAAGAGATCGTTTTAAGAGAGATGAGACACTTGAGGCCATGGCTGTTGTTAATCCTAATTTTTGGAATCCTTGTGGTGACCAAAGTAGTAGAAGTGAGTTGTTTGTAAAATATATGGGTAATATTATGACACATTTCTCTAAAAGTGTGGAAATAAATGGCATTGAAATCAATGGTATTCTAAACAAATATCTTTTGAGACATCAATCAACCAATTTTGGAATAACAATGGATAATCAAATTGCACAATTCAAAAATCCACAAGAGACTAGTTCAATCACGCGTTTCTGGCAAAAATTGTATCGAAGTAGTGTCTTGCAAGATACTATGAGTGAATACTTTGTTTTATATGAATTATGTCAAACAATGATTTTGGGATCTGTTGAAGACGAAAGGGTTTTCAGTGCATTAAATTTTGTTAAATCAAAAGTTCGTAATAGGTTGGACAAAAATTTGGAAAATTGTTTGAGAATGTATGTGTCATCGTACGAGGTGGGTTACTTTCCCTATGATAGAGCGTTGACATATTGGAAGTCCCTAGCAGAAATAAGAGGTCTCTCTAATATGGTTGATAATGACGAAAATGATTCAGCTAGGAGTGATGATGAGATTATGGAAACGTAGAATTCATAGATTCTCAGTTCTTGTGGAGAAGTTGATAAAGCTTTGTATTACCTTCCAAAAATGTAAAAATTGCAATGATTATATGACAAATTCATATAATCTAAGATTTTTTTGGATTTGAAATCATTTTGTAAAATTTTAGTGATTTGAATAAATTCATATTATCAATGATTTTCCGGATTTGAAATATTTCATATTATCAAAGATTTTTTGTATTTGATTTGTTGTAAAATCATATAATAATTCAATTTTCAATGATTATGCATGTTTGCTTTTTAATGTTATGGATTGTCTATGTTTTCAAAATTTATGATGTATGCTATAGCTTTGAGTAAGTTGAAAATTTGAAAACCATGTATACGTAATGATGCTATGTTATTGAACTAAATGTATATGTTGACAAAAAATAGTTATTTTTCCTTTGAATTTAAATGTATGTATGTATCATTAGTATCATTAGTTGTATGATATGACAAAATATAGTGATTTTTTATGATTTATGCTTTGTCATTGAGTAAACCGTGTATGCATATTAAAATTTTTTGTACATATGTATGAAAAATGCATGTAGTATATTACTCTAGATATGGAAAATGAAAATTTAAACCCATTCATAGATATATCCAAATTACCATATTCATTTTTATACTACGTTAAAAAGGGAAGAAAACGATTAAGACTATGATAGAATAGGCAAAAAAATGACTGTTAATCCCTTTATATAGAATTCTCTACATACAATCAGCTTCTAGATGGGTGACACGTGGCCTCTACATGCAATCATTTCACATATGGTTGACACGTGGCCTCTGCATGCAATCATTTCATAGATGGTTGACACGTGGCATAGATGCAATGCTATACCTACAACCGATCAACATGTCTATAGCCGATCGACATGTTTGCAATCGATCGACATATCTGTAGCCGATCGTCATGCCTACAATCGATCGGCATATTTGTAGCCGATCATCATGTCTCGTAGTTGATCAACATGTTTGCGATCGATCGACATGGTTGCAACTGATCGACATGGATGCATCTGATCGACATGCCTACAATCGATCGGCATGGCTACAACCGATCGGAATGGCTACAATCGATCGATATTTTTGCAGTCGATCATCATTGATGATGTGACAAAATATAGAGATTTTTTATGGTTTATGCTTTGTCATAGAGTTAACCTTGTATATATACATAACTACTAAATTTTTTTCTACAAATGTATGAAAAAAACATATAGAATAGTACTCTAGATATGGAAAATGAAAATTTAAACCCATGCATAGATATATCCATTGTAAACTCACTCTAAAATATAAAAACAATATAGCATAATATAAATTACCATATTCAATTTTATACAACTATAATGACTATGAATGCACTGAAAATTGAAACCCATTCATAGATATATCCATTGTAAACTCACTTTGAAATATAAAAACAATATAGCATAATACAAATGACCATATTGATTTTTATACAACTATAATGATTATGAATGCACTGAATATTGAAACCCATGCATAGATATATACTTCGTAAACTCACTTTGAAATATAAAAACTATATAGCATAATACAAATGACCATATTCACTTGAAATATAAAAACAATATCACAAAATAGAAATGAAATTACTCACTTTTATACTACAACAAGAATGAATATGAATAAACTAAAATTTAAACACATGCATAGATATATCATTCATAAACTCATTTGAAAATTGAAATATAAAACAACATAGCATAATATATGGAAATTGAAATTTAACCCTTTCATTAATATCTCCATCGTAAACTAACATTGAATATGAAACAATATAGCATAATAAAAAAGACAAAACACATTTCTATACAACAACAAGAATGACTTTGAATAAACTAAAAATTCAAACTCATTTGAATATTGAAATATAAAAACAACATAGCAAAATCCACAAGACAAAACTCATTTTTATATCACAACATGAATAACATTGAATAACATGTAAATCTATACCTATGCATATATTATACGTAAACTCAAGCATATTTGAAACACCATAATACTTAAGAGATGAAAATAACACACAATTATAAATGTAAATAGTGTAATAGTAAAATAATAAAAGCAAGTATCTTGTTTTCCAATGAAAACATATGAAATGTCTTAAAATTGTTTTTAAAATTTATTTTTTCCCCTCAGAATCTTTTCCCCCTTCCTCCACTAATTTTGCCTTCTCAATGGCTTCCGCAGTCTCCATAGCAATGACCCCTCCCTCATATTTCCCTTGTTCAACTCCTTTTTCCACATCCACTACTTCCATGATTACCACATCCTGCATTTTGACGACTCTTTTCTTGGGTTGGGTAACAGTACTATCAATTGCTCCAGAATTGACAAGGATCATCTCAAAATTTTGCATTCCATCGAGAAGGGTCTTTTCTTCTTTACCAACATCTTCAGATGTTGGTCCTTGAACTTCTTTACCCTTCTCCTTAAGTAGAACATCAGGATCCAATCCATTGCGGATAATGATTTTCCACAAAATGTTATTTTGTCGAACTGATTCCTGTGCTCTTTTTTCATTGCCATGGAAGCGTTTAAGAACTCCTTTGCCATCCTGAGATAGTCTTGTAGGTTTTGAACCTACTTCTTGATATTTTCATACTTTACCTGCAAAAGGAAAAAAAGTTAATCAACATGAAAAGATAATTACATTTTAAAAAAGAGAACAACAAATTTTTGAACACAAAAGCGATTGAGTCAAACCTCAACAACATTCTTTGCAGCTACAACAACAACAACCTTTTTCTTATCATTTGCCCATTCATTGTAATAAGCTTGGGCCTCACCATTTATATTCTCCAATCTGTTCATCATAAACTTTAAAATTTCATCTGTGTATGATGTATTCAACTTCAACATGCCAGATTTTACTTGCTATAGCAGAGCCTCCATATTTTCTGGTTCATTTTCAACAATAGAAAATTTTCTCTCTTTTTGAAAAATTATTGTATCGGGCATTAATTTCCTTTATCAACACCTTAGCCCGATACTCCCATTTTTTCATTTATGTTATATCTGGAAGTAGCAAATCGTTAATTGTAGATTCAACATTATCAGAAACCAAATATTTTTTGAAAAATTTATTATATCATCCTCTTGTCGAGGAGGATCCTGACGAGCGAGGTGCTTCTTTCCCTTGGAGGAGATTTGCTTGAACATTTTGCACCTTCATTTACTTTGTCTTGAACCAATTCTGATAGTTGAAATTGAGTGTGTATGTTATCTTGCAAAAAGTAATCTTTATCAAGTGGAACATCAGCCAACCCAGTACCAGAAGCTTTCGGTATATCCTTAAAAGTAAAATTATTAACAGATATACGACCGAAACCGAAAAAAGTCTTTGATGCTTCTCTCTCTAAAATTTGTTGTGTTGCTTCTCTCTGTGGCCTAGATGGAAGAAAGTGTTTTCCAACTGGGAAGCATTGACCTCGCATTTGAGTTGGGCGTTGTGGAGGAGGGGGCGGCATTTGTTGATTTTGTTGATGAAATTGTTGCAAGGGACCTTAAAACATAAAAATAAAAATTAGTTAAAAATTTTGTGAAGGTAGAAAATAAAAACTAGTTATAAAATTACATTATGAAAATTGGTTGCAAACATTGTTATAACACTTACCGACATAAGAAAAACATCTTGCATAGATGCTATCGCAAATGGAATGTGGTCATGTTGTACATCTAAAAAAAATAAAATTAATTAAAAATAGTAAAAATATTGTAAAAAAATTATTTCGATAGTAATTAAAACTTACTCCCAGAAGATGAAACCTCATGCGTAACTACGCCCGTTGGCAATGGACGTGCAATCGCAAGTGGATATTGTCGACGAATAGGAGAAATAGATCTTCTACGTTTCCTTGATGATATTTTCCTTATCAGTGGTGTTGCTTCCTCTGCAGGTGTTTCGGAGTCTCCTGATTCCTCTGGATTATAACCTCTAACAGTAGCATCCCGCTTTGAAGAGGAAGAGGATGCCCTTTTCTATGTTTGGTATAAAATGTCAAAATTACAAAAAGACAAACAATGGAAAAATAAAAAAAATTACTTAAATATTAAAAAAATTACCTGAACCTATTGTTCTATCATGGCTAAATTGACAAGGATTGAGTGCCAAGATGTTGGTACTAGAGTGTTCTGCAAATTATGAAAATATTCATAAAAAAAACAATAATATAATTACATGTGCTAACTATCGGTGAGGGTGAAGCGTGGGTTTTCACGTTCTCTATTTCCAATCTGATCCGATTTGAGACATAGGTGCACCAGTCAAATTTTTGGTGTCCTATACAATGGACCAAATACGCTAAGGCCCACATCAAAATTTTTGTCAGCCTTCCTTGCAGAACGAGTCTAGCAAGGAAGAATTTGCAACATGCCCAAAGAAATTTATTTTCAATCGTCGGTACGGTCAAACCCCTTCTGGACTTGGTGGATGTAACTACAAAAAAACTAAAATTAGTAATTGTATGTTCAATCACTGATAAGAATTTAAAATCAATTAAATAAAAAAATAGTTATACCTTGAAAATATTCCGACTACACTTTGAAGGTGGTCTCCAAGTAGAGTTTTTCGTCATCAGTTAACTAGTATTTGGAAGTGACAAGCTCAACACCAGTGTGGGGCAATGTTGTCAATCTGGCGACATCAATGGCTGAGAAAGAAAGAATGATGTTTTTATTGTCAATGACAATATTTACCTTTCTTGAATCCATATCATAAGCTACAATGATCCTCTCCACTAGTTTAACGTTCGTATCGAAATGGGGCATTGAAACTAGACCCCAAAGACCAGAGTCCGTGACCCAAGACATGTCGTAACCCGATGTTGATAAAATTTCTAAAATCAAGGGGTAAACCAGGTTCTTATAATTAACTTTAAACATTCCAGGGGTTGTAGGGGATGCCATAGGGTGTATGGGTATGGATAAGAAGATACAATGGAAAAGGTTTCAAATGAGAGAAAAATGGTTAAAAATTGCTTAAAAATTAAGGTAAATTGTAAAAACCAAGATAAAAGTGGAGGAAGAGGGTTTAGATTGCATTAAAACGAGAGGAAAAGGGGTAAGAAAGGGAAAAGTTGTTAATTCCCTTTATATAGACTTTTCTACATGTAATCATTTAACGGATGGATGACACATGTCCTCTGCATGCAATCATTTAATGGATGGATGACACATGGCACATAGCACCGCTACTACGATGGGAACTTGATTGTTGCAACACATCGGCATGGCTGCAATCAATCATCATGGTTGCAACCGATCATCATGGCTGCAACCAATCGACATGGCTACAATCAATCGACATGGTTGCAACCAATCGATATGGCTACAATAGATCATCATGGCTGCAATCGATCATCATGGCTACAACCGATCATCATGACTACAATCGATCGGCATGGTTGCAACCGATCATCATGGCTACAACCGATCGTCATGGTTGCAACCGATCATCATAGCTACAACCGATCGATATGGCTACAACTGATCAACATGGTTGCAACCGATCAGCATGGCTACAACCGATCGACATGGCTATAACTGATCGACATGGCTACAACCGATCGACATGGCTACAACCGATCATCATGGTTGCAATCGATCATCATGGCTACAATGGATCGACATACCTGCAACTGATCAACATGGCTACAACTGATCATCATGGTTGTAACCGATCATCATGACTACAACCGATCATCATGGCTGCAACCGATCGTCATGGCTGCAATCGATCGTCATGGCTGCAATCGATCGTCATGGCTGCAACCGATCGACATGGTTGCAACTGATCGGTATGCTTGCAACCGATCATCATGACTGCAATCGATCGACATGCCATTTGTCATCATGTCGACCTGAAGTCTTTCATATCGGCCTAAATATTTTAAGTATGTCGTACATTTTTAGATTTTGCAACCGATATTCATAGCCCCCAACACAGAAAAATTCACCACGGTTTGAAATTTTTTTGAGACAAATTAATGAAATTCACCACGGTTTGAAAATTTTTGGAGACAAATAAATGCAATTCGCCATGTATACTTCTACAAATTTCTTCGAGATTCCAAGACAATTCGCCTTGATTTTATAAATAGATTTCAGGGTCGACCCCTTATGCATAACCCTATCCTCCCCCCATTAGATTGAGCATATCAAGTGATTCTTCTTGTAGTTTTTTTAAAAACATAGTTTTGAGTAGACTTTCGTCCAAGTCAATATCTCTTTTATTTAGCACAAATATGAACTACTTAATGTAATCCTCTAATAGCTCATATTATTTCGATGTAATTCTAAAGATCTCATCCTTTTGGTTATGTACTCTATAGTAATCTTGATATTTATCTAAGAATATTTATTTCATCCCCTCATTGCCATCCCATGAAGTAACATAGTCTTTTGGTAAGCCCATGAACCATTTCATGGCAACATATTTTAATGTGGATGAGAATAATTTGAGATTTGTGCATCTATGATGTAATCATAAGTGTGACAATGTACTTCAAACTCAAAAAGAAAAGCATCTAGATTTTTAGTTACCAATCCATGGAAGGTGGACATAGCTAAAGGAGAGATATTATTCATCTACCTATTGGCATTGGCAGCACCTCTTGGAAGTCGAATTGGAAAAATAATAATGGTTTGTCCTTCTTGTTGTTTTTCTATTTCATCGTTCATTACTTTTTCATAGAGCCCATCAAGATCTAAAGGAATGTTTCTTATTTGATGTTGGTGTAGAATTTGACAAAGACTCAGCTTGATCCTTTGACTTTCTCTCTTTTGTTTCAAAAACAAAAAAATGTTTGACTAGTTGTTGTCCCTCTTGAGTCTATCCCTCTTCAATATTAGGTGTAGATGGAGGTACAACCCATAATTGTTTCTCTTTAGTCTTAGGGGTAGAAAAATGATGAATATGTATAGCTCTTGCAACTAAATATATAGTTGTATTGTGTTGTTCTACTAAAATAACAATAGTATAAAGTGAATTATTTTTAGTAGATATAAAAGTGGGATGTTGGTATATTATTAAAGCTTGAATCTCCTCTTCAATAGGTATCCTCTCTTCAAATTGGCTAGTACCTAATTATTTATGTCTAGGATTGGAAGTTATAGCAATGAATCAACTATGGTTATCCCATTGATGACTGATTCACTCATGATTTTTTTAAAACAAATTATTCTTAAAAAATGAAATTCTTTAGATAAATAAAATATTGAAAATAAATTAGAACTACAAAAACAAATAATTGTGTAAGACAAAAATGAAATAAATCAAATTCACAAAAATAAATAATTGTTGAAAATTGTTTGCTTTTTAAGCCTTGCTACCACAAAATATCACATGTCATAATATAAAATAGACATAATACTAAAGGTAAAAATAATAATATAAGAATATTTCACCTATAGAAAATATACAAATCTCATTTAGATCAACAATATTGAAAATACCTAAAATATTATTCATAACTATGGAATACAGTCTTGAGATAGTTTCTCACTTTGTACAAGTTATGAAGCTTTGTCCCCATAATATAGTTACACAAGATAACTCTTAAAATTATTGACTATTTCTTTTCACATGAACTTTGAATTCTTCTTTTTCCACTTGCATACAAGACTCTCAGTATTCTAACATGATACATGTACATATCCTGCACATCTTAATATATCAAATAATGTAATATTCTCTAACACCCCCTGTATTACATTATTTTATGTTGATATTTTTTTGTCTACATAGATGAATCTAAAATATCTGAAAATTGTTTTAACCAAGTGCTTTTGTAAAAATATTTACAATTTAATATTCAATAGAAATGTGTTTCAATTGAATATGATGATTTTGAACATGATCCTTGATAAAATGACATTAAGCTTCAATGTGTTTTGTTCTTTCATGAATAATTGGATTTTTTATTGGATTAAGTATTTGATTATCAATATGTACTGTAATCAAAGTGATTTACATATTGCATCTTTTGTTGCACAATATTATGCTTCTATAGATGAAAGTGCTACTACACACTATTTTTTACTGTACAAATAAATATGTTCTAAATTAAGATAGAAAATATAGCCTTATGTAGATTTTCTATCATCTATAGACCCAACATAATCAGAATTTGTATATCCCTATAGGAAAAAAATTTCATCATCCTTTTTATATGTTAGCCCATACTTGTAGTCTTGTTAATATAGTGTAGTAGTCTTTTTGTGGCTTTCCAATGAATTTATCTAGGTTCTTGCATAAAAATTGAGAGGTGATTTATAGAAAAAAATTATATTTTCTCTAATGTTTTTTAAATATAGAATACTTCCAATTAATTTGGAATAGATAGGAGTTGAGACTAGAGGTGTTTCATCATATCTCAACAATTGCAATTCTTGCTCTATGAGAGTGTCTTTGGATTTACAATTGTTCATCCTATTTCTCAAATAATAATTTTGCATACTTTGTCTATGTTATTGTGATATTATTTTTATTTTGACAAATTTATAAACCAAGACAATAACAAATAAGCCCCAAATATATCATTTAAAAATCCTTTTTCTAGATCTATTTTAAGTTTATCTATCAGAATTTATGAGCTTATTATGATTACTATATCATCAATGTATATTATACGTACTATTATATCATGTCCAATATTTTTTGTGTAGATATTTGGATCTAATAAAATTCTTTAAAATCGTGTTGCAATAGATGATTATTAATCTTAATTTACCATGCTCTTGATGCCTGTTTTAGACCATATAAGAATTTGTTTATCTCACAAACCTTTTATTCTTATCCTTTTATCACAAATCCTTTTGGTTGTGACATATATACCTCTTCTTCAAGATCACCATTAAAAAATGCACTTTTTACATCCATTTGATGAAGTTTATGTCTATTATGTGCTACTAAAGCACAAATTTTACTAATAGTAGTCATCTTTTTTGTTGGTGTAAATGTTTCTTCATAATTTATTCCTTCTATTTTGGTGTATTTGTTTGCAACTAATAAATCTTTTTATTTATCAAGAGAAACATCTACTTTGTATTTTATCTTGTGTCCACTAACATCCTACGAATTTATTTCCTTATGGTAGATCAATCATATTCCATGTTTAATTTTCATTAGCATTGTGTATTCTAATTCCATGGTTACCTTCCATTTTGGATGGCTAAAATCATTTTGAGTAGTATTAATATCTGTAATTTTCTCTATCTTTGAGTCCTTGAGTGTATCTCTAAGTCATATAAGTTCTTTCCTTTGAAGTGGTGTAGCAGTCTCTACAGTTTCTATTTGTTTATCTTTTATGCCTAATTTTGAGTCTTCACTTGACGAGTCTACTTCTAAAGAATTTATAATTATCCCTTAATCAATATATTATTCTTTAATAATATTTTTTCCTTCATAAAAATAACATCTCTAATTAGATTTATTTCATTGTAGGATCAATTATTCTATCACGTATTGAATCATCATCATAACCAAGAAATATTCCACACATAGTTTTTTCATCTAGTTTAGTTCTTCTTTGCTTTGGAATATGCATGTATGCCTTACATCCAAAGATTTGTAGTTGTTCTATAGTTGTTTTTTATCCTAACCATACTTCTTCAATGGAGATATTTTTTAGAATCCTTGTAGGTGATTTATTTTGTAAGTATACAATTTTTTTAACTACTTCTACCCAATATTTATGAGCAAGATGAGCATCCTTTATATTAAAATGAGCTATTTGCATAATTGATCTATTTTTTATTTCTGCAATACCATTTTATTGTGGATAATATGCTATGGTGAGTTTTCTTTTTATACCATTAGCTTCTAAAAATAAATTAAATTCTTTTGACAAAAATTCTCCTCCTCTATCTGAACAAAGATTCTTGATTGTTTTTCCTGATTCCTTTTACACTAGTAGTTTGAATTGTTTAAAACAATTGAATTCTTTAGATTTGAAATTTATAAAACACACCCATATTTTATTGGAGTAATCATAAAAAATAGTTGAAAATATTTGTTCTCCAATACTAGTGACATTCATTGGACCACATAAATTTGTATATATTAAATCCAATGGTTCTAGAGTTTTGTGCTAATGAAGTTCAAAAGGTATCTATGTTGTTTCCCTTCTAGGAATTGTGGATAAAATATATATTCCCATTAAATTTTAGGTAAATATTTAACCATTTGATGTTTACTCATCTCATTTAATGAATATGCACTTATGTGTCCTAGTCTTTTATGTCAAATCTCTCTTGTTTCTAATATCCCTACTGATAGAGCCATATTTGGCACAGTATCTAGATTGAAAAAACTATTTTTGTAAGATCCATAAGCTATGAATATTCCTTGTTTAATAATAAGAGAAATTTTTTTGTCTTTAATAGTCTTGAATTCAACTACTAGGTTTTGATCCATCAATTGAGATATTAAAAGAAGATTAGTAGTCAATATAGCTCCATATTGTTTATTACCAGTCATATGCTTACTTGCTCCATAATAAATATACCAACAATCCATAGTGAGTTATTTTAAAGTTGAAGACATTATAACTTCTAATTTAAATAACTATTCAAATATGAAATTTGAAAATTCTAAAAAATTCTAATCCTTTGATGTTCAAAACCTTTGAACTCCCTAATTAGATTTGCAAAAATTCAAATTTTAAATACTTTAATTTTTCAAATTTCAAAACCTTTAAATTTTTAAATCTTTTCAAATTTTAAAAAACCTTAAAACTTTCAAATAACTATTGTTGATTTCATGAGGATGAGAAAACAAATATAAATGGTTATTGACAGAATTTATTTATCCAAAAAACATTTTGAGTATCCCAAGTTTGATAGTTGGAATACGTTAATTATGTCAATGAACTGAACAACTTTTTAAAATTCAAAATCAACGATAATATTTGTATTGTTATCCATGGAAAATTGATTCTTGTATATCATTTTGAAAAGTGATTAAATACTCTGACAAATGATGTTGAATAAGTACCCGTTTCCCATTCTGTATCCGATGAGGTTTTGGATAACAGTAAGAATAAATTGAAAAGAATTACAAATGCATTAACAAGTGAAATAAGAGATTGTTTTAATAGATATGAGACACTTGAGGTCATGACTGTTGTTAATTCTAATTTTTGGAATCCTTGTGGTGACCAAAGTAATAGAAGTGAGTTGTTTGTAAAATATATGGGTAATATTATGACACATTTATCTAAAAGTGTGGAAATAAATGGTATTTTAGACAAATATATTTTGAGACATCAGTCAACCAATTTTGGAATAACAATGGATAATCAAATTGCACAATTCAAAAATCCACGTGAGACTAGTTCAATCACGTGTTTCTAGTAAAAATTGTATCGAAGCAGTGTCTTACAAGATACTATGAGTGAATACTTTATTTTATATCAATTATGTCAGACAATGATTTTGGGATCTGTTGAAGACGAAAGGGTTTTCAGTGCTTAAAATTCTGTTAAATCAAAAGTTTGTAATAGGTTGGACAAAATTTTGGAAAATTGTTTGAGAATGTATGTGTCATCGTACGAGGTGGGTAACTTTCCCTATGATAGAGCGTTGACATATTGGAAGTCCCTAGAAGAAATAAGAGGTATCTCTAATATGGTTGATAATGACGAAAATGATTCAGCTAGGAGTGATGATGAGATTATGGAAACGTAGAATTCATATATTCTTACTTCTTGTGAAGAAGTTGATAAAGCTTTGTATTACCTTCCAAAAATTTAAAAATTGCAATGATTATATGACAAATTCATATAATCTAATATTTTTTTGCATTTTAAATCATTTTGTAAAATTTTAGTGATTTGAATAAATTCATATTATCAGTGATTTTTCGGATTTGAAATATTTCATATTATCAAATATTTTTTGTATTTGATTTGTTGTAAAATCATATAATAATTCAATTTTTAATTATTATGCATGTTTGATTTTTAATGTTATGGATTGTCTATGTTTTCAAAATTTATGATGTATGCTATAGCTTTGAGTAAGTTGAAAATTTGAAAACAATGTATACGTACTGATGCTATGTTATTGAACTAAATGTATATGTTGACAAAAAATAGTTATTTTTCCTTTTAATTTAAATGTATGTATGTATAATTAGTATTATTAGTTGTATGATATGAAAAAATATAGTGATTATTTATGATTTATGCTTTCTCATTGAGTAAACCGTGTATGCATATTAAAAATTTTTGTACATATGTATGAAAATGCATGTAGTATATTACTCTAGATATGGAAAATGAAAATTTAAGCCCATTCATAGATATATCCAAATTACCATATTCATTTTTATACTACGTTAAAAAGGGAAGAAAATGATTAAGACTGCGATAGAATAGGCAAAAAATTGACTGCTACTCCCTTTATATAGAATTCTCTACACACAATCAACTTCTAGATGGGTGACATGTGACCTCTACATGCAATAATTTTACATATGGTTGCCACGTGGTCTCTGCATGCAATAATTTCATAGATGGTTAACACGTGGCATAGATGCAACGCTATACCTACAACCTATTAGCATGTCTATAGCCGATCGACATGTTTGCAATAGATCGACATATCTGTAGCCGATCGTCATGCCTACAATTGATTGGTATATATGTAGTCGATCATCATGTCTGTAGTTGATCAACATGTTTGTGATCGATCGGCATGGTTGTAACTGATCAGTATGGTTGTAGCTGATCGACATGCCTACAATCGATCGGTATGGCTACAACTGATCGGAATGGCTACAATCGATCGGTATTTATGCAGTCGATCATCATTGATGATGTGACAAAATATAGATATTTTTTATGGTTTATGCTTTGTCATACAGTTAACCTTGTATATATACATAAATATTAATTTTTTTCTACAAATGTATGAAAAAAACATATAGAATAGTAATCTAGATATGGAAAATAAAAATTTAAACCCATGCATAGATATATCCATTATAAACTCACTCTAAAATATAAAAACAATATAGCATTATATAAATTACCATATTCAATTTTATACAACTATAATGACTATGAATGCATTGAAAATTGAAACCCATTCATAGATATATCCATTGTAAACTCATTTTGAAATATAACAACAATATAGCATAATACAAATGACCATATTGATTTTTATACAACTATAATGATTATGAATGCACTGAATATTGAAACCCATGCATGGATATATACTTCGTAAACTCACTTTGAAATATAAAAACTCTATAGCATAATATAAATGACCATATTCACTTGAAATATAAAAACAATATCACAAAATAGAAATGAAATTACTCACTTTTATACAACAATAATGAATATGAATAAACTAAAATTTAAACACATGCATAGATATATCATTCATAAACTCATTTGAAAATTGAAATATAAAACAACATAGCATAATATATGGAAATTGAAATTTAACCTTTTCATTAATATCTCCATCGTAAACTAACATTGAATATGAAAAAATATAGCATAATAAAAAAGACAAAAAACATTTCTATACAACAACAAGAATGACTTTGAATAAACTAAAAATTCAAACTCATTTGAATTTTGCAATATAAAAACAACATAGCAAAATCCACAAGACAAAACTCATTTTTATATCACAACATGAATAACATTGAATAACATGTAAATCTATACCTATGCATATATTATACGTAAACTCAAGCATATTTGAAACACCATAATACTTAAGAGATAAAAATAACACACAATTATAAATGTAAATAGTGTAATAGTAAAATAATAAAAGCAAGTATCTTGTTTTCCAATGAAAACATATGAAATGTCTTAAAATTATTTTTAAAATTCATTTTTCCCCTCAGAATCTTTCCCCCTTCCTCCACTAATTTTGCCTTCTCAATGGCTTTTGCATTCTCCATAGCAATGACCCCTCCCTCATATTTCCCTTGTTCAACTCATTTTTTCACATCCACTACTTTTATGATTACCACATCCTGCATTTCAACGACTCTTTTCTTGGACTGGGTAACAGTACTATCAATTGCTCCAAAATTGACAAGAATCATCTCAACATTTTGCATTCCATCGAGAAGGGTCTTTTCTTCTTTACCAACATCTTCAGATGTTGATCCTTGAACTTCTTTACCCTTCTCCTTAAGTAGAACATCAGGATCCAATCCATTGCGGATAATGATTTTCCACAAAATGTTATTTTGTCAAACTGATTCCTATGCTCTTTTTTCATTGTCATGGAAGCGTTTAAGAAATATTTTGCCATCCTAAGATAGTCTTGCAGGTTTTGAACCTACTTCTTGATATTTTCATACTTTACCTACAAAAGGAATAAAAGTTAATCAACATGAAAAGATAATTACATTTTTAAAAAGAGAACAAAAAAAATTTGAACACAAAAGCGATTGAGTCAAACCTCAACAACATTATTTACAGCTACAACAACAACAACATTTTTATTATCATTTGCCCATTCATTGTAATAAGCTTGGGCCTCACCATTTATATTCTCCAATCTGTTCATCATAAACTTTAAAATTTCATTTGTGTATGATGTATTCAACTTCAACATGCCAGATTTTACTTGTTGTAGCAGAGCCTCCATATTTTTTGGTTCATTTTCAACAATAGAAAATTTTCTCTCTTTTGAAAAATTATTGTATCGGGCATTAATTTCCTTTATCAACACCTTTGCCCGATACTCCCATTTTTTCATTTATGTTATATCTGGAAGTAGTAAATCGTTAATTATAGATTCAACATTATCAGAAACCAATTTTTTTTGAAAATTTTACTATGTCATCCTCTTTTTGAGGAGGAGACTGCACCGAGGAGGAGACTGACGGGTGCTTCTTTCCCTAGGAGGATATTTGCTTGAAAATTTTGCACCTTCATTTACTTTGTCTTGAATCAATTCTGATAGTTGAAATTGAGTGTGTATGTTATCTTGCAAAAAGTAATATTTATAAAGTGGAACATCAGCCAAACCAGTACTAGAAGATTTTGGTATATCCTTAAAAGTAAAATTATTAACAGATATACGACCGAAACCGAAAAAAGTCTTTGATGCTTCTCTCTCTAAAATTTGTTGTGTTGCTTCTCTTTGTGGCCTAGATGGAAGAAAGTGTTTTCCAAATGGGAAGCATTGACCTCGCATTTGAGTTGGGCTTTGTGGAGGAGGGGGCCGTATTTGTTGATTTTGTTGATGAAATTGTTGCAAGGGACCTTAAAACATTAAAATAAAAATTAGTTAAAAATTTGTGAAGGTAGAAAATAAAAACTAGTTATAAAATTACATTATGAAAATTGGTTGCAAAAATTGTTATAACACTTACCGACAGAATAAAAAACATCTTGCATAGCTGCTACTGCAAATGGAATGTGGTCATGCTGTATATCTAAAAAAAAAAAATTAATTAAAAAAAAAAAAATATTGTAAAAAAATTATTTCGATAGTAATTAAAACTTACTCCCAGAAGATGAAACCTCATGCGTAACTACACCCGTTGGAAATGGATGTGCAGCTGCAAGTGGAAATTGTCAACGAATAGGAGAAATAGATCTTCTATGTTTCCTTGATGAATTTTTCCTTATCAGTGGTGTTGCTTCCTCAGCAGGTGTTTCAGAGTCTCCTGATTCATCTGGATTATAACCTCTAACAGTAGCATCCCACTTTGAAGAGGAGAGGATGCCCTTTTCTATGTTTGGTATAAAATATCAAAATTACAAAAAGACAATAAATGGAAAAAAAAAATTACTTAAATATTAAAAAACATTACCTGAACCTATTGTTCTATCATGGCTAAATTTACAAGGATTGAGTGCCAAGATGTTGGTACTAGAGTGTTCTGCAAATTATGAAAATATTCATAAAAAAAACAATAATATAATTACATGTGCTAACTATCGGTGAGGGTGAAACATGGGTTTTCACGTTCTCTATTTCCAATCTAATCCGATTTGAGACATATGTGCACCAGTCAAATTTTGGGTGTCCTATACAACGAAACAAATACGCTAAGGCCCACATTAGAATTTTTTTCAGCCTTCCTTGCAGAACGAGTTTAGCAAGGAAGAATTTGCAACATGCCCAAAGAAATTTATTTTCAATCGCTGGTACGGTCAAAACCCTTCTAGACTTGGTGGATATAACTACAAAAAAATAAAATTAGTAATTGTATGTCAATCACTGATAAAAATTTAAAATATATTAAATAAAAAAATAGTTATACCTTGAAAATATTTTGACTACACTTTGAAGATGGTCTCCAAGTAGAGTTTTTCGTCAGTAGTTAACTAGTATTTGGAAGTGACAGGCTCAACAACAGCGTGGGGCAATGTTGTAAATCTGGCAATATCAATGGCTGAGAAAGAAAGAATGATGTTTTTATTGTCAATGACAATATTAAAC
Organism: Wollemia nobilis; assembly: GCA_028583015.1. NCBI lineage: Eukaryota > Viridiplantae > Streptophyta > Pinopsida > Araucariales > Araucariaceae > Wollemia > Wollemia nobilis. The sequence goes on along the minus strand of JAQPPZ010016917.1, from coordinate 9,633,752 downwards.
TTTCTTGAATCCATATCATAAGCTACAATGATCCTCTCCACCAGTTTAATGTCTGTATCGAAATGGGGCATTGAAACTAGACCCCAAAGACTAGAGTCTGTGAACCTAGACATGTTGTAACCCAGTGTTGATAAAACTTCTAAAATCAAGGGGTAAACCAGGTTATTATAATTAAATTTAAATATTCCGGGGGTTGTAGGGGATGCCATAGGGTGTATGGGTATCGATAAGAAGATACAATGGAAAAGATTTTAAATGAGAGAAAAATGGTTAAAAACTGCTTAAAAATTAAGGTAAATTGTAAAAACCAAGATAAAAGTGGAGGAAGAGGGTTTAGATTGCATTAAAACGAGAGGAAAAGGGGTAATAAAGTGTTAATTCCATTTATATAGACTTTTATACATGTAATAATTTAACAGATGGATGAAACATATCCTCTGCATGCAATCATTTAATGGATGGATGACACATGGTACATAGCACCGCTACTACTGATGGGAACTTGACTGTTGCAACACATCGGCATGGCTGCAATCAATTTTTATGATTGCAATCGATCATCATGGCTGAAATCAATCGATATAGCTACAATCAATCGACATGTTTGCAACCAATCGATATGGCTACAATAGATCATCATGGTTGCAATTGATTATCATGGCTACAACCGATCATTATGACTATAACTGATTGGCATGGCTGCAACCAATCATCATGGCTGTAACCGATTGTCATGGTTGCAACCGATCATCATAGCTACAATTGATTGATATGGCTACAAATGATCAACATGGTTGCAACTAATCAGCATGGCTACAACTGATCGACATGGCTATAACTGATCGACATGGCTACAACTGATCGACATGGCTACAACCAATCATCATGGTTGTAATTGATCATCATGGCTACAATGGATAGACATACCTGCAACTGATCTACATGGCTACAACTGATCATCATGGTTGTAACCGATCATCTTGACTACAACTGATCATCATGGCTACAACTGATCGTCATGGCTGCAATCGATCGTCATGGCTGCAATCGATCGTCATGGTTGAAACTGATCGACATGGCTGCAACTGATCAGTATGCTTACAATCGATCATCATGACTGCAATCGATCGACATGCCATTTGTCATCATGTCGACCTGAAGTCTTTCATATCAGCATAAATATTTTAAGTATGTCGTACATTTTTAGATTTTGCAACCAATATTCATAACCCCCAACACAGAAAAATTCACCACAGTTTGAATTTTTTTTGAGATAAATTAATGAAATTCACCACGGTTTGAAATTTTTTGGAGACAAATAAATGCAATTTGCCATGTATACTTCTACAAATTTCTTCGAGATTTCAAGACAATTTGCCTTGATTTTATAAATATATTTCAGGGTCGACCCCTTATGCATAACCCTATCCTCCCCCCATTAGATTGAGCATATCAAGTGATTCTTCTTGTAGTTTTTTTAAAAACATAGTTTTGAGTAGACTTTCGTCCAAGTCAATATCTCTTTTATTTAGCACAAATATGAACTACTTAATGTAATCCTCTAATAGCTCATATTATTTCGATGTAATTCTAAAGATCTCATCCTTTTGGTTATGTACTCTATAGTAATCTTGATATTTATCTAAGAATATTTATTTCATCCCCTCATTGCCATCCCATGAAGTAACATAGTCTTTTGGTAAGCCCATGAACCATTTCATGGCAACATATTTTAATGTGGATGAGAATAATTTGAGATTTGTGCATCTATGATGTAATCATAAGTGTGACAATGTACTTCAAACTCAAAAAGAAAAGCATCTAGATTTTTAGTTACCAATCCATGGAAGGTGGACATAGCTAAAGGAGAGATATTATTCATCTACCTATTGGCATTGGCAGCACCTCTTGGAAGTCGAATTGGAAAAATAATAATGGTTTGTCCTTCTTGTTGTTTTTCTATTTCATCGTTCATTACTTTTTCATAGAGCCCATCAAGATCTAAAGGAATGTTTCTTATTTGATGTTGGTGTAGAATTTGACAAAGACTCAGCTTGATCCTTTGACTTTCTCTCTTTTGTTTCAAAAACAAAAAAATGTTTGACTGGTTGTTGTCCCTCTTGAGTCTATCCCTCTTCAATATTAGGTGTAGATGGAGGTACAACCCATAATTGTTTCTCTTTAGTCTTAGGGGTAGAAAAATGATGAATATGTATAGCTCTTGCAACTAAATATATAGTTGTATTGTGTTGTTCTACTAAAATAACAATAGTATAAAGTGAATTATTTTTAGTAGATATAAAAGTGGGATGTTGGTATATTATTAAAGCTTGAATCTCCTCTTCAGTAGGTATCCTCTCTTCAAATTGGCTAGTACCTAATTATTTATGTCTAGGATTGGAAGTTATAGCAATGAATCAACTATGGTTATCCCATTGATGACTGATTCACTCATGATTTTTTTAAAACAAATTATTCTTAAAAAATGAAATTCTTTAGATAAATAAAATATTGAAAATAAATTAGAACTACAAAAACAAATAATTGTGTAAGACAAAAATGAAATAAATCAAATTCACAAAAATAAATAATTGTTGAAAATTGTTTGCTTTTTAAGCCTTGCTACCACAAAATATCACATGTCATAATATAAAATAGACATAATACTAAAGGTAAAAATAATAATATAAGAATATTTCACCTATAGAAAATATACAAATCTCATTTAGATCAACAATATTGAAAATACCTAAAATATTATTCATAACTATGGAATACAGTCTTGAGATAGTTTCTCACTTTGTACAAGTTATGAAGCTTTGTCCCCATAATATAGTTACACAAGATAACTCTTAAAATTATTGACTATTTCTTTTCACATGAACTTTGAATTCTTCTTTTTCCACTTGCATACAAGACTCTCAGTATTCTAACATGATACATGTACATATCCTGCACATCTTAATATATCAAATAATGTAATATTCTCTAACACCCCCTGTATTACATTATTTTATGTTGATATTTTTTTGTCTACATAGATGAATCTAAAATATCTGAAAATTGTTTTAACCAAGTGCTTTTGTAAAAATATTTACAATTTAATATTCAATAGAAATGTGTTTCAATTGAATATGATGATTTTGAACATGATCCTTGATAAAATGACATTAAGCTTCAATGTGTTTTGTTCTTTCATGAATAATTGGATTTTTTATTGGATTAAGTATTTGATTATCAATATGTACTGTAATCAAAGTGATTTACATATTGCATCTTTTGTTGCACAATATTATGCTTCTATAGATGAAAGTGCTACTACACACTATTTTTTACTGTACAAATAAATATGTTCTAAATTAAGATAGAAAATATAGCCTTATGTAGATTTTCTATCATCTATAGACCCAACATAATCAGAATTTGTATATCCCTATAGGAAAAAAATTTCATCATCCTTTTTATATGTTAGCCCATACTTGTAGTCTTGTTAATATAGTGTAGTAGTCTTTTTGTGGCTTTCCAATGAATTTATCTAGGTTCTTGCATAAAACTTGAGAGGTGATTTATAGAAAAAAATTATATTTTCTCTAATGTTTTTTAAATATAGAATACTTCCAATTAATTTGGAATAGATAGGAGTTGAGACTAGAGGTGTTTCATCATATCTCAACAATTGCAATTCTTGCTCTATGAGAGTGTCTTTGGATTTACAATTGTTCATCCTATTTCTAAAATAATAATTTTGCATACTTTGTCTATGTTATTGTGATATTATTTTTATTTTTACAAATTTATAAACCAAGACAATAACAAATAAGCCCCAAATATATCATTTAAAAATCCTTTTTCTAGATCTATTTTAAGTTTATCTATCAGAATTTATGAGCTTATTATGATTACTATATCATCAATGTATATTATACGTACTATTATATCATGTCCAATATTTTTTGTGTAGATATTTGGATCTAATAAAATTCTTTAAAATCGTGTTGCAATAGATGATTATTAATCTTAATTTACCATGCTCTTGATGCCTGTTTTAGACCATATAAGAATTTGTTTATCTCACAAACCTTTTATTCTTATCCTTTTATCACAAATCCTTTTGGTTGTGACATATATACCTCTTCTTCAAGATCACCATTAAAAAATGCACTTTTTACATCCATTTGATGAAGTTTATGTCTATTATGTGCTACTAAAGCACAAATTTTACTAATAGTAGTCATCTTTTTTGTTGGTGTAAATGTTTCTTCATAATTTATTCCTTCTATTTTGGTGTATTTGTTTGCAACTAATAAATCTTTTTATTTATCAAGAGAACCATCTACTTTGTATTTTATCTTGTGTCCACTAACATCCTACGAATTTATTTCCTTATGGTAGATCAATCATATTCCATGTTTAATTTTCATTAGCATTGTGTATTCTAATTCCATGGTTACCTTCCATTTTGGATGGCTAAAATCATTTTGAGTAGTATTAATATCTGTAATTTTCTCTATCTTTGAGTCCTTGAGTGTATCTCTAAGTCATATAAGTTCTTTCCTTTGAAGTGGTGTAGCAGTCTCTACATTTTCTATTTGTTTATCTTTTATGCCTAATTTTGAGTCTTCACTTGACGAGTCTACTTCTAAAGAATTTATAATTATCCCTTAATCAATATATTATTCTTTAATAATATTTTTTCCTTCATAAAAATAACATCTCTAATTAGATTTATTTCATTGTAGGATCAATTATTCTATCACGTATTGAATCATCATCATAACCAAGAAATATTCCACACATAGTTTTTTCATCTAGTTTAGTTCTTCTTTGCTTTGGAATATGCATGTATGCCTTACATCCAAAGATTTGTAGTTGTTCTATAGTTGTTTTTTATCCTAACCATACTTCTTCAATGGAGATATTTTTTAGAATCCTTGTAGGTGATTTATTTTGTAAGTATACAATTTTTTTAACTACTTCTACCCAATATTTATGAGCAAGATGAGCATCCTTTATATTAAAATGAGCTATTTGCATAATTGATCTATTTTTTATTTCTGCAATACCATTTTATTGTGGATAATATGCTATGGTGAGTTTTCTTTTTATACCATTAGCTTCTAAAAATAAATTAAATTCTTTTGACAAAAATTCTCCTCCTCTATCTGAACAAAGATTCTTGATTGTTTTTCCTGATTCCTTTTACACTAGTAGTTTGAATTGTTTAAAACAATTGAATTCTTTAGATTTGAAATTTATAAAACACACCCATATTTTATTGGAGTAATCATAAAAAATAGTTGAAAATATTTGTTCTCCAATACTAGTGACATTCATTGGACCACATAAATTTGTATATATTAAATCCAATGGTTCTAGAGTTTTGTGCTAATGAAGTTCAAAAGGTATCTATGTTGTTTCCCTTCTAGGAATTGTGGATAAAATATATATTCCCATTAAATTTTAGGTAAATATTTAACCATTTGATGTTTACTCATCTCATTTAATGAATATGCACTTATGTGTCCTAGTCTTTTATGTCAAATCTCTCTTGTTTCTAATATCCCTACTGATAGAGCCATATTTGGCACAGTATCTAGATTGAAAAAACTATTTTTGTAAGATCCATAAGCTATGAATATTCCTTGTTTAATAATAAGAGAAATTTTTTTGTCTTTAATAGTCTTGAATTCAACTACTAGGTTTTGATCCATCAATTGAGATATTAAAAGAAGATTAGTAGTCAATATAGCTCCATATTGTTTATTACCAGTCATATGCTTACTTGCTCCATAATAAATATACCAAAAATCCATAGTGAGTTATTTTAAAGTTGAAGACATTATAACTTCTAATTTAAATAACTATTCAAATATGAAATTTGAAAATTCTAAAAAATTCTAATCCTTTGATGTTCAAAACCTTTGAACTCCCTAATTAGATTTGCAAAAATTCAAATTTTAAATACTTTAATTTTTCAAATTTCAAAACCTTTAAATTTTTAAATCTTTTCAAATTTTAAAAAACCTTAAAAATTTCAAATAACTATTGTTGATTTCATGAGGATGAGAAAACAAATATAAATGGTTATTGACAGAATTTATTTATCCAAAAAACATTTTGAGTATCCCAAGTTTGATAGTTGGAATACGTTAATTATGTCAATGAACTGAACAACTTTTTAAAATTCAAAATCAACGATAATATTTGTATTGTTATCCATGGAAAATTGATTCTTGTATATCATTTTGAAAAGTGATTAAATACTCTGACAAATGATGTTGAATAAGTACCCGTTTCCCATTCTGTATCCGATGAGGTTTTGGATAACAGTAAGAATAAATTGAAAAGAATTACAAATGCATTAACAAGTGAAATAAGAGATTGTTTTAATAGATATGAGACACTTGAGGTCATGACTGTTGTTAATTCTAATTTTTGGAATCCTTGTGGTGACCAAAGTAATAGAAGTGAGTTGTTTGTAAAATATATGGGTAATATTATGACACATTTATCTAAAAGTGTGGAAATAAATGGTATTTTAAACAAATATATTTTGAGACATCAATCAACCAATTTTGGAATAACAATGGATAATCAAATTGCACAATTCAAAAATCCACGTGAGACTAGTTCAATCACGTGTTTCTAGTAAAAATTGTATCGAAGCAGTGTCTTACAAGATACTATGAGTGAATACTTTATTTTATATCAATTATGTCAGACAATGATTTTGGGATCTGTTGAAGACGAAAGGGTTTTCAGTGCTTAAAATTCTGTTAAATCAAAAGTTTGTAATAGGTTGGACAAAATTTTGGAAAATTGTTTGAGAATGTATGTGTCATCGTACGAGGTGGGTAACTTTCCCTATGATAGAGCGTTGACATATTGGAAGTCCCTAGAAGAAATAAGAGGTATCTCTAATATGGTTGATAATGACGAAAATGATTCAGCTAGGAGTGATGATGAGATTATGGAAACGTAGAATTCATATATTCTTACTTCTTGTGAAGAAGTTGATAAAGCTTTGTATTACCTTCCAAAAATTTAAAAATTGCAATGATTATATGACAAATTCATATAATCTAATATTTTTTTGCATTTTAAATCATTTTGTAAAATTTTAGTGATTTGAATAAATTCATATTATCAGTGATTTTTCGGATTTGAAATATTTCATATTATCAAATATTTTTTGTATTTGATTTGTTGTAAAATCATATAATAATTTAATTTTTAATTATTATGCATGTTTGATTTTTAATGTTATGGATTGTCTATGTTTTCAAAATTTATGATGTATGCTATAGCTTTGAGTAAGTTGAAAATTTGAAAACAATGTATACGTACTGATGCTATGTTATTGAACTAAATGTATATGTTGACAAAAAATAGTTATTTTTCCTTTTAATTTAAATGTATGTATGTATAATTAGTATTATTAGTTGTATGATATGAAAAAATATAGTGATTATTTATGATTTATGCTTTCTCATTGAGTAAACCGTGTATGCATATTAAAAATTTTTGTACATATGTATGAAAATGCATGTAGTATATTACTCTAGATATGGAAAATGAAAATTTAAACCCATTCATAGATATATCCAAATTACCATATTCATTTTTATACTGCGTTAAAAAGGGAAGAAAACGATTAAGACTACGATAGAATAGGCAAAAAATTGACTGCTAATCCCTTTATATAGAATTCTCTACACACAATCAACTTCTAGATGGGTGACATGTGACCTCTACATGCAATAATTTTACATATGGTTGCCACGTGGTCTTTGCATGCAATAATTTCATAGATGGTTAACACGTGGCATAGATGCAACGCTATACCTACAACCTATTAGCATGTCTATAGCCGATCGACATGTTTGCAATAGATCGACATATCTGTAGCCGATCGTCATGCATACAATTGATTGGTATATATGTAGTCGATCATCATGTCTGTAGTTGATCAACATGTTTGTGATCGATCGGCATGGTTGTAACTGATCAGTATGGTTGTAGCTGATCGACATGCCTACAATCGATCGATATGGCTACAACTGATCGGTATGGCTACAATCGATCGGTATTTTTGCAATCGATCATCATTGATGATGTGACAAAATATAGATATTTTTTATGGTTTATGCTTTGTCATAGAGTTAACCTTGTATATATACATAAATATTAATTTTTTCTACAAATGTATGAAAAAAACATATAGAATAGTAATCTAGATATGGAAAATAAAAATTTAAACCCATGCATAGATATATCCATTATAAACTCACTCTAAAATATAAAAACAATATAGCATTATATAAATTACCATATTCAATTTTATACAACTATAATGACTATGAATGCATTGAAAATTGAAACCCATTCATAGATATATCCATTGTAAACTCATTTTGAAATATAACAACAATATAGCATAATACAAATGACCATATTGATTTTTATACAACTATAATGATTATGAATGCACTGAATATTGAAACCCATGCATGGATATATACTTCGTAAACTCACTTTGAAATATAAAAACTCTATAGCATAATATAAATGACCATATTCACTTGAAATATAAAAACAATATCACAAAATAGAAATGAAATTACTCACTTTTATACAACAATAATGAATATGAATAAACTAAAATTTAAACACATGCATAGATATATCATTCATAAACTCATTTGAAAATTGAAATATAAAACAACATAGCATAATATATGGAAATTGAAATTTAACCTTTTCATTAATATCTCCATCGTAAACTAACATTGAATATGAAAAAATATAGCATAATAAAAAAGACAAAAAACATTTCTATACAACAACAAGAATGACTTTGAATAAACTAAAAATTCAAACTCATTTGAATTTTGCAATATAAAAACAACATAGCAAAATCCACAAGACAAAACTCATTTTTATATCACAACATGAATAACATTGAATAACATGTAAATCTATACCTATGCATATATTATACGTAAACTCAAGCATATTTGAAACACCATAATACTTAAGAGATAAAAATAACACACAATTATAAATGTAAATAGTGTAATAGTAAAATAATAAAAGCAAGTATCTTGTTTTCCAATGAAAACATATGAAATGTCTTAAAATTATTTTTAAAATTCATTTTTCCCCTCAGAATCTTTCCCCCTTCCTCCACTAATTTTGCCTTCTCAATGGCTTTTGCATTCTCCATAGCAATGACCCCTCCCTCATATTTCCCTTGTTCAACTCATTTTTTCACATCCACTACTTTTATGATTACCACATCCTGCATTTCAACGACTCTTTTCTTGGACTGGGTAACAGTACTATCAATTGCTCCAAAATTGACAAGAATCATCTCAACATTTTGCATTCCATCGAGAAGGGTCTTTTCTTCTTTACCAACATCTTCAGATGTTGATCCTTGAACTTCTTTACCCTTCTCCTTAAGTAGAACATCAGGATCCAATCCATTGCGGATAATGATTTTCCACAAAATGTTATTTTGTCAAACTGATTCCTATGCTCTTTTTTCATTGTCATGGAAGCGTTTAAGAAATATTTTGCCATCCTAAGATAGTCTTGCAGGTTTTGAACCTACTTCTTGATATTTTCATACTTTACCTACAAAAGGAATAAAATTTAATCAACATGAAAAGATAATTACATTTTTAAAAAGAGAACAAAAAAAATTTGAACACAAAAGCGATTGAGTCAAACCTCAACAACATTATTTACAGCTACAACAACAACAACATTTTTATTATCATTTGCCCATTCATTGTAATAAGCTTGGGCCTCACCATTTATATTCTCCAATCTGTTCATCATAAACTTTAAAATTTCATTTGTGTATGATGTATTCAACTTCAACATGCCAGATTTTACTTGCTATAGCAGAGCCTTCATATTTTTTGGTTCATTTTCAACAATAGAAAATTTTCTCTCTTTTTGAAAAATTATTGTATCGGGCATTAATTTCCTTTATCAACACCTTTGCCCGATACTCCCATTTTTTCATTTATGTTATATCTGGAAGTAGTAAATCGTTAATTATAGATTCAACATTATCAGAAACCAATTTTTTTTGAAAATTTTACTATGTCATCCTCTTTTTGAGGAGGAGACTGCACCGAGGAGGAGACTGACGGGTGCTTCTTTCCCTAGGAGGATATTTGCTTGAAAATTTTGCACCTTCATTTACTTTGTCTTGAATCAATTCTGATAGTTGAAATTGAGTGTGTATGTTATCTTACAAAAAGTAATATTTATAAAGTGGAACATCAGCCAAACCAGTACTAGAAGATTTTGGTATATCCTTAAAAGTAAAATTATTAACAGATATACGACCGAAACCGAAAAAAGTCTTTGATGCTTCTCTCTCTAAAATTTGTTGTGTTGCTTCTCTTTGTGGCCTAGATGGAAGAAAGTGTTTTCCAAATGGGAAGCATTGACCTCGCATTTGAGTTGGGCTTTGTGGAGGAGGGGGCCGTATTTGTTGATTTTGTTGATGAAATTGTTGCAAGGGACCTTAAAACATTAAAATAAAAATTAGTTAAAAATTTGTGAAGGTAGAAAATAAAAACTAGTTATAAAATTACATTATGAAAATTGGTTGCAAAAATTGTTATAACACTTACCGACAGAATAAAAAACATCTTGCATAGCTGCTACTGCAAATGGAATGTGGTCATGCTGTATATCTAAAAAAAAAAAATTAATTAAAAAAAAAAAAATATTGTAAAAAAATTATTTCGATAGTAATTAAAACTTACTCCCAGAAGATGAAACCTCATGCGTAACTACACCCGTTGGAAATGGATGTGCAGCTGCAAGTGGAAATTGTCAACGAATAGGAGAAATAGATCTTCTATGTTTCCTTGATGAATTTTTCCTTATCAGTGGTGTTGCTTCCTCAGCAGGTGTTTCAGAGTCTCCTGATTCATCTGGATTATAACCTCTAACAGTAGCATCCCACTTTGAAGAGGAGAGGATGCCCTTTTCTATGTTTGGTATAAAATATCAAAATTACAAAAAGACAATAAATGGAAAAAAAAAATTACTTAAATATTAAAAAACATTACCCGAACCTGTTGTTCTATCATGGCCAAATTGACAAGGATTGAGTGCCAAGATGTTGGTACTAGAGTGTTCTGCAAATTATGAAAATATTCATAAAAAAACAATAATATAATTACATGTGCTAACTATCGGTGAGGGTGAAACGTGGGTTTTCACGTTCTCTATTTCCAATCTAATCCGATTTGAGACATATGTGCACCAGTCAAATTTTGGGTGTCCTATACAACGAAACAAATACGCTAAGGCCCACATTAGAATTTTTTTCAGCCTTCCTTGCAGAACGAGTTTAGCAAGGAAGAATTTGCAACATGCCCAAAGAAATTTATTTTCAATCGCTGGTACGGTCAAAACCCTTCTAGACTTGGTGGATATAACTACAAAAAAATAAAATTAGTAATTGTATGTCAATCACTGATAAAAATTTAAAATATATTAAATAAAAAAATAGTTATACCTTGAAAATATTTTGACTACACTTTGAAGATGGTCTCCAAGTAGAGTTTTTCGTCAGTAGTTAACTAGTATTTGGAAGTGACAGGCTCAACAACAGCGTGGGGCAATGTTGTAAATCTGGCAATATCAATGGCTGAGAAAGAAAGAATGATGTTTTTATTGTCAATGACAATATTAAACTTTCTTGAATCCATATCATAAGCTACAATGATCCTCTCCACCAGTTTAATGTCTGTATCGAAATGGGGCATTGAAACTAGACCCCAAAGACTAGAGTCTGTGAACCTAGACATGTTGTAACCCAGTGTTGATAAAACTTCTAAAATCAAGGGGTAAACCAGGTTATTATAATTAAATTTAAATATTCCGGGGGTTGTAGGGGATGCCATAGGGTGTATGGGTATCGATAAGAAGATACAATGGAAAAGATTTTAAATGAGAGAAAAATGGTTAAAAATTGCTTAAAAATTAAGGTAAATTGTAAAAACCAAGATAAAAGTGGAGGAAGAGGGTTTAGATTGCATTAAAACGAGAGGAAAAGGGGTAATAAAGTGTTAATTCCATTTATATAGACTTTTATACATGTAATAATTTAACAGATGGATGAAACATATCCTCTGCATGCAATCATTTAATGGATGGATGACACATGGTACATAGCACCGCTACTACTGATGGGAACTTGACTGTTGCAACACATCGGCATGGATGCAATCAATTTTTATGATTGCAATCGATCATCATGGCTGAAATCAATCGATATAGCTACAATCAATCGACATGTTTGCAACCAATCGATATGGCTACAATAGATCATCATGGTTGCAATTGATTATCATGGCTACAACCGATCATTATGACTATAACTCGATTGGCATGGTTGCAACCAATCATCATGGCCCCAATAGATTGTCATGGTTGCAACCGATCATCATGGCTACAATTGATCGATATGGCTACAAATGATCATCATGGTTGCAATCAATCGACATGGCTACAACTGATCGACATGGCTATAACTGATCGACATGGCTACAACCGATCGACATGGCTACAACCAATCATCATGGTTGTAATTGATCATCATGGCTACAATGGATAGACATACCTGCAACTGATCTACATGGCTACAACTGATCATCATGGTTGTAACCGATCATCTTGACTACAACTGATCATCATGGCTACAACTGATCGTCATGGCTGCAATCGATCGTCATGGCTGCAATCGATCGTCATGGTTGAAACTGATCGACATGGCTGCAACTGATCAGTATGCTTACAATCGATCATCATGACTGCAATCGATCGACATGCCATTTGTCATCATGTCGACCTGAAGTCTTTCATATCAGCATAAATATTTTAAATATGTCGTACATTTTTAGATTTTGCAACCAATATTCATAACCCCCAACACAGAAAAATTCACCACAGTTTGAATTTTTTTTGAGATAAATTAATGAAATTCACCACGGTTTGAAATTTTTTGGAGACAAATAAATGCAATTTGCCATGTATACTTCTACAAATTTCTTCGATATTTCAAGACAATTTGCCTTGATTTTATAAATATATTTCAGGGTCGACCCCTTATGCATAACCCTATCCTCCCCCCATTAGATTGAGCATATCAAGTGATTCTTCTTGTAGTTTTTTTAAAAACATAGTTTTGAGTAGACTTTCGTCCAAGTCAATATCTCTTTTATTTAGCACAAATATGAACTACTTAATGTAATCCTCTAATAGCTCATATTATTTCGATGTAATTCTAAAGATCTCATCCTTTTGGTTATGTACTCTATAGTAATCTTGATATTTATCTAAGAATATTTATTTCATCCCCTCATTGCCATCCCATGAAGTAACATAGTCTTTTGGTAAGCCCATGAACCATTTCATGGCAACATATTTTAATGTGGATGAGAATAATTTGAGATTTGTGCATCTATGATGTAATCATAAGTGTGACAATGTACTTCAAACTCAAAAAGAAAAGCATCTAGATTTTTAGTTACCAATCCATGGAAGGTGGACATAGCTAAAGGAGAGATATTATTCATCTACCTATTGGCATTGGCAGCACCTCTTGGAAGTCGAATTGGAAAAATAATAATGGTTTGTCCTTCTTGTTGTTTTTCTATTTCATCGTTCATTACTTTTTCATAGAGCCCATCAAGATCTAAAGGAATGTTTCTTATTTGATGTTGGTGTAGAATTTGACAAAGACTCAGCTTGATCCTTTGACTTTCTCTCTTTTGTTTCAAAAACAAAAAAATGTTTGACTGGTTGTTGTCCCTCTTGAGTCTATCCCTCTTCAATATTAGGTGTAGATGGAGGTACAACCCATAATTGTTTCTCTTTAGTCTTAGGGGTAGAAAAATGATGAATATGTATAGCTCTTGCAACTAAATATATAGTTGTATTGTGTTGTTCTACTAAAATAACAATAGTATAAAGTGAATTATTTTTAGTAGATATAAAAGTGGGATGTTGGTATATTATTAAAGCTTGAATCTCCTCTTCAGTAGGTATCCTCTCTTCAAATTGGCTAGTACCTAATTATTTATGTCTAGGATTGGAAGTTATAGCAATGAATCAACTATGGTTATCCCATTGATGACTGATTCACTCATGATTTTTTTAAAACAAATTATTCTTAAAAAATGAAATTCTTTAGATAAATAAAATATTGAAAATAAATTAGAACTACAAAAACAAATAATTGTGTAAGACAAAAATGAAATAAATCAAATTCACAAAAATAAATAATTGTTGAAAATTGTTTGCTTTTTAAGCCTTGCTACCACAAAATATCACATGTCATAATATAAAATAGACATAATACTAAAGGTAAAAATAATAATATAAGAATATTTCACCTATAGAAAATATACAAATCTCATTTAGATCAACAATATTGAAAATACCTAAAATATTATTCATAACTATGGAATACAGTCTTGAGATAGTTTCTCACTTTGTACAAGTTATGAAGCTTTGTCCCCATAATATAGTTACACAAGATAACTCTTCAAATTATTGACTATTTCTTTCCACATGACCTGTGGACTCTTCTTTTTCCACTTGCATACAAGACTCTCAAGTATTCTAACATGATACATATACATATCCTCCACATCTTAATATATCAAATAATGTAATATTCTCTAACACCCCTCGTATTACATTATTTTATGTTGATATTTTTTTGTCTACATAGATGAATCTAAAATATCTGAAAATTGTTTTAACCAAGTGCTTTTGTAAAAATATTTACAATTTAATATTCAATAGAAATGTGTTTCAATTGAATATGATGATTTTGAACATGATCCTTGATAAAATGACATTAAGCTTCAATGTGTTTTGTTCTTTCATGAATAATTGGATTTTTTATTAGATTAAGTATTTGATTATCAATATGTACTCGTAACCAAAGTGCTTCACATATTGCATCTTTTGTTGCACAATATTATGCTTCTATAGATGAAAGTGCTACTACACACTATTTTTTACTGTACAAATAAATATGTTCTAAATTAAGATAGAAAATATAGCCTTATGTAGATTTTCTATCATCTATAGACCCAACATAATCAGAATTTGTATATCCCTATAGGAAAAAAATTTCATCATCCTTTTTATATGTTAGCCCATACTTGTAGTCTTGTTAATATAGTGTAGTAGTCTTTTTGTGGCTTTCCAATGAATTTATCTAGGTTCTTGCATAAAACTTGAGAGGTGATTTATAGAAAAAAATTATATTTTCTCTAATGTTTTTTAAATATAGAATACTTCCAATTAATTTGGAATAGATAGGAGTTGAGACTAGAGGTGTTTCATCATATCTCAACAATTGCAATTCTTGCTCTATGAGAGTGTCTTTGGATTTACAATTGTTCATCCTATTTCTCAAATAATAATTTTGCATACTTTGTCTATGTTATTGTGATATTATTTTTATTTTGACAAATTTATAAACCAAGACAATAACAAATAAGCCCCAAATATATCATTTAAAAATCCTTTTTCTAGATCTATTTTAAGTTTATCTATCAAAATTTATGAGCTTATTATGATTACTATATCATCAATGTATATTATACGTACTATTATATCATGTCCAATATTTTTTGTGTAGATATTTGGATCTAATAAAATTCTTCAAAATCGTGTTGCAATAGATGATTATTAATCTTAATTTACCATGCTCTTGATGCCTGTTTTAGACCATATAAGAATTTGTTTATCTCACAAACCTTTTATTCTTATCCTTTGATCACAAATCCTTTTGGTTGTGACATATATACCTCTTCTTCAAGATCACCATTAAAAAATGCACTTTTTACATCCATTTGATGAAGTTTATGTCTATTATGTGCTACTAAAGCACAAATTTTACTAATAGTAGTCATCTTTTTTGTTGGTGTAAATGTTTCTTCATAATTTATTCCTTCTATTTTGGTGTATTTGTTTGCAACTAATAAATCTTTTTATTTATCAAGAGAACCATCTACTTTGTATTTTATCTTGTGTCCACTAACATCCTACGAATTTATTTCCTTATGGTAGATCAATCATATTCCATGTTTAATTTTCATTAGCATTGTGTATTCTAATTCCATGGTTACCTTCCATTTTGGATGGCTAAAATCATTTTGAGTAGTATTAATATCTGGAATTTTCTCTATCTTTGAGTCCTTGAGTGTATCTCTAAGTCATATAAGTTCTTTCCTTTGAAGTGGTGTAGCAGTCTCTACATTTTCTATTTGTTTATCTTTTATGCCTAATTTTGAGTCTTCACTTGACGAGTCTACTTCTAAAGAATTTATAATTATCCCTTAATCAATATATTATTCTTTAATAATATTTTTTCCTTCATAAAAATAACATCTCTAATTAGATTTATTTCATTGTAGGATCAATTATTCTATCACGTATTGAATCATCATCATAACCAAGAAATATTCCACACATAGTTTTTTCATCTAGTTTAGTTCTTCTTTGCTTTGGAATATGCATGTATGCCTTACATCCAAAGATTTGTAGTTGTTCTATAGTTGTTTTTTATCCTAACCATACTTCTTCAATGGAGATATTTTTTAGAATCCTTGTAGGTGATTTATTTTGTAAGTATACAATTTTTTTAACTACTTCTACCCAATATTTATGAGCAAGATGAGCATCCTTTATATTAAAATGAGCTATTTGCATAATTGATCTATTTTTTATTTCTGCAATACCATTTTATTGTGGATAATATGCTATGGTGAGTTTTCTTTTTATACCATTAGCTTCTAAAAATAAATTAAATTCTTTTGACAAAAATTCTCCTCCTCTATCTGAACAAAGATTCTTGATTGTTTTTCCTGATTCCTTTTACACTAGTAGTTTGAATTGTTTAAAACAATTGAATTCTTTAGATTTGAAATTTATAAAACACACCCATATTTTATTGGAGTAATCATAAAAAATAGTTGAAAATATTTGTTCTCCAATACTAGTGACATTCATTGGACCACATAAATTTGTATATATTAAATCCAATGGTTCTAGAGTTTTGTGCTAATGAAGTTCAAAAGGTATCTATGTTGTTTCCCTTCTAGGAATTGTGGATAAACTATATATTCCCATGAAATTTTAGGTAAATATTTAACCATTTGATGTTTACTCATCTCATTTAATGAATATGCACTTATGTGTCCTAGTCTTTTATGTCAAATCTCTCTTGTTTCTAATATCCCTACTGATAGAGCCATATTTGGCACAGTATCTAGACTGAAAAAACTATTTTTGTAAGATCCATAAGCTATGAATATTCCTTGTTTAATAATAAGAGAAATTTTTTTGTCTTTAATAGTCTTGAATTCAACTACTAGGTTTTGATCCATCAATTGAGATATTAAAAGAAGATTAGTAGTCAATATAGCTCCATATTGTTTATTACCAGTCATATGCTTACTTGCTCCATAATAAATATACCAACAATCCATAGTGAGTTATTTTAAAGTTGAAGACATTATAACTTCTAATTTAAATAACTATTCAAATATGAAATTTGAAAATTCTAAAAAATTCTAATCCTTTGATGTTCAAAACCTTTGAACTCCCTAATTAGATTTGCAAAAATTCAAATTTTAAATACTTTAATTTTTCAAATTTCAAAACCTTTAAAATTTTAAATCTTTTCAAATTTTAAAAAACTTTAAAACTTTCAAATAACTATAAACATTATATTATTCAAAAAACACTTCAGATAAAAAACTAGGCACCATTAAATCCTTATATCTCCTACTCTTTTTTTTTTTTTGGGTTAATATAAATATATTTATATATATATATATATATATATATATATATATATATATATATATATTAAAAAGGGGTTTTAACAGGGACCCAAAACCTGATTACAAAAGGCATTACCAGCCCACATGAGCACCAACCAGAAACTTTAAAACATCATAGATACAAAACTTGAGGTAATCCTCAACCTGCCTAGAAAACAAAACAAAAGCAAAGGAAAGGCTATCCTCAACCAACACAAAGAGAGGGAAAAAAAAAGCACAGAGAGATGGGAGAGAAGGAGAAACAATTACATAGAACAAAAAATGACAACCATCTATCATTTCATAGAAGCAGGCTTTGCTGTGAGATCATGCAGGCTTGCAGTGAAAAAGTCCGCTTCAACATCATTGCCATTAATAGGGGAATCCTCAATCTTGACCTTCTTATTCCTTTGTTTAGCATCAGGCACATTTACATCCCTTTCAGAGAAAGATATCCTAAAAAAATAGAGACTCAGGGCATTGCGCAAATCAACAAGTTGAGCAATATTATTTGAAGTTGATTTGATTATATACTCCTGCAAACAAATATTAGGGTCATCCTTGGTGTCTTCATCAGAGTCAATGACCAAGGACTCCTGTTGTTTAGCTTTGTTCTTTAGCCACATAGAGGCATGAAGTGGTTTTTGCTCAGGTTCTATCTTGATCTGGTTCATGATCACTGTCACTATTAGTGGAAGCACTTCTAGCCCTTTTCCTCAATCTGGCAACATCCTCAACAATTTTCTGTTTCTTAGCAGATAATTTTGGAACTTTGGAGGACTGGGGAGTCGATTGAGAGGAGCTGGCCTTAGGGGGACTCGACTTGGGCTTAGGATCAGGGGTGGGGGTTAGGACAACACCTTCAGGGCAATGGATCAACCAGTGCTTGTATAGGACATTAAACAAACCACGGTGGGTGGGTAACTTAGAACCTTGTTTATTCCTAGACTCCTCAATGGTATGACTGACAGAATTGTAAATAAACTTGGGAATGTTCAACACCCTAACCTCACGAAAATGATTATAAAAGGTAAAGTGAAAACTCTTTAAGGGCTTATCTGGATCATCGATAGTGACATACTCCATTATTGGCTTGAGGACATTCCCCCAAGGAAATGGAAGCTCATCACGGTGCATGCCAAGCTTGGCTCTTCTGCAAAGATCTTTGTCAAAAACATCCTTCAACTCGGCGTCCCAGTTGTGTTTCTCCCTTCTGATAGACCTTCCTTTTGGTGGCTGACCAGTTAGCTCCACAAGAGTCTTGATATCCAAAACATAGGATTTGCCTCGAATGGTGACCTTCCCATCATCCCAAGATTCCATGAAGGCCAAAGTAATTTTAGGGTCTTCACCTTCAAAATTTTGAAAGAAAGGAAGGAACTTTCTACCATCAAGAATCCCTTCAGCAATTGAATCAATACTAAGGGTGGAAGGCTCAACATAAGTATCCATGATGCTTAAGCACATAGAGAGCATTACAGGAGAGACCTTCAGGGAAGAAAGACGATGGGAGGAAAATAGAGCAATGCGACCGAAGAAGCCACAGAGAGTTGTTATAACAACAATATTGCACTGGGTTTGGTACTCGTGCCATCTAAGGAAGCACCACATTCCAAAATGATCAATACTGACAAGATGGGAATGATCACCAAAGAGAATCATGAGGTAATCCAAAAAATGATCCCTCAAAAAGGAAAAAACTAAAGGAAGGACCAGAACACAATGAGAGCCACATGGGAAAAGGGTGACGTGGAAGGTGGAGGTGGACGAAGGTGAAAGAAAAAGAGGTGAAAGCATGGGAAAAATGGGAAAAGTGAGATAGGGGCAAACAACAATGATGAATCTATGCAAAAAGGGAAATCGAAAATCAAGGAAGACACAGGCGAGAGACGACGCAAAAAAACTGCCTCGAAGGTAGGGATACCGACTATCAAGGATGACATCGCATAAAGGCATGAGAGAACCTCAAGATAATTTAGAAAAATATGAGGCAAGAAAGGAATTAAATCTCATTGACATGAGGATCATTTTGAACGATGCTTACTTGCTCCACGTCAGCCGAAGGAGGAATAGGTCTTGAAGACACTTTGTCTTTTTCAGTTATATGAAGTAAGAATTGAGGCGGGTCAGACATCCACATCATCAATTCACTTATGGATGTGCCAAAATTGGCAAGAGCATCAACAACTTTGTTGTTTTCACGAAAGGTATGCTGAAAAATGATGTCTTGAAATTGACTCTTGAGAAATTTAGCTTCATCAATGCAATTGTGAACTTTCCATGAAGGCATTTTGTTACTTTTGAAATAGTTGATGGTGGTCAGAGAGTCACCTTCCACAAGAATCTGATTGGTCACCCCATGTGCTAAATATAATCCACGCCAAAGAGCACGAGCCTCAACAACCTGGTTAGACTGGATCCCAAGAAATTTAGCATAGGCAATGATCACTTTACCTTGATTGTCTCTGATAACTCCACCCGCACCTGAACGACCAGGGTTACCCTTGGAAGAACCATCAAAATTCAATTTGAGCCAACCAGGAGGGGGAGGAATCCAAGATGAAAGAATTCCATTGGACGTAGGATGAACACAAGAATTAACAATGGAAA
The DNA here is from genome assembly GCA_028583015.1 of Wollemia nobilis. NCBI lineage: Eukaryota > Viridiplantae > Streptophyta > Pinopsida > Araucariales > Araucariaceae > Wollemia > Wollemia nobilis. The sequence goes on along the minus strand of JAQPPZ010016917.1, from coordinate 9,613,260 downwards.
AGTTAAAAGACCTCCCCATAGAGGCTTCAAAAGAAGAAGGGAGCGAGGAAGGTAAAGGGCATAGGGATGCATTCTCAATAGCACTGGCAAGAATTTTGTTAAATATGAACTCAGAATTTTGGGAGATATTTGAGAAAACATGTCGATTTCTCTCTAACCAAATTTGCCACACATAGTGATGAAGACAAAATTACCACAAGGTCTTGAGGCACAAGTTTTTGAAAGGGTTTGGCCATTGAATAAAAAGTTCAGGGATAGAACAAGGGACAACCCAGGATATATGAAAACACTCAAAAATTTTATAAAGAATAGAAACAACATAGGAACACCCAAGAAAAATATGATAGGGGGATTCCCAGTCAGAAGAACAGAGATAACATCTATTGGGTATGGGTAGTCCCCATTTCAACAAGTTATCAATAGTGAGAATATTTTCTTGAATGGAAACCCAGACAAAGGAAGTAATTTTAGGGATTAGGTACTTGAGCCAAACCATACTAAAAGGTAGCACAGGGGCCTCAATAGGTAACAAGAGTTTATAAGCAATTTTGATAGTGAATTCACCTGATTCGGAGGCTTCCCAAAAAATTTGGTCTGAGGATCTCCCAGAAGGAATGAACATAGAGCTTAAAAGAGTTTGCAACTATCTGGTCTCATCTGGACAAGCAGGAATAACAAGATGCTTCCAAATATTTCTACCATTTTGAGAATATATGAAATCAACAACTTTGGATCCATACAAAATGTCAGTATGCGGTTTGAGGATAACCAAGATAGGATGTTGAATGAGGGGAACATCAAGAATCCATTTGTCCCTCCAAAAATCAATATGAATACCATCACCTAGTCTCCAATGAAGGCCAAGACTAATCAAATATATGACCTGCAAAATGGATTTCCAAAAGCACGATCCCCTGGGAGACACCTCAACACTGAAAAAGTTGGAATTTTGCAAGTATTTACGGGAAACAATATGAGTCCAATCAACATCTTCTTTGGAGATTAATCTCCAAGCCTGTTTAGCTAAGAGGGCAGAGTTGAAAAGGTGAATTCTCCTAAGACCAAGCCCTCCCAATAATTTTGGTCTACAAACTTTGTCCCAAGCCACAAGATGAAACCTACTTCTATTTTCAGATCCAGACCAAAGAAAGTTCTTTTGAATCTGCTCTATTTTTTGATAAACTTTGGCAGGAATTTTGAAGATAGACATAAAGTAAATAGGGATGTTTTGAAGAGAGGCATGAGTCAAAGTTATCTTCCCAGCTTGAGTCAATAAATTGCCTTTCCATCCAGCTAATTTCTTCTGGAGTCTTTCAATAACATTATTCCACATGGATGCTTTAGGTTACCCTAAGAAAAGAGGGATACCCAAATAAGTAGCAGGGAATGAAGAAATAGGGCATTCAAGAATGGTAGAAATTTTTTGCTATCTTTGAATAGGAGTATTCAAAAAGTAGATTTTACTCTTATGAAAATTAATTTTCTGCCCAACTGCTTCTTCATATAACAATAGGATATGCTTTATGACTTTTTCTTCAAAAATAGATGCTTTGGTGGTGATGATGGTATCATCCACAAACTATTGATGGGAAACAGGTCTTGTTTGTGAAGCAACTTTTAACCCTGAGAGGAGGTGAATGTTACATGCCACTTTAATAGTTCTCCCAAGAGCTTCAGCAACAATTATGAATAGCAAGGGAGATATAGGATCTCCTTGGCGAATGCCTCTACTGCTTGGAAAATTCCCTACCGTGGATCCATTGACAAGGACTAAAAACCAAGGAGAAGATATACAACCTTTAATGAGCGCAACCCAATCAGGATGAAATCCAAATTTGAGAAGGACAACCTCAAGGAATTCCTAATTTAATCTATCATAAGCTTTGTTCATGTCTAATTTAACAACAAAGGTAGGTTGCTTAGAAAGGTGAGCAGAGTGGAGTGCTTCATGGATAGTAATAACACCATCAAGAATAGACCTACCTTGAACAGAACTCCCTTGGGAAGAATCGATAATGGTTGGGAGGATCTCTCTCATCCGATTAGCAATAGCCTTAGTAAGGATTTTATAAACAACATTGCATAAACTAATAGGATGGAAATCAGACATTGATTTAGCATTGGGATTCTTAGGAATAAGGGCTAAAAATGTAGAGTTGAACCCACGAGGAACTGATTTGGCATGCTAGAATTCTCTAATAGCAACATAGACATCCTCACCAACAATGTCCCAAAAAGTTTGAAAAAAATGTGGAGGGAATCCGTCAGGACCAGGGGATTTATCGGGGTGCATTGCAAAAAGGGCCGAATGGATTTCTTCATTGGAGAAAGGCACAAGAAGTTTAGAATTGGCGTCATTGGAAACAAGGCTAGGAATGTGATACAACATTGAATTTACAGCAAGGTTGGAGGGTGCCCTATCTTCTCCAAGGAGCTCTGTAAAATTGGACACAACCTCATTTCTGATAGCCTAAAAATCAGAAGTCATAGACCCATCAGAGCGCAATAATTCTTTGATTCTGTTATGACTTCTATTTCTCAGAGTAGAAGCATGAAAAAACTTTGTATTAAGATCCCCTTCCTTAAGCCACAAGGCTCGGGATTTTTGTTTCCAAAATATTTCTTCACGAGCTAAGATATTATGATATTCAGCTAAAATACTCCTTTCATCAGCTCGAGTTTGATCATCACAGAGGCCTGCTTGAATTTTACTTTCAATGGAAAGGAGTCTATCCTTTAGAGATTGTTTAACCTCAAAAAAATTACCAAATACTTCTTTATTCTAGATTTTGAGGTTACTTTTGACATGCTTTAATCTTTGGGCAAGACGAAGAGAGGGACACCCTTGACCTACCTGCTACCACCACTGAGAAATTCTTGTTTTTAGATCCGGGTGTTGAACCCACATGGACTCAAATCTAAATGGTCTCCTGAACAAGCTGTCCTGAATGATATCCAAAAGCAACGGACTATGATCAGAACCTATTTTAGGAAGCGAAAGAAGGTTAGCATCACCAAAAAGTTGAACAACTTCATGAGACAAGAAAAATCTGTCTAGCTTGACTTGGATGAGCTGGCTTCCTGATCTTCTATTACTCCATGTGAAAACAACATTCTTGAGCTTGATATCCATGAGGTTGTTGGAGTTAACAAAGTCTAGGAAATCCTCCATACTTCTATCAGTGCATCCTGAACCCCCAGATTTTTTAGAAGGATAGAGATGAGTATTGAAGTCACCAACAACAATCCAAGGAACATTGTTATGAGAGTCTTTGATACTACTAAGTGAATTCCAAAAAAGGGCTCTCTCAGTAGAGTTGTTTGGAGCATATATGTTGGATAAGATCTAGGAGATGTTAGAATTGTGTTCTTGAAATCTAACACTGATAATTATTTCACTGGAGTGGATCAGGATACCATCTATCTTTCTTGAGTCCCACAAAACCATGAGACCACTAGACGCACCTCTAGCAGGGCTAAAAACAAATTCCCCTCTACTCCAAATTTTACGAGCAATTGAAGCAAAATGATTTGGATCAAGTTTGGTTTCCTGTAAAATAATGATAGTAGGGTTTACTTATTTCCTTAATGAGTTAACCACCCTATGCTTAGTTAACCCATTCAATCCTCTCACATTCCAAGAGAGGATCTTCATTTGGAACCTTTAGAGGTTTTCTTGCCTCCCTTACCAGTAGGTTGGGGAGGTTTGGTACTTTTATGATCATCCTGACCTTGGGGGCCAACAAGAGGAAACAAGGTTTTTTGAATACCATTGTCTATGTCATCTTGGACCTTGTTTTTCCATTGTTCATTCATGGAAGGTCTACCTCACTTCTTATCACTTCCAACATCAAGTTTTTGGACATTTTGAGCATCTATCATTGATGTCTAAAATTACTTATCATTGATGTCAAGGTGCCAGGTGATAGCTCAGTTTAAGTGCAAGTGGAAGTTTAATGGAATTCATGATGGGTTTAAATATCTATATTTTACACCCAAGAGAATGGGTCAACCCAAGGAAGAAATTTATCCAAGGCATCAAAAGGATATAATATTATAATAATTGTTACTATAATATTAAAGTGATATGGTGAAAACCCCAAATAAAATATTTATAATTTTCATTATAATATTTCATAAATCAAAATGGGGTTTATAAAGTTTAATTATATTTCATAAACCCAAAGGTTGGGTTTGGAAGGAAAGGCATTACAAGCACCTTTAAAATCTTTGCTGACATAGTGGAAGGATATTGGGAAGTGCTGACATCTCCCAAGGTATGGAGGAAGCAATATAAATACATAGCCCAAAGTATAAAACATTATCCTTGCTCAAAATTTTTATTTTCATGCAAAAACTAATAAGAGCTCGTGAGAATTGTGAATTTTGTGGACAACAAAGTGTTTTAGGAAGGAAGCATTAATTTTTGAAGGCACATATGACATTGTGGCCTAGTGGTGAGTTGGAAAGTGTGAAATTTTTTTTTTGTGCGAGGGCCTATGTTTGAAATGTGATAGGTGCATTGGAGGTTGTGTTGGTTAAAGTGCCCAAGGTGAACATTGTTTTGCCAAGGGAAGGAGTTGAGAGTTGAAGCATGTGGTGGTGCTTCATAAATTGTAAAAAAGCGCATGGCTCGTGCATCAAATTTGGTTAAATTTTTAATTATCTGCCTATGTTGGAGATATAAGGATGTTTAATTTTTATTGTTATTAGAATATGTTGGAGGTATAAGGTTTATATATGGAATTAATTGTTAGAGGGTTAATTATTAAATAAGTGATGTTATTTAAGATTTGTTATTAGGAGTTATAAGGAGGTATTTGTAAAGTCTTAATTAATATAGTGATATATTGGAGGATTAAGACTATTGAGCATTGATTTCATTTTAATAAGGGTTTTTATATTAAATAATATTATGGTGAATATTATTTTTAAGTTGGAGTGATAAGGTGTATTTTAGTCATCTTTTTGTATTGTGTTTTATTGAAGTCTTCTAACCCTTATTGAGATTGGCAAAGAAGTAATTGTGAGTGTGGCAGATTTGTGAGATCAAATCTTTGGAAACAAAAAGGTATGGGAAAATTCTTCTTTGGTTGAGTTGATTGATTGGATTACTAAAAATAATGTTTGGAGTGAAAAGGATTTGATTAGGGTTTATTTTTTGAAAGTGTTTGAGTTAATGCTTCAAGGTTTTCTAGAATTAAGAGTTGTGATTAAAACCTTGTTTTATAGGAATTGTTGTTGAAGCATTTGGATTATGCAAAGAACTTGAGTTAGGGTTTTGAAAAGAACATGAGCATCATTGTTATGTGAAGATTAATTTATGAGCATTTTTGTTGAAGTGAGTTGTTGTGTAAAGAACTTGAAATAGGGTTTTGGAAAGAACATGAGTATCATTGTTATGTGATATTTGTTATTGATCATTGTTGGAAACATTTTGAGTTGGTGTTTACATCCTTGGACTAGGGTTTGTGAGCAAGGGTTGGTTCTTGATAAATTGATTGAGTAGAGTTGATTGAGCCTAGTCAAGTGGATGTATGAAGTGATTGTTCAAGTTCCATAAAATAAACTATTCTATATTCTAATTTGAGTTGTGAAAGAGATTGATCTTTGAGTGTAGAATGAAGAACACAAGCTTATACCGAGGGGGGGGTGAATAGTATAAGACCTCTTTTTACTTTTTCCTTTATACTTCAAAACAGTAAAGCAATATACCCAAAGCAATATCAAAGCAATGCACAATATCATCCACAAAGTGACACCAATTTTAACGTGGTTCACCCAGAAAGTCTAGGCTACGTCCACAAAACTTTTCTCTAAAAGTTATCTCAAAGTTATTTGGGAATCCTTCCCAATTACAATGTTTATGAGCCTCGGCCCAAAGGAGATACCTTCCCCCAATCAAATTTATGAGCCTCTACTCAAAGGAGATACCTTCCCCCAATCAGAATTTATGAGCCTCCGCTCAAAGGAGATACCTTCCCCTCTGCTCTGGAAATGATCCCTCAGAAGATCAACTGCCTCTACCTCTTGCCAGCACATGGAACTCCTTTCCACCGAAGACCTCCTGTCCTCAATGCTTAGCCTAAGAGACCTCTGCCTTCTATGATCACGTCCACAATAGCTCAACAACCTGTACCAAACACAGTCAGTCGGTCTAGTACAAGTCTTCCTCTGTCTATCGGATCTGTCCAACTCTTGAACAAATCAATCCTCTACATACAAGCCTTCTCAAAGACTTGCCAAATCTATCCTCAGGTTCTTCTCATAGAACCAATGCACCTCTGTCCTCAAGTTCTCCGATAGAACTATCAAACTCAGCTCACAAGTCCTCTGCTAGGACCTATCCAAATCTGCTCACAAGTCCCCACCGAAACTCCGTCCAAAAATCGCTCACAAGTCCCCACCGGAACCTGTCCAAAAACTCAGCAAGCTCACCAAGAAAAACTTTCTTAGTAGGAAATCACAAAGTGAATTGTTAGAGACCCAATGTGATTTGTCAAACTCATAGAAGCATAAAGAGAATTGTTAGAGACTCAATATGTTCTATACTCAAATCCCAATCTCAAAACTCAACTCAAATCAACTCAGCTCAATCTCAATCTCAAATCGAAAACTCAACTCAATATCTGAAATGGATAGGATAGAATGTTTTCTTTCAAGAACATGAAACCCCAACAATTGCCAACTATGCAAAGAATCACATAACAATGATACTCATGTTCTTTTCACCATCAATTAGGGTTTCAACAACAATGCTCATCAAACAAGGTTTAGTCAACCAACACCATTCAACTCAACATCAACCTTGAAGCATTCAACCAATCATCACAAGAAAAGGAAACAAGTAGAAATCCTTTTCCCTCCAAAGATATTTGAACAAAACAACCACCAACACAATATCACCAAATGCAAAGAATAACTTGCTCAAATCAACTCAATGGAGTAAGCCCAATATCATGAATCAAGTAAAGCAATAACTTGATCAAACAACCTCTATGGAAGCAACTCAACCATCAAACTCAAAACATCCAACCAAGGGTTCCACCAACTCAATGCAAGTAGCAAGACTCACAAACATAAACCCTAGTGCACAATGCTTCCACTACCTCAAACCAGAATTATGCATTCACCAAAACTCTCATCAAGGATAACAATGCATAAGAAGTCTTCAACAAACCAGAAAATAGGATTTACACCCAACCAAAGGAAACCTAGTTGAAAACCTTTTCACTCCAACCTTATTTCAGAAAAACATACACCAATCATACTCATAAGGAAAATGTGCCCATACCTTTTTGGAGTAGAAGAAAATTGATCCTTAAAGCTGTCACCACACACAACCCTCAAACTTCCAACCAAGTTAGGGTTAGAACCAAGATAAATGAGCATATATAAAAACTTTCCTTAATACACCTTTTAGCTCCTCTTCTTTAAAAACAACCACCAAAGAAGCCAAAAACACAACAACCAAAACTTACACCTTATATCTCCATTTTTAAATTTAGCATAGCAAAAGACTAATCTCAAAAATACAACCAAAGAAATATCCCCTTATTTCTCCTATGTCTTTTAAACAATGCTAAACAATGCCAAAAATCATATCAAGAAAATAATCACACCTTATAATGGCTGCCCTTGAAGAATCCAAAATTCACGGCACAAAACACGTTTTAATAAAAACATGACTAATCCATGCACAGCTCCCTCCATGGGGATCGAAACGCAGACCTCCACCTACGCAAGGCCCAAATGCAGCCTTCGCTGCCACTAGCCCACAAGGGGCTTACGAAGTCCAAGACGGACTTCCTTCCACATAAACGGTCAAGCTTTTCGAAAGCTTTTCAAACCATGAGCTCTCCTCTTTCGCAGCGTAAACAGAACATTCGATCGCAGCCAAACCAATTAATTGCCTTCGATTTTCCAAGAGGGTTTAACCTTAGGAACCTTCTCATATTTATAGTCCATACGTGGACTTTAGAACACGTCGGTCGCAAAGAAAAGTAATTTCGAATTTAATCGAAATTTGCTTTCTAAAGGGTTTAAAAACCCTTAAAGTATTTTTAATAAATTAAAAATAATTTCTCCCTTAATTAATTAAATAATTAATTAATTAAAACCTTGAAGGGTTTTAAATAATAATTAAATAAATAATAAAGAGAACCTCCATTGGTTTTAATAAAAACCATTGCCAATGGAATCTCTCCGGATTCTCTTAAAAATATTCTCTTGGAATCTTCCACCTTTGAAGCCAACACATCCTCTTAACATTAATGTCATTTCCTTTTGACATCAATGACAACTCATAGACAAGAAGCTAGGATCTCAAACCCAAAATTGCCAACAATCTCCCCCTTTGTCATTGATGGCAAACCATGCTTCTCAACAACAAAAAACTCAACATAAACAGCTCCCCCTATCTTGAGGCTCTCCCCCTTACTCATATCTCTCCCCCTTTGTCATCAATGGCAAAGGGTCACCTTTGGGGCTTGGGACTAAGAATGAGCCTCTTAGCTTAGTCCCTCCCCCACCTCCTGTTGAGGTGTTTAATTTCGGGGTGGGAGTAAAACTCCCAACAGGCACTGATCATCATCAGTGTCTATAGTTGCCTCTTTCTTGACATCAACCTTCACTTGAGTTCTCAACTCAAATGTTGCAAGTATACTATGGAGCTCATCCTTTTTCAATTTATCCAAATCTTTAGCTTCCTCAATAGCAGAAATATTTTCACTAAATCTATTAGGAAGAGATCTTAAAATCTTATCACAAACATCATTTTCAGCAAGCTCAAGACCTAAGTCTTTCATGGAGTTAACAACCTCATCCATACAAAGCATGTAGTCACTAATATTTTCATCATCATTCATCTTGAGTTGTTCAAACATACCTTTGAAGTGTCTCAACTTGGCCTTTCTGACATTTGTATCACCTGTATGAACCACCTTCAACTGATTCCACATTTCACTAGTTGTCTTGCAGTGAATCACTTTGGTGAGATCTACTTTCTGTAAGCCTTTCAGGATTGCATTCATTGCTTTTGAATTGCTGTGATGTAGGAGCCTTTCTTCTTTAGTATTAGGACCATGTTTAGGAATAGTGTACTCATCTTCAATCACTTCCCAAACCTCATTACCAAGTGCCATTAGATGAACCTTCATCCTTGCACTCCAAAGACCAAAATCTGACCCATCAAGAATAGGTGTTGCATTGCCACTTGAATGATCCATTGTGTTCTTTACTAGCTTTTCCTTCAAGTTGTTAAACTTTTCGAAGGCACCTGGTCTTGATACCAATTGAAGAACACAAGCTTATACTGAGAGGGGGGTGAACAATATAAGACCTCTTTTTACTTTTTCCTTTATACTTCAAAATAGTAAAGCAATATACCCAAAGCAATATCAAAGCAATGCACAATATCATCCACAAAGTGACACCAATTTTAACGTGGTTCACCCAAAATGGTTAGGCTACGTCCACAAAACTTTTCTCTAAAATTTATCTCAAATTTCTTTGGGAATCCTTCCCAATTACAATGTTTATGAGCCTCGGCCCAAAGGAGATACCTTCCCCAAATCAGAATTTATGAGCCTCTACTCAAAGGAGATACCTTCCCCCAATCAAAATTTATGAGCCTCTGCTCAAAGGAGATACCTTCCCCTCTGCTCTAGAAATGATCCCTTAGAAGATCAACTGCCTCTACCTCTTGCCAGCACGTGGAACTCCTTTCCACCGAAGACCTCCTATCCTCAATGCTTAGCCTAAGAGACCTCTGCCTTCTATGATCACGTCCATAGTAGCTCAGCAACTTGTACCAAACATAGTCAGTCGGTCTAGTACAAGTCTTCCTCTGTCTGTCAGATCTGTCCAACTCTTGAACAAATCAATCCTCTACATACAAGCCTTCTCAAAGACTTGCCAAATCTATCCTCAAGTTCTTCTCATAGAACCAATGCACCTCTGTCCTCAAGTTCTCTGATAGAACTATCAAACTCAGCTCACAAGTCCTCTGCTAGGACCTGTCCAAATCTGCTCACAAGTCCCCACCGAAACCTATCCAAAAACTGCTCACAAGTCCCCACCGGAACTTGTCCAAAAACTCAGCAAGCTCACCAAGAAAAACTTTCTTAGTAGGAAATCACAAAGTGAATTTTTAGAGACCCAATGTGATTTGTCAAACTCATAGAAGCATAAAGAGAATTGTTAGAGACTCAATATGTTCTATACTCAAATCCCAATCTCAAAACTCAACTCAAATCAACTCAGCTCAATCTCAATCTCAAATCTGAAAACTCAACTCAATATCTGAAATGGATAGGATAGAATGTTTTCTTTCAAGAACATGAAACCCCAACAATTGCCAACTATGCAAAGAATCACATAACAATGATACTCATGTTCTTTTCACCATCAATTAGGGTTTCAACAACAATGCTCATCAAACAAGGTTTAGTCAACCAACACCATTCAACTCAACATCAACCTTGAAGCATTCAACCAATCATCACAAGAAAAGGAAACAAGTAGAAATCCTTTTCCCTCCAAAGATATTTGAACAAAACAGCCACCAACACAATATCACCAAATGCAAAGAATAACTTGCTCAAATCAACTCAATGGAGTAAGCCCAATATCATGAATCAAGTAAAGCAATAACTTGATCAAACAACCTCTATGGAAGCAACTCAACCATCAAACTCAAAACAACCAACCAAGGGTTCCACCAACTCAATGCAAGTAGCAAGACTCACAAACATAAACCCTAGTGCACAATGCTTCCACTACCTCAAACCAGAATTATGCATTCACCAAAACTCTCATCAAGGATAACAATGCATAAGAAGTCTTCAACAAACCAGAAAATAGGATTTACACCCAACCAAAGGAAACCTAGTTGAAAACCTTTTCACTCCAACCTTATTTCAGAAAAACATACACCAATCATACTCATAAGGAAAATGTGCCCATACCTTTTTGGAGTAGAAGAAAATTGATCCTTAAAGCTGTCACCACACACAACCCTCAAACTTCCAACCAAGTTAGGGTTAGAACCAAGATAAATGAGCATATATAAAAACTTTCCTTAATACACCTTTTAGCTCCTCTTCTTTAAAAACAACCACCAAAGAAGCCAAAAACACAACAACCAAAACTTACACCTTATATCTCCATTTTTAAATTTAGCATAGCAAAAGACTAATCTCAAAAATACAACCAAAGAAATATCCCCTTATTTCTCCTATGTCTTTTAAACAATGCTAAACAATGCCAAAAATCATATCAAGAAAATAATCACACCTTATAATGGCTGCCCTTGAAGAATCCAAAATTTGTGGCACAAAACACGTTTTAATAAAAACATGACTAATCCATGCACAACTCCCTCCGCGGGGATCGAAACGTAGACCTCCGCCTACGCAAGGCCCAAATGCAGCCTTCGCTGCCACTAGCCCACAAGGGGCTTACGAAGTCCAAGACGGACTTCCTTCCACATAAATGGTCAAGCTTTCCGAAAGCTTTTCAAACCACGAGCTCTCCTCTTTCACAGCGTAAATAGAACATTCGATCGCAGCCAAACCAATTAATTGCCTTCGATTTTCCAAGAGGGTTTAACCTTAGGAACCTTCTCATATTTATAGTCCATACGTGGACTTTAGAACACGTCAGCTGCAAAGAAAAGTAATTTCGAATTTAATAGAAATTTGCTTTCTAAAGGGTTTAAAAACCCTTAAAGTATTTTTAATAAATTAAAAATAATTTCTCCCTTAATTAATTAAATAATTAATTAATTAAAACCTTGAAGGGTTTTAAATAATAATTAAATAAATAATAAAGAGAACCTCCATTGGTTTTAATAAAAACCATTGCCAATGGAATCTCTCCGGATTCTCTTAAAAAGATTCTCTTGGAATCTTCCACCTTTGAAGCCAACACATCCTCTTAACATTAATGTCATTTCCTTTTGACATCAATGACAACTCATAGACAAGAAGCTAGGATCTCAAACCCAAAATTGCCAACATAGAACATATTGAGTCTCTAACAATTATCTTTATGCTTCTATGAGATTGATTTGACTTGAGAAAGTGATTGAGATTTGAGTGTAGAACATATTGAGTCTCTAACAATTCTCTTTATACTTCTATAAGATTTATTTGAGTTGATAAAGTGATTGATATTTGAGTGTAGAGCATATTGAACTCTAACAATTCTCTTTATGCTTCTATGAGATTGGACAAGTTCTGTGTGGACTTGTTAAGAAGATTTGAGGTAAGTCTTTGAGAAGACTTGTGGACTATTTTTGTGTGAGCTTCTATGGAAGCTTACAATACAAATTTGGACAGGTTCGAGTGGACCTGTTGAGCATATTTGGACAGGTTTTTAGTGATCTTGTTGAGTAGACTTGTGCTAGACCGACTGGATTGTGTTTAGTGTAGTGTTAGATTTGTGCTCAATTGACTGGATTGTGTTTAGTGTAGATTTGAGTGAGTTTGTTGAGCAGACTTGTGATAAAATTACTGGACTATTTTTAGTGCATAATTGAGTAGATTTGTGCTAGATCGACTGGACTATGTTTAATGTAGATTAAAGTGAGATTTTTTAGCAGAATTGTGCTAGACTGACCAGACTGCATTTAGTGCAATGTTGAGAAAATTTGTGTTAGATCGACTGGACTATGTTTAGTGTAGATTTGAGTGAGCTTGTTGAGTAGAATTATTCTAAACTGATTGGATTGTATTTAGTGCAGAGCAGAGGATAATAGTCTCTAGTGGATAGATATCCATCATCCAGGTCAGTGAGGATAGGCCTTCTGAGTGGGACAAGAGTCTTTAGTGGAGAGAGATCCATAAGCCAGCATAGTGGAGGTAGTAGCCTTCTAGAGTATCACAAGAAGAGCAGATGAGAAGGAGTTTTCTTGTAGATAGATATCCACAAACCATATTTAGGGTATCAACATCTCCTTTGGACAGAGTTCCATAAACATTGTAATAGAGAAAGAATTCCTAAGAGATTGATTGAGAAAATCCTAGTAAAATATTTTCTCCGTGGAGGTAGCCATATTTGGGTGAACCACGTTAAATTGGTGTCTCTATTTTGTGTGGTGATTTGTGCAAAGCTTATACTAATATCTATACACTGCATAATATTTATTTCGAAAGAAAAGTAAAAAGTGCTTTTATACAGTTCACACCCCCCTCAGTATAAACTTGTGTTTTTCATAAGTGGGGATTTTTGGAACTGAGGGTTATTTTGGGGCTGAACTTAGATTGGATAACCTACTCAACTACTAACCTAGAAACCGAGAAGATTAGAAATTTTAGAGGGACTGAAAGTCTCAAGTGCAGGCATGGAGGGACTAGATTTGGAAGGAGAATCCAAATTCAGAGGAAGTTGGATATCAATATCTTGATGGAGAGGTTGATTCTCAATGTCAAAATTATTTGAATCAACCAAAATAGAGAATTTATTAGGATTAGTAGGGCTAGGGTATACCTCTTCACTTGACTCAGGAGAAGGAGATGGAGTAATGACAACTTGCTTGCATTTACCAATAATCTTAGGAGGATGCGACACTAGCGGAGGATTGCCATTCTTGAGGATGATGATGCCTTTGTTACTAGGATGATGTCCTTTCCTGGCTTGTCTAAATATTTTTCTAGGTCCCACATTCTTCCATCCTTGGTTGTTATGATGAGAACCATTAGCTTCATTCTTTTTGAAATGTTGTACCTAAAGACCTTGAACTAGAGGTTTTTGATTGAAAGCATCAACAAACTTGGTAAAGAACACAAGTTTATATTGAGAGGGGGGGTGAACAGTATAAGACCACTTTTTAATTTTTCTTCCAATTAAATAGTATGTTGTGTATAGATAGCAATATCAATAGCAATAGTCAAAGCAATGCACAAAATACAATACACAATAGAGACACCACAATTTATGTGGTTCACCCAATGTGGGCTACTCCATAGAGAAAATATTTTACTAAAACTTTCTCAATAAATATCTTTGGGAATCACTTCCAATTACAATGTTTATGGATCTATGTCCAAAGGAGATGTTGATACCCTAATCTCAAGTTCGTTGATCTCTTCCACAAGAGAACTCTTTCCCCTTCTGCTCTAGCTATGTGATCTTCTAGAATAATTTGTATCTCTACTAAATGGTGGACCTCTCTCCACTTGAAGACTCCTCACTCAGATCTGTCTTCAACTGTGTTGGTTGCTAGATATCTATCCATCAAGAATTTTTCCTCTATACTATGTCACCTCCAAAGCTCTATCAATAGGCTCACTAAGAACCTACTCAATAGGCTCACACAGAACCTGCTTAACAAGCTCACACAAAACTTGTCAAATCTACTCTAGAAAGCTCACCAAGAACTTTCCCAAATATGCTCTAGCAAGCTCACCAAGAACTTGCCCAAATATGCTCTAGCAAGCTCACCAAGAACTTGCTCAAATCTACTCTAGCAAGCTCACAAAGAACTTGCTCAAATATGCTCCAAAAAATCTATCCCAAAATTGTCCTAAAATCTATCCCAAAGGCCTTCTCACAGGATCAATAAATCATGCACAAAACTTCCACAAATCTATCCAAAAATCTTTTGTAAAAGCCTTCTCAAAGGCTCAACCAATCATGCTTAAGTAGTACTAAAAAATAATCCACAAATATATCAAGGCAAGGCTCAAATATGAACTCAACAATGAATGGCAATGCACTCTTTAATGAATGACAATAATGATCTACAATTCTCTCAACTCAAATCAACTCATAGAAGCATAAATAGAATTGTTAGAGACTCAATATGTTCTAATATCAATCTCAACTCAACTCAACTCAAGTCTTGTAGAACCATAAAGAGAATTGTTAGAGACTCAATATGTTCTAAACTCAATCTCAACTCATCAATCTCATAGAAGCATAAAGAGAATTGTTAGAGACTCAATATGTTCTATACTCAAATCCCAATCTCAACTCAAATCAATCACAACTCATCAATCTCATAGAAGCATAAAGATAATTGTTAGAGACTCAATATGTTCTATACTCAAATCCCAATCTCAACTCAAATCAGAATTATAGAATAGTTTGTTTCATGGAACTTGAACAATCACACCACTCAATTACTTGACTAGGCTCAATCAACTCAACTCAACCAATCACCACAAGGGATAACTCTTCTTCACAAACCCTAGTCCAAGTATGCATCAACTAACTCAAATTTTTCCAACAATGCTCAACCAAATATCACATAACAATTATACTCATGTTATTTTCTAAATTAAGTTCTTTCACAACTAATGAGCTTCAACAACTATGCTTATAAAACAAGGTTTAGAAACAAATCTCAATTCAAAAAACCTTGAAGCATTCAACCAACCACTTTTGAAAAGGAAACCACAAACAATCCTTTTCCCTCCAATGATATTTCAAAAATCAACCACCATAAAAAATCAATAGGAGAATGTGCCCATACCTTTTATGAAGATGAAAAAACCTCTTTGTAAATTTTCCACAATCACAAAATTCTTTTGCCAATCTTCACAAGGGTTAGTAGATCACAAAATAATCAACATTACTCCACTTTTCAATAATCATCACCAAGGCATTTAATTGCACAACTTCCTTATCTCTCCTAAAACCACTTGTACCATAAAATAAAATAAATCAAAAAATTGCATAACATTTTCACTCCCAAAACCACTTATACCATAAAATAAAATAAATCACAATATTGCATACCTTGTCACCTCATAAAAGAATTAATCCTCTTGAAAAATAACAAGGTAAACTTCACTTTTGGAACCCCTTTGTAAAATCAGAAATATCTCTTTACACACACCTTATTTCTCCTTCTAAATAAGTTAGTCAAATAGCCCTCGAAATAATATTTTCGACAATATATAATATGCCCACTTTCCGAAATAAATTGAAACCTTTACATATATATATATATATATATATATATATATATATATATATATATATATATATAATGCCAACCTCCATTAATTGCACATAGGTCGGCCCTCCATTAATTTAAAATTAAACTTTAAACTTTAATATCTTCATCACCGGAGGTCCTTTTTCGATGAAACAAAATTCCACCTTGGCTTTTAAGAAAATCCCTTTCCACATAAGCCCACCATGGTTTTAAATAAAATATTTTATTTTTCCTGCCTTGGTTTTCATAAAAACCCTGTATATATCCATGCTCTCCGAAATATCATAGATGATTATCTATGAAGTGCTTTTGCCACCAAAACCAAATATGATCCATGTGACATAAATGATCCATGTGACATCAATGACAACATAAAATGCCTCAAATTAACTCAAATTTCCAACAATCTCCCCCTTTGTCATTGATAGCAACACCTCTAATGCAAACACCACAATCACTGCAAAAACCATCTTTGAGAACCAAAGCTTCTCCCCCTGAATCAAAGATGCTCCCACTGACTCAATAATCTCTATGGAGGCTGCTCCCCATAACTCAATACTCTTTTTGGAGGCTGCTCCCCTAACTCAAATCTCTCCCCATTTGACATCAGTGGCAAAAGGGACACTTATGGGGCTAAAATATATGACTCTTAAGCTTAGCCCCCTCATCACCTTCTCTCTTGAGGTGATTAATTTTGGGGTAGGAGTATATTTACTCTCATATTACATTGTTCCTTTAATTTTTCAACTTCCTTCCACATATTTCTGATATCATTTTCTCGGTGAATTACTTGATCTTCATGTCTAGAACCTTTTTTACCTTCTTGCCTTGAACCTGTTTGGAATTGAGTCCTACACCATCTTGCAATATGCCCAAAGTTATTGCAATTAAAACACTTGATATTGTAGCATTTGGATGGAGCCCATGTCCTAAAATTATTATTAAAATAATTTTCATATCCATTCCTTTCCTGAACCCTGTATTGTGAAGCTCTGTTTTCATGACCATTATAACCATGACTTCTAAATTGTGTAGCTCTAAAACCAAAACCATGTTGCTCATTTTATTTGCACTAAAAATCTCTATGACCAATCCTGTTGCATGAGAATCAATGTCCCTAAAAACCATACCTTCTTCCCTTGAAGTTTCTTCTAGCAAAATCAAACTTCTTTGATCCATGTATCCTATAATGTATAGCCCTGTGTCCAAATCCATTACAAGAAAAACAATATCCTTGAAAATACCTTTTTTCATGACTTTTTTCCTCATACCTTTCTTGACCATTACACTTATGATCATCTTCAACTTGTGCATTGCATTCTTAAACCTTATTTGTAGCATCTAAAACCTCTTCGTTGCCTTTCTCTTCAAGACTTTATTTTCTCTTTGAGATTGAATTTTATTGGAAGTAAGATACAACCTTAAAAAAGTTTCCACTCCTTTTTGAATATTTTTATCCAATGTATCATGTCTTGCCATTGTTACCCTTAGTTCTTCATTCATCCTCTCTTCTATCCTTTTTGCATTTTGAAACTCTTCTCTGAGATTATTGATTGTTTGAAGTAGTTCTTCTCTGATTTTGACATCTGTTCGAATCTTATTTTCAAGATTCCTGTATTCTTCTTTTAACCTTTTGATTTCTGATTTTTGTTTACTTGGCTCATCCTATTCCTTTTCTATTACCAAAAATGAGACTTATTTGTTTTCACTGCTGCTAGAATTGTCACTAGAACTATTGCTTTCTTTTTCAAATACACTTTTGTTGTAATTGTTGTAGTATGTGCAATTATCATATATATGCCCAAAATATCCACATATGAAGCATTTTAGTATCCTTAGACCTTTATTGTACCTATCTACTTTCTCAATGGCTATGAAAAGCTCTTCATGTATTTCTTCAATAGGCATATCCTCTTCTTCAATGCCTAGGAATAGGTGTTCTTTATTTTATTCACTTCTTCCAAAGAATGTACATTCTTCTTCATCTGAATGATATTTATCACTGTAATCTAAATAATCACTTTCTTCTATAATGTAGTAAGATTTCTTTGCCAAATTTACCTTGGAATATTCTTCATAAGTATTCCTCAACTTGGTCCACATCTCATTAGCTAAAGTACATACCATGACCTTTGCAAAATTTATCTCACGTAGCCCACTCAAAATACAATTCATTGCTCTTGCATTTATCTCAACCAATTTCTTGGTAGTCTTATCTTCATCAGGATCACCTTCAACCTTATACTATTTTTCAACCATCTGCCATACCTCATATCCTTGTGATATCAAGTAGTTCTTCATTCTCATGCTCCAGAAAGCATAATTGTTACCATCAAACAATGGAGCCTTATTTGAAGATAATCATTTCTGTGAATCCATCTGTGTTCTTGTAGAATATCCCCTCAAGATGTTAGCATTTATGAAGGATCCCGCTCTAATTGAAGAACACAAGCTTATACTGATAGGGGGCGTGAACAATATAAGATCACTTTTTAATTTTTCTTCCAACTCAATATTATGATGTGTATAGATAACAGTATCAATAGAAGTAATAAAAGTAATGCACAAAATGCCATACACAATAGAGATACCATAATTTACGTGGTTCACCCAATGTGGGCTACTCCACGAAGAAAAATATTTTACTAAAACTTTCTCAATAAGTCTCTTTGGGAATCACTCCCAATTACAATGTTTATGGATCTATGTCCAAAGAAGATGTTGATCCCCTAATATCAAGTTAGTGGATCTCTTCCATAGGAGAAATATTTCTCCTTCTGCTCTGGCTATGTGATCTTCTACAAGACTTTGTCTCTCTGCTGCATTGACTGGTGGACCTCTCTCCACTTGAAGACTCCTCACTCAGATATGTTTTCAACTGTGTTGGCTGTTGGATCTCTATCCATCGAGACTCTGTCATCTATACTCTGTCACCTCCAAATCTCTATCAATAGGATCACACATAACCTTCTTAACAAGCTCACATAGAAATTGTCAAATCTATGCTACAAACTCATGAAGAACTTGCCCAAATATGCTCTAGCAAGCTCACCAAGAACTTGACCAAATATACTCTAGCAAGATCACCAAGAACTTTCCCAAATCTGCTCTAGCAAGGTCACCAAGAACTTTCCCAAATATGCTCTAGTAATCTCACCAAGAACTTGCCCAAATATGCTCTAGCAAGCTCACCAAGAACTTGCCCAAATCTTCTCTAGCAAGCTCACCAAGAACTTTATCCAAAAATCTATCATAAAAGCCTTCTCAAAGGCTCAACCAATCATGCTTAAGTAGTACTCAAAACTCATCCACAAATCTATCAAGGCAAGGCTCAAATATGAACTCAAAAATGAATGGCAATGCACTCTTTAAAGAATGACAACAATGATCCACAATGCTCTCAAATCAACTCAAATCATAGAAGCATAAAGAGAATTGTTAGAGACTCATTATGTTCTAATATCAATATCAACTCAACTCAAATCAAGTCTTGTGGAACCATAAAGAGAATTGTTAGGGACTCAATATGTTCTAAACTCAATCCCAGCTCAAATCAATATCAACTCATCAATCTCATATAAGCATAAAGAGAATTGTTAGAAACTCAATATTTTCTATACTCAAATCCCAATCTCAACTTATATCAATCACAACTCATCAATATCATAGAAGCATAAAGATAATTGTTAGAAACTCAATATGTTCTATACTAAAATACCAATCTCAACTCAAATCAGAATTATAGAATAGTTTGTTTTATGTAACTTGAATAATCACACCACTCAATTACTTGACTCGGCTCAATCAACTCAACTCAACCAATCACCACAAGGGATAACTCTTCTTCACAAACCCTAGTCCAAGTATGCATAAACCAACTCAAATATTTCCAACAATGCTCAACCAAAAATCTCACATAACAATGATACTCGTGTTATTTTCTAAATTTAGTTCTTTAACAACCAATGATCTTCAAAAACTATGCTTATCAAACAAGGTTTAAACACAAATCTCAATTTAGAAAACCTTGAAGCATTCAACCAATCACTTTCGAAAAGGAAACCACAAACAATCCTTTTCCCTCCAATGATATTTTAGAAATCAACCACCATAAAAAATCAATAGGAGAATGTGCCCATACATTTTATGAAGATGAAAAAACCTCTTTGTAAATTTGCCACAATCACAAAATTCTTTTGTCAATATTCACAACGGGTAGTAGATCACAAAATAATCAACATTACTCCACTTTTCAATAATCATCACCAAGGCCTTTAATTGCACAACTTCCTTATCTCTCCTAAAACCACTTGTACCATAAAATAAAATAAATTAAAACATTGCATAACCTTTTCACTCTCAAAACCACTTATACCATAAAATAAAATAAATCACAATATTGCATACCTTGTCACCTCATGAAAGAATTAATCATCTTGAAAAAGAACAAGGAAAATTTCACTTTTGGAACCCCTTTGCAAAATATGAAATATCTCTTTACACACACCTTATTTCTCCTTATAAATAAGTTAGTCAAATATCCGTCGAAATAGCCTTTCCGACGATATATAATATGCCCAATTTTCAAAATAAATTGAAACCTTTACATATATATATTCTAACCTCCATTAATTGCACATAGGTCGGCCCTCCATTAATTTAAACATAAAATTTAAACTTTAATATCTTCATCATCAGAAGTCCTTTTTCGATGAAACAAAATTCCATCTTGGCTTTTAAGAAAAGCCCTTTCTACACAAGCCCACCATGGTTTTAAATAAAACCTTTTATTTTGCCTACCTTGGTTTTCATAAAAACCTTGTATATATCCATGCTCTCCAAAATATCATAGATGATTATCTATGAAGTGCTTTTGCCACCAAAACTAAATATGATCAATGTTAAATCAATGACAAGATAAAATTCCTCAAATTAACTCAAATTTCCAACACTTGGATCGAAGAGAAGGGCACTGAGCCCTCAAGTGACCTTGTGTATGGAATTCCACACAATAAGCAGGTTTGTTTTCATATTCAATGGCTTGTTTGCAGTAAAATCCACTATATTCAAGTTCAACGAAAGTTGGGAGTTTTGAATCAAGGTTGGAATTCACACAAATTCTTGCTACTATATTTTTTGACCTGGTAAGGGTAGCATGATAAATGGAAACCAAGGTCCCAATAGTCTTTGCAATAGCTGCAAGGATATTCGGATACCAGCAATGCCAAGGAAGATTAGGAAGCCTTACCCAATTAGGGGCAAAGTTAATACTTGGAGTTTTTGGGTTAAAATCAAAGGTTTCATTTGCATAGAAAAAAGAATTTCCCTCCAAATAAACCAAGGACCCCCTATGAGGATTTGTATAGCATCATCACTATCACTGAAATGAATCCCAAAAAATCCTCTGGTAAGACCAAATATTTCTGATGAACCTTGAGGCTTCCATTTGAATAGATACCAACTACAAATAACTTCTAGATTTGGATGCCCTCCAATTATTTTTTTGAATAAATTAAAAGATGTAGCAGAAAGATATTTCTGGGCAACATTATCAGGGATTTTTACCTTGGAGCCAACAGGTTCAATTGGAGAGGTAGGCTCCACAAAATGTTGATGTTTATCGCTTCCTACGACTTGTTCAAAAGTCATGTTTTAAGATCTGGGTCACTCCAAAGGAGGTGGTCCATGAGGGTCACCCTTATCTGGTGGTTCATCACCCCAAAAACCAATGGGATTGTCAGAAAAATAATCAGTGGTGTCCTCCACAACAGTTACTTTGCCATACTGGTTACTTTCAATGTTTCCTTGAGCTCCAAAATTTTGAATTTGGGTTTTCTCGCCCAGAGAATTTTGAAAAATAGGGTTCCCTCTAGAATAGTGAATACAACCAGAAGTCATTGTTCCTTTTGAGAATTTTGATAGATTTCCTAATTTGCTTGGCTTACCTTTCTTCATAGATGGTCCAAAATTTGGTTTTCTCCTTTCTCTTAGAATTCTTGGTTTATTCTTCTTCTCTATTCTCAAACTAATAGCTTTTTTATTCTTCATTTTCCTCGTTTGGTTCTATTTTTCTTAAATCGATAGCTCATTGGTTCTTCCATTTTCTTAGACGTTCCAATATCTGGTTCTCTCTTTCTTCAAACTGATAGCTCTCTAGTTTACCCTAGATTTTAGGTAGCTTATCCTGGATGATTAGTGCACTCTTATTTTCTAGATATTTAGCTCACTAATATGATCTTGTTTCAACAGTCTAATAGTGCTTATAATATTTCTCCAAAACTTCCTTTATAGCTCCTTATTCTATGTGTTTTATTTGGCATATACTTTCCTTTTATTTTGTGTTCTTTATTTGGCTTTAGCATTGTATGCTTACTCCAATTTTGTATGCCTTATATTACTCTATATGTCTTATCTAATTCTGTGTAAATGGTTCTACAAATACTTTATGTATGCTTTTATGAAAGTTTTTTGTGAGTCTTAACTTATGTAAGCTTCTTGAGCCTCTTCAATAGTATAGGCCTCTTTGGCATTCTTCAATAATGCAAGCCTATTTGACCTTCTTCAATAATGTAGGCCTTTTTGGGTTTCTTCAATAATTGCAAATCTCTTGGAATTTCTCTTCATTGTAGGTCTCTTTTGGACCTTTTCTTTGATGTAGTTTTCTTTACCATTTTCTTTACTTTTATATTCTTTGTACTTGGTACTTCTTCTCTCTATGTTGTGATTCACTTCTTTTCTTTATATCTTACTGCTTTCTTCTTTTTGGTATACTTCTTTATTTCATATAGGAAGCTTGAATGTTATCAATATCTATAGGAAGATTTGAATGTTATTGTATCTCTTTCGTAGTATTTGTAGAATATATTTCTCCTCTATCAATCTAAAATATTCAATATTTTAGGTTGCACCTAAGAACCCAATATGATTCTCCTCCTTGCTAGAGAACTCAATACCAATGTTAGGGTGACTTTGAATGTACTCGAATGACCAAATATATTTTGATTTGATTCTTTGTCAATGTTAAATGTCTAACTTTTATACTAACTTGGCCCTTTATCTCAATATAGATGAGTCCTAGTCTTCACTAGTTTTCCATCAACCAAGTGGAAAGACCCTAGTTTTCAAGTCAAGGTGACTATTATTTGTTCCCTTAAACTCTACTTAATATGACCTTTAAAAATAAAATCGAAGTCTGCACTGCCTTCAAAGTGGATAGACTCTAAATTAACTTTATCAAAAGTGAAAAATATTAATTAATAGTGGTGGATTAATGAACTCTAACAAAATGGATAGAGTCAGGTGGTAGATATGATACCACTATTGCATTTTTAAGTATTTCTACCACAAAATACCATAGGTCCCAATATAAGATATCCATAATATTAAAGTTCAAAATAATATTATAAGAAGATTTCACCTATAGAAAATATACAAATCTCATATAGATCAACAACATTAAAAATACTTCAAATATTATTCATAAATCTAGAGTACAATATTGAGATAGTTTCTCACTTCATACAAGTTATAGGTATTTGTCTCCATAATATAGTTACACAAGATAACTCTTCAAATTCTTAACTATTACTTTTCACATGACATTTGGATTCTTATTTTACCGCTTGCATAGAAGACTCTCAGTCTTCTAAAATGACACATGTACATATCCTAAACATCCTAATATATCAAATATTGTAATATTATCTAATAAAAATAAACTATATATAGTAACTAACTTTTGATGGTACTCCTTATCCTGATAACTAAACAATCCTTCTTAGCAACTATCACTTATGTTGCAAATTCGTAGAACAACTTAGTCCCTCCAAGCATTTCAACATTAAATATCCTCAGCATACATAATTCCTAACATTGTGGCACCTCTTTTCCTAGCAACAATACCAAAAAGTGATGGGCCTAAGCTTTTCCACTTTAATTATCAAACCAAGATTACAATTTTAAAAGAGATATGCTATGTATGAACCAATGAAAGGATGTTATGCAGTTTAATGGTTCTATTTTCTATAGCTATTACAAAAAAATAGTAACTAGAAATTATTGAATACATATCTATAGCTACTGTAGAAATAAATAAAACCTACCTACAACCTTATTCCTATTTAGCAAGAACAAGGTGGGCCCTACATAGATAATCTAGATCTGAATTCTTCCCTACAACTAATTACTATTTGATTACAAAACTTAATTTAGCATAATTATAGGAAACAATAAGTTTAGTATAAAAATAGCAACAACATTTTTTTATCAAAATAACACTTTATTCATACTAGAATTCCTTTAGGTAAAAATGCCTTACAAAGGATAATGTCTAAAAGTGAACAAATTAACTCTTTATTAATTATATTTTAAATGTAATTAAGAGTAATTGGTGGTTCCTTTCATGTGAGTCAAAAATAACTAAATGAAATATATTTAGTGGAGGTATCCCTTGTGGTTTGAATCCTACACTTATCAATTACTAAAAAATAATGTAATGATGACTAACTTTCCTATAAAACATAAAAAATTACAATTAAAATGTTAAATTTTACTAACGCTTAAAATATTAATCTTACCATATATAGACAACCCTTATTAAATATATTATTAATTAGAATTATAAAACTAAATCTTACTGTATATAAAATAATATAATATTTTTAATACAAATGCCATCTATTGGGTCGCATCATTTAATAACGAAACAAACGTGAAATGGATATTTTAGAAAATAAAATTTGACAAGCATCGGTCCATGTGGGAGAGTTGGAGAGAAGTGGGTAGTTGAAACTTTGGTGTTGGAGAGGTCCCAGGTTCAAATCTCTCCCTCTCATATGTTGCAGATATGCTATGTAATAGTTATTAGGGACCCTATTGTTGGAATGGAGACCGATTATCCAATATTAACATAGCAAGAAAAATGTAACAACAATAGCTCGTGTTGAGAATGACGATAGGCAGAGTTATTGGGAGTTTCAATGCGCCGTGTGAAGAAGGCTCAAGTTAATCGTGTGAAGAAGGCTCAAGCCAGGCTTTCCATTTGTGGCGAAATAGAATATAGTTATGGTTATAAAAAACATTAATGATATTATGCTAGGGTGCCTGACATATATATATATGTCATGATATATATGATATATGTAATGTATTTTTGTGTATGAGTCTCAAGCTAAGCAGGAGTTTTCATTTATGGTGTAATAGAATATAGTTATGGTTATAACAAACATTAATGATATTATGCTATTCACAGGGTGCCTGACATATATATATATATATATATATATATATATATATATATATATATATATATATATATTATATATATATATATATATATATATATATATATATTTTTTTTTTTTTTATTATATATATATATATATTTATATATATATATATATATATGTCATGATATATGATATATGTAATGTATTGTTGTGTATGAGTCGGAGCTATGTAGAGTGGTAATGTCTATCAAGAGAAATACAGAGACTGTTCAAAATAGTAAGAGTGTGTGTAATCTCTAGCATTGATTGTTCATCAGAGATAGAACAAGAAGGAGGTACTATTGTTGTATTTCTCTCTGGACTTAATGTCTCCAAGCACAAGGACTAGAATCTTCTCCAGGGATGTAACCCACATTTGGTGAACCTCGTTAAATTTTTGTGTTTCTCCTTTTTTTTGGTTTACATTCTTGTTTACTGTTCTGAGTTTATTTCTTCATGCAAAAAAGTAACATATGAATTTCATCTTATAGCTCTTGATTCATATTCCTCAAATAGTGAATTTTTGTTTGGTTCCAAAAAGTGGTTTCAGAGTGTTTGTGTTGGTGCTTGAAAATTGCGTATGAGTTTCTGATTGATCAGGCAAAATAATATGGTAGAAGAAAGACTAAGGATAAAAAAATTCAATGGCACAAATTTCTAGTATTGGAAAATGCAAATGGAATATTATTTGTATCAAAGAGATCTCTGTTTGTCTCTCTTGGATAAAGCAAAGAAACCTAGCACAATGAGTGATGTTGATTAGGAACTTTTGAACATGAAGGCATTGGGAGCTATAATATTACATCTTAGCTCAAGTGTGGCCTTTAATATCTCCAAAGATAAGTCAGCCAAAGGTGTCATGGATGCATTAGAGAAGATGTATGAGAAGCCTTCAGCCTCTAATAAGGTACATCTTATGAAAAAGTTGTTTAATTTAAAAATTAATGAAGGTGGAAATATTCAAGACCATGTGAGTAATTTCAATAGTGTGGCATATCAATTAAATTCAATAAATATTGATTTTGATGATGAGATCAAAGCATTGTTAATCTTGTGCTCTCTTCTTGAAAGTTGGAATACATTTGTTATGGTTGTTAACAATATTTTTTCTAACTCAAATCTTGTGCTTGATGAAGTTATTGGTACAATACTTAGTGAGTATATGAGGAGGAGATACTCGGGTGAAACTTCTACATCTAGTTAAGCTCTCACTACTGAAACTAGAGGGATATCAAGAAAAAATAGAAGGATTAGATCAAGAGGTAAGTCAAGAGGTAGATCTCAATCTCAATCAGGTAGAGGTAAAAAGAATTTGAAATGTTGGTATTATGGCAAAAAGGGTCAGCTAAAGAGAGAATGTAGAAACATAATGAATAAATATGACAATGATGGTAATGCTAGTTCAAGTGGGAGTCAAAAAGCCAATATTACAAATGAAATATTACAAGATGCACTTATAATATCTCTTGATAGAAATAGTGAATATTGGGTGATTGATTCAGGTGCTTCTTTTCATGTTACCTCTCATAGAGTACTTTGTTGATTATAAAGCAGGTGACTATGGTGAAGTATTGTTTGGTAATTAATTTCCATGTAAAATTGATGGAATTGGTACAATAGCAATGAAAATCCCTAATGGTACACAATAAAAATTTTATGAAACAAGACATATTCCATATTTAAAAAGAAATATCATTTCAGATAACAAATTGGATAAGGAAGGGTATATGATTTAATTTGGTAATCTATCTTGGAAAGTAACTAAAGGATCATTAGTAGTAGCAAAAGGTTCAATGCTAGGCACTTTGTATTTACTTACCAATGTCTTGAGCTATTCTATGAATCTTGTTTTAGCATAAGAGAGTGCAACCATATGGCATAATAGACTTGGACATATGAGTGAAAGAGGTATGAAAATATTACACTCTATAAAGTTGCTTCCTAATTTGAAAGAGGTTGATTTGGGATTTTGTGAAGATTGTGTTTATGGAAAAAAATAAGAGTGAGTTTCTTAAAGGTGGGTAAAGAAAGAAAGAAAGAAAGAAAATTTGGAACTTGTACACACTGATTTGTGGGGACCTTCACAAACAACATCACTTGGGGGCTCATATTACTTTGTGACATTTATTGATGATTGCACTAGAAAAACATGGGTATTTCCTCTCAAAATAAAAAATGATGTGTTTGAGGCATTTAAGGTTTGGAAAGCATTCATATAAAATGAAACTAATAAAAGGGTTAAATGTCTCAAATTGGATAATGGTGGTGAATTTTGTAGAAAATAATTTGATCATTTTTGTTCACAAAATGGCATTAGAAGAATTAAGGTAGTTCCTAGAACACCTCAAGAAAATGGGGTGGCTGAAAGGATGAATAGGACTATCTTGGAAAGGGCAAGAAGAATGAGGATACATGTTGGTTTAGCTTTGTTTCTTTGGGCTAATGTGGTTGATATTTTTGTGTATTTAATTAATAGGTGTCCTTCTACTACTTTGGATGGAGGAATTCTAGAGGTAGCATGGATAGGTAAAAAGGTGAATTATTCTTTCCTAAGAGTCTTTGGTTGTGAGGCTTATGCACATATTGAGAAGGAATATAGAAATAAATTAGATGCAAAGTCTCAAAAGTATTATTTCATTGGGTATGGTGATGATGGCTTGGAATATAGATTATGGGACAAAGATAATCATAAAGTCATCAGGAGTAGAGATGTAATTTTCAATGAAAGGTGCTTGTATAAAGACAGATTGCAAGAGAAGAAAAAGCAAAGGGAAGAATAAAAGTATGTGATTCTTGATGATGATGAAGAGCAAAGCAAGCCTAAGATTCAAATAGAAGCTCATCCACAACCACAACCAAAACCACAACCACAAGAATAAGAACAAGAAGAAGAACCACACAACCCACTTGCGACTATGAGAAGATCCTCAAGGACAAGTAAAATTCCTCAAAATTTATCTGATTATGCAATTTCTACAAGGGTAAGTAAGTCACCGAATCCATTTTGCCCTGCACTTCATTATGTGTTATATACTGATTCCGGTGAACCTGAGTGTTTTGATGAAGCAAAAAAAATGAGTACACGGGACAAATGGGAGCTTGCTATGAAGGAAGAAATGGACTCATTACTTCAAAATCAAACATGGGATTTGGTGAAGCTTCCTAAGGGCAAGAGAGCCTTTACAAACAAATGGTTGTACAGTTTAAAGGATGAAGGAAATAGTAAGCAAAGGTATAAGGCTAGGCTTGTGGTAAAAGGTTTTGCTCAAAATAAAGGAACCGATTATGATGAAATTTTCTCATTGGTTGTCAAGATGACATCAATTAGAACAATTCTTAGTATTGTTGCTTCAAAAAACTTATTTCTGGAATAATTGGATGTGAAAACAACATTCCTTCATGGAGATTTGGAGGAGGAAATCTATATGCAACAACCTGAAGGGTTTGAGGTAAAAGGTAAAGAGGGTCTTGTATGTAGATTGAAAAAGAGCTTGTATGGCCTCAAACAAGCTCCAAGGCAATGGTATTTGAAATTTGATACATCATGGAAAAATAAAAGTTTATGAGATTTGAATCAGACCATTGTCTTTCTTTCAAAAGAACATGTAAATAAAATTATGTTATTTTGCTCTTGTATGTGGACGACATGCTTGTTGCAGGAACTAGCAAAAAGGAAATTGATTATCTCAAGGAAAAGTTATCCAAAACATTTAGCATGAAGGATTTGTGTGAGGCAAGACAAATCCTTGGTATGAATATCACAAGAGATAGATAAAACCACATTCTCACATTATCCCAAGAAGACTACATTGAGAAGGTATTAAAGAGGTTCAACATGAATAATGCAAAGAGTGTTGCACAACCCTTGGGACCTCAATTCAAGCTTTCAAAGGAATTGTGTCCAAGAACACAAGAGGAAGAATATCATATGAAGAATATTTCCTATGTTTCAATGGTTGGAAGCTTGATGTATGCAATGGTGTGCACTAGATCGAATATTGCACAACTAGTGGGAGTGGTGATTAGGTATATGAGCAATCCAAGTAAAGAGCATTAGCAAGCGATAAAATGGATTCTCATATATTTGAGAGGTACATCCAAATATGCATTACATTTTGGAGGATCTAATGTTTTCTTGAAAGGTTTTTTAGATTCTGATATGGGAGGTGATCGATATGGTGGAAGGAGTAACACAGGATATGTATTTACCATTGGTGGAACAACGGTGAGTTGGATTTCAAAACTCCAACAAGTTGTGGCTTTATCTACTACTGAATTAGAGTATGTTGTTGCTACTGAGGCAAGCAAGGAGTTGATATGGTTAAAGAGATTGATGAATGATTTGGGTAAGGATCAAGAAGATGCAACTCTATGGAGTGATAGTCAAAGTGTTATTCACCTTGCAAAGAACTTGGTATTTCACTCTAGGATGGTTTAATCAGACATGACAAAACTCACACCTCTCATAATTCAGCAGACATGTTGACAAAAGTTGTGACAAAGGAGAAATTGAGCTACTGCTCAATTTCTATTGGTCTCAAGGAGTAAGAGGCTAGGATGAGAAGTTTTCAGTACCTTGTTGTTGTGTGGAGTAGTGTATCGGTTTCTAAGTGGGATATTTTTGGAATGAATCCCGATTCACCAATAGTCACATAGCAAGGAAAATGTAACAACAATAGCCCATGTTGAGAATGACGAAAGGCAAAGTTGTTGGGAGTTTTAATGCATCGTGTGAAGAAGGCTCAAGCCAGGCAGGAGTTTCCATTTGTGGTGGAATAGAATATAGTTATGGTTATAACAAAAATTAATGATATTATGCTATTCATAGGGTGCCTGATAGATATATATATCCACACTCTTACTATTTTGAACAGTCTCTGTATTTCTCTTGATAGACATTACCACTCTACATAGCTCTGACTCATACACAAAAATGCATTATATATATCATATATATCACGGCATATATATGCCGTGATATATATGATATATATAATGTATTGTTGTGTATGAGTCAGAGCTATGTAGAGTGGTAATGTCTGTCAGGAGAAATACAGAGAGACTGTTCAAAATAGTAAGAGTGTGTGTAATCTTTGGCATTGACTGTTCATCAGAGATAGAACAACAAGGAAGTGTTATTTTTGTATTTCTTTTTGGACTTAATGGCTCCAATCACAAGGACTAGAAGCTTCTCTGGGGATGTAGTCCACACTAGTTGAACCTCATTAAATTTTTATGTCTCTCCTTTTTTGTGGTTTCAATTCTTGTTTATTGTTTTGGGTTTATTTCTTCATGCATAAAGTAACATAAAATTTTAATCTTATAGTTCTTGATTCATATTGCTCAAATAGTGAATTTATGTTTCGTTCCAACACCTACTGGAGGTGTGATTATCCACTTGCTTAATGTAATCATGTACTTTAATGATGAAATGACCAACATTTAAAAAAAAATTGACAAGCCAAGTTGCTTTAAATCTAGGAATTTCCAAATTGTTTCCACAAGGCACCACGTGCGAGTTTTATCATTAAGAGAATTTGTTGCTTCTTGGCAAATATGTAGCTTCCTCGAACGAAATGAGATTAATAAATCATCTTCTCCATCGTAATCAAATTATTAAAGTTAATATCTAATGAAGTAGGGGTATTTCTCCCACCAAAAATTTTTAGAGTTTGTACTTAGCTTACCACATTTGACATATTTAAGGAGTAAATCTGAAACAAAAAAAAAATATGCTACTTGAGTGTTGAGTGTGTTGAAAAGATAAAGCATAATCAAACACACACTTAATAATATTAAAAAAAACCGATACGAATTACACAAGAACAACATAACAAAACACAAACATGACAAAAACAACAAAATGCAACCAATAAAAACATGAAAAACAAAAACAACCAAAACCTAAAAAATAAAAATAAAACAAAAAAAACAACCAACAAACAAAAACAAAACATAGAAAACACTCACACACAAAAACACAAAAATACCAATTAACACAAACATACAGAAACACAAGAACACGGACAACAAATACAAGAACAATAACAAAAAAAAAAACAAAACAACAATTACACAAGAACAACAAAAGACAACACAAAAAAACATAAAACAAAACAAAAAAACACACTCCTCAAAAAAATAAAGAAAAAAAGAAAAAAGGAAAAAGAAAAATATTGAACACAACAATGACCTTTCTAGACCAAAATATTTTCTAGGCAAGAAATAATAGAAGAAATAAAAGAAAGATTAGTTTGATCTAGGGAACTAAAATACCCCGACCGAACCAAAGAGAAGAAATAATAAACTAGGTACCTCCAAAACTGGAGCCATCCAAAGAAATGATAGAAAGAAGAGCTTCCCTTATTTGTGAAGCCCACCATCTTCACACCATCTAGGAAGGTGGCCATAGCAAGTAATCACCTTTGTACAAAGCCCAATTAGCTAAAGCATTAGCACTCTTGTTCTAATCTCTGACCACATGATTGTAATCAACTTTCAAAAATCTCGTCTGGATTAACTGAATCTTCTCAATAATTCTTTTTATTCTCCAATCAACCTTATTTTTAGGAGTCTTCAAAATATTAACCATGAGTTGAGAGTCAGACTCAACTAGAACCTTTTCTTATCCAACCTCAGTAGCCTCTTGAAGGCCTCTAAGGATACCATACCACTCAACAAGATTATTGGGTAGAATACCCAAATTCTCAGCAAAAGTAGAAACCAGGGAGCCATCTGAAAGTCTACCAATTTATCCCATGCTTGCTTTTCCAAGGTTCCCTCTAGAGGCTCCCTCAGTATTGACTTTTCCAAAATCCTTAGAAGGAGGTTGTCAATTTCTTGCTCTATCCATCTTGCAATTACTCACATTCCCTTTAAGCTGGTTGCCTTTAGAAAGAGTTAACCTTCAATCTTTGCGTCACTTGATCTCATTTTTGGTGGGAGCTTTGAGGGTGATTAAGGAGTTGTAAAATATAGTGAATATCCTTCCTATCTTGATTAAATTTTGGTTATTCCTTTTATTCCAAATATTCTAAAGAAGAATGATAGAATCCATTTAAACTAATTATCTAATAAAATGATCAACACCTTCTTATTTAAACGAATGCTTCCAAAATTATTTAAAAGTAAAAAATTGAAGTGCCATTAAAGTTTAGAACTTGAATGAAAAGTTGAATGCAAGGAATAAAGAATTATTTTTACTAACTACTACGAGCATAAGAAAAAGTCTTACACAAAACAAAACATAAAATAAAGCGTCTCTTTACGCTTATTTTTGCAGATCTAAATAAATTAAGGTGAGAATTTTATTTACATATTCAAGGAACTTAATCAGGTTAATCTCTGACTTGTTCACGTCCACAAGATAAGAACGGGATACAATAAGAACAGGATATTGTAATGGTAAGAATAAATGGGTTTGATTAGTGTTTGGAAGTATAACTAATCAAGTTTTCGTTTTCAGTCTGAAAGAAACACAGGCCAGCAAATAGTAGCTGGATTAAAATAATTTAAGAAAACATTTATAAAACTTAGTAGCTGGATTAAAATAATTTAAGAAAACATTTATAAAACTTATTTTTAGTGATAATTAATAGTGACAACTCATCTATTCCCATAAGATTGGAAAGCCGTTTGAACAGCCGTTTGAACAGATTTGCAGATATATATAGAAAGCCGGTAAACTAGGTCACTGAGAAAATACCATGCGGTTGGTATAGAAACTGCAAAGAGCAATCTCTGCCTCGTTCACCGATAATGCTTAGGATAATGTTGAGTCAGAAAAATACACATTAGACGATTTCAATTCTCTCGAAGATTCGTAGTGGTGGACTATGTCGTCCAGTGTGAAGCCTATAAAGAAAGCTCTTCTCATCTCATCTGCACTCACAACTCACAACCACAAAACACTGCTCAAAGGTAGAAGCATATCGAGCCTAACCATGGCATCTCCTTCTCTTAATATCATGGCATTCGGCACCATTGTTGTGATAATGGCCGCTGCCTACTGCGCCAGCGCCGCGGATCCTGACCCCCTTCAGGACTTCTGCGTCGCTGACAACTCCAACAAAATTTTCATCAACGGCGTGCCCTGCATTGATCCCAACCAAGCCAATGCTCAACATTTCAAGACCTCTGTTCTCGCTGCTGCCGGAAATACAAGTAACGTGATGGGTCTCAGCGTGACAGGAATTTCTACCCAGTCTTTACCGGGGGTGAATACGCAAGGTCTCGTCCTGGCTCGCGCTGACTTCGCAAAGGGAGGAGTGCTTCCTCCTCATACCCATCCCAGAGCTTCCGAGTTGGTATTTGTTATGCATGGGACAGTTGTGGTTGGTTTCGTGGATACCAGTTTCAAGCTCTTCTCGCAAAAGCTAAATCCAGGAGATGTGTTTGTGTTTCCCAGAGGACTTGTGCATTTCCTACAGAACGTGGGAAATACGCCTGCAAGTGCGCTTTTAGCGCTGAACAGCCAGAATCCCGGTGCTTCTCTTCTTGGAAATGTTCTTTTTGCGTCGAATCCTCCCATCCCTGACATGGTGTTGGAGAAGACCTTTCAAATAGACGAAAAACTGGTCGAAGAGATCCGGAAGAATTTGGGTGGCTAGATCGCTACTCATAGAACAGCTTAGTACATAGATTGAACAACTGCCGACAGCAGACAATAAATGAGTTATGTTACCTACTAGATTAAGTAGATTTCATATCGTTGTTATTCATAAAAAAATGTGATCAATATAATTACTTGCAGTTACCCAATGTTGTAAATTGTAAATGTATAATTCCTCATGTTAAAAAGTAATGTCTTTATGCATTGTAAATGTATAATTCCTCATTTTAAAAAGTAATGTCTTTATGCATCGACGAAGGACTTAAATTTAGTTATTAAATCAGCCTAATTCCTACATAATTCTGCCTTTTCTGCCTTTTGAACCCCACTCAAATCAGCTGCAAAGGCGTTTATATATCCGTCTAGAAAAATATTGGCGATGGGTCGTGAGATGCAGTGAAGGAGGTCAACACTGTGCTGGGCCGCAGGGCTCGGAAGAGGCAGAGGTCTGGGAAGGAGGTGAAGGTTGACGAATCGCCAAAAACTCCTTTAAGAAGAACACAAGTTCTCGGTCGCTCGATCAGGAACTATCGAACCCTACGAATCGGTCAACGCTGACGCGTCCGCGGCTAACAGTCTTCTTGGTACATCATTTCTGTCACTAGGATCTGTAAAATAATAATAATAATAATAATAATAATAATAATAATAGTAGTAGTAGTAGTAGGATATAGATATCCATTAATTGGACATTGTTAACAAAAATGAAGAGGAAGGAATATTTGCATTAAGGAAAGAATGCTCATACATTGCCAAATGCTTATTAAACAAACCAAAAAAAATTACAATAGGGAAACACCTAATTCATTGCATTAAAAACAATTTCCTTAATATTCTTTCTCTTAAGGAATAACACCCAATTTTATTCTAAGTCTCTCAAAAATATTTTTTTTACAGCATCTTGGTGAACACATTTTCAAATTGTCTTTTTGGTGGGTAAAATTTCATTATAACATGTCATTTTTCAACAAGCTTCCGAATGAAATGATATCTTATACCAATATGTTTCGTATGACTGAAAATTTGGATTCTTGGACAAAGCAATTGCAAAAGTATTATCACAAAAATTATGATAGGACAATTTTGCTTGTGCTTCAACTCTTTCAATATTCGTTTCAACCAAATAGCTTGACATGTTGTTAATGTTGTTGCAATATATTCATATTTGTTATAGACAAAGAAACAATTGTTTGCTTTTTGGATGACCAAGAAATAGCACCAGTTCCCATGCTGAAAACATTTCCAAAAGTACTCTTGTGATCATCAAGACAACCTACCCAATCACTATCTATGTATCCAACCAAACAAAAATCATCAAAATTGCTATACCAAATGCCAAAATCACTCGTTCCTTATACATACCTCAATATTCTCTTTGTTGCCCTAAAGTGTACCTCAGTTGGATCTTGCATAAACCTAGAAACCACACTTACAACATACATTAAATTTGGTCTAGTAGGTGTAAGATACATTAAATTTTCTACTAGATTTCTATAAACCATGGGATTCACCTTACCACTTCCATCATCTATAATATGTTTTTCACAAAGAATTAAAGGAGTACTAACATATTTGCACTTTGACATTTTGAAATTTTCAAGTAATTCAGAAGCATATTTACCTTGTGAGATAAAAATACCATCATCTAATTGTCTCACTTCAATCCCAAGAAAATAGTGCATCAAACCTAAATTTGTCATCTCAAATTCATTTATCATTGCATTTTTAAATTCATTCATCAACTTTATGCTATTTTCCATATATATCAAGTCATCAACATATAAAAAAACAATCAATATCTCACCATCATTTCTATTTTTGAAATATAAATGAGGTTCACTTACACATCTTGTAAACCCATGGCTATAAAAATATATATCCTGCTATACCATGCTCTTGGCTCTTGTTTGAGTCTACATAGTTATTTCTTTGATTTGCAAACTTTATTCTCTTGCTCTTTCACCTCATAACCTAGAGGTTGTTCAACATAGACTTCTTCATCCAAAACACCATTTAAAAAAGGAGATTTGACATTTATTTGAAAAACTTCCATTTGTAATATGCTTCTATTTCTAAAATAGTTCTTATAATGTCTAACATAGCAACAAGAGCAAAGGTCTCAAAATAATTAGTACCTAGTTGTTGAGAATAACCTTTTACAACCAATCTTGTTTTATGCTTTTCAACCATTTTTTTTGCGTTGTACTTAGTTTTATAGACCCATTTCACTCCCATAGCTTCCTTTCCTTCTAGAAGATGTACCAACTCCCATTGTCATTTTTCTTAATCATCTTCAATTCCTTCTCCATGACACCAATCAAAACCTTTTCTTTCACTACATCTTCATAAGTTGTTGGTTCGAATTTAATATTTGAAACCAATGGAAATTTAAGATTTGAAATTACCTCTTCAGTATTCTCATATATCTCTTGTTTTTCTTGTTGCTCATTTACTTTCCAAACTTCCCCTTCATCAAATATAACATCAAGATAAAGGATAAATTTTTGCAATGTAGGATTTCAGAACCTGTATGCTTTGGTTTCTTTCGAATATCCCATAAAAGTACATCTTCACTTTTAGCATCAAACTTTTTCTTTGCTTATCTGGAATATGCACATATGCAATGGACCCAAAAATTCTCAAGTGGCCTACACTAGACTTCCATCCAGACAAAGCTTACTTAGGTGTGTGATTCAATGCTACATGAGTTAGGCTTTGGTTCAAAATATATATTGTCATGGAAGCTGCTTCTCCCCAAAATTTATTTTTCATATGCTTGGCTTGCAACATAGGCTTTGTTATTTCTACTATAGTATAATTTTTTCATTTAGCCACACCATTTTGTTGTGGTTTGAAAGGAACTTTTAATTATCTTTTAATTCATTTTTCTTGATAATATGTCATAAATTCTTTTGAGGTAAATTCACCTCCTCTATTAGTCCTTAAAAATTTTATACAATGTTCACTTTCTTTTTCAACCATTGATTTAAACTTCAAAAAACATCTAAATACCTCACTCTTATCCTTCAAAAAGAAAACCCAAATATTTTTGCTATAACCATCTATGAATATGAGAAAATAAAAATGATTACCAAGGCTTGGTGTTTGGATGGGACTACATATATTGACATGAGATAACTGATATTGTTTTGAGGCTCTCCATCGTCTTCCCATTGGAAATTTATTCCTATGTTGTTTTTCCGTGCATATGTTGAGCATATTTCATATTTTACTAAAATGTGGTGATCCATGTACCATATGTTTCACTTGCAAAAGCTTCAATCCTTTGAAATTCAAATGACCATAATGATTATGCCATAGCCAATTACTATCATCAATTGAAACCTTCAACATAATTTTAATAAAAACATTCTATTGTTGGTCATGGGTATTTCACACACCAATATTCCATTTTTATCAATGATTTTGCAAGCCTTGTCTTTAAATAAAACTTCATAATTTTTCTCTAATAGTTAGCCTAGACTTAGTAAATTATGTTTGAGACCAATTATATAGAATTTATCACGAATATTTTTTACCTCTCCTTGATTAGTTCGAATAGCCAGAGTTCCTTTACCAACAACATTAGTAGTTTGGTCATTCCCCAATGTCACATTATTTTTTTCCATTTCATTCATTTCAACAAATAACTATTTATTGTTTGTCATATGATTAGAACATCCAGAGTCAAGAAACTACAAATTATTACCTAATTTTTTAACAAAATGAGTTGAGAGAAAAATATTCATTTTAAAATCTTATCTGTCATTACTTGTATAATTTGCTGATTTATTTTGCAGCTTCCAAAAACCATTCTTTAAATGCCTATATTTTTTACAATAGTGATATTGGATTTTTGTCTTATCTATGTTACCTCATCCTTGACCTCTTCCAAATAGGCCTCCTCCATTTCCATATCCTCTTCCACCTCTTCCACTTGAGGACTCGTTTTCCTCTTGGAGAATATTGGAACTATTGTTGTCATTTTCAACCCTTGACTTTACTAAAAATGTAGCATGCTTTGAATCTTCAACAAATTCATCTAATTTACTCTCATAGGACATTAGTGAACCCATCAAATCATCTAATATCAAAACTAATAAATCTCTACTTTCTTCAATTGCAGAAAATTCCACTTCATAGATAAATATCTTAATAGTTTCTCACAAATTTCTTGGTCGTTAATATTTTCTCCATGGATGTGAAACTGGTTAACATTATTCTACAATCGAACATGAAAATCAACAATCTTCTCATTGTCTTTCATCTGCAAAGCTTCAAATTTTCTCAAAATTTGCAATCGAACCAATTTCACCTTATGTGTGCCTTGGAATGATATTTGCAATGTGTTCCATGCCTCCTAGACACTTGTAAAGGAAGCAATTTTTTGAAAAATAACCTCATTCACAACACTTTGAATCAAATATTTGGCTAATGCATCCTTCTTCTTTTCTTCCCTCATGTTGGTTTGTTCTTGTGCAATCAACACAGTCCAATCTTGTGGCTCCACATAGTCATCCGCACAATATTCAAAACTTATCTATAAACCATTAAAATTTGTATTTGTATTATTCAATAATCATATCATTTTCTATTGAATGAAAAAACTGCCATATTTTATTGCTTGTTGCCATATCTTCCAACTTCTTTCAACCCTAGGCTTTTATACCAATCGTTGAAAAATGAAACCTACAAAATAAAATACCACAAGAAAGAACTTCAAAACAGAATACTCTAAAACAGAACACCAAACTCCAAATTAAACAATTTATAAACAAAAATAAAATATACTCTAATTACATGCTGTTAACAAAAATATGAAGAAGGAATATTTTTATAAAATTGCATTTAAGAAAAATAATGTACATACACTATCGAATACTTATTTAATAGAGAAAAAAAAACAACTATAAACAATTTCAGTAATGGAACATCTAAGTCATCATTCCACTTGCCATCCTTAAGCATTAAGGATAATTTATTTAACAATCACTTGACGGAAACTGTCTAACCAAGGAATTTTTGTTATTTTATTTATGCAAAGAACAACTGTAAGGGGAATATTCAGAATTTGGTGGACACATAATCCATGGCCTTTGGTTGATTTTCAGGAACGCAGAAGTGATTAGTTTCTATTAAGGTTGCAATCAACAAAATTTCTTAATGTACCCTCTGGAGTGGGTCGGGACACAGGCGAATATTCAAGGCTTCTAAAAATGAAAGAAAGAGTTGGCGGTCTCTTTCAGAGTGGAGTTGTTAATTGGAGTTGATAGGATGGTCGTGTTTATTTTTTAATTTTATAAACATTGCCATTTTATTTTTTTGGTTTTTGGTTTTTATTGAATGATATTGTGTTGTATTATTTGCTTATAAAACTTATAGGTAGATTTAAAGTTTAAATTATACTAAATTAAACATCTTTACTATTTTTCTTATCTATTTAAATTTGGATATTTTTTCACTTCTTATTTATTTAAATTTGGATATTTTATTTAAAATATTATTCTTTCATTTTTGGGAGGCTTCCCTTTCTACTCTTTCTAGAGTGGGATCGAATCAGAATCCCTTGTGGTTTGAACTTTAATTGAAATCTGCTTTTCATGCTAGCTCCTTTAGATTCGAAGCGATGTGGTGGAGTCACCCAAATCTGAAACCTCCTTAAGAGTTTGGTGGGTGGAAGATACTTCGGGCGAAGGTCTCATAAAGTTGACAAGGAAACTAAAATTTATTAGGGCAAGATCAAAGATTGGAATAAATCTAATTTTGGTAACATTTATAGGACCAAAGAAATATTGAAAGTTGACTTATGAGACATGGAATCGACAATGGAGATGGAGGGTTTTTCTCCTAAAATCTCTCTAAAATAGAAAGATTTGTTGTTAGAGCTCCATAACACAATGGCCAATGAAGAGATGCTTTGGAAGAAAAAGTCTAGAGCTTAGTGATTGAAAGAAGGCAACAAGAACACAAAATTCTTCTGTTCTTCAACTCTTTGACACAAAGGTTTTAATAGAAACATAGAAATCAACAAAATTGATGGCAACAATACTAGCAATCTTGAGAAAATTAAGGCAGAAGCAGTGTTACACTTCAGGTCATTGTTAGGGTCCATAATCCCTAGGGATGTTCAAACAGAAGAGGTGTTTTTATATGCAATTTCCTAGCTGAACTCAGAAGAGATTAATATGGGATTGAATGTCAATTTTACTAAAGAAGAGATTAAGGCAACTGTGGATGAGTTGGGGGCATTGAAAGCCCTAGGTCCTGATGGATTTACCCCGTTATTTTTCCAAATTTTCTTGCACATTTATGGGAAGGATATTTGTAAAGCTCTAAAAGAGGTTCAAGTGTCTAAAGTAATCCCTCTAGGCATTAAATCTACCTTTTTGATGTTGATCCCTAAATCCCATAGGGCTTCCAGTTTTAAGGAATT
The DNA here is from genome assembly GCA_028583015.1 of Wollemia nobilis. Taxonomy (NCBI): domain Eukaryota; kingdom Viridiplantae; phylum Streptophyta; class Pinopsida; order Araucariales; family Araucariaceae; genus Wollemia; species Wollemia nobilis. Next base: position 9,573,004 of record JAQPPZ010016917.1, on the reverse strand, counting down.
CAGACTAATCAGTCTTTGCAATACGATCTGTAATATTTTGATCAAAGTTGTTGCTAACAAGGATGAAACCTCTTCTTCCTCTACTTATTGACAAATCTTAAAGTGGATTTGTTACAAGAAGGTAAATTATTGATGGAACGATTGTTATGTATGAGTTAATCCACTCTATCTTCAAGAGTGATAGGAATGACCTCTTTTTAAAACTAGACATGAATAAGACTTGTGATAGGGTAGCTTGGTCCTTCCTATTCCATGTCTTGAAGAAATTTGACTTTGGACAGAGGTGGTTAGACTTGAGTATGCTTGTGTCTATAGCCATATTTTTAATTTTAACCAATGGAGCTCCTGCGAGATTTTTTTACAGTTCCTAAGGCATTCATCAAGGGGATCCTTTATCCCCATATTTATTCATCTTGATGGTAGAAGCACTGGGGAGATCCATAGCCCTAAATACCACTATCGAAGGCTTAGAACCCACTTTATTGAACAATTCTACATGCCACCATCAATTTGCTGATGATATGTTGTTATCTTGTTCGACCTCTATTTTATAGTCTAGGGAAATCAAGAGGGTGTTGAATTTCTATGAATGAGAAGTAGTTCAAATTATCTTCTATAAAATTAAACTACTCTTTGTGAATACCCTTGCAAACTGGCAATGAAAAATCACCATCATTTTGAGATGTAGTATATACTCTTTTCCGTATCCTTACTTGGTCCTCTCTTTATTCCATGGCCATATGTTGATCTCTCTATGGGACTCTATAATTGAGAGAATGCATAAAAAATTGATTGTATGGAAAGGATTTTTGTTGATCTACACTGGGAAAATCGTGTTGGCCAAAAAATCCCTCCAAAGTATCCCTGTATATTTCATGTCGATCTTCAAAATTCTAGGTAACATTGTTCAAAAATTAGAAAGAATCCTCAAAGATTTCCTTTGGCCCGATCCAGAGCTTAAAGGAAAATTCCATTTAGTTTCCTAGGACCAGGTCTATAGCCATAAGAGAAGAGGTGGTATGATCTTAAAGGATGTGCGAAAAATGAATAGTGTGTTAGTCGCCAAACAATCTTGGAAGCTTATCTCGAATGAGCAGTTGGATTGGATCAATATCTTGAAAGTGAAATATCATTTTAATGACTTTCTCTCAGATCCGTTTTCCACTATTGGCTCCCCATTTTTGCAGAGCTTGTTGAAGGTTCATCCCATCCTTATCCAAGATACGTTGGACCGTAGGTGATGGAAAATCCATTGATTTTTGGTAGGATACATAGATTAAAGATCATCCTATTGCCATGAAAATCATAATTGTTGACCCATATTTTAGAGCCTTGGGATATTTGAAAGTGGCTAATTTTATCACCACCATAAATGGTCATAAGAAATTAAGGATCCCATCCTTGGACTTTAGAGATAGAGATGTTCTTATGGCTTGGTAAAGGATTGAGATTCTTTGAATCATCAACTCTTGTCCTTTGTAGAGGTGGAAGAAAATATTGTTTAAGCAGATGAATATGATGGATCCTTCTAAATTCGCTCAATTTATGCTTTATCTGAGCTAGATTTTTAGTTTTTGAGCCCTAGTAGCAAATTTTGTATCTAGAATATTCTCCCTAGGGTTAACATATTTCCTTGATTGGCTACCCAGAACAAAATTTTTACTGTTGAGAAACTTTAGAAGAGGGGTGTCTTGCTACCCAATAGATGCTATCTTTGCAAGTTTTATCAGGAAACGATAGAGCACTTTTGTGATTGTTCATTTTTTAGAGGGATCTATATGGTGGTTTTGGAGAAGCTAGTAGTTAGTTGGGTCTTACCCAGCTCTCTAATTGATATTATATCACAATGGGAACCCTTTTTCTATTCCCCTAGGCTTATATTTCTATGGAAATTCCTTATTCCTCACCTCTTGTGGGGACTATGGAAATAAAGGAATGCACAAAATTTTAAAAACTCCAAATGTTGCATCCTTTAGGTGGGTCTTAGATCCCTTTGGGGGACTATGGAGAATGTGGCTTCAAACTTTCCTGAGATCGAAAATGGCACTTATAGCATCATAGTGTTAGAATTATATCTTGAGTTCTCTCTTGGTTTTCCCTCTACCAGGATTTCAATCCAAACTCCCAATCCAAGACTTTCTATCAGATGGAACCCCCCCATTGGGTGGCTAAAAATGAATTTTGATGGTACTTCTAAAGGAAACCTAGGGTTAGCTAGAGTTGGGGGAGTTATGAGAGATGATAATGGGTGCAATGTGTTGGCTTATATTGAGCATATTTCCATGCAAACTTTCTTTATGCTAAGACCAGAGTGACTTATCAAGGAATATTAATTTTTCAATATTTAAATATCAAGAAGGTATTGGTGGAATGTGACTCCTTAAGTCTAATTAATTTTCTTAACTCGAAAAAACATTCAAATTGGCACCTAAATAATATTCTATAAGAAATTAGAAGAATCCTCTAAGGTATGGAAGAATTTTAGATTACCCATACCTAAAGAGAAGAAAACAAACTAGTTGACTTCTTGGCCAAATGGAGGGTAGCCCACTTTGGCAAGTATGAGTGGAGGTCTAATTTCCTTGAATATTTGAATGACCTTCTCATTACCAAAAAATCTTGATTTTCTCTTGGTTTTCTTTTGGCATTTTCTTAGGGGATGGGGTGTCCTTTCCTTTTACCATGTTTCCAAGGGTATGCTCACTAGCAATGTTTCTCCTTCCCCTATTGGTTATCATGGGTTGATTGAATTGAAGTCTAGTTGTCATCTTTTGTTTGACTTGGAAACCCATTTTTTCCTTTTTTTCTAAGTTGGCCCTAACTTTTATGGTTTAATTTCCAAAGTGTTTTCTTGTGGGGGACTTTGAGACCCTTGGGAAGGCTTCTAGGTTTTGGAGATTGTTTTATTAGAGAGTTCCTCTGAATCTCTCACAATGGAGGATAGTAGTAAGAGGTATGGGGGGCTCTCTAGGACTTTGAAGGAGGTGCAGGGTGGTAAGAGGTGGTGCTCTAAGAGACTATTGGAGAAAATAAAGATCAATAAGGTGTCATTGGTCAAGATTATCAATTTTGAGTGAGAGTACCAGTTGGCTATGAAAATTTATATTTGGTTTGAATGGGTGGTTCCTCTTGGCACTCCTTATGTAGAATCCCATTGCAATTACTGCCAGGCGATAAAGGTTATTGAAGACAAGCAAAGGTCCATCCTAGGCACTCTAAAAGTTGATATTGAATTCACGTAGGATGTGAATAATATTCTGAGTTGTTTGGTAGAGAATGGTTCCTCCAGGAAAAATGTGATTTTTTAATCCCACGTGATGCTTGGGAGCTATTTGGGAGTCTTCCTGTAAAAATGAAAATATTATTTTTGTCTCGGTTGGGTAAGGGGATTTTGTTTGTCCTATTTGGTGGTCCTTTGAGTGATTTTTTGTTGGATTCATTTGTTTTAACCTCCTATGATATTTTTTGTTTAATTTTGTGGGACCCTCTCAAAATCCTCACCTTTCAATTAATAAAAAAATGCCATTCTCCCTCTGAGAACACAATGTGAATGATTAAAAAAATACATTTGTCTTTCGATTCCTTTACTTTAGAGATGTAATTTATCATTTCTATTAATTAACATATGATTTCAATACAGTGTCATGGATTTGAAGTGTGTATGATTAGGATACAAGAAAACCGAATTCCAAGTCCATGGTTTCCACATACTATCAATAACTCCAACCCATAAATACTATTCTCTTTCCCATTAAATAAATTAAAAAATATTTACTTTTTCCTTTTTAATTTCTCTTGAAGTTTCAATTTTTATGGTCCTTGAAACCTTGCTGAATAAATATAAAGATAATTAAATTTTAAAATTAATTATAAATTTCAATTAAACATTAGAAAATTAAATTAATTTCTTTTTATTGAAAATATATTTTAATTTGTAAATTTTAACATTTTTTTAATGTGAAGTAAAACGAAATTTAAGGTATTATTTTATGTGTTAATATGGTGGAGGGATCTATATTATAGTGGTTGATCATATGGGGAATATGATGAGTAAATACTTTGGTTTTGGAGATATAGTCTAAAAAATGAATCTAGTCAAATATTGAGACTGAGGGAGAGCTAAGCTAATGGTTGGGTGAGCTCTATGCTTGGAAGATATTGTATTGTCTAGGAGGTGGTATCTTGAAGAAGCTTCCTTCATCTTCCAAGTAGGTCACAGACTACCAAAGGGTCCTTGTAATAGACCCTATTTTCCTTTTGTACACATTTGATTTTGTGGTGGCCAACAACCAATCATCATTAACTGAAATTCCCTCTAATAGTCCATCTACTATTGTTGTTATCAATGGAAAAAATTATAAGGGAAGACAAAGATCAAGTAAGCATTTATATGACACTTTTTTAAACTCCTTTATTGCTCTAACTATCGATAAATATTCTAGGACTATCATTTTGTTCCTTATAGAAGGCCTTCCCCTTGATTTCAAGTTTTTAAAATGAATTCACAAGAACTAGGAGACTTCTAAGGGTTGGCTTGTAAATTTTATTTGTGGTTTACATAAAGGGTAATTAAGTTTAATATTTAATAAGTATGTACATGCTTCAGTTGCCTTGCACTTCAAGACCACTCAATGTGGGTAAACATATTTTTTAGAGGGTTGGTCCTTATAAACACAATGGATCTATATTCCTTGGAAAGAGAAGGTTCTCATGCCATCCTTTTTTCCATCAATGGTTTGTTGCCTCTCCATAGGATTGGACAACTTGAAAATACTAAAACTCCTTGATTTAAGGGAAGGTTAACTACTTATGAGCTGATATTTCCATAACCACTCAAAGCATATGATGGAACCCTATCTCCTTAGCCTTTTATAAGGGATGCAATACTTTGTTATTAGCATCCAAGGTTTTATTACTACTCTTAGGTATTTGGGATGAGACTTAAAATAAGTGGTTATCTTTAAAGCAAGCAAGGTTTTAGTATCTCCTTCCTCCTCGTTATAGAGTGGTATTTGAGAAGGTTATCAAGTCTATTCCTAGCTTGGTTACTATCAAAATTAACTACTATGTCTTGTCCTTTTAGTTTGATTAGTGATGGTGGAACAACTACCCCTTACAAGACATGTATTCTAAATAGTTGCATTCTCATATAAAATATTCCTTTAAATTATCTCCTCAAACTAATGAGAAGTGGGACCCTCATATTTTGATATAGAAATGTATTTTTCTTATTAAAAATTGTTGAATGTACCACTTGCTACTGAAGATTTTTTGTTTTCCTAGAGATTACTTAGTGCAAAATTGCTTCTCCTCAACACTTAGAAAATATCAACTTAACTCATCCTTTCTATGTTACCTATGAAAATTTAGAATCTATCAACAACATATTTTGGTTTTGTCTTTCTATCATAGGAGACCAGAAAGTGTTAATTGGAAAAATTGCCTTCTTGGTATCTTTTCTAATTTTGATCCTTATAATATGAACTAAGATATTTTTAGAGTCATTATCATATAATTTATTTTAAAACTAAGCTACAATTTTTTTTCTGCTAGGGGAATTTACCCATTTTGGCTAGGCATATCTCCCTCATGCATGGTGTCCTATTGTAGGTGAATAAGGTTCACAACAAGAACCAAGTTCACCTCATGAGGAAGATCCATGACAAAATTTCAATTGAGCAGCTAAACAAGGAAAATATAATGAAGGCAGTTCTACCCCAAACCTCCATTCCTAGTTGCAAGAAGACTAATACCGAGGAGTGGTCTCTTGATGCTCTATCCATATATAAGGTGGCCCATAATTTTAGTCCACCATAATTCTTATCATATTTTTGTATGGATAATTACTAGTAATATGTTGGTTATTGTTTTTCCTTAAAACCACTTATGATGTTCTTATGTGTTTATGTATTAGTAGTTATAGTATATGAAAAAATATTGCCTTGTGGGTTCTAATTAGACTATACCCTATACTAGCCCATTTTATGGAGTACTCTCATGGAAAAATGTAGGAAGAAAAACACAAATTGTGGAATAGATTCAACACATCCAACAAGTAGTCCATGGCCTATTGGAAAATAAAAATTAGAAATGCAAACAACACCATGACCAACATCAAGTCCCACATTAATTCAATATTGAAGATAAGGTATGATTACATCTTCAAAAAGAGATAATTACAAGACCCCATTGGAAACTCATATCTCTTTGATATGGACCATACACCATAACCAAATGACCTCGGATCGACCTAAAAATTTAACAGAAGCATAAATATGTTACCAGGAAGCCACTGCAAAAGGAACAGTCTGGAAATTCCTCACAGATTTGTATTTTCTCCAGGGTGGGATGAATAGACCTACAATAACTTGTCAGAAATCACCCTCTTCAATTTCCTATCCAGAAAGCTCCAAATGACCTGCAAAGTTGGGGTTAGCTAATTGGGGGTGTTTTGGGAAGATCCAAAAGGTCATAATTCTCCAATTTGGCCTCTATCACCCAGATTTTTCTGGTGCCATCTTCAAGTTAGTAAAGGCCAAAAATGATAAAAATCTGGTCAAAATTGCTCAGAATGAAGTGAAATTTAAACTACAGCCTATTTAGCAGACCTAGAATAAGATGCAAAAGAAAAATTAGAGAAATATATCACAGATTTATAATCATTTTGGGGTGGGGCGATTAGGGCTGTGACAGCTTGGGGGGCGCCCCGGGGCAGAACACCCACCATTTGGGACTCTGTTTCGAAACCAATCCACTTGGGATGGGTCCAAAACTTCTTATGGGGTGTTGTCGACAAATTTTGTGGGATATCATGGCCAAAAATTAGGTTTTGGGTTCGGATTCATGCTTCCAATAATCACCCAATAACCTCTCTTTCGAATGAGAGATTAAGGATGTGAAAGGCACAAATCACAAGTAGGTATGTAAATTGGCAGCACTTCATTGCTCAAATGCTCCTTCTCTATATCTCTTTTGGGTGAGAAAACTCACCAATTTATAGACCTAGGGTCTCTCTATTTGAATTGTGCATGCGAGGGTGCCACTTGAGTTGTTTGTCCTATTTTGAGAGAAAAGATAATTCCCTGATTTAGAATCTCCTTGCATGAGGTCTCTAAAATAAAGACATGCATGACTAAAGTCTCTCTTCTTGATTTTGAGTTGTTCCTCGTAATTGCATCGCCTGAAGCTTCAGTTAACTAGTGGACTTGTCGAGGTTTGACTTTTTTCCAATCAAACTTGCTATTCACCTCACCCTAGAGCGAATGTTGATATTCGTCCCTAGGTGGGACGAGCAGAGAGCAAGGTGCCAAAAAGGTGCCAAATTGACCTTTGACCTCCAAAAATGCTTTTGGAAGTGGTTAGGACCACTTTTTAACCTCTAGGGGCTGCCCTAGGGGCTATGTGTGTCAATGCGATTAGTGCTTGTTGTCACATAATCGGATTGGTGTTGTTTTGGTGTCTATAGATGCCCCTTTTTGGGAAGCACTGTGCAAGGCGCAGCGTCAAGAAAAAATAGATAACCAAAGCACTAATGATTAGGATTTATTAGTAACCTAACCAACTCTTGATGCCCCAAGTATGGAAGGGGCATGCATTCTTGAATCCTTGCTTCTGACGAGCCAAGGAACTTAATTCAAGTGTTAACCTTTTTTGGTGAGGTGTTACTTGAGCTTGGACATTGATCAGTCATGAATAGGCAAAGGGTGCAACATTTTGTTTGTGGGAACCTTGAGTTCATGATTCACGAATACCAAGTTTTTGATCAGCTTATTATTATTTCTTGTTTGCTGCCCCAAGCAAGGGTGCGATTGTCTTTGTCAATGATCCTTTGAATGCATGTCATTTCCTTGATTGGGTATATCTTTGTTGATTGGTGACTAAGTGTGACTACCCCCTCAAGTGACGAATCGATGAGGGAATGACCAACATGAGAAAAGCGACGAGTCACTTAACCCAAGATGACTTAGGTAAGGGTGCCTTCAGTTTTTTATCGTTGAATGCGAAAGCAGTTTCTGAACATTTTGACCTATTTTTGGTGGGTGTGAACCCTTTTTGTGATGCATTTTAGAGTTGAAATTGTCAAAAATCTATCCTCCCGCAGAGCGGTCCGGCTATGATAGCATTGTTAGGGAGTAGGATAGGAACAATTTGTAACCCCAATATCTATTTTGGATGCCAATAATATCAGGCACAAAAGCACCTTCGTTCGGCAATGTTAGTGCTATTTTTGGATGGGTTTTGACCTATTTTGGTGACGCCGTTTGGGGATGAAATTATCAAAAATTTGTCTTCCTATGGAGCAGTTCAGCTATGGTAGCCTTCTTAGGGAGTAGGATAGTGAGGATTTGTGACCCCGACATCTATTCTACATGCCCAAAATGTCAAGTGTTGAAGCACTCTTATTGGACAGTTTTATTGCTTGTTTTTGATGCATTTTGTGCAATTTTTTGCTTTTTTTGAAATTTTTGCTCTATATTTGTCCCTGGGTGGGACGAATTCCTGTTTAGTATTCGTCCCTAGGAGGTATGAGCACTAACCATAGTGCTCATCCCAGGGGGGAAGGAGTACAGGCTCAAAAGCCTATTTAAAGGCCAAAACTAATTTTTGGGCTCATTTGCATTTGTTTTTCTTGGCGATTTGGAGCTCTGAGGAGGAGGAGGTCAATTCTGCAAAGGAAAGCACTATCGAAATTTTCCTGGGACCATGAGTGCATGAACCGAATCGAGCGGCAAAGCCGAAGCAAGACCAGTAAGTGATTTTTCGCTTTATTGTTCATTTACTTTACAATTGTTAAAACCGCAAGTTATTTGTTTTTTTGTCTTTTTGTTTTTCTTGTTTGTCAATTTTTTAAAAATGAAACCCTAGTCTATTAACACATAGCTTAAAACTTAGTTTAACCCTAGTTAAACAAATATCAAAAGTTTAATTTAAAACTTAGCTGAAAACTTAGTTTAAAATGTAACTTAAAACTTCGCTTAACCTGAATTTAACAAAGATCAAAACTTAAGTGAGAAACATAGTGTAAAATTGAGCATAAAAACGTAGCTTTAACCCTAGTTATTTTTTGTTTTTGTGTATGTTTAATTTACCAGTTTAGATTTAAAAACCCTAGGTCTGAGAAATTATTTTGTGAATTTATTTTGTTTGTTTATTTTTTTTTTTAATTGATCAGTTAGAGTTAAAAACCCTAGACCTGACAAATAATTATGTTTAATTAATTTTTTTGTTTGTAATTTATCAGTTAGAGTTAAAAACCCTAGAACTGACAAATTAGTTTTTTTGAATATTTTTGTTTGTTTTTTTAATTGATCAGTTTAGAGTTAAAAACCTAGGACTGACAAATTAGTTTTTTTTTGTTTTTTTTAATTTTGTTATGTTTTTGGTTGTACATTTTGATGCATTGTTGTATATTCATGTTTTTGCGGTATAGTTTTTCATTGTTTTAATGTTTTTGTGTTTTTTTCTTTGGCAAGTTGTGAAGAGCTGGTATCGAGTGCCTACTATTTTCACTGAAGCATGTGCGGAACTAACTTTGGCTGACTGGGATTGGCTTAACGCCCTTGGGCTCAAGCAGGTGACTCGGCTGGAGCCGGTGGTCGGGGATCGGGCCTATCTAATGACCCTGATCAACTTGTGGGATCCCCAAACCAACACCTTCCATCTCCCAATAGGGGAGATGACGTTGACCTTGGACGATGTCTATCGAATTCTTCAGATTCCAATAGATGGACTGCCGATCTAGACGACATCGCAAGATCAAAGGACAGCAGTGCTGATACGATGTTTTGGGCATGGAGAGGATATGGGGGTGGATAGCTCAGTGGAGAAGGTAGAGGGTGACTACAAAATTGGTGGCATATTTGGTTTGATGGTGGCTATAGGGGGGTGTGTTGGGAGTGAGGCACGCATTACTTATGGGCCTCATTTCCAACATGCTGCTACTTGACTCTTCAGGTGTGAGGTTCCCGTGGAACCTATTAGAGGTGGTGTTTCGGTTAGTGGAGTGTCCTACAGAGGCTCCTATGATCATGAGATGGGGACATAATCTATTGGCACAGCTCTATGATGACTTCTACGAGGTTCGCTATTGAAGGTGAAAGGGGATTAGATGTAGCTACTTGTTGCAGTGCTAGGCTTGGCAGCACATAGTAGTGGAGAGGCCGGCGGGGCTGCCCTGGATGACTCGGGCAGAGATGGTAGATCGAGAGATCGATTACGGGGCACTGTGGTAGAGGTCTAAGGAGTAGGGTTAGAGTCGGTGATGGGTAGGTGCCGTAGGGCACTATACCGATGCCTTCACTCGGCTTGCTCCAGGGGAGGTATTCTGATGCCACTACCAGGACTATATAGCCTGGCTTGAGGCTGGAGAGTGGATCCAGAAGGTACAGAGGGGGTGGTGGCTGATTGGGCAACATGGGACTGAGAAGGAGTTTTTCCCATATGGCCGGGTTACACGACAGTTCAGGGTGCACCAAGGGTTGCTTGGTGAGCCTATGGTCTATCGACACAGGGGGGACAAGAGGACTCTGGACTGGCCAGTTGTTGCACCACTTGGTGAGGATTCAAATACAGTGATTGGCGTCTCAGATGTGGATGACATCGAGGTTATCATAGAGTATGAGCAGTGGTGGACTTTGTGGCGATGGCGATGTAAGGTACCTCTAGGAGGTGCAGCAGGGGATGAGGGTGCAAAGACATCAAAAGAGGGTTGGGGAGTTTTTTTGGATGATGCAAACTTAGTGGAGGTTGAGAATGTTGGAGGGGAGTTTGGGGTGTTGAGTCAGCCGAAGATCCAGGACGTCCCAGAGCAGTGGGAGCCGGAGTAGCCAGCCTTTCTAAAGATGCCAATGCCTTAGGCTATCTCGGAGGACACGGAGGCAGGAGTGCACACTGAGAATGCACAATTGGTGGGGTTACTCCAGAGGTGATATGAGGATCTCAGGGATGCACTGCGAGAGAGGGATCTCTTACGAACATAGCTAGCGAAGTAAGAGAACGCATGGGATGCATACCACTGGCAGGATATGGATACTGATGTTGTGTGGGAGATGGATCTCTTACGGATGCAGCTAGCACAGTGCAATGATACTTTGGCTATGTATTTTCAGTGATAGATTGACTCGATGCGATATCGATTGGAGATGGAGGCAGAGATTAGTCACCTCGGTGGGTAGGTCCCTACGTTTAGCAACGACGGATCATCACGTCGCATGAGATGGAGTGATACTGAGCAGTCAACATCCTCTCAATGTAGGCGACTGGATGAGGGAGGCGCTAGTAGGCATGATGCGAGGGCTAGTAGCAGTCGCCTTGAGGGGTCCCATAGGACCCACACCATGGGGGGTAGTTCCTATCACACCGATCCTACATGATCATGGTGGTCGATGCCCTAGGCTTGGGGGTTTTTGAGTTTTTGGCTTTTGTTGCGAGGTCAGAGGACCGGTTCAGTGTAGCCTACGGGCATTTTTGATGATATATATATAGATGACTCTTTTTTTTGGTGTTTATGCACTTTTCATGGTTTATTTTTATGTACATGTATTTACATTGATGTATGCAAATGCTATTATGAATGTGATGTTTCTAATTGATATGATGTATGCAGATGGAATGAATGAAATGAGTTGTTGATAACTTGTCGATCGCACCATAGACTGTACAAGATTTACGAGCTTGCTATACTTATGGGATGACTTTGTGGAATGACTTTTCATGTGAAAACTTTGTTTTTGTATTTTGCATATTTTTTGATGGTGATGTATGGAATGAAATATACCAGTTGTTTTAAAATGTAGTTAAGCTTTTTTGAGATTCAGATATTTTAACTAACTAGCCAAGACTATACATTTATCTCGCATGAATTTTGAACAAGGTATAAATTTCACTTGAGTTTAACCAAGTTATTTCACATCCCTATGTGTGCAATTGAGTTCATTTATGTGGTATTTATCAGGATACCGCCAGTTCCAGATAGGCTATCAACCAAACCTGTACTGAGGATCACCTAATTAGCTCCACTAACTTCGTTGTTGTATTTAGTAAGGTTAATCCATGGGATAATCTAAGGTACCATAAGCTAGCTCATCCACATGCAAACATTGGTCTGTGCATACGCAAAGCTAATGTGACAGACATATCGTCATGCAATTAGGATACCGCCATTGCCAGGTAGGCTATCCACCAAACCCATAATGAGGATCACCTAGATGGTTTTCAAATGCTAAGAATTCTAGAGATTCAAGTTCAGGTTGTGTGTTTGCTCAATGGTTTGGGATACTTGCTCGTCTACATAGTGATGAAAATCACTATTTATTTTTCTCTTTTTGTTTTTCTTTTTGAGCAAGGATTTGTGAATAGTGGTAATAACCACTGTTATTTGATTTTGTATTTTGAGCTTTGTAATTTTGAGATTGTATGTTTTTGGCATATGATTGGCCTTGATTCTATTGGCCTTGGGGATGACTACCCATCTTGTTTAGGGACGTGTAGTATGAATCCTTACGACTGTGGGAACCAAAGGGGATGATGGAGATTATGAAGTAAGGGCATTGATATGTTAGGCGTTGGGGATGACTACCCATCCTATTCAAGGATGTGTAGTACGAATCCTTACAACTTTGAGACCAAAGGTGAGTGTGATGATGGTCGTGATGATGGTTTTTTGGGATTTTGATTTTGAATGGCATTGATCCTTTTAGGTCTTGGGGATGACTACCCATCCTTAGCAGGGACGTGTAGTACAAATTCTTACAACTTTGGGGACCAACGGTGATTGGGATTTTTGGTAGTGGTGAAAACCACTATTTATTAGGGGGAATTGATGGGGAAGAGCTCATCCTTTTGTCAATTCTCAACACTCTTGAACCATTCACACAGGGGAATGAACAGGCTAATCTTTCACCTATGGTACCCGAGACTGCTTTGTAGGTTTCTCTTTCGTTCACACAACTTAGGAATTATTTTATGTGTTTTAACATGTGTAGGGATGTTACATAACGAGGCGTGATCCAAGTAAAACTTTCCCACATAAAATCTATTTAACTTTGTACAGTTTTTGGCTAGAAATTTAAAGATAGTTGAATGACGAAAACCCTATATACATTAGGAGACAACTGACTATGCTAAAAATGGTGATGGTGTTATGCTGGATGTATGCGTTTGTATGATGGATTTTATGTGGAAAATGATGGAATTGCCAAGCAAGGACAGTCTATGGTGTTGTTGACTTGTATGACCTAGTAAATATGCAATGTATGGATGTGATGCCTAATGCAACTGATATTTTTGTATTTTGATGTTTTTAGGAGTATGCATGAAATTGAAATGCAATTTTTTTTTTGGTTATTTTTGATGATTTTATTGTTTTTGGTTGTTTATTTTTGAATATTTGTTTTAACCAAGCGGTTATGGTAACTCTTGGAGCTTTTTGTTTTTGACCAAAGGTTTTATGGATACCTTTGGAATATTTTTGGGGTTGACCAAGTGATTGTGGAAATCCTTGGAGCTTTTGGATTGACCAAAGGGTTTATGGATACCTTTGGGGCATTTTTGTTTGACCAAGTGATTGTGAGAATCCTTGGAGCTTTTGGTTGGACTATGGCTCTCTAGATGTGGAATGGCCTCAAATGATTGATGTTCAAGGGTTCTAGTTCCTTGATTCCTTCAAGAGAGGCGAGCCGGTATGTTCCAGGTCCTATTCTACTGTCAATCACATAAGGACCTAACCAGTTTACCATGAACTTGTCCCGTAGATGGGACGACAAATTAGAATTTTGTTGGTTCTCTTTTAAGACCAAGTCACCAACCTGAAATTCCCTTAAGTGGACCTTCATGTTGTATGCTTTCTTAAGTCACTCTTGATAGATACGCAAATGCTCGAGAGCATTGATGCATCGTTCGTCGAGCAACATAAGTTGGTCTAACCAAGCCTACCATGCAGTGTCATCATCGATGAACTCTTGCATTGAAATGCCCAAGGAAGGGATTTTCAACTCAAGAGGCATGACTTTCTCGGAGCCATACACCAACAAAAATGGAGTTGCCCCAGTGGGCATCCGAATGCTAGTGCGATAAGCCCATAGGGCAAGCGGGATTTGAATGTGCCAATCCTTATGACTATCTACGATGGTATTTTTGAGGATGGCGACTAGCATTTTGTTCAATGCCTCTGCTTGCCCATTTTCCTATGGATAATAAGGTGTTTAAAAACTATGATGAATTTTGTACTTTGTGGTCAAAGCATGCACATCTTTGTTCTTGAATGATGTCCCATTATCCGACAGGATCTTGGATGGAATACCAAAATGACATATGATGTTATGCAAAATAAACTCCGCAATGCGGGTTCCAATCGTAGAGGTTAGCAAAATTGCTTCCACCCACTTGGTGAAGTACTCTGTGGCCGTTATGATGAACGTGTGATGACCCGATGATGTAGAGGAGATCTTTTTGATTAGATCAAAGCCCCACTATGAAAAAGGCCAAGCCGATTGGATTGGTTGCAAGGCCTGAGAAGGTACATGTGTCAAATTAGCATGGTGTTGACACTTCACGCACTTTTTTACATATGCACAATGATCCCACTCTAAATATGGCCAATAATATCCCATGTGAAGAATGCACTTTGCGATGGCCATACCACTAAAGTGGCCACCACATTTACCATTGTGTGCTTGGGTGATCGGCCAAGCAGACTCTTTCTAGTCAAAGCAATGGAGGAGGATTCCTTCATAGCTTCGGTGATACAAAACGTCTCCTAACAAGACATGTTTTTCCACTTTCTTTTTAAATGATCTTTTCGTGGCTTGTGTCAATCCAAGTGGTAGGTTACCTAACTTGAGGTAATCCCTAATGGGTGTGTACCAATCCTGTTGATTAGAAACCTTGATGGTATGAACGACCAATCCCTCTTGAAGTTCATCCCTAGAAAAAGCTGAGCGAGAAAGAACTTGTAAAAATAGCATTGTGTTACTATTAAGAGGGGTCAGGGAGAACAAGGATCCCCATTTGGCTCGAGCCATACAATCATGAATTCAAGAGAACCTATCTTGAGATGGTTCAATCTGGATCAGGTGGATTCTTGGTGTTAGGTTAGAGCTTGCACGCTCCATCACTGATTGCGATAATTTTTTGACCTGAATGGTGGTCATCTCACCGTAAGGGTATTGTGAGATTAGTGACCCCAAGGAGGCCATAGTATCCACAAAATTATTCAATGATCGAGGGAGTGCCTCGATGTCATACCATTTAAGTTGTGTCAGGAATTTGTCCACAAGGGCTTTGTAGGCCTGCAGAACTAGACATTTACATTGGAATATCCCCTTTACTTGATTGACAATTAACAATGAATCACCAAAGATGTTTAAACATTTTATGTTCATGGTGATTGTTGTCTGAAGACCTATGAGCAAGGCTTCGTATTCTTCATTTTTTTTGGTGCACGAGAATTTTAATTTAAATGACAGAGGCATTGGAGCCCCTTGTGAAGTGAAGAATACAATTCCCGCACCTCCTCCTTGCTCACATTTAGAACCATAAAATAATAATGTCATGTCAGCCTGTGACTCAAGCTCATCAGAATCTGGCGATTCTGATACATGGAAAACCCCGTCATCCGATAGTTCTACGGTCAAAGGCTGATCATCTTCAAGAGGAGCCTTTGCCAGTTTATCAGTGATGACTTGGCATTTTATGGATTTTTTTCCAATGAATTCTATGTCAAAATCTGTCAAAAACATGATCCATTTTGCCATGCAGCTATTATGATAACTACCACTCATCATGTATCGCAATGGATTCTCCTTAAACACAACATACTTCATATTGCAAGCATGTTGTGGCATAAATTTTTGGTATCAAACACCACTGCCAAGTAGAGCTTCTCAATGTATGCATAGTTAAGTTCATAACTGACCAGGGTGTGGCTAAGATAGTAAGTATCCTATTCTTTTTGTAGTTCATTTTTTTGGGACAGCATGGCACCCAGTTCCACCTCAGTAGCTGAGATGTATAAATAGAATGACACTCCTGGTCTAGGTGGTGCTAATACTGGCAGTGAAGCCAAGTATTGTTTAATGTCATCAAAGGATGACTGGCACTCGTCATCCTAGTGAAATGTTACCCCCTTGTGCAATAATTTATTCATGGGTCAGCACTTGTCACATAGTTGTGCTATGAAGCGCTTTATTGATGCGACCTTTCCCTGCAGACTTTTGAGCTGCTTGATGGTAGTTGGAGGAAGCATTTCAAGGATTGCCTTGACTTTGTGTGGGTCTACCTCAATTCCTCATTTGGATACTATGTAACCCAAGAGCTTTCCAGATGTGACGCTAAAGACGCACTTCTTGGGTTTTAGTCTGAATTTATGTTCCATGAGGTGATCGAAGATCCTACTTAAGTCATCGAGATGATTTGGGCGCAAAAGAGATTTGGCCAACAAATCATCCATGTAATCTTCCAAAGTTTTTTGTATGTAATCATGGATGATGTATTTCATGGCACGTTGGTAGGTGGTGCCAGCATTTTTAAGGCCAAAAGGCATGACCTTATAGCAAAATGTCCCCTAAGGCATTGTGAACGCTATTTTTAGTTGGTCCTCGAGATTGATATGAATTTGATTGTATCTCGAGAAACCATCCATGAAGGAAAGCATTTCGTGGCCTGTTGTAGTGTCTACCAATACGTTGATGCTCGACAAGGGAAAATCAACCTTAGGACTCGCTTTGTTTAGATCTCAAAAATTGGTGCATATGCAAATCCTCCCGTTAGGATTTTTGACAAGAACTATGTTAGACAACCATGGCGGGTAATCCATGTAGATGACAAACTATGCATCCAATAGCTTTTGTAGCTCGTATTTGACCATTAAGGCCACTATTGGGTGCATCTTACGTAGTTTTTTATTCATTGTCTTGACTGTCGGATCAAGCGTTAGATTATGCGTGACAAACTGTGGCTCTAGTCCCGACATGTCTTTGTATGACCATGCAAAAACCTCCTTCTTCTTTTTGAGAAGGGTAATGTAGTCAGCTTGCTCTTCAGGGGATAAACTTACACCCAACTTGATGATTTGCAAATTCATTGGATCTAAGCCAATGTCTACTTCAGTCATCTCCTCGACTAACATGTGGGACACGTCCTCCAACTAGTGTGGATTTGGGATCAAGTGGATATCGTTTGCTGAATTTAGATCATTGTTTGGAATGTCAGGTTCCTCTTCAACATGGAAGACATCATGAGTCTATCCTAGGGTAAAATGGAACATCCCTCTGCAAGGCCAGTACTCTGATGGGGATGGTAGTGTGTCAGCGCGATCCCAGTCTATAGCATCTAGGTCTAGATGCAATGATCATGTCGGGTCAGCTGGATCATGGATGGGGGTAGTTAGATCAATGGAGATCATGTTAATGAAATAATTATGGTATCCATTACCACGAGTATGACTGCTCAGACATCCTAGATGATCTTTGTGCTCTGGATTTAGCTCTATGGGTACTGGTACAAATGGATCAGCCCTATGCATGGATACAAAGACAGGTTTTTCCCTAGGCACTAATGGTTTGATAGGATATCCAGGTAAAAGATGCTCTCTATGTACCTGGAGTTGCAGGTGCAGTAATTTCTATAACTGTGCCTAGTTTAGGTGCCACCTATGCCTTGGTCCTATGTGTAACTGTTCAAACATGTCATCTATGTCCAAGGGATATTTTTGTTGTCGCATATGATTGAGATAAGCCATCTTAGTTTCATCTTCATAATCACTGTCAGAGATCTAAAGGCCTTCGTTGGATCCAACAGTTGGTTGTGACATATGAGGCTCATCTTGCTCAAGCAAATTAATGTGGTCCCATCGAGGTTTTTTAGCTCTCTACGGGGGGACCTGATTCTATTGAGGTGGCATATGCTCAATTGGAGCATCCAAAGGAAACATTGTTAGGAAGCTCTCCTAATAATCATCCATGGGATGTACTTATGAATGATTACTATCAGACTCAAAAGGATCCCAAGGTGCTACCTCGTATTCTAACTCATCTTTTGAAGACCCTTCTTGGTCTTTTCCATATCCCTCTTATAGGTGAGTCCTCAAATTTTCTCCCTGTTCGACCGAATTGAAAGGGTTGTTATGGTCAACAAGGTTGGTTGTTAGCAATGGGAGATAATCTCCCAATGTATAAGTTATGTTAGGATTGGCATATGGATCTAATGCCAACCCATCCTTATTGCCTATTCCTAGGCCTTGCATGTTCTCTACCAAGATTTCTAGGTGCAGGGGGTGGTTGAACCCTACTCTTGACTTGTCATACGACATTTGATATCTCGATTGGCAAAGAATAAGCATTCCTTGCTCATACCTACCCAACCCATATCCGTGCTAATTGAATTGGCCAAGATATCTCAAAGCGAATTTAGGGTTGGATAGATAGTTGACATCCTTAGCAAAGGGCTCTTCGTCTTCGTCTTCTTGTAGACAAGTCTCAATGCCATTATCCAGGTCCCCATAAACAAAGTTCATCTGATTAGGTGGGTAGCCCAGAGGAACCACAAAGTCGATGGGGATTCGAGGCCTCCCCATGTCTTGCATGGACTCAAGTGTGGGTGTTGCTACAATGTTCCTCACTAGATACTCCTCCAGTCCCATGTTGGCCATCTCAACAGTGATGGTTGGCGGTTTAGGGGGAGCGAATGGGAGTCCTTCCTGAGTCCACTTCATGTGGGGCAAACTAGGCATCTCGACTTCCATTTGGCTAGGCATATTTTTGGTAGAAATGGTTGAGACTAGGGGTGGTTCCTCTTCTAGGGGTTTCTTCCCATTGTCCTTTGGTGTGGCCACCGTAGGTGGCATCGTTGTTGAAGGACCAGATGAGGAAGATGGACCCTACTAGGGATTCTATGAACTTGGCAATGGGGATGCCTGCAAAATCGAACCTTGGTTAGATGGATTCAACTAAAAATCCAAATGTATTGATGGAAGGGTCGATTGTGGCATGAATTGCACCATATTGTAGTACTTAAAATGCTTTAAGTCTGTCAGGACTACATGCACCTGTCCTTCAAATGTGTACTTCAGGCACTGATGAGCTATTGAAGGGACACACTTCATGTCCCTGATCCAAGGCCAGTCGAGCAAGATATTATAAGCCATCTCACCTTCCAAGATATGGCACAATGTATGAATAGTATTTTGTCCCACTTGGATGGGTAGGACAATTGTGCCAATCGTCAAGCATATTGCATCATTGAATGCTCGCATTATATAGGTGGATGCCATGATGTGAGATGTCGACAACTTCAGATGTTTCATTGTTGTTGTTGTGATGATATTACTAGACGAGCTAGTGTCCACCAACACTCTCTTATATAGAATCTCATTGACCCATGCAATAATGTGCAAGGGTGGATCCGCCACATCACCAGTCACTGATTTCAATTCATCTTCTTTAAAGGTGATGACTAGTTTTGTACATTGTTTTACATGTCCCATGAAGTTGTTGAAAGAGTTTGCTTCATGGGTCTACAGCTCGATTGCCTTTAAAATATCCATTAGAGCCTCCTGATGGGCACTGATTGTTGAATGAGCTCGTATATAGAGAGCCTAGCCGATGTGGTCCTTAGACTTTGGGTAAGTCTAGTCTAAATTGTGGCCATTGGTCTAGGTGGGGGAAGTTGCGTAGGGTGTTGTTGAGGTTGTGACGTCGATGGAACTTCTCCAGTGGTCACCGTAGGGGTAGATCCTTGATACCTCCTGTTCCTAGTCACAATACTTATCATCCCTACATACCCCTGCATGGGGCAATTCTGTTGCACCTCATTGACTTGAATGGGTTTTGCCTACGCATCATGGGTAGGCAAGGGGTCTCTGAAGACTCCCATATGTTGGTTGTTTGGTGCTACGGGTTTGTCCACTACCAATGTCTTATTTTTGATTAGGTCTTGTACCAAACCTTTGAATTTCCAACATGCATTAAGGTCATGTCCCTTCCATCTATGGAACCTACAATACAAGTCCTCCCAGTCTATAATTTGAATCTCTAGCAGGTTGATCAAATTTGCCGCTGACAAGTGATCAAACAAAGAGTCTCTGGACTCTGTGTAAGGTTTAAATTATTGCCTAGGGTGACGCTACTAATTTTGTTCCTGCATCTGGTTTTCTCTATCATAATTGTTAGGAGGTACTGCCTGATAGTTAGCCTTTTGAGGCTATGTTGCTTGTGCAGGCTTAGGGATGTTGATAGCAACTTGATTTACCATAGCGGGTTTCAGTTGCGTGGTCCCTATTTTAGTGTTCTTGGTCCATTCTTTCTTCTTAGGTTTTGTGATCTCGCCATCCTGTATCTTGATCTCCTCAATTATTCTGGATTGTGCCAGATCTTCTTCAAGAGTGGCATATTGTTGCAGCTACAATAGCATAGAGATTGATCTCAAATAGCTCTTTGAGAACATCTGAGTCAGGTCAGACATGGGAGGGAGGTAGAGCAGCTTTAAAAGCAACGTCCTCCACCAATTCCCATATGCTGCCATTGTTTCTTCTTCATACTGCCTGAGGCTAGCTAGGTCACTTAATGACACATTTTTCTTGGTGTTGAAGTTGAAGCATTTGAAGAACGCATCTACTAGCTGATCCAAGTTACTGATGCTATGTTTTGGAAACTGAGTGAACCAATCTGAGGCATGGCCTGTGAATGTGGTTATAAATGTTCTTAGTAACAAAGCATCATTGTCCTGAATTCCAAAGCATTGGCTCAGGAATCTAGTCACATGCTCTTGGGCATCATCCTCCCCTCTAAAGAGTGCCAACTAGGGAAGTTTAAAGTGTTTAGGGTATGGAGGTGTCGACACTGACGGATGCACAGGATGACTATGAAGTTGGCGTAAAGTGGGTTTTTGGGGCCCATAAGTCTTAATCTCCATAGACTCTAAGCACTGTAGCAGCACTTTATATGCATCGAAGGATTTTATTTCTTCCTCCTTGGTTTTCTCCTGCTGTGGGTTACGGGGAACTTGAGGCCTATGGAGGGATGGCTGGGTAGCAGCCCCTCTACCTTGGTAGGGTGTTTTAGCTGGCTCTTCTTCTTGTTCATACTCCTCATAGGCTTCTTGAGGAGTGTTTGGCCAAGACCTATAAGCATAGGTGGGTGCCCACAGAGGGCACCCATCATTGTTTCTAAGAGTGGCCTCCCGCTTAGGTCTAGGAGGTCTTGGAGGTAGTACTTGACAAGGTCGCGGAGACCTATCTCGCACCAAAGGGTTATGCCTCTCATACACTTCTACTTTATGTGCATGAGGATTTGGGACCTTCTTAGGCACATTTTTTAGAAGCAATTCGGTTATCTGATGTTGAATGCACTCTTTTCTAAGGTGGTACAGATGCTCTAACTATTGTTGATCTTGCCTGAGCTGCGTGATTTGCACTTGGAAGGCGGCATGTCTGTCAAATGCCAAGTCAATTTGTTCTACTATCCCTTGTTTAGGAAACCTAGATGCCTCTCCCACATGTCTATCTCGGTCATGGTGATCCGAGATACCTATGGGTTGCTTCCCTCTATCGAGGTTAGTGGTATTTACCTGAGGCTTCGGCCTCAATGGGCGATCCTGATAAATAGCGAGTTCGGAGGTGCATCATTCCCATGTTGTGTACTGCTCTTGAGGAACATAGTGGTCTTCCTCGCCCTCTCTTTCATATGCATAAAAGGTGTGGGCAAAATTGTCTTGCCCTGTCTAGAGAGCCTGATACTCTGGATATTGTCTAGTGTTTCTAATAGTAATGCGGGGTAGAGGAGGGATGACGAAATCCTGTGGCCCCTCCTTCTGGACCCTTTGTTTCTCTAGCACTTCATCACTAGGCCACCCATAACGAGCTTCTAAGGGATGTATCCTATCTACGTTGAGTGCTACGTGTAGGTTCTCCTTGTGAAAGGACCTATGCTGAGTGGGGGTCCCCATCAAAGAGGTGCCTCTATAATCATGTTCTATTATGGCATGATGTGGACTATCTTAGGTGCCTTGTCGCCAAGGCAGGATGGCTAAGTTCTCAGGACTATATTGAAGGAAACTCGCCCCCCTTTGTGCACTCTCTGCATCATTTGCCCGTGATTGGGCTCGGCTACCGGTGTACACCATGATTGTGCTTACCTAAAAATGCATAGATTTTTATCTTCTTTTACGATTTCTTATGCTACACTAAATAGGAAATATCACACACACAAAACAATGATTATCTCGTTTAAATATTAGAAGTGTGCCCTAGAATTTGATTTGGTGTGTTTTGATGTTTGTTTGAAATCTTTTGGAAAGAACGCTTAAATGCAAAATGATGGCTCTTATGACTCCCAAAAAATGGTCGCCCCTTTGATATACCTTTGCCAGACCAATATACCAACCTCTCTATATACCCTCCCTTACGTGATGGAAACTATTGGTATGTGAGAGCATATGGTACATGGAACATAGGCGGTACGAAAGTGGAATCACTCTGTTTATGACACCTACCATAGAAGACTTATCCTCATGCGCTGGGAATCACCTCCGCTACACTTGGTTAGATTTCATCATGATTTACGTCTAGCAAAATTCATGATCGAGGTTATGTATGCAGTATCTCAAGCCAAGATGGTCTTGCTCAAGGTTTGGGGTTTTACGACCAACTCCTTGTTGTTTCAAATTACCACGTGGTGTGTGGGGTTCTTTTTAAGTTGGATAAATGAAGCAAAAAAGAATTCAAACTCTCCTATGCAAGAAAATAACCAGAGAATAGAAAGAAATATCTGACAGAAGGTGTTTAAGACCCCTACCTCTTCTCTGCCCAAATCGGATGTCTCTGAATTTCTACCCTAAAACAGTCCAGCATTTGAAAACTTGGTACTTGTAAGAAAAAACAAGCAACTTTTATCAAAAATTTAATCTTAAAAATCAAGGGACATAGGTCCCACCATGATCGCCACTGAAAGCATGAGGATACGGAAACAAAAAGGAATATGCCAAGCACGATGCGTGTAAAACCAAACTTAACGCTAAAAGCCTATATATTGAAAGAACATAAACAAATTGACACAAGATAAAAGTAGTATGAAATATAGCCTTCTTTATTGATAGATAAAACAACAGTTTGATAATTCATCCGAGATGGATTAAATAATACATCTACAGGCTGAAATAGCCCGGAGGTTACGAAACCATCCGAGGCTGAAATAGCCCTTGTTGTAACTTAATAACAACATGCTAATAATAATGTAATAATAGAAAATATACGCTAACATCCCCCCTTATTACATTATTTGGGTAATAATATAACTACTAGCTATACTAACATCCCCCCTGATTACATCATTTTGCAATACAAAGAGAGCTGCGAAACAATTCAAATTTGACACGTGCAAGTGCCTTAGTGAAAATGTCTGCAACTTGAGCATCGGTGGGAATGTTTTGAAGCTGAATTCGGTGCCTCGAAACTTCATCTCGAATGAAATGACATTGTGTGTCAATGTGTTTTGTTATTTCATGATGGATTGGATTCTTGACTAGGTTCAAAACACCCTGATTGTCGCAAAACAAGTGTATTGGAGATTTGGATGGATGACCCATACTTGTCAGAATGCGATGCAACCATATCACTTCGCACACAGCTTCACGTGCGGCGCGATACTCTGCCTCTGTTGATGAAATAGCAACCACCTATTGCTTCTTGTTGTGCCAAGAGACAGGACCGGATCCAAGATGAAAAATATATCCTGAAGTTGACTTGCGATCATCAAATGATCCGGCATAGTCGGAGTCCGTGTATCCTTGCAAGAAGAATTTGTTGTTCCTCTTGTATTCTAGGCCATATTCTATTGTGCCACGGACATAGTGAAGAACACGTTTTGCTGCTTTCCAATGAGTGGTCTTAGGCTCCTGCATGAACCTCGAAAGATAGTTGACAGCAAATACGAGATCTGGCCTAGTATTGGTCAGATATATGAGACTCCCAATCAACTGTCGATAGAGAGTACCATCTACCTGAGGTGAATCATCATATCGTGATAACTGAAGTCCAGTCTCCATCGGAGTTGCCATTGGCTTGCAATCAGTCATGCGATATTTTTCTAGCAATGTCTTGGCATATTTTTTCTGAGACACTTTGATGGAGTGCTCCTTCTGGCTGAATTCCAGACCAAGACAGTAATGGAGAAGTCCGAGATCTGACATCTCAAAAGATTGACACAAGTCTCTTTTGACAGTAGAGATCATAGTTTCTGAACTCCCTGTAATGAGCAGATCATCAACATAGAGTACAAGCAACACTATCTCAGAACCCTGTTTCTTGAAATAGAGGTTTGCATCTGACGGACATCTCTTAAAACCATGTTGTAGGAGGTGATTGTCCATTTTTATATACCAAGCTCGAGGAGCTTGTTTCAGGCCATATAAGGATTTGACCAATTTGCAAACTTTCTACTGTTGGCCTTCCACTGCAAATCCTTATGGCTGAGTCATATAGACTTCTTCTTGGAGATCACCATTCAGAAAGGCACTTTTGACATCCATCTGATGAACTTTCCACCCAAACTGTGCTGCCATAGCACAAATAACTCGAATTGTTGTCATCCGAGCAGTAGGTGCAAAAGTTTCCTCGTAGTCAATGCCTTCCTTTTGAGCATAGCCCTTTGCAACAAGACGGGCCTTATGCTTATCAATTGTCCCATCTGCTTTGTACTTGACTTTATACACCCATTTGCAGCCAATGGGTTTCTTTCCATGCGGCAGATCGACAAGCTTCCAAGTTTTGTTTTTCATCAAAGACTTATACTCTGCATCCATAGCAACCTTCCATTGAGGCTCACCGAGAGCAACTTGTACTGATGTAGGTTCAAGATCGTCTATGGAAGACATAAACACCTTATCACTATCAATATCCATATCTTCTGTATCTCTTGCTGGATCTATAGAAAGTTCTTCAAAAGACTGACACAGATCATCAACCCCAGTATTCTTTGTTGCGGCTTTCTCCTGTCGAGCCATTCTGCGAGTACGAGGCCTATCCAAAGTCAAATCTGGTGGAGTAGATAGCTTAGAGTCTTTGATTGTATTTGTATACCACTTTGGATTCTTCTTCTTAGGTGTTGAAGAAGATGCGGAAGAACCTCCAACCTTTGATGAAGGAGATTTAACAACTTTGAGTTTCCACAAGGTCTAGGTATACATCTGATGTGTTTGCTGATGTGAAAGCCTCATCAAAAACAACATCTCTACTTATGTGAATCTTCTTGGTTAAGGGATCAATCAAACGATAACCCTTAGAGTGCTCATCATACCCAAGAAGAATACACTTCAATGACTTCTCATCTAGCTTCTTCCTTTTCTCTTTTGGTATGTGCATGAAAGCTTTACACCCAAAAATGCGTAGATGAGAAATGGAGGGTTTCCTACCACTCCATGCTTCCTGTGGAGTCATTCCTTGTAGGGCCTTTGTGGGTGCCCTATTCAACGAGATATACTTGCTTGTGGTGACAGCTTACGCCCAATATAGTTGCTCAAGTCTAGCTCCTGTGAGCATGCAACGAACCATTTCCATGATGGAACGATTCCTCCTTTCGGCAACTCCATTTTGCTTTGAGGAGTATAAGCAGTAGTTAAGCTGTCTTGTGATCCCATTTTCTTTCAAGAATGCAAAAAATTCTTTAGAGGTGAACTCCCCCCTCGATCCGAGCGGAGGGTCTTTATAGAAGTCCCCGACTCCTTCTCAACGATTTCTTGAATTGCTGGAAAGAAGCCAAATGCTTCATATTTCAGTTGAAGAAAGAATACCCACATCTTTCGTGAGTAATCATCCACAAATAACTGAAAATACCTCTTACCCCCACAGCTGTTGGGAGTGAAGGGACCGCACGGGATCGGTATGAACCAACTCCGGGGGTTTCTTTGCTCTAGTAGAGCTCTTTTCAAAAGGCACTCTATCTTGCTTTCCCTGCCAGCGATCGAGCAAAGCTGGTAAAGTGGTAGAAAGGGAAGGAAGACCCTTAACCATCTCATACTTACTTAGCTCAAGTAAGTAACCAGAACTCAAATGTCCATATCTCTTGTGCCATAGGGAAGTTGCCTCCTTTGTAGAGACTGTCATGGCAACATGTGGAGTAGAGATAGTATCTAAGGCAAATAAGCCATGCTTATATGAAGCGGTTGCAATGTTCTTACCCCTCCTGGTAATAGAACAACACTTCTTGCCTCCCTCAACACTAAAGTTCACAACCATATCTTTGTCCAGAATTTGTGTGATTGACAACAAATTGTTTGCCAATCCTGGAACATAGAGAACTTTATCAATCTGACACTTGCCATCAGGAAGAGTGAATGAAACAGTGCCTTCTCCCTGAACCTTGTAGGTTTTATCATCGGCAATAGTGACAGGTTTGCCCTCTTTGGCCTCAAAAGACTCAAACCACGATTTGTCACCAGTCATGTGCTTACTGGCTCCAGAATCAACATACCATATAGGATCCGTCTGCTTGGACACTGTGGTAGTCATGAGAACTTTGTGAGCTCTCTCAGAATCCGTGTCAGATTCTTCAACAACAACATTCACTTGCTGTTTGTTCTTTTGTGGTTTGTTTCGGCCTTTCTGTTTTGATTGCTTATTCTTATGCCAACATCTGTTTGTATCATGACCTTCTTTGTCACAGATCTTGCAATATCTCTTTTTATGTTGAGGTTGTTGAGTTTGTTTCCCTTTTGAATCCTTTTGTGAATTCCCTCCCTTCTAAAAATTACCCTTCTTCTGGTTCTGCCCTTTCCTGTTGATGTAGAGAGCAGTGTTAGAAGAATCATCTCTCTGTAGTTGGCGTGCTTCCTCCTCTTGAAGCATATTAACCAATTCTACAAAAGTAACTTTTCGTTGTGATACATGAAGGGAAGTAATCAACACCCGATAAGAATCAGGTAAAGCTCTCAATACAACTGAAGTAAGGAGCTTGTCTTCAACTGGTTCTCCCAAAGAATTCAACTTTGCTTTCAATTCAGAAACTCTGCAAAGAAAGAATTCAACTGTCTCACCCTGCTTCATGCTCAGATCGTGTAATTGAGATTGAAGAAATAGAATGGTGGAATCATTCTTTCCCTCATATATAGTATTAAGGGCATCCCATGCCGCTTTACTAGTTGCACGATCAGCAATATGGGGTTGGACTTCATCAGACACTGACAAGCAAGATGAGCACTTTTGCTTTACTGTCTAGCTTATCAAAGTCTCTTTGAGCATTAGATGGAGTTGTAGCACCAACAACAAGTGAAGGTCTGGTTGTTGCTCCAGATACAACATCCCATAAATCATCCATTGCTAGGATGGCCTTCATCTTATTTTTCCATGGTGTGTAATTAGGACCTTTCAACAAGCGATGAGAATCGGTCATTAGTTTTGCTAGACATGATGAAGGTTCCTTATAACACCAATTGGTCCCCCTTTCGATATACCTTTTGCTAGGCCGTTATACCGTACAAAATACCCGCCCTTACGTGAGGGAAACTATAGGTATTTAGAAAGATCAACAAAAATCACCCGCCCTTACGTGAGGGAAACTATAGGTGAGTTTTAGAGATCATACGATACGTGGAACATAAGCGATGCTTGAAAGGGAATCGCCTTGTTGATGGCACCTACCATAGAAGATTCTTCTCATGCGTGGGGCGTAACTTCCCCTAAACACTATGAAGAATACTTCGTCGGGATTTACGCCTAAACACAAGAGCGATTAAGGGTAGTGGATGGAGTAAAAAAATGCAAAAATGGCAAACTTATCTCTCCCCGACGATTTATAGAGAACAAGCTCGGACGTCGTTGTAGCAGCTATATTAGGCGGCGGATACAGTAGCGCAATCACGACAGCTTTACCTGTAAGTGCAGGCTAGAGGTATCACAAATACCGAACGCTGCAGTGCAATAAATTGCACGGATGGGTTTTAATTATTTCGGGGACTTAGGGAGTGAATTTGATTTTAATTTTTAATGTTATAGTGCAAAAATCAAATATGCAACATACAACAAAAAAAATGCCCACAGGAATAACCCACTAGGTGTCGGGCGCAGCCGAAAATGCACCTTTTACAATTCGCCAAATTGCTATTTTTCAAAAAAAAAACTCTCACTATCCCCCCTTTTTTTATGGTATTTTAG
Source organism: Wollemia nobilis (assembly GCA_028583015.1). Lineage (NCBI taxonomy): Eukaryota > Viridiplantae > Streptophyta > Pinopsida > Araucariales > Araucariaceae > Wollemia > Wollemia nobilis. Next base: position 9,544,866 of record JAQPPZ010016917.1, on the reverse strand, counting down.
CAATTTATAAATTTTGAAAAAAGTAAAATTTAATCTTTTAATAAAAATATTTCAAAATTAATTAAATAAGTTTCTAATTAAATTAAAAAAAATAATTAAGAAACAATTTAATTAATATAAAATATTAATTATTAAAAAAATAAAACTTTAATCAAAATTAAATAAAAAAACTTATACCTGGCAGGATTGGAACTTGCAACCTCAGGGCTCCCCGAGCCCTACCGCATAGCTCACAGCCAGGTGAGCTAGCGGGCTGATCCGCTTGGATCAGTGGGATCCTCCTCTTTCAACACGAGCCCGCAGCTCGTCCTGGCTGTGCCTCCTCCTCTGACTCTGTCCTCCGCCTCTTTCGGGCTCTGACTGCGCTACGCCTTGCGCACGCGGGGCAACAATAAGCTGCGGCTGTTGCGTGTTGCGCTAGGTGCTACCGTGACTGCTGCTCGCTGCGCAGTGCACGCTACGCATTGGCGTGGATGCTGCACAGTGGCACTGCTGTGTGCTGTGTGCTATGTAGTGGCACTGTCTTAGCGTTGCACAATGCCTGTGTAGTGCACGCTGCACGCTGCACGTTGGCACTGCGTAGTGCCTACGCAGTGCACACTGCATGCTATGCAGTGCATGCTGCGTGCTGGCATGGCTGTTGTGCATTGTGCAGTGGCTGCACAGTGCACATTGCACACTGCAGTGGCTGCTGTGTGCTACGACAGCATGGGAAGGGGGGGGAGGGGGGAGGGTCGCGGCCTCCATGATTTTTTTTTTTTTTTTAAATCGCGGGTGGGGTGGGGGGATTGCGGACACCTTCCGCTATTTTTTTTTTTAAATTCAATCACGGGGGAGGGGGCGGAAGAAAAAAACAATCATGCCATTTTTTTTTCTTTCAAATGCAATCACGCGACGGCGTGATTAAAAAAAATCACATCGCGAAAGGAAGAAAAAAAAACTCGCGGTGCTCAGGAAAAAACAACAGACCAGCGCTGGGAAAAACAGTGCACAGTGTCCTTCCACTTCTTTTCTCCAAGCAAAACAGCGTCCGCCTCCAGCCTCTCTTCTCACGCTACTGGCTCTGATGCCATGATAGATAAAACAACAGTTTGATAATTCATTGGAGATGGATTAAATAATACATCTACAGGCTGAAATAGCCCGGAGGTTACGAAACCATCCGAGGCTGAAATAGCCCTTGTTGTAACTTAATAACAACATGCTAATAATAATGTAATAACTGAAAATATACGCTAACATTTATTGATATGCTTTCAAATTCATGTTACAATATGTCTCCTTCCTTTTTAGGGGGTAGGAGCATCAAATATGTTTCTCATCACATCCATGGATAGCAATCCTTCTTTCGCGTGTCCACATGTAATATGAGTAGACCAAAAAATCATCTTTGCTTGTGTATATGATTCTTTACTCCTTCATGCTCCTCTAATTTTGGAAACCTGCATTCAGAGAAACATAAAATATTAGTAGCACCTGCAAACAGAATAAAACATGTATTTCCCAAGGTCTACTGTTAGTGTATGCATGAAAAATATTAAAACAATAACCAAATTACCTTAGATCAACCTGAAAATTTAACAAAAGCATATATGTTACCAGGAAGCCACTGCAAAAGGAACAGTCTAGAAATTCCTCATAGATTTGTATTCGCTCTAGGGTGGGACGAATAGACCTACAATAACTTGTTAGAAAGCACCCTCTTCAATGTCCTATCCAAAAAGCTCCAAATGACCTAAAAAGTTGGGGTTAGCTAATTGGGGGTGTTTTGGGAAGACCCAGAAGGTCAGATTTCTCTAATTTGGCCTCTATCACCAAAATTTTGCTGGTGCCATATTCAAGTTAGTAAATGCAGGAAATGATAAAAACCTGGTCAAAATTGCTCAAAATGAAGTGAAATTTAAACTACAGCCTATTTAACAGACCTATAATAAGATGCAAAAGAAAAATGAAAGAAATATATCACATATTTCTAATCATTCTGAGGTGGGGTGATTAGGGCTGTGACAGCTTGGGGGGCGCCCGGGAGCAGAACGACCATCGTTTGGGACTCTGTTCTGGCACTAATCCACTTGGGATGGGTCCTGTATCGCTCCAAAATTTTTGTGTCCTTACCTTCAGGATATAGGATCCGTGCTCGGAAGGAGGATGGGAAAAGGATGGCACGGTACCTCGGACTAAGAGGCCTTGCGAAGGTCCCGCCTCTCGGGGGAGGTGTATTATGGTGATTTTTCAATGGATGGTGGGTTCACCAGGAAACATTTGAATGGCAGTTTCTATGCCTAGGTTGGAAATGTGTTTAATGTGTTCAGTTTTATCTTTAAACATTCGAGTCCTAGGTTTGGCCAAATGAATCTAAGTTGTTCTATTATGAAAATGTAGGCTAAATGAAATACAACAAATAGATTTGAACAGAAAATAGAGAGAAAAAGCTAAATTACAGAGCCATACCTGATCTGGATGTCTGATGGAGGTTCTGATTCTTGAAACAGACAGGATCGTATGGAATTTTATAGGATCATCTTCGACCTACAGGATCATCTGAGATCTGACGAATTCGTCAGAGACCTACAAACAGAGAAATAGACACAAAATACAAAAAATACAGCAATGCTAATAGAGGATAATGATGTAAAATGACAATAAGGATGTTAACAAATAATCTCAAATAGAAATGCAAGCAAATTATGATGTTTTAATAGTTAATCATGATTTTATTATTCAATTAAACTACATGGATAAACTCCAAGATGCAAAATAGCAAAAAATAATAAATAAACTGACTAGATGCAGAATAAAACAACAGATGAGAAGAGAAAAATACAAACTCTAGGCACTGATTGCCCCCAATGTTGATTGCAATCGAAATCATCTTGGATTGGTATGAAATCGTCTCGAATTGAACAGGATCGTCTGCGACAATCTGAGCTTGCTCCGACTGAAGAATGACAAAGTTCCTACAAAAAAAATTGGATAGGACAAGTGCAGATGGTAATTCAGGATGTTTTAGTGCGTGTAAAGTCAAGTTACAGGAAATTTCAGCTAGGGGGATGCCAAGGGGGAGTCCTAAGTTTAAATAGGCTTAGGAGGGAGGTTAGGAGGTTGGAGATCATCCCAATTTGGGAGATATCCAATGATGAGGGTCTCTAACGGTGTAGACACGCTTCTGCCCAGATTAGAGACGTCGTTGGAATAGAGGCTAATTGAGAAAAATCAGTTTTGGGACAAGATCATCTGGACGTCCTAGTCCAGACGAAATCATCCGATCTGAGGTGATATCATCTGATTGACGACGATATCATCAAACGGTTAAAACAAACTCTAAAAATGGCACAGGAAAGGAGGAAACGGGTTAAACGACGTTTTGGAAGTGATTTTGAGGGTTAAAATTTGAATTTGAATATTTACTAGAGTAACTGTAATTATTTAAGGTTTTACTACGCCAATTTTAGGGTGCTACATTTTGCCCCTCTTTAGCAAATTTTCCGAAGAAAATGCGTTAAAGATGAGTTCTTCTCGATCTATGAGAAAGCAAAAATTATTCCCATTTTTAGGCGACGATTCTAGGTCGAATCGTACGACAGCTTACTATGGTGCCCTCTTTGTGTTTTTACCCAAATTGAACATTTGAGGTAAACACGTGAAAAAGCAAAATTTTAAAAAAAGTTGTTAAGTGTTTTTGAATAAAATTAAGAAAAATAGGGTAAAACCCTAATTCATTGTTTCTATTCATTTTCCTAGTTTTTAGAGCTCTGGAGACAAGATGGTCGAGACAGCGCATAGATCAACAGAGGTCCAACGCGGGCGACGAGTAAGGGTCTAAAATGAATTTAAAATGCTTTACTTTAGAATTTCATGCTTTTTAGATTAGATTTGATTGATTTTTGAGCATCGCGGACATTTTTGGGCCATCGACATCGTCGAGACGAAATCGTCTCGATTTCGTCAAAATTGTCTCAATATCATTGATTTTGTCTAAGGGTGAAATCGATGATAGGGGGACGATTTCGTCCAATAAGGGATGATTTCCTCATGCGAAATCAGAGATGAATTGGATCAAATTGGGGACGATATCGTCAAATTATGGACGATATTATCATTTATAAAATTGAACTTATTTTGACTTGCATTTTTAATTAATGATTTTTATTGTTGATTTTGTTTATGTTGCAGAGAGGATTACTAAAGAGCAGAGAATGAAAATATGGTAGACTAAGAGATGACTTGGATGCTCTATCTCAGGCAAAGCAATATCAGCTGGCTCGGAGTCGACTTACGACATCTCGGCGAGAGATGCCACAGGTTTCTACAGATATGGGGCTATTGACAGCCCTAGCAGAGAGGTGGTATCCGAGTTCTTCCTATTTTTGGCTATTGACTCCCACACTGGAGGATGTATGGAGGATTTTGAGGATACCCATACAAGTATGAATGATCACTCCCATGGCCAATCAGGGCCACGCAATGATGCAACTGTGTGGCGATCCGAGCTTCGCCCTGGAGAAGGGCAAAGTGAATATCGAGTCGCTGCGCCATATGCCTAAGGCATCTAGACTCACATGATTTTTGGCTAGGGTTGTAGGTGATCTTCTACTATGCCACCAGAGTGGATGCATGGTACCATGGGTACTGATAGATGTGATCTGTGACATGAGAGACCATGGGTACAGGTTTGCTTGGGGGAGTTTTGTACTCTACCGATTGTATAGGATCCTTCATGGGGTCGTATACAAGGGCGGCCGATGTCTGGTTATGACATCACTACTATAGGTTTGGTGCTGGGAGCACATTGTAATGCGGATGCCGATAGGTCTCCCACTAATAGGGATTGATGGGGAGAGGCCTCGAGTTTTCTACTAGTGGCTCCGAAGAGGGGCATAGTGACGAATAGATTTGCCAGCGTCCTGGAGACTACTTGACGACCTTGTCTCCGACCAGATCACCTGGAGGCCTTGGAGAGATCATCCAGGGTGGGTCGAGGATGGACAGGAGCTGGCTCACATCAGGTGATTCTACTGGCTGAGGATAGAGAGGGGAGAGGTGGAGCTCCACCAGTATGACCGAGTTTTGAGGAAGTTCAGTCTACAGTAGGGGATCCCATCTCTTAGAGACTACATGTTTTCTTGGACTGTCAAGGATAACACTATAGTTAGTGGGGCTCCATATATGTAGCGATTATGGAGTCAGGACGTAGATGATGCCCCCATTCAGCCAGTGTATGGGGATGACACTAGGGTAGCCGACGGCTACGATGCCTAGTACACAGGCATCCACCCTCCTCGGATGATGAGGGCTTAGGGTTCAATTCATGCAGTTGTGCATCGAATGGGGAGACGATGCCAGGCAGCCATTGAGGCAACATAGGGTCACAACAGGAGAGAGCAGAGGAGGCCATAGGCTTAGTAGATGCCATGACAGTGGGAGAGGAGGGAGGAGAGACCCCTTTCTCCATAGAGAGAGAGAGCACCATCGCTCGATAAGGGCAAGGGTGTGGACATAAGAGAGAGTAGTGAGATGGCTACTCTCTAGGCGGAGACTGTCTGTCTATAGGCATAGGTGCAGAATTTGCATGAGGATTCTACATGACACTGAGTGTGATATAATCACAATGACACTGAGATGGGGGGTGAATCAGTGTGTTCTTTAAAAAATTAAAAGCAATTTAGACTTTTAAATAAACTGCAACAGATTAAAACAGAAATAATAAAAGTACTAAGAGCATCACACATAACACGAAATTTTAATGAGGTTCATCGATGTGGCTACTCCTCAAAAATACTGCTTGGACTACCATCCAAATCCAGTCAAATGCAAAGCTACAACTTTACATAATCATTCACCAGCACCAACTGGTAAGAGGCACCAACCTCTAAATTTTATCTCGCTACAACGAATGGAGCACCAACTCCAATTTTTCTAGCTCCAACTGGAAAGAGGCACCAACCCCTTTTACCAAGCTACAACTTGGAGATAGTAATAAAAATTGTAGAATTAAACTGTCACCTCAATTTGCACGATCTGCTATTTTTCTTGCGTTCTGCTGCTTGTCGGCATTCGGCTGCTGCTATGAAAAATGATTCACACTTTTTCAACCACTCCTCTATATCTCTCTGTGTTCTCTGCTGTAAATTCACAAAAATATTACTTCTACAGCTAGCACACTGTCATTTCACACTCGGAACACGACTTCTGCATACCGCATTCTTATCTTCTCTTTGCACCACTCACTTTGCTGCACCTTCCATGAAATCTCACTTCTACCATCTGCATATTTTTTCCTCGGACTTTAAACACTCCGTCTGCATATCGCTCTCTTTGTTCTTGATCAGTCGATATGCACTCACTCACTATCTCATCACTGCGATCTCTTTTCTTTAACTCCAAAGAACTATCACCGACTTACACTCAGCTGCACATGAACTTCATTCGCATATATCGCATCACGCCCACACTTAAACCTTGCAACAGTCCTGCCTTTTTATAGAAGAGAATATCCCATCAAAACATTCTCAAACACGTCGGCTGCAACCCTAATTAGGTCAACATGAAACCCTAGAATTTTTTGGTTTCTTAACCTTGCTTTGTCAGCAGGAAACCCTAATTGATCCGTTGCAAAACCCTAGCAACGTCGGCTTTGAAAATAAGTCGGTGAACAGCTTTAATTTAATTTTAAAATATTAATTTAAATTTTAAATAAATAAATAAAATTTAAACTGGATATTTAAAATTAAATATCTTCATCATCGGAGCACCTTTTTCAACAAAACGAAGAGCTAACTTGGGTTTTAAGAAAAACCCATTTCAAAACTGCTGACCATGGATTTAAACAAAACCTATAATTTAGTCTGCCCTGGTTTTCACAAAAACCCTTCCGCTCTTTGACATCAATGACAACATCAAAACTTAAGCAAGGGCAATGTACCCAAGGTACCCAAAATTGCCAACAATCTCCCCCTTTGTCATTGATGGCAACCCTTTACTAAAAACACATCTTCAAGAGCCAAAACTAAAATCAATCTCTTTGAAGTTTTGCTCCCCCTAACTTGAAGCTTTCCTCTTCACTTGAAGCTCTCCCTCTTACTCATATCTCTCCCCCTTTGTCATAAATGGCAAAGGGCCACCTTTGGGGCTCAGAACTAAGAATGAGCCTCTTAGCTTAGTCCCTCCCCCACATCCTGATGAGGTGATTAATTCTGGGGTGGGAGTAAAACTCCCATTAGGCACTGATCAACATCAATGTCTATAACTTCCTTGTCGGGTCTTCTCTTGAACTCTTTGACCATATTCTTGTTCCTATCATTGTTCTGATCCTTGGACCTGATCATGCCACTGTTCCTATTCCTATATCTTGGAATTTCAACTCTGCACTGTCTGACAGTGTGACTTTTATTGTTGCACTTATAACAAGTAATAGTGTTGTTTCTTTTAGGCATACCTATTCTTTGAATCCACATGTTCTGACTAAGCCGCTTCGACTAAACCTTGTTTTGACCAAGCCTCGTTAGTGTGATGTTCTTTTGTTTTAAATGAAACTCTGGTCTGTTTATCCTTCTGACATGAAGCACACATACTATTTACAGGTTTTTTAATGATTGGAATATCTCTCACTGCTTGTTTAGCGCTAATTCTTACTAGATTATCAAAACTTATGTGTCCAAGCCTCTTATGCCACAACCAGTTCTCTTCTTCTTGTCCCATGAAGCACATACCTTCTGAAAACTCTGAGAGTGTGTACAGATTGCCAGACGTCCTTGAGCCGGTTGCTATTAATTTCCTACTGTTTATTTTTTTGACTTCACAACCATGCTTCTTGAAAACTACTTCATGTCCTTTGTCACATATTTGACTCACACTCAATAGATTATGTTTCAAACCATCCACATATAAAACTTCCTCTGACTTGATCTTTCCTTCACTAATTTTGACCGTTCCTTTACCTATTATTTTGGCTCCGTCATTGTTGCCGAATTTTATAGAACCACCCTCATACTTTTGTAGATTTTCAAATTTTTGTTTGTCACCTGTCATATGACTTGAGCAACCACTATCAAGAATCCAAGGAACATGTTTATTATGAGCTCTAAAAGTTGTTTGCACTATTAAAGAATCATGTTCTTTCCTGAGCTGTTCTTTTTGTTTCCATTTTGTTTTAACTGTGGTATTGGGTTCTAGCTGTGACTTCCCATTTTTAGAATTTTGCACATATCCTTCAGTATAAATTCTATTTTGTTTTGCTCTATACGGTTGAAATCTGCTTTCATGAGGTTGATATGAAACAGACATACTACGACAATTTCTGGCAATATGACCAAAGTTGTGACACTTAAAACACTCTACTGCATAACTCATTAAAGGAGCAAATGCATTTCTACTAGTGAAACTTCTTGGACCTACGTTGTATTTGCAGTCAACAATTTTATGCCCATAAACATTACACTTGAAACAAAAACCATAGAAATAATGATTAAACCTGAAAGATGGTCTTGGCCAGGTTGTTGCTGAAGCCTTGGATCTTCTATTCTTTTGATGTGTGACCTTAGTAAAGCCATAATTTTTAGCTGCTATTTCAAGTATGGAATTATATCTTTCTTTTGCCTGATTCTTGTCTTTGTTCTTTTCACTTTCAACATTGCTTGCTTTTGGTCCAGTTGATGATTCTCCTTCAGAAAAGCCGAGACCAAATTTGATACCTGTGGATCTTTGATCACTCAAAATTTTGTCCAATTTCATCGAGCTTTCTTCACGTTTTACATGACAGTTGATTTTTCGATCCAGCTCTTGTATCTGTATTCGAAGACTCACATTTTCTTCTTCCAATTTGCTGCAGTGGTCTATCTTCATGGATACCTGTATTTCCAGATCTTCAGACATTTTCTTGTATTCTTTAGTCTGTATTTTTAAACTGGCAATAATGTTGTTTGCATCCTTAAGTTTCCTTGACAATTTTTCATTCTTATTTTTCTTTGATTCCCATTCCGTAAGGGCAGACACTAGCTCACCCTCTAAATCAACTTCAGCCTCAACTTCTTCAACTTTAGAGTTCATTCCTTCTGCCATTTTTGGTTCAATTTTCTCAACCATAGGAACTGAAACTGGTCGGGATGCCTTTTTGGATGAGGATCTATTCTTCTTAGCCATTATGTACTAATCCAAGATCAACCCTGACTGATTTAGCCAAAATTGGGAACCTTGCTCTGATACCAATTGTTATAATCACAATGACACTGAGAGGGGGGGTGAATCAGTGTGTTCTTTAAAAACTTAAAACAATTTAGACTTTTAAATAAACTACAGTAGATTAAAACAGAAATAATAAAAGTACTAAGAGCATCACACATAACATGGCATTTTAACGAGGTTCACCGATGTGGCTACTCCTCAAAAATACTGCTTGGACTACCATCCAAATCCAGTCAAATGCAAAGCTCCAACTTTACATAATCATTCACCAGCACCAATTGGTAAGAGGCACCAACCCCTAAGTTTTATCTACTACAACAGAATGGAGCACCAACTCCAATTTTTCCAAGCACCAAGCGGAAAGAGGCACCAACCCCCCTTTTCAAGCTACAACTTGAAGATAATAATAAGAATTGCAGAATGTAAACTTTCACCTCAATTATCACGATCTCGCTATTTTTCTCGCGATCCGCTACTTGTTGGCATTCGATCGTCGTCGTGAAAAATGATTCACACTTTTTCAACCACTCCTCTATATCTCTCTACGTTCTCTACTGCAACTTCACAAAAATATCACTTCTACAGCCAGCACACTGTCATTTCACACTCGAAACACGACTTCTGCATACCGCGTTCTTATCTTCTATTCGCACCTCTCTCTCTGCTACACCCGAACTTCATACACATATATCGCATCACGCCATCACTTCAACCTTGCAACAGTCCTGCCTTTTTATAGAAGAGAATATCCCATCAAAACATTCTCAAACACGTCGACTACAACCCTAATTAGGTCAACATGAAACCCTAGAATTTTTTGGTTGTTTAACCTTGCTTTGTCAGCAGGAAACCCTAATTGATCCATTGTAAAACCCTAGCAACGTCGACTTTGAAAACAAGCCGGTGAACAGCTTTAATTTAATTTTAAAATATTAATTTAAATTTTAAATAAATAAATAAAATTTAAACTGGATATTTAAAATTAAATATCTTCATCATCGGAGCACCTTTTTCAACAAAACGAAGAGCTAACTTGGGTTTTAAAAAAACCCATTTCAAAACTATTGACCATGGATTTAAACAAAACCTATAATTTAGTCTGCCTTGGTTTTCACAAAAACCCTTCCGCTCTTTGACATCAATGACAACATCAACACTTGAGCAAGGGCAATGTACCCAAGGTACCCAAAATTGCCAGCGAGTGGAGGCTACACAGCTCAGAGATGAGGTTGCACGCCTCAGAGCATGGAGCGAAGGAGCGAGCACTCAGGAGCTGGCACGGTCGATTGCTCAGACCACGTTCTACCAGGGTATCTACTTCTAGATGGTGCCAGAGGGTCAGAGGGTACAGCTACCAGCCGGCATTGCTGACCCGATCAAGATTGGGTCATCGAGGACTTCATCTCGATCGACGACTAGGACTCGTAGTACCACACATACTACGATGGGGCCACCTCGTCCACCTCAGGGCGGGGGAGGAGATGAGGCTGAGAGCTCGAGGGGTTCTCGAGACACTGCACAAAGGATATATGATTTGAGAGGATTGAGTATGCCAAGATGTAGATTGTGGCATACCAATCTATTTTTGATATGATGTACATATATTTGATATATATATATATATTATATGAGATATTTTTTGATCATATGACTTGTCTTATGTGTTTGTATGATGCTTTTAATGTTTGAAGTGTGATTGATTTGATGATTCATGTAATTATGTCATTGGAAAATATTATGGTTGAAATGTCATGCTTTAAAAATTTAAATGAAATAATCTGATGTAACAAATTGGTTGTTGGTGATGTGATAATTTGATAAAAAATAAAAGGGACTTTTAACAATAATTTCAAAGGACATTGTCGCTATTATAGACCATTTCATGGAGTCGTCGCTCACTCGGTCGTCAAGCTAATCCCAGTATAGAAATATTGCTAAAAGTAAAAGAGTGCTTAAGAGACTGTCTTAAGACTTTGGTGTGATGATGCAAATGATGATGATGATGATGATTTGTTTTTCAGACTTTTCATGAAAATATTATGCATGAAATATTTTAAAATGATTTTTGCTAGGCATAAATTCCTAAGTGTGATAAAATTTTGAATAATTCCTTAGAAATTATACCATCATTGCAAAATTGAATATTGACATAATGACATGAAATAGTGATAAGGTTTGCTTTTTGTTTTAAAGCATAATTGTATAACATAATGATTTAAGTCATATGGTTTTTATGATTTTTAAATAAATGGGGAATAAAAATTGATACAATGGTTTGCGCTAGGCATAGAATATTTAGGTATAGACTTATACCATCATCGCGAAAATCAAAGAAGAAAATAGATTGTTTTATTGCATGGTTGATTTTTAATTTTTGAAAATAAACAGAAAATATGAAGAGGAGGACTTGCGCTAGGCATAAGACTCCCATTTAAGTTCTGGAACTATACCATCGTCACGAAAGTCGACAATATATATATGTGTTTTTATTGTATGGTTTGAAAGAAATTTTGATTTTTGATTATGCATGTAGTTGTCTTTATACTAAACAACTATTCCCAGAGAAGAAAATGAATTTATTCCAAACAATTTGCAAAAATATTTCAAAGTATCTTAAAGACAAAAGTTAGATTTATAAGGAATCCCATGTGCATATGTGAGTTCATTTCCAATCTTGATTTATCATAATGATACACAAAATCTCTCAAATACAAATGTGTGTGCAATTGCATTGTTCATTTACCAGTTTTGAGCAAGATAATTTGATACAAGTGATTTGAATGAACCAAATAAGTGTTCATTAACCATGATTTAGATGCATATAACCATACCGAGACTACTATGTAAGTCGGATTATCAAGAGCTAGCTAATCCATAAGCAGACATAGGTCTGTACAAAAGAAGGTCGCTAATGTGACAGACATATCGCCACGCTAGGAGTTACCCAAGGCCAAGCAGGTTGGGCACAAACCACCTGTTATGGGGCTTACCTCACGGTTTCGAATAATTGAGAATTCCAGGGATTCAAGCTCATCAACCCTTCTTTTCTTTTCAAAGGGTAGGGAGAGGGATTTTATTGCTTTTGCTTTTCTTTTGCTTTCTTTTGCTTTTCTTTTGTATTTTTGCTTGATTTTTGAGATAATGCTTGAAACATTGCTGTAATGATATAAAATAACATTTTTCTTTTTCTCTTTTTCTTGAACTTTGCTTTTCTTCCTATGCTAGGGATACTTGCTCGGATTAGTTGTAGAGCAAGGGATTTTTATTCTGGGTAGGGGTGAGCTTGTCCTTTTGCCAATTCTCAAAGATTCTAGACCATGTGCATGATAGGATAGCAGGGGAAACTTTTCGCTCAAGAAACCACTTCTACTATGTAGCATAGCATGGACATTACAAATATAATCATTTTATTGTGAAAGGATGTGCTTGGTTTAAGTAAATAACAAGATCAATTCTCCGTGCTCAAACTTTATTTAATTGAATTTTGTGGACTTTGATATAAGAGAGATTAGTAATCATGCCAGATAAAAATCAAGATATTTATTTTGTGTTTGTGAAAGTGAGGGATTCCAAATAAATGCTAATTTATCCAAAATAATTTGAAATATATAACCGCAACATTTGTAAGAAGAAATATATACAAATACTTTTTGAGAAGTTTGAGAATGTTGACTCTCTCTTTCTTCTTTATTTTGTTTTGGTTTCGAAAGAGTCAAGAATATTGTTGTTTTTATTTTTATTATTTTTGTTTGTTTTTGTTTTTGTGTAAACAATTTGATATATTTTTAAAATAAGACAACATGCAAAATATGTACAAATGATGAAATGACTAATTTTTGTTATGCATAGTAACGTTTAAGATGCAAAATGTTCATGGGTTCTTTTAAATCTTTACCATCTAAGGTAGCTAATTTGTATGCTCCCGATTCAAATTTAGCAGTGATAATGTATGGTCCAAGCCAGTTGGGCTCAAATTTACCTTTAAGGTCTTTAGTTGCATTAGTATTTTTTTGATTTTCTTTTAAAACAAGGTCGCCGATCTCAAAGGATCGATGACGAACTTTTTTAGCATATGATCTTTTAAGCTTGTTTTGGTAGGCACGGAGATGCTCCAAAGCATTGATGCATTTTTCATCTAGGAGTTCCAGTTGATTGAGTCCGCGGCTCGATATTCATCTCCTACTTCGGTATCTTGAAGTAGTAGAGCCAAAGAAGGAACTTCTAATTCAAAGGGAAAAATGGCTTCAACACCATAAACCAAAACAAAAGGTGAAGTTCCAGTGGGGGTTCGAACACTAGTTCGATAGGCCCACAAGGCTGGATATAATTGAATGTGCCAGTTGCGGCCAGATTTATTGACCAATATTTTGAGAATTTTGATTAAGGTTTTGTTAGATGCTTCTGCTTGACCATTACCCTGAGGATAATAGGGAGTGGACCAGCGATGTTGAATCTTATATTTTTGGCATAATTTCTTGACATCTTTATTTTTGAAACAAGTTCCATTATCAGAGATGAGATTTGCAAGAATTCCGAACCTACAAATGATTTGATTAAAAATAAATTTAGAGACTTGTGTGCCAGTGCAGGAAGCTAAAGGCATAGCTTCAACCCACTTCGTGAAATACTCGATGGCGGTTATGATGAATTTGTGTCCATCAGATGACACAGGATTGATTTTGCCAATAATGTCTAAGCCCCATTTTGAAAAGGGCCAAGGAGATGAAATAGCCTGCAGCTCTTGTGCAGGGGCATGGACAAGGTCAGCATGTTTCTGGCACTTGTCGCAATGGCGCACATACTCATGTGCATCATTCTCCATGGTAGGCCAAAAGTATCCTATCCTAAGGAGCTTTTTAGCAATGACACTACCACTGAAGTGTCCTCCACAAGATCCATCGTGGGCTTCACTCAAGGCTGATTTGGATTCTTCTAAATTCAAACATCTTAATAGGATACCTTCAAAAGATCTCCTATACAAAGTATTGCCAATTATTACAAATCGACTTGCTCGTCTACGTAATAACCGATCGTTGGTTTCTATTAGAATTGGCAAGGAAAGTCCCATTTTGAAGAAAATCAAATATATCTCGTATACCAAGGTTCAGGAGTAGTTTCATTGATTAGAAACACATCCAAAGGTTCTAAGCATGACTTATTTGAAGCGGGTTCCTAGAGTCGACGAATAATGATAGTGGCATATTCGTCATCTAACTCCAAGGGTAGGAGAGATGCAGCTACGGCCATAGCATCAACTGCACGGTTGCAAGTTCGAGGAATAGCTTCCAAGGTAACTTGATCAAATAGAGACATTAATTGTAAAACATAGGCTTTATATGGGCACATTTTATCATCTCTGGTCTGATAAACTTCATTAATTTGGTTTATGACAAGTTGAGAATCACCAAAAACTAGCAGATGTTTAATTTTTAACGCCAAGGCAGCTCGTAATCCAAGGATTAGAGCTTCATATTCAGCAGTATTATTGGTGCAAGCAAATGTTAATTTGAAGGACAGAGGAATAAGATGTTTTTGTGAGGATATTAAAATAATACCCGCACTAGCCCCACTCATGCATCGGGCTCCATCAAAGTATAAGGACCATTGTTCAATATGGTCTGCCTCTAATTGAAGGCATTCATCAGGAAACTCAATGATGAGGGGATGGGTAGACTCTAAGGGTGCAGCAGATAATTGATCTACTATGATTTGACCCTTAACGAGACTTCTGTCCTATGAATGTGAGGTCAAACTCGCTTAGAGCGAGAACCCACTTGGTTGTACGACCCGATAAATAAGGTCGACTCATGAGATACCTCAAGGGATCATATTTAGCAATGACATAAGTTTTCTGACTGAGCATATAATGGCATAATTTTTGCATAGAAAATATGACTGCTAGACATAGTTTTTCTAATGCTGTGTAGCGGGTTTCATAACTGATGAAGGTTTGGCTAATATAATAATTAGCACGTTCTCTCTTTTCATCATCAAGCTGAGCTAACATAGCTCCTAAGGTAGAATCTAAAGCTAAAATATACAGGAGAAATGGGCGATTAGGTCTAGGTGGAGAAAGCACAAGTGGGTTAAGGAGGTATTGTTTGAGAAGTTCAAAAGCTTCTTTACATTCGTCGTCCCAATTAAAAGGGACATCCTTCTTAAGGAGCTTAAGAAAGAGAGCAAAGACATCATATTATTTAAGGAATGCAATGTATTGCTCTTGTTTTTCTTGACTTAATTCTGACCCAATATTGATTATGTGAGGATTATCCTCAGTTCCAATGTTAACTTTAATGACGTTTTCGACTTCCATGTGTAGATCTCTTTCAAAATTAGGTGGGGCGGGTGAGACGCCCAATTCTTGTAATTCTTTTAAGGTTAAGTTGGATAATTCATCTTGAGGATTAGTGGCCTCAAGTTGGGCTATAGTTGGTATAGAACCATCAAAATAAAATCCATTGTGTAACATCTCTTCAATGGAGACATCGTGGAAGATATCTCCTTCCAACTCATCATCGGATTCAGCAATCATTTCAGGGTAAGCTATGGATAGCATGTTACATGTAAATGGCTGATTTTTTAGAGGCAAATCATCATGCCTATCCAAATAATCTTGATAACATATGAGTTGATCATCATCTTCAAAAGGAAAGGGTTGACCCTTACTAGGAAATAGGCCCACACCACAGCGGGCAAGCCACGGTTCTACCTCGAAAGGTTCTTTCATGCCATTTTGGAAAGGTCCCAAGCCTTTCCCTTTATATCCCATTTTAAGCATTATAGGTTTAGCTTTAATATACTCATTAGTAAAATAACATCGAGCATATCCATCATGATGAGTTTTGATATTTCGAGGTATTCTTCCCTAGTCATATCCTTTATAAATGAAGGCACAACTCCCGACTTGGTAAGTACTTCCCATAGGTTGTGGGAGGCCCAAAGTACGAGGAGATGGTGGCAAGTTATTTAAAAGAATTGAATCTTGCATGAAAGCATTTGTTTTTTTTGATATTAAGATTGTGGATAAATCTGGTAAAAGTTCATCAGAAAGAGCATAAGATGTAGAAGGATCATTCCCTATATCTTTAGATGTGGAAGGTATGATAGATGTTGATAATGTGGAAGTGTTAATGAATGGGTCTATAGGTTTTGAAATTATAGGGATAGAACATGAAGGATTGGTTGTGGATTGAAGATCTTTTTGAGGTTCTAGAGTGGTTTGTTTAGAAGATTGTTGATCTATATATGAGGGTGAAATGAATGGAGGAGAAATAGGTGAAGCTATGGGTGTGTGTTTCACAGTTTTAGATGAAAAATAAGAATTAGGATGTGTGGATGACAGAGCGAGGCAAAATTGCACTCCAACAGGTTCTGCCAAAGCACACATATCAAAGGGTCTAGGATCACCATGGATAGTGACCAACTGATTTTTAAATTTGAATTTAACACATTGGTGTAAAGTTGATGGGACAGCCCGCATTGCATTGATCCAAGGATGACCCAAGAGTATATTGTACGATGCGGGGCAATGTACAATAAACACGGTCGTATCTAAGGTTCTAGGACCAACTTGCAATGGGATGGTAATAACTCCACACGTTTCTTGTGTTTCGTCATTGAAAGCTTTGATGATCATGTCAGTTTTCTTCATTTCATCACTTCTAAAGCCAAATCGTTGGTAGAAGTCAAAAGTGCAAATGTTTAGAGATGAACCATTATCAATCAGGACTCTTTTAACAACTACATCTCCAATTAGAGCAGTAATATATAAGGGATTATCCTTATGTAAACTGTGTTGTGGGATATCTTTATCCCGAAAGTCAATACAATCGACTTCTCTAGTGATGATAGTATTGGCCATGGCTTCAGGTTGAATATTTTGAGGTACCATCATTTGGCTTAATGTAAGCATCAACTCATCCCTATGGGTAGGAGAAGATCTTAATAAATCCAAAAGGGAAATTCTGTTGTAGTATTGGATAATTGCTCATTAATATTGTAAGGGGGTTTAGGTTGAACATTAGGAGCATGATTCCCTTTATTGGGATTTTTCAAAACAAATGGAGTTGATCCATCATTCTGGTTTGGTTCTTGTTGAGAATTTTGAGCTTGTTGTCGGGTAACGACTCCAATGGTACCTACAATGTTATATTGAAGATGCTGAACTGGTCTCGGTTGAGCGTTTATGGCTTGTTCATTAGGGAGGAATTGATTAGAAGAGGGTCGAGTAGTAACTCTTCTAGGAAATGGTTCTTCTGGAACCATAGCATCTGTGATGGGTTGAATAGGATCCGATTCATTTTCAGAACTATTCGATTGGTTTGAGGTGATGTCTATTTCACTTTCAGTATCTGATTCTACATCACTAGGATCTGGAGTTTGAAAATTATGTAGGGGCCTGGTCGTGACCAGGGATAAGGTTGTGTCAAATGTTTGAGGATCCTGAACAGGTAATTGTCCGCTAATAGTTCCTACATATCGGGTAGGAGGAGGAACATTATGATGCTCAATTTGATTGGCCACCTCTTTACCATGTCTTGGTAAAGGATGTTGAAATATGTCTAATGATTGATTAGCATTTTGATTTTGATTTTGGGGAATGTTCTTTTGAGCATTATTAGGAGCATTTTGTTTAGGTTGGAAGGCTTGCACCTCCATTTCATTATTATCAATCAGATCTTGTATTTTATGTTTCAACCTTTTACAAGCGTTGGTAGAGTGTCCAGGTCCTCTATGGAAATCACAATGTAAGTCTACTCGTATCCGGGTATGGTTGGATCGGGTTCCCGGATAGTCGGTAATTGAATCAAACCTCTTTCGAGTAATTGAGGTAAAATAGTTGATAATGGTTGATTCAATCTAGTAAATTCTCGAGGAGGTTTATCAGGAGGTTTCAATATAAATTTTTTTATTGTCTTCGTTGCATTGATATTAGCAACATTTTCATTGTCAGTGACTCCGTCACCTACGACTTGTTTGTTTTTATATTGATTTCTGGATGTTTTCTCATCATCCTTCTTCCTAAGTTGGCCTCTCCTAATGAGGGCATCTTCTACTCTTCGAGCTAAATCTATAGCTTGATCGAAGGTAGTTAAAGTAGCAGTTGATAACTCATAAGATATTTGTTCTTGCAAATTATTGATAAAAATGTCCAACATTTCCCTATAAGGTAGCACAAAGTGCAGTTTTCCTGTCAACTGCCTCCATCTAGCTAAGAAATCAGCAAAACATTCATCTTTGTCTTGTTTTAAGTTGTATAAATCTTTAATGGTGACATGCCTCTCGATGTAGGCACTAAATTGATGGACAAAAGATTCAGCTGTTTCTTCAAAATTTCTCAAAGAATGAGTGGGCAGTTGATAGTACCACTCTAATGCCATTCCACCTAAACTTTTTGGGAACATTTTTAGTAATAGCAAGTCATCATGTGATATATCATGACATGCTATCCTAAACATGCGAAGATGCTCTATGGGATCTTCGGTTCCTTTATATATAGGCAGGATGGGCATGGGAAAATGCTTAGGGTACGGTTGTGCTACAACTATGGGATCCAAAGGTTGACTACATATCTCTCGATAATTGTACGAGGGATGGTAGGGATCTATCTGGTCCATGCGGGAAGCTAACTGCTTCACCATGGCTTCCAGATTACTAGTTTGCCCACCATATTGGTTCGGTAGGGCATTAATATGGGATTTGTGAGCATATGATGGAGGGACATGAATATTAGATGCTATATTGCTATTGTGTAAATTGTTGGTAGGAAAGGTGTTATGAAGAAATTTTGAAGTTGTATTATGTTGTATCCCGATTGTTGAAAATTGGTGTTTGGCTTCATTTTAGGTTTTTGTTTACTTGAAGCATATTGATCAATAGTTTGGCGAAGTAAAGCAGTGAAGGAAGTTTTCTTTTGTGTGGGAATGATTTTAGGCTCAATAACAGGTTCCTTAGGAGGTTGGGTAACCTGTTGTTTTGGCATGTTTTGAATCATAGTGACCATATCTCTATTGGATGGTCCAGCCTTATCACTTTCTTGATCAATAAAAGACAAGGGATTAGTGTGCACATCAAACATATGTTCCATGGCTGCTTGAGTGTCACTAATTTGCCCTTTATCAATACGAACTGCCATATTAAGAGCGCCAATGTTATTATTGAAAAATTTCCAAAAATGATCTAAGTTATCAAAAGCAATAGTTCCATCTGGAGCTACTCTAGGGGATGAGGATCCATCCTCTTTAACATTTTCTTCTTGTTCATTGTCTTCACCTAGGTCATCTTCTGGTTGATCTAGAGTTTCTCCTTCCGGGATTGGATCCTCAGGAAGGACATTTGGGTTTCTAGTTTTATCTTCTAACCAATCTTCTTCTTCTCCTTCAGTTTGTTTACCATTCCTAAGTTTAGGCATTGTGCTTAACTTAGATTTCAGCATATATATATATATATATATATATATATATATATATATATATATATATATATTGCAACAAGCTTAAGAGTTATATATTAATTATATACCTACTACAATATTTAAAATGAAATGTTTTGGTTTTTGTTATGTTTTTTTAGTTTTTCTTGTTTTTTTTTTGTTTTAATAACAATATTATAAAGATAACAAACAACACAATAAATGCAAGAAATAATACTAATGAAAGCAATGATCTAGTTTTCTATAAATAATTTATAAATGTCATTAATGGGCTCAAGTTCTTCAGGAGTCATGAAGTGTTCTTCTTCAAATTGAAAATTTTCTTTCAAGAATTTAATGAAAAGGGCTATAGTGATATTATCTGTCTCAGATTCTGGTTGATAGAAGTAAAGCTCGTGGCAATACTCTCGATATAACATAGCTCGAGGAACTCTATTCCATCTTTCCCTATCCATAAGAACGACCTCTTGGTCTTCTACATGACCTAGGAACTGGTGTATAGTGGCTGCGTTCTCGAGGTATTCCTCGAAGGTGAACAATTTTGAAGACACAAGAGCTCTCCTATAAGCTAACCATCTATGGCAAGGCTCTCTGAAGTTCATGATAAAAGACGAGTTGATGAGGATCCAGGATTCTATCTAGGACAAGCCTCTTGATTTGTTTAAGTTTTGTTGACCTAGATGAAATGACACCTAGTCTTCTATCAAGTTCGTCCCACAAAAGTTGATTTCTATCTGTTTCAAGCACACTAAGCACATAATTGATTTCTATGGCTGCTAATTGGTTTTCAACATTTATAGTAACTGCTAATATTTTCTTAGGAGCTACCATCTAAACATGATATGCAACTTAGTAGTTTCTAATGATTTTAAATGCATCTATGTTTTTGTTTTTTTTTTTTTTTGTTTTGTTTTTCAAAAGGTTTTAAATGCATTCACGTCGGGTTCACCAAAATGTATCGCTCCAAATTTTTTGCATCCTTACCTTCAGGCTATAGGATCCATGCCCGGAAGGAGGATGGGAAAAGGATGGCACGGTACCTCGGACTGAGAGGCCTTGCGAAGGTCCCGCCTCTCGGGGGAGGTGTATTATGGTGATTTTTTGACGGATGGTGGGTTCACCAGGAAACGTTTGAATGGCAGTTTCCATGCCTAGGTTGGGAATGTGTTTAATGTGTTCGAGTTTTATCTTTAAACATTCGAGTCCTAGGTTTGGCCAAATGAATCTAAGTTGTTCTATTATGAAAATGCGAGGCTAAATGAAATACAAAAAACAGATTTGAAACAAAAAACAAGAGAAAAAGCTAAATTACAAAGCCATACCTGATCCGGATGTCTGATGGAGGTTCTGATTCTTGAAGCGGACAGAATCGTCTGGAATTTGATAGGATCGTCTCCGACCTACAGGATCGTCTGAGATCTGACGAATTCGTCAGAGACCCGCAAACAGAGAAATAGACACAAAATACAAAAAATACAGCAATGCTAATAGAGGATAATGATGTAAAATGACAATAAAGATGTTAACGGATAATCCTAAATAGGAATGCAAGCAAATTACAATGTTTTAATAGTTAATCATGATTTCATTATGCAATTAAACTACATGGGTGAACTCCAAGATGCAGAATAGAACAGCAGATGAGAAGAGAAAAATGCAAACTTTGGGCACTGATTGCCCCCAATGTTGATTGCAGTCGAAATCATCTCGGATTGGTACGAAATCATCTCGAATTGAACAGGATCGTCCACGATGAACTGAGCTTGCTCCGACTGAAAAATACTAAGGTTCCTGCAACAAAATTTGGATAGGACAAGTGCAGATGGTAATTTAGGATGTTTTAATGCGTGTAAAGTCAAGTTACAGGAAATATCAGCCAGGGGGAGGCTAAGGGGGGGGCCTAAGTTTAAATAGGCTTAGGAGGGAGGTTAGGAGGTTGGAGATCATCCCAATTTGGGAGATCTCCAATGGGGAGGGTCTCTAACGATGCAGACACGCTTCTGCCCGGATTAGAGACGCCGTTGGAACAGAGGCTAATTGAGAAAAATCAGTTTTGGGACAAGATCGTCTGGACGTCCTAGTCTAGACGAAATCGTCCGATCTGAGGCGATATCGTCTGATCGGCGACGATATCGTCAAACGGTCAAAACAAACTCTAAAAATGGCACGGGAAAGGAGGAAACGGGTTAAACGGCGGTTTGGAAGCGGTTTTGGGGGTTAAAATTTGAATTTGAATATTTACTAGAGTAATTGTAATTATTTAAGGTTTTACTGCGCCAATTTTAGGGTGCTACAGGTCCAAAACTTCTTATGGGGTGTTGTCGACAAATTTTTTCAGATATTATGGCCAAAAATTGGGTTTTGGGTCTGAATTCGTGCTTTCAATAATCACCCAATAACCTCTCTTTCAAATGAGAGATTAAGGATGTGAAAGGCACAAATCACAAGTAGGTATGTAAATTGGCAGCACTTCATTGCTCAAATGCTCCTTCTCTGTATCTCTTTTGGATGAGAAAACTCACCAATTTATAGACCTAGGGTCTCTCTATTTGAATTGCGCATGTGAGGGCACCACTTGAGTTGTTTGTCCTATTTTGAGAGAAAAGATAATTCCTTGATTTAGAATATCCTTGCATGAGGTCTCTAAAATAAATACATGCATGACTAAAGTCTCTCTTCTTGATTTGGAGCCGTTCCTCACAATTGCATGGCCTGAAGCTTTAGTTAACTGGTGGAATTTTCGAGGCTTGACTTTTTTCTAGTCAAACTTTCTATTTGCCTCACCCTGGAGCGAATGCTAATATTCATCCCTAGGTGGGATGAATGCCAGTTTGTATTCATCCCTGGGTGGGATGAGTAGAAAGCAAGGTGCCAAAAAGGTGCCAAATTGACCTTTGACCTCCAAAACTACTTTTGGAAGTGGTTAGGACCATTGTTTAACCTCTGGGGGCTGCCCTAGGGGCTATGTGTGTCAATGCGATTAGCGCTTGTTGTCACATAATCGGATTGGTGTTGTTTTGGTGTCTACAGTTAGTGATTCTCTACTTTAATTCTCTGAATTTG
The DNA here is from genome assembly GCA_028583015.1 of Wollemia nobilis. Classification (NCBI taxonomy): domain Eukaryota; kingdom Viridiplantae; phylum Streptophyta; class Pinopsida; order Araucariales; family Araucariaceae; genus Wollemia; species Wollemia nobilis. The sequence continues at coordinate 9,522,191 of JAQPPZ010016917.1, read as the reverse complement.
TTTTGCTCTAGTTTAGCCACTATGGGGCCAAATTTGGTTAAATATGGAGAGATGAAACTGATATATCATTTAAATTACATCTTCTTCCTAAATTTGATATATTGTGGTAATTATCACCTCATGTACTCTCTCATTCACAACATCATCCTCAGATCTCTTCTTCTTCCTAGAATACTTCCCCTTAAATCATTTAGATTTTCATCATAAAAATAATTAATTGAAATATCTTCAATTTTGGGGTTTAGAATATTTAATTTTGTGGGTAAAACAAAAAACCCACCAAACTCTTTAGCCTGCTATGCTTTCCTCATTACAACATGCTCAATTATATTTATAGGTTGTTGTTCCACTACATCATTAAGTGCTTCTATTATGGTCTTCCTTTCTATTGTGTAAAATTCTATTGTAGTTATTGCACTCTTTATTATTTGAATCTTAGATCCTTTGACATTCATTTCCCAAATATATACTTAATCCTATTGGAAGAACTTATTCTAAGGAAATTATTTCTTTAGATAATCGTGGCTTCCCTTTAGGATCTTCTTGGCCTATAAAGTCAATATTTTTGCTAGGTGGACTCCATTTGATGGAAGGAAAAATCTTTGGTGGACATTTTCTCCCATAAGGTTCTTGATAATCACACTTAGAAAATTCTCAAATTTGTCATACTCCTTTTTGAGGGTATTTTTCCTTGTTTTCAGAAGACTATCTTCCACTACAACTATCCATTTAGGAATTTTATTTTTTAAATTCTAATTTAATATTTTTCCTTTCAAAATAGGAATAATCACTTGGTTGGGATATAGCTTTACTTGAACTATCTAGATCATTTCTTGAAGCATCCATATTTCTCTTTTATTCAATAACTTTTGCCCAAGAATGTGTGCCCCTTGAAAGGTCTTATTTGAACTCCCCCGATGTACATTCAAAAGACTAGGTCTTCTGGATAGACCTCGAATGCTTTATTAAATTTCCTTTATGATCATAAAATATAATATAAACATATTCCAACTAAAGTTTTTCAAATTGTGATGTCAACTATGTACAATGCATCATGTTCATTATGGTGAAATTTTTTATGGAAAAAGGAATAGGTGGAAAACACAAGAATGTGGATCAGTGAATTTCTTTAATGTAGCCATTGAGGTTGCCCATCATATGATAAGCTACCTCTTTGAGTAGTAATTTATTAGGAACATATTTGGGTAGTAAATGAGACTTCCCTTTGAATTCCAAGAGTCTAATGTATGTACAATGGGCTTGAATAAATAAGCCAACATATGGCTACAAAGCCTTCTTGGCTTCCTTGGTGAAGAAAGGGTAAGAATAATTGTTTAATAAAGAATAAATATAAGAAAAAAAAAACAAAATGAATGTGATAGAAAAAATATCCTCACATTTTATTTCCCAATATTTCTAAAATATGTATGTATAATTAGCCTCTATGGACAATGAAAAAGGATTTTTTTCTAATTTTGAGAGGTGTAACTACATATAGAATATCAATAAAAAAGGTAGGCATATAAAAACTTGGACTCTCTAGGGTTATAGTAGTTCTAAACTCTTTAATATTCATAATTAGACTATCTAAAAGGGAAGAATCCTGATCAAATTTAACTCCCTCAAGGATAATAAAAATTATTGTTGACACAATGTATAGAAAAATGAGATGTGTCTGGATCACCCATAAGCCTATAGAGTTATGCCATACCATATCTTATTTCAAGTCTAAAATTTAAAAGTACATACCTTAAATTATTTAGATGGAGGGTCTTATTCTTATTCACTTTGTAGCCCTTCAAAATTTCACCAATGCTCTTATATATATTTGCAAATGACTAGCCATACTAGTTATCATAGATGATCAAGTTCTCAAGAGAGAGTTTGTAAATGGTAGGTAAAGCTTCAATGTTAAAATGAGCAAGTAACTTGTTGTTTGAATCCTTTATCTCTCTTTCTAATAATTTTATCCTTTGGAGCATCCATTGCACACCAGGCACACATTTTAGAAAATTGAGCTAAGCACATATTTTTAGTAACCTTGACTCCATGATATTTTCCATATATTTCAAGTACTTTGAGTTGTCCTTATAACAACCTATACTTTGGATAACATTGTTTTACTTTTAAAAAAAAATCAAATAATTCCTTCACATTAGTTTCAATTTTTTTAATGTTGTGTCATTAATAATAGGTGTGTTAATTATAGTCTGGGTATTTTCCATTTTAGTGAGCATGAATGTATTCAAATCATAAAACGCCATATGATAACTTGAACACTTTGTGAACTCAAAATAAGACAACAAAACAACTTATAAATTCTTTATATTATGCAACTTAAATGCATGGTTACATATACCTAAATTCATATATTTCAAAGTAATTTTAATTAACTAAAAATCAAGTTACCCTTGGTAAGAAATCATGCATAATATCCTCACTAAATCTTGTCATAACATGTACCTTAAATGCAAAATAGAGTGGCTACTAAAAATAATAAGGCAAATAAATAATACATAGTTATGGTGTCCAAATGGATGGCTTAGATTTTCCACAACTTCCTATGCATTAATGAGGTAAGGTAAGGGAATACATAAGGGTCTAGTATCTCAAAATATTTAACTCATTTTTCCTCTATAAGAATAGAGGATGGATGAACCAAGGCTTGAGGTATATGTAGAAGGAAATCCTTAGCCTTTTTAGTCTTAATGCCTGCAAGGTGGGACCTATAAAAATTTCAAAATGACCTTGGTATTTTCATTAAAGAGTAGAAATAATGAAATATAAAACAAAAATTAAAAAATGACACATATGATATAAAAAAAAGTGGAAGGTGGATCCTATTATATCTACACACACACACACACACACACACACACACACACACACACACACACATATATATATATATATATATATATATATATATATATATATATATATATATATATATATATATATATATATATATATATATATATATATATAATGGGTTCAATGTATCAAGAGGTTTCTAAAACTAAAATCATGATGATAGACCTCCTTATAATATTGTTTGGTGATATGATTTTTGTAGGCTCTATTATGCTCAATAGCACAAAGATGTCTCTCATAAATAATAGTAAGTTCATCAAGATGAGCTTCTTGAAATTCTTAATGAAACTCATCATGACTCAAGAAATTCTTTGAAGAGACATGCAAGGAAGATAATGCAATATTAAATGGTAAAACAACTTTAGTACCATACAATAAAGAAAAATAGATTTTCTTTTTGAATGCCTAAATAGTGGTGTGATAAGCCCACAATATGGGTATAACATAAAATGCCATTCTTTTTTCATTCTTTAACTATATTTTTAAATATATTTATTAGAATTTTATTACTAGACTCATTTTGACCATTTCTTTGTGGATAGGAAAGCATGGGAAATTTATATTGAATATTTATTTCTAAAGTCAATTTCTATATATTTTAATTTATAAAGGAGTACAATTGTATGAAATAATAGTAGAAGAAATCCCAAAATGACACACAATTTGATTAAACACAAATTTATTCATAATAAAAACTATTTTATTAGTAAGATATATATCTCCCACCCACTTTGTAAAATACTTTGTGGCTATGATGATAATTTTTTTCCTATCATAGAACATAGGATAAAGAGACCCTACAAGGTCAATGTCCTAAGTGGAAAATTTTCAATGAGACTCAATTGGATGAAGAACCTAGGCAAGGACATTGACTTCATATTTATGAAATTAACATCTATCACATAATTTAACATAGTTGTTAGCATAATATTCCATTATATGATAGGAGTAACCCACTTTAAAAGGTTTATGAATAATGGAATGTCTGCTAAAGTTTCCACCATGGTTGTAATTTTGAACATAAAATAGGTCTTTAGGAGTTTTGACCTTTGTATGGCATCATAGGAGAATACCATCAAGATTTCTATAGTATAATACTCCACTGAGGACCACATCAAAAGATGTTCTCCTATGAATGTGAGCTCATTACTTAGTAGTATCCTCAAGTGGGTATGTTTGCTTATCAAGGAAATACAAAATATTATGATAGTAAGGATCATTGAAATAAACTTGTAATAAATATCAATACTATGCACATCCACCAAGCCTTTATTGAGAGAAATAATATGTTCATCATGAACTTGTTGGAAATAAAGCTAGTAAAAAGACCAAAAAGGAGTAAAAAAGGTGTAAAAATTTGTTTCAACTATAAGCTTTGGATGTTACCCCTTTTACCTCCTTGGATGGCAGTTGACTGGACATGTAAGTTTGATTTGGATGGCATCTAACTGGGTAGGATTGGACTGCAAGGGCATCAAGGTGAACTAGCTCAATTTTCTTTTTCCCTTTCCTCCCTATTTCTTCTATTTCCCTAACTTCCCTATATTCCCTAAGTTTGGTTAATACTATGAGTATATATTCCAATGTAACTGAGGTTTTCGAAGGTTGAATATAATATTGATTATCTAATTTTTGCTCCTAACTTCTCTCAAATCACATCTGGTATCATAGTCAAAGGCAAGGGAGGCTCGAGGACGAAGAGCCAAAGCCAAGGACAATACGAGAATCGAGGCAAAGGAAGTCCGAGGGTCAAAGCGAGAGAAACCTGTAAAGCATAGCTTGTAGCTAGACCAAGGTGGGGCCCGCAACTTGAAGCTTGAGGCCAAAGAAACCTGAAGGCATGTAGATCGAGATAAACATTGAAGCAGGCCAGCACAACAGCCAATTAAGACAGGAGCGATGTAGAAGGACCGATCATAGAGCAACACATGGCGATAGGAGGACAAGTTAGGAGCTGATGTAGACAGACAACAAGGCACAAGGAGCTGATGTAGACATGCACATGGCATGTGAAGGGAGGAGAAATGTGGTAGATAAAGGTGGGTGGACAGAAGGCAAAAGGGGTGATCAAGTGATTGCTTGAAGGCAATCGAGAAGCATACTACTTCTCTATGATTTTAAAGCAAAAAATTCCCTCTGCATAGCAGATGTAGGATTATTATTATTTTTAAAGTTGTTTGCATGGCCGATGAGATAAAGGAGGCAAGCCTCCTTTGGATTCCCATAGGGCCACGTAGCTCGATTGGCTCGAGGAGCCAACCATAAGTTGCCCAACCCCCTACAGATCATGGGTTCAAAACCCAGTGAGTGAAATTCTTTTTTGTTTGAAATTGCCACAAAACTCCATAATAAATATATGACCTTCCTCCTCCATACCCAGCCATGGGCATAGCTCGATCGGTGAAGGCATATTGTTTGTGAATCGCATGTCCCAGGTTCGAATCCCATGAGGACAAGTTTTATTAGTTAAAAAAAAAAAAAAAAAGCTAAAAAGGGTCTGAATTAAGCTTTATAAGGAAGTTGGACTTCCTTAGCTCACAACAGGTGAGATACTGTCATGTCAAACACACATGTTGTAAGGCCTACGGCCATCATATGTCAAGGGTTTGAAATCCTTTGCCCTCATTTCTATAGTTGAACTTTTTTAAAAATTATTATATTAAAAATATTTATATTATATTTAATAACTTAATTGTTTTAAAAAAATTAAAAATTAAAAGCAATTATTTTATTTTTATTAAATAAGAAATATAATTTTTTTTTATTATAAAAAAAAAGGGGACATTGCCTAGGAGGCAATTCATTGTAAAAGCAAAGTTTTTTTATTCAGGGAATCATAAAGAGTGTGTAATAAGCCTAAGAGGCTTAGTTTTTTTTTGTAAAAGAGACAAAGGATCAAATTGTAAAATTGTAACAAGGCATTGATGATAAGACCAAATGGTTGTTATCATGTCATATGTGAAATTTTATCACGAGAAGGTGCAGAGAGTTTTGATAATAAAATCAGAGGTTATGGACTCAACATTGTGTTTAGTCAACTTCAAAATGAAGTGATAGCACATCAAAGGCATCCTGACTCAAGGTACGAGGTAGACTTTGAAGATAACTCATTCAAGAGTGAATTTGAACAATCATAATCAGTACAAGCTGAAGCACGAGAATTAGAGTATACACTACAGTAATTCAGTAGAAATCCTAGAACCAAAATCATCAAAAATCATATAAATAAGTGACAATGAAGAAGAAGTGGCAGATAACATTGTGACTCAAGAGATCACATCCCACATCAAGAGGACCAAGCAGTCCATGATAGATTAGAACAAGTCAAATTTGACTTAAATTTGTAATCTCTTCCTTCTTCCTTCTTCTTCTTTCCTTATTTTAGCAAAAATACTTTATTGTAACCGTGAAATAAAGAGAGTTTTTTGGTAACTATGGCCTCACACAATAGCTTACCTATACCATAATTTAACAGTTATGACTATGATTATTGGTCTATAAATATGAAGATCTTGCTCATAGGTAAAGGTTTGTGGTACATCATAGAATAGGGCTACATAGAACCTTCATACTGGACAACACTAAGTGTCACAGACAAGAAAACATGAAAAGAAGAACAAAAGAGCAACTCTTCTACTCTTTCTCATCTCCAAGCTGCATTGGAAAAAGTCATATTTCCCAGAATTGTTGCCTGTACGACTGCACAAGCTGCATGGAAAGCATTGAGTGATGGATTCTAGGGTAGTAATCAAGTTAAGCAAGTAAGGCTTAAAAAATTGAAGCAAGATTTTGAAAATATCTGAAAGAAAGATAATGAAAAAGTCGATGATTATTGTGTTAGAGTAAAAGCAATTGTAGATAAAAAGGTTACACTAGGCGAAGAAATCAAGCCTGAGATAATTGTAATAAATTTTTTGAGAACACTTACACAAAAATAGAACCATATTGCCATAATAATACAAGAATTCAAATATCTTTCCCTTTTAACATTTGATGCATTGATCGGATCGTTAATGTCACATGAAGAGAGGTTTCCTAAAAATGCTTCAACCAGATATGAAGGCGATGATAAGGCCTTCACTTCCAATGAAAATAATGGAAGAGGATGTGGAAGAGGTCAAGGTCAAGGCAATAAAAGAGGTAGAGGCAGAGGCACCTACAGAGGATGCAACCAGAACAGAGGAGGCAATTCCAATACAGGAGGTAACTCATACAGAGGAGGCAACCAACAAAGAGGTGGAAATTAGAATCGAGGTGCAAATCAAGTACAAAGTGGTAATCAAGGTCGAGAAAGTGACAAGTCCAAATTAACTTGTTTCAACTGTGGCAAGCCGGGTCACTTTGCTCGCAACCGCTGGTTAAAATCTTCACAAGATAGCAGCAGTCAATATGGAAATTATGGAGAAGAAGATGATGTTTCTAATATTTTTCTGTCATATGGACAATCAAATCAAAATTTAAATGACACATGGATTCTAGATACTAGTTGCTCAAACCATATGAGTGGCAAAGAAAAACTATTTGCTACTCTAGATTCCACTTATAAATCCCAAATCAAATTAGGGGATAACAAAGCATTGCAAGTAGAGGGCATTGGAGCCATGGCGGTTCCAACCAAAGAAGGACTAAATAAAGTGAGTGACATATATTACACTCCAAATCTCCAACACAATTTTCTTAGTGTTGGACAAATGATGGAGAAAAATTACAAGCTTGTCTTTGATTAAGGACAATGTATTATTTTTGATAAAAATAATTGTAATCGTGTCATCACCAAAGTTCCCATGACCAAGAACAGGTTATTCCCTCTCAAATTTGGTGAGCCATGAGGAGAACAACTTGAAAATGTAGCAATAACAAATCCAAGTGTGTTGTGGCACTTACAATATGGTCACCTTAATTCTGCTAGCTTGAAATTGCTCACTTCTCAAGCTATGGTGACAAGACTTCCAAAAATCAACAATCAACATGAGGTCTATGAAGGATGTGCTTTGGGAAAGTACTCTAGATCAAATTTTATAAGAGGACAAGTGTGGAGAGCCAACTATCCACTTTAGTTAGTACATTTGGACATTTGTGGTCCGATGCAAACACAGAGTCTCAGAAATAATTATTATTTTCTCACTTTCATAGATGACTTCTCTAGGATGTGCTGGATTTATTTCTTAAAGCACAAAGATGAAGCATTTTATTGCTTCATAGATTTCATAAAAAATGTAGAGAATCAAAGTGGGAATTATGTAAAATGTCTTTGGATAGATCGAGGAGGTGAATACTCCTAAAAAGAATTTTTAAACTATTGTAAAGTAAGTGGGATCAAAATGCAACTCACCATAGCCTATACCCCACAATAGAATGGTGTGGTTGAAAGAAAGAACCGCACCCTAGTTGAGATGGCAAGATTGATGCTTTAGATAAAGCATCTCACTAATATGTACTGGGGTGATGCTATAAAAACAAGTGTATATATTCTAAATAGAAGTCCAACTTCTAGTTTAGATGGCATCACTCCTTATGAGGCATGGTATGCAAAGAAACCAAATGTAAAGCACTTCAAAAATTTTGGTTCTTTAGCATATGCGCACATTCCTAATGAGAAAAGGAAGAATCTTGATACCAAAAGTCAAGCTTGTATATTTATTGGGTATTGTGAGTCTACAAAAACATATAGGCTCTACAATCCCAAGACTCATAAAATTGTACTCTCCAAGGATGTAATTTTTAATGAAGGGGGAGAATGGGGTCATCAAAGAATTTTTGCTGATGATGAGTCCCAATATGTAAATTCTTCATAGGTACAACAGGTGTCTCCAAAGAACAAGAAAGGCACACCACCCCTCCAAGATCAAGTAGTTCAAGTAATTCAATCGCCACTCCAAGTCCTTCTCCATAGAGATCAGTAAGTTCTTCACCAATGGACATTGAATCTCCATAAAGAGGTAGAAGAACTTTACAACATCATCCATCCTTTCAGATGCTGGATCAAAATTTCCAGAGAAGATTCACTAGAAGCCAAGCTAGTGAAATGAATACAGTTTTGCAGCAACTTGAAAATTTACAATTGTATTGGGATGATGACTTGCAATAACCTAGAGGTTATGAAGTCAATTATGATTTATTTAATAATGCACATCTAGATCCAGCCAGCTATGAGAAGGCATGTACTCAAAATATATGGCAAGAATCCATGAAAGAGGAAATAACCTCTATAAAAAATAATGATGCATGGGAGCTAGTAAAGCTACCCAAAGGTAAAAAAATGTTTTGGATGTAAATGGGTATACAATACCAAGTACAATGTTGATGGAAGCATTAATAGGCATAATGCGAGACAAATAGCAAAAGGTTTTACTCAAAAATATGGCATTGACTATGAGGAAACCTTTGCTCCTATTGTAAGACAAGAGACAATCAGATCAGTTCTTTCCTTAGCAGCCCATAAAAGATGGAATGTTCAACACATTGATGTAAAGAGTGCTTTTTTGAATGGATGCTTGATAGAAGAGGTGTATGTTCAACAACCTGAAGGTTTCCAAGAACAAGGAAAATATAACCTTGTTTACAAAATGAAGAAAGCACGTTATGGCCTCAAGAAAGAACCAAGAGCTTGGTACTCATGTATTTATGGCTATTTCAACGAGTATGGATTCACAAGAAGCAAAAGTGAACCAACTCTATACTACCTAAAGCATGGAGTAGAAATTTTCATAGTTTTTTTGTATGTGGATGATATAATATTTATGGGTTAACAATAAAATGAATACGGAGTTCAAAAACTCCATGATGAAGCAGTTCGAGATGAAATATCTTGGTCTAATGTGATACTTCCTAGGCATGGAAGTACATCAATCAAACAAAACTATATTCATATGTCAACACAAGTATGCTCAAGACATGATCAAGAAATTTGCCATGGAGTAGTGCAAATCAGTTGCAACTCCAACTGGACATGGGATCCAATTGAGCAAGGATGATGAAGCATCAAAGGTTGACATGACCACTTATAGAAGCATGGTTGGGAGTCTAATGTTTCTCACCAACACAAGGCCTGATATTCAATATGTTGTTTCTCTAGTCTCAAGGTTTATGGCTAGTCCTTCTGAGCTGTATCTACAAGCAACTAAAATAATTTTGAGATATGTAAAAGGTACATTAGATTTTGAAATCCATTACCAAAAATGTAAGTCTGTAAAATTAGTTGGCTTTAGTGACAGTGATTGGGGCAGCAGTATAGATGACAGGAAATCTACGTCAAGGAATTATTTTAGTCTAGGATCAGGACTAATTACATGGAGTCCAAGAAATAAACTGTTGTAGCATTGTCATCAACTGAGGCTGAGTATATAGCCATCACACATGCTAGTACTCAAGCCCTATGGTTGAGAAAAGTTCTTGAAGAAATTAGAGAAATTCAAAGTGGTGCAACTCGACTGTATTGTGATAACATAAGTGCCATTTAGTTGGCATACAATCCAGTCCACCATAGTAGATCAAAGCATTTCGATATGAAGTATCACTTCATTCGAGATATGGTGGAACAACAAATAGTTGAGCTTCAACATTGTAACACTTTGGATAATATTGCAGACATATTCACCAAAGGTATAGCTAAAGCTCAATATATAAATATGAGAGACTGTATAGTCAGTCCTCTCAACTTTAAGGGGGAGAATTTTGGAAATAAAGCTAGTAAAAAGACCAAAAATGAGTAAAAAAGGTGTAAAAATTTGTTTCAACTATAAGCTTTGGATCTTACCCCTTTTACCTCCTTGGATGGCAGTTGATTGGATAGGTAAGTTTGACATGGACAGTAGCTAACTGGGCAAGATTGGACAACAAGGGCATCAAGGTAAACCAACTCAATTTCCTTTTTCCCTTTCCTTCCTATTTCTTCTGTTTCTCTAACTTCCCTACATTCCTTAAGTTCGGTTAATACAACGAGTATATATTCCAATGTAACTGAGGTTTTCGAAGGTTGAGTATAATATTGATTATCTAATTTTCTCTCCTAACTTCTCTCAAATCACAAAACTTTAACCATTAGTTTTATTTTAATAATTATTTATGTGGTACAAATTTAATAGCCAAAGTAGCTAGAGAGTTAAGCTTAGCATTTTTCCTCATGATGGATTCTTAATGTAAAATGACTCAAAAGAATTAAATATACTTTAACCACTTGATCATAAGGGAAAAAATGTGGTACTTTAATAATGTACTCAACTAAAATTTATTGGACCACACTTTGAAAATCCCCTAGGACTCTAATGTAGTACATATTTATGTTTTATGCAATCAAAATCCCTAAGATTAAATTTTAATATTTTACAACAATATGGGTGTTGTATTTTTAAGCCTTTATACTACCACAAAATATCATAGGTTATCTCAAATATATCACACAAGATCTCAAATATAAAATAGCCACAATAAAGGTCAAATAATAATATGATGAGTAGAATAATATGAGAAACTTAATATGTATATCAAGGCTTATAATAAATCAAATAACATTCATTTATATGCAACAATATGAATGTAAATAGCTTAAATCATTCATGTACTATGCATGAAGAATAACTTACAATATTAATTGCTCAAAATGTATAAAAGCTTTATTTCATATCTCATTTACACATCTTACTTCATTCATATTTTTTATGGAGTCATTGTCTCCATAATATAGCCATTGTAATGTGACTCTTTGGCTACTTGACTATTGCTTTCCTATGACTCTTGACTTCTCATCTTGCCACTTGTATACTTGACTCTACAATACTTGAAAGACTCTTGGACTCCTATTCTAGGACACTTGTGCACATCCTCACATTACATATTTGTATTTTTATATATAAGACACTTGTGGAAATCCTCTTACATAGCACTTATGCATTTCCTACGCATTCACACTTACATAAAAGGGAAATATAAATCTGTAGACACCAAAACAGCACCAATCCGATTATGTGACTGCAAACACTGATCGCATTAACACACACAGCCCCCAGGGCAGCCCCAAAGGTTAAAACAGTGGTTCTAACCACTCACATAGCAATTTTAAAAGTCAGAGATCAATTTGGCACCTTTTAGGCACTCTGCTACTTATTCGCTCCACCCAGGGATGAGTGCAGATTGGTACTCATTCCACCCAGGGACGATTACCAGCGCTCGCTCTTGGGTGGGACGAATGCCAGGTTTGACCGATAAAAAGTCAAACCTCGGCACATGACAACTCAGAACTACCACTTAGCTCTCCCTTCATGGCATAGGAGTGCGAGTGAGTTCTTTTGACAACTCATATCTGCCACTTGACTCTCCATTCACTGCATGGGAATGAGAGTGAGCTTTTTAGGACAACTCAGATATGCCACTTGACTCTCCCTTCATTGCATGGGAGTGAGAGTGGGCTTTTTCATGACAACTCAAATTAGCTACTTAACTCTCCCTTCATTGCATGGGAGTGCGAGTGAGTTCTTTTGGGCATGCAAAAGTAGTTACAAAAGTAATTATGGAGCCCTTTATCAAGGAGAAGTCTTCTCTTCCCTGAAAAAGCATTCATGCTAAGTAGCACTTTTGCATGCTAATTCAAAGAGACCCCTTGGGTCTATAAAATGGTGAGTTTCCTCACCCAAAAATATATATAGAGAAGGAGCATTTTGAGCGATGAAGTGCTGCCAGTTTACTTGACTTACGATTTGTGCTTTTACATCCATAATCTCTTAATCGAAAGGGAGGTTATTGGGTGACTTTTGGAGGCACGAATCAAGACCCAAAACCCAGATTTTTTGACCACAATATCCTACCAATTTGTCGACAACACATCACAACAGGTTTCGGACTCATCCCAAGCGGATTGGTGTCGAAACAAAGTTTCAACCCACGGGTGGTTTGCCTTCGGGCACCCCCTGCCTTATTGCAGGTTTACTCGTCTCACCCCAAAATGAGTACCAAACTATTGCAGGTTTACTCACCTCACCCGGAACGAGTACCAAACTATTGCAGGTTTACTCGTCCTACCCCGAGACGAATACGGATCTGTATCGAATTTGGTGACTGTTTCTTTTGCAGTATTTTGCTAGTTACATGATTATGCTTCTATCAAATTTTTAGTCTATTTAGATTCATTTTAATCATCGTTATATTTATCTTTTATATTCATTAACAATACTCTTTCAGATTTGCGAGTTTCATTATCATACACAGGTGCTACTGATGATTTGTTGTTTCTTTGAACGCAGGAGGAGCAACAAGGATTAAAGATTCATCAATACCAGCGACGGCAACACTTTGGCTCGCCCATTTCACATGTGGGCACGCGGAAGGAGGAACACTAAATCCATGATTGTAATTGAAACTATGTTAACGCTCCTACCCCTTAAAAGGGAGGAGACGTCTTTGTAACCGAATTGGAAGAGTATAAATAAAAAGGGTTGTGCTTTCTATACTTCTTTTTATCTCATTTAAATTCGTCTCTTTTCTTTCATTTCATGCATTTCACTTTATAGGACCTTAAGCGTTAACTTTGGGTTTTGAATACATCGCATTAGTTTTCTTTTCAATCTTCTAGAATCTCGTGCTTTCAATGGCGATCACGGTGGGACCTCTGTCCTCTATTTTTTTTTAGGTTAGATTTCTGATCTGAAATTGCTTGTTTTGATTATAGGTACCTATTTTTTAGTCATTAGACTGTTATTCATTTCGGTCAGTGACGATTACAGAATTGGGATTCGTCTCACCCAGGGACGAATAGGCATTCATCCTACCCTGGAACGAATACGGTTCTGATATTCGTCTCACCCAGGGACGAATAGCGTTTTGTGCATTTTTTAGAGCAGCAAATCAGAAACATCCTTTTGGGCAGAGAAGAGGTAGGGGTTTTTAACAAGCCTCTGTCAAATTTTTGTTTTCTATTTTCTGATTTTTAGTTTTTGTATGGCTTAGGGAAAGTTTCCTTTTTGTTTTCCTGTTTCAATTTTTGCAAATTAAAATGAACCCCACACATCACGTGGTTACTTAAACCAAGGAGCTGGTCGTAAAACCCTAGCCCTTGAGCAAGACCAACAGTGGATTTCATCACCACGTTGGCTTGGATATTTGCATACATTACCCCGATCATGACTGTTGCTAGACGTAAATCCTGATGAAAGCTGACCAAGTGTAGCTTGGGGTGATTCCCAGCACATGAGGATAAGTCTTCTATGGTAGGTGTCATAAACAGGGTGATTCCCCTTCCGTACCGCCTATGTTCCACGTATCATCTGCTCTCACGTACCTATAGTCTCCCTCACGTAAGGGTGGGTATATAGAGAGGTTGGTATATCGGTCCGACAATGGTATATTGAAGGGGCGACCATGTTGGGAGTCATATGAGCCTTCATAATTGCATTTAAATGGTTTTCACAAAAATCTTTCAAAAAAAAAACAAAATCATCATCAAAAACACACTAAAACCAGTCTAGGACACACCATTAATCTTTAAAAGAGATAATCATTGCTTTGTGTGTGTATGTTCTTTTCTGCTTAGTGTAACAAAAAAAAATCATAAAATCATAAACAAAAGATAAAAATCTACGTAGCTTGTAGAGAGTCATTACCATGGTATTCACCCGCAATCAAGCCCACTCATGGGCAGACGCTACGGAGAATGTCCAAGGAGGCACGAGTCACCTCCGTTACAGTCCCAAGGATTTGGTCATACCACCTTGGCGACCTGACACACAAGGCAGTCCCCTCCACACCTTAACGAAAAGGGACTATAGGGGCACCTCTTCTAGGGGCACTCCTATTCAGCATAGCACCCAACACACACCCTTCCATGAGGGGTACATCCATAGGAGAGCTCCCTTAGATGCTCGCTATGAGTGGTCACCGCGTGATGAAGCGCTAGGTCAACATAGGGTTCGACGGGAGGAACCACATGATTACACTATCCCTCCTTCACCCCCTCTAGTTGTCAGGACTACAAGGACAAATCCAGAGCACAAGGCTCCTCAGGCGGGGCGAGCCAACTCCGCCCGTTCCTTTTTCACTTATGAAAGAGAGCACGAGGAAAACCCTTACCTTCCTCAAGAGCAATATACATCGTGGGAGCAATACGCCTCCGCAATTGCTAGCTATCAGGATCACCTATTGAGGCCAAAGCCTCGGGGAATGCCGCTACCCCCAACAGAGGGAGGCGGCCTATAGAGATCTCGGATCACCACGACCGAGATAGATATCTAGGAGAGGCATCTAGGCCTTCTAGACATGAGACAGCAAGACCAACTATCTTAGAATCTGCCAAGCATATCGCACGTCGGATGCAACTCACGCTACTTGAGCTAGAATGACAATAGTTAGAGCAATGGTATCTTCTAAATAAAGAGTGCATTCAGCGCCAGAAGGATGAGTTGTTCCAACACACTATGCAGGCGAGGACTCCAACCCTTCGCACGCATAAGACAAAACATTATGAGGGACACAACCCCTCGATGCGAGATAGGTCACCGTGACCTTATCAAGCGCTACCCCCAATGCCTCCTAGATAGGAGCGGGAGGCTACTCCCTCGATTCCTCAAGCACCCACCCGGGTTCATGGGCCACCCTCAGAAATCCCTCAAGAAGCCTCTGAGGAATCTGAGCAAGAAAAAGAGTGGACTGAAATGCAATACCAAGGTAGGGGGGGTGCTATCCGGCTACCCCTCCATAGGCCCCATGTTCCTCAATAGGAACCAACCAAAGAGGAGGAGCCCAAATCCCCCGATACATGCAAAGCATTAGAGCACTTAGAGTCGATAGAGACCAAGATCTCGGGGTCCCAAAAGCCCAACTTATGCGAGGCTCCTCTTGAAGAGGATCAGCCTCTGACCGTAGAGCTACCCGAGGATGAGGTCTTCCATGTCTTAGAATTTCTAGAGAGCTTAATGGAAATATTCCCCTTAGAGGCGCCAATCGAGCAAGCGCCACATCAAAGCAATCAGGTCCCCCCACAAAGAGCAAAACAACTCCATGAGGACCACATCAATCTGCTCGAACAAGAAGAGCCTAGCATGTCGCAGGTAATTGTCAAGGCCAACGAGGGCCTTTGGATCATCGATAATGATTACGAAGACGAAACTGAGATGGAATATCTCAATCATGCGCGATGGCACAATCACCCTATAACCCATGAAGAACTAATGGCACAACTAGGCATAAGGCTAGGGCATGAGTGGTGCATAGACCCAGCCCACTGGAATCAAATGTTGAATCCGCCCCTTTGGGTAGACCGAGAGCAACTTCCGCCAAGAGATATCATAGCAACATCAGTGCCAATGGCAGACCTTGTCCTCCTCTCCATGCATAGGGCCAATCCATTCGTGTCCATCCCTACAAAGCCAGATCTAGAGCACAAATATCATCAAGTTGGGGGTACCTCTATCCCCTTAAGAGCCATATTTCAACCCAAAAATATCTAAGGATTATCGTAATCCCTTGGTCACCCCAAAATCTCCAAGGCTTATCACAATCCCTTGGTCACCCCAAAAGCTCCAAGGATTATTGTAATCCCTTGGTCATCCCAAAAATCTCCAAGGATTATCATAATCCCTTGGTCACCCTAAAATCTCCAAGGATTATCGCAATCCCTTGGTCACCCAAAATCCAGTCTTACCCCAAAATCTCCAAGGATTATCGTAATCCCTTGGTCACCCCAAACCCAAGGTTTGAACCTTGGTCACCCAAAAGCTCCAAGGATTATCGCAATCCCTTGGTCACCCCAAAAGCTCCAAGGATTATCGCAATCCCTTGGTCATCCCAAAAGCTCCAAGGATTATCGCAATCCCTTGGTCAAACCAAAAGCTCCAAGGATTATCACAATCCCTTGGTCAACCCCAAAATCTCCAAGGATTATCGCAATCCCTTGGTCAACCCAAAAGCTCCAAGGATTATCGTAATCGCTTGGTCAAACCAAATCCCTCAAAAAAACAAAAACCAAAATCATAAAAAAAAAAAAAAAACATAAAAAATAAAAAATACAAAAAAATCGCATCTCAATTCCATGCATTCTCATAAAAATCAAAATACAAAAATATAGGTTGCATTAGGCATCGCATCCATACATTGCATATTTGCTAGGTCATACAAATCAAACGCACCATAGATTGTCATTACTTGGAAAATTCCCTCATTTTCCACATCAAATCCATTTTCATAAACGCATACATCCAACATATCACCATTTCCCATTTTAGCATAGTCAGTTGTCTCCTAATGTATATAGGGTTTTCGTCATTCAGCTGTCTTTAAATTTCTAGCCAAAAATTGTACACAGTCAAATAGATTTTACACAGGAAAGTTTTACTTGGATCACGCCTTGTTACGTAGCATCCCAACACAAATTAAAACACATAAAATAATTCCTAAGTTGTGTGAATGCAAGAGAAACCTACAACGCAGTCTAGGGTACCATAGGTGAAAGATTAGCCTGTTCATCCCCCTGTGCGAATGGTTCCAGAATTCTGAGAATTGACAAAAGGACGAGCTCTTCCCTATCCATTCCCCATAATAAATAGTGGTTTTCACCACTCCCACAAATCCCAATCATAGTTGGTCCCCAAAGTTGTAAGGATTCGTACTACACGTCCCTGCCAAGGATGGGTAGTCATCCCCAAGACCTAAAAGGATCAACGCTATTCAAAAACACAATTCCAACAAACCATCATCACAACCATCTCCACTCACCTTTGGTCTCAAAGTTGTAAGGATTTGTACTACACGCCCCTAACCAGGATGGGTAGTCATCCCCAAGGCCTAAAATATCAATGCCCTTACTTCATAATCTCCATTATCCCCTTGGTTCCCAAAGTCGTAAGGATTCGTACTACACGTCCCTGAACAGGATGGGTAGTCATCCCCAAGGCCAATAGGATCAAGGCCATTCACAAGCTCAACCTTACAAAGCTCAAAATACAAAATCAAATAATAGTGGTTATCACCACTATTCAAAATCCTTGCTCAAAAAAAAAAAAAACAAAGAGAAAAATAAACAGTGATTTTCATCACTATATAGACGAGCAAGTCTCCCAAATCATTCAGCCAACAAACAACCTGAACTTGAATCCCTGGAATTCTCAGCATTCAAAAACCATCTAGGTGATCCTCATTACAGGTTTGGTTGATAGCCTACCTAGCAATGGTGGTATCCTAACCGCATGACGATATGTCTGTCACATTAGCTTTGCATGTGTGCAGACCAATGTTTGCATGTGGATGAGCTAGCTTATGGTACCTTAGATTGTCCCGTGGATTAATCTTGCTAAATACAACAACGGAGTTAGTGGAGCTAATTAGGTGATCCTCAGTACAGGTTTGGTTGATAGCCTATCTGGCACTGGTGGTATCCTGACAAATACCACATAAACGAACTCAATTGCACACACAGGGATGTGAAATAACTTGGTTAAATTCAAGTCGGATTTAGACCTTGTTCAAAAGTCTTGCGAGATAAATGTACAGTCTTGGCTAGTTAGTTAAAATATCTGAATCTCAGAAAAGATTAACTACATTTTAAAACAACTGTCACATTTTATTCCATACATCACCATCAAAAAATATGCAAAAATACAAAAATAAAGTTTTCACATGCAAAGTCATTCCACAAAGTCATCCCATTAGTATAGCAAGTCAGTCAAATCTTGTACAGTCTATGGCGCATCGACACATCATCAACAACTCATTTCATTCATTCCATATGCATACATCATACAAATTAGAAACATCGCATTCATAATCGCATCTGCATACATCAATGTAAAAACATGTACATAAAAACAAACCACAAAAAAATGCACAAAATGCACCAAAAAACAACAATAAAACTGTCCAATGAGAGTGCTTTTGCACTTGACATTTCGGGCATGCAAAATAGATGTCGGGGTCACAAATCCTCACTATCCTATTCCCTAAGAAGGCTACCATAGCCGGACCGCTCCACGGGAAGCCGAATTTTTGAGAATTTCATCCCCAAACGGCGTCACCAAAACGGGTCAAACCCATCCAAAATGCAATAACTTGCCGCGCTTGTTTGGTTTCCCCACCAAATGGGTCAAAACCCATCCAAAAATAGCAATAACATTGCCGAACGAAGGCGCTTTTGCGCCTGACATTCTTGGCATCCAAAATAGATGTTGGGGTTACAAATTGTCACTATCCTACTCCCTAAGAAGGCTACCATGGCTGGACCGCTCCACGGGAGGATGGATTTTTGTCAATTTTAGCTCCAAAATGCATCACAAAAAGGGTTAAAACCCACCAAAAATAGGTCAAAATGTTAGGAAACTACTTGAGCATTCAATCGGAAACATCTGAAGGCACCCTCACTTAAGTCATCTTGGGTCAAGCAACTCGTCGCTTTTCTCATGTCGGTCATTCCCTCATCGATTCGTCGCTTGAGGGGGTAGTCACACTTAGTCACCAATCAACAAACAACATACCCAATCAAGGCAATGACACGCATTCAAAGAATCATTGACAAAGACAATCACGCTCCTGATTGGGGCAACAAACAAGCAACAATCACAAATTGATTAAACGCTTGGCATTCGTGAATCATAAACACAAGGTTCCCACAGACAAAAGGTTGCGCCCTTTGCCTATTCATGATCGATCAATGCCCAAGCTCAAGTCACACCTCACCAAAATAGGTTAATACTTGGAATCCAATTCCTTAGCTCGTCAGAAGCAAGGATTCAAGAATGCATGCCCTTTCCATACTTGGGGCATCAAAAGTTGGTTAGGTTACTGAGAAATCCTAATCATTAGTGCTTTGGTTATCTATTTTTGCTCAGCACTACACCATGTGCAACGCTTTCCAAAAAGGGGCATCTGTAGACACCAAAACAACACCAATCCGATTATGTGACTGCAAACACTGATCGCATTAACACACACATCCCCCAGGGCAGCCCCAGAGGTTAAAACAATGGTTCTAACCACTCACACAATAGTTTTAAAAGTCAAAGATCAATTTGGCACCTTTTAGGCACTCTGCTACTTATTCGCTCCACCTAGGGACGAGTGCAGATTGGTACTCGTTCCACCCAGGGACGATTACCAGCGCTCACTCCTGGGTGGGACGAATGCCAGGTTTGACCTACAAAAAGTCAAACCTCGGCACATGACAACTCAGAACTGCCACTTAGCTCTCCCTTCATGGCATAGGAGTGCGAGTGAGTTCTTTTGACAACTCATATCTGCCACTTGACTCTCCATTCACTACATGGGAATGAGAGTGAGATTTTTAGGACAACTCAGATATGCCACTTGACTCTCCCTTCATTGCATGGGAGTGAGAGTGGGATTTTTCATGACAACTCAAATTAGCTACTTAACTCTCCCTTCATTGCATGGGAGTGCGAGTGAGTTCTTTTGGGCATGCAGCAACAATTATGAGCGATTATGGAGCCCTTGATCAGGGAGAAGTCTTCTCTTCCCTGAAAAAGCATTCATGCTAAGTAGCACTTTTGCATGCTAATTCAAAGAGACCCCTTGGGTCTATAAAATGGTGAGTTTCCTCACCCAAAAATATATATAGAGAAGGAGCATTTTGAGCGACGAAGTGCTTCCAGTTTACTTACTTACGATTTGTGCTTTACATCCATAATCTCTTAATCGAAAAGGAGGTTATTGGGTGACTTTGGAGGCACGAATCAAGACCTAAAACCCAATTTTTTGACCACAATATCCTACCAATTTGTCGACAACACATCACAACAGGTTTCGGACTCATCCCAAGCGGATTGGTGTCGAAACAAAGTTTCAACCCGCGGGTGGTTTGCCTTCGAGCACCCCCTGTCTTATTGCAGGTTTACTCGTCTCACCCCGGAATGAGTACCAAACTATTGCAGGTTTACTCGCCTCACCCCAAAACAAGTACCAAAATGTTGCAGGTTTACTCGTCCTACCCCGAGACGAATACGGATCTGTATCGAATTTGGTGACTATTTCTTTTGCAGTATTTTGCTAGTTACATGATTATGCTTCTGTCAAATTTTTAGTCTATTTAGATTCATTTTAATCATCGTTATATTTATCTTTTATATTCATTAACAATACTCTTTCAGATTTGCGAGTTTCATTATCATACATAGGTGCTACTGACGATTTGTTGTTTCTTTGAATGCAAGAGGAGCAGCAAGGATTAAAGATTCATCAATACCAGCGGCGACAACACTTTGGCTCGCCCATTTCACATGTGGGCACGCGGAAGGAGGAACACTAAATCCATGATTGTAATTGAAACTATGTTAACGCTCCTACCCCTTAAAAGGGAGGAGACGTCTTTGTAACCAAATTGGAAGAGTATAAATAAAAAGGGCTATGCTTTCTGTACTTCTTTTTATCTCATTTAAATTCGTCTCTTTTCTTTCATTTCATGCATTTCACTTTATAGGACCTTAAGCGTTAACTTTGGGTTTTGAATACATCGCATTAGTTTTCTTTTCAATCTTTCGGAATCTCGTGCTTTCAAAATCACACCTTAAACTATAGACTCAATCCTAATCTATTATTTACAAATATACCATGTAGGTACAATTGGGGTACATTATCATGTACTAAATAATGTAATATATCTCAACACCCCCCGTATTACATTATTTGGTTATTGAATACTTTATTCTTCAATCTTGGTCTTTGTCTTTATCTTCAATCTTCAAGTGATCTTGAATTGCTCATGATCCTATACTTATCTTGAGATATTTGGATTTTTTAATCTATATCCTTTAAGTCTATATCTAAATATTTAGTATAAGATTCTTCTTTAACTTTAGAATCATGCCTTCTATTATCCTTCCTCTTCTATTTTGCTTATTTATTTGTGATATACCTAATGATGTACCTTCTAAACATTGAGTTAGAAAATCATCACAATAATACAACCTTGATTTCAATGATTCTTCATTGAAGCTAACATAAGCTTCATTCAAATTGTAGAAGCTATCTTTGTTTTCTTGTCTTTTTTATTGAAATATCTCAAAATTAAGTAATGACAAATACATCATTTACCATTATTCTAATGAAAATATGATGGTGTTTTGTGAATTACACCATGTTTCATTCTTTTTCATGAAGATAGCTTATAAGTGTTGTGAATTTTTCATCTATTGCTTCTTTAAGAAATAAAGATCATTTATCTTTTAATACCTTTGTCATTTGTTTCTTTTCATCAAAAACATCTATCATGCTACAAGCATAAAACTTTAGTTTATGCACCATTTCTTCACTATATTTATTGAATGCAATTTTAATAATATCTTCCATGAGACGATGTTTCAATTCATTAGTAGTATAAAACCTTATAACTCCCTATTTTTTATTTGAAAATAAGTTTTTTTGTAATATTTTGATGTTGAAAACCTTTTAACTCCCAAATTTTACAAGTTTGCAAAATTTCAAAAATACTTCTAACTTAACAATTCACTAACTCCCAATAAACTTTTAATTTCAAAAGATTAAATTAAATAATCAACCTAAGAATCCTTATTACTCCACCTTTATATCAATATTTAAAAAATTAACCATCAAGATTTTTTAATTTCTCCAAACAAGTTTGAAATAATAAAACATTATCTTAACTTTATGTGCTCCAATTTAAATTTTAGCTTGAATGGATTTATTGAACATTTCAAAGTTGCACTCTATATTGGTTGGTATGCTGCTCAATAATTTCAATATTTGCTCAAAATATTACTTCCTATTAGCTCTACTTTCTACATTGATGATGATTAATAATGCTCTCTATGTTGGCTTGAACATTTTACTGTCACTATTAGGTATACGTTCTTCTACTCATATTACACTCTAGTGCCTCATTCAATGCTACTCTCCCCAAGTTATGCATCTATGTGGTTTAATGGATTCTAATCTACTACCTCATTCAATGCATCTCTACTTAGGTTATACTTCTACATGGTATAATGCATGTGAAACATTGGAAATCAAGCATTTCACTTTCTTGGTAGGTAATGATCCATAAAATGCTTTGCTATAAACCTTAGGTCATTTTAGATACTTCTCATTTCATTTTTTTTGAGTTTTAAGTGATGATTTGTTTGTCTTGTTTGATTTGTGCTAGACGTTACACCTTAACATACCCTTTCACCTCAACTCCAAATTTACACCTTCATGTTTCATTTGTTCCCTTCCTCAACTCTGTGTTTTAATTTATCATCTCGTCTCTAACATTACAACTTCATGCTTCCTTTGTGTCATGACCCTCCCCTAGACCATTTTTTTCATATAAAGGATTTATGAACTTAAGTGTTATTTTTAATAATAGATGTTTATGGATTTGTTATGTTTTGATGAAAAATGATATGTTACTAATAGATTTGTATATTTGTAAGGAAATATACCTTCACATGAGGATAGAAAGCTTAAGGCTAGCATATTCAAAATTATTTTACAAATGATATATATAGTTTTTGTCCTTGCTCTAATATATATTTTCAGAATTTTACTTTATATCATGCTAACATTTCTAATGTGCTTTGTAATAGATTATAATGAAAGTAGAAATGTCTAAAGTGTTTTAATTAAAATATTTATTAAAACTTAAAATATATTAATATGTTAAACACTAAGGATGAAAGAAATAATGCTATTCATTATATAATCCCAAAAAATCTAAGTAAAAGACAATGTTATTGACAGGTAGTTGAGAGTTTGTTATTTGTAGTGAATTCTCTCTAGACATTTCTTTAAATCCTTATGAGAAAATGAGAAGGAGGGGATATACTATTATATTTTTGAAAAATAACCTACAACATAGAGAAATATTTAGGATATTTTGGAAGAAGAAAAGTGTAGTGAAGGATCTATTCTCCAGTGTGCACAAGAATCTTCTAAAAAACAATCATTCTCTAAAGCTACAAGGTACTCTTCTTTGTGAATGTTTGAAGTAGGTGCTTCAAATATATGGTATGGACTGTATGTATTGGTTTACCTTCTTATTTTTTTGGATAAATGCTATATTTTGAGGATATATGTAGTGAGAGAGATATATCATAGGTCCTAATAAGATGCAAAAAATATGAAAGAAAGTAATTCTGCAATATGACTGAAATATGCTATAAATAGAAAGTGGTAAAAATAAAATGCAGTATGGAGGTTATGGTCACTCCATTTTTTTTGGTAGATAAGATACTATAGCATTAATACCAGGTTTTACAGGTTGACCAAAAACCTTTTACAAAAATCAGCCCAGGGTTGTTGATGAACATGTCCTTACTAAGGATCCTATATATGTAAAATCTACATGTCGCCAAAGCCATTACATCCGATAAGGCACATAGCCTGTTATAAAAAATAAACTTACCATACAAAATTTTGGGTATACCCTAAGAAAACACATCTGCATCATAATAACAAAAAAAGAAACATATACAGATCCCTTCCTTGAAACAGTGGAAAAACAAAAAGCTACAGACACACATAGTAGAAACTAAAAAAAACTCCCACAAGCTTTGTATTGACAGTTACTCTTAATAATTCTTTGGAAATTGCTTTCTTCCATATATGACATGATTTGGGACCACATCTAGCCTTGGATAAGTGAACCTACTGGCTAGATTTATGGCGGTGGCTATCTGGTGGTCCATGTGGCTCTAGTTCAAAGTCTTATATTGTCATTTCTTTCCTGCCCTGTGATTATAAACCAACTTCAAATTAATAATACGACTAGAAGCCATGTTATCTAACATGTGACTGTCCCCATTAGTCTTTGTGGTATTTCCAAGCAACATCCACAAAGACTGACAACTCGAATAATTTTTATTGTGAGTCCATTTCAAAAAAGAGAAGAGAATACTCATAGCATTCGAACTTACAGTGTCTTCCCTATTGTTAAATTTGACTATCATTCTTGGAATTCTTGTTGAATAAGCTTATCTACTTCACTCAGGACACCGTGTTCCTATTTGAAAATTCTGCCACCATCAACACCCAAATTGGCCAGCTTATCAACAACTTTGTTAGCTTCCTCGAAGACATGTTGGGCTTTTTTATCCTGTCTTCCCTAGAAAAGGATCCTAGCCTCTTCAAAAATTGTTTTAATCCTCCAAGGAGGTGTTTTCCAATTATTGAGGAGATTTATAACATGCATAGAGTCTCCTTCTATGATCAAATTGCATTCTAAGTCTTGAGTCATTTGAAGTCCTCTCCACATAGCTTTAGCTTCAACTTCATTGTTCGTCCTTGTTACCAAATATTTGAAAAATGCAAGCATCATATTCTCATTATGATCTCACACAATACCACCAGTGCCTACTCTTCCAAGATTGTCCTTAGACGCTCCATCAAAATTAAGCTTAAACCAACCCGTAGGAGGTGGGGACCACTTAACATTAGCTCTGGGATTGACTACCTTAGGCATAGACTCATCTAACAAGTTTATGCTTAAATATTGAGCAATCGTGGTCTCCTACAGATGAGCTTTACGAATATTAAAAGGGATAAGGTTCACATTCTCATTGGCAAAGGATAGGATCCTAAAAATGATAGTTTGATGATCATGGATAGACTCATTAAAGACTCTATGGTTCCTTTCTAACCACACTTGCAAAAGATAGTGATTGAGATAAATTTTCCACATGTATCTAAGTCTTTGGCTTTAAAAGGGGTAATTCCACTAGAAAAAATCAAGTACGATGGCTGGTTTAACCCAAGAAATATTAAAGACCTAAAAAACCCCACTTAGGACAATCAACAAAAAAGAGCACTCAAGTAAAATGTGATAAATGGTCTCCCAATTAGCCCTGCACTGATAACCATGATTAGTGATACAAATACCTTTACACATCATATTAAAAATGATTAGAATTATTCCTTGGATAACCAGCCATGAAAATACTACAATTTTTGGAATTAATTTTTTATCCAAACTAAGTCCTTTTGGAGGACAAAATCCTTGTCATCAAGCAGAATCTTGTAAACTGATATAATAGTGAACTGCTCGTTTTTCGTAGGAGCCCAGGTCAATTGATCTTCCTTGGGTCTCATGGGGATAAAATGTTGCCTGAGAATGTTACAAAGATCATTTTATTACCCTTGAAATCCCTGAATCTTTATTTGTTTCCAATTCATTCTGCCTCTGTACTCAACCATATAATCGAAGACTTTTCTACCAATGAGTTCTTTCGTGATATCTCTAATTCAGGATAATTTAGGATATTGCGACAGTGGTTCATCCTTATCCCACCGCCATTCCAATAATTTATCCTCTCACCATTGCCTAAAACCCATCTTAAACCTTTTTTTATGATTTCCTTACAATTGAGAATTGCTTTCCAAAAACTAGAACCTATGATTGGAACTGAGTCACTTAGAAATTCCATATTTTGAAGATACTTTCATTTGATGATAGTTGTCCATTCATTTTCTTCACTAGAAATGAGGCACCATGCCTACTTAGCTAGTAAAACTAAATTCATATGAGCAATTATCGTCAGATCTAAGCCCCCATTTTCCCTGGGTCTGCACACTTTGGCCCATCCTATAAAGTGTATCCATTTTTTCTCCTCTAATCCAATCCATAAAAATTATTTTTGGAGTTTCTAAATTTTCTATAAAACCTTCACAAGGGCTTTGAAAACGGAGAGGAAATATACTGGAATAATCTAAAGAGAGGCCTGAGTGAGGGTCAACTTTCCTGCTTGAGATAGAATATGACCTTTCCATCCAAAAAGTTTTTTTTGAATTATTTCAATAACCTTGTCCCACATTGACTCTCTCGGAGAACCAATGAAAAGAGGGAGACCAAGATGCAAAGTGGGGAGATTTGCTATATCACACCCTAAAATTTTTGCAATCCTTTCTTACCTCTGAATGGGGGTGTTCAAGAAATATAACTTGCTTTTACTGAAATTAACTTTTTGACCAGAAGCGTCCTCGTAGAGTTGCAGGATGTATTTAATTCTTTTGGCCTCAACCACCGATTGCTTATTTAATAGAAAGGTATCATTAATGAATTGTTGGTGAGAAACAACCCTAGTGAGAGATGTTGCCTTGATTCCCGATATTAGCCTTGAACTACAAGCATTTTTTATGGTTTTTCCTAAAGCTTCTACCACAATGATGAATAACATGGGGCTTATAGGGTCCCCCTACCGAATTCCTCTACGACTTTGAAAGTAACCAACAATTGTTCCATTAACCATAATCGAGAACCATGCTTTAGAAATGTATTATTTGATCAAATTAACCAATTAATGGTGAAAACCAAACTTAAGGAGGACAACAATCATAAAGTCCAAATTTAGCCTGTCAAATGCTTTGTTCATATCAAGCTTGAGGGCAAAAATAGACCTGTTAGTCTTATGAGTAGAGTGTAGAGCTTCATAAACTATGATAACTCCATCCAATATTGACTTGCCCTGGACAAAGCTTCCTTATCATGAATCTATGATGTAGGGTAGAACATATCTCATTCTATTTGCAATGGCTTTAGTGAGGATCTTGTAAGAAAAATTGCACAGACTGATTGGCCTAAATTCAGCCATAGATTCAGCAGTTTGCTTCTTAGGAACTAGAGAAATAAAAGTAGATTTGAGAACTTTAGGGATATGATTGCTTGCTTATAATTCTCAGACAGAAGAAATTACATCCTCACTTACGATGTCCCAAAAAGCTTAATAGAAACAAGGGGGAAAGCCATCGGGTTTTGGAGCTTTGTTTGGCTCCATGCTAAACAAGGCTTCCTTAATTTCCTCATCAGAAAATGGATTTATAAGCTTAAGTTTTATATCCTCATTTATTATGATAGGAATGGATTGCAAGAGAATATCTTTGGCCTCCTCATTGCACTACGATTCCTAACCAAGGATAGAATTGAAATAAGTTACTACCTCCTTTCTGATTTCTATTAAGTCCTGAGTAATAGAACCATCTGCTTTTTTTTTAATTTTATCTTGTTATTGCTTCTATTCTAAGTGTTGTGACGTGAAAAAATTGGAATTTTAATCTCCATATTTCAACCAAATAGCCCTTGATTTTTGCCTCCAATAGATTTCCTCATAGGCCAAAATGTTATGAAACTTTGCTAGTTTTTTCCATTCCTCCTGCCTTGTAGTTTCATCAGCATTACCATTATGAATCCTTTGATCAATTATCTTCAAACTTTCAACAACCTATTTTTTATTTTCAAATAGGTTCCCAAAGACTTATTTATTCCAAGTTCAAATCTTTTCCTTAACAAACTTTAATTTCCCAGCAAGTTTAAAAGTTGCACTATCCCTGACAGGCTGCTGCCACCACTGAATTAAGTAATCTCTAAAACTGTAATGTTTAATCCACATAGATTGAAATCTGAAAGGTTTATTAAAGGAAAGAGATTTAGGGATATCCAAAAAAATGGGATTATGATCAGAGGTAATTTTAGGAAGGGCTTGCACGGTAGAATCACCGAACAGAATTGTAGCATCCTTTGATAGAAAAAAACCTGTCAAGCCTTTCTTGAATGAGATGACACCCTATCTGTCGATTACTCTAGGTATAATTTGCTCCTCTAAGTTTTACATCCATCAAAATTTTGGATTTCACAAAGTCATTGAACCCATCCATGCTCCTGATAGGTGGTCCATTTCCACCCATTTTGTCTGAAGGGTAAAGAGGTATTAAAATCCCTAGCAAGAATCCAGGGGACATTATGGAAGATTTCACTCAGATTGCCTAAGTACTCCCACAATATAGCTCTCCCATAAATTGAATTTGATGCACAAATATTTGAAAGTATCAACGACCTGTTGCTATTTATTTCCTTAAATAAAACACTAATAACCCTGTCATATTTTTGAATAATGGTGCCTTCTACTATCCAAGAATTCCACAAAGTCATAAGGCCTCCAGACACTCCTCTAGCTGATTTGAAAACCATATCCCCTTGATTCCATATTTTTTTTTCTACTTTTTTGACTGAATCTCATCAGTTTTTATTTCTTGCAACATGATAATAGTTGGATTCACTTGATTTCTTATTGCATTGACTTCCCTATGTTTGGGAAGGCCATTGAAGCCTCTCGCATTCCATGATAGGAACTTCATTTAATTTTTTTGGGATTTATTCCTCTCCCCCTCCCTTGAGGGGGTTTTCCTAATTTGTTGTCTTCAGAACCTGGAATAACCTATTGAAATAAGGTTCTTTATTTTCCATTGGAAATGTCATTATCAGTTTTAATTTTTTTATACTTAGCATTTGATATTCTCCCTCTTCTTTTTTTAGTGCCAAAATATATAGGAGACTTCACAATGCTCCTGGTTTATTTAGGACTAAATTGGGGGGAGGAAATTTGTTGCAAAACTGGACTGCCATATTCCTCAGTCTGAAGAGTTTCACATATCTCCACCCCTGCATCCAAATATTCTCTTTTTTCCTATATTTCCCTGGTCTATGGGATGGACCCTTAGTAGGATTCACCTGGCTCTTAGTGATGATGTTAGGGATATGAGATTTTTTATTTTCCAATGCCTCAACTTTCTTCCTAAGTTCTTCAGAATTAGGGTTTGGCTTTGGGATGCCCACTGGGCTTGAAGTATTTTCAACATTGGGGTTTTAGGATCCCAACTTGGATGGGGATTCTAAATATTAGGTATTAGGGTTTGGCTTTGTGATGCCCATGGGAATTACATTAATTTCAAAATTAGGTTTTGAGGATCCTGATTTGGATGGGTATTCTAGAGATTCAGAATGGTTAGCCTAAAGTTTATGGGCTTCCATGTCTTTCGATAATCCTCCTACTCCCATATTGGATAGAATTGAAAATTTATTTGAAATTAGAGGATTGGAACTTACCTGAGTATTTGGGTTGCCAAAATCCTATTGTTTTTCTTTGTCTTTTTGGGATGCTAAACCCTCTTTTTTTTTTTGTAGATATAGTTTTCTTGATTGAAATAACCTCTGCTAGGGAAACTCCTCAAATTTCCTCTGTCTAGCATTCCCTGCTTCTACTTTTCTTTATTCATTGCCAGGTTAGGACACTGAATGCATAAATTTCCTTGATTTTTGCATTTTGTACAGAATGTTAGTATGTTCTTGTATTCTATTAGTTGTTTTCGATAGTATTCTCCATACTCTAGCTCCACAAACCTTGGCAATTCATTATCCAAATTAGCATTTACACATATTCGTACATGAGTCATCCTTATCCTAGGCAAGGTCGTATGTTCAATGGATATCAGGTCCCCTATAGTTCTGGCTATGCCCTGTAGCCAATATTCATTGAATAACTGGGTAGGTAGACTCAAAAGATGAACCCAAGTAGGGGTAATGTTAATATTTTTCTTTTCAGGGTTGAAATATTCACCCCATCGTCTAAGAAAAAGGCTCCTTTTGCACAAAAACCAAGGACCTCCTATTAAAATGTAGTTAACATCCTCCATATTGTTAAAACAGATAATGAAGAACCCTCAAGTTAGAGATACCAACTCCAAGATGCCTACCGGTCACCATTTACCTATTGCCCAAGCCCTAATAGTATCCATGTCTAGCGTACCTCTGAAAAACTTGCCTACCAGGGAGAATTCTTCCATTGAAATAAAAGGTCTCATGGAAATTTTTGGGGCAGAAATTTTATTATTTACTAGAACTAGGGGCAGAAGAGAGAAAACCTCATTTTTTTCCTCTAAGAGTCTCAACAAAATATAGCCACTTCTTGGACCCTGCATTGTCTTTCGTATATTTTTTGTTGGGGTCTTTCTAAGGAGGGTTGAGCCATTACATGATGCCTGCCTCCAAATGTACCGCAACCTGACTGCCTTCCTCTAGATCCTCGCTTAATCCATGCTCAATTTTCTCACCCACCCCTTTCGTATCTACTCTAACTCTATCGCCTTGGCTAATATTCCTGCCCAAAAAATTCAAAATGTCACTCCCGTCACACCCGCTAGACCTCAACTCACTCATTCCTGATGATGCAATTGAAAAGCTATATGCAAAACAAATCTTGTTAAGCTATCTTTTTTTCCTTAATCTTTGTGATGGTCAATCCATTAATATAAGCTAAAGAAATACATTGTACTCCATTCATGACTCCCTACTATAATGCAGTTGATATCTTTGACCTATCACTATGATGCCCTTTATATAGGAAGATATATTCCTTGGCCAACACTCTCCCTAGCTATACAAGAAGACATATTGCACATTATAACTTGCACATTGACACTTGTGAATTTATGGCATTGCTTGAAGTAAGTAGCTAACTTTCCTCTAAAGTAATATCCTATTCTAACTATGTATCAAAGGTGGTACATTTACATGACCCAAATAATGTAATATGCTCTAACTCTAACACCCCCTTGTATTATATTATTTGGATATTGAAGATTTCAATCTTCAATATGGATGTTCTTCTTGGTCTTGGAGTTTGTATTATCCTTCTCTATTTTTTGTAACCTGTTCGAGCATGTAGTTAGTATATTCATAACCTGTTGTTCTTGTTGAAAGAGCTTTGACTTCATAAACATATGTAGGTTATTCTAGTTCTTTGATTTCTTCTATCCTTTGAGCTAGGTGTCCTTTCTAATTTCCTTTATGATAATCC
Organism: Wollemia nobilis; assembly: GCA_028583015.1. NCBI lineage: Eukaryota > Viridiplantae > Streptophyta > Pinopsida > Araucariales > Araucariaceae > Wollemia > Wollemia nobilis. The sequence goes on along the minus strand of JAQPPZ010016917.1, from coordinate 9,490,767 downwards.
AATTGGGAATAATTGGTTGGATGCTGAAATTACTACTGATGAGGATTATGATATTGCCATGGTTGAAATATGCTTCCATTGTTTATCTGATTTCCTTAATTCTAATTTCTAGGATTGAATTTACAATAGTTAGTACTATAACCTTTTATTTTGCATATTTGACAATGCTTTTTATTCCATGGTCTTTGTCCTTTTGATGAAGAAACAATATTTTCCTATGGATTTTCTTTTGATGCCAATGCAATGTTAGTCATTTCATCTTTAATTGTGTTCTCCACCTCATACTCTTGATATTTGAAACTTAAAATTCCAATTTTGTAATATTATAACCTTTGATATTTGATAGTTTAGTGTTTCTAAATTCCAATATTCTACTTTGGTGTAGTATTCCTTATAATTCCCTAATTTGTAATATTAGAAAATAATAATATTTGCAATAATAGGGTTTTAATTTCGAATTTGAAACCCTTATACCTCCTACTTTATTATTTGTAAATATAAATATTCTTGAAATTTTCTTGCTTAATATATTACTAATGCTAAATGGATGATTGCAATAGTAAATATAAGATACCATTATAACTCCAATATAAATTTATTTTATGGTAAGCAATAAATAATATGATATTTTTACCTTAATAACCCTTTTGGATTATCTTCCTTTGATATTGTGAGGTGGTAGATTTGAAATCTTCTCAAATGTGGTCATGTGGGTAGTCAATGCCTTCTTTGATCAACACTGGTTTCTCCCTTGAGTAGCATTTCTATCCTTTGTAAATGGTGTTGTTATTCTCCTTAAGGAATTCTTGATATATGATGAATATCCTCCAAAAATGGGGCATTGGTATTGCTGGTCTATGATAACTTCTTAAATACATACTTACACCTTTGAATGGTGCACATGCCTGAATTAGCCTCCTCCTTATGAATGTGCTTTACACCATTCAATGCTTGGATTCCTTTGACCTCATTATTAGATCCTTCTCCAAAATGGGCACCTTAAATAGGACAGTTTCCTTACATAGTATAGACAAGTGTCACTTGGGTGTTATTAAGTAGGTGATGATATTCCTCCCACGTACCTTTTGCAATGATGAGTTTGGTGGTAACCTACCAAATATTTGTAACTCATTTTTAGGTGAGCATTGTATTATTCATGAATATTGGAACTCTTGTACCAAGTGGCACTCAAGGCTTATGCACGTAGGACTTTATTTTAATGGTCCAAGGATGAGCGTTGTAACCCTATATTTGCCTATATATTTGTATGTTGGCTTGTTATGTTTCTTGAAATGTAAGTGTTTCCTCTTCTCCTTTTTCGTGTTGTCCTGATGAGGATGATGGATGGTTCCAGCTATAATACTCCAAGGTTCTATGCTACTCCAAATGGTGGTCTTGTGGCAGCTTTTTGTCCTCCTTTTTTATGGTCATTCTCTCCAAGTAATGCCTTTGGGTATAGCACCTTTCCCTTGTTTATTTATATGGTTTTTATAGCTTTTGTAATAGTCCCTTGTGCTTATCTTGATAGTGATATTCTATGTAGATAATCACCTTTTGCATGCTATATTTTCTACATAGACTTGGATGATAATAGCCTATTGTAATGACTCCAATATTGCAGGTGAAATGTGTGTTGGCCTGGATTGGATGTGAAGAAATGGTGTTTTTAAATACCTTTATTTTTAGAAGTGCGAGCTCTTGGGTGGATCTTTCCTCTTGGTTGAACTCTACCCTAATACCTATTGAGTTAATGGTCATGTTGCTTCCTGTAAAGAGATATACTTTTGTCATTTTTTGAAGGAACAAAATATGTGCTTTGTAATAGTTAGATTTGCACCAATATGATGGACCAAAACTCACTTTTTTAATGAAATCCTTTTTTTTTTTTTTTATGAGGTAGCTTCTTGCCTTCACTAATCCTCTTCCTTGGATAATTTAATAAGAGTTAATCCAATATAATAAGATACTCTTAATATTCTTACTTTTAAGTAAGGATTTATACACTTTGCACTTAAATGAAACTCTTATATATTCCTTGAAACTTGAGACTCACCAAGTCTCAATTTGAGGCTTCCTTAAAGGAATTTAATGGTGGGTTCCTTCTCCACCTTTTGATTTGTATTGGTTGTTTCTTTTGGCCTTGAAATCTTGCAGGTTATGTCCACCAAATAGTATCTCTAGATACTTTGATAATCTACTGGTTTTATGCCCTTGATATTTAACAATCAACAAACACAAACCAACCCTTTTGAGAGTAACTAGTTAAAGATCAACTAGTATAGTGCTAATGGATTAATAACTCACTTTAATGGTAACAATAATATCACCTTATTGATCCTATAAATAAAATCTCAAAATAATTCCAAATGCACTTAATAATATTTGCAACTTTTAAGAGTAATCTATAAAGAACCCTTAATGAATAATCTATAATTTTTACTACAATAAATATTGTAGGATGTAGTCTTCTTGGTTTCTAGATAGATAATAGGTATGTGATAATGTTATTTATTTCAAAAAATATCCAAATCCTATTAAATGTGCAAATATATCTTAAAATAAACTCCCCTTTTTGCACTTTCTTGAAGACTATAATATGAGCCCTTCTCCATGCAACTTTAATCCAAATATGGTGCTTAATGGAATTTTATAATGAACCCTAATTTTAAATTCACCTGAGTGATACAACTAGCTTGTTCTATTGCATAAGTGAGTTGAGGTTTAGCGGGTGCGATGGGAGTGAGGGTTTGAATTTTATGGGTAGGAATCTCAGTCAAGGTGGTAGAGGTAGAGCAGGTATGGAAGGGGCGGGTGGGAACCTCAAGAATGGATCAAGCAATGATCCAGAGGAAGGTGGTCAGGCTACGGTAGATTTGGAGGTGGGCATCATGCGAGGGCCTAAACCTCCTCAGAAAGACCTCGAAAAAAAAGATACAAAGGAAAATGTGAGGCCCAAGAAGTGGTTGTCTTTTGCTGAGACTCTTAAAGGAAAAATAAAGGAGGTTCTCTCTCTTCCACCCCTAGTTCTAGTAAATAATAAAATTTCGGCCCTAGTAAGTTCCATGAGCCCTTTTATTTCAATGGAAGAATTCTCCTTGGTAGGTAATTTTTTTGGAGGTAGGCCAGACATGGAGACTATCAGGGCTTGGGCGATGGGTAAATGGTGACCGATAGGAAACTTGGAGTTGGTAGCTCTAACTCAAGGGTTCTTCATTATTCGTTTTAACAATATGGAGTATGCTAACCGCATTTTAATAGGAGGTCCTTGGTTTTTGGGTAAAATGAGCCTTTTTCTTAGATGATGGGGTGAATATTTTGACCCTAAAAATCAAAATATTAACATTACCCCTATTTGGGTTCGTATCCTAAGTCTACCTACCCATTTCTTCAATGAATATTGGTTGTAGGGCATAGCCAAAACTATAGGGGACCTGATCTCCATTGACCATGTGACCTTGGCCAGGACAAGGATGACTCATGCATGAATCTACGTAAATGCTAATTTGGATAATGAATTGCCAAGGTTTGTGGAGCTAGAGTATGGAGAATACTATAAAAAAAAACCAGTAGAATACAAGAACAATTTGAAATTTTATGTAGAATGGCCCTAACCTAGCAATGAATAGAGAAAAGAAAAAGCAAGGAATGATAGACAGAGGAAATTTGAGGAGTTTTCTTGGTAGAGGTGATTTCAATCAGGTAAACTATACCTACCAAAAAAATAACAGATAGGGTGCAGGGTTCCAACAAGACAAATAAAAGCAATAGGTTGTTGGCAACCAAAATACTCAGGTAAGTTCCAATCCTCTAGTTTCAAATAAATTTTCAATTCTATCCAATATATGAGTAGGAGGATTATCAGAAGATATGGAAGCCCAAAACCTTCAGGCTAATCTTTCTGACTCTCTAGAATCCCCATCCAAGTTAGGATTCTCAAACCCTAATGCTGAAATTACTGTAAGCCTCATGGGCATCAAAAAGCCAAACCCTAATACCCAATATCTAGAATCCCCATCCAAGTCGGGATCCTTAAACCCCAATGCTGAAAATACTTCAAGCCTAGTGGGAATCCCAAAGCCAAACCCTAATGTTGAAGAACTAAGGAATAAAGTTGAGGCGTTGGAAAATAAAAAATATCATCTCCCTAACATCATCACTAGGAGCCAGGTGAATCCTATTGAGGGGTCATCCCGTAGACCAGGAGAATATAGGGAAAAAGGAGAAGATTTGGATGTAGGGGTGGATATATGTGAAACTATTCATACTGAGGAATATGGCAGTCTGGTTCTACAACAAATTGGCACCCCCTAGTTTAGTCCTAAACAAACCAAGAGAACTATGAATTCTCCTATAGATTTTGGCAGTGAAAAAGAAGAGGAAGAATATCAAATGCTAAGCATCAAAAAATTAAAACTAATAATGACATTGCCAATGGAAAATAGAGAACATTGTTTCAATAGGTTATTCCGAGTTCTAAAGACAACAAATTAGGAAAACCCCCTTAAGGGAGGGGGAGAGGAAGAAATCTAAAACAATCTAAATTAAGTTCCTCTCATAGAACGTGAGAGGCCTCAATGGCCTGTCCAAACAGAAGGAAGTTAGTACAATAAGAAATCAAGTGAATCCAACTATTATCATGTTGCAAGAAACAAAAACTAAAGAGATTTAGTCTAAAAAAGTAGCAAAAAAAAATGGAATCAAGGGGAGATGGTTTGGAAATCAACCAAAGGAGCGTCTGGAGGCCTTATGACTTTTTAGGATCCTCGAATAGTAGAAGACACCATTATTCAGAAAGATGATAGGGTTATTAGTGTTTTATTTAAGGAAATAATCAATAATAGGTCATGGAACCTTTCAAATATCTATGCCCCAACTTCAATTCAAGGGAGAGATCTACTATGGGAGTACTTAGGAAATCTGAGTGAAATATTCCATAATATCCCATGGATTCTGGATGGGGATTTTAATACTCCTATTTACCCTTTAGAAAAAATGAGTGGAAATGGACCACCTATCAGGAGCATGGATGAGTTGAATGACTTTGTGAACTCCAACATTTTGATGGATGTAAAACTTAGAGGAGCGAATTATACCTAGAGAAATCAGCAGATAGGGTGTCATCTCATTCAAGAAAAGGCTTGACATATTTTTTCTATCAAAGGAGGCTACAAATCTATTCAATGGTTCTACCTTGCAAGCCCTTCCTAAAATTGCCTCTGATCATAATCCCATTTTTTTGGAGATCCCTAACTCTCTATACTTCAAGAAAACTTTCAGATTTCAATCTATGTGGATCAAACATTACAGTTTCAGAGATAACTTAATTCAGTGGTGGCAGTAGCCTGTCAGGGATAGTGCAGCTTTTAAACTTACTGGCAAATTAAAGTTTGTTAAAGAAAAGATTTAAAGTTGGAAAAAAGAGGTCTTTTGGAACCTCTTTGAAAATAAAAAATAGGTTGTTGAAAGTTTGAAGATAATTGATCATAGGATTCAACATGGTGATGTTGATGAAACTACTAGGCAAGAGGAACAAACAAAACTAGCAGAGTTTCATAACATTTTGGCCTGTGAGGAAATTTATTGGAGGAAAAAATCAAGGTCTCTTTGGTTGAAATATAGTGATTCAAATTCCATGTTTTTTCACATCACCACTCTTAGAAACATAAACAATAACAAGATAAATTTTTTTAAAAAAGGATATGGTTCTATTACTCAGGACTTAAAAGAAATAAAAAAGGAGGCAGTAACTTATTTCAATTCTATTCTTGGTTAGGAATCACAGTGCAATGAGGAGGCCAAAGATATTCTCTTGCAATCCATTCCTAGCATAATAAATGATGATATAAACCTTAAGCTTCTAGATCCCTTTTCTGAGGAGGAAATTAAGGAAGCCTTGTTTAGCATGGAGCCAGACAAAGCCTCGGGACCCGATGGATTTCCCCCTCATTTCTATCAAGATTTTTGGGACATCATAAGTAAGGATGTAATTTATACTGTCATAGAATTCCAAGAATGTAATCATATCCCAAAAGGTCTCAATTCTACTTTTATTTCTTTAATTCCTAAGAAGAAAACCCTTGAATATATGGTTGACTTCAGGCCAATTAGTCCATGCAATGTTTCTTACAAGATCCTAACTAAAGCCATTGCAAATAGAATGAGAGATGTTCTACCTCGCATCATAGATCTATGCCAGGGAATCTTTGTCCAAGGTAGGTCAATATTGGATGGATTTATCACAGTTCATGAAGCTCTGCACTCTGCTCATAAGATTAACAGGTCTATTTTTTCCCTCAAGCTTGATATGAACAAAGCATTTGATAAGCTAAATTAGGACTTTCTGATTGTTGTCTTCCTTAAGTTTTATTTTCACCACCAATGGGTTAATTTGATCAAATAATGCATTTCTAAAGCATGGTTCTCAATTCTAGTTAATGGAACAACTACTAGTTACTTTCAAAGTCATAGAGGAATTTGGCAGGGGGACCCTATCAACCCCATGTTATTCATCATTGTGGCAGAAGCTTTAGGTAGAACCATAAAAATGCTTGTAGTTCAAGGCTAATATCGAGAATCAAGGCAACATCTCTCACTAGGGTTGTTTCTTACCAAAAATTTGTCGATGATACCCTTATATTGACTAAGGCCTCAATGGTTGAGGCCAAAAGAATTAAATACATCCTGCAACTCTATGAGGACGTTGTTGGTCAAAAAGTTAATTTTAGTAAAAGCAAGTTATATTTCTTGAATACCCCCATTTAGAGGCAAGGAAGGATTGCAAAAATTTTAGGGTGTGATATAGAAAACCTCTCTACTTCGTATCTTGGTCTCCCTCTTTTCATTGGTTCTCCAAGAGAGTCAATGTGGGACAGGGTTATTGAAATAATTAAAAAAAAACTTTTTGGATGGAAAGGTCATCTTCTATCTTAAGCAAGAAATCTGAACCTCACTAAGGCCTCTCTTTAGAGCATTCCAATATATTTCCTCTCCATTTTCAAAGCCCTTGTGAAGGTTTTCCATAAAATTGAGAAACTCCAAAAAGAATTTTTATGGACTTGATAACAGGAGAAAAAAAGGATACAACTTGTAGGATGGACCAAAGTGTGTAAAAATAGGGAAAATGGGGGCTTAGTTCTGAGGATAATTGCTCATATGAATTTAGCTTTACTAGTTAAGCAGGCGTGGTGCCTCATTTTTGGTGAATAAAATGAATGGACAACTATCATCAAATGAAAGTATCTTAAAAATATGGAATTTCTAAGTGACTCAGTTCCAATCAAAGGTTCTGCTTTTTGGAAAGCAATTCTCAATTGTAAGGAAATCATCAAAAAAGGTTTAAGATGGGTTTTGGGCTATGGTGAGAGGATAAATTGCTGGAATGATAGGTGGGCTAAGGACAAACCACTGACGCAATATCCTAACTTAGCCCGAATCAGAGATATCACGGAAGAACTCATTGGTAGAAAAGTCTTTGATTATATGGTTGAGGACATAGACAGAATGAAGTGGAAACAAATAAGGATTCAGGGATTTCAAGCGGAATCAAATGATATTTGTAATATTCTCAGGCAACATTTATCCCCATGAGATCCAAGGAAGATCAAGTGACCTAGGATCCTACGAAAAATGGGTAGTTCACTGTTAAATCAACTTAAAAGCTTTTGCTTGATGATGATGATTTTATCCTACAAAAGGACTTAGTTTGGATAAAAAATTTAATTCCAAAAATTGCAGTATTTTCATGGTTGGTTATCCAAGGAAGAATTCTAACCATTGATAATATGATGCGTAAAGGTATTTTTGTATCACTAGTTGTTGTTATCTATGCAAGGCTAATTGGGAGACCATTTATCACATTTTCCTTGAGTGCCCTTTTTCCTTGAATTTCCTAAGTGGGGTTTTTCAGGCCTTCAATATATATCCTGGGTTAAACCATCCATCGTACTTGATTTTTTCATCCAGTGGTCTTGCTAATTTTCAATCCAAAGACTTAGATACATGTGGAAAATTTTTCTCAATCACTATATTTGGCAGGTGTGGTTAGAAAGGAACCATAGAGTCTTTAATGAGTCTATCCATGATCATCAAACTATCATTTTCAGGATCCTATCCTTTGCCAATGAGAATGTGAACCTTATCCCTTTTGATAGTCATAAACCTCATCTGCAAGAGACCATGATTGCTCAATATTTAAGCTTAACCTTGTCAGATGAGTCTGTGCCTAGGGTATTCAACCCTAGAGCCAATGTTAAGTGGTCCCCACCTCCTACGGGTTGTTTTATGCTTAATTTTGATGGAGTGGCTAAGGAAAATCCTGGAAGAGCAGCCACTGGTGGCAATGTGCATGATCATAATGGGAATATGATGTTTGCATTTTTCGAATATTTGGGAACAAGGAAAAACAACGAAGCTGAAGCAAGAGCTATGTGGAGAGGCCTTCAAATGACTCAAGACTTAGAAGGAAATTGATCATAGAAGGAGAATCTATGCATGTTATAAATCTCCTCAATAATTGGAAAACACCTCCTTAGAGGATTAAAACAATTGTTGAAGAGGCTAGGATCCTTTTCTAGGGAAGACAGGACAAAAAATCCCAACATGTCTTTCGAGAAGCTAAAAAAATTGTTGATAAGCTGGCCAATTTGGGTGTCAATGGTGACAAAATTTTCAAATGGGAACACAGTGTCTCGAGCGAAGTAGATGAGCTTATTCAACAAGAATGCCAAGAATGATGGTCATATTTACCAACAAGGGAGGCACTGTAAGTTCAAAGGCTAGGAGTATTCTTGCCTCTTTTTTGAAATGGATTCACAATAAAAATTATTCGAACTGTTAGTCTTCATGGATGTTGCTTAGAAATACCACAAAGACTAACAGGGACAATCACATGTCAAATAACATTTCTCCTAGTCATATTAGTAATTTGAGGTTGGTTGATAATAATAGGGTAGGAAAGAAATGATAATATAAGACTTCGAACCAGAGCCATGTGGACCACCAGATAGCCACCGCCATAAATCTAGCCAGCAGGTTCACTTCTCCAAGTCTGATTGGCCAAGATGGGATGTGGTCCCAAAGCATGTCATATATGGAAGAAAGAAATTACAAAATAATTATTAAGAGTAACTATCAATACAAAGCTTGTGGGAGTTTTTTCAGTACTCTGCTATGTGTGTCTGCAAATTTTTGTTTCTCCACTATTTCAAGGAAGGGATCTGTATCTATTTATTTTTTGTAATTATGATGCAGGTGTGTTTTCTCGAGGTATACCCAAAATTTTGTATGGTAAGTTTCTTTTTGATAATAGAATATGTGCCTTAACGGATGTAATGGATTTGGCAGTATGTAGATTTTACATATATAGGATCCTTAGTAAGGACATGTTCATCAATAGACCTGGGCTAATTTTTGTAAAAGGTTTTGGGTCAACCTGTAAAAACCAGTATTAATGCTACAGTATCTTATCTACCAAAAAAAAAAATTAAATTCACCTAATTGCACCCAAGTTACTTACATTTAGTGGCTTTTGTAATAGATGTAGATCTTAGTGTTTTGATTCACCAAGTTTTTGCCTTGTAGTGGATGAATTCACAACTTCTTGTTGGCTTTCCAAAATAGTTCATGCTTCACCAAACTATGGTCTTGAACTTTCTATCTTGAGCCTAATGTTTGGTGGCTTGATCCTTCTAGTGATATTTGCTTTTATGTTGTAGGTTTAGAAATTCCTTGCTTCTGAAATGTGCCTTCTTGTTGTAAGAGTTAATCTCCAAATATCTTGGATTTGGTAGGCTTCTTCTATATTAATATTACTTAAACATTTTTATTGAATTCTAAATTCAAAATGGATCTTCTTCTTCTCAATATTTGTAATGTCTTGAGGTCTTCAATGGATTCTTATTCTAGATTTTACACTCAATGCCAAATTCTTCTTCTCTTGGGCTTGTTGTTGGATGACGATAATTATCCCAAGTCCTTCACTATTAGGAGCTTCTCCTTGGTTGTGGATTTATCCAATAAGTTATCCTAGGAACTCTTTTGATGATGCTTCGATGAGATCTACAACTAGACTCTTTGAGCCTTCTTCTTTTCCTCCTTGAGACCTCTACAAGGTCTTCTATCTTGTAGCTTCTTTGGTATTCCAACTGAGACATTTTATTTAACCTTATGCTTCTAGAAGTGTTGGTGATGATATCTTCTTGGATCTCTAAAATATTCTACTTGTAAATTCTAGAATGGGATCTTATTGGTCCTTATTTTCTTCTAAAATTTACAAGCTTTAATGGAGATCACAATATCCTATTTCACAGACTCTTATTTAGATTCTTCTTCAAGAACTCTTCTCTAGATTCTTCTTTTGAATAAAAAAATCTTCTCTAAATTCTTCTTCAAAATCAAGTCTTCTATGGCCTTCTTTTGGATCAAGGCTTCTATAGCATTTTCTTCTATATTAAGGCATCTATGGCCTTTTCTTCTGGATCAATGTCTCTATGGATTTTTATTCTAGATAAAGGCTTCTATGGCCTTCTCTTCTGGATAAAGGCTTTTGTGGTATTTTCTTATCCAACAAACTCTAGCAATGGGACCTTTTCTACAGGCCTCCAAATATATAATCTTTAGTTGTTACTTCTAGTGTTGGATTGATTATGAATATGGTATTCTTCCTAGATCTTTGTAGGAAGCTTCACAACTTTATATGAATCTCCTTTTACTGCAATAAAGTATTATTATAATGATTCCAAATCTATCAATTATAAAGTTTCACTAGTTGATTTTTCAATCTAGTGGAATTAATGTTGAGTCCTAGTCTTCAAAAGTTTTTCTACAACTCTGGAAAGACTCTAGCCAAATGCAATCTCAAAAAAATTTGTAACTGAGATTTTTTTTAGTCCTCACTTGTGATTCTATCTAATCCTATTTACCTTTTGAACTTCTCTTATGATGAATTTTTTAAGTGGTGGTGCACAATGGTGAGTCTAGTTTACAAAAATGCAAAGAGGAACTATAATGGATGTAGACCCTACTATTCTTGATTCAGCATGGGTTTGCTAACACTATTATATTTTGAGGATATATGGAGTGAGATAGATCTATCATAGGTCTTATTAAGATACAAAAAATATAGAAGAAAGTAATTCTACAATATGACTGAAATACTATAAATAGAAAGTGAAAAAAATACAATGCAGTATGGAGGTGATGGTCACTCCATTAATATAAGCTAAAGAACTACATTATACTCAATTTAAGAGTTCTACCACTATCTACTACTCCCTACTATAATGCACTTGATATTCTTGATATGTACTTGATATCTCTTATTTATCACTATGAGGCCCTTTATATAGGAAGAGAGATTCCTTGGCCAACACTCTACCTAGTTGTACAAGGGGACACCTTGTACATTACAACTTGCACATTGGCACTTGTGCATTTATTATATTGCTTGAAGTAAGTATCTAAATTCCCCATAAAGTAATATGTACCAAAGGTGGTACATTTACATGGCCCAAATGATGTAATATGCTCTAACTCTAACAATAAAGATATTTGAGAATAGTTTGAGCTACTTTTATGAATGGTCATGATGTCTTACACTCTTTGTGAGTGATTTCTAAAGATACAAACTCACTATTTTTTATTTTATAAGCATATGTATATCCGTGATTCATGTAGATAGTTGTGTCTACCCTTTTATCCAATGCTTAGATCTACATGCACATCTGTATGTGATTTTTGGTAGTGAATGTACTACATTCTATTGATCGAGCTTCATGAGGGTAAATGTTGTCCATTCTACGCAATATAGTGAGGAGTAAAACCTAAAATCAAAGCAATGAATTTAATTTTTAATAAATTTAAACCTTACGTTTGTATCACCTTCCATACTGCAATGTAGAATCACCATGTGTTCGGGAAAAAACAGGTTGTTTGGATGCATTGATAATTCAAACTATGCTTCTATAAATATCTTATATGTTCTCTATTTTGAACAATGTTCACCCTTAGATAGAGGTATTATAAATTATTAAATGGATTTCATAAAGGGCCTTAACATGCTTAAGGAAAGGGTAGGACTGTTGTGTCCATCATTATGCAACTTAAGTTTTAATTAAGTTAGACTTGGAAAGGAAATTATAAGTGGATAGGGTTACTTTGAAGTGAGTATTATGTAAAAAATAGGTTTAATTATTTGGTTATGTTAAGAGAAACCATAAAGTAAAGATAAAAAGGAATTAGAAATAAATGCCTTATAAAGTAAAAGATAACTCATTTCATGTGAAAATGAATTAAACCTTGGAATTGAGACTATTAGATTATAAGCTTTAGACCAAGGATATTATATGTTGGATAAAGGTGAATTATTATTATGAGTTATCTAGTATGGAATGGATAATCCTTAATTAAAAGATAAATTGCTTTTGTGAAATATTGAATTGATCTTTATATTGAAGATTTGGTTTTATTGGATAGACCTTGGAATAATATAGTTAAGTGGCTATTCTATGAAATAGCCATTGAACTATGCTGAAATTAAGTTGATAAGGATACTTCTAAAAGATAAGATAGGCTTAGAATATTTCTTATTTCTTTAGAAAGCTATTGTTATAATTTGCTTTGGAAAGGTTTAATGATATTGTTGCAAATTTTTCCAAAAGGAATAATTCATTAATAGAATTTGAAAATCTTAGTTCGATGTATTGAATAGCACTATGAACTATTTATGGTTTGATTATTTGTATGTATGATTGAATGGGTATGCTTTAAAAAAATAAAACCTATTGCTTTATGTGAATTAATGGAGGATTGGGCATGAGGCCCATTAAATGGAAAGGAACTTATGGGGGTTCCATGATTACTCTTTTGTAAGAAATTACTCAAAGAGAGGACTCTTAATAGATTAATGAATGAGATTTAATGAGAGGGAATTATGGGGTTCCCTCATTTTGTAAAAAGGAATTTACAAATTCTTGTAATGAAAAGACATAAGAATTATGGAAATTCTTATGCAATAGATTGAGATTGTGTCAAAAGGAATAATGGGTTCCTTCTTGTAGATTGGCTAATAGACTTGCAATGAAAATAAATATGGACATTTTAAGGTTGGGTTTTCTCCTAGAAAGGGTTCCTAGGATATATGATATGTCATTTGTGTACCATTTGTAGAACTTGTTATGGTTTGGTTTAAGCATTTAATGATATATTGCTATGAATTGTATATAAATAAGAAATGGAATTGTTCATTTTAATTATGCATTTATGGGAAAGAAATATGGATGTTTAATTTTCCTTTACTTCTTGCAATAGATTATGGATTATGCAATTATGGCTTCTAAAAGGAATGAAATAAAAAAGGAGTAATATTATTTCTTACATTCGCCTTAGGGTTTGGGTATTCTTTCTTTAAGATGATTTGACCATAGGATGCTAAACTTAGACCCATAAGTACCACAACTAAGGGAGAAGTGATTGACAATCCCTTAGTGTTATAATGGGCACTTTAGTAAAGGATCATCGAAGTGTGCTCTGAGAGACAATGATATTAGATTTCCATTGTAACTAAATCCTTATGATGGATTCTCTAGTTGAAAATTTGATACCCATGTGAGAAATAAATGGTATGCAAATGATAGTCATAGCGTCCCGAAATAATGTGGGTGATTTCCTATGGGATATGTCATTTGGTGTGGTAGTCATTGGAAACCTCAATTGATTGATGGGTGACAAAATAGGAGATGCCACATAAGGTGACAATCACCTCCATTAAACTAACTAAACAATAGTTTAATTATGCACAATAAATTTATACTAAATAAGGTGTGTGTAAAACTATAAGAAGCTTACACCTAAAAACTAGTAAAGAATGATTCACACTAGAAGTGATTGGCATCCTTTTTGTCAAATGAACAAGATAGGGTTAACCCTTACGCTATGGTCAAAATATCCTTCAAAACAAAGAAATGAAATGAGTTGATCATACAAAGGTATCCTTTGAGTTGTATGGATGATGTACAAGGTAAACCCTAGAACTATCACAAGAGATCGACCACTCCTATCCACCTGAGGGATTCTACAATATATATAACTTGGAATGTGGTTAGAATCTTCTGTGGAATTTATCTAGCATGTCTTGGTTAAACTTAAACCTTAGAAAAAAAAATGGGTTCGTTTATTGAGTTGTTTCACTTTTTCCCTTTACCTCAACTTTGAAGTTTCTTTCACCTGGTTATATTTCTAGAACACTTTGACATTCTCCCTTCTCTGTTCTATGGTTTTATTCCATAATGTTACACTATCTCCTTTTACTTGGTTCTTTAATTTTTTCTATACCTTTTTCTAGAATGCAACTTGTATTTTCCTATACATCTATTCACTAGTTGAAAAATTATGCTATATTCTCATTCACTGGTTCTATCAAACATTGTGTTGAGTCATCACCTTCTATGTAGCTTTCTATTGGTTTAGAATGTGATGTCTTTTGGCCTTTGCTTCCTAGTTTTTATATTTGTCTCTATTTACAATTATACACTTCTTTATATTCCTTAGTGCATGTCTTCCTTTGTACAACTTACTGTGGTGCAAGTCACCCCTGGTATCCTTAGTGTAGTTCAAGTCTCCTTCATCCTCCTTAGTACATGTATCTTTTTTCCTCATTATTGCACATATTCTATCATTTCTAATTCAAATGATTCTTTTTCTATGAAGGTTGAATATAAATATATCTAACAAATATGCTATTGGATGTCATAGATTCCTACACATTGTCAAGAAGTTTCTCATTTTGAGATATTAAATAATAAATAATATATCTTTTAAATATACCTCAACTATTAAATTCACCTTTATGTTGTTAGATTATTGTTTTACTATGGGCCTTATCCCATATACTTTTTAGTATGCTTCTAAAGATCTATAATAATTTTTATTTTTCTAAATGAATGTTGCTCTAGTTTCCACTTGACATTTATCAAATCCTTTCTTAATAGGCTTCTCAAGCATTTTTTCTTTATCTACACTTGTAGATTTTTTCACTCTTCAATATTGATATCTTAGTCTCTTTGTTTTCTTCTATAATATTGTATGTGTCGACCTTGAAGAATATACTTCAAAAATTGATCCATGGCCAAGACTAAGATGATATATAGATATATTCAGTCAACCTAATTATTTAGTGTATCCTAGGAAGATACTCCCTCTTTTTTTCTTTGTAATCTTCTGTTATTCTTTCTCAAAAGTGTTAGGGTCACTTTGATTTATTATCTAATTCTTCTTCTATATGTTATCTTTAATTTTCTATTCTTACAAATATTTGAATGCTTCTAAATCTACTACTACTTTCTCTGTTGCTTTATGAAGTTAAAACTCTTCTTTATCTCTATAGGAAGCTTCTCAAAATTTTATAGCTTAATCTCTTATGTTATTCTAAATCTTCAATCTCTTAGGTTGTATCTAAGAACACATTATGATTCTCCTCCTTACTAGATAATCTAAAATTAATGTAAGGGTGATTCTACATGTCTCCAAACTACCAAATTTTCTTCTACGATGGTTATTACCAATCTTCAATAATGATTCTCCTCTTTTCTAGGGAATCCAAAATATTATCAGGGTGATTTTGTGTCTCCCCAAATATTTAAATTTCTTCAAATATGATTTCCAATATCATTATCAATTATTATTCTCCTTTTCCTATAGAATACCAATATCAGGTCGGCTAAATCCTAAATGACCAACTTCCTCTTGGGATGGTACACCTTCAATATTGTTGAGTCCTATTATTCACTAGTTTTCATTCAAACTAGTGGAATGAACCTATATTTCTCTAATCAATATGAACTTTGAAATAGAGTGTGATCATAACTTTCTTCAAAGTATATAGACTCTAAATTTACCTTATCAAAATTGATAAAGCTAATTAATAGTGGATTCAATAAACTCTATCAATCTGGATAAAGTCTAGTGGTAGATTTGATACCACTATTGGATTTTTAAGCCTTTATACTACCACAAAATATCATAGGTTATCTCAAATATATCACACAAGATCTCAAATATAAATTAGCCATAATAAAGGTCAAATAATAATATGATGAGTAGAATAATATGAGCAACTTAATATGTATATTAAGGCTTATTATAAATCAAATAGCATTCATGTATATGCAACAATATGAATGTAAATAGCATGAATCATGTAGTATGCATAAGAATAACTTACAATATTAATTGCTCAAAATGTATATAGGATTTATTTCATATCTAATTTACACATATTACTTCATTCATGCTTCTTATGAAGTCATTATCTCCATAATATAGCCATTGTAATGTGACTCTTTGGCTACTTAACTATTGCTTTTCTATGACTCTTGACTTATCATATTTACACTTGTATACTTGACTCTAAAATACTTGAAATACTCTTGGAATACTATCCTAGGACACTTATGCACATGCTCACATTACATATTTATAGTTTTATATACAAGACACTTGTGCATTTCTTGCATATTTACATAAAATGGAATATAGATCACACCTTAAACTATAAACTTGGTCCTAATATATTATTTACAAATATACCATGTACAATAACATGTACCAAGTAATGTAATATATCTCAACAATTGGTAATACCAAAAAACATGAAGTAGAAGACCATAAGGATAGTTATACTAGATGGAAAATTAAGAAAAATACAAGATCTTGCCCCTAATTCAATTTTTGAACCATAAAAGAAAAGGGTCTATGTATTAAGATGAAGTTCCATGTTTTGTTCTATGGTTTTAGAATGTGTATCTTGTTGGAGATATTACATTATTTGGTAGTATTTGGTAAATGTTAAAGTATCCCCAAGGTACATTTCTATATTATATTTCTCTAAAGTATGTGTCAATGTGTGAGAAGAGTCCAAGTGTCATGTAATAAAGTGTGCAAGTGTGCAAAGTGTCATGTAAGTAAGTCAAGAGTCATATATGTAGGTGTCAAATATACAAGTGAAGAGTCACATGATATGTGGCAAGATGTAAAGTTAAGCCATGATATTGTTTTCATATATTAAGAATAGGAAAGGATGCATCTCCTGGATATGTGAGGAGAGCAATAATAAAGTATTAAAGAGACATATTCTAAGGTTATATTATAGAGACAAAGCTCCATGTATTATATCAAAATTGTAATAATGATCTTGTATATTTGATGATTTATCAATAATATTGTGAGTTTGTTTATTGATTAATTTTATTGTTATTTTATAAATTTTATATTCATTGATATTGACTAAATAATTCATATATTTATAATATGATTAATATTTTATTCTTTATTTTAGGCCTATGAGATAATTTGGAAAAATTGCCATCAATGGTATCAGAGTTGCACTCTTGACATTTGATATTATGGAGGAATAAGTGAGAAGGTTGGGTTAATTTCACCCCAAGGAAGTTTGAGAGAAGAAGAAATTAAATTTTAATAAATGGTTGACAATGCATTGAGGAGAAGAAGAAATTTGGTTGATATTGCAACTTGTTGAAGACGATATATTGAATTTTCTAAATTACCAGAAATCAAAAGCAATTTGAAGAAAATTTTGATTGAAGGTTATGTGATTTAATGACATTGAAGAAGGATATTGGGCATGAAGTATTTGGGAGAGAAGAATACCTTGAGAAAAAACCTAAGCATGATGAAATCTATGATAAGAAGCAAAAAAAGGTATTGCCATGTTGAGGGGGACAAATTGGAAGAGAAGTGCAAACTATGAATTTTGTTAAAATAATTTTTAGAAGATTTTAATTTATTTCAAAACTATTTTAATTCTATAAAATCTATTTATATAAAAATATGATTAATATTTAAAACCTAAATATTTATTTTGTGTTGAATTATGGTTGAGTTGAATTGTGATTGAATAATCAAAATGGAGTTTCACTAGTACCATACAATAGGTCCAATTTAAGATATTCATAAGTATTTACCTTACATCTTTGGAATTGGTATATTGTTTTTGGTATTTACCTTACATATATAGAAATGATGTCATTTTTTACTCAATATTTCTATTACAATTTTTATTATCTATGAAAAAGTAAAAATAGTTAGTGATGCCTTGTTTTGGATTTTTGCTTAGCTAACAAAGTGGTTGTGGAGGTGGCGCACCTAAACTCTAATTGAACACTTGAAAGACTCACATTATGCTATAAATTGTATTTTTAGTACCATGATATATATTCTTATATATAACAAACATTTTTTTGAAACCAATCTTGATTATCCCTAATGACTCATAATTTATCTTAAGGATGTTTCTCATCCCTAACATATTCTCTTTGGTTAGTATTAATGTTTGGGGTTTAATGTTTTCTTCCCACCACTTTTAAAACTAATTTTGATATTAATATATTACTTGCTATATATCCTTTCCAATATTCAACAAAATTATTAATTTAAAAAATATTATATCAAAAATATATATACAAAAAATGGCAGTTAGGGAAATACGTTGGACAATTAACATTGTTTAAAATTAAATTAAAAAACACTTTGGGATGATGATGCAGGAGCATCCGACGGCAGTAGATCAATCTTGCATCAACCAAATTTTCTCAAGAGTTACCAAAATTTTCCTTCTAAAGTGTCTAGCAGGAACAAAGCAGAAGTTGGAGGAACAAGGCAGAAGTTGGAGGAACAAGGCAGAAGTTGAGGGGGGTCATGAAATTGTGACTCCAAAAACTATGGCAAGGCAGGGGCAGGTTTTGTTGCAATATCGCGACGTCGCAATATCGCGACGTTGCAATGTCACGATAGTTTTATCGGTAAAGGCACGGAGGGATTTTTTGTCGCGATATCGCGACACTGTTTTGGCATTGACAAAGGCGGAGGGAAGACCGAGGCAAGGTGGAAATCGGTTGCGATATCACGACGTCGTGATGTTGCGACAGCTAATGGGGAAAGAGACATAGGCGGATTTCGGTCGCGATATCGCAACATCAAGATATCGCGACGTCACGATATCGTGACAACAGTTAAAAACAAAGGTGAAGGCAAGAGCGAAGGCGGAGTTAATGAAGGGAAGAAGAACTAAGGCATGGCGAAAGTTGGGCTAGAAGGCGAAGGTGGAAATCAGTAGTGATATCACGATGTCGCGATATCGCGACGTCGCGATGTCGCGACAACAAAACTAGGGCAGAGATCGAGGCAAAAATCGGTCGTGATATCACGACGTCATGATGTCGCAACATCACGATGTCACGACAGTAAATAGAAACTGAGGTGCAGGAAGAAATGGTCACGATATCACGACCTGTCATGATATCGTGACACAAACTGAGACAAGGGGCTCACAAGAGAAGTGGTCACGATATCGCGACATGTCGTGATTTCACGATCGGTTGAAGAAAAATAGAAAATGGACACGTGGACGGCTGCGCATGCAGGAAAAGAGATAGCTATTGCAGACAAACATTCTGACAAAGTGATGGTTGTAGGTGAAGGACCAATGAACTGCATGCTTTCATGGCAGATCAGGGAGTTGGTCAATGACGGATGGAAAATTGAAGACTTGGCGGGAAAGCCGATTTTACAGGTTTAGTTTAAAATATTCACGCAGGTGGGTCATTAATGGCCGAGAGGGGTCGAAGCCTCGTTAAAAAAAAAAACTCGAGCTTTATAATAGACCGGGTTGGTGGATCAATTTTTTGAGGAAAGTGTTTCAGAGGGACGAGACCTCTATAAAAACCCAGATGAATGTAATAGCGCAGGGGGGATCGAGAAATAGACAGAGTAGTGCAGATTGGAGAAAACTAGACTAAGATCTTGTCTTTGTAAGCCTGTAGGCTATTATTGTGTGGATTTTTTCAATTAATAGAATGAAATTTAAAAAAAAAATTGTCTGAGTGTTTTTACATCGATTCTCTCGGTCCCCGTCAGTGGTATCAGAGCCGAAAGTTCCTGAGTGTGTGACAGATCGTCGGACGTGAGGCAATCACACCAAGATCTGTGGGAAGGCTCATGGCAAGTGAATAGGATGCCTTCAAGAAGAAACCCCGATGGTGGGAGAGGCATGGCAGCAACAGATTTTTGAGCTTTGTAGTGGCAAGTTCAGGCCCTGCAAGAAGAACTGTGTAGAGGACACGAACCAAGAAGAGATGCAGACAGTGAAGATGAAGTAGATGAAGAAGAAAACCAGTTTGAAGAAGAATAAGAAGCCATAGATCCGGCACAAGCCAGATTGTACAAAGCCATATCCCAGATTGGGAAGAGGCCAAAGATGGAAGTTTCCACATATTTTGAGAACTTGAATCCGAAGGAATTAATCGACTAGATCAATGATCTGGAAGAATACTTCGATATGAAGAAGTTGAAGATCCTGAGTGGGTCAGGTTTACTAAGACCAAGCTGAATGGTCATGCCAGCATATGGTGGAAGGGAGTACAGCTGGAACGAAACCGACGAGGAAAAGAACGGATAACAAGATGGAAATGAATGGTAGAAAAATTAAAAAGATAGTTTATTCGTGCAGATTATGAGTTGGATCTGCTGAGAAAAATGTAGAGTTTGAGACAGATGAATAAAACTATCCAAGAATACACTGAGGAATTTTATAAAATTTCCATCAGAACCGGCCATTTAGAAGAAAGCAAGGAAAATGTGGCCCGTTATATTAATGGGTTGAGACCCAGTGTCCAGGAAGAGTTGAGCTTAGTTCGGGTGAGCACCATTGAAGATGCTTACCAGTTTGCTCTGAAAGTTGAAGAAAAACTGAACAGAAGGTTTGAGAGCAAGTAAAGAGGAAGAGGGCATGGAGAAAATATTGGTGGAAGAAAAGAGGAAGGAAATGAGGAGAAGAAGGAAGAAGCTAGTAGCAGCCGGGATCAGAAGGGAGATGAAGAACCCAAACCCCAAGTTCAGAACAATGGCTACCCAAGAGGAAGAGGTAGATCTGGACGCGGGTATGGAAGAGGAGTGTTTCGGGGAACATGTTTCCACTATGGAGAAGAGGGAAATCGGGCATATGAGTGTCCCTAGCACCCCGAGAGGGTGAACAAGAGACAAGTGGGTCCTGCCAGAGCTGTTGTGGCAGCGAAAGATGCTAACTTAGAACATTCTGAAGAAGCTGAGAAAGGAGAAGCAATGATCATGAGGAGAACCATGTTGATTGAGGAAGAAAAACCAGAGCAGAGGAGAAGCCTATTTCACACTCGATGCAAAAGTGTTGGCAAAGTCTGTAATGTTATTATATACAATGGGAGTACAGATAACTTAGTCTCCGAGGAGATGGTTGCTAAGTTACAGCTGGAGAGGAGGAGACACCCGCATCCATATTGGATTGCGTGGTTGCGGAAGGACCACAGAGCATGGGTCCGTGAACAGTGCTTAGTCATGTTCAATATTGGGAAGTACCAGGATGAGGTCCTGTGTGATGTTTTCTCCATGGATGCTTGCCATTTGATGTTAGGGAGGCCATGGCAGTTTGATCGAAGTGCAGTGCATGATGGTCGTGCAAATACGTACTCCTTGATGAAAGATGGAGTGTGCCACAAGTTAAAGCCATTGTAGACAGTGGATGAGAAGGTGTGCAGTAGTGCCAGAATTTGTCTGGTAGAAGGCAAATTTTTTTTTTGCCAAGAGACAAGAATTGAGCAAGCTATAAAGGTAGATAAGTGTTTGGAGCTATTACAAAATATGCAGACCAAACATCATAGAAGTGAAGGTCACTTCTCCTTTTACCCCGGGTGTCTGATGCAGGAGCATCCGATGACAACAGATCAATCTTGCATCAACCAAATTTTCTCAAGAGTTACCAAAATTTTCCTTCTAAAGTGTCTAGCAGGAACAAAGTGAAAGTTGGAGGAACAAGGCAGAAGTTGGAGGAATAAGGCAAAATTTGAGGGGGGTCACGATTTTGTGACATGTCATGAAATCATGACTCCAAAAGCTACGGCAAGGCAGGGGCAGGTTTTGTCGTGATATCGCGACGTCGTGATGTCGTGACGGTTTTATCGATAAAGGCATAGAGGGAGTTTTCGTCATGATATCACGACGTCATGATATCGCGATGTCGCGATATCATGAAGCTATTTTGGCATTGGCAAATGTAGAGGGAAGACCGATGCAAGGTGGAAATTTGTCATGATATCATGACGTCATGATATAGTGATGTCGTGATGTCGCGACAGCTAACGGGGAAAGAGACGCAGGCAGATTTCGATCGTGATATCGCGACGTCATGATATCATGACATTGCGATATCGCGACTGCAATTAAAAACAAAGGTGAAGGAAAGAGAAAAGGCAGAGTTAACGAAGGGAAGAAGAACTAAGGCATGGTAGAAGTTGGGCCGAAAGTCAAAGGCAAAAATCGGTAGCAATATTGCGATGTCGCGATATCGTGACGTCGCGATGTCACGACAACAAAACTGGGGTAGAGACCGAGGCAAAAATCAGTCGCGATATCGCGACGTTGCGATAGTAAATAGAAATCGAGGTGCAGGAAAAAATGGTCATGATATCATGACACAAACCGAGACAAGGGGCTCGCAGGTAGAAATGGTCGTGATATCGCGACATGTCGCGATATCACGACATGTCACAATTTTGTGGCCGGTTAAAGACAAACAGAAAATGGACACGTGGACGGCCGCACGTGTGGGAAAAAAGATAGCTGTTGCAGACAAACATTCTGACAAAGCAACTGTTGCAGGTGAAGGACCAATGAATTGCATGCTTTCATGGCAGATCAGGGAGTTGGTCAATGACGGATGGAAAATTGAAGACTCGACGGGAAATCCAATTTTACAGGTTTAGTTTAAAATATTCACGCAGGTGGGTCATTAATGGCCGAGAGGGGTCGAAGCCTCGATAAAAAAACTCGAGCTTTATAATAGATCGGGTTGGTGGACCGATTTTTCGGGGAAAGTGTTTCAGAGGGACGGGACCTCTATAAAAACCCAGATGAATGTAATAGTGCGGGGGGGATCAGGAAATAGACGGAGTACTGCATATTGGAGAAAACCAGACCGGGATCTGGTCTTTGTAAGCCTGCGGGCTATTATTGTGTGGATTTTTCTAGTTAATAGAACAAAATTTAAAAAAAAATTGTCTGAGTGTTTTTACGTCGGTTCTCTCGGTCCTCGTCAGATGAGTCTTTAGTTAATTTGTTATCTTGAAGATAAGAAAGGATTTAGTATATCCTTATTGTAGAGTGGAATTTTAGAAGATTATAAAATCCATTCCTAGCCTAGTTACTATTAAAATGAATTGCTCTATTCCATCCTCCTAGTTTTATTGGAGATGGTGAAACAACAATATATTACAAGTCATTTGTTCTAAATAGTTGTATTTGCACATAATCCCTTCCTTTGACTTATCAACTTAACAATAAGTGAGACCTTCATCGTTTCAAACAGTAATGGCTTTTTCTGATCAACAAACTATGGAAATTACCACTTGCTAACCAAGATCTATTATTTTTCTTGATAGTCCTTTAGTGTAAAATCCTTTCTATTTATAACCTAGAAAAGCTCAAGCTAACCTGACCCTTATATTTCATCTATGGAAAAGTGGAATTTATCAAATACTTATTTTGGTTTTATCCTTCTATCAAAGAAGACTAGAAAGTGTTTGTTAATCTTATCTCATCTTATAGTTATTTTAATTGGAAATATTACCTCCTTGGTATCTTGACTAATTATGATCCTTATAATGTTAACTAGGATATTTTGGAAGTCGTTATACTATTTATTTAAAATATAAGGTGCACATTATTTTTACTTACCGGAATTTCCCCTTAGGTTAGGCCCAACTCCCTTGTGTATGACATCATATTACAAGTGAATAAGGTTCTTAATAAGAACTAGAATATTGGATACCTCATAAAGAAGATCCATACAAGATTAGAATTATGGAGCTAAGCTAGGAACACATAATAAAATTGGTGCTATAGCTCCATTTCTAGTCATAATATGTCTCTTGTAGAGGAGTGGCCTTGTGATGTTTTGTCCACTGAAGTAGTGGGCAAAAATCTAAATTCACCATGATACTTATGAGATTTTTGTGTGGAGAGTTGCTAGTAATATGTTATTTATCATTTACTTGACAATTATTCTTGTGTTTATGTGTTAGTGACTATAATGTATAATGAGCTATTCCATTGAGAAACCTAGTTAGGTTACACCATATATTTAAACTAAATACTCTTATTTAATATTACATATATAAGAGAAATAACATCATCAACATTACCCATCAATAGTTTGTAGATGATATAGAATTTTTGGAAGGGTAGGGAAATATGAGGCCAAATATTTGAATAACATGTTAAAGGAGTATAAAAGAGTATCAGGAAAAAAATTTAATAGGAAAAAATCCAAAATTTACTTCCTTAACACTCTAGCTAGTATCAAATAAGGGATATTCAAGTTACTTTAAATGGAGGAGATAAATTTACTAGCAACATATCTAGGTATTCCATTATTTGAGGGGAAAATGAAGGATACAATTATGGAATCCAATTATAAGTAAATATTAGAACAAACTACCAACATGGAAAGGTATATGGTTATTGTAGAGGAGGAAAACTGCCCTACTATGTATAATTCTGGACTAGATTCTTTGGGAGACAAGGTGATTGCAGGGGTATGTTGTTTTCTCTATAATAAAGGTATCAAAGGGTTCACTAGAAATGGTTTAAGGACTTTCCCCAAGTCTAGGGTGGAAAATTTTAATGTGTTTATTTGAACAAGAACCTATGTTTGGTCTTTCTAAGATCTAAGCTATGAAGAATTAAATAACAATGCAAGGAAAAAAATGATGAAATCAAACAATAACCTATCCCTAGAATGATTATTTGTTTCAATAAAGATTGCCCCTAATTTGCAACAAAGAAATTATTTTCTTTTTTCAAGCAAGGATTCAAGATAATGCACAAACAAGATTAGCCTAGATGCAAACAATATGTGTCTTTCCTTTTAAATGCCTAAAAATATAACCAAAGAATTTTCTTCACTTATGATTTGTATCTAGAATAGAAATGAGTATAAAGCAAATGATAAAAAACTTAAGAAGTATATTTAGAGAACTTACTTGATCTGTTAGTTGATTCTATATTTTAACTTTCATCCTAATATATCCAACAACTTCAAAACCTACAAGATAACTTCAAAATACTTGGAAATTTGATTAGTGTTAAGGCATCTACTTAGGCTACTATATGACTGATCTTGGAGGTGCAATAATCAAGATACCTTGGTAATTTTAACTGATTGTTCAAGAATAAAATTTATTTTTAATCTTTCGAACAAGAAATCAAGATATAACAATAATGAAATAGTGGAAAGGTAGTGAAAAAAAAAATGATAAAAATAGAACAAGCAAGAAGATGGATTAGAGTTTTTAGGAAAAAAAAACTTAATTCCAAGTCCTAATTAAAAAATTCACACCTTGTAAGCACCCCGTATAGACCGGGTGCAAATTTTATTTAGGGCCTTTTTTGGTCTAAAAAAATGTGATACAAAATAGAATTTTAATGTTCTAAGAGACTAATAATGCAAAGAAAACCTAATTAGTTGACAAAGAAAGCAAGGAACAATGAAAAAGTGAAGGTAATGACTAAAATGGTAGACCTCTCCTATCGTCAAGGCTACTCCACTTGTTCACCAAGGGAAAACTGATCCAAAGAAACACAAAAGTAAAAGTAGTAGCAATCCAAAAACAAAGATTTTTCAAGAGCACTTTTCGCAAAAAAAGAACTTAGAACTTCTTAGAACTTCACAACTTGGTCCAAAAAAAGGGAGTCCAATTCCCCTATTTATATGAGGTTTTGGAGTGGAAAAGGGTGGGAAAACAAAGTTTAACCTCGGGTAAGGACCAACATCACAATGATCCAATGCTAGAAAAGGTTTTTGAGAAGAAAAACCCAAAATTGCCAAATTTACACCCTGCTCTTGGAGGGTGTGAATTTGGCATGCCATATTTGCACCCCATAATTGAAAAAGTGTGAATTTGGTGTTATTTGAAAATTCTAAGGAAAAAAATGTAAAACAAAATGGGAAAGGTGCTCAAATTTACACTTTGGCTTTTGGAGGGGAAAACTAAGGATCTAAATAAAATCACTCATCTTAATGGGTCAATTTTCTATGTCTACATTTTTCCCCTCTTTTATGCATTTATGGCCAAATAAATTTGTCAAATAAATATGTAGATACTTATGGGAAAAGAACAATGAACACAAAAAAGGGTGGCCAGTTTAGAAGAAGGGACAGTGCAAAAATATTGTCATTTTGGATATTCTACAAATTTGGATGTAAAATGAGGCATTAATGAAAATTAATATCTCTAGGATGGGGTGCCCCTAAATTTGTAGAAGGAATGAGAAATTATTTAATAAAATTGAAATGGAAAACACAAAAATAAAATAAGAAAGCAAATAGAGAAGAAGAGGAAAAAAAGAGAAAAAGCAAATAGGAGGGAGGATAAAATAGAGAAAAAAAAGAAGAGAAAAAAAGGTGAAAATAAAATCATTTTCATTGCGATGAGAAGAATAAAAGAGCTCTAGAGAAGAAGAGGAGAATTGTGCATCCTACACACCATGTAGCTATTACGAGGGGTAAAGCTAACACTACAACAAATTGAGCATGGGTACAAACCTAAACCCATCTTTAGACTAGGCTAGATTAGGGTTTCATGCATTAATTTAGAATTTTTTAATGATTTTTTAGCATTTATTTTAGAAATTAATTAATGTGTATTTTTAATGATGAAATTGATGAAATTTTATGAAATATTTATGATTACATTTGTAGACACCAAAATCCAGCCACTTGCAAGTCATCTATACCTTCCTGTCAGCCACGTGTCGGTCATCCACCTTCCCGCCATTATTTGGCCCAAATCCACACTTTCCCGCCATTATTTGGCCCAATTTCACCTTTCCCGCCATTTTTCATCCCCAAATTTATTTAAATTAATATTTATATATATATATATTTTAATATTTTAATATATATATTTAAATAATAGTTTAAGTGATTTAATCCGAGCCGTCCATCCTTCATTTAATCTCATCCGTCCATCCATCTTAATCCATTTCACAACCAAGATTTATTCTCTACCCTTAGATCCACTTTAATCTTAGCCACACGTTCAAAGTGTCGTTAAAACCCTAAAGTGTGCCCTAAGAGTAGATTATAAATTGAGTCACCTTGATGGCTCAAACCCTATGTCTTTTGCTACTTCTATCTCCTATGCGCTATCTCTGATTCTAATTCTTCTACTGCTATCTCCTCTATCTCTCTTCTGCTACCCTTTCACCGCATCCATCGCCGCTTTCGTCGCCGCTTTCGCCGCCATCTCTTCTGCAGCATTCTGTAGAATCCCCCATTCTTGTCGCAAGTGCCCGCGGGCGTTTACCCCTTTACCAAGTGCCCACGGGCGTTTACCAAGTGCCCACAGGCGTTTACCAAGTGCCCGCGGCGTTTACCCACAGCCACAGACTCAGACCGACGTCTGAAACCTTAATCCAGAAGCACGCGGGCGTTCAACGAGTGCACCAGGGCGCCTTCCGCAGCCGATTTGACAACCACATTACTTCCAGGTGTCGCCTGGTCTAGCTGCGTTAATAGAGAATAGGTATAAATTAGTTTAAAGCAAGTAACTTCTTTTCTTTTATTGATCTGTTATTGAATTCCTGCATTTCATTTTTCTAGGGTTTTAGATTGTTTCCAAGGGCTCACACAGTGGAGCCCTCTTATTAATTTCTAACTCCTTGATAGTGTTAATGTGTGCAGGTTTTTGACAGCAGATCCGGTTTATTGATGGCAATTGATTAAGCTGGAGTGGTCCAAGCAAGGGATACAACAAAGCCCACTCACTCTGTTGGGATTGAAGATACATTCTTCGGAAGCGCCACCATTTGTGCCGACTAGGGTTTCGGAGAACCCTAGCATAACTTGTAATCTTGTATCACAAATAAAGGGTTACGAGCCCAGCTTGTATTCAAAAAGGAGTTTTTAAACTCCATCGATTAATAGAAATCGTTTGTTTTGTGCAACTATTCTGTACTGTCATTGTGATTTTATTTATTTTTGTTTGGCGTGTATTTTTAATCTACAAATGGCGATCACGGTGGGACCCCCTAGGGTTTCATATTTTTAATACTTGCTTTACTAATCTGTTCCTGTTTTCTGTTTTATTTTGCAGGTTCCAGAAATCATGAAATTCGTTGTTCCAGCGAACTAGGGTTTCTGAGCTTGCAGAAAATGCAGCAGACGCAGAGGGGCGTCTGGAAGTCCAATACGAAACGCAGAGGTGCGTTTCAGCCTGTGCAAACTCCCGTGGGCGTTTGAAGTCAGTTTTACAGAAAAGCGTAGGCTTCCAAGTAAGTGCTGTACTTTTTACGTTTTTGGTTTTTCTGCCATATTTTGTTTCTTTTTCGGATCATTACTTTAAAATGAACAAAAACTAAGTAATCTGGAAAAGAATAGTTATTTTTAATTACATTTTTCTTTGCATTGCATTATTGATTGTTGCTTGCATTAAAAAAAAAAAAAATTTTGCATACCTAGCTGCATATTAGAATAGCTACGAATTATTTGTTTTAATTATCTAAGTAGGACTATTGATTGGATGTCAATAGTACTCCCGCCATTGGGTGATTCCGAGCAGAGAAGTGGACGAACCTTCCGGTTGCTCCTTTGATATCCGATATCATTGGTAGGCAGGGGGTTTTAAACGGTGTACTCCACTTCTTCGGAGGAAATGACATGTTTTCAGTAGCCTCTTGCTTAGATCATTAGAACTTTTGATTTATAGCCTTGTATGTACACATTAGATAACTAAAACATTTAAAAAAAAAAATTCATTGCATTTTCATATTGCATTTAAAACAGTTGATATCTGGATTTCATCACTAGGTATTGCTTGAAGTTTAGTGACGGTGGAATTCATCTCCATCCATTAAACTTCTGCCTTAGACACCATAGGTCACCCCCGAGCAAACTTGCTGGATTTCATCACCAGTAAGAATCTCGTTGTCCTTTCCTAGCCATAGTTTTTACCTTTTTTTGTGAATAATTCAAGATTAGATCACATGCAAAACTCATAAACCGGACACTTAAAATTTACTACATATTAAGATCAGAAAATAATTAATTAACCGCAAGGTAAGACACATTGGTTGAAACCTAGGTTGTGACTGTTTTCTGATAATTTCTTTAGTGTAAATTTATCATTCTAGTTTTGCATTCTTCTTTTCTAAATTTGTTTAGATTTATTGCTCCATGGTCTTAACAAGGAATCAATCTAAAATGTTAAATCTAAATAATCAAATGGGAAATTCACATAACATCCCCACCACCAACATGGCCACTTATCCTAGTGAATTTCGAGCGAGTTCGCCTGCAGGACTTTCACGTCCTTCTACCATCTATCACATGGCCATGCCCATGGAGGAAGACAATTCCTATCATATTACCCACATTGATATGGCCCAAGTGCAAACTCACTTAAGAGATGGCACTGGCTATGTCCTTGAGCCAATCCAAGATTCCCCTATGCAAGATTCTATTTTTCAGCAGGATATTGCATCAACCATACCTGCTGGTTTCACTCATGTCTACACTAACCCTTTTTTTGAGGCTAATGTGGTATCCGTTCAGCCGGCTTCATCTCCAACATCTTCCCAGATGCTCAATTGTCCTCCTTTGGAGACAAATGTAGTGTCTTCCCGACCACCTTCTCCTCCATGTACCCGGGTGTACACCAATTCTCTTTATGAAGTTGGTGGAAACTCTTCTAGCCATAACCAATTTCAACCCTCTTCTTCCCAAACCATTTATGGTTTCACCCTACCTGGGACACAGTCTACTGTTCCTTCCTATGTACCGCCTACTTCAGCCACCTTCATTGCCCCCGCTATGCAGCCTTCCGTGACTACCATGGCAGCCTGCCCTCCACCTTCATCCAATCATCCCACCTCCCTTGGGTTAGAGATTAATAAGGTTAAGGAGTATCTCGACAAATTGATTTTGCAACAACAGCAACAAAATGCTCAACCACCTGTCGTAGTAAATCCTACACCCCAACCAATTTCTACCCAGCCAACTTTTATTAGCTCAGGCCCCACCTGGGTACCCCAATCTTCGGTGGTGTCCATTCCTACCCCACCTTTCTCCCAACCTAGTCCAATTCATCATCTACCCCAATCACCTTCTTTCCGGTATCATCCATACCAACAACCTGTCCATTCCACACCGCCTAATCCAGGCAATTTCATCCCATCTCATCAATTTTCCACTCTTCCATTACATCATCATAATCATCAAACAAGTCAAAATTTTAATGAAGATTCTCGACTCCATGCTATGCAACAACAGATTGACAACCTTATGCTTAACATGCCTGGCTCATCTAGTCATAAACCTACGCTAAGGTCATTGATCAATCAACCAATTCATCCTTCGGTACCTTCACCACCATATCCGACTGATTTCACATTACCGAAGTTTGACAAATTTCGAGGAACTGAGGATCCTCATGAACATGTGAGCTCATTCATGCATGCTTGCTTTAGAATCCAAAATAATGATGCTCTTATGCTCAGAACTTTTCCTCAGACATTAGGAGGAGATGTTGTACAGTGGTATAATCATTTAGCTCACCATAGCATTTATGCTTACGAGCAATTGATTAATCTATTTTTAGAACGATTCTCCCTAAATGTACAAAAGAGAGTTTCATTGTCCGACTTATACAAGCTCAAGCAACATGACGATGAGACTGTTTATGACTTTGGAAACCGTTGGAGGGCTATCATTAATAAACTGCCATTCTCCCTACCAATGGAGGAGTTAACCAAAATGTTCACCCATAGTTGTCTAAAACCTATCTCTTGGTTACTCCAATTACAACAATACAGGACTTTTGAAGAGGCTTTGGCCCAAGCAAGTATCATAGAAGACATTAAAGTCCAAGAGGGTGTTTTAAAACCCCGTAGAAAAGAATGGCAACAAAAGGGCCAACAACGAAATAATAATTATGGCCAAAACAAACAAGCACAAACTAATACAACCTCAAATGTTAACCAAGTTAATCAAGTGGTGGCGAGCCAGCCCGTAATGGCTCAACAACAACAAGTAATGCAAAGTCAACCGCAACCAATTGCTTATCATGCGGTACCCGCCCCTACTCAACCAGCTCCCAATACTGAGCCAACCATGGAAACTCGACCTTGGCAAAACAATCGTCCCAAGCGACAATTCACACCTTTAGATGAACCATATGCGGTCATATTCAACAAGTTATATAGCACAAATCAGTTTAACTTTACCCGAGTTTAAACCTTTAGACCCATCTAGAAGGGGGAAGTATTACAAGGAGTACCTATTTTGTCCTTATCATAGGCAAAATGGGCACGATATCAATAATTGTACAACTTTCAAACATGTGATCCAAGATCTTATTGAGATTGGAGCCATTAAATTGGATAGCCCCTTAGCCCAACAAAATCAAAATCTTGGTATATTTCAAACACCCCTTCCACATCGAGAGGAAGCTCCAACAACTTCAGTGGGGAGTAACTCAGGTAACTCCTCCTAATCAAGTCAACCATGTACAACAATACCAAGGTTTTGTGGGTACTATTAACGTAGTAACCCGGGGTCAAAGGGCGAACCAACCAAATCAGGCTGAACCACACCCACCTGTACAAACCCCCACCCACCTCAGGTAACAGTGACCCAACGACGTGCTAGTACTTCTCAACAACCGCTAAATCATTCTACTCAACACCAACGACCCATCATGTCATTGAGTAGCCGGTTAACTACCAGTTTAAAAATGGCTTCTGCCAAGTTATCGATCTATGACCTCATTCAACAATCTCCCCCGCATAGAGAGGCATTAATGGAAATATTAAAGTCAATCGAGCTTCAAACTCAAGATACTAATGCCTTCAACAACTTTGTGGGAAGTATTCAAACATGCATGGAGCCCTCCATCACTTTCTATGATTTTGAAATCAAACCTATGTCAACATAAAGTATAGATCCTCCACTACATATCATGGCCAAGATCGATAACAAGCCATTCAAGAGAGTCTTAATTGACACCGGTTCCTCAATCAATATCATTACAACATCGGCATTGAGTCATCTAAAGCTGTCGCCATCCCTTATCACAAAGTCGACCTTTACTCTTAAAGCATTCAATGATGCTTTATCTTCCACGGTTGGCACGCTTATCTTGCCCATTGAGGTAGGGGCCCGAACTTTGCATACCTTGTTTCACATCTTGGAAGGGACCATGGCATACAATGTATTGCTTGGACGGCCTTGGCTTAGGGAGATGAGATGTGTCCCTTCTATACTGCATCAATGTCTGAAGTATGTATATGAGGGACAGGTTCATTGTGTACTTGCTGACACTGAACCCTTCAAACATTGCAACTATGTCTCAAATCCTTATGAGATTGTGTTGCCATCCACTCATCTTTTCTTGACCCCATCTATTTCTTCTATACCATCTTCTTCTAAAGCTCCCATTCCCGAGGAGCCACCCATCATATCGCAACCATCTTCCTCTTCCGCTATTCCATCTCATTCACCACTTTCTTCATCAACTAATCTTCCTTCTTCTTCATCACTGACCACATGCACATGTGGCCATGACCAATCATCTCTTTCCACGTCATTACCCCCTTCTTCTACACCTTCTTCAACATCACCTATTATTCCTCCATCTTCCCAACCATCACCAACTGATGTTTCACAAGTTAGTGAAGCATCAACCCAACCAAATCCTTCCAATTCTTCTATCCCACATTCTTCTATTCCATCATCTAGTCCATCTCCCTCCCAAGTCAAGGTCCATCTCACTGATGCAGGTATTGGTGAGTATGCCATCCAAGATGTCCACATCACACCGTTCAATGTGCAAACAGTTAAAGATTTTGGTCGTCCACATGACCAACATTTATCCATTGGATCGGTTTATAACATGGGTTCTATGCCAAATTCCATTAATTTTGTATATGGGGGAATAGAGTCATCTTCTAGTACTACCACCATACTAGAACCCAAGCATCCAGTCCCCGCCAATATCGAAAGGATGGAGGGTTTTCCCTCTCGCTATTTCCACGGACATAATTGGCAGCAATTTGGCCTAGGTCGATACGAGCAAGGGGTAACCGAACGCATCGATATGCCATATCGTAGACCCACCGAGCGTTTTGGTCCGGGCTACCAACCACTTCCATCCCTTTCTTCTTTTGAACGAGCTTTTCAAAGCATTAATCTTAATTCATAAGAAGAAATCCTCCACCCCGACGAATCCGAAGATGAAGCCTATGAAGAATTTGACGTCATGTCAAATGGTGATGAATCTGAAGAAGAGTCGGCGCCCATTGTTCCCCTCACTAAACAAGACGAGTTTTATCTCCAATTGTTCCCTCTCCAAGAGGCCATCTTTCGCTTGCTTCTTCCACAAGAACGAGGTGAACCACCCCTCCGCCACATCCATAAGCCATAATCCAAACCCGTATTATATGTATATACTAAAATAGTGGTTTTCACCACTACCAAAAAAAAAAAATTAGAAAATTCCAAAAAAAAAAAAAAATCAAAATATATAAAAAATACTTTATTGCTTTATGTATGTGTGTAATAGTGGTTTTCACCACTACAAAAAAAAAAAAAATAAAAAAAAAAAAAAAAAAAAAACCGAAAAACTATGTTGTTTTGCACTTCAGGTCTTCCGAGGTCTTCACCGGTTTTCCCTTCCATTCCGCCCATCCTTTCTTCCATAAGTCGACAATGAATTTTGAAGACTTATTCACCCCGCTCCATAATCCATATGATCCGGATAAGCCAATCCCGATCAACCCAAGCTCGATTGACATGGATCGGATTTCATCCCCTCCATCTATTTCATAGTTCATCCTTTCCGAGGAATTGTTAAGGGCTTCCGCCAACTACATTCCTCCTTCACCTCCACATTCACCTTCATCTTCTAAGCCGGAGGTCTTCCAGCAGACATAGATGAGAGCAAGGCACAGGAGCTTGATGACATTTTAGATGACATAAATCCGATCCCTACTCCCCATCGCCTTGAGGAAGGTTCCCACATGTCTATTGAAGAAACTATCGATGTAGACCTTAGTCCATACCAAGATGGCACCCAAATTGTGAAACTGGCTAAAAGTCTATCATCAGAGGAACAAGAGCAAATGATTGCTCTACTCAAGCGGAAGAAGGAGATATTTGCATGGTCTTACAAAGACATGCCAGGCCTAGACCCTAATTTGGTTGTCCATAACCTCACCTTACAAAAAGATGCTAAACCTGTCAAACAGAAACTTAGGAAAATGCATCCTACTATGGCCCTCCTAGTTAAATCGAAGATTCAAAAACTTCTGGATGTTAAATTTGTCGTCCCGATTGATTATCCTGAGTGGCTTTCTAACATGGTACCCGTTCGCAAGCCTAACGGGGGGATACGTGTTTGCACCGATTTTTGAGATCTAAATAAAGCGTGTCCTAAGGATGACTTTCCTCTTCCAAACATTGATACTCTTGTCGACACTTGCGCTGGTCATGAAATGCTTTCGTTCATGGATGGATTTTCAGGATACAACCGGATTCGAATAAACCCTGAAGATCAACACAAAACAACATTTACTACACCTTGGGGAACTTTTTGTTACAGGGTGATGCCCTTTGGCCTTAAGAACGCAGGTGCAACCTATCAACGAGCCATGACTTATATTTTCCATGATTATATGCATAAGATTATCGAAGATTATGTGGATGATTTATTGGCAAAATCTAAAACTCGACAAGAGCATTTTGATGTATTGGAAAAAGTTTTTGATAGACTTCTAGAGCATAAAGTAAGGTTGAACCCTAAGAAATGTGTCTTTGGTGTTACCTCAGGCAAACTCCTAGGTTTTATTATCTCTAAACGAGGTATTGAGGTGGACCCAAACAAGGTCAAAGCCATTATGGAAATGTGTCCCCCAACTAATTTGAAGGAGTTGCGTAGTTTACAAGGAAAGATTAATTCAATCCGTCGCTTTATTGCACAACTTTCTCGATAAATGTAGGCCATTTTGCCACCTACTACAAAAGGGGGTACAATTTTCATGGATAGATGAGTGTCGTAAAGCCTTTGATGACATCAAGCAAGTACTTAGCGTCTCCGCTAGTCTTAGCTCCGCCTCGTCGAGATCCCTTCCTTGCGAATTTCTTTGCAGGAATTTATCGATGATGATACTGCTAGACAAGCACGTCTTGATCAACTCACACTCATAGATGAAAACTGAATCAATGCTTTAGAGCATTTGCGAGTTTATCAAGACCGATTGAAACGTGCTTACAATGCCAAAGTTCATCTAAGAGAATTTCAAGTAGGGGATCTTGTCCTTAAAGAGAATCAACAAAACACCAATGCATTGCCGCATCTTCGAGATAAATTCGTGGCTAATTGGTTAGGTCCATATATGGTCACCGAAAGAGTGGGCAATGGAACTTATAGACTTGCCAGTTTAGAGGGAGAGGAAGAACCCGAACCACTTAATGTTATACACTTGAGGGCATTCTACGCATAGTTTGAATTTTATATGTACATATATACATGGCTTGTACAAAAAAAAAAAAAAACAAATAAAATAAAAAGAATTTGCATTTCATTGTTAGTTGCATACATCTCATTCAAAAACATTGCATTTCATGTGCATACATCTCATTGAAAACCATAACATTTCATTTTCAGCCATAGTTGCATATCATGTTAGAGACCATTCTATCTTTTGGATATAAAATTTGGTCAAGCAAAAGTCATGTTGCCTTAATCAGGGGCACCTTCATAAAATCCATCAAACCGAATTGTCATTCGTACACCCATTTTCCATTTGCACATATTTACATTGCCAAAATGTTTTCAATCACTCAGCCATTTCTAGTGTTTTAAGCAAACTTCGAAATGCATGTCAAAGTTCTCTAGGGCCATATCACAAATTACACTAAATAAAATCTTGAGTATTGGGAAATGATTTCAAAAGCGGTCTTGAACCTATCACATTTTCACATCTTAAAAACATCTTGTGTCAAAGAGAGATAACACCATCCTTGGGTTGTGCCTCGAAGTGAAAAGGGTAATCCTCGTTTGTCCTATCATGCAAACATAGTCCATAAAATAGTGGTTCTTACCACTATCACAAGCAATCACAAAATATAAATATAAACAGAGTAGTAAGGATAGGGTAAAATTCTCATCATACTTCGGTTGAGAATCCGATTCCCCAAAGCTCTAAGGAAATGAACATTTTTCACACACCACCGATCCCAAATAAGTTGTAAGGATCGTACTACTTGTCCAATCGGACGGATAGGTAGTCATCCCCAAGGCTTACAAAGGTCAAAAACAACATGGACTATGGAGTTAACCTTCACCGGGGCTATAGACGCTTGACTCGGCAAAGTGGAGTATACTCATTGCGTGGCGACATGTCTCTCCTCAAAGAGAGACCTCTGAATGCTCATACGGACAAACTAGCTTCGGGGTCTTCTCCATAACAGGGTTACTTAATTTATGCAAGATGAGGTTAATGAACACACTTGCACACACACAGGTTTTTGATTGCCTAGAGTCACTACCATGCTTCTGATTTGGTTAATGAACTCACATGCACACACATTTGGTCCTAGTTGAATTAGGCAATATTAGTAAGTTTGTTTGATACCACTAGCATGTTTGAGTCTTTGTAAAACAGTCTTCCTTCCATATTTTCTTCCATATCAACCTCCATATCTTCTTCAATATTCATGTCATTCCATACGTCATCCATTCACAAGCTACCAAGTTCGGTGCCCCCGATTAAACAATTATGATAACAACTTGGCTAAATCTAACTATCTAAAAGTATGAGTGCTTCTTAGTGCATATTTCATTTACTTAGTCTCGCATTAATCATCTATAACTTTGCATTCCATTCCATCACATATGCATCAAAAACATTAAAACATATAAAAACATGCATCACAAAAACATAGGCATTCACACAAAAGAAAGTAAAACACTAAAAATAAAAGCCATGTATATATATATATGTATAAAGATCAAACTCGTACAATGAATGCCAAAAGGCTACAATATACAATAGAGCACCAAGGCTCATAAAGAGTGCATCTAAGCACTAAGCTAACCATCAAAAGAGGATCCCCGTGACCTAGTAGGAGCCCTAGACCTAGTGGTGTGCCTAGACTCACTACGCCTAGAGACAGAGGAGGATGGAGGATCATGCAACACAATGTGATGCCTAAACAATGTGTCCTCCAGAGCCTCAATATAACGAGTCCTAGACCTAAGTCTAGATATGTCTATCCCGTGTCGTCGCTCCCGCTCCGCTAGCTCTGCTCGGAGTCTCGTCACCCTGTCATCCCGGGGCACCCTAGTCGCTCCATCCAAGTCCGCCTGCATCCGGGCCATCCTCTCCTCCCCGAATAGCTATCGTGGCATCCCGCTCTACAACCTGTTGCTCCAACCGAGCTATCCTCTCATCCCGGATAGCTAGCATAGCATCACGCTCTACTATCTACTGCTGTAGCTATGCCAGATCATCCTCGTGCCCGCTAGGGGGTACCTCCCTAGTCTCTCCTACGGCCTCTCCTAGGCCCTCGCCATCATCCTCCTCGTCATCTCCGCTCCCCGATGCCTGCCGCACCATCTTCCCCTTTCACCTTCGACTATCAGATCGAAGGCGGGGACCCTCCTCGCGCTTGGGAACCTCTCGCGGTTCCCTCGTCCTCTCCACCTCCAACAGCCACCAATGGTGGCTCCCACCTCGGCTCTGCAGCCATCCATGCTGCATCCTCAGCCGTTACCCCGACGTCATCCACGTCGAGGATCTCCATGTCCTCATCGTCCTCTCGTCGCCTCCCTCCATGGCTCGACACACGACAAATCCCCTCTCGATCTGTGCCTCCGGTAGCGCACCGGCTCACCGGGGACATCCCGTCTCAATCCGACCCGGCGGAGCACTCGAGACATCCGTATGTACTCCGCCTCGCCGTGGCCCCGACCCACTACCCATCTAGCCTCGTCGCACCCATCTCGTATGCTCTCCATCACCGATCCACCTCGCCTCCCGCCAGGGCCTCCAAATGACTTGGGCATCCGTCAAGTCTCGCCCATAAACTCCTATACCATTGCCCCGATCTCACGGGGCGGCTCGACTGTCTCTCCTCCGCCACCAGCCATCTCCTACCATAAGCCTGGCTCATGTCCCAATAAGCACATGGCAACCCCTCCGGTCGGGCCACTCTGAAGTGCTCCCAGCCCCAGCACTGGAGAACCAAACTATAGCCTAGGCCCTTCCGGCCCCGTCTCCGAACCTCATACAACTCCCGGTACACCTGCGCCAATAAAGCGGGCGCCCAGGCATACACTACCCTATTAGTGAGCATCTCGCTCACTACACCCATCAGGTTCCATGGAAACCTGCACCCGGTGCTGTTCGGGGCCACAATGTTGGCCAATACGAACATCATCAGAGCCTCCACCGCTACCAACTCCTTGGCCGTATACATGGCCAAGTAAGGAATCCCCCCGCTCTCCGTCCGGATCTCCCTCCAGTCATCCCCAAACAACTTGGCCATCTCCGTGGCCCTATCTCGTCCAACCTCCACCCGCGCCCCCTCCACGGGCAC
Source organism: Wollemia nobilis (assembly GCA_028583015.1). Classification (NCBI taxonomy): domain Eukaryota; kingdom Viridiplantae; phylum Streptophyta; class Pinopsida; order Araucariales; family Araucariaceae; genus Wollemia; species Wollemia nobilis. The sequence goes on along the minus strand of JAQPPZ010016917.1, from coordinate 9,452,072 downwards.
CTTGAGGATGCGGTATACATCCTCAAGCGTCACCGTCATCTCTCCAGCCGGGAGCCGGAACGTCCCCCCGATCTCGGATCCCACCTCTCGGCCAAAGCCGAGAGGTACCCCTCATCCGCCCGAACTACCTCCAACCGGGCCGCCTCCGCTAGCCCTACTGCCTCCAATATCTCCCAGTCTTCCTGGGACAATGACCTCCTCATCCCCGGAATGATAGGGGAGAATCGGTGTCGTGCCTCTAACACCCTAAGCTGCAAAACAACAAAACAAAAATTGGTTACAAATTTTTTTCCAAAAAAAAAACTGCAAAAAAAAAAAAAAACAAATAAAAGTACTTGCTTAAATAAACAAATACCTCAGCTGGCTGCACTGGCGCGTCCGCTCCCATCTCCGCCATAGCTCCCGCGTGCTTCACTCTCCCACACAACCTTTCACTTCACTTCACTTCATTCCACTCCCTCATACGCACTTCTCTCAAGCTCGAACGCACAAATGAGCGAAATTCTCGCCGAAACTGTTTAAATAGCTGGTTTTGGCACCCTGAAATGCAGTGGGGCATTTCATGGTGCATTCAGACGTAGTGGGGCATTTCATGATGCATTCAAACACCGACGGGCGTTTCTGCCACCTCCAAATGCATACCGACGTTTGGTGTCAGTATTGAATAAAAGAACAAAACTTACAAAATTGAAGCTTACCTCCTCCAAATTTCATCAAATTGCATCCATCCATTCTTCTTATCATAATAAAACATTTTGTGAAGGTTACAACAGCTTTGGAAACAAATTTTGTCATTTTGCTCAAAAAGCGCATCATTCATCATTGATTTACAAATTGGGTTAAAAACATTCAAAACCTTCACAAAATTAACAACATTCATCAATTCTTCTGATCTATCGTCAATTTCATTCATTCTTCTTTCATCATGCATATTTTTGCCAAATTAAATTAAAGTAAACCTCGTATCTAGTGGTATATTCTATCACCTTGGCGATTGCAACGATTTGCATCCATGCAATTCGGTAAGAGGATTAAACCACCATAAGGACACTTACCATTTATCATCATCAATTATTTCATCGTTTGAAAATTGGAAATCAATTTTGGGTATCCTACTTTTCAAGTGACCTCATACCAAGATTAATTTGCTCAACAGCTTGTCATTGATGGCCTAGTTCATGGGGCCTTAAACGTGGACAATCTTCAATATCATCATTATTTTGAGTCTTGCTAGAGATTAAGGCTACCTAGGTTGATTGGTTCCGACCCGAGGAATTATCCATACAGTCACTAGGAGCATCTCTAAAGTTCTTGACTCTTTCATATTGCATCTCTGCATATCAATGGCGCCAACAAGGCAATTTCATCAACAATATGGATTCACCCACAGGAGTTGGGGCATCCGTTATCAATTTTTAACTTTCCTAATAGTAGAATTCATCTTACATGATCATGGAATTTAAAATTTGGCAAAAATCCCTTTCTAACCGTTGGGGCAGAAAACGGTTCATCTTTCACATCACTCATATCGTCTTCAATCATATTCTTTTCTAGGTTTGTACACCAACCCCTTTTCCGTTGGGACATAAACAGATGGTTCATACACCAACCCCTTTTTTCACCGTTGGGGCAAAAACGGTTCATTTTCTTCCGACTTTCTTCCAATTGGCTCGTGAGAACCATTCTCGCTCGCCAATTGAGGGGGTAAGCCGATAAATTTTAAATATTCTTTTATTCTTTGGTCTTCAAAGTTGTGCTTTAGTCTTGAGAGAGAGTTGCGTCCGATCCAGCTTTTCAGTGTCCTAAGTTTTTGTGCCGCATTGTGTCTTCACACAAAGCAGCTCAAAAAGGGGCATCTCGTAGACACCAAAATCCAGCCACTTGCAAGTCATCTATACCTTCCCGTCAGCCACGTGTCGGTCATCCACCTTCCCGCCATTATTTGGCCCAAATCCACACTTTCCCGCCATTATTTGGCCCAATTTCACCTTTCCCGCCATTTTTCATCCCCAAATTTATTTAAATTAATATTTATATATATATTTTAATATTTTAATATTTTAATATATATATTTAAATAATAGTTTAAGTGATTTAATCTGAGCCGTCCATCCTTCATTTAATCTCATCCGTCCATCCATCTTAATCCATTTCACAACCAAGATTTATTCTCTACCCTTAGATCCACTTTAATCTTAGCCACACGTTCAAAGTGTCGTTAAAACCCTAAAGTGTGCCCTAAGAGTAGATTATAAATTGAGTCACCTTGATGGCTCAAACCCTATGTCTTTTGCTACTTCTCTCCTATGCGCTATCTCTGATTCTAATTCTTCTACTGCTATCTCCTCTCTCTTCTGTTACCATTTCACCGCATCCATCGCCGCTTTCGTCGCCGCTTTCACCGCCATCTCTTCTCAGAGATTCTGCAGAATCCCCCATTCTTGTCGCAAGTGCCCGCGGGCGTTTACCCCTTCACCAAGTGCCCACGGGCGTTTACCAAGTGCCCACGGGTTTACAAAGTGCCCGCGGCGTTTACCCACACCACGCACTCGCACCGGCGTCCGAAACCTTAATCCAAAAGCACGCGGGCGTTCAGCGAGTGCACCAGGGCGCCTTTTGCAGCCGATTTGACAACCACATTACTTCCAGGTGTCGCCTGGTCTAGCCACGTTAACAGAGAACAGGTATAAATTAGTTTAAAGCAAGTAACTTCTTTTCTTTTATTGATCTCTTATTGAATTCCCGCATTCCATTTTTCTAGGGTTTTAGATTGTTTTCGAGGGCTCACACAGGGGAGCCCTCTTATTAATTTCTAACTCCTTGATAGTGTTAATGTGTGCAGGTTTTTGACAGCAGATCCGGTTTATTGATGGCAATGATTAAGCCGGAGTGGTCCAAGCAAGGGATACAACAAAGCCCACTCACTCGTTGGGATTGAAGATACATTCTTCGGAAGCGCCACCATTTGTGCCAGCTAGGGTTTCGGAGAACCCTAGCATAACTTGTAATCGTGTATCACAAATAAAGGGTTACGAGCCCAGCTTGTATTCAAAAAAGAGTTTTTAAACTCCATCGATTAATAGAAATCGTTTGTTTTGTGCAACTATTCTGTACTCTGTCATTGTGATTTTATTTATTTTTGTTTGGCGTGTATTTTTAATATACAACATTATTATATAACCTTGAGTAGAGAGTGGTGACCAAAGAATCTAGAGTAGGATATGAGGGGACTCATAGTGATGAACCAGAATACCCTATAGGATGTGGGGCTACTACATCTAGTAGAGATGTCCTAGGTTAATACTAATAAGGCACTACTAAGGGTGTTGATCGAGTGATGGTATCCAAATTATTTTATATTTTGGTTATGAAAAGGGAGATGACTATTACACTAGAGGATATATGGCACATATTAAATATATTCATTAGGGAGAGGATGATTTATAAGGTACAAGTGCCACAAGTATCATCAAAGATATTGTCTAGGGACACAACACATGAGATCCAATAGAGTGAATTTCATATCAATGATATATCGTGATGATATAGAGTTCGTAAACTAACTTCTATACTCTATGGAGTGGTGGTAGGGATGCTAGTGTACCATGTGAGTAGGAAACACTTACCATGGGCACTGGAAGGAGTAGTGGAAGACATGCAATACTAGTATGTTAGATTCACATGTGGACCATATGTGTTGGCCAACATATACAATACATTACACAACATCCTATATAACTAGTATACATGATTAGTTTGTATGACATTACTCCAAGTGTAGTGTTGGGAGCACATAGCAATCCAAATATTGAATACACTACTAGGGTTGGCCATTGCACAACATAGAGAATCCAACAATATATAGGTGGCACTCACACTATGAGTGCATGTAAAGAGCATATGTAGGTATCTTGAAACTAGGGAGGTAAGTAATAAATGAGCTATAGGATAATGAGATAATATAATGACCATGGTGTCTACACCCTAGGTAGGCTAAGGATGTGGAGAAGTTGGCTTGGATTTGGAGTAGGGTTATGCATAAGAGGTTGGACTCAAAATGTTCTTGTAAAAAAATGGTGAATCCTAATCAAAATCAAGGTGAATTAAGGTGAATCCTAAGAAATCAAATCAATCATCTTCACACCATAATTTGGGGAATTTGAAGCCCTAAAAATTAAGGTTATATTTGGGGCCCATTTTGGCCTATTAAATCACCTTACCAATTCATAAAAACACCACCATTAGATCAGGCTCAAAATGAGTTTTCCAACGAGTACAAATATTCCTATGTTTGGATATATTATGGTGAATTGACCCTAAGAAAAAATTGGTCCTAAAAATTTTAGATGAATGGGACAACATCGAGGGTCCTCATATTCACCAATTTTTATTTTTGGAAATCCTAATATTTGCCAAATATACAAATATTCACCACTATGCATAACCTTGGTTTGGAATATTTGGTGGATCACCATGGAGAAGGGAAAGTGAGAGCTATATTGGTTTGACAAATTATAGTGATAGTTTGGCATTCTCAAGGAGATTCCATATCTTGGTGATGACTAGTTTAGGCAAGTTCAGACAAATCCATCAAGAGTTAGAGGGGACCTTGATGTGGATAAATTTGCAAATGAGGACCTAGATGATACCCTTTATGTCAATCTAGGAGTGGATGATGCCAGGGTAGTTATCGGGTATAGGATATGGTATAAGGGAATTATACCCCTAAGGGTATCCCCACGAGTGCTAGTGTAGATATGCTAGGTCATGGATCGATGAGTGTATTTGGTGCTTTGAGAGGTTAACCAACACATAGTGGAGCAACACAAGAGAGGTCTATACCCAACGAGTTAGGCACAAGTGTATATCATGATAGATATGGTGATGGCCATGAGGATGACAATCACCCTCTCAAGCTTAGGGGAATGAGGAGCACCTCGAGATGCTCCAAGGTGACATAGGTGGGACCTAGTATGGATATGGGTTAGGAGGACCGAACAAGGGAGGCAGAGGAATTGTATACTAGGATATCAACTATACAGGATGAGATGGAATTCATCTGTACAAAGCAAAACCAGATCTGGGGAGCACCTTAGATGGGATACAAGCCATCTAGATCAGGAGTAGTAGAAGGCCCAAATAGAGGGGATGCATATAATTATAGGAATCTAATAGGGCAAGGGAATCTGATTGTTGTAGGAGTAGCTATAAAGAGTGATGGAGGCACATAAGGTGATGATACCAAGGGATTCCTTATACCAAGAATTGCACTTCCATGTGGTTCTAATAGAGCAAAAATCCTATTGTTTTCCCTATGATCATAGAGTAATTCATAGTCACAACATGATATATTTCATGATATTTGAGCATGCCCCCACCAAGACCACCTCCAGCAGATGAAGTAGAGGAGAGAGTCTCACAAGGATGGGGTAGGGATCATAATGACATGCTAATTTTTATTGTGGCATGCATCCTTAGAGATGGTCAAGTGTGCAAAACTTTTTAATGTGGCACATCAATCAACTGACACACACTTTGTACTTTACAAGTAATACATGCTACTTTTATTATTTATGGTGTAAAATATGTGTGCATTATGTGTGTGATTTATTATTTATTTTAGATATTTATGATGATCATAAACATAATGAATCAAATGCATAATGAAATAAACTAAATTAATGTAGAATAAAAAATGAATCTATCTAATGAAATGCATGAATGGAATTTAACTAAAATGAATGCAAATGAAATAATATGAGTGGATGGAAAGAAGAAGGTGGTGGAATAAAAATAAGAATAAAAGGAGAGAAAAAAATAGTGATAGGAGGAAGAGAAAGAAAAAGATAATAAGAGAGAAGCAAAGTTCTAAAGAGGTCAAAAGGAAAAAATAAAAACAAAGAAAAAGAAAAAAAATAAAACCCTGTAAGGATGTATGCTTGCAAATGAAAAGATGTGGAGGCTACCCCTCGCTAGTGTCCATGAATATATCCTATAAGGGTGTTATGCTCACAAAGTGATCAAGTATGGATTGATACCTGTTATAGGTGTGGTGCTCACTAATGGCTATAGTTGGATAGATACCTGCTAGGATGTATGCTTGAAAATAGTTTGATATGGAGGCCACCCCTTGCTTGGTGATCATGAAGCTATCCTGTATAGGGTGTAGAGATGTGGTTTATATTCCAATATGAGTGTAACCTAATAGGGGTGTGGTGTGTGCAAAATATGAGTGAAAAAAGAAAAACATACAAAAAAAGTGTGTGTGTGTGTATGTTCATGTGTTACATAAGAAGAAGATAAAATAATAAGAGAAGTAATAAGTATACAATAGTGTGTGTGTGTGTATCACTTTTGAAATTTCAATAGCCAAGATATGCGTGTAGGATGTCTAGTGGTTGTATTAACATCATAAATTATATTCATCATATATCTACCCTATCCCACAAGGATCCCTTAACAATTGAAATATCAATAAGGAACAAATGTGAGCAAAGCAAGATGTAGATATAGAAGAAGGAATGTATATCCCTTGTATTGAATAAAAAGAATAAAAATATTGAAAAAAATTAAAATATAAAGGACATAAAGGAGATGAATAACTATATCCCTTGACTTGAAGATATTTAGAATTATCAAAACTTTCAAGGTAAAGGAATATATGATAAGAGAAAAGAAAAAAATGAATGAACAAAATGCAATTATGAAAATGTATGGATATGTAACCTAGGTGGGGGTTCACTAATATTCAATGACCTAGTATGAGTGTAATGCATGTGAGCTAGAACCTAACTAGGTTTCATCACTCAACTCATCATGAAGCCCAAAATAATCTATATGATCAAGCAGTCATGCAAGTATGATCAAGCAACAATGCAATTATATAACAAGCAAAGATGCAAATGGAACATAATGTTAGGTAATTCATGCAACATATGGCATACAATCATGTAGTATGAGTAAATAAAATAAATACAAGATGAAAATGAAGATGCAAAATCATGCATATATCACTTCAAGTATATTATATTTATTGGTTCTTTAAGCTCTTTACCATCTAACATTACCAAATGATAGGCTCTTGAGCCAAACTTGGTTTTTATGACAAAGGGACCTACTCAATTGAGTTGAAACTTACCTTTCATATATGTTCAAGCATTAATGTTCTTTTAGTTTTCCTTAATAATAATATTCCTAACCTCAAAAGAATGATTGTAAATTGTCTTATAGTAAGTTCACTTGAGCCTATACTAATAAGCTCAAATATTCTCTAAGGTATGGATGCACTTTTCATACAGTAACTCCAATTTATTTAAACTATCTAAATGATACTCATTGTTGATTGAGGCATCTTGCAACATGATGTGCAATCGAGGAACCTCTAAATCAAATGGAAAAACTACCTCGATGTCATAGAATAAGACATACAGATATGCACCTATAGGTGTACACATGCTAGTATGATAGGCCCATAGGATAGGATAAATTTGGATATGCCAATCTCGATTGATCTTATTAACCAATATTTTGAGAATATTAACTAAGGACTTATTGGATGCTTTATCTTACCATTACCTTGAGGGTAATATGAAGTTGACCACTTGTGCTAAATATTATACTTAGCACAAATTTTATGGATATATTTGTTCTTGAAAGGAGTTTCATTGTTAGAAACAATCACCAAAGGAATCCCAAACCTACAAAGGATCTAGTTGAATATGAACTTGTATACTTGAGCTCCAGTCATTGTAGCCAAGGGCATGATATCAACCCACTTAGTCAAGTACTTCATTATCCTGATGATCAACTTATGACCATCAGATTACATTGGGTTAATCTTCCCTATGATGTCCAATCCCCACATGGAAAATGATCAAGGATAAAAGATAACCTAAAGGTTTTGCTAAGGATCATGAACAAGATTATCATGTTATTGACACTTGTTGTAGCATCAAACATAGTGAATTGCATATTTATCCATGGAACGCTAATAATAACTTATTTGAAGGATCTTCTTGGCAATATAATTATCACTAAAATGATCTCTATATGATCCTCCATAAGATTCACTAAGAGATAGTCGAGCTTCATCAGTGTTAAGGAATCACAAGACGATTTCCTCTAAATAAAATCAATATTAATTTGTCAATTATGATGAATTTACATGCTCATTTTTGTAAAAAAATTCACTAGTTATGATCTAAACCATGAGGTACTGAACCATATTTAAGGAAGTTAAATATGTTAGTGTACGAAGGTTCAGATGGAGAATCTCTAATATTAGGACATCTAATAGGATGAGGCTAGAAGGAATGGATGCAGGCTCGTGAAATTAGTGAATGATAATAATTGCTTGATCATATTGTAACTCCAAGGGGATCAAGGATTTAGCAGTATACATGGCATCTATATGATGGTTGGAGGATTTATGTATATACTTTATGGTTACTTTATCAAAGGTAATTAAAAGCTTGGTGATAATATCCTTGTAAGGTTTTAGCTTATCATCCCTAGTTTGATAAACATTTTTTATCTGATTAACCATAATTTAAGAGTTACTAAAGATCAAAATGACTCTAAATTTTAAGGCTAAGGTGGATCTAAGACCTAGGAGCAAGGGTTCATATTGTATGGTATTATTAGTGCACATGAAATATAGCTTGAAAGAAATGCAGATGACCTATTTTTTTGGGCAACTAGAATATTTCCAACACCATCATATTTTAAGCATCGGGATACATAAAAAAATAAAGTCCAAGACTCAAGCTCTTCTAATTATAAAATAAACCACTTCTTGGCATATGACCAAGCAAAAAATATCTAGAAATTATTTTAACAATTTGATCAACTACTCATGCTCATCCATGGACAAGGCTTTGCCTAACTTAAGAATTCTAGGTCTTTTCGCATAACCTATATATACATATATGGTCTCCTCTATGAGGATGTGGGATTCATAATCATAGTGAAGAGGGGTAGGGATAACTCCTAGCTACTCAATATTTTCAAGAGATAGGAATAAAATCATGTGAGAACTAGAAGACTCAACATGGGTGGCACAAGGGACCAACTTGTTAAAGAAGAAGCTATTTTGAAGGATATCCTCATGATCCATATCACAAAGCGTATCCTATTTAGAATAATCTCTTGGGATCACAACTAACTTAGGATGCACCAAAGTCATCACATTGCAAGAAAATATGATAGAGGGAGAAGGTGGTCCCTCATCCTCATTACTCCACTCTAAGCCATGATGCTCAATGAAGTCAACATAAGTAATAAAATAATTATCATCCATTAGTAAGGGTTGATTTTTTTTAGGGATGTAGCCTATGAAACATCTCCTAGTCCAACGTCCAACCTCCAAAGACTCTTGAAAACCTTTATGTTGTGGCCCCAAACCCTTACCTATATATCCCATACTAGATAGGATCTACTTAGGAAGTGGGTAATAATTGGATAGATAACAATGGGAAAATGATCATTCTATATAAAAGGGATTACTACCATGGATATTTTCTTTGTGGGACATACCCATGCAAATAAAGGCACACATACCAATGTGTACTACTTCACCCTTTTTATGGGATAAACCCATAGTTCAGGGTGAAGATAGTATCTTTGCTACATCTAGAAGAGAACTCTTATTGAGTAGGTGATGAAACTAAGGTTGATAATTCCTTATTTTATTTTGAAATTTTCAAAATCCTTTGTGATTTCAGATGAAGAAGTAGAAGACATTTTGTGAAGAGAAATAGATGGACATAAATTGAGATTATATTGGGCTTTCTCAACCATTGAACAACGTTGAAATGGATGACAGTCACCCTTAATGGTGACAAGTTGATATTTGAATTAATATTTTAAACATTGATGAAGACTAGAAGGGACATCCCTCATTGCATGAATCCAAGGGCATCCAAGAATAAGATTGAAAAATGTTGGGCAAGATACCACATAAAATAAGGTATCTAAGATCTTGGGTCCTACATTGAGGAGAAGGAATAAAATACTATAGGCTTCTTGAGATTCATTGTTGAAAGCTTTTATGATGATATCAAATTTGGTTAAATATTCTTCCTTTAATCCAAGATTTTATAATTTTTATAAGTGCATAGATTGAGGGAGGAACCATTGTCCATAAATATTCTCTTGATGAAATTTTTTGCAATGTATGAAGTGATGTAAAAGGGAGAATACCCTTGCAAATTTGAGGAAGGAAGATCATATTCATAAAAAGATATATGATTTATCCCAAGAGAAATTATGACCTTATCTAGGCTACTAAGGGGAATGTCTTGCAGGATGGATTGTTGACTTAGAAGATTCAACAAGGCTTTCCTATGAATAGGATAAGTTTACAAAATCTATAAGAGAGAAATATTGGTTGGTGTGTTGCTTAACTATTATTGAATGTTGAAGGATACTTTTGGTTGTGGCTTCAACATTAAGGTTGGTTTATCTACACTTGTTCTCCTTTTTTTGGTACTTATGAGAACTAAAGGAGATCTAGAAGTTTAATTGGATGTAGAATTTATCTCCTATTCATATTGTTGATTTAGTTGAGATTTAGTTTGTTTCCTTATTATAAATGCTATCATACCAACCACATTATTATAGGTAGGCGGCACATTATGATCAGATGCCTAGTTGGCTATTTATTATTGGTGATTAGGTAGGGGATTTTGGAAGATCCCCATATCTTGATTAGTTGTAGGTGTCTATTTAGTAGGAGGTTGATTAGTTGGAGGTTTATGGTTAGGATTTGGCTGGGAGTCCTCTATGACCATATGACCCTCATCTATTAAGTCTTGAACCACATGTTTCAACCTCTTACTTGAATGTGTTATGTGCCATTCCACTCTATGATACTCACAATGTTGATAAGGTTTATACCAATTTTTTGGGGTACCAGGTTGCCTTATGGGAGGTAACTCAATCATCTTAACCTCCAAAAGTTGCTTAAGGATCAACAAAATAGGTTGGTTGAGTCTTGTAAAATTTCATGGTGGGGGTTTTTGAGGTCTACTATATACCATATTCTATAAGGTAATAATAGCATTAACATTACTGGTTTACCTATTATCCGTTACCCTATAACCAACTACATGCTTATTATTATATTGGGTTTTTGTGTTCCTATCCTCTTATTTTCTTGATTTAATTTGACCTCTTAAAATAATAGCCTTCTCCACTCTTCTTACCAAATCTATTGCTTGTTTGAAATAGGTAATAGTAGTTGTTTCTAACTCATATGAAATATGCTCTTGTAAATTTCCAATAAAGATATCTAGAATGTCTCAATGGGGTAAGGTGTATATTAATCATACAACTAAACTTCTCCATTGAACCAAAAACTCTGAGAAAATTTTATATTTACCTTTAAAAGATATAAATCTTACATAGTTACATTTTTCTCAATACAAGCTCCAAATTGAATATTATAACATGAAACACAGAGAAAAACGAAGCATATTGCAAAACTGAAAAACACAGTAAAAAAGAATAAATTGCATTTTTGGAAAGATGAAATAAAGGCCTTACACTTATCAGAAAAACATGCAATTTATACAGCTTAGAGTTCTATATAATTTCAATACACTATCCAAATTTAAAAGCAAAAGGATTTATAAATCAAAATTTATAGCCTCTCAAAGTAGGATACTAGACACTTTTTCCAAAAATAGGACTACGCATAAATTATAAATAATAGATCTGCATTACAATAATATTTTTTTACCCTATTCTACCCTAATACAAATATTCTAAACCTGTTACAAGAAGTGTAACAGTCTATAGTTGTTACAAAACTGAAATCTTCCTACAATGACACATTCTTTTATTCTGCAGTTACAAAATAGGGGGTATATTTGTTTTACTTCATTTTTGCTGACTTGGAAATGCCATATGGTGAGAATCATATTCCAAAATTCTCCCCCTTGATTTTGAGAGGTCCAACAATCAGATCTCAGCATCAAAAATTGAGTCTTTGCAACTGGTTTTGTGAATATGTCTGTAATTTGGTCTTTGGTGTTACAATAGCTCAGTTTGATCATCTTCTTCTCCACCACATCCCTGATAAAATGGTACTTTATGTCAAAGTGTTTTGACCAGACATGGTGGATAGGATTTTGTGCCAACTTAATGGCACTTGTGTTGTCACAAAAAAATGTAGTAGGAATTCCTTACTTATCCCCAATATCTCAAAGAACTTTCCTAAGCCATAAGGCTTGTGCACTTACTGATGTGAGTGCAATGTATTCAACTTCTATAGAAGACAATGCAACTATAGCTTCTTTTTTTAAACTCCAAGTAATCAATCATGAAACAAGGGAGAAACAATTTCCACTAGTGGACTTCCGGTCATCAAGATTACTTCCCCAATCACTATCACTGAAACCAATCAACTGCAAATTCTAAAATGAGGAGTAATGAATGCCAAAATCAATTATGACTTGCACATACCTTAGTATTCTATTGGCTGCCTTCAAATACAATGTAGAAGGATCAATCATGTACCTTGAACAAAGTGATACTGCATAACAAATATTAGGCCTAATATTGCAAAGAAACATTAAACTCCCAATAATGCTTCTATGTTCAGTTTTATTTGCATGATCAACCTTGTCATCCAAAAATAAAAGTTCTCCATGTGCAATTGGAGTAGCTACAAACTTGCAATCAATAATACCAAACTTCTTCAACATGTCATTTGCATACTTTTTTTGACAAAGAAAAATCTCATTACTTGTTTGATGTACTTCCATGCCTAGAAAGTAACTCATCAAACCAAGATCAGTCATATCAAATTTTCTTTTTATTTCCTCCTTAAAATCATCATTCATTGAAGGACTACTTACCATAAACAAAAAATCATCAACATAAAAGCACAAAATGATAATGTCATTACCTTGTGTCTTGTAGTACAATGTAGGTTCACTCTTGCTTCTTTGAAAGCCACACCTTTGGAAGTATTCATGAATTCTTTGGTACCAAGATCTTGGAGCTTGCTTCAACCCATACAAAGCCTTCTTAAATATATAGACCTGATATTCTTTGCCATGGACCTGAAAACCTTGAGTTTGTGTCACATACACCTCTTCATCAAGATACCCATTGAGGAAATTATTTTTTACATCCATGTGGTGCACACTCCAATATTTGTGAGTAGCCAAAGAGAGCACCATTCTCATTGTCTCTTGCCTTGCTATGGGAGAAAAATTCTCCTCATAGTCTATGCCAAAATTTTGTGTAAAGCCTTTGGCAACCAATCTAGCCTTGTATCTCTCAATGAAACCATAACTGTGCCTTTTGATCTTGTAGACCCATTTGCAACCAACACATTTTTTATCTTTGGGATGTTCACACAATTTCTAAGTGTCATTATTTTCAATAGAATGTATTTCTTCATTCATTACCTTCATCCACAAATTATTAGAAGCAACATGTTCATAACAAGAAGGTTCAAAATCATCAACAACTTTTGAGACAAGAGCATAATTAACAATATCACCTTTGGGGTCTCCATTGTCTTCATCTCCATACAAGTGCAAATTCTCAAGTCTTTGCAAGACTTGGTTCATTTCTTGATGTTGGCCTCTTGTCAATATTCTATTGAAGTTGGTGTCAATGATTTGAGATGGTGGATGATCCTTCAAAAATATCTTTCTCTTCGCATTTGCAGTTGGTGATGGAGGTTCAAAAAATCTTGTAGGAACTTCTTCTTGGCTTGCTATTGGACTTGAATATGAACTTGATATGGTGACCCAAAAGAAGTGCTTCTGTACAAAGAATTATTAGTAGAAATATGGCTGGGTTGAACACTTGCTTGGCTACTTGGAACAATCTCTTCAAAAACATCATCATCAATGCACAATTTTTGAGACTTCCAATTTCCCCCTTCATCAAAAATTGCATCTCTAGATACAACAATTTTTCTAGAATGAGGATTAAAGAATCTATAGGCCTTAGATTGCTCACTATAACCAATGAAAATCATCTTCTCACTCTTAGCATCAAGCTTTTTTCTCTTCTCATCATTCACATGCACAAAAGCAACACTCCCAAAAACTCTAAAGTGTTGTACATTTGGCTTCTTTCCAAACCAACATTCATAAGGCGTACTATGCTCTAGAATCATAGTAGAACTTCTATTAAGAATATAATTAGCAGTCCTAGTTGCTTCAGTCCAATAAAATGAACTCAAACCTTTAGTTTGAATCATACATCTTGTCACCTCCACCAAAGTCCTATTCTTTCTTTCAGCCACACCATTTTGTTGAGCTATGTAGGGGCTGGTATTTTTCCTCTTGATGCCAAACTCTATACAAAACTCTTCAAATTCATTAGAATAGAATTAACCTCCTCTATCACTCCTAAAATATTTGATGGTATGCCCACTTTCATTCTCAACAAGTGCTTTAAAATATTTGAAGCAAACAAAAGCCTCATCTTTATGCTTAAGGAAATAAACCCAACAATATCTTGAAAAATCATCAATGAAAGTGAGAAAATAGGAAGATTTACCAATACTTTGAGTTGGCATTGGTCCAAAAATGTCACTATGAACCAACTGAAGTGGATATTGGGCCCTCCATGCTTCACCTTTAGGAAATAGCCCCCTTGTTTTTTACCAAGAATGCACCCCTCACAAATCTCCTTGGTGTCTTCTACCTTTGGCAAACCATACACAAGTGGTGAAAGCATCCTCAAACTATGAAAATTCAAATGCCCAAATCTCAAATACCATAGCCTCCTTTTATCTTCAATACCCACACAAGCAAGTTCTCCCCCTTTCTCAACAAACCTCAATGGAAACAATTTGTTCTTAGTCATTTGCACTTTTGTGATCAGCCTTCTATTCTTATCATAAATCTTGCACATTTTATCCTCAAAAACCAATTTGTAATATTTTTCTAACATTTTCCCAATGCTCATCAAAGAATAATTCAAATCAGGTGCGTAATAAATATATTTTACCTTAAATTTACCTTTTTTTCTAGGAACCTCCATGACCCCTTTTGCAACCACCTCCAAGCTCTTCTCATCTCCAAACTTGATACTTGAATGATAATAATGGTCAAGAGAAGAAAACAACTCCTTCTTTCTAGTCATGTGGTTTGTGCACCCACTATCAAGAATCCATATATCATTGGTGAAACATTTTGTTCTATCATAGGAGATAAATGCTTGCTCTTCATGGAGTGCTCCATCTTCATTTGAGTAGAACAATGTCTCATATTCAAAGAAGTATTCCTCTCCATAATTTGTTGATCTATTAGAGGATTGTTTTAGCCTACAATCCTTCTCAAAATGGCCATATTTGTTACAATGATAACATTGAACATTTTTCATTTCTCTACCTCTACCTCTTCCTCTAACAAAGGAGCCTCTTCTTCCTCCTCTTCCATTTCTGTCTCTTCCTCTAGAGCCTCTTTCTTGTCCTCTTTCATGTGCATCATTTCCTTTGATAGAAAATGCTTGTTCTTCACTAGAATTGGCTTGCTTTTTCTTTTCTTCTCTCTTATGAATTCTTTCTTCATGAGATGTAAGAGTTCCAATTAATTGGTCAAGGTACATGGTGGAAAAATCTTTGGATTATTCAAGCATAAGGGCAAAATTATCCCATTTCTCTGTCAAAGTTCTGAGAACTTTCTTAATTACAACTGGTTTCTTCACATCTTCACCAAGAGTGGATATTTTATTTATCACTGCCTTTACTCTCACACAACAATCTCCTAAATCTTCATTATATTGCTGCCAAAGGTTCTCAAATTCTCTTCTCAAGGTCTGAAGCTTGATACATTTCACTTTATAATTTCCTTTATAATTTTATTTCAAGTCTTTCCAAGCCTCTTTTGCAGAAATACAATTTGCAATCCTTGGAAAAACGCTCTCATAAAGAGCAGATTGCAAATGGTACAAAGCAAAACAATTCTTTCTCTCTTTCTCCCTCATATCTTTAGTTTCATTTGATGTTAACACAATCCAATATGATGGTTCTTTTTAACCTTCATCAATAATACTCCACAAATGTTTTGCTTTTAACAAAGTCCTCATTTTGATGCTCCAATATTCATAGTTTGATCCATCAAACTTTGGAAGTGGAAGTGACTTTGAGTTGCTTGCCATTACAACAATAACTGAAATATCCAAGAAATTTTAAATTAAAACTTCAATAACAACCTACAACCTTCAAACCCGAAAATTCAATCTACCAAGATTTGATACCAATTGAAGATTATAGCATGAAACACAAAGAAAAATGAAGTATATTGCAAAACTGGAAAACACAGTAAAAAAGAAGAAATTGTTGTTTTTGGAAGATGAAAGAAGGCCTTCCACTTATCAGAATCACATGAAATTTATAAATATTATAGATCTATATAATTTCAATACACTGTCCAAATTTTAGAGTAAAAGGATTTATAAATCAAAAGTTATAGCCTCTCAAAGTAGGCTACTAACCACATTTTCCAGAAACATGACTGCACATAAATTATCAATACTAGAGCTGCGTTTTTCATTTTTTACACTTCCATTTGACTTCTTCTTCAGCCAAAATGTTACAATAATATATTTTTACCCTATTCTACACTAATACAAATATTCTAAAGCTGTTACAAGAAGTGTAACAGTCGATAGTTGTTACAAAAATGAAATCTTCCTACAATGACACATTCTTTTATTCTGCAGTTACAAAATAGGGGGCATATTTGTTTTACTTCGCTTTTTCTGAATTGGAAATGCCACATGGTCAGAATCACATTCCAACACAAAATTTTGAACGAATAACTCAACTATCTCTTCAAAATTCCTAAAATAATGATGAGGTAGTTGATAATACCATTCCAATTCCATACCACCAAGGCTCTTAGGAAACATTTTTAGCAACAACATATCATCATATATAATATCATGGAATGTTGTTTTAAACATCATTAAATGTTATTATGGGTCCTTTTTTCCCCTATAAATAGGTAAAATTGGTATTAGAAAATGCTTGGGGTAGGACCTAGCGATGACCATTAAGTCTAGGGTTTGATTGCACATTTAATTATAGTGATGAGTGAAACTTGGAGATTGAAGTACATCCATTATTAATGTCAAGTGTTTCACTACACTTGTTAATATTTTTATATTGGGATTGTTGTTGTGCAATGCCCATAGGTTCCCTAGAGGGTTATAGGTGGATTGTTGGAAAGGGGTTTGATTAATGTTTAAAATATTAACATTGTTATGATATGGGTTATGTTATGAGATGTTTTGCATGCTATCTTGTTGTGGTGGAAAACTCACATTTGAAAAATAGAAGAAATATTATAAGGAGCAATAGAATGAGGAGGAAATTGAACATGATTTTTATGCGCACTACTAATCAAAATAACTTGCAAAATTTCCCCAATGTTGGTGGTTGTAGTATAGGTATATGTAGGTTTATGAAATGGATTAACATTATGAGAATATTCAAACAAAGGATTGATATGAATAGTTTGAGGAGAACTGGTTTGATGATGTGATATACCAGCCTCTTTGAGTTGGGCTTCATAATCTATAGAATTATTCAAAGTATCCTTGTGATGCTTAAAAAAAAATTAGATATGATTAAATTATTTAAAGGTGAGATTTCTATTTGACCCCTAAATAGGATCAAGGTCATTACTAATATCTATGTCCTATTTCGGATCTATATTGGGATTCTCCCTATCAATATTATTAGTCCCATCTAAAACTAACAAAATACACAAAAGAATTTATTAAGTGTTTTTATGTTTATGTAATCTAAAAAAATAAATTTTAATGGTCTTATTTATGGTTTGAAAAAAAGCAAACAAGAGTAAGAAGAAAAGGCTTCCTAGATGATCACTAAATATGTGCTTCACATCGGGTTCACCAAATATGTATAGGGGGGAAAACATCCCTACTACGTATGATTCTTGACTAGATCTATTGGGAGCAAAGGTGAACACAAGGGCATGTTGTTTCCTCTACACTCAAGGAAACGAGGGATTTAAGGGTTCACCAGGAATGGTTTAAGGACTCACTCCAAGTCTAGGGTGGAAATGTTTGATGTTTGAAAAAGAACCTATGTTTGGTCTTTCTAAGATCTAAGCTATGAATAATTAAAGAACAATGCTGAGAAAAAAATTATGCAATCAAATAAGGATTTATCCCTAGAATGGTTATTTATTTCAATGAAGATTGTCCCTAATTTGCAACAAATAAATTATTTTATCTTTTCAAGCAAGGATTCAAGAGAATGCATAAACAAGATTATCCTAGATGTCACTACATCAAAAAGAGTCTTTAAGGGTGGTTCTTAACCACCCTTAAGGATCTTTAAGGGTAGTTATTCAGTCATCGTCTATGAGGGTATTGTAAAATATCTATGTCATATGATGGTGGCTAGAAATCACCCTCTTAGGGGTCTAATAACTGACCTCTTAGGTCTAATAGGGTGGTTTTAAATCATCATCTTCTTATAAATTTTAAAATATATATAAAAACATTTTCGTGCTATTACTAAAAACATTCAAAACATAATAATATGATATTTTTTAGGCTATATCATTAAGTGCACCACTAGAATTATTATTAATATAAAACGATATTGAAAGTGTCTCTTCATCGGTGAAAGCAAACTGTGGAATCATATAAT
Organism: Wollemia nobilis; assembly: GCA_028583015.1. Lineage (NCBI taxonomy): Eukaryota > Viridiplantae > Streptophyta > Pinopsida > Araucariales > Araucariaceae > Wollemia > Wollemia nobilis. Next base: position 9,433,414 of record JAQPPZ010016917.1, on the reverse strand, counting down.
GCAGAATGTTAAAGAAACAACTTTGTAATGGTTAAATTTAAAGATCCAAGATGGGTGAAACTTTTTAATGGCCTTCAGTTTCTTATCATTACATGGCCTCTGCCTTGCATGAACAAAGAATACAGAAAGAATCCAAATATATATTTAGCCTTTTTTACATGATTTTTATGCAATTTTGTTCAATTCTAAAAAAAAATGTTTAGGAATGAACATATATTTTGGTCAAATAAACAATTATGTGGATGTTGGTTCTATAAATTCTATGTTCCAAGTGGAAATGACCCTTACTAATTCGGGGTTACAAAATTCTTTGAAGTTAAAGGAATTTTGTATCAGTATATCACATCGGTATGTTGGACTGTTGTGACCTCATCACAACGCCCCAAATTGGGGACCCATTTGCAAAATTTTGAATTTTTTGGAAACATGGGATGTCTTGTTTGTTGTTTTAATTTGTCATTTGTTTTCAAAATTGTTGTTATGTTAACATGGTTTGTATTTATGCCATGTATTTTTGGATTTAATATTAATGTTAAAGGTTAATTTCTTGAAGTGTTTTAAATTATTTCTATAATTTAAAAACATTCAAAATAAAATTCACCCAATTTTGAAATGATTTAAATGTTTTAAAATTATTTTATAATTTAAAAACATTTAAAATAAATTTTAGTTATTTTTTGAAATGATTTAATAAAATTAAAAAAAAAAAAAATTGCCAAAAGAGTTCGGCAGGTGGAGGTAGTTCACTAGAAATATCCTAGAGATTTGCCGACAGGTGGTTCTGCTCAAGATAGAGAAGAGTTGACTTGTATTTTGGCTACTAGAGAGTGCTCTTCTTTACAAGATGATGTCTTGGCTTGGGGTTCGGATACTAGAGGGTTTTCTCGATGGCTTTTGGTTACCATTTTTTTGATAGACATCATTTTGGGGATGAGGAGGTTCATTGGTGGAAACAGGTTTGGAATAAGTTTTCCTTGCCCAAATGCAATTTCTATTTGTGGTTGACTACTCAGAATCAATGTTCTACTTGGGATAATCTCCAAAAGAGAGGGTTTCAGGGACCTTCACTTTGTTTCCTTTGTGAGAATAATGATTAATCTATAGGGCATTTGCTCTTTTAGTGTTTGTTTGCACAGGAAATATGGCATCCTTGGTGGAGGGTGTAGAAACAATTTTGTTCTCATACGTCTTCTCTTGTTGAGTTCTGGAGGAGTTTAGGAAGACCTCTAGCTAAGGCTTTCTTTCTTCAAGTTGCATGGAGTATTGTACCCTCATGTATTATATGGCAGATTTGGCTTGAAATAAATCGAATATTTTTCAAGGTATGAAGTTAAATGTTTATCAAACTTGGAAGAGGATTATTGGTATGATCCAAGAAGTTGTTTCTTCTAAATGTTAGATCAGTCTTCCTTTGGAGCAGTTTGAGATTCTGATGATGCAAGATCTGGGTTTAGTTGAGAATGATCATTGTCCTTCTGTATCAGTCAGGAGGAGAGACCTTAATCAAAAAGTACAGAGAGATGGTAGATGACATCCTCCACCTCGGGGGTGTTTAAGATTAATACTGATGGCTCTTCTAGAGGGAATCTTGGGTATGCAGGTATTGGTGGTGTTGGGAGAGATAGCAGTGGTGCAGTTCTTTTCATTTTTTCTTGTTATAAGGGGAAGCAAACTAATAATTATATGGAGGCCCTTGCTATTAATTTTTCTTTGGAAAAAGGTTATGCTCTAGGATGGTGGAAGATAACCTATGAGTCGAACTCTTAGATTATTATTAATTTATTGAAGACTCATAATATTTCTAATGTTCATTGGTAGCTGGCAGTAGTAGCTCGGAAGATCTTTCAAATATTTTGACATCTGGAGTTTATTTTTTTTGTTCATATTCCCAAGGAATGGAATGGTGTGGGTGATTGCTTGGCAAAATGGGCTTCTAAGTTTTAGGAATACTAGAATGTTAGGGAATGAGATCAGCTTTCATTGGACTGTTCTCAACATCTTGCTAATTTGCTTACTGTGGATATGCCTGGTTGAGACTGTTGTTTGTTGGATGTCTTCTGGGCGGGTGCTCGGTGGTATTGGGGGTTTCTTTCTTCTAGACCTTGTAAGGGTTATTGTTATGGGATTCTCTGGTTCTTGTAAAGCTTGTTGATTCAATAAATTTTTACCATTTACAAAAAAAATTAGATTTATTTTATTTATGCTAGTTTCAAGGTGACAGTCATAAATGCCAAAGTGGACCCATAAACACGGCATTAAGTGGTCAACGCGGTCAAAACTTGACAGTCATAAATGACAAAGTGGACCCATGAACACGGCATTAAGTGGTCAACGCGGTCAAAACTTTAGCATTGTTTTTGAAATAGAACAAGAGAATAAGTCATCATTAGTACTACTGGAATTCACTTTCTTAAAGAATTTGTTGTGCAAAGGTGCGAAACATGTGGGATTTTTATGACATTGATCATGTTTGATTGCGTGATTTAGATAGAATGACATGGTATCTAGAATAGTGAATCCGGTGAATCATCAATATGGGCTCATGATTTTTGAGACTATATATTTCGGTGGTCTACGCTCGGTGCCATATATTCTGAGCCATCAACAAGTGAATAGATTTCAATTGCGGCGGCAGAGTTAGAATAAAGCACATAGCAGTAGTATGTGATAAAAATATGGTAATGTTTGGGATCAATTATGTAAACATTACCAAACACCTATCCATGTAGATAGGAACATGAATTTAGACATAGCAGTGAGATGAACATTACAATGATTCCCGGAGCATATGGAGAGTTATTGGAAAAAGGGTTTTGTCAAATTTGAAGTCCTCATCGAGCAAGGAAGATGTAGAATGGGATTAAATATGGCTTAAACACATTTTTTTGTTTCTGCTTTTGGAGTCTGACAGTCCAACGAAGGAAAGAGCTACTACATTGCCATCTGTTCGCGTGTTTCAATGAAAGTCAATACGGTGAAATCACTGGTGGGTGATTGCTTGATTATGAGTGTATAGATATTTTATATGGTGATGCATAGATGTCTTAGTAAGAGGTTTGACCATCGATTAGCCACGAAAGAGGTTCATATAAGATATAGTACGTAAATCTGCATGGCAAGGTTTGATAGACATAGTGAGTCAGTAACACGATGATGGGTGCGGATAAGAAAGAGATGATGATGTTGGTGGCAAGTAGGATACTTTCGAAGCACAAAACTAATCTTGCAGTATTGATCATATGGGTTTTTGAGTGCAATTTATAAGATGGGCGTAGTCTCCAAGATGATTTTAAATATTCAAAGGATTAAGCAGTGCAAGGTTAGGGACAACAAATATAAAATTATGGAAATTTTGAGAATCATTGAATTATTCCACTATTGACAGAACATGGGACTAGGATAATTTAGATTGAGAATTATGATTCGAGTGACGTATGAGGCATCATACCAGATGAAGTACAATTCGATATGGCAATGGTTGAAATTTATCAGCATGAACTGGAGACGACATGATCATCGTATTAGTAGTGATAGTGATATAAATTATGTTCTGTTGAAAGTTACTTCAATACGGAATGTATGAATATGAATGTGGAAGCGACATAGATCATAAGCTGGTTTGATGGTCTAATTATTGTTGCACTAGATATGGTATTTTAATGACAACTGAAATAGGAATACGGTGTGGATATTGGTGATTTGGGTGCCTACGAACAGTGCAGTATGTAGAATGAGGTTGTTTGACATATTTTGAATTCTATTTGGAGGCTTGAATGGTTTTAAATGCTGGTAATATGCACCATGCAGATATAAACATGAACTCATATGTAGAGAATAGAAGACAATGCCACCAAGAGATGTTCGTTGCGCAAATTTATTCACAGATTGCATAGAGAAGAGATTTGTGATTAGGATTTGGCAGACGAGACGACCATTGAAGGAGTGATGAAATAGGTAAAAAACACATTCGATAATGATAATGGTAGTAGTGAATGATCCCAAGACACAGCAGTGAAGGTAACACCCATTGTAGGAAGTATCTATGGATTTGTGATTGCATAGTTTGGGGATCTTTCAGACGAAATGGTCTTGTCGGACGGCCATAAGCTACAAATCAATAAATTCATTAAACATCTCAATTGTCAAACCAGATAGATATGCCTTGGTGTATCCATACGTGCATGCAGAATAAATATAAGGGAGTATTGGAATACTCACTATTATAATATAAGACCATAATTATGGGTTTTAAACTTATTCATAAAATTTTATTATGTAAAATTTTCTCATGCGAGATTAAAAAGAGAGTATTTCAGTTGAAAATTAGTTTGACAAAGTCATTTCAAAACTCGTTGCAAAACTGATTGAACGAATCATGCAACTAAGTTTGTAATATTATAAATTGTCATTACAAAGCAGAAGAGATGGTCGGATAGGTTAGAGAAAAGAGGGATATTGAAGGAGAAAAAGAGAGGATCAAGGTGCAAGAAAGGCTACAATTTGAGGGAAACCACAAAATTTTTGAAGGTTTTATTGTAAGATCTGCCAGTTTATATCAAATTCATTTTGTTAAAACAAGCACAAATGTGGTGTTTTAATTTATTTAATAGTTTGATATAATATTTCATTAAAAGTTCTGTAGAAGATAACATCAAATTTATTGCAGAATTGTGTTAATTCTGGTTTGCATAAATTTGGTTTCTCAAAGTTCTATTCATTTTATTCTGTATTCTAGCAACTTGTCCGAAAGTTTTCTTTAATTTATGTCTTTTACCTAAATTCTTTTCAATTTATTTCAGACACTAAGATTTAAATTTAAACTTAGTTTATTATTATAAATAATTTTAATTTTATAACTAGGTTGAAATTAGTTTATCATCCGAATATTTAATTTCATAAATATTTTGGATGAATAAATTTCACATTGGATGTTAACATATGAGCTTTAATTTTAATTTCATAAAATTTAAAAGTTCATCAAGTTTTTTTATTAAGGCCCTAATTTTGAATTTTAAAGATTCAGATTTTACGAAGAAGGGTTGTAAATTTATTTATGTCAAATATTTAATTTAATAAATATTTGGGAAATAAATTTCAGAGAAAAAGAAAGTTATGGATTCTGACTTTAATGTCATAAAAGTCCATAATTGAGATCTTTATGATTTTATGAAGTTTGGTTTATGAAATTTCAAATCATAAAATCTAAATTTTGTTATTGAAATGATCATATTTATATATGTTCAAATATTTAATTTAATAAATATTTGAAATAAATGAATATTAAGGAAGATTATGTGAATTCTAATTTTCATATTATAAAGATACCCTTGCCTCCTTGGGTCTTACCCGAAAGTGGCATCCTTTTGGGATGTTTTCCACAAATAAAAAAAATAAAAAATTTCATATTATAAAGTATAAACTTTATAATTAGAATTCATATACATTAAGTATTCATGTTTTATGAAAAGAATCAAGGATTATAAAGTTTAAAATATTTTAAAGGCCCTAACATAAGGATTATAAAGTGTTTAACATTTTATAATTAGGGTTTTTATTTTATTTATCATTCTATTAAATTTGATTTTAAGCTTCATTCATGAAATAAATGTAAGTTTTGATTAAAATGCTTTAAAATACATTCATGCAAATTTAATATAAGGTTAAAAGCATTTTTAATTAAAATTCATGTTTAAAATCTTAAGATAGATTTGCATTCTCAAATATCATATTAGAGGTAAATTTGTTCATTTTGGGAAAGTAAGTTCTATTGAAGAAATGCAAGTAATGATTTCAAAATCAAAATATTTGTTATGCTAGGCCCCTTGTTAATAGTTGATTGTTAATCCCTGAGATATTCTATGCACTTAGTTGACATATTACCATAATATATATAACATGTTAAGTGAAAGAACCTTGGAGAAATACATTTTATTTGAATGAGAGGATTTCAATCCTAACTATAGGGTGATTTTGTAACTAGACAAAATCATACCTCAACAAAAATGGCACTAGAAGTAGGAAACAAAAAACAGGTAATTTTATTTTAGTATTTCATTTGTGTGTTATCAATCATTCACTTGTTCATTATTAAAGTTTCATACTTAAAATACATTCCTTGGATACTATGATTTTATTGTTACATTGATATCACATTTAAATGTTGTATTTTTAGAGTGATTAAGTATCATTAAACTAAAGCCTAAGAAAATAATCACAAGATATAAATCGATAGGATCCACTATTTTTCAAATTTTATCTCCTACTAGGAGGCGTAGAAGAAGTCAACTCTAACTGTAATCATTCCTAGTACTTCTAATACAAATCAAATTTTGTCAGTAAACCCACCACATATTGCTATGGCTACACCAAATTTAGCATGGATGGGAAACCAAAGAAGTCCTTTGAATATACCTAGTGATGTTCATGATATGCCAAATAACATAGAAAAATACTTGCCTAAGTACAAACACGATGGTTCACATTTAGTAGAGGAACATATACAGGCGTACACGAATGCATTGTCTAGATTGCAAATTAAATAGGAAGATGTTTCCTATAGGTTATTCCCATTAACATTGGATGAAATAACATATTATTGGTATGTAGGTTTATCTTCTAGATCTATTACTTCTTGGAATATGTGAAAAGATGCATATATTACACAATTTAAATTTTTTATAGATCTAGCAAAAATTTACTTACAATTTGCATCTACACGAAGAGAACCTAATGAACCATTACGCATGTTCATTACTAGGTTTCATAAATTATTTTCAAGATTGATTGCACCTTATAATATTGCAAAAGCAACCATTATTCAAATATATTTTTAATATTTAGATCTGTTAACTGCATTTTTTGTTAAGAGAGCAAGACAAATCACAACCCTTATGGGAGCTTACACAAAAGCACTCACAGTTGAACATCAAATGATGTAATCCAAATATGGACCAGGTTAGCTACCGTCAATTGGTTATCTTGGTATGCAAAATCATATTCTGATGATTAATCATGCTTTATCTAATCAGATGCCAATGTTAAATACAATTTTGCATGCTCCAAATCCAATGACATATGCACAGTCAAATAATCCTATGTTTTTAGAAAGCCAATTTGTTGCATATAAGATAAAGAATAATTATGTACCTAATTAGCAACAACACAAAATGTAAATTCATTTCAAAATTTTCATGCTCAACAAAATAATCCAATGCTAGCACAAAATTTACAAAATTAGGGTAATTCAATGTATGCAAATCCTTGGTTAAATCAGAATGTTTAAAATATTATACCAAACTAAAACATTTCAAATATTATGCCAAGACAAAATGCTCCAAGTTGGTTAAATTCAAATTCTCAAAATGTGCTACCAAATCAAAATGTTTAAAACGTTATGCCGAATCAAAATCAAAATAATTCTCCTAATACTACTAGTGAGTCTATTTCAGAAGTGGTAGATATTAAAAGGATGTATCAAAATTTAAGTAATGACCTTGTTCAAATGCAAAAACAAAATGCTCAAAACTCACAATCAGGTAGAAAATTCACCATGCAAAGAAACCATTTTAACACAAAACCTAATAACAAGGTTGTACCAACTCCTGTTGCCAACAATAATGGTGCTTCTAATAGTTCTAGCCATAAAACTACAACTGTTAATCTATCTGAAGTTGTGTTGGATAATTGGTGTAGATTACATGACACTAATGACCATAATGAACTTGAATATGCTGAATTTAGTCATGTTACAGATTTCATTCAGCAAGGATTGAACAAATTGGTTGCTAATGATGTTTATGATGAATCTAGTATGAGTAAAGGCAAAAGTACAACTTATTTTCTTGATATTATTGGTTCAAGTGAATATGATGATGATGAAGAAGAAGAAGAGGATGAAGGTATCAAATAAATTCATACATTAAAATAGTATAAAAAGGGGAATCATGGCTATCATTTGAGAAGTAAAAGTAAGTCTTTCAATACTACTTCTACTCCTCCTAACAATGTTATCATTCCTCCTAATGTTAATGCAAATAATAATATTTTTCCTCCATCTTCTCTTGATGCATCTAAAGTTACACATAAGGTACAAAATAATGAAAGGATGACTTATAATATTATTGAAGATCTTAAGAAAAATAAAGCCAATATCAATCTGTTTGAAGTTGCATAGTTACCTAATCAGTAGGAGTTATTAATGGAAGCTTTTGATAATCAAAATACCAAAGAAGTTAAGAAAATCACTGAAGTACAATATGTTGCATGAAAATAAAAAGAGGAGGCTCCTCCTTTTCTTTTAACTGTTAGAATTGTAGGTAAAAAGTTGCATAATTGCATGGTGGATTCTAGAGCTTCAGGTAATGTGATGCCTTTTGTGGTTTGTCAAAAATTAGGTTTTAAATAAACATATTCAAATAAAATTATTGTGCAGTTAGATAAAATAGAATTAAAAGTCATAGGTATGCTTAAGAATGTTCACATACAATTGTCATCAAAACCTAGAGTGCAAAATTATATAGATATTCATATCGTTGATATTCCTGACAAGTATGGTTTGTTATTGAGCAGGGATTGGAGCAGGCATTTGAATGGATACTTTTCCATAGATTTTTCACACCTGTGGCTGCCTTGGAAAGGTGTAGCCAATCATATACGAGTGGAAAGGGAGCCTAGGTTAAGGAATATGATTACAGATTATGATAAAGAGTTTAATGAGATTTTTTATAATGATATTGAGCTAGGCATATACACACTTGATATTGATTTGGTAATAGAGACTCTGGAGTCACCAAAAATGGTTGTATGTGACTTTGAAGAAGAGTTTCTTGAAGAGCTAAAAAATTATGAGGAGGATGCAATAGATTTTCATCCCATGAGTCTAGATTATCATTTATATTATTTAAAAGGACATTAAAAATCATCTTTTGCTCATAATCCTATTGATGAAATTTCTATTTCACTTGATATGCAGGATGTTGAAAATTCTACCTCGAATAAAATTTTTGAAATTTTCATGCAATCTGAAAATGATGTGTTAATTGAAAAAGTAGATACGGTTCCAAAATTTAATCACTTTTATGACTCATTTGTTATGAATGAGGAAGAGGTAAAATCTTCTCTTTTACTTTTGATTATTCAGGTACAAATTCACATGATTGTATTGAATATATAAATAAAGAAATATCAATGATGATTAATCAAGAATTAGAATTGAATCCTATTCATTCAAATTATAAACATGTTATATTAGAAACAACTCAAGTGGTTGATCATGGAAATGTGTTATTTGATACATCCTTAGATAAACAAGACTTATGGTTTGAAAAATATGGACATATTTTTAATTGGGTGCCTAATTTTTATGTTTTTGAAAAGTAGGTAATTGATGAAGATAAAGGGCTACAGGATGATAATGATGGAGCTCATGAAGAAAAAGAAGAAATTACAATGAATCACCAAATTTTGGTAAATGCTACTCATTATGTGTTGATCGTGGATGACAAGGTAGAATCTTCACTTTTATTATCGATTGAAATTCCAGGTAATAAGTTGTATGATATTCCTTTGAATACCTATGTTATTGATAATAAAATATCAAGTGTTGTTGACAAGGAATTGAAGATAACCCCAAAACTTTTTGCAATAAATATAATGAAAGAAAAGGATTTGACTTTGAAATTGTTTCAAATAAGTTCATACTTGCAAAATTTCATGTTTGAAATGATGAGTCTAAATCAGGAATTAAATTATGAAATTTGCATTATAAATATTAGACAAGAAGGAATTGAGAATCAGTCATTGTCTTATTTATTTGCTGAATTGAAACTTCACTATGAGTTTGCTAATGGAATTAAAATACAATGGTGGGGAGAGAAAGATAAAGTGAGAGTCTTTGTTTGGTTTATTCTATTGTGGTTGGATTTATATGAAGTTTTGTATGCATACCATAATAGGTATTGTTTGACCTGTGATAATCATATTTGGGATCCAGGGAGAGAATAGTCTAGATTTCTACATATATCCATCTCATGTACATAGAGTTTTGGTATGTTTGTATATACTTTGTTGTTTGTCATTTATTTTAGTTATTTTATGCATATTTGTCTATATGTTACTCAATTTTGTGAAAAGTTTTGGATATGTTGGTTGTTATGTAGTAATAAAGTTTTTTGCCAAATTTTGGAGTTTGTTATTGTGATGATGTTTGTTGTTGAGTTTGATAAATATTTTAGTGAGGTTTTCCTTGATTGAGGTTGTTGTTATAGGGACATTAAACATTTGATGATTTTATTTGGAATTTGTTCCTGGATCATTAAAGATGAAATTACTTATTCTGAAAACATGTAAAACTCGAAGAAAATAAAATGAGATGTTTAGTATATATCTTTATGAATTTGGACTAAGACAATGAAACTTGAAACAATGGAATCATCTTGCATAAGCTCCGTAAGTTCTACAAACACATTAAATGAATATCTTTTGAAAATCTGGAAGGTTGAAGTTTGTTGGTTTTGCAAATTAAGGTGAAAATTAATATACTCAATTTAGCCTTACTTGATCTCTAACCCAAATGGTAGGTGAATTTTGTAAAGTAATATCAAGCTTGAATAAGAGTAAGCAAATAAAATACAATGGAAAATAATGATAAATTAGTCACCATAGTCTAGATAGCCTTCACCGGGGCTATAGACGCCTGGCTAGAAGTGGAGCTAGGTCTAGACTGAAGCAAAAGAAAATGGAAAATGTAAAATTCACCTAATATTTGGGAGGTTCAAATAATCTCTACCAAGGCTATAAATGCCTGGTCGATAGTAGAGCAATGTTTGAAGAGAACAAGGTAGAGGTATATTTCAAAGAGAAAAATTCCTAATAGCCTAAATGTAAAACTGATAAATGGAAATCCAAATGGTTTTAGGGATATAAAATTAATCATATTGTTCACACCAAGAAAAAGCAAATGTTCTATTTGTTCTAGTTTGAAGTTGTTTATCTGTATTCTCTAGATATTACTGATGCTCATGTTTTTAATATTTGATTTTTGTTGGTTTTAGAGTTGGGTTATAAGTCTGGAATTTTCAGGTTCAATTCCCCATCAAAGTCACCATTTTTTGTGACCTCATCACAATGCCCCAAATTGGGGACCCACTTGCAAAATTTTGAATTTTTGGAAACATGGGATGTCTTGTTTGTTGTTTTAATTTGTTGTCTATATTTAAAATTGTTGTTATTTTTAACATGGTTTGTATTTATGCCATGTATTTTGTATTTAATATTAATGTTAAAGGTTATTTTATTTAAGTGTTTTAAATTATTTCTATAATTTAAAAAACATTCAAAATAAATTTTACCCAATTTTGAAATTATTTAAATGTTTTAAAATTATTTCTATAATTTAAAAACATTTAAAATAAATTTTAGTTAATTTTTAAAATGATTTAATAAAATTTAGCTTTATTTTGTTTATGTAGGTTTCGAGGTGACGAGTATAAATGCCAAAGTGGACCCACAAACATGACATTAAGCGATCAACATAGTCAACACTTTAGCATGGTTTTTAAAACATAACAAGAGGTGCTTAAATAGTGAATAAATTTTCATTAGTACTACTGGAATTCTCTTTCATAAAGAATATGTTATGCAAAAGTGTAAAACATGTGGTATTTTTATGACTTTGATCATGTTTGATTACGTGATTTAGATAGAATGACATGGTATCTAGAACAATGAAGTTGACGAATCATATAGATGGGCTCAAGATTTTTTAGATAATATGTTTAGGTGGTCTATGCTTGGCGATATATATTTGAGGTATCAACAAGTGAATAGACGTCAATTGTTGTAACAACCCAAGTCCTACCTACTTGGTTGTCCTTTCATGAAAAACACAAAATAAAAATTTCCAATCAATCTCTTTTTTTTTATATTAGTACGAGGCATGTTAACTCTTCATGGGTGTCCATTCCGATGCAGTCGGAATACCCAAGAGATCGAGACTAGCCAGGTCTTGCCATTTGTTGCCATAGGTGAACTTCACTCTCATCCCAAGGTCCCAAGTTTAGGTGGGGGTTTCTCCTCTTGGGCCCATTTCACCTAGAGGTAAAACATATATTTTACCCAATAGCGTACACATTCCAAATGTTAGATGGTGTTACACCTTCCCTATAAGCATCTAGGTTCTGTCAACACCCTAAATTATGGACCATAAGTCACTTGATCCATTGTGATTAGTGGTAAGATATCCCATTCCATATCGTTGTTGAGTATTAATCATTCTAGAACCAGGTAACCCTTCACTGTACTCTAGGTGAAAGCCTAATATCGTTGCCCATTTCATCTTCTTTTACCTCCTGTCCTACCCCTTCTCGATAAGAGTACAATTGCCCCAAGTCATGGTAATTGTCCTTCCCTCAATTACCGGTATTGGATGCTTTATGTTTTATAGTGAATGCCCTTCCCGCAATCACTTTTTAACACATGTGATTTAAAAGTTCATAGGTTTTCAAAGGAAAGGTAAAATCGGTTTTCTCCAAAATGAAGATCCTTTGTTTGTAATTTTATTCAATCATGAGAATAATAACCTCTCTCTTTTGCATACAAGAAAGAAAGACATACACAAAATATATTTCACTCTTCTAAAATAAGGCAATAATTTGTTTACACTTACTATTTAGTATGAAATTCCTATTTAAATCATTTAATCATCCTAGGCAGAAAATAAAATCTAAGACATTACACTTTAACACATGATGAAGTAAGATATTCTATTTTAATTTTAAACAACCATATCTTACTAAAAAATTCAATATATTTTAGTAAACAATTTATTTAAAATTCAATAGGGGGCTACTGATCATTAGACTGACTATGTGATCATTAGACTTATTATGTAACAAACCTACCTCCAATATAGACCTTTCATTAATGAAGAGTTTTTAAAGAAAATATAAATAAAACTAATTTCCTAAAATAAATAAATATCACTATATTAAAGATCGTTATCTAATATTAAAGAAATAATATTTCTTATTTAAAAATAAGATAAAAAGTTAAAATAATAAGTTGATTGATTCCCTTTTTCCACTAATCATCATGATTTAATACTAGCTATATATATATATATATATATATAATTTGATAAATATATTATTATTATTATTATTATTATTATTAATTTTTTTTTAATCTTAGGAAAAGATTATTACAAATTCAAACATAGAGCACACACACAATCTAAGTGCAGCTACATGGATGCAGCTATATGTACTGTTGGTAGGTGTATTGCTAATAGGGTTGTTCGCCCTAAAACTGTAAATACCCTGCCACTCATCATACATACCCAACTTACCTTTATCTTTGCCCTCATCTTGATGACAAGAGGAAGTATCTGGCTCTCTTTCTTGATCCCTCAACAAGTTCTACCTATACATACATCCACCAAACCATTAGCAATACCATATTCTCGTGGATAAAATAGGTAAACTAACTGGTGCATTTGGGAGGGTTGTTACATACTCCCCCTCTATAATTAAACACAGTCCCTATGTTTTTAATGCATACACAAACAACATAACATATGGTATATCAATTAAATTTACATTCCTTCATCAATTAACATCAAAGAAGACAAGTTGTAATATTACAGATAACCATAAAATAGTAATATCAAAGATGCTCTACTATTATTGCTAACTATTAAACATAAGTAACAATATCATATCTTATCATTAAAGAGTTCTAGAGAAATCGTTACATTTTTTTTTCTAATTTTAAAGACAATCCTTTTTAAAGTTCAAAAATAAGGAAAATATTGATGTATAGTATTGGTTCTTATACTGATTAATAACCCTTTTGCCCAATCCTTAGTTTAGTAGACAAAATTTTTAGATTAGATGGTCTTTTACTGAAAAATATCATATTTGATTCGATCCTTAATGGTCATGATTTTGGTCATATGTAGATGAAATTCCGAAAACTTTCCCTTCCCTTTGTCTTTCTTAAAAGGGCATTCTTTGGCATAATGAGGCTCTCCATAGGTGAAGTAGATTAACTTCGATGCCCAAGGTTTTCCTTTCTTATTTTCATCAATAATTATTTTTAGGATTCCTATTGTTTCTTTCCTTGTCCTGGTTTCCTTGTTTGATAAAAGTTTCCAATGTCTTTTGTTGTTGCTCTATTTTTCCTATTAATAGCTTAATTATTAACACTAGTTGTTCCATATGACCCTGGAATGATTTATTTATAGTTTATGAGCTCAACCATTTCTCCTGATTACAAAAGAGCTATATCAATTTTTTTTTAAATTCAAAACATATGTCAATATAATTTTTACAAATGAGTATTATGCAAATATATTAAGAATTATTCCAAATAGAAACATCAACAACATATTGTCTAAAATGAGATACATATTTTATGTTAGGAATTTTAACATTTTGAGTTATAAGACCAAATTTTAGTCTACAGGTCTTATTTTACCATCAAAGTTTCGACTATTCTGAGATTGAGCTTAAAATATTGGTTAGATACTTAAATTACTAGTTAGATCTTTTAGAAGATTCGATCCTTAGAAAAAAATTTACCATCTATAGAAATTTATTTTGGTGTTCCTTTGTGAACATCGTAGCTCTTTGACAATTTGAGGCTTCCATGAGCCTTTGTTCCTCTATCATCCTGACAATGTCCGATCCAGTATTTATATGAATTTTCAGAGCATCCCATGAAAGAGGAGTCTTATACCCTTTCCATACAAGGATTTCAAATGGAGCCACACCCAAGATATTTGTAAATAGGTTCTACCAAGTATAGGTAGTTTTCCATACTATAATTGGAGTTCTACATTTATGAAAACTCTGCCTTTCTCATGCTGGTGATTTTTTTTAAGTTCATCCAATATTTCTCTTTACCAAAACTGGAACATTAACAAATATCCATAACATGCATCATTTGTTACGTATTTAGCATGATACAACACTCAACCAAGCTTAAACGGTTTCCAACAATGATTACAATAGCCACTACAAGTACAACAGGGAGTCCCCCATTCAGACCTTGAGTGCACTACCACTCAACAGGTACTATGAATAGATTTGACAGTTGCATTACCTTGCCAATTAGGCCCTAATTTTCACTCTTCAACTCTAAATCTCTCTTTAACTACCGATAAGAATATTACCTTACAATGGGATCATAAATGACTCCTTTTACAAGTGTTTTACATATCGCAATGCTTGCAACATGGTTTCACAACAATTCTATGTGTAATGAAAATAGTAGAAGCAATTCCAACAAGCATAGCAGTTTCAAAATGCAAACACAGGAAATAAAGAATATAATTCTTCTTCTATTACATTTGAAACTACTTTAGATTCTGTATCATAATTCCATATGGAAATTACAACAATCAATTTCAATGAATTTAAAGGCAAAATACAACAATGCATATTCATAGATACACATTTATCCTTTAGAAAGAATCTAAATCCATTGCCTATCCATTATTTTCGTAAGCACAAACCTTTATCAGGGATAGTTCACTTCATTATAAAACAAGGAGTACAAAGCACACATCTAGTGAGCAATTCGAGACTACAACACATTCCTTAATCAAAATCCAAATTAACTAAACTAGAAGCTACTCGATTTTCTTCGTTCTAAAGATCCATATGCCAAAATCCACACAGCATAGGTCATTTTTGGTTACACATGCATCAAAAATATGAATTGACTCCTAGAACACATGCAAGGTATATCAATATCACCCATGCAAGGATTTAACCCACAAGCTATCATTTTATTCATGCAGTTCTACTAGTGATAATCGGAAGCATGAGCAACATTTTCTCACTCAAAAATAATCTTATTATGGTTGTAACAACATGTTCAATAAAGCAATAAAAAGAATTACAAATAGTAATGTCAACCATCATTACATTTCATAGGTGAACTCTACATTCCTTGAAATAGCCTTATCTATATTTATATCTATTGATTGGATAATAACATAGCCTATTCTTTCATATACGAGAACCTAACTAAGTCTTTAATCATTGTTATCCAAAGCAAACTATTATTTCCATAATTATTGTATTCACATACATAATATAACCCAATAAATAATTACCACCATATTACCTAGTTCTTTCCATCCCTTATCTGCTTTTTACCTTCCAAGAAATTCTTTTGCCTTCTCCTTTTTCCATAGTTTTTTTTTTTTGTTCAACATCCCCCATGAAAACCAACCAGAGACTAACTTACCACTATCACTCCTATTTTTACCAAACATTCTTCTCCATATTTTCCATTCCTCCTTTGAATTTTCTCATGGTAAAACACTACTCTCCTACTTCAACATGAAGGAAAGAGATTCTCATAAGTTTCAGTAAATTTTCATCAATACTCCACTACAAATGTGGTTAAACAAATAAAAAATCCAATTTCACTGCTACTAATTGATCTTTCCATTCGATATATTTCAATTACATTACTTTATAGAGTTATTTTTCTTGGACTAACAACTTTACCTTCCCTCTAAGCTGCTATGGGGTTATT
The DNA here is from genome assembly GCA_028583015.1 of Wollemia nobilis. Classification (NCBI taxonomy): domain Eukaryota; kingdom Viridiplantae; phylum Streptophyta; class Pinopsida; order Araucariales; family Araucariaceae; genus Wollemia; species Wollemia nobilis. The sequence continues at coordinate 9,416,866 of JAQPPZ010016917.1, read as the reverse complement.
TGATAATATTTCCCTTAATTTTGATACCAAGAGCTAAGCTAATTGTTTGGGTTAACTTTTCTCAAGATTTTAAGGTTAAGATAAATATCCCTACAACTTAAGAGTTTCATGGACTAGGTATTTTCAACATAGAGCTATGATACCAACTGTAACAACCCAAGTCCTACCTACTTGGTTATCCTTCCATGAAAAACATAAAATAAAATTGTCCAATCAATCTCTCTTTTTTTATATTAGTACAAGGCATGTTAACTCTTCATGGGTGTCCATTCCACTATAGTCAAAATACCCAAGAGATTGATACTGACCAGGTCCTATCATTTTTTGCCATAGGTGAACTTCATTATCATCTCGAGGTCCCAAGTTCAAGCAGGGGTTTCTCCTCTAGAGCCCATTTCACCTAGAGGTAAAATGCATTTTTTCCCTGATAGCGTATACATGCCAAGTGCTAGATGGTGTTACACCTTCCCTATAACCATACAAGGTCCATCAACACCCTGAATTATGGACCAAGAGTCACTTGATCCATCATGATTAGGGGTGATATGTCTCATTCCATCTTGTTGCTGAGTATTAATCATTCCAAAACTAGGTAACCCTTCACTGTACTATAGGTGATAACCTAAGAGCGATGCCCATTTCAAAATATTTTACCTCCTGTCCTACCCCTTCCTGGCAAGAGTACAACTGTCCCAAGTCATAGTAATTGTCCTTCCCTCAATTACCGGTATTGAATGCTTTATGTTTTATAGTGAATGTCCTTACCGCAATCACTTTTTAACACAAGTGATTTAAAAGTCCATAGGTTTTCAAAGAAAAGGTAAAATCAGTTTTCTCCAAAATTAAGATCCTTTGTTTGTAACTTTATTCAAGCATGAGAACAATAACCTCTCTCTTTTGCATACAAGAAAGAATGACATACACAAAATATATTTCATTCTTCTAAAATAAGGTAATAATTTATTTACACTTACTATTTAATATGAAATTCATATTTAAATAATTAATCATCCTAGGCAGAACATAAAATCTAAGACACTACACTTTAACACATGATGATGTAAGATATTCTATTTTAATTTTAAACAAACATATCTTACTAAACAATTCAATATATTTTACTAAATAATTTATTTAAAATTCAATAGCGGGCTATGGATCATTAGACTGACTATGTGAACATTAGACCGATTATGTAACAAACCTACCTCCAATATAGACCTTTCATTAATGAAGATTTTTTAAAGAAAATATAAATAAAACTAATTTCCTAAAATAAATAAATATCACTATATTAAAGATCATTATCTAATATTAATGAAATAATATTTCTTATTTAAAAATAAGATAAGAAGTTAAAATAATAAGTTGATTGATTCCCTTTTTCCACTAACCATCATGATTTAATACTAGCTACATATATATATATATATACATACACATATAGATATTAATTTTTATTTCATAAATATATTATCATTATTATTAATTTATTTTTAATCTTAGGAAAACATTATTACAAATTCAAACATAGAGTGCACACACAAACTAAGTGCAGCTACATGGATGCAACTATATGGACCGTTGGAAGGTGTACTACTAATAGGGTCATTCGCCCTAAAACTGCAAATACCCTGCCACTCATCATACATCCCTAACTTACCTTTACCTTTGCCCTCATCCGTACAACAAGAGGAAGTATCTGGCTCGCTTGCTTGATCCCTCAACAAGTTCTACATGTACCTACATCCAATGAACCATAAAAAATACCATATTCTCGTGGATAGAACAGGTCAACTAACTGATGCATTTGGGAGGGTTGTTACAATTGCGGTAGCAGAGTTAGACTAAAGCACATAGCAACAGTATGTGATGAAAATATGATAGTGTTTGGGACCAATTATGTAAACATTACCAAACATATATTCCATGTAGATAGGAATATGAATGTAGATATAATAGTGAGATGAATAATACAGTGATTCTCGGAGTGTATGGAGAGTTATTGGTAAAAGGTTTCTGGTAAATTTGAAGTCCTCATCGAGCAAGGGAGATGCGTTATGGGATTAAATATGGCTTAAATGCATTTTTTTTGTTTCTAATTTTTAAGTCTCATAGTTCAAAAAAGGAAAGAGCTATAGTGCCACCATATGTTTGCGTGTTTCAATGAAATTCAATACGATGAAATCATAGGTGGGTGATTGCTTTATTATGAGCATATAGATATTTTCTACGATGGTGCATAGATGCCTTAGTAAGAGGTTTAACCATCGATGAGCCACAAAAGAGGTTCATATAAAATACAGTATGTAAATCTACATGACAGGGTTTGATAGACATAGTGAGTCAGTAACACGATGATGGGTGTAGATAAGAAACAAATGATGATGTTGGTGGCAAGTATGATGCTTTTAAAGCACAAAAATGACCTTGCAGTATTGATCGTATGGGTTTTTGAGTGCAATTTCTGAGATGGATGCAGTCTCCAAGATGATTTTAAATATTCAAAGGATTAAGTAGCACAAGGTTAGGGATGACAATCATAAAATTTTAGAAATTTTGGGAGTCATTGAAGTATTCCACTATTGATAGAACATGGTACAAGGTTAATTTAGATTGAGAATTATGATTCAAGTGACATATGAGGCATCATACAAAATGAAGTACGATTAAATATGGAAGTGGTTGAAATTTATTAGCATGAACTCAAGATGACATGATCATCAAATTAGTAGTCATAGTGATATAAATTTTGTTCTGTTGAAAGTTACTTCAATACGAAATGTATGAAAACGAATGTGGCGGTGATGTAGATCATAATCTAGTTTGATGGTCTAATTATTTCTATGCTAGATATTGTATTTTTATGACAACTAAAATAGGAATACAGTGTGGATATTAGTGATATGGGTGCCTATGAGCAACGTAGTATGTAGAAGGAGGTTGTTTGGCATATTTCAAAATCTATTTGGAGGCTTGAATAGTTTCAAACATCGATAATATGGACCATGAGATATAAAAATGAACTTAGGTGTAGAGAATAGAAGACAATGACACCAAGAGATGTTTGTTGCAGCCTACACAAATTTATTCACATATTGCATAGAGAAGAGAGTTGTGATCAGGATTTGGCAGACGAGATGACCATCGAAGGAGTGCTAAAATAGGTACAAAAACACATTCGATAATGATAGTGGCAATAGTGAATGATCCCAAGACACAGTAGTGAAGGTATGGGAATTAGAATGTTGATGGAGATGGTATTATTGGGTATCACCTGTTGTAGGAAGTCTCTATGGATTGGTGATCGCATAGTTTGGGGATCTTTCAAATGAAATGCTCTTGCTAGACAGTCATAAGCTACAAATCAATAAATTCATTAAACATCTCAATTATCAAACCAGATAGATATGCCTTGGTGTATCCATACTTGTATGTAGAATAAATATAAGGGAGTATTGGAATACTCGGTATTATAATATAAGACCATAATTATGGGTTTTACTTATTCATAAAATTTTATTATGTAAAATATTCTCATGCGAGATTAAAAGAGAGTATTTTAGTTGAAAATTAGTTTGACAAAGTCGTTTCAAAACTCGTAAAATTGATTAAACAAATCATGCAAATAAGTTTGTAATATTAAAAATTGTCATTACAAAGCAGAGAAGATGGTCGAACAGGTTAAAGAAAAGAGGGATACTAAAGGAGCAAAAGAGAAGATCAAGTTGCAAGGAAGGCTACAATTTGTGGGAAAACATAGAGACTTTGAATATTTTATTGTAAGATCTGCCAGTTTATATCAAATTTATTTTGTTAAAACAAGCACAAATGTGGTGTTTTAATTTATTTAATATTTTGATATAATATTTCATTAAAATTTCTGTAGAAGATAGCATCAAATTTATTGCAGAATTGTGTTAATTCTAGTTTGCATAAATTTGGTTTCTCAAAGTTATGTTCATTTTATTCTGTAGCAAGTTGTCCGAAATTTTTCTTTAATTTATTTCTTTTACCTAAATCCTTTTCAATTTATTTCAGACACTAAGATTTAAATTTAAACCTAGTTTATTATTATAAAGAATTTCAATTTTATAACTAGGTTGAAATTAATTTATCATCCGAATATTTAATTTCATAAATATTTTGGGTGAATAAATTTCACAGTGGAGGAAATCATATGAGCTTTAATTTTAATTTCATAAAATTTAAAATTTCATCAAGTTTGTTTATTAAGGCCCTAATTTTGAATTTTAAAGATTCAGATTTTACGAAGAAGGGTTGTAAATTTATTTATGTCAAATATTTAATTTAATAAATATTTGGGAAATAAATTTAAGAGAAAAAGAAAGTTATATGGATTCTGACTTTAATGTCATAAAAGTCCATAATTGAGATCTTTATGATTTTATGAAGTTTGGTTTATGAAATTTCAAATTTCAAATCATAAAATCTAAATTTTGTTATTGAAAGGATCATATTTATTTATGTTCAAATATTTAATTTAATAAATATTTGAATAAATGAATATTATATTAAGGAAGATTATGTGAATTCTAATTTTCATATTATAAAGTATAAACTTTATAATTAGAATTCATATACATTAAGTATTCATGTTTTATGAAAAGAAGCAAGGATTATAAAGTTTACAATATTTTAAAGGCCCTAACATAAGGATTATAAAGTGTTTAAAATTTTATAATTAGGGTTTTATTTTATTTACCATTCTATTAAATTTGATTGTAAGCTTCATTCATGAAAAAAATGTAAGTTTTGATTAAAATGATTTAAAATACATTCATGCAAGTTTAATATAAGATTAAGAGAATTAAAAAAAAAAATCATGTTTAAAATCTTAAGATATATTTGCATTCTCAAATATCAGTTTAGATGTAAATTTGTTCATTTTGGGAAAGTAAGTTCTATTGAAGAAATGCAAGTAATGATTTCAAAATCAAAATATTTGTTATGTTAGGCCCCTTGTTAATAGTTGATTGTTAATCCTTGAGATATTCTATGCACTTAGTTGACATATTACCATAATATATATAACACATTAAGTGAAAGAACCTTGGAGAAATACATTTTCTTTGCAAGAGAGGATTTTAATCCTAACTATAGGGCAATTTTGTAACTGGACAAAATCATACCTCAACAGGAACATATCCAATAGAATGGGTATTTGATGAAATTCAAGCTATTGGAGAATTAGAATGCATGTATCTAGCAGACACATTAACATGAAATGAAATTCCATCCTAAATATATGCCATTGGAAATAAAAAGCTTGAATAAGAACAACATTCTATTACATGTATAAAATACAAACTCAGGTGATCATAAGGATCTTTGGATTATATATAGGGATAGAAAAATTATTTATATACACTATATTACTTTCTTCTCTCAGATTGTAGCATGGAATAACCTTCTCTTCTTAGATTTATTATTGATAAGTTCAAGAACGCAACCTATGATTTCTTCTACCCGCTCTCCCATGTCGTCCCTGAACATCACATGACAAACAAAGTAAATTTGTATCTACACGTTGAACTCGAAACAACAAAAGCTGCTTATCCATAATAACTAAACAGGTCCAGATACAGGATGAAATTCTACCCTTTGGAAAATTCAATGCCCTTTATGTCGGAAACCCGTCGAAGCGCCTTCTCCCATTTCTTCACAATATGAGTCTAGATTTTTCCAGTAAACTTATGCTTCTAAAGAGCTTTAACATACACTCGATCCTCTTTTAGATGACAACTTCATCAAGTTGAATCTTCCAAAACACAAGGATGATGGGAACATTTATTTTGATCATCAAACACAACTCATTTAGACAATACTCGGAACCTACATAGTTAATAGAAAGAATGGCTATATGAATAGACACTTTGCATATAGATCATTCTATGGATTTTGGTATATCGTATCCTATGTTTATGGAATCATTATCAAATAAGACCTTTAGGCCTTTGTTAAAATTCAAAATTCCTGCTTCTTGTGCATATAAAAAGTTAAAATTCTCGCTTTTCACTCATCTAAAAATTGAAAATTCTCGCTTCCTGTACATTTGAAAAGTTAAAGGGTTATTTTAAAGGTCTAAGAGGTAAGTTTTAAACTTCCCTCTTATGGTCATCCTAAGAGGGCGGTTTAAAATTTTCATCTTAGTGTAACCCTAAGAGGGTAGTTTTAAACCACCCTCTTAGTCTTAAGAGGGTGGTTTTTAACCACCCTATTATACCTAAGAGGGCAATACAAAACTTCCCTCTTAGGGTGACCCTAAGAGGGTGGTTTTATACCACCCTATTAGAGTCTATTAGGGTGGTTTTTTACCGCCATAAAAACTTGCCTTATTTCAACCGTCGTTAAAGCCCTTTTTTGGTGTAGTGTGTAAACTATATATTTTTTCTTTTTAAATGCCTAAAAATGAAACTTAAAGTTTTTCTTCACTTATGATTGGAATCTATAATAGAAACGAGTAGAAAGTAAACAATGAACAACCTAAGAATTATATTTAGAGCACTTACTTGATCTGATGGTTGATCCTAGATTTTAACTTTCATCACAATATATCTAACAACTTCAAAACATGCAAGATAACTTAAAATACTTGGAAAATTGATCAATGTTTGGAGGCATTCTTAGGATGCTATATGAATAAGATTAGAGGCACAATAGTCAAGACCCCTTGGTCCTTTTAGTTGACTATTCAAGAACAGAAGTAATTTTTCACCTTTGGAACAAGCAAACAAGATATAACGAACGTGAAATAGTGGAAAAAAAGCATAGAGAGAAATAATGTGATAAAAACAAAGCATGCAAGAATATGTATTAGATTTTCAAGGAACAAGAACTTACCCCCAAGCCCCAAATACTAAATTTGCACCTTGTAAGGGGTAGGTGCAAATTTTGCAATCTAAATTCACACCCTATATGGGCTGAGTGTGAATTTGATTTAGAGCATTTTTTGGTCTACAAAAATGCAAAAATGAGATACAAAACAAAAATTTAATTTTCTAAAAGACTAATAATGCAAAGAAAACCCAATTAGCTAATAGAGAAAGCAAGGATTAATGAGAAAGTGAATGCAGTGACCAAAATGGTAGACCTATCCTATCGTCAAGGCTCCTTTGCTTTTTCACCAAGGGAAACTAACCCAAAGAAAAACATAAAAAAAAAACAACAATCCAAAAACAAAGATTTATCAAGGGCACTTTTTGCAAATAAAGAACTTAGAAATTATTAGAACTTCACAACTTGGTCAAAAAAAGGGAGTCCAATCCCTCTATTTATATGAGGTTTTGGAGTGGAAAAAGGGTGGTAAAACAAATTTTAACCTCGAGCAAGGGCTAACATCACAAAGATTCGATGTTGGAAAGGTTTTTTCATAAGAAAAACGTAAAATTATCAAATTTACACCTTGATTTTAGAGGGTGCAAATTTGGCATGTCAAATTTGCATCCCCATAAGGGACAAGTGCAAATTTTGAAAGGTTAAGGAAAAATAAGCTAAACAAAAGGGGAAATGGGTTCAAATTTACACTTTGGCAATTTTGAAGGGGAAAATAAGAATCTAAAGAAAATGAATCGTATTTATGGGTCAATTTTCCATGTGTATAAGTATCATTAGCAAGAAGAGTGCATCTAATTAAATCAGTCTTGCAGGACATTCCAACATATTATATGTCCTTGTATATTATACCAAAATTGGTAGAAAAAATATTAATCTATATTATGTAGTCATTTTTGTTATCTTTTGATAATGTATGATATGGGAGAAAGCAATCACAAGATGTAAAATATGCATAAAAGTAAGATAATGAAATTCTGCAATAACATTGAAATATGCTATTAATAGAAAAATACAAAAATAGTACAATGCATAGTAATGGAGGAAATGAACACTCCAAAACTCTAAAGGAAACTACATTATACCTACTCATTACTTTATAGTAATATCACTTTTTCTTCATGATTTTTCTATTCACTATGGGGCCTTTGTATAAGAATATAAGTTTCTGGGCCCTTACTCTTCCTAACTACCTTTCCTATGACTCATGTACAAGTAGACTCGTTGTACATTTATATCATTGCACATTGATACTTATGAAATTATTACTTCTTCCTCAAGTAATGTTACAACACCAATATAGCTAGTTGGCCATGTTTTCAAATGTTCACCAATTTATTGATTTATTATTATATAGATTTATGGGTATATTTATAATGAATCATCTATAAAAAATATATTCTTCATATATGTATTCACAAGGACTTAGCCCTCATTAAGTGGCAAAGGACTTAGCCCTCCTAAAGTGGAAAATATTATTTGATTCCTTATTTGTATCCTTGTTCATATTATTTCTAGAAATTTTTTGTTTCAAGTGGTATCAAAGGGTTGATTCTAAATTGCACAAGATTGAATGATTGTTTGACAAGAAGTTTTTGCTATCCCAAAATTGTGTAGAATTGTTTTTAGCAGTTTTAAGATTTCAGGGAAATCTAATTCAAATTGGCATCGATTCCAAAATTCATAACTTCTCGGTGCTGGTTCCATAATTCATAACCCTAAAATTAGCCATTATACAAGTTATCCGTAGACAATGCGTGAAGGTTACATGTTACCCCTTGCAAAAAACTCATGGAGCTATAGCAAAATCAATAAGCCACTAAAATAAAGGAATTTATACAAAGTTCCAGTATGTCACAACACTTAGACACAAAGTTTACTGAGGCAAAGATAATAAGGTGATAGGAATTTTATTGGTTTTTTAAGTTTAAATCACACGATTTTCAAAAGTTAAATTTACGCCATCAATAAAACGAGCATTACAAAAATATTAGTGAGTGTCTTACGACATTGAAAGGAAATTTTCAAGTGTAGAAATCAAATCTTCACCAGAATGTGATAGCGATTCACAAAATTTTTAAATCCAAAAATAAAAGTATTCCTAAGGTGAATGTATACAAATAATTTTATCTTTGGACACGCATCAAAGTGGAAGTTATCCTGGTAGTCAAAACATCACATAACAACCATTTGAGTGGTAATTTTTATCAGTTCAGGACTATTGGATTCTCACCACAACTCACGTGAAACCTAATATACTATCTGCCAATGATATTCATTAACGTTCCAAGATTTTCGACGTATAATGAACCATTTTAAAATTTGGGAGGCTGGCTAAATTTTGACGCTCTAAGCAGTTTCTCGTTCACGAAGAAAAAAAACAATTCACAAATTTTAATTTACATTCGAGGCACAATAAAATGCATCTACAAAATAGGATGATTCATTTAACTAAAAATATCACAGCGCATATTAACGTCCATAAACCTAAGTGATCAACCAATAAATTGTAGCCAAGTGTTTTATTAAAACAAATTTTATAAGGTATGCAAACTTCGTTCTTCAATTTTAAATTTTGAAACTCTCTAGATTTGTTAATCCACATCGATGATGTTTGAGCTACAGTAGTGTTTAATTTTGTCCAAAATCATAATATTAGTTGTGACCACCTCCTGTAATCACAACCCAGTCCACACATAATCCACGTTTGCCTTGTAGTACCAATATCACTTGTGGTTGTGCGTGGGGTAGTTGTAAGCTATCAGCACATTGTCATAGCTTATAACCTTAGCCACCTTCTTTGTTTTATAGTTCGTCGTTGATCGCTATCATGCTAGTTGTTGTTCTTATTATCTATTGGGCACTAGCCTTATCCATTAGTATGGTTGCTATCATGCATTATATTGTGACTATTCAAAAACTAGCCATTGAGTAAATTAAAAAACTAACCATTGTAGTAAAATTTAATTCACATTTGGAGCAAAAATTTTGTAGATGGAGAGTCAATTAAATTTTATAGCAAAATTTCCATATATTTTTGCAAAAAATAACCAAATGTTTTATCAACTTGGTCCAAATTTTTTTTATTCAACAAAATTTTATAAAGCAAGGTGGAATCGAGGACCAAATAGAAGATTATTTATTATGGATAATCCCATAGAAGGACCATTAAAATAACCAAGAAGTTCCCTAAAAAATAAAGGTACGCAACATAATTGCCCTTTATGCATTAACAATTTTAATCCCAACCATCCTGCTATCAACCCCATGGCCCCTTCCAACTCATCCAACTCATCCCAAGAAAATATCACACATGAGGAAATAGTAATCCCTACTATATGCAACCAAGAATTACAAGAGTGTCTATCTAAAATAACTACTACTATGAATAATATTTCAATCATTCTCAGACAACTATTAAATAAACAAAATCTCAAATCTCCTCCCTCTTCAATTAATTCCCATAGACAAAATGATAATGCAGATCAAGATATAGGGGAAGTTTCTTAATATGCAAGATCGCCTATAAGTGTTAACGTTTTGTGTACTAATATACCCACCTTTCGGGGTGGGGATCCATGTGGTTAGTTAGATAAAATGGAGGGTATACTACACTTATATCATATTCCTGAAGTTGAAAATTTTTCTTATGCCTCTTTCAAATTAGGTATAAAATCTTACCAATGGTTCTCTTGGCAACAACGTCAACATAATCATCCCCTCATATGGCTTGAATTTAAATATCTTTTCATCAAAATATTTTATGAAGGTAGTTCTTCTTTCTATATTATTCACCTATTGGGGCTCATACAAATTGGTTATGTCCAAGATTATGTTTCAGAGTTCACAAGTCTTCTTGCATATACAAAAGATGTAAAATATTTTGTGGTGGTTTCTACCTTTTGACATGGTCTGAAAGAAAATATTCAACTCAAAGTGGACTTACATGATCCATACACTTTGGATGATACTATAAGGATTTCTAAGCTTGCTGAAAAGAAGCTTTAAAATTGGATATCTTCTAGATGATACTCTAATACATATCCTCAATATCGCAATAATTCCTTCCAAAAAAATGAACAACCATCAATATATTTTTGCTTTAAATTTTGTAATCATAATCCCAGAGATCAAGCATGTGTACCACATCAAACTTTTCAAATAGAGTACAAACATAATGATGATGAAGAAGAAGTAGAGGATATCATTCAACAAGAATCACACATGATAAATCTCAATAGATACTAGTGAAGTAACATCAAAAGAAGAAACTATGGATATTGTATTGCATGCTCTTATGGGGTTAACAAATCATCATACAATCAAGGTACCAGGATTTATTAGGCACAAATGTATATATGTGTTGATTGATTCAGGTAGTACTCATAACTTTATTGACATCAAGACTGCTAAAGCATTGAACTTGCACATTAATTCTTTCACTCAATATAAGTTTCAAGTTTTAATTGTGAATGGAGAAAATGCTCAATGTATTGGTATAACATGAGATTTGTCGAGCTTATTTTGTCCTGTGAACATGAGTATTGTCAAGTCATCCTACATTTGCATGGATTCCATTGCTGAAGCTATCCTCACTAATAGGGGCTTTATCCCTTTATTTAAAAATTTTTAATGGAGATGATCCTAAAATTACTTTCACTTTTCTAGGTACTTGGGATAATGGAAGGGTAATGATTCATTATTTGAAGTCGGCATCAAGACTCTTGTTGAGTTTACAGGCTAGTAGGTAAAATGGAGGTCAATTCACCATGAAAAACATAATTGAAAAGCTGAACTCAAGGAAATTAAAGACAAGGATCTTTGCAAAAAAGTGTGGATGGGCATGCATCGAGCGGAGCTCCCCTCACCCTGGAACAGTTTCATGAAACCTATCATGGAGTTTGTTACTATGGATGACCTTGATAAGGTTTTATGCAATTTTCATATTACTTTCTTTAACCATTTTTGTGATGTCAACCTGGTGAACATTCCCCAATTCCTCTTCAATTCCATAAGCTACACTTTGTAGCACATCCGTAAGAAAAATAGTAACAAGTTGCCTTCCCATAAAGGCCTATTTAAGGTCATGTACAACCATTGTTTGATTCATTTCCCTTAAGGTGTTATCATTCCATCTGCCCCTAAAGCCAAACCTAGCCTTACCTAGTCTAGTATTTCCCAGTCCACTCCTCTGTCCTCTAGCTCTCCTACCCTATCAGCCAAAAATACGGTGATTGTTGAGACTTCGTAATTTGAGGAAAATAGTTAAAAGTGAATATCCCAAGATGAAATGTGTTTGATCCTCTTCGTGCTTGAAAAAAATGGTGTAATAAAATAAATCCTTAATCATCAACTCTAAGGATGATGATAAGGATGCCCCCGATTATTTTCTAAAATAATTTATCATCAACTCTATCTCCAACTGCATGTCCCAAATAGTTGATCTTCATAATGCTCTAAACTTTATCTTCTTCAAGAAGTCCTTTTCTAAGGATAGTGGAAATGTCTCTACTGTCAAGGTGATCATTAAGATTTCTACTGCCTTTGAGGATGATAAATATGAAGATAAATATGTCGATATGGATGAGTCAAATGACAAGCTCCAGGATGTTGGTGTTGAACTTGAAGATGAAGCTTAGGGCTTCCTTTCATGTCGAGGTGTTTTGTTAAAGGGCATCCTCTGTGTCACCCTTAGTTTCTTTTTACTTTTTGTTTAAGGGCATCCTCTGTGATGCTTCTAGTTTTGTGGGATTGCATTCCCTATCCTTGTCTCTTTTCCTTTTGTTGATGGTTTTAGCTTTCTTATTTTGATATAATTAGGTTTTGGGTTCCTATCAAAACCTATTTTTAATAAAGTATTTTAACTAATAAAAAATTATTGGTATAACATCTCTAGTTTTAATAAAAATTATAAGTTACACTTGGAGAGAAACTCTCTTCATTATGAGTTTGGGAAGTTCGAATGTTATTTTGGGTGTTGAATGGTTAGAAAAATAGACATTGTTAGTTTTAACTTTCAAAAACTATTTATGGAATGGAAATAAAATGGGAATACTATTCACCTCCAAGGAATTTGAACTCCACCGTAAAACGCAGTGAGTTCCCACAACATGGAAAAAATATTAAAGAAAGGAGGTTATGGATTCATAGCTGAAAGAAATTGCATGAGTTTCTAGAAGAATTCTATTTCAAGTAACTACTTAACCTTACTCTAAAGTAAACTCCTACTCTAGTTATGTACCAAAGGTGGTACATTTACATGTACCCTAATAATGTAATATACTCTAACATCCCCCTATATTACATTATTTAGGTATTACAGACTTTAGTATTCAATATGGATCTTCATATTTTGAATAGTCTTCAACTCGATGTGGTCCTTTGTATTATCTTTAATTCCCATTTCAATGTATTCCTCCTTGATTTGGTCCCTTTTCTTCTTCTTCTTCTTCTTCTTCTTTATTCTTGTCATTGGAGTCAATACTTTCATAGGTGGACGTCTATGACTTGATTTTTGCAAGAGTATTTCTCTTTTCCTTTGTCCTTTTAATCGTTTTTTAGGTCTTTTATAGAAGCTTTCGAAAAAGCTCTTAAGGCATCATGATAAGATTTTGTGTTAGTAGAAATTGAAGTGCCAATATTGAATGGGGATTAAAATATCTTCTCTAGGTATGATTCATCCAATTTTTTTTTAAATTAGTTCTATCAACCCTCTTTTTTCTGCATTCTCATCCTTGTAACATTTGAATGTAAATAGTGCCATATATAATATGCTACTAAATTCTAAGGGAATTTGAATGTCACTCTTTCCTTATCAATTTTTTTAGTAATTTGAGCATGTAGATAATATTCCATGGTTTCAAGGTTATATTTTAAGGCTTCACTATTTATTTTTCAGGTAAGGTCTAAGTCTCGTTCAGAATTTATAAGTAAATTAATTATTCCAATTTTTATGACACTTGCTCTTTCATTTCTAATAGTGTTGTTAATGTCATTTTTAGTTGTATTCTTTGAGGTAGACATCCTTATAGATCCATAGATAAAAGTTTATGAACTAATGTTTATAAAACCTTTCTTGGATTTAGGTTTTGTAGGCTTCCTTATATCTCCCAAGTAATTTACAATATGTTACAGGCTTTGATAAAATACTTAGCAATAATTATTCCACCTTTTGAGTTGATTTTGTAATATTTTGACAATAATAATCAAATTTTAATTTTACCTTATATCTCATAATGAAGTATGCTCTAATGGAGGTCTTATAGGTGGATTTAGTTTTGTCTCCTTATTATGAGTATGAGACAAATGTGACCAATTAATTCCAAATCTTAATGATGATTAATGAACCTTCTTCTTCTACCTTCAATAATTTAATTATCTAATGTTTGATGTAGGATACCTTATACCTCCCTAATTTGGAATATTAGAAAATAATTGTAATATTTGCAAATCAATTTATCAAGGTTGAAAACCTTATGCCTCCTACTTAGATATTTATAAATCAAGTAATTTTATGATATCTCCTATCTTTACCAAAATTGCTTTCTTTAGTTTCCAAGGTTGATATATCAATGTAATAATAATTAACTTCCAACCTTATAGTATGCACCTTATAACTCCTGAATTAAGAAAAGCAAATATTAACAAATATAGAGCTTTTACCTCTCTTTAACGTATAGTTAGTGAGCTTCTCAATTTGGGCGCTGATGAGAAATCAATGCTCTTATCTAATTGATGATGATGGACTTCTCCTTTAGAATAGTGGTGATATATCCTTCAAAATACGAGCATTCAATGCACTATTTTATCGTTGGCCTTCACTCTAACGGTGCTGATGTTCACCTTGTAATTTGAGCATTCAATAATCAACTTTGATAGCGCTAATATATGACAGTCCTTGACTCTATTTGAAATGATTTTCTGGTCACCTTGCTTTGCTATTCTTCATTGTGTTCTATTACTTCATTGTGTGCTATTACTTTCGTGGTCTTCTATAGTTTTTGGGAACTTAAGTAGATTCAATGTTCCTTTGGATTGAACCATGTGGTGCTATTATCTCGGTTGTTGTTTGTAATTTTATTTTAATGCTCCTTCCTCGAGTGAAAATAAATAATGAATATGCTCTTAATATATAAATTATTATTTATAGCTATCAAGGAATGGGCATTACTATTTGTTGGGTTCCTTCTTTCAATGCTCAAAGATTAGCGTAGCTCCTACTTTTAAGTGATTTCACCTACGCTGGGATTCAAGATGAGTGTGATTATATTTAATGTTTTTTATTCATTGTTCCAAGTGGTACTTGCATGATGTCCTCAATGTTCTTTTATACCTTATGATATATTCTCCAGCTAATGCAAGTTCAATATTTTCTTCAATGCTTCTCTTGGACATTCGATGATGTTATTATCCTTGTTGAAATTTGGTCCCAGTTCAATGTTTGTATGGAACTTTGATGATTGCTATATGGCACTCTTATAGCTAGTAGTTCTTCCACAATACACCTTGGTAATATACCCTTTTATTTATGCTAAATATTTCCTCTCTACTGTAATGTGTTGTCCTTAGTGTTGCATTGGAATGTAATATATGATAGGCGCTTAGTATAGACTTTCATATGGTATACCTCTTACATGGATAATGAGCTCCTTATTTTGTATTTGTATTATGTATATGTATGCTTTTGTGGATGCTTAATGAAATATTTAATATGGTGTCTTTATACACCTCAAAACAAGCACTTTGTTGGCTCTCTACCTTGCTTGAATAATGTTGCTTTTTTTGACCACTTTATAAAAATTCTTGCAAGATATTGGAGTGTCATTAATACACTCAATATTATCCTTAAAATAGTGCAAGAAACTAATGTAAATACTTTTACAATAGTTATAATACAATATTTTAATTTGCACCAATATTTTTGAGATCTTCCAATCTCTTTCTTGCAAGCTTTCTTCCTGCTTTTTGATGAGGTGACTTTCTTCTCCACTCCTTGGAGGAATATTAACCTATAATATGGATTCTCTAGGCCACAATATATTGTAGGTTTTGTGCATCGAATAATGTCTCTAGACACTTTGATATAAGCATATTTTGTGCTCTTTGGTTTTCACCTTAAGTTAACAACCAATGCACATAATAATATTTAAGAGTAGTAAGTTAGACAATCTAGAATAGTGCAATAGTAGTTTCACCTTATTGCTCCTTCAAAGTAACTTGGAATATGCACTAATGATAACTCTTAAAGAACTCTTAAATGTACTATAATATCTGCAACTTAATGTAGTCTTCTTTGTTGTAACTAGATAATAGGAAGATGATATTTTCCTTTATTTTAAAATATATCCAACTCCTATTTTAGTGTGCAGGTAATAAACCTTAACAGAAACTATCTTTGGCACTTCCCTTGAAGACTTTTTAAAATAACATTCCCCTTTCAAATTCTATATTCTAATAAGGTCCTTAATGAAGCTAAGTAATGAATTGAATATAAGTGTTCAATTAATGAACCCTTTGCACCTAAGTTGCTTACCTTTAATAACCTCTAAAGATGGTGGATGTCTTGGTGATTTGATTCACCAAATTGTTGCCTTTAGTCTGCTAAATTTGTAGATCTCCTTGGCTATCTAGAAAAATTTTCTAACTCAACTAATCACAGCTTTCAAAACACTCTAAGCTGCTACCCTGAAACTATAGTAGGTGGCTTCAACTTCTCCTTCAAGATGTACCCTATAAATATAAATTTTTGTAGTTGGGATTTTCCTCCAATAATCCTTAAATATTCTACTGTAGATTTAGTAAACCCCTATCTCTAAAATATATCTTCTTAGCTATAAAAGGTAATCTCTAAATCTCTTGTATTTGGTAGACTTCTTCTATCTATGTTATCCTTCAACCTCCTTGTCTAATTTAAACTTCAAACATGGCCTTCTTCTCAAGAATATAAAAATCTTGAGGTCTTCACTAATCTCCTCTAAAATTTAGCACACTGCTTGCAAAATCCTTCTCCTTTGGGCTTGTTGTCGAATGAAAACAATTATCCCAATTCCTTCACTATCAAGATATTCTCCTTGGTAGTAAATTTCTCTAACAGTTCTTTTGGGAACTCCTTCAATGAGGAAAACCAAGCCTTTTTACTTGTTTTTCCTTGTGATCCCTCCAAGATCTTCAATCTTGTAGCTTATCTGGTATTCTCAATGAGACATTTCCTTCAATATTCTACTATGGAAGTCTTGACAATGAGATCGCTCGGATATCTAGGATCTACTTCTTCTAGAATCTAGAATAAGACCTTGCTAGTCCTTCTTCACTTTTGCAATTTGTAGGCTCCAATGGAGATCACCAACCTCCAATATTCTAAAACTAGGAGTTCTTTAATGGGATCTTCTATGGGTCTCTTGAGCTTCTTCAAGATGATTTATTTAATCTATCATCTATAGTCTCCTATGGATATCACCAATCTCCTATATTCTTTGAACTCTTCTCTGGAGTCTCTTGAATCAGTAATAAGGCTACTATAGATTTTTCTCCTTCTGCAATGCACAGGTCTGCAACAAGACTCCCCTTAGATTCCTAGAATCTCCTCTTCTTTTGTTTGTTGCTTCTTGTGTTGGATTGATTCTAAAGATGATATTATTCCTAGCTAACTATAAGGAGCTTCCTAAATTTCTTTGAATCTCTTTTTTCCTACAATAAAATATTAGGACTGTAATGAAAGAAATTCTAAGTGATGAATATTCACTAGTTGATTTATCAATCTAGTAGAATGAATGTTGAGTCCTAGTCTTCATGAGTTTTTTTGCAACCCTGTGGAAAGAATATAGCCAAATGTAATCTCAAAAATTATGGAATTGAGATTTTCTTCTCTCCTATATATCTCTCATGTGGCTCTCGCTATTCATGTTTGATCTACCATAACTCTAATACCAATGTTAACTTTTGATAATGTATGATATGGGAGAAAGCAATCACAAGATGTAAAATATGAAAAAAATTAAGATAATAGAATTTTACATACACTAAAATATGCTATTAATGGAAAGATACAAAAATAGTACAATGCACAGTAATGGAGGAAATGAACACTCCAAAACTCTAATAGAAACTACATTGTACCTACTCACTACTCTATAGTAATATCACATCTCCTTCATACTTTTTGTATTCATTGTGGGATATTTATATAAGAATATAAGTTGCTCGACCATTATTTTTCCTAACTACCTTTCCTATGACTCATGTACAAGTGGAATCCTTGTACATTTACATCATTGCACATTGACACTTGTGTATTTATTACTTCTTCCTCAAGTAACTACTTAACCTTACTCTAAAGTAAACTCTTAATCTAGTTATGTACCAATGGTAGTACATTTACATGTATCCTAATAATGTAATATACTCTAAAAATTTTAATGGTAGGATTACATGATAAAAGAAAATTTTCTTTGATAAAATGGAGCAAGGAGTGTGATGATATAACTAGCAAAGATCACAATTTAAGATTTCTTATGGATGTAAACTTAGATTTGAGGTGAAAATTACTTTGGATATTGTACAAAGTTATTGAAACACAACTTAAAAAAAATATTCTAATTATGTTGAGCCCAGTGACCCAAGCTTAATATTTATTGCATTCTTGCTACCAAACCGTTTTGCATTATGGAACAAATTAAAAAATCAATTGATCTAGTGATTAAAGACCTAATATGGGTGGTGGGAATCAGAGAAAAAAATTATATTTAGATGGATACTTGGTGTGATATAAAACCACTCATTCTAGATCTTATTTTGAAATCATGGATGAGATTACTTCAAGATAAATATGGTGATAGGGTTTCAAACATTATATACAAGGATTAGGAAGGAATATACAAATGGAAATATTTTTTTACAAGTATATCAAACATTGTTGTTATGAGGTAGTTGAGTAGAAATATAACAATAGTGATTATTTTAAGAAGAGTTGAGGATACATTGATTTGGTAGTTGAATAGCTTAGGAGAATGCACAAAAATAAGCAAATTTAATGTAAAGCACCAACAAAATAGGAATACTAAAATAGTATGGAAAGATATTTTGGATAGCCTGAGCATTCCAGGAGTCAAAATGTTTGTATGGATAGTAGGTCATAGGAAAATATTATCTTGGAATAACCTAATAAAAGATATTTCCATGGTCCCTCACAATTTTTCTATATAAAAAAGAAACGATTATAGACTATCTCTTAGGACATTGTCCAGTAGTTTGGGAACTATGGTAATGGATTCTTAATATGTTTGGTAAATGTATGGTGATGAATCATAGAATTAAAGAATGGTTAAATCAATGGTGGAGGAATTTTAAAAGTGAGGAGTTATAAATAATCTAGGATGTATCAAAAGATACAATAATTTGGATAGTATGACTGAAAATGAACATAGTAATATTTAAAGGAAAGGAAAAAAATCTAGAGGTAATGAAAAGAAATACGTGTAGACAAAAAAACCTAGCCACTTGTCGTCCATCCAAGTTTTCCTGCCATTTCCACCCTTTATTTACATATATAAATATATATATATATATATAAATATTAATATTTTATATATTATATTTTATATATTTAATAAATATATATTTATATAAGTGAATTAATCCCATCCATTCGATTTCACTTAATCCTATCCATCCAACCATATCAATCCATGCCACACCCCAGATTTAATATCCACCCTTCGATATGATTTTATCTCAGCCACACGATTAGTGTCATTGAAACCCTAACATTCCCTAGGTTGGATTATTAATAAGAGCCATTTTGATGGCTCAAAACCTTAGAAATTCATGTCTTGATCATGAATTGAAGTTTGCATCCATGTTCCTTGGAGTATCCAAGTAGTCACATCCTTCGTCCTTGCTTTCTATAGCCCTCACATCCATTACTGCCCCTCTCACCTAATTAGATCTGCTTCTATAATTATTCTCCTCAGTCATCGAATGCCTTTGAGTTCTCCATTTCATTCTTGAACACCTTTGAGCACTTCTCCCTCACCTCCAAGCACCATTGG
This sequence comes from Wollemia nobilis, assembly GCA_028583015.1. NCBI lineage: Eukaryota > Viridiplantae > Streptophyta > Pinopsida > Araucariales > Araucariaceae > Wollemia > Wollemia nobilis. The sequence goes on along the minus strand of JAQPPZ010016917.1, from coordinate 9,396,965 downwards.
GCACCCTCCACCATTCTTGAGCATCGACGGGTATTTCCTGCAGTTGTTGAGTGCTCAAGTATTTTATATCAAAATTATAAAATCCTTCTAGCCCCTGAGCGATGCTAGGGCATCGTCATGCCAATCCACTGCAATTTATTTCATCAAATCAGAGAACAAAATATAAGCAAGGTAAATATTTTTATTGTTATTTCATTCCATGCATTTTTAGTTTTTGTTCATGTTATTTACATCATAAAGGTAGGGTTTTGTATTGATTATAGAGGGTCTCACATTGTGGATCCCTCATAGTTGCTACTAAACCATTTGTTATTTTATTTTGTGTAGATCTAGAAGTGTTACATTAGCATTGGAAAACTTCTTAAGCTAGAGTGATCTGACATCGGATAACTAGAATCCCACTCACTTTACTGAGAGCAGATATGCATTTTGATACACCACCAACATTGTTTTGATAGGATTTCGAAGAACCCTAGATATTGTAAAATATGTATCAAAGAATTCAAGGATTCTTATTATAACAATGGAGTTTTGAAGCTCCCCCTATTAATATAAAATTATTCATTGTGCAATATTGTATTTTTGAGTTCAATTTATATCTTGTTATTTGGTGTTGCATTTTTGTCTTCACAAATGGTGATCATGGTGGGACCCACTAAGGGTTTCTTTTTTTATTTGCTTTGCTAATTTATTTGCTATTTTCTATCTTGTTTTGTAGGATTTTTAGAGGCACAAATCAAGCATTTTTCACTGGTTAGGGTTTCTAAGGACTTCCATGAAGTTGAAAAAAGTGCACGAACACCCGGTGGTGCTTGAGGGCAATCCAAAAATACCCATGTGTGTTTAAAAATACCTAGAGGTATTTTACAGAGAGTTGGATCAGAAACATAGGTTGTTCTATAAGTATACTGTTAAAGCCCTAACTTTTTTGTTTACATATTCTGGCAATATTACGTTTTTGTTTTAGATTTTTAATCTAGAAAGAACATCATTAATTAATCTGGGTTCAGATTAGTCATTTACATTCATCCACAGTTTTTATTTGAAGTTTTTGGTTTTTTGTTGTATTCACAAATTGAAAAATATTACATTATGATTTCATGTGAATTAAAAAAATTGCATAATTAGTTTACATTATAGGGTTAGGGATTCCTATTTTTTAGGTATAATTAGTAACATTATTCAAATACCAAAAGTATCCTCATACTTGGATGATTCCATATACAGGAGTAGACGAACCTCCCATCTGTCTAGAGCGAGTTTTAAGCAGTGTATTCTACATCCTTTAGAAAAATTGGTATTTTGGGTAGTGGCTTCTAATTTAGACTATCGAAAGTAGTTATATTTATAACATTGTATGAACACAATAGCAAATCAGAAATTTTAAAAATAATCACACATTGCATGATTCACATTTAACAATAGTGGCTGGATTTCATCACCAACCATTGCTTGATATTTGGTGACAGTGGCTTTCATCTCCATCCACTAATCTCTGCCCTTAGAAACCTTAGGTCACCCTCAAGCAAACTTTCTATATTTTATGACCAACAAGAATCTCGTTACCTAACCTTAGCCATAGTTTTTACCTTTCTTTGGTTAATTTAGATTAGCACATTTGAAACACACAATATCAAAACCTAAGAAAATAAACTCACATTAAAATGAGATAATAAATGAATGAGGTAAGACACATGTGTTAAACAAACTTAGTATTGATTGTTTATTTTTCTTGTGAAATTTAAATTTTGTGTTTCATTTACTGCATAATCTGTATTTTGGTTTTTTTTGCTTTATGTTCTGAACAAGAAAACAAAAGAAAGCATTAAATCAATATAATTCAATGTAACCTTCATCCACCTTCCCCACCACTTCTGTGGTATATTCCCTAAATGTGACATAGGTAGATTTATCTGTAGGTCCCTCACATTCCTCGTCACCTATAGCCTCTCATATGGTTATTCCTCAAATAGAGTCAATCTCATAAACCATTGATCACCATATTACCCACATATACATGGCATGATTAGAAGCTCTCATGAAGTCTTCTAACTATGTCTTAGAGTCATTACCCAACTCACCTAGATAGGATCCTACTTTACAGTAGGAACTTGTTTATTCCTAGCCACCATCCAACTTTACCCAGGTGTATACTAACCCTCTATTTGAGGCATCAGTTGCATCTTCCTCTCACATGTCCATTCCCCAACCCTCATGTTATCCTAGCACTTTATACACATCCACATACACTAACCCCTTGTATGAAGCACATGTAAATACTGCTTCACAAATTTTAGCCTCCTAAGTTACCTACCAAGTGTAACTTGTCCCTAGCCACATCTTCTATACCATCTACTTCCATACCCTCCACTTTTGATAGAGAAATTAATGAGGTATGGGAACACTTGAACAAATTTCTTATGTAGTGTCAAAATAATCAACAACAAGTGCAAGTGAACCCTAAAATTTTACCAAAATCTACTCAGATTGTCCTCATTAACTAGGGTCCATCATGGACACCACATTCTTTTGTGGTTTCTATCCCTATTTCTCCACCAATTCATACAAATACCCGTCCTATTTCCATTAGCCAACCCATCCATAACCCTCATACATCTATCCCATTCCAAAATTCTCCATATTTTCATCATCAGTCTCCCATACATTAATTTCCATAAAATTCACCTAGTCATCATCATCAATATCATCATCATTTGGTCACCCCACAACATTTTTCCACCCCAAATCAAAATCATCAGGTAATTTAGGGCTTCCACATTCCTAAAGAAGACCCTCGAATTAAGGCCATGCAAAAATAGATAGATCAATTGATATAATATACTCATGTTTTGACAAATCAGAAACCAACCTTACATCAATTGATCAACCAAACCATTCATCCTTCGATATCATCATCACCATATCCAATAGATTTCATGGTACCTAAGTTTGATAAATTCAAGGGAAATGAGGATCCCAAGGAGCATGTGAGCATGTTTGTACACTTATGTTTTAGAATCCAAAATGACAATGCTCTCATGCTTAAAATATTTCCTCAAACATTAGGAGGAGATGCCATAGAGTGGTATAATCAATTACCCAATCATAGTATTTACACTTTTGAACAATTAGTTGACCAATTCTTTGAGTTTTTAATCCTAAATGTTAGAAATAATGTCTCATTGTCTGATGTCTATGCTTTAAGACACCATGATGATGAGTCTAACTACAACTTTGGAAATCGTTGGAGGTTTTCATTACCAAGTTGCCATTCACCCTATCAATGGATAAGCTAATCAAACTATTCACCAAGAGTTTTTTAAAACTTATCTCTTGGATGATTCAACTACAAACTTATCTTTCATTTGAATAAGCTTTAGCTCAAGCTAGTGTCATTGAGGAAATAAAAATCCAAGAAGGTATACTTAAGCCTAAGAAAAAGGAATGGCAAAATAAGGGCCAATATAAAAGCAACTATTTTGGCCAACAAAAATCAACACAAGCTACCCCATCCAGTCATCCCAATCATGTTAATAAAGTGGTTATGAGCTAGCCGATAATGGGTCAATAACAATCAGTGCAATAACCATCGCAACAAATTGCTTATCATGTAGTACCCTCGATAACTCAAACCATTCAAAACATAGTGCTAGCTGTAGAAACCATCCCTCGTAATAGTCTATCTGATAAAATCACCAATACACTCCTTTAGCTGAGTCATATGCTTCCTTTTTTCGATGGTTGTATGAGATAAATAAAATTTCTTTACCCAAAATAAGATTGGATGATCTCGCTAAACATAGTAAACACTTTTGAGAACATTTATTTTGTACTTACCATAGGCAAAATGGGCATGACATTAAAAATTGCCATACATTTAAGGACATAGTGCAAGACTTTATTGACTTGGGGGAAATCAAGCTTGATAACCCCCTGGCTCAACAAAATCAAAACCTTGGTATTTTTCAAATACCACTTCCCCATCATGAGGAGGTGCAACAAAATATAGGAGGAGCTAACACCAAAAATCCTCCTAATCAAGTCAATCATGTCCAAAAATACCAAGTGTCTGTAGGGGCCATCCATGTGGTCAGTAGATATCAAATAAACAATCAACAAAATACAAGGAAACCACCTTAAGCAAGTGCGTCACAACTTCCCACATCACCTCCCATTAAAATTTCCCCCAATCCTTCATCGCCAATCAATATCCCTAGCCAATCAAATCCTCCAAAACCCCCAATAAATCATCCACCATAACCAGTCATCTTATTGAGTAGATGGTTAACCACAAGTCTAAATATGGCTTACGCCAAATTGTTAATTTATGAGTTAATTCAACAATCTCCCCCACATCATGAGGCATTAATGGATATTCTAAAATCCATAGAACTACAATCTCAAGATTCTAATACCTTCAACAAATTTATAGGGAGAATCCAAACATGCATAGATCCTTCCATCACATTCTATGACTTTGATATTAAGCCAATCTCATCAGACTCAGTAGACCCTCCATTGCATATCATGGCTCTAATTGAAAAGAATCCATTTAAAATATTCCTAATTGACACCGAATTCTCTATAAATATCATCACCACATCCACTCTTCATCATATTAACCTTCCTCCATATCATATCACCAAGTTATAATTTACCCTAAAATAATTAAATAATTATTTATATTCCATAATTGGCACTATTGTTTTTCCCATTGAAGTAGGGGTCAAAACATTGCATATTATGTTTCACATCTTGGAAGGATCCATGGTGTACAATGTACTTCTTGGAAGACCTTGGATGAGAGAAATGAAATGTGTCCCTTCCATTTTATATCAATTTTTGAAATATGTTCATGAGGGACAAGTACATTGCATACCAATGGATGTTGAACCTTTTAAGTATTGAAATTTTATTTCAAATCTTTATGAGTCCATGCTTCCTTCCACTCACCTTTTTCTATCACCATCAACCAATCTATCTACCACACCACCAATTTCTTCATCAAAGGCCCCCATGCCTGATGAGGCTTGAAAATGCCTCATTTTTACACTATGTTTGACTGCCATATGACTAAAAATGACAAAGTTAAATTCCAAATATTTTATTATAATATATATTTATTAAGTGTTTGCTTAATTTTATGTTTGGAACATTATACCCTTGTTTTGACTATTTTCATCATTATATGCACTATTTCAGTTGATTAAGTAGAAAATAAAAAAAATGAAGTAAAATTACACTCTTATGGCATGAACAGATTCCTCTTATCAAGAACTACAACTTTTATTTTTGAAGAAAGTCAATCTGAGTTGTAGATAAAAAGTTATGAAGGTTTCATCATGTTCATGCCTCAGTCTTTTCTGGAGTTGTTAACAGGTGCAAATCTGCATTAAGGGTAACATTGGCAAATCTACTGAGAATAATCCAAAGTGAGTTAAGGTACCAAATTCTTAAAAATGGTACTTAATAGTATATAGAAAACATGACCCAAATTTTAAGGCATATGGACAAGTAATCTAGAAGTTATGGGCCTACAAAATGATAGTTTCACACTTTTTGACAGCTAAAAATTCTGGTGAAAATCTATGTTAGAGGCCAACTTGACAGTGATGCTAGGAGAAATTTCTGAAGATTTAAGAGCTGAAAATTGAACCAAGTGTATTTCATACAACCAAGAACACGTGGATACAATTTGGTATACATTGGATTTATGAGTAACATGTTATGAGCACTCCAAAAGGGCAGTTGGGCATGTTTTGACAGCTAGAAAAATAGGATTTTCCATACAAATTCCAACAAGTTGACATTGAATGGCAAGGCATGGAATTCACAATGGAGAAGGATAAAATCTATTGAAATCAGTTCCTAAGAGATAAACCAATTGAGAAAATCAACTGATATCACCTTAATACCACACAGTTAGTCAATCCGAAGATCCTCGGATTGAGTAGACATCTTTGGATTGACAGAATGCAGTTTCTTCATATTGAGCCTGTTATTTTTGGATTGACAGTAGAAAGTGCTTTTCAAATTTTTTACTATTTTCTAATGATGGAAAAATGGAAAGAAGGTTGAGAAGGTTAAGGGAAAATATCCTCCATCTGTCTTTGTCGTCCTTGCCATACAAAAGCCACTATTCATAGGAAAAGATCAATTGATCCTCTTCGAGGATAAAACCAAGAAATGATGCAGCATAATAGGAATTGATCTACAGGATAGGAATAGTATATTTTTTGTTTGTAAATAAATCTATGCATCTATAAAATGATAGCTCCCATGTCGTTTGAGCTTAAGGAGAATAAGTAATAGAAAAATAGGTAGTTTTCATCTTTGTAATAGTCTGCAGTAGAGAACTGTAATGCCATTTTCAGAGTAATAAATTGTAGTTCTTTTGTCAGATTTTGTTCTGATTTTTAATTAGTTAAGAAGTTTTTTTCACCTCCTTCTAGATCAGGAAGTATGGGCCCAATTTCAGATCTAGAAGGATGGATTTTATGGCAAGTTTTAATCTATAATTTTGCTGCAACATAATTAACAGATTGCTTGTTAGATTTCATTTTCTTGTTTTTATTTTGTATTATGTGATTGATGTTTTCTATTATGTTTGTGTATAGTATTTTTGTGTGTGTCAACTAACAAATTAGATTAAACATTTATTTCTTTTTTCTTTTGCTTTCCGTGTTCTATTATTTTTATGTTTCAAAAGCTTTCAATTTTCAACAGATTTTATTTTGTTGTCAGTTCCTGTAGCAGAATCTTGACGACCTTTTGTGGCAGGGCATTGACAGGTGTTTCATTTCCAAGCATCACTTCTATTCTGCAAGAGTAAACTAGGTTTCAATTTTACAAGTGTAATTTAGGATTTCACTTCAGCAACATTTCAATTTAGCAATTTCAATTATGTTATTTCAAATCTACAAAAGTAGATTAGATTTCAATTCAACAATTTCAATTTTTGCAATTTTAGTTAACTTTAATTTTTTGAACTTAGAATTATATTTTATTTCTTGCAAGTTTTTGTTCTAAATATTAAGTTTAGTGTGACACCAAAAGGCTAAACCAAATTTGTTTCACCCAATAATTGCTTGAAATATGAATGCCTAAATTGTACTCTGCCCTAATCTTCTATCGTAGACAGCCTTGGACACCACCCTGGATTGATAAATCATTAATATTAAATGATAGGATTAACGACACTCATCATTTTGGCATCTTTGTCAGGGATCATAGTTTTGTTAAAGGGTAAAAGTAGTCAAATAATTATTATTGTGCTAAGTTATGAAGTTCAAAGTAAAATCTAAATGTAATAGCTAGTATAAATAATAATTATTGATAGTTGCATTTTAGTCCATTTAGAAAATAAGCAACCACAGGAAGGTAATCTTCACACTTGAGGGTTAAATTGCTTATGTTTGAAATTATTGATAAAAATTGAAAGAATTCATCATCCTCATTATCAGGAAACATAAGATCTCTTAAAATATTTAGAAGATCCATTTGCTAGTACTACCCTTTTTATATCAATATCATCATGGTAGTATAAATAAATTTGTACTAGGTGTTGGGAAGATATCATGGTAGATATACAAGATTATCCCTTGAAAAAAATAGCCATATCAGCTACATGTAGCATTTGTTCACAGGGACATATCATTGATGAATGTCATTTACTTCCACAACTCAGAGATGTAAAATTTATTGCTTAGTATGAATTCTTCTCAAAAAGAGATCCCAACAAAAACAAATTGGGCAAGTAAATCAACCACCACCTTCAGCCTAACCTATGGCCAAGATGAATAATACAAGACAGGCAACCCTTGTCTATGTAAGCTGAATCTATTAAAAAAAATTACAAAACTTTTGCACAATCAAAATAGAAGTTTACAGCTTAACGGTGATCCTAGAGTTTTGCTATTATTGCTTAAATATTGTTAGGGTTTTACCACACTAAACCGCAACCTAGCAATTCTTAGCCTACACAGACAATAGTTGATCTCATTAGAGGTGATCCTACCTGAAAATTAGTTGATATGCTAAAGTTATACACTTATTGTCTTATTGTGCAAACCAAAAAATATTTTTTTCAGCCCAACCTATGATCAGTCTAAACAATACAGGATATGCATCCCCTGTCTATGTAGCTAAATCTGGTAAAAAAAGAAAAACCTGCAGGAAATGTTATTGACTTCAGCAACATCCAACTATGCTCAAACAAGAACTTAGCTAAGCTTTAAAAGATAAAATTCAATAGAGATACACAAAAACCCTTTAGTTCAGACATAGAAATCAACCTTGGATAAAGGAGAAAAACTAGAAAATATGCACATAGAAAATTTACTTCCATTAAGGATAAAATTTGTCCTCCTAAAGAATGAAACAAACTAAAGTACAACCAAGGAAATTCTTGAACATTATTGGTCGGTTGACTTATGAACAAAAAGCAAAATTGTTTGTTGTTTTGAAACAATATTTCAATCCCTTTGCATGGAATTACAAGGGTATGTCAATATTTCATCTTGATGTATACACTTAACATATTTGAGAATTGGTATTGAATTATTTCAAGTACATATTGACAAGATTTTGCAGATTAGGAGGCATGGACAAACACTTGATTGAAGAAATTTTCAGAATAAAGTAGTGTTTCTTTTTTCAATTGGTGATTCATAGAGGAATTTAGTGGTGAATGTATATTGCCTTCGGGTATACCATGCACCATTAACTAAGGAGGATTTCTTGAGGTGAATAATTGTATTTACATAGAATAGAGGAGAATTTCTCTTCCATGTCAGATTCAGAGTGATGATAAAAGTTTGATGAAAAAAATGAAAAAAAAAATGAATAATTCAATAGTGAATACGTCCTTAAGGTGCTGTTGAGTTGGCTTCCATGAAATTTTTTTTTTCGGTGTGCATTGCCTTTTTTATCCACCCATCATTGTTCCACCATTGTACAAATCTCACACTGCTCATGTGTATATTTATGTTTTCAGATAGCTTACTAACAATCATCAGAAGCAACTTGTAAGGTGCATGATTAATTTTTATGACAGTAAGGTATGTGTTTCTTGCATTTAAGTCATAGTAAGCATTTAGCATTTAATATATGATAATCGGTATTTGGCATAAATTATTCATACAATATTACCAAGTTGAAAATGAAACATGATCAAAATGTCAAGAAACATCCCCTTCTGCCCTTAGTTGCATGAGAACTTCAAAACTATACAAAAACCTGATTTTGGGACAAACATGGCAAAAATTCTATCTCAATTAGTAGGGCAGGTTTCAAAAGTAGGACTACAAGTTTATCTCACAATTGGCTCATAAATTTGAGGAAGAAAATCTAGAAAATGCACCTAAAGATTCAGTTTTACTACTGCTGCAATAAAATATCAATATACAAAATGAAAAATATCATCTAAACAAAAGGATAGAGAGGGGATTTTTGATGTTATGGAAGGCTTATACACACTATATATGGGCCCTTAAAATAATCTGTAGCTAACTTTTGCATATGAGGTCATTTCTTCATTTTTTGATGCATCTTCGAAATAAGTAGGATATCTTCGGAATGAGCAGGATATCTTTGAAATGAGCAGAAACTATACTAGAATTGTTGAAAATGTTGTAGAATAGCAAAAAGAGTAGGGCACATCAAATATTAAGGTTCCTAAAGCTCAAAATCATCTCACCACAAGTAGTCCATCCCTCCAAAAAGATTCAAATTCAAATTTTATGTCAATTTTGCTTCAAAAGTGCAAAAATAACAAAATAGACATGGAGTAAACAAAAGGATGGAGAAGGAATTTCTTATATTATGGAATTCTTACACCCTATAATATGGTTCCACAACATAATTTGTAGCAAACCTTTGAAAAATATGTCATTTTTGCATTTTTTGATGCATCTTCGGAATGAGCATGATATCTTCAAAATGAGCAGAAACTATACCATAATTGTTGAAATACTACAAAATAGAAAAAAGAGTAGGTCACATCAAATATTAAGGTTCCTAAAGCTCAAAATCATCTCACCACAAGTAGTCCATCCCTCCAAAAAGATTCAAATTCAAATTTTATGTCAATTTTGCTTCAAAAGTGCAAAAATAACAAAATAGACATGGAGTAAACAAAAGGATGGAGAAGGAATTTTTGATATTATGGAATGCTTACACCCTATAATATGGTTCCACAACATAATCTGTAGCAAACCTTTGAAAAATATGTCATTTTTGCATTTTCTGATGCATCTTCGGAATGAGCAGGATATCTTTGAAATGAGCAGAAACTGTACCAAAATTGCTAAAATTACTACAGAATAGCAAAAAAAGTAGGGTACATCAAATATTGAGGTTCCTAAGGCTATACCACATGTAAGTACATCTCTCAAGCATTTCAAAATCAAAATTTTATTAATTTTGTTCAAAAGGTGCAAACAACAAGAATAGGCATTCAAGCTAAAATATTGTTAAGAACATAAAATTCCACCAGTAGTAGTGCATCTACCAAATATGGTTCCACAATAAGGCTATTTTAAGATGAGTCACATGATACCAAGCCTTTAAGAGGTGCCTTGCAACACTAAAACTTGTAGAAGGGCAAAAAAAGAGTTACAATTGCAGTAATTACAAAAATTGCAATATGAAGGACGAAAGTGTAGAAGTAAAAAAGTTGCAAGTTGCAAATGAAAAAAAAAAAACTAGAAAAAAAAGAAAAGAGCAAAATAAAAAAATTGAAAAAAATTGATTGACTTTTTTTTTTGCAAGGTTGTAAAAAAATGAAATACATGTGCTTAAATTGCAATATACTTGGTGTAGTGTAGCAAGGAGCAATTTCTCAAGTATCACAGGGCAAAGGATATTTTTCACAAAGATAAAACCAGCATATTACAATGGCCTCCTAGGATGCATGAGGGCATGGATCAGTTCAAGCAAGGGGGAATGATGAGGCCTAAAAATGTCTCATTTTCACACTATTTTTTACTGCCATATTACTAAATATGATAAAGTTAAAGGCCAAATAGTTGATTAGAATATATATTTGTTAAGTGTTTTCATGATTTTATGTTTAGAACATTATACCCCTGTTTTGACTATTTTTAGCATTTTATGCACTGTTTCAGTTGATTAAGTAGAAAATAAAAAATGTAGTAAAATTACATTATGATGGCCTAAACAGATTCCTCTTATCAAGAACTACAACTTTATTTTTTGAAGCAATTCAATCTGAGTTGTAGATAAAAATTTATGAAGGTTTCATGATGTTCATGCCTTAGTCTTTTCTGAAGTTGTTAACAGGTGCAAATCTGCATTAAAGGTAACATTGGAAAATCTACTGAGAATGCTCAAAAGTGATTTAAGATACTAAATTCATATAAATGGTACCTCATAGTACAAATAACACATGAACCAAATTTTAAGGCATATGGACAAGTAATCTGGATGTTATGGGGTCTGCAAAATGATAGTTTCACACTTTTTAATAGCTAGAAATTTAGGTAAAAAATTATGTTAGAGGTCAACTTGACAATGATGCTAGGAGTAAATCCTGAAGAGTTAAGAGCTAAAAATTTAACCAAGTGTATTTAATACAACCAAGAACATGTGGATACAATTTGGTATACATTGGAGTTATGAGGAACAAGTTATGAGCACTCCAAAAGGGCAACTAGGCATGTTTTGATAGCTGAAAAAACATGATTTTCCATACAAATTCCAGCAAGTTGACATTGAATGGCAAGGCATGGAATTCACACATAGAGAAGGATAAAAGCTATTGTAATAATTTCCTGAGAGATAACCCACCTGAGATCACATGAATATCACACAGTTAGTTAATCCGAAGATCTTCGGATTGAGTAGACATCTTCAGATTGATAGAATGCAATTTCTTCGGATTGAGTCAGTTATCTTCGAATTGAAAGCAGAAAGTGCTTTTTGACTATTTTTGACGATGGAAAAAGGGAAATAAGGTTGAGAAAGTTAAGGGAAAATATCCCCCAGCTGTCTTTGTCATCCTTGCCATCCAAAAGCCACCATTCATAGGAAAAGATAAATTGATCCTCTTCTAGGATAAAACCAAGAAATGCTGCAGCATAATAGGAATTGATCTACAGGATAGGAATAGTATATTTTTTGTTTGTAAATAAATATTATGCATCTATAAAATGATAGCTCCCATATCGGTTGAGCTTAAGGATAAGTAATAGAAAAATAGGCAGTTTTCAGCTTTGTAACAATCCGTAGTAGTAGAACTGTAATATCATTTTTAGAGTAATAAATTGTAGTTATTTTGTCAGATTTTGTTCTGATTTTTAATTAGTTAAGGAGTATTTTTCACCTCCTTCTAGATAAGAAAGTATGGGCCCACTTTTAGATCTAGAAGGAGGGATTTTATGGCAGGTTTTAATCTATAATTTTGCCACAACATAATTAATAGATTACTTGCCAGATTTTATTTTCTTGTTTTTATTTTGTATTATGTGATTGATGTTTTCTATTATGTTTGTATATAGAATTTTTGTGTGTGTAAGCTAACAAATTAGATTAAACATTTATTTCTTGTTTCCTTTTCTTTCCATGTTTTGTTATTTTTATGTTTCAGCAGCTTTCAATTTCCAGCAAATTTCATTTTGCTGTCAATTCCTATAGCAAAAGCTTGACAACATTTTGTGGCAAGGTATTGATAGGTGTTTCATTTCCAAGCATCACTTCTATTCTGCAAGAGTAAACTACGTTTCAATTTTATAAGTGTAATTTAGGATTTCATTTTAGCAACATTTTAATTTAGCATTTCAATTATGTTATTTCAAATCTACAAAAGTAGATTAGATTTCAATTCAGTAATTTCAATTCCTGCAATTTAGTTAACTTTAATTTTCTGACCTTAGAATTAGATTTTATTTATTTCAAGTTTCTATTCTATAGGAGGGATAGTGTGACACCAAAAAGCTAAACCAAATCTATTTCACCCAATAATTGCTTGAAATCTGAATGCCTGAATTGTACTCTGCTCTAACATTCTATCATAGATAGCCTTGGACACCACCCTAGATTGATAAATCATTGAGATTAAATGATGGGATTAATGACACTCATCAATGCCTAAGGAGATCCCTATCAACAATCCACATCAATATTTCATGCCCCTATCATCTTCGTAATTGACTACATGCACATGTGGTCACAATCAATCCACATCATCAACATCCTTGCCATCCATGTCATCATCATCCATTTAGAAAACTTTACAATCCAATCCATACCTCTCACCTAATGTTTCACAAGTTTATTTTATGTGTTGCGAGACATCTCCATATTCATCATTACCCGAGCCATCATCCAACCATGGTCCTTCCATATTTTCCCAAGTCGAGGTCCACCTCACTAATCTCGGTATTGGTGAATATGTGGTCCAAGACATAACTATCGTGTTGCTCACCATTCCTAATGCTAAGGATTTCGGTCACCTACGTGACCCACCTTTATCCATAGGAGCAGTATATGACATGGGTTCAACTTCAAATAGCATAAATGTTGTGTATGGAGGGATTGATTCTTCATAAAATATAGATCCCCTAGAGTAACCAACACTTGCCAACATTCCAAACATGTCATGATTTCCATCCTGCTATTTTCACATAGTCAATTGGTAAGTTCATGGCCTAGGATTGTATGAACAGGAAGTGCTTCAACCTATTTATGTTCCATATCAAGAAGTGCATGACAGTTCAGGTTTAGGTTACCACCCACTTTCCACAACCTCTTCTCTTGAGAAATATTTTCAAAGGCTTAATATTAATTCAGATGAATAAACCTTCCATGTCGACCATTCTAATGATGAAATATATGAATAATTTAAACTTATGTTGATAGTTTTGGATGAATTTGAAGAAGAATCAAAGCCCATCATTCCCCATACTGAACAAGATGAGTTTTATCCCAACATGTTCCCCATCATGATCCCATATTTCGCTTGATTCTCCCACAAGAGTGAGCCTTACCTACTGGTGAACCACCACCTCCATTCTATTAAGCCATTTCATAATACAACCTTGTAACATATGTACATAATACAAAAATAGTGGTTTTTACCACTACCAAAAAATAAAACTAAAATAAAAAATCAACAAAAAATATTTTTTTCTTTTTAGCATTACATGTATATATAATTTAGTTAAATGCATTTATTTGTGTTGCTTGTTGTTTTCTAGGTTAATCAAGCTCCTAGCACCAATTCTTAGGTTCCATCCATTTCATTTAACCTTATCCACTTTTCCCATAAGTCAACATGAATTCTATTGATTTATTTACCCCATTCCATAATCCAAATGATCAGGTTAAACCAATTCTAATTGACATAAGTCTTATCAATATAGACTGGATTTCCTTGCCTACATCCTTTTTTGAGTTTGTCTTATTCAAGGAATTGTTAAGGGCTTCTGCAAACTACATTCCTTCATCTCCTCCGCATTCGCCTTCACCTTCACCTTAGAATCTTAAGGTTTTACAGGCAGACATAGATGAGGATAGGTCAGAATATTTTGATGAAATATTAGAAGAAATTCATCTGATACCTATGCCCTATCAACTTGAGTAAGGTTCCCACATGTCCATTGAAGATACTATCAATGTGGACCTTAGTTCAAACAAGGAAAACCCCTAAATTATCAAGATTGGAAAAATCTTATTAGTCGATGAACAAGAGTAATTAATTACTCTCTTCAAGAGGAAGAAGGGTATATTTGCATGGTCCTATAAGGATGCCTGATATTTACCCTAGTTTGGTTATCCATAATCTCACCTTACAGCTTGATGCTAAGCTGATTAAATAAAAACTTAGGAGAATGCATCCTATCGTGGCCCTCTTGGTAAAAATAGAGCTTCAAAAACTCTTAGATGTGAACTTCATAGTTCCTATCGACTATCCTGAGTGGATTTCAAATATGGTACCCATCTAGAAGCCTAACGGGGTGATACATATTTGCATTGACTTTCAAGATCTCAAAAAAGTGTATCCTAAGGATGAATTTCCTCTCCCAAACATTGATACTCTTGTCAACACCTGCGCTAGCCATGAAATGTTTTCACTCATGGATGGTTTTTAAGGATACAACCAAATTTAAATAAATCCTAATGACCAAAATAAAACAACATTAACCACACCTTGGGGAACATTTTGTTACAAGGTGATGCCCTTTTCCCTCAAAAATATAGGCACCACTTATTAACATGCCATGATATACATTTTCCATGACTACATGCATAATATTATCGAATATTATGTGGATGATCTCTTGGATAAATCTAAAACTCTAAAAAAGCACATTGGTGTATTGGAGAAAGTTTTTGATCGACTTCTAGAGTATAATGTAAGGTTGAACCTCAAGAAATGTGTCTTTGGTGTTACCTCAGAAAAACTTCTAGGATCCATTATCTCCAAAATAGGCATTGATGTGGACCCAAACAAGGTCAAGGTCATCATGGAGATGTCTCCCCCAACTAACTTAAAGGAATTGTGTAGTTTACAAGTAAATATTCAATCAATCCATCATTTTATTCAATCACCTACTAAAAAATGGTGTGCTATTCTCTTGGACATATGAATGGCAAATAGCCTTTGATGACATTAAGCAATACCTATCTTCTCCACCAGTATTAGCTCCTCCTCATCTGGGGGTCCCTTTCTATATTTATATTTCAGCCACAAACTTTTCATTAGGGACAATGCTTGCACAAAAGAACGAACAAAATTGAGAATAAGTTGTCCATTACACTAGTTGAACATTGGTAAGCTATGAAACTAGATACGCTTATGTAGAAAAACTATGCTTAGCAATGATTTTCACCAATAAAAAACTTTGATATTACATGCTTAGTCACACAACATATATTATAGCTAGAGAAAATCCTCTGCATTATATTATGTCTCACAATTACAACAAAACCTGCACCACTAAATAGATAATTCTCCTTACTAAATTAGATCTTGAATTCATTAGTCAAAAATACATTAAAGGTCAGATAATAGCCGATCAACTTGTAGAAGCTCCACTACCTAGTGATCATCCTTTGATTATTGATCTCCCAAATGATTTGGTATTTGTTGTCACCGAATAATAAGATGTCATTCTAGAGGAAGATGTCGATATCACATTATTCTTTGATGGATCTAAGTGAATGAAATATCAAGGTATTGGATTCATTTTTCATACACCCTAGGGGGTACCTATTCCCTTATCATTCAAACTCGACTTCCAATGCATAAACAACACTACATAGTATGAAGCCATAATACTAGGTCTTCAATCAGCTATATCTATGAGCATTAAGCATATTAGGATATTTGGGGATTGTTAACTTGTTGTTAAGAAAATCAATGGAGAATACTAATGCAAAGAACCTACCATTAAGTTTTACCATGAAGTAGTAATGAAATTGATCTCTAAGTTTGATTGGTATGAAATCAATAGTTTACCACGTTCGACTAATATATTTATAGATGTGATGGCCTATCTTGGATCATTGATTACAAAAGACTCATTTGGAGAGGTACAACCCCTTATTATTTCAATGGTCCCTAAATCTACAATTGTTCATGCTGAATCTAAAGATAAAAATGATGTTTGATTTATCCAATAGAATCCAAATGAGCCTTGGTCAAGAAAAATAGTAGCTTTTCTCAAGTTTGGAACACTCCCATCTGACATGTCTCAAATTGCTAAACATACCTTCAAGCAAAAAGTATCTTGTTTTATTCTCTTGGAGAATGTGTTGTATAAACATGGTTATAATGAAGTTCTCCTTCATTGTCTCGAGTCAAGTGAGGTACAAAGAGCCATAGATGAAGCCCATGATGGTACTTGTGGTGGTTATTTTAGTGGAATGGCCATTGCAAAGTGTATTTTATGCATGGGTTATTACTGGCCCATAATGGAATGTGATTGTTACACTTAAGTTAAACATTACAAGAAATATCAAGAACATGCTAATTTAACTCATGTACCATCACAAGACTTACAACCTATTCAAAGCCTTTGGCCCTTCTCACAATGGGGTCTAAATATAATAAGAAAAAAATTTCTCCCTTCCACAAGACAACATACATTCATCATCACATCCACTGAATACTTCACAAAGTGGGTTGAAGTAATTCCTCTAACGAGTACAATAGGACCTAGAATTATGGATTTTATACTTCACCACATCATTTGTCATTTTGGTATTCCCTTGAAAATCATTTTTGACAATGGCAAGTATTTCAAGAACAAGGACGATCGAGAACTTTACGAGAAATATAACATTCGAATCAATTTCTTGACTCCTTATTACCCACAAGTAAATGGATAAGATGAAGCTTCCAATAAGACCTTAATTACTATTCTCAAGAAATTTGTTAAATAAAATCATAGATATTGGCATACACAACTTCCCTTGGCATTATGGGCTTATTGAACAAGCATCTGCACACCTAAAGGGGCAACACCATTTTTATTGTTCTATGGAGCCAAATAAATCATACCTCTTGAGCTTGAGATACCCTCCTTACGAATTTCTTTGTAGGAATTCATAGATGATGACACTACTAGACAAGCACGTCTTGACCAACTCACACTTATTTATGAGAGGCGATTCAATGCTTTAGAGAATTTACAAGTTTATCAAGACTGCATAAAGTGTTCTTAAAATGCCAAAGTTCATCTACATGAATTCCAAGTAGGAAATCTTGTCCTTAAAGAGAACAAATAAAACACCAATGCATTACTGCATCTTCATGATAAATTCATGGCTAATTGGTTGGGTCCTTACATTGTTACGCAAAGAGTGGGTAACGATACTTATAGGCTTGCCAGTCTAGAGGGAGAGGAAGAACCCAAACCACTTAATGTTATACACTTGAGAGAATTCTATGTGTGATTTGAGTTATATATATATGGCTAATACATAAAATGTTTGCATACATTTCATTCACAACATTGCATTTCCTTTGCATATACGCTTCATTCTAAAAACAACGCATTAACACATATTTCATATTGCATTCACATCCACATTCACATGTCATATTAGGGATCATTTATTAAGTTCATGGTTTTAATTGCCCCAGCAAAAGTAATGTTGCATTAATCAGGGGCACCTTCACAATATCATCCACACAATTCTACCAATTCAAATGGCCATCAGCACAAACCACACATCCATAATTCCTTGGTGTTTTTGATCACTCAAACAATCCTAGTGTTTTAAGAAACCTTCAAAATACATGACGAGTTATTTTTAGGACCATTACACATATTCACTAAGAAAATTTTGAGTTTTAGGAATTGAATCCAAAACATTCTTGAACCAAACACAATTTCACATCTTAAAAACATCTTGTATCAAAAAGAGATAACATCATACTTGGTATGAACCTCGAAGTAAAAAGGGTCATCCTTGCTAGTCCCATCATGCAACATAATCCATAATAACAGTGGTTTTCATCACTATCATAATTGCTTCCAAATATAAAATACAGAGCAGTAAGAATAGGGTACAATTCTCATCACACGTAGGTTGAGAATTTGATTATCCAAATATCTAAATATTTTACATCACACACCACTGATAATTGGGTTGTACTAATCATACTACATTTCCAGTCAGATGGTTAGGTAGTCATACCCAAAACTTAAGAGATCAAAAATACAAATTGTGGACTATGGAGTTAGCCTCCATCAAAACTATAGACACTTGACTGGAAGTGGAGTATGCTCACGCGTGGTGACACATCTCTTTTAAAGAGACCTCTGACCACACAAGGATAAGCTAGCTTCTTGGATTCATCCATAATAGGTCATATCCAATTTACTCAATATGAGTTAATAAATTCACTTGCACATACATTGGTTATTGATTACCTCAAGTCATTACCATGCTCTTGATTCTGTAAATGAATTCACTACACACACATTTGGTCCTAGAAGGATTAGATACTTTTAGTGAGTTTTTTGATACCACTAGTATGTATGAGTCTCTAAAATATAGTTAGTCTTCCATATAAACATCCATATAATTACATGAGTCTTCCATTTCACATACCACCAGTTTGGTGCCCTAATTAAACAATAATGCTATAAAATGAGCAAGCAAGATCTAAACTATAAATGATCATCAGACAATCTGCATCCCATACCTTGCATTAATAATATATAATATCCCACATGCACTAATAATCCATAACATATCATATGCATTAATCATCCATATAAATATATATTCCATTAAAAATCATTCACACAAACACATATAACACAAAAAGGTAAATTGCATGTATAATGAGTGTCAAAGGGCTACATACAATGGAGCACCAAGACTCATATACAAAAAGTGTATCTAAGCACTACCTACATCCTTCAATAAGACCCCTATGACCTAGGAGGAGCCCTAGACCTAGAGCTATGCATAGAAGCCTTAGATACATATGAGGTTGGAGGATCAGGAAGTGGAATATGATGTTCCGTAAACCTATCATCTAATACCTTTATATACCTATATCAATACCAAAGGTGTGCTATGTCAATATTATGTTGATGCTACCTCTCTAGTAGCTCTACTTGGAGCATCACAATCCTCTCATGTTGAGCCATCAACATCACATCCTACTCTGCTAACTACAATGCCAACCTTACCCAATCCTCCTCACTCTGATATGCAGGGCCATCCGAATTTTCCTCCATATTGTCTCCATATTTGCCATCTCTCCCACTCTTGAGAGCCCACCTAAACACACCCTTAGTACTCCTTTGATAATAATATCAAAGGTTCCACTATTTCTTGAGGTCCTCATGGGCCTCCTCACCCTCACCCTCAACCTTATCCCCATATCCACTCATCGCTACTCAAGGCAGTTCCCATTGTGGTTGTGTAGCAAACCACACATCATAATCCTTGGTAGTCCTCACATCATTCACATCCAAAAGATATATCTCCTCATAATCCTCATAGTTCACCCTCCATGGCTTCGCACATGGTTGCCCTATCTCATCTTGATGCCTCCTATACTGCACCAACTCATCCAGGATCTCCTGCCTCAATTTGAACTATCATATTACTTGTGAGAATTAAAAATACTCTGCCTCACTTTGATATCTCCCAACCAACCACCTAGCCTATCACACCCATTATAGATGCTCTCTGTCTCAGGTCCACCTACTACCTTTCCATGGCATCCATATCACTTGGGTGGATATTAGTCCAACCCATAAATACTGATTCCACTGGCTTGTCTGCACAACCTGACTTGGTTGTACCTCCTCAGGAACCACCCATCTCCTCACGTAAGGCTCCTCCCTACCTAAGCCTGCCACTAGAAAGTCCTTTGATCGAGCTATATTGAAGTGCTCCCATCCCCAAAACTACAACAACAATATGCATCCTAACACCTTCCTCCCACACCTCCTCACCTCATAAAGCTTCTGGTATACATGCACCAATAAGACATAAGCCCATGCATACACATGTTGCCTAGTGAGAATATCCTATCAGGTTCTAAGGGAAATTTCACCCAGTGCTATTTGGATCCATGATGTTGGTCGACATTAATATTACCAAGCCATGGAGAGCATCCAAATCCTTGTCCACATACATGTAAAAGTAGAAAATACCTCCACTCTCTACCCTCACACCCTGCTAGCCATCGTAAAACATCTTATTCATTTCTAAACCTTGATCACGTCTAACCTCAATGTGCTCACCCTCCACTCGAATGTTGAGGATATGATATACATCCTATAATTTCAAGGTCACCTGTCCTATGGGAAGATGAAAATTCCCCATATCCGTATCCCACCTCTTCGCCAATGTAGAGAGATACCCCTCATCTGAAGAACATAAGCTTATACTGAGAAGGGGGGTGAATAGTATAAGACCACTTTTTACTTTTCTTCTCAAATCAATATTATGTAGTGTATAGATAGCAATATCAATAACAATAATCAAATCAATGCACAAAAAACCATACACAATAAAGACACATATTTTAACATGGTTCACCCAGTGTGGGCTACCTCCACAGAGAAAATATTTCTTCTAAATATTTCTTAAATAATCTCTAGGTAATCTTTCCTAAATTACAATTTTTATAGACTTCTATCCAAAGGATATGTTTATCCCCTACTCTTAAGTTCATGGATCTCTTCCACAGGGTAAATATTTCCCCTTTTTCTCTGGCTAGTGATATTCTAGAAGACTTTGTCTCTATGCTACACTGACTGGTGGATCTCTTTCCACTTGAAGACTCCTCACTCAGATCTGTATTCAATTGTCCTAGATGCTAGATCTCTATCCATTGAGACTCTGTCCTCTATATTATATCACCTCCAAAGCTCTATCTCAATATTGTACCAAACACAATTTAGTCAGTCTAGCATAGTTCTACTTAATCTCTTGTACTAAACATAGTATAATCGATCTAGTACAATTCTTCTCAATAGGTTTACATAGAACCTGCTCAAATTTTCTCAATAGGTTCACATAGAACCTACTCAAATATTCTCAATAGATCCACACAGAACCTACTCAAATTTGGTCAAGAGGTTCACATAGAACCTGCTCAAATATGCTCAATAGGTCCCCACAGAACCTTCTCAAATCTGCTCAATAGGTCCACATAGAACCTACTCAAATATGCTCAATATGTCCACATAGAACCTGCTAAAATCTTCTCAACAGGTCCACACAGAACCTACTTAAATTTGTTCAACAGGTCCACACAGAACCTATCCAAATTTGCTCAATAAGTTCTATCTAGGACTTGCTAAAATTTTCTCAATAAGTCCTCTCTAGGACTTGCTCAAATTTGCTCAATAATTCCTCTTTAGGACTTGCTCAAATCTACATAGTAAGCTTTCACAAAAGCTTAACTCAAATCAGTCAACAAGCATTCTCAAAGACTTGTCTCAAATCACATAGAATCATAAAGAGAATTGTTAGAGACTCAATATATTCTAAGGTTAATGTTCAATCAATATCTCATTTCAATATCATAGAAGCATAAAGAGAATTGTTAGAGACTCAATATGTTCTATACTCAAATCCCAATCTCAAATAAAATCAATATCATAGAAGCATAAAGAGAATTTTTAGAGACTCTATATGTTCTATACTCAAATCCCAATCTCAACTCAAATCAATCTCATAGAAGCATAAAGAGAATTGTTAGAGACTCTATATGTTCTATACTTAAATCCCAATATCAACTCAAATCAATCTCATATGAGCATTGTAGCACCCTAAAATTGGCATGGTTAAAACCTTAGTAAAAAGATAAAAGATAAAAATTTGAATTTCAACCCCAAACTACTCTTTAAACCGCCTATTACCCGCTTTCCCCATTTTCCATGCCATTTTTAGGATTTATTTTGACCGTTGGACGATATCATCGCAGATTAGACGAAATCATCCCCAATCTAACGAATTCGTCTGGAACGAGACGTCCGGACGATTTCGTCCCAAAACCAAATTTTCATAATTAGCTTCTATTTCAATAGCCTCTCCAACTCGAGTAGAAGCGTGTCTGCACAGTTGGAGATTTCCTTGTTGGAGATCTCCCGGATTGGGATGATCCCCAACCTCCCAAACCTCTTCCTAATCCTATATAAACTAGGATTTTTCTAGTTTATCCCCCTGATTCTCCCTGAACCCCTAAACCCCTTAGTTGATGGATTTCATTGCAGAGTTAGCTCCTTATTCCCTCGCACTATTTCTTGCATTCGATATTTTTGCATTTTTATTGCAGGAACTCTATTTTTTTTCAGTCGAAGCTAGCTTGGATCGTCACGGACGATCTCGGATGATTGCGGACGATCTCGTACGATTGAAGGTGATCCTAACTGTAGTCCATATTGGGGGTAGTCAGAGTTTAGAGTTTGCATTTTCTTAGCTTTCTCTACATTTTCATATTGTATTTCTGCATTGTTTTAAGTTATTATGTTTTATGCATCTTGGAGTTCACCTCATTTAGCATAATCGCATGATAAAGTTAAAATCAAACATCAAATCTACTGCATTTCCTTATTTTTTATTGAAATCTATTATTTAGGCATGTTTGTTGTTATTTCTACCATTATCCTTTGCTTTTGCATTTGCATATTTGGTATTTTGCGTCTATTTTTGTGATTGCAGGTTTTTGATGAATTCGTCTAACGAATTCATCAGATTTTAGATGATTCTATCTGATTTCAGATGACCTTATGTGATTTGGGATGATCCCATGAAATAGCAGATGATTACGTACAAATTGAGACGATCTGAACTGCTACAAGACTCAAAATCTTCATCAGACATCCGAAATCAGGTATGACACCTTCTAGTTAGCATATTCTATGTTATTTGCATTCATTTTTGTTTTCTGTATTCATTTAAATCCACATTGGCATATAGAATAATTTAGATTCATATTTGGCCAAACCTAGGAGTTGAATGATCAAGCATAAAAATGAACACATCAAACACATTATGGAACCTAGGCGTGGAAATTGCCATTCAAAAGTTTCCTAGTGAACCCACCATCCGTCAAAAATTCACCCTTATACACCTCCCCCAAGAGGCAGGACCTTCCAAGGGCCTCTCAGTTCGAGGTATTGTCCCATCCTTTTCACATCCCCCTTTCGGGAATGGATCCTATAGCCTAAAGGTAAGGGTGCAAAAAATTTGGAGCGATACATTTTGGTGAACCCGACGTGAAATAGAAACCTTTTGAAAACAAATAAAAATAAGAAAAACAAAACATAAATGCATTTAGACTCAAAAAAAAAAATTGCATGTCATATTTAGATGGTAGACTATAATAAAAGATGAGCTATCACCATTAATGTTGAAAATCAATTAGCAGCTATAGAGATTACTTTTGTGCTTAGAGTACCTCAAACAAATAGGGTTCAACCTTTGTGGGATGAACTTGATAGGAGATTGGATCTCATTTCATCTAGAGCAACCGAACTTAGGCAAATCAAGAGGTTTGTCCTAGATAGAATCCTGGATCCCGATCAAGTGATTTTGTATCATGAACTTCAGAGGGCTTGCCATAGGTGGTTAGCAGATAAAAGAGCCCTTGTGTCTTCTGAGTTGTATACCTTTGAGGAATACCTTGAGAATGCAGTTGTAGTACATAAATTTATGTCTCGTATAGAGGACCAGGAGGTCGTTCTTACGGATAGAAAGAGATGGAATAGAGTTCCCAGAGCTGTGTTATATCGAGAGTATTGCCATGAGATTTATTTTTACAAAACAGAATCTGAAACAGATAATATCACCATAGCACACTTTGTTGACTTCCTGAAAAACAATTTCCAATTTAAAGAGGAGCATTTTATGACTCCTTATGAACTTGATCCCATCAATGATATCTATAAACTATTTATAGAAAACTAGGCTATTATTTTATTATTGATATTTCTTGTATTTAGTGTGTTGTTTATTGTCTTTATAAGCATAAAATAAAAAAAACAAAAACAAAAACAAAAAAAATCATAACAAAAAAAAAATCAAAACATTTTCTTTTAAGTATTATAGTAGGTATATAATTAAAATATATACCTCCCAAGATCTGTTGCAAATATATTAATATATATTTGCTAAAACCTAAATTTAGACACAATGACTAGACTCAGGAATGGAAAACAAATTGAAGTAGAAGAAGATTGGTTAAGAAAACCAATAAATAACCCAGATGTCCTTCCTGAAGACCCAATTCAGGAAGAAGTAACCTTAAACCAACAAGAAGAAGAATTTGTGGACGCAAATGAACAAAAAGAAAATGATAGAGAGGAAGGATCCTCATCTCCTAAAATAACTCTAGAAGGAGCTGTTACTTTTGAGAACATGGAACATTTTTGGAAATTCCTCAATACTAATATTGACACTCTTAATAGAGCAGTTCATATGGATAAATATCAAATTAGTGACACTCAAGCAACCCTAGAAGATATATATCACACACGCACTAATCCTTTTTCCTTTGTTGATCAAGAGAGTGATCAAGCTGGACCGTCCAATTTGGACATGGCTGCTATAATATAGAACATGCAACAACGATAGGCTACCCAACCACCTAGAGTGCCTGTTACCAAGCCAAGGGTTATTCCCACACAAAAGAAACCTTCATTCACTACTCTATTTCGCCAAGCTATTGATCAATATACCTCAAATCAACAAAATCCTAAAACAAAACCAAATACCAATTTCCAACAATCTGGGATACAACATAATGCTACAACAAATCTTCTTCACAATACTCTTCCTACCAACCATTTGCATAACAACAATATAGCATCTAATCCTTATGTCCCGCCTTCCTACGCTCACAAATCCCATACTCATGTACCACCAAACCAATATGGTGGAAAATTTGGTAATCTGGAAGCCATGGTGAAATAGTTAGTCTCTCGCATGGACCAGGATAGATCCCTACCGTCCCTCGTACAATTATCGAGAGATGTGTAGTCAACCTCTAGATCCTATAGTTGTAGCACAACCATATCCCAAACACTTTCCTATGCCTGTCCTACCTATATATAAAGGAACTGAAGATCCCATAGAGCATCTTCGTATGTTTAGGATAGCATGTCATGACATATCACATGATGATTTGCTATTACTAAAAATGTTCTCAAAAAGCTTAGGGGGGATGGCATTGGAGTGGTATTATCAACTACCCACTCATTCTTTGAGGAATTTTGAAGAGACCGTTGAGTCTTTTGTGCATCAATTTAGTGCCTATATCGAAAGGCATGTAACCATTAAATATTTGTACAACCTAAAACAAGATAAATATGAGTGTTTTGCTGACTTCTTAGCTCGATGGAGACAGTTGATAGGAAAATTACACTTTGTGTTACCTTATCGGGAAATGTTGGATATTTTTATCAATAATTTACAAGAACAACTATCCTATGAATTATCAACTGCTACCTTGACCACCTTCGATCAAGCTATAGATTTAGCTCGAAGGGTGGAAGATGCTCTCATTAGAAGAGGTCAGCTCAAAAAGAAAGATGATGAGAAAACATCCAGAAATCAATATAAAAATAAACAAGTTGTGGGTGATGGAGTCACTGATAGCAGAAACATTGCTAATGTTAATACTGCAAAAACAATGAAGAAGTTTATATTGAAACCTCCTGATAAACCACCCCGAGAATTTACTAGGTTAAATCAACCTTTATCAACCATTCTCCCGTAATTACTAGCACGAGGCTTGATCCAATTACCAGCTATCCAGGAACCTGATCCAACCATACCCGGATACAGAGCCGACTTACACTATGATTTTCATAGAGGACCTGGACATGCTACCAATTCTTGTAAAATATTAAAACATAAAATACAAGATTTGATTGATAATAATGAGATGGAGGTGCAAGCCTTCCAACCTAAACAAAATGCTGCTAATAACGCTCAAAAGAACATTCCCCAAAATCAGAATCAGAATGCCAATCAATCATTGGACATATTTCAACATCCTTTACCAAAACATGGTAAAGAGGTGGCCAATCAAATTGAGCATCACAATGTTCCTCCTCCTACCCGATATGTAGGGACTATTAGTGGACAATTACCTGTTCATGATCCTCAAATATTTGATACAAATTTATCCATAGTTACGACCAGACCTCTACATAATAGTCGGATACTTGATCTTAGTGACACCGAATATGAGAATGAAAGTGACATGGAAATCACCTCAAATCAATCGAATAGTTCTGAAGATGAATCAGATCCTATTCAACCTATCACAAGTTCAATGATTCCAGAAGAACCATTTCCTAGAAGAGTCACTACTAGACCATCTTCTCACCAATTATTTTCTAATGAACAAGCCATAAACGCTAGACCAAGACCTATTCATCACCCACAAAATAATATTGTAGGAACCATCGGAGCCGTTACCAGAAAATAGGCTCAAACCTCTCAATAGGATCAAACTCAGAACGATGGATCAGCCCCATTTGTTTTGAAAAATCCCAATAAAGGGAATTATGCGTCTAATGTTCAACCTAAACCTCCTTATAATATTAATGAACAATTATCCAATACTACAACTAGAATTTCCCTTTTGGACCTGTTAAGATCTTCTCCCACCCATAGGGATGAATTAATGCTCACATTAAGCCAAATGATGGTACCACAAAATATTCAACTTGAAGCCATGTCCAATACTATCATCACTCGAGAAGTCGATTGCATTGATTTTCGAGATAGAGATATCCCACAACATAGTTTACATAAGGATAACCCCTTATATATTACTGCCCTAATTGGAGATGTAGTTGTTAAATGAGTCTTGATTGATAATGGGTCATCTTTAAACATCTGCACTTTTGACTTCTACCAACGATTTGGGTTTAGAACTGATGAAATGAAAAGGACTAATATGATTATAAAAGCCTTCAATGATGAGACACAAGAAACGTGTGGAGTCATTACTATACCCTTGCAAGTTGGTCCTAGAACTCTAGATACGACCGTGTTTATTGTACATTGCCCTGCATCGTACAATATACTTTTGGGTCACCCTTGGATTAACACGATGCGAGCAATTCCATCCACTTTACATCAGTGTGTTAAATTCAAATTTAAAAACCAGTTGGTTACCATTCATGGTGATCCTAGACCCTTTGATATGTGCGCTTTGGTAGAACCTATTGGAGTTCAATTTTTACCACTGCCCTGTCATCCACACATCCTAATTCTTATCATCTATCCAAACGTGTGAAACACACACCCATAACATCATCTACTCTTTCAACTACACCTATACATATAGCTCAACCATCTTCTAAACAAACCACATTAGGACCTCGAAAATATCCTAAAACTACAACCAATGCTTCCTATTTTATTCCTATATCTTCCATACCTATAGACTCACCCATCAATATCCCTATGACATCTACATCCACTACAGGCATCCTTTCTACATCCGACGATGTAGGAAATGTCCCTTCTACCTCTTATGCTCTTACTAATGAGCTCTTACCCGATTTATCTACAATTCTTATATCTGAGGAAGCCAACACTGCCATGCAAACTTCCCTCCTTTTAAATAAACTCCCACCCTCTCCTCGTACCTTGGGCCTCCCACAGCCTATGGGAAGTATCTACCAAGTCGGGAGTTGTGCTTTTATTTATAAAGGATATGATTGGGGAAGAATACCCAGAAACATTATGACACATTGTGATGGATATGCTAGATGCTATTTTGCTAATGATTATCTTAAAGCTAAGCCCATAATGCTTAAATTGGGATATAAAGGGAAAGGTTTGGGACCTTTCCAAAATGGTATGAAAGAACCTTTTGAGGTAGAACCGTGGCCTGCCCACTGTGGTGTGGGCCTATTTTCTAGTAAAGGTCAGCCCTTTCCATTTGAGGATGATGACCATCTCGTATGTTATCAAGATTATCTAGATAAACAAGATTCTTTGTGTCTAAAGAATAATTCTTTTACCTACAATATGCTATCCATAGCCTACCCCGAAATGATTGCCGAATCCGATGACGAGTTGGAGGGAGATATCTTTCATGATGTTTCCATTGAGGAATTGTTATATAATGAATTTTATTTTTATGGCTCTATCCCGAATATAGCCCAGCTTGAAGCTACGACTTCTCAAGATGAATTATCCAAGTTAACCTTGGAAGAATTACAAGAATTGGGTGTTTCATTTCCCCCACCTAATTTTGAGAGAGATTTACATATGGAAGTTGAAAACGTTATAAAAATTAACATTGGAACCGAACATAACCCTCACATAATCAATATTGGATCAGAATTAAGTCAAGAAAAACAAAATAAATACATTTCATTTCTTAAAAACTATGAAGATGTCTTTGCTTGGACATATGAAGACATGCCAGGTTTGGACCCTTCTATAGTTATGCATCATCTAGTAGTCCATCTAGATGCTAAACTCGTTAAACAGAAACTTAGAAAAATGCATCCTAAAGTGGCCTTACTAGTCAAAGGAGAAATAGAAAAACTGTTGAAAGTCATTTTTATACAAGCCATTGATTATGCTAAATGGATCTCCAATGTAGTTCCAGTAACTAAGAAAGAAGCCACTAAAGTTAGGGTTTGCACGAGACTTCGGATACATTAATGTTGCATGCCCTAAAGATGATTTTCCTCTTCCCAACATGGATCAGATCATTGACTTTACTGTTGGAAGTGGAATGATATCCTTAATGGATGGATTTTCTGGTTATAATCAGATCAGGATAGCTCCCGAAGACCAGGCTAAAATGGCCTTTATTACCCCTTGGGGAACCTTTTGTTGGAAAGTGATGCCATTTGGCTTAAAGAATGCAGGTGCAACCTATCAACGAGATATGACTTATATCTTTCACGATATGATGCATGATATCCTACATGATTATGTAGATGATATCATAGCTCGTTCCATCAAAGAAGATGATCATTTAAATGACTTAAGGAAAGTATTTGATCGGTTAAGGGAATATCTTATCCGACTAAATCCAGCTAAATGCATATTCGGAGTTAAGTCCGATAAATTATTAGGGGTTATATTTTCTTTACGTGGCATTGAAATTGACCCTCTCAAGATCACGGCTATCACAGATATGCCCACACCCACCAATATATCAAAATTATGAATTTTACAAGGTAAGCTTCAAGCTATTCGTCGCTTCATCGACAAGTTGGCAGATAAAACTGGACCCTTTCTTAAGCTTCTTAAGAAATATGTCTCTTTTCATTGGGACGAAGAATGCCAAGAAGCATTTGACCTCCTTAAGCAATATCTCCTCAAACCACCAGTGCTTTCCCCACCTAAATCTGATCGTCCTTTTATCTTGTACATTTTTGCTTCTGATTCTACCTTAGGAGCTATGTTAGCTCAGCTTGACGATGAGAAGAAAGAACGTGCTAATTATTACATCAGCAGAACCTTAATTAGTTATGAAACTCGCTATACCATATTAGAGAAATTATGCCTAGCAATCGTATTTTCTACATAGAAACTACGACATTATATGCTCAGTCAAAAAACGTATGTTATTGCCAAATTCAACCCTTTGCGATATCTCATGAGTCGACCGTATTTATCTGGTCGTATAGCCAAGTGGGTTCTTGCACTAAGCGAATTTGAACTCACGTTCATAGGACAGAAGTTTGTTAAGGGTCAAATCATAGCAGATCAATTAGTTGTTGCACCCTTAGAATCTACTCATCCCCTCATCATTGAGTTTCCTGATGAATGCCTTAAACTAGAGGCAAACCATTCAGAGCAATGGTCCCTATACTTTGATGGAGCTTGATGCATGAGTGGGGCTAGTGCGGGTATTATTTTAATATCTCCACAAAAACATCTTATACCTCTGTCCTTTAAATTAACATTCGCTTGCACCAATAACACTGCTGAATATGAATCTCTTATCCTTGGATTACGAGCTACCTTGGCATTAAAAATTAAAAGTTTATTGGTTTTCGGTGACTCCCAACTTGTCATAAATCAAATCAATGATGTTTATCAGACCAGAGATGATAAATTACGCCCATATAAAGCATATGTTTTGTAGTTATTATCCTTGTTTGATCAAGTTACTTTGGAAGCTATTCCTCGAACTAGCAATCTGTGGCTGATGCTATGGCTATAGCTGCATCTCTTTTACCCTTGGAGTTAGACGATGAATATGCTACCATCATTATTCATCGACTCTAGGAACCCACTTCAAGCAAATCATGCTTAGAACCTTTGGATGTGTTTCTCATCAACGAAACAACTCCTGAACCATGGTATACTGATATATTTAATTTTTTGCAGAAAGGAACCTTCCTTGATGGTTGTACTAGCAACCAGCATAGGTTATTATGTAGACAAGCAAGTCGCTTTGTGATTATTGGTAATACCTTGTACAAAAGATCTTTTGAAGGCATCTTACTGTGATGTTTGAATCTAGAAGAATCTAGATCCGCTTTGAATGAAGTCCACAATGGATCTTGTGGGGGACATTTTAGTGGTAGCGCCATTGCTAAGAAACTCCTTCGGATAGGATATTTTTGGCCTACCATGGAAAATGATGCACATAATTATGTACGACATTGCGACAAGTGCCAAAAACATGCTGACCTTGTCCATGCGCCTGCACAAGAACTGCAGGCTATTTCATCTCCTTGGCCCTTTTCAAAATGGGGCTTAGACATCATTGGAAAAATCAACCCTGTGTCATCCGATGGACACAAATTCATCATAACCGCCACTGAGTATTTCACGAAGTGGGTTGAAGCTATGCCATTAGCTTCTTGCACTTGGAACACAAGTTTCCAAGTTTATTTTTAATCAAATTATTTGTAGGTTTGGAATTTCGGCCAATCTCATTTTCGATAATGGAACTTGTTTCAAAAATAAAGATGTTAAAATATTATGTCAAAAATATAAAATTCAACATTGCTGGTCCACTCCCTATTATCCTCAGGGTAATGGTCAAGCAAGAACATCTAATAAAACCTTAATCAAAATTCTCAAAAAATTGGTCAATAAATCCGATCGAGATTGACACATTCAATTATATCCTGCTTTGTGGGCCTATCGAACTAGTGTTCGAACCCCCACTGGAACTTCACCTTTTGTCTTGGTTTATGGTGATGAAGTCGTTTTTCCCTTTGAATTAGAAGTTCCTTCTTTAGCTCTACTACTTCAAGATACTGAAGTAGGGGATGAATATCGTGCTGGCAGATTTAGTCGACTAGAACTTCTAGATGAAAAGCGCATCAATGCTTTGGAACATCTTCGAGCCTACCAAAATAAACTTAAGAGAGCATATCTTAAGAAAGTTCATCCTCGATCTTTTGAGATCGGTGACCTTGTCTTAAAAGAAAATCAAAAAAATACTAATGCAACTAAAAACCTTAAAGGTAAATTTGAGCCCAACTGGCTTGGACCATATGTCATCACTGCTAAATTTGGATCGGGAGCATACAAATTATCTACCTTAGATGGTAAAGAACTTAAAGAACCTATGAAAATTATGCATCTTAAACATTACTATGCATAAAAATTGGTCATTTCATCATTGTATATATTTTTTTTGCATATTATTTCCTTTTAGTCACTTATTTAAAACATTTCAAAAAAAAAAAAAAACAATCACCTTGTATTTCTTTCAATTCATAACTTAAAAATCAAAAACATCCAAATCATCAAAATCTTCAAAAACATCTTTTATTTTTGTACCTGTCAAAATTGTGAAGCATTGCAGTTATATTTTTAGTTATTTTGGATAAATTAGCATTTATTTGGAATCCCGCACTTTCACATTCACTTGAATAAATATCTTGATTTTATTTGGTATGATTATTCATCTCTCTTATATCAAAGTCCACAGTTGGCATTAAATAAAGTTTTGAGCATAGAGAACTGATCTTGTTATTTACTTGAACCAAGTATATCTTTTCACATTAAAATGATTTCATTGCAAATTTGATATGATACTACATAGTAGAAACGGTTTCCTGAGCGAAAAGTTTCCCCTGCTATCCTATCATGCACATGGTCTAGAATCTTTGAGAATTGACAAAAGGACAAGCTCACCCCTACCCAGAATAAAATTCCCTTGCTCTACAGCTAATCCGAGCAAGTATCCCTAGCATAGGAAGAAAAATAAAAGTTCAAGAAAAAGAGAAAAAAAAAAGGTTATTTTGTATCATTACAGCAATATTTCAATATTTTCTCAAATATCAAGCAAAAATACAAAAGTACAAAAAAAGAAAAAAAGAAGCAAAAGAAAAATGCAAAAGCAAAATGCAATAAAATCCTTTCCCTACCCCTTGAAAAGAAAAGAAGGGTGAATGAGCTTGAATCCCTAGAATTCTCAATTATTCAAAAATTGTGAGGTAAGCCCCATAACAGGTGGTTTGTGCCCAACCCGCTTGGCCTTGGGTAATTCCTAGCATGGCGATATGTCTGTCACATTAGCGACCTTCTTTTGTACAGACCTATGTCGGCTTATGGATTAGCTAGCTCTTGATAACCTAACTTACATAGTAGTTTGGTATGGTTACATGCATATAAATCATGGTCAACGAACATTCATTTGGTCAAGGCAAATTACTTGTATCAAATTATCTTGCTCAAAATTGGTAAATGAACAATCCAATCGCACACACATTTGTATTTGAGATATTTTGTATCATTATGATAAATCAAGATCGGTAATGAACTCACATTTGCACATGAGGATTCCTTATAAATCTACATTTCTCTTTGAGATAATTTAAAATATTTCTGTAACTCTTTTCGGAATAATTTTACCATTTTATTTCAGCATTCTTGTTTTCTATAAAAGCAATTATATAAATTTTCTCACAAAATCACAAACATGATTTCAAATAACATGTTCATATTATTATGTTTATCAAAAATAAAAAAAATCATCTTGCAAAAACCAACAATCTATTTTCTTCTTTGGATTTCGCGATGATGGTATAAGTCTATACCTATAATTCTATGCCTAGCACAAACCATTGTTCTAATTTTATTTTCCATTTATTTTAAAAACAAATTCATATGACTTGCATCCTTATGTTACACAATTATGCTTTACAAACAAACGAACACCTATTCTATTTCATGTCATTATGTTCAAATTCAATTTTGCAACCATAGTATAAATTCTAAGGAATTGTTCAAAATTTTATCACACTTAGGAATTTATGCCTAGCAAAACCATATTTCTTTTCGTATCTCATGCATACTATTTTTATGAAAATCTGAAAACAAATCATCAAACCATCATTATCTCCATCATTACAACACAAAGTCTTAAGAAAGTCTCTTAAGCACTCTTTTACTTTTAACAATATTTCTATACTAGGGATTAGCTTGACGACCGAGTGAGCGGCGACTCCATGAAATGGTCTATAACGATGACAATGTCCTTTGAAATTATTGTTAGCAGTCTCTTTTTATTTTTCATCAAATCACACCACAACAACCAATTGTTTACATCAAATTATTTCATTTAAACTCTTACAGTATGACATCAAATTATACTATTTCCAAACGACATAATTACATGAATCATCAATCAAACAAGCAAACAATTTAAACATTAAAGCATCATACAAACATATGAACAAGTCATATCAAAAAATTATATACATCATATCAAAAGCTGGATTGGTATGCCACAATCTATACCCTGGCATACTCAATCCTCTCAAAAATCTCTACAAAATCTATAGTCTCTAGCACCTAGCCTCGAGAAGCCCTCGAGCTCTCAGCCTCATCTCCTCCCCCGCCCTGACGTGGAGGAGGTGGTCCCATAGAGGTATGAATTAGGGTTTTACCCTATTTTTCTTAATTTTATTTAAAAATCCACATTTTAATTTTTTCTTTTCCGTGTTTTTACCTCAAATGTTCGATTTTGGTAAAAACACGGAGGGGGCACCTTAGTAAGCATTCATACGATTCGACCAAGAATCGTCGTCTAAAAAATTGAGTATATTTTTTTTGCTTTCTCGTAAAATGGGAAAAACTCGTCTTTAACGCATTTTCTTCGGAAAATTCGCTAAAGAGGGGGCAAAATGTAGCACCCTAAAATTGGCACGGTTAAAACCTTAGTAAAAAGATAAAAGATAAAAATTTTAATTTCAACCCCAAACTACCCGTTAAACCGCCTATTACCCACTTTCCCCGTTTTCCATGCCATTTTTAGGATTTGTTTTGACCGTTGGACAATATCATCGCAGATTAGATGAAATCGTCCCCGATCTGATGAATTCGTCTAGAACAGAACGTCCAAATGATTTCGTCCCAAAACAAAATTTTCATAATTAGCTTATGTTTCAACAGCCTCTCCAGCTTGGGCAGAAGTGTGTCTGCGTAGTTGGAGATTTCCCTGTTGGAGATCTCCCAGATTGGGATGATCCCCAACCTCCCAAACCTCTTCCTAATCCTATATAAACTAGGATTTTTCTAGTTTATCCCCCTAATTCTCCCTGAACCCCTAAACCCCTTAGTTGACGGATTTCATTGCAGAGTTAGCTCCTTATTCCCTCGCACTATTGCTTGCATTCGGTATTTTTGCATTTTTATTGCAGGAACTCTACTATTTTTCAATCGAAGCTAGCTTGGATCGTCGCGGACGATCTCAGATGATTGCGGATGATCTCATATGATTGGAGGCGATCCTGACTGTAGTCCATATTGGGGGCAGTCAGAGTTTAGAGTTTGCATTTTCTTAGCTTTCTCTACATTTTCATATTGTATTTCTGCACTGTTTTAAGTTATTATGTTTTATGCATCTTGGAGTTCACCTCATTTAGCATAATCGCATGATAAAGTTAAAATCAAACATCAAATCTACTGCATTTCCTTATTTTTTATTGAAATCTATTATTTAGGCATGTTTGCTATTATTTCTACCATTATCCTTTGCTTTTGCATTTGCATATTTGGTATTTTGCGTCTGTTTTTGTGATTGCAAGTTTCTGATGAATTTGTCTGACGAATTCGTCAGATTTTAGATGATTATGTTTGATTCCAGATGACCTTCTATGATTTGGGATGATCCCATGAAATAGCAGACGATTACATACAAATTGAGGTGATCTGAACTGCTACAAGACTCAAAATCTTCATCAGACATCCGAAATCAGGTATGACACCTTCTAGTTAGCATATTCTATGTTATTTGCATTCATTTCTATTTTTTGTATTCATTTAAATCCACATTGGCATATAGAATAATTTAGATTCATATTTGGCCAAACCTAGGAGTTGAATGATCAAGCATAAAAATGAACACATCAAACACATTATCAACCTAGGCATGGAAACTGCCATTCAAAATTTTCTTGGTGAACCCACCATCCGTCGAAAATTCACCCTTATACACCTCCCCCGAGAGGCGGGACCTTCCAAGGGCCTCTCAGTCCGAGGTATTGTCCCATCCTTTTCACATCCCCCTTCCGAGCGCGGATCCTATAGCTTGAAGGTAAGGGTGCAAAAAATATGGAGCGATACAAGCATAAAGAGAATTGTTAGAGACTCTAATGTTATATACTCAAATCCCAATATCAACTTAATAGAAGCATAAATATAATTGTTAGAGACTCAATATGTTCTATACTCAAATACCAATCTCAACTCAACTCAATCTCATATAAAATCAGAATATGAAATAGTTTGTTTCTAGAAACTTGAACAACCACACGCATCCACTTGACTAGGCTTAAATCAACTCAACTCAACCAATCACCTCAAGGAACAATCCTTTCTCACAAACCCTAGTCCAAGAATGTATTTAACCAACTCAAAATTTTTCCAACAATGCTCAATCACAAATCTCACATAACAATTATACTCATGTTCTTTTCTAACTCAAGTTCAAGTTCATTTCACAATCAATGGGCTTCAACAAAAATGCTTCTAAAATAAGGTTTAATTACAACTCACAAACCATAAAAACTTGAAGCATTAAACCAAAAACTCTCAAAAATGAAAATCACAATCAACCCTTTTCTCTCCAAAGACATTTCAGAAATCAACCACCATAAACAATTAATAGGAGAATGTGCCCATACCTTTTTGATGCCAAGGATTTGTCCACAAAATCTGCCATACTTAAACACAACTTTCCTTTCCAATCTCAATAAGGGTTAGTGAACTTCAAATAATCACAATATAAAGCATAACTCAATTTACACCCTTTTTACTCCAACTAAATAAACACATCCACAAAAGTCCCTTTTAATAAAACCCTTATCAAAATAACAATCAATAAGCCTTTAAAAAATACTTTAAAACAACTTTTTATTTATCCTAAATTCAATTCTTAATAATAATCAAATAAATCATTAAACCCCTCAAGTTTTGCAATAATCAATACAACCCAAATAACAAATCTTAATTAAAACTTTAATTTCCACTAACCACCTTATAACTCCAACCTTAGGTCTAAATAAAATTAAATTAATGCAAAACATAATTACCTCCTCAAGGGGATTCGAACCCTTGACTTGCACATGCCATGAGTGTCTTAGCCACGACTAATATTCCAACCAAGATAGTTGCTCGTTGGAAAGGGAAAGGTACAACATGCCTAATCCCCATCTCCACCTTCCACAAAACCAAAGGCGTCGAAGCGTTTCTCTCACATTTTCCAAAAAATGCAGTCAAGGGGATTCAATCCTTGACATTTTTGTTTTCTCTGCGCCTTAGCCAAGGCCCACTTGCCAATGTGCCATGCTTCCCACGATGTTTGTTTCTCCAAATATAGTTTGTGTTATTCACTGCCACACTTTTTAAGAATTTTTCATGAGCTCATAAACGATTCGATAGGCAACGATTTGATTGCATGACCAAGGATGAAATAATAATCAATTGAAGCCCCATTTATATATTCCTTTAATCATATCGAATACGTCGATGGAAATATGACTTTTTATTTGCTTGATGACATTGGCGGAAATCTTGTGTATTTAGTTTTAAATTTGAATTCAAATTTTAAATAATTAAAATTTAAACCAAATATTAAAACTTAAATATCTCCATAATCGGGGCACCTTTTTCTATGAAACGAAAGCCCAAATTGGGTTTTAAGAAAAATCTAGATCAGATATGCTATCCATGGTTTTAAATTAAACCTTTTATTTTTCCTGTCTTGGTTTTCACAAAAACCCTTCATAGATCCTTTTGACATTAAATGATATTCTGACATCAATGACAACATATTAGCTTAGAGGCTCAAAATGTCCAACAATCTCCCCCTTTATCATTGATGGCAACCCAAATCCTTAATATGAAATCTTAAATTATTTTTTGCTCCCTCTAGGACTTTGCTCCCCCTAGCTCAATGCTATCTCAGATATCAAAACTCTCCTCATATAAAAAACTCTCCCCAAAATACACAAATCTCTCGCCCTTTGACATCAATGGCAAAGGGTCACCTTTGGGGCTCGGGGCTAAGAATTAAACCTATTAGCTTAGCACTTTTTCACATCCAAAAGAGGTTTTTAATCTGGGGTGGGAGTATTTCTACTCCTCGAAAGCACTGTTCTCTGCCTTTGTCTTTTCCTCTTTCTTTTTTTTGAATCCTCTCATTGTTTCTTTCCAAGTCATCATCCCTGTTCCTATTCTTGTTCTTGTTCTCATCCATGTTACTATTATTATTTTTATCCATGTTCCTATTCTTGTACCTACTCTTGTCCTCATTATTTTTTGAGTCTCTTTTCTTTTCTAAGTTTGTGTTCCTATTCATATTCTTGTTTTTGTTCATGTTCTTGTTCCTACCCATGTTCCTATTCATGTTCATATTTTTGTTCCTGTTCACATTCTTGTTCCTATTCATGCTTGATTTTGTAATATTTTCTCTACATAATCTTGTTATGTGACCATCATTATTGCACTTATAACGCTTAATGTTGTTATTCCTTGGATGTGCAACTATCTTAAGATTTCTCCTAATGAAGCCATACCCTCTTCTTTCATGAATCCTGCAATTCATTGCCTTGTGTCCAAACTCATTACATGAATAACAATATCCTTGGAAAAAAATTTCTCTTCCATATACCTGTATTTCATGTGACCTGCACTATGAAGCCATATGCCCAAACCTGTGACATGAGAATCATCTCCCATTGAATCTTCCTTATAGAGACCTCATTGGTATCCTGTTCTGATTGTTGTTCCATATGAATCTTCTTTGCCCATTGTCCCTATTGGACTCACTACAATCTGACTCATCCTTAGAAGTTTCACTTTCACTTCCACTTTCATATGAGAATCCCTCTTTTGAAGTGTCTTCTTATGAAGTTCGTTCTTCTTCAAGACTTGAAGTAGACTTTTCCTTTTCCTGTTTCTTTCCAAAGCCAAGAACTATTGAACATGATGTTCATTGTTGTCCACAAATGAACTTATCCAAGTTCTTAGAGCTATTTGTGAAATTGTTCATCTTGATCTTGGAGTCCTTTAAATCTTCCTTTAGATTAGCCACTTCTTGTGCTAACTTCTCACATTCCAAAATATTTGCTTCTAACTTTTCTTTTAACTTACTTGCCTTGGCTTTAGACTTCTCTAAGTCCTCTATGAGCAATAATATTTCTTCATCACATTATTAAAACTGACTTTCAAGCTTAGAGTGTTGTTTTCTTACCTTCTTTACTATGTCAAGAGCATATATGAGTTCTCCCTTGAGATCATAAAAATTCTCTATTGAATAGTCCTCTCATGTCATTTCTTTCTTTTGACTTGTCTTCTATAGGATCATTTGTTCCACCAAGTGCATCTTCAAAATAATCATCACTGAAACTATAACCATCCCTTGTGAAATCATCTTCAAGATGTCCAAATTTACCACATCTAAAACACTTGAGAATAACTAGAGTATTTTTCTTAATTGGATATTTGTATTCAACCATGAACAAGACTTCATCTATATTGTTGTATGAAAGACTAGCATCACTATCAATTGAGTACTTACTTGCATTATCCGCATAGTAGCTTCTATTTTGCCTTTGGAAGAACTTCTTACCTTGTCTATTTTGTCCATCCCTGCTTTTCTTCTGGTACCTATGTTTTTCATATTCCTTGTACCTATGATCTTGGTTTTCTTCATCATTGTTATTCTTTTGCTCTTTGCACTTTGTTGCAAAATGTCCATACTTGCCACAATTAAAGCACTTAATAGATCTCATATCTATCAGTATTTCAGAAATTCTATATCTTCTACCATAGTTAGCTTCTCACTAGAATATTCATTGCTTGATTCTATCTTCTTACCCTTTTT
Source organism: Wollemia nobilis (assembly GCA_028583015.1). Taxonomy (NCBI): domain Eukaryota; kingdom Viridiplantae; phylum Streptophyta; class Pinopsida; order Araucariales; family Araucariaceae; genus Wollemia; species Wollemia nobilis. The sequence continues at coordinate 9,357,175 of JAQPPZ010016917.1, read as the reverse complement.
ATTACTGTCCAATTTTAATTCAGCTTATTTTGGAGGAATAGGATCTTTTGTTCTTATCTCAAAAGTTGTAAGCATACCAAGAAAAAAAATTCTTGTTAGATTATCACTATCAATTGATGTTTCTATGGCAAAAATATTTTCACTATACCTTTTTGTAAGAGTTCTCAAGATCTTGTCGCAAACATCATATTCATCAACCTTCATTTCAAGACCTTTCATCTCATGTATAATTTCATCAAACTTGTTGAGATAGTCATGAATGCTTTCATCATCCCTCATTCTTAGATTCTCAAATTCTCCCTTGAGATTTCTAATCTTATATTTCTTGACACTTTTATCTCCTTCATATATGGTATGAAATAGTTCCCACATATCTTTTGCTATTGTACATTCCATAACCTTCATATATTCTGATCTACGTAGTCCTCTTATAATTGTATTCATATATCTTGAATTTGCATGCATGAGAAGATTACCTTCCTTATCTGTAGGAGGATTGGCTCCTAAATCATATCCAAATTCTACTACATCCCAAAATCCATTGCCAAGTGCCATCAGGTGAAATCTCATCAATACACACCAATATAGAATGTCACTTCCATCAAATATTGGTACTACATTATTTAAGACCTCATTCTTTTGATCCTTTTGATCCATTGTGTTCTTATACTGCTTTTACTTCAAGTTGTCAAACTCTTCTGAAGGAACCTGCTCTAATACAAATTGAAGAACACAAGCTTATACTGATAAGGGGGTGAATAGTATAAAACCACTTTTTACTTTTCTTCTCAAATCAATATTATGCAGTGTATAGATAGCAGTCTCAATAACAGTAATTAAAGCAATGCACAAAACACCATACACAATAGAGACACATATTTTAACATGGTTCACCCAATGTGGGCTACCTCCATAGAGAAAATATTTCTTCTAAATATTTCTCAAATAATCTCTTGGGAATATTTCCCAAATTACAATGTTCATGGACTTCTGTCCAAAAGATATGTTGATCCCCTAATATCAAGTTTGTGGATATCTTCCATAGGAGAACTCTTTCCCATTCTGCTCTGGCTAGTGGTCTAGAAGACTCTGTCTCTATGTTGCACTAACTGGTGGATATCTTTCCACTTGAAGACTCCTCACTTAAATCTGTCTTCAATTGTCTTGGATGTTGGATATCTATCCACTGACACACTATCCTCCATACTTTTTCACCTCTAAATCTCTGTCTCAATACTGTACCAAACATAGTTTAGTCGGTCTAACACATTTTTGCTTAATCTCTTGTACTAAACATAGTACATTCGGTCTAGTAAAATTTTTCTCAATAGGTTTATATAGAACTTGCTAAAATTTTCTCAATAGGTTCACACATAACCTGCTCAAATTTTCTCAACAGGTCCACATAGAACCTACTCAAATCTGCTCAAGAGGTTCACACAGAACCTGCTCAAATCTGCTCAACAGGTCCACACAGAACCTGCTCAAATCTGCTCAACAGGTCCACATAGAACCTACTCAAATCTGCTCAACAGGTCCACATAGAACCTACTAAAATTTTCTCAATAGGTCCACACAGAACCTATCCAAATCTGCTCAATAAGTCCTCTCTAGGACTTGCTCAAATTAGCTCAATAAGTCCTCTCTAGGACTTGCTCAAATTTACTCAATAAGTCCTCTCTAGGACTTGCTCAAATCTGATCAATAAGTCCTCTCTAGGAATTGCTCAAACCTACATAGTAAGCTTTCACAAAATCTTGACTCAAATCAGTCCACAAGCCTTCTCAATGCTTTGTATCAAATCACATAGAATCATAAAGAGAATTGCTAGAGACTCAATATGTTCTAAGCTCAATGTTCAATCAATATCTCAATTCAATCTCATAGAAGCATAAAGATAATTTTTAGAGACTCAATATGTTCTATACTCAAATTCCAATCTCAACTCAAATCAATCTCATAGAAGCATAAAGAGAATTGTTAGAGACTATATGTTCTATACTCAAATCCTAATCTCAACTCAAATCAATCTCATAGAAGCATAAATAGAATTGTTAGAGACTTTATATGTTCTATACTCAAATCTCAATCTCAACTCAAATCAATCTCATATAAGCATAAAGATAATTTTTAGAGACTCTATATGTTCTATACTCATATCCTAATCTTAACTCAATAGAAGCATAAAGAGAATTGTTAGAGACTCAATATGTTCTATACTCAAATCCCAATCTCAACTCAACTCAATCTCATCTCAAATCAGAATATGAAATAGTTTGTTTCTAGGAACTTGAACAACCACATGCATCCACTTGACTAGGCTTAAATCAACTCAACTCAACCAATCACCTCAAGGAACAATCCTTTCTCACAAACCCTATTCCAAGCATGTATTTAACCAACTCAAAATATTTTCAACAATGGTCAATCACAAATCTCACATAACAATTATACTCATGTTCTTTTCTAACTCAAGTTCAAGTTCATTTCACAATCAATGGGCTTCAACAAAAATGCTTCTAAAATAAGGTTTAATTACAACTCATATACCAGAAAACCTTGAAGCATTAAACAAACAAATCTAAAAAATGGAAACCAAAATCAATCATTTTCTCTCCAAAGATATTTTAGAAATCAACCACCATAAACAATCAATAGGAGAATGTGCCTATACATTTTTGATGCCAAGGAGTTTTCCATAAAATCTACCATACATAAACGCAACTTTCCTTTCCAATCTCAATAAGGGTTAGTGGACTTCAAATAATCACAATATAAATCATAACTCAATTTACACCCTTTTTACTCCAACTAAATAAACACATCCACCAAAGTCCATTTTTAATAAAACCCTTATCAAAATAACAATCAATAAGCCTTTCAAAAATACTTTAAAACAAATCCTTATTTCTCCTAAATTCAATTCTTAATAATAATCAAATAAATCATTAAACCCCTCAAGTTTTGCAATAATCAATATAGCCCAAATAACAAAGCTTAATTAAAACTTTAATTTCCACTAACCACCTTATAACTCCAACCTTAGGGCTAAATAAAATTAAATTAATGCAAAACGTAATTACCTCCTCAAGGGGATTCAAAACCCCAAATTGCACATGCCACAAGTGTCTTAGCCACAACTAAGATTCCAACCGAGCTAGCTGCTCATTGGAAATGGAAAGGCACAACGTGTTTAATCCCCATATCCACCTTCTACAAAACCTAAGGCATCAAAGCGCTTCTCTCACGCTTTCAAAAAAATGCAGTCAAGGGGATTCGATCCTTAGAATTTTTATCTACCCTACACCTTAGACAATGCCCACTTTTCAATGTTCCATGCTATCCACGACGTTTGTTTCTCCTAATGCAGTCTATGTTATTCGTTGCCACACTTTTCAAGAATTTTGCACGAGCTCATAAATGATTCGATAGCCAACGATTTTATTGCACGAGCAAGGATGAAATAATAATCAATTGAAGCCCCCTTTATATATTCCTTTAATCATATCGAAGATGTCAGAATAAATATGAATTTTTATTTTCTTGATGATGTCGACGAAAATCTTGCGTATTTAGCTTTGAATTTGAATTCAAATTTTAAATAATTAAAATTTAAACCAAACATTAAAATTTAAATATCTCCATCACCGGGGCACATTTTTCGATGAAACAAAAGTCCAAATTGGGTTTTAAGAAAAACCCATATCAAATATACTATCCATAGTTTTAAATAAAACCTTTTATTTTTCTTGTCTTGGTTTTCACAAAAACCCTTCATAGATCCTTTTGACATTAAATGATATTTTGACATCAATGACAACATATTAGCTTAGATACTCAAAATTTCCAACATCATCCACCCTCACCACATCAACCTGAGCTACCTTCACTAGCCCCACAACCTCTAGCAACTTCCACTCCTCATACGATATCGCCTTACTCATACTAGGAATATATGGTGAGAATCTATGACGAGCCTCCAAAATCCTAAGATGCAACACAACATAAAAAATTTGTCATTTATAAATTTAAAAAAAATAACAAAAACACAAAAAAAATCATAATTCATAAAAAAGAGAATTACCTCAATAGCCCATACTCTAGCTCCAGCTCTAGTCCCTGCATCCATCCCCTCGACCACCATAGCTTCCATGCCCAATTCACTTGATCTCACTCCACTCCACTCTCCCAAACACAACTTCTAAAACTCTTAAAAACACAAATGACCTTCATTTCTCATATTACCAGCTATTTATAGCTATTTTAGGTACCTTGAGATGACCATGGATGTTTCCTAGTGCATTGAAGTGCATCAAGGTATTTTTAGAAGCGCTCAAACACTGGCGGGTGTCTATGCAAGATTAAAATGCCAACTAGAGTTTGGTTTCAATTTTTAAAAAAGATAATTTTTTACAAAACAATGGCTTATCCCCACCAATTCACTTCATCTTGCATTCATGCATCTATTCCATCATTTTATCAGGTTTTATGAAGATTCCAAATGATTCGTACACATAATTTTTATTTGTAATCACAAATTGCAAATCCGCTTAGCAAGTTACAAAATCACTCCACAATGGTCCAAATCTTCACAAAATAACCATAATATTATTCTTACCATCAATACGTCATTTTCACATCATCAATATCATTCCACACCATAATTTACATATTTTCCAAGTTCAAACAACATGCAAGTGAGTCTGGTATCTAGTGGGTTTTTCTATATACTTGGTGATTGCATCAATCTGCATCCATGCAACTTGGTGAGATGAAGATCCTACCATAAGGACACTTTGTCATTTTAATCATTTCATATCTCTTTGTTCAAAATTACAATCATATTTGGTACTTCACATTTTGAGTGAAACTTTGCCAAGAATAATTTTCACAAAAGTTGTCATTGATGGCCTAGTTTGTGGGGCCTAACACATGGACAACATCACATCTCATTATTTGACATCTCATTGAAAATAATCATGGTAACTAGCCTTAGCTAGGGCGATTGGTTCTGATCATAGGAATTATCTAACAATCACTAGTTGGCCCTCCAAAGTTGACTATTTTTAATTTTGCATTTTCATCTTTGCATATCAATGACGCTAGAAGGCACATTCTTCAACAGCATCGAATCACCCCAAATTTTAAGAAACCACATTTAGTTTTGACTTTCCCACAATGGGATACATCCTACATGATCATGAAATTTATACTTGACAAAAATTCCTTTATCTATTGGGGTAAAAACAGACACATTTTTCATCACATTGTTCACAAAACCCTTCATCTATTGGGGTAAAAATAGACACATTTTTAAAAATCCCTTCATATGTTGGGACAAAAATAGATACATTTTTCATCACTTTTTCCACAAAGCCCTTAATTTATTGGGGCAAAAATAGACCCAATCATCACACATTTTCCACTAATCCCTTCTCAACTATTGGGGCAAAAATGATATCACATTTGCATCATTCATATCGTCCATCATTCATTTACACAAATTTTTCAATTGGCTCATGAGATTCATCTTCAAATTCATTCACCAATTGAGGGGGTAAGCTACGCAAAATTCAAATTCTTTCATTCTTTTATCTCCAAGCTCGTGTTTCACATCCCAAGAGAAAGTTGCTTCTGCACCTCACCCAAATAGGTGTCTTGTGTTTTTTGCATTACATTGTGTTTCACGCAAAGCAGTCAAAAAATGGGTATTTGTAGACACCAAAACCTAGTCACTTATCATCCATTCAAGTTTTCTCACCATTTCCACCCTTTATTTACATATATTTATATATATTTAAATATTAATATTATATATATTTAATAAATATATATTTATATAAGTGAATTAATCCCAACCATCCAATTTCACTTAATCCTATTCATCTAGCCATATCAATCCATGCCACACCCCATATTTAATATCCACCCTATGATATACTTTTATCTTAGCCACACGATTAGTGTCATTGAAACCCTAGCATGCCCTAGGTTGGATTATTAATAGGAGCCATTTTGATGGCTCAACCCCTAAGAAATTCATGTCTTGATCCTGAGTTGAATTTTACATCCATGTTTGCTAGAGTATCCAAGAACTCATGCTTTATGTCCTTGCTTGCCATAGCCCTCTACATCCATTTCCACCCCTCTTGCCTCGCCTTACTATATCCACTTCTTTAGATCTTCTCCTTAGCCATCAAACACATTTAGGTGCTCCCTATAATTCTTGAGTGCCTTTGGGTGCTTCTACCTTACCTCTAAGCACCTCTGGGTACCCTCTGCCATTCCTGAGTGCCCACGAGAATTTCCTGTATTCGTAGAGCACTCATGGATGTTTTATATTATATTTATGAAGTCCTTATAGCCCTTGAGTGATGATAGGTCATCGCCACGTCAATCCACTACAACAAATTTCATCAGATCAAAGAACAATATATAAGCAAGGTAAATATTTTTATTGTTATTTCATTACAAGAATTTTTAGTTTCCGTTCATGATATTTACATCATATAGCTAGGGTTTTGTATTGATTATAGAGGACCTCACATTGTGGAGCCCTCGTAGTTACTACTAACCCATTTACTATTTTATTGTGTGCAAATGTGGAATGTGTTACATTAGCATTGGATAGCTACTTAAGCTAGAGTGGCTCAACATCGGATAACTAGAAGCCCACTCACTTCTGTTAGGAGTAGAGACACATTTTGAGACACCACCAGCATTTTTTTGCTAGGATTTTGGAGAATCCTAGCTATTGTAAAATTTTTATCAAAGAATTCAAGGATTATTATTATAACAATGGAGTTTTGAGGCTCCCCCCATTAATATAAAATCATTCATAGTGCAATATTATATTTTTGAGTTCAATTTATATCCTATTATTTGGTGTTACATTTTTTTCTTCACAACATGTTTAGCCTTAGAAGAAAATAAACTAACCCTACCAACTCACCCAATCCCTATCTTTAAATACAGAGCCTTGAGAGATTTATCGAAGTCATCAAATGGAATTATGATGTTGGGTATAGGAGAAACAAAAGAAAGACAAAGAATATAAGGCAGAAACCATTGGAAGTGGAGTTGATCAATTTGATTTTTGATGGAGCATATAAAGGAAATATCGGACCAACAAGAGGAGGAATAATTAGATATAATAGGGGTGAGATTTTGTTACATTATGCTTTTAATAGTGGATTTAAGTCAAATAAAAAAATTGAAGCTTAGGTAGATTTGGAAGGGTAAAAAATATATAGATAAATAAAATAGAACAAAGTATGGATGAAATGTGATTCATTAATAGTAATAAATTCATTTTTGAGAAAATCAAGGGCTCCATGGAACATATAAGATATTATTGTGGAAATACAAGACCATGATATAAATTTTTAAGAAAACATATTTACACATACATTAATGGAAGGGAAAAAATGTGGATATAGGCTATCCAATAAAGGGGTTTCAATATAGGATCATGAAGTTAAATTATCTTTTCCATGCCAGGAAAGGTAGTAAGTTTAATTTAATATTACAGCAAATAATGATTCATATTTCCTTTAATATTTTCCATTGGTAACATTTGTTATATTTTATAACATGAATGTATTTTTATGTAGAATATTTATTACAATTCTTATGGTTGTGATTATGCTTTAATAAGGAAAATAATAATATAGATCTAGTAAAGTGTACTATGATAGCACAAAATTTTGGAAATATTACTCTACTAACATGTAGTGCATAGGCAATAGAGGTGGAGTTTTGGTATTGTGAAAAATTCTGTAGGAAAACGTTAAGAATAAGGATGTTGAGTTTTGGAATATTTGTATTTACAAATAAAACTAAGGACAATCCTAAAAATTTAAATAAAGAATTCAGATTTTTCATGAAAAAGGATGTAGATATCTAACTATAGCAACTCAATTGAGATGATAATTTAATCTCTTTGTAAACTCTCAAATTCTAAAGGAGATATTAATGTTTTTTCAAGGGTGGGAGATCCAAGTACAACCCTATTTTTTCCATTAAAACTAAAATATTATACATATAAGAAACAACCATACAAAAAAAGAGGTACGATGTTTTTAAGGAGGAAACTACAAGGAGAAAATCCCTTTGAATAACTAGGAAGATAAAATCCTAAAATTCTTGGTATGTAAGGTTGTAACAAAGCAATATCAAAATTAATTAGACTTAAAAAAAGTTAATCTATTACAACTTAATTAATCTCATACCTTACACATCTCTTACATCATATTCCTCTTTATACAAAGGCATTTGAAAAGAATGTATCATAAGCTTTACATCATAGTATTTTACCTTTCTAATAGTGTGTGCCTAAGTATTTAAAGATTTTCTACACAAGGGAATCTTGAGTGATTCATAACCTATATTTACATAACATGTGTCACTATAAACTATTCTAACATGACACCTATCTTAAAGTTATATAAGAATTTTTAAAATAACATCCTCATCCATGTATAAGTGAAAAATCATACTGAGAGTGTATACAAAGAATCTTTTTTATATACTATTCTCATAAAATTACATTATTAATAAATATTTATCTAAGCCCTAGATTGAATCTAAAAATAAAAAATGATTTATATCCCTCACACTCACCCTAATATTTATATTATCTTAAGAATATTAACATTAGTATTACTTCTTATTCATGTCAACATCTTTTAGTCCTAAATTCCTATAACGCTAAAGAAATTTCTACTTATATGGTGGCTTAGTATTTATATTAACCATTTGATTATTTATAGAACAATAGAAGAGATAAAGTTACATTGAGTCAAATACTTATAGAATAAAATGATGATAGAGATCAATTTGTTTGATCATATCATGAAAAATGGGATATTTTTCTAACTCTTTACACTTTGGTTATCACAAAGATGTGTTATGAGGAATTTTGATGAAGCCTAAAATATGCAATAAGTATTTTTAAGTAAATTTCTCCATTTGTAAATCTAGTTTGACATTTGTATTGAGCTTCAAATAAAGATAATTAATTTTCCAATAAATTACAATCAAACTTCAAATAAAGATAATTTATATTATATTGAGATATTTTGAATAGTATAAAAGCTTCCACTGATCCTAATCAAGTCTCTTGTATTGTGAATGAGGAGTCTCTTCCTCTTGAGGATTCATCCATCGTCGTTCCCTTACTGTCCGAGACTATGGCTTCTGAGCTGATTCAGAAGAAATGCTCGACTGACGATGGTAGTGTTAAGAAGAAAGGATGCTTACCCAAAAAGGATCTGATTTCTAAAGAATCTAAGTGGTAGACCCTATTTGAAAAATGCCCAAATTTCAAGGTATCAACTCATCAAGTGGAGGTGATGATGGTGAGCGAATGCTCTCAAAATTTTGATGATGAACCCTCCTTGTATTGTGAACTCCTTGCTTCGATGAAGAAAAATTTAAAACAAGGCAAAAAGTCCCGAGGCTTTTTTTGGTTTCTTAAAACTTGTTTTCTAGTTTTGGATCTGCGTACCCTATCCTTTTAGATTCTATGATGTTTTCAGATTTGTGTCTGTGTACCCTATATTTCTCTTTCTCTTTCATGTTGTTGAGAACTGTCCTTTGTTTTTATTTCTAACTTTGTAAAAGTTTCAGGGACCCTTTCTAAAACCCTTCCACCATAGAACAAATTACAATAAAACCAATAGAAAAAAAAGAACCATTACTTTATTTATTATCATTAAGACCTATTTCCCAATTAAATTTTGTATAAACACTTAAAATAATGCTAGTTGAATAATAATATGCATGTCTATAATTTAATGTTCTTTTCACATATCTAGTGCATCATATTTATATTTTGAAAGATAAAGCCATATTATCTTAAAATTATTATAAAAAAGACTAAGTGCATATATCTAATTTCTAAGAAATATATTTTATAGGTCCTAAAAAATAACCATGTGTTATGTATTGAATGTAAGTTTTTAATTACATGCCAAATTATACATTGGAATATGGTTCTTTATGGATCTTCTCAACTATAAAATCTATGTAAGTATCATTGGAAACGGTACTTTGAGGTATTTAATTAACCATTTTAATAATATTCATAACTAAAATACTCTTAAAAATTATGTGATCTAATATTTCATGATATAAATTATCCTCATCAAGAATAAAATAAAATAATAACAAACATTAGAGGCATATGGATTCATAGCACTTCAAAATATTATCTTTATCTAACTTATCCATAACATTAATCCTAAAATTTAACTTTAGATTTTTAATATAACAAACATCTTTGTGATACTTGAATAGAAATAAAGAGCCCTAACAAACTAAAATATAAAAGAAATAATAACAGAATCAAAGAAGAAGATCACAAATTCACACATTACACAATATTTATCCTGGAAACCCTCAACCGGGAAAAACCATCACAATATTATCTTATTATTTCATTAATTTAACCATATCCAATACAATAATATTCTCCTTCTATATCTATGTCAAACCCTAATGTAAGTGTGATATATATAACAAAGGCACACACGAATTTTACAATATCATGGGTGAAAATACAAGGTTTCAAATATAAAAGCCCATATGGGTCTAAATATAACTTTAAAAACCCTAAATATTTGGTGATTATAGATTTCTCTACCTTTGTTAATGAATATATCGTACACCACGTCCAAAACCTTTTAGTGTTAACCCCACCAGAATAATATGGAAAATATTCAACATATTTCCAACATCCTCCCACTTGTTGAATACTTTCCATAGGGGCTAACAACTGCCATTATCAACTATCAATGGAAACCATGCCCATAGATCTTCTACACCAAGAAAATTTTTGAGCAGGTACAACCTTTGTTAACGAATCAAAAATATTCTTCTTTGTATCAAATTTCTCCAATATCACTCGGTTCTCTTCAATCATCTCTCTCACAAAATGGTACTTGATATCAATATGTTTTGACCGATCATGAACACTAGAATTATTGATTAAAAATATTACACTTTGACTATCACTATTAATTCTCTTAGCCTTCTATTTAATACCAACTATTGAACACAACCTCTATAACCACATTGTTTCTTTACAGGTACGAGTTGCTGCAATGTACTCTACTTTTATAGTGGATAAAGCAACAACTGATTACTTTTTACTCATCCAACTTATTGCCCCTCAAAATAGCCTAAAAATATAAGCACTTTTGGATCTTCTCTTGTCAAGATATCCATCCTAGTCATCATCCACAAACCCTTGTAGATTTACAATATTATTACCTTAAAATTTTCTCTACAACACATAGCATAATTTTTAGTTCCATGCAAGCATCTGAAGATCCTCTTCACAATAGTCCAATGTTCCTTTCCTAGATTTGACATATATCTACTAACTACTCCTACTGCATGTACAATATTAGGTTTAGTACAAACCTTTGCATACATTAAACTACCCACAACACTAGAATAAGGAACATGGTATATTTCTTTAATGTCCTCATCTATTTTGGGACATTGTTCAATAGATAACTCTTGACCAATCATATATAGAGTACATACAGGTTTACAATCATGCATTCTAAACTTCTATAGTATCAAATCAACATATTTTATTTTATATAACCATAACTTTCTATTTGCACGATCCCTTATTATTTCTATACCTAAATTAAATTTTGCAGCACCCAAATCCTTCATGTCAAATTTAGAAGATAACTGAGGTTGATAACTTTATCATATCCTTACTGTTACCAATTAACAATATGTCATCCACATACAATACAATGATAACAAAATTTTCACCTTCATTTTTAAAATATACACATGGATTTACTTTTTTTTTCAAGCCCAAGGGTTAAGACAAACCTGTCCAATTTTTGGTTCCACATTCTTGGAGACTACTTCAATCCATAAAGAGACTTCATCAGCTTGCATACCAAGTCCTCCTGACATTTTACCTTAAAGCATTTTGGTTGTGATATATATATATATATCTTCATCAATTTCACCATGTAGAAAAGTTATCTTTACATCCATATCTTCTATTTAAAAATCAAAAGCAGCTGAAATAGCCAACAAAAATCTGATTGAAGTTAGTTTAGCCACGATAAAAAATCTCACCAAAATCAATTCCCTCAACCTGATAAAATCCTTTTGCTACCAAGTGAGCCTTGTAATTCTCCAAATTTCCTTCTATATTGTACTTCTTATTTAATAACCACTTACAACCAATAGGTTTTCTGCCAAGAAGTAATTTCACCAAATCCCATGTCTTATTTTTATCCAAGGACTCCATTTCGTCTTCCATAGATCCTTTCCAATATTTATTCTCACTTGACTGAAGTGCCTCTTTTATAGTCTTGGGTTCTTCATCATTAATTGATAAATTAAATGTAGAATAAAAATTTTAAGGACCATACCTATCTGGAAGTCTTCTCTCTCGATTCGATCTCCTCAAAATTAGGGTTCTAGGTTCTACATATTTAGCTTCCTCCTCACCTTCTTTCTCTGAATATTCCTCTTTAGACTCTATCTGTAATTCAGGTTCTTCCTCTTGTTCCAATTTTACCTGCACTATTTTTGGTTCTTTGCTTGGTTGCATTTCCTATTTTAAAACCCTTTTTGTTTCTCTAAATATCACATTACGACTGTACAACCTTATGTGGTTTTAGGTTCCACAACTTATATCCTTTAAAACTAGTATGTAACCCAAAAATATGAATTTTTTATATTTATAGTCTAGCTTATTCCTTTTCTCTTTTGGGACATACATATAAGCATCACAACCAAAAACCCTTATATATCTGATAGAGGGTTTCTTACCAGTCCATATTTCCTATGGAGTATTATCCACCAAAGATGAGGTAGGAGATCTATTGATGAGATAACAAGTTGTTAACACAGCTTTTTCCCAGAACTTATTTTCTAACCTTACACCACTTAGCATGCTTCTAGCCTTATCCATCAATGTCTAGTTCATCCATTTTGCAACCCCATTCTGTTGTGGAGTATACATAGTTGTTCTCTACATTTCTATTCCATAGTCCTTGCAAAACTACTCAAATTCATTAGAGCAGAACTCACTACCATTATCACTTCCAAAAACTTTTATCTTTTTCTCTATCTGATTTTGTAAAAGAGCCTTAAACTCTTTAAATTTATTAAAAACCTTAGATTTGTTTCGTAGAAAATATAACCATGTATTTCTTGAGAAGTCATCTATAAATGTAACAAAATAGATAGATTTACCTAATTATGGTACTTTTGCAGGTCCAAACACATCACTGTGAACTAGATGTAGAACTCCTTCAGACCTTGTAGCACTACTTGGAAAATTGATTCTAGTTTGTTTCCCAAAACACAGTGTTTATAAAAATCAAAATTTAATGGGCAATTAAAAATTCCTTCAGCCATACCTTTCATTTTTAATTTTCAAAGTCCTTTATCACCAATGTGCCCCATGTGTTGATGCCAGAACATTGTCTTCTCTGTAGGAATACTCAAAGTCATTTTAGTCGTATTATTTTCCTCTACCACTAAAGATTTATTGTAATTAATACTTACAATGCTAGCCTCAAGTCTGAACAAAGTTCCTGTATGAACTCCCATTGCCAACACCAAAGATCCATGAACCATCTTGTAGCTATCCTTATTGAATACCACATTCACACCTGCATCATTCATCTTACTCATAGATATCAAATTTCTTACCAAACCTGGAATATGCAACACACCAGGAAGGGTTTTAATTCTTCCATATTTAACCTTAGCTTGACTCTTCCTCGACCTATTATTTTATATGTCGAATTATCTCCCAAGAAGACTTTACCTCCATATATCTTTTCATATTCACTGAACCCCTCCCTATGAGGAGTCATATGAAAAGAAGCACCTAAGTCAATCAACCATGAGTCATAACATTCACTTGAGCAAGCTGCAGCCAAGAATAAGTTCCCTGAATCTTCATTTGTGGTATTCATTTATTTATAAGTTCCTTCATCATATGATCTATTATTATCGGCCTTTTTAGATCTATAGTCTCTTTTATAATGCCCTACTTTACCATAATTCCAAGATTTCCTCTTTTTTGAAGCAATATATTTACCCCTAGATTATGATTTATTTTCTCCTAATTTCTTTTTGCTTCTTACTTGATAATGGCCTCTCACAACCAAGGCATCCTTTTGATGATAATCATTAAAATATTTTTTTCTCATCTCCTCAGACAAAAAAGTTACTACTATATCCTCTAATTTCATTTTAGATGTAGTATTCGTGATAGCCATAACTAAGTTATCCCATGAATCAGGTAATGAACAAAGTAAAGTAATATATTTTTCCTCTTCATCCATTTTTACTTCTACAGAGGTTAGTTGACTTACCATAGTGTTAAAATTATTTAGATGTTCGGCCACAAAGTCACCATAATTCATCAAAATAGAATACAATTTCTTTTGGAGAAAGAGTTTATTTACCAGTGAATTTATCTGATATAATGTTCCCGACTTCTTACATAAAAAAATCGATGTTTATTTTATTCTTAAGACCACAATCCGTTGATCTCTATCAACTAATAGATCATCCATATTGAGTTTCCACAGCTAAAAATTTTATCCATTAAAATTCTCAATCTCTATTCATGTGCTTCACATCTTTCTCCTTTGCCTAGATCCTTTTGCGTATGACTCCCACTCAAGAATTAATTTATCACAAGGTTGAAACCCTTACTCCTAGAACAAATATCAAACCTAGCTCTGATATAAAATGAAGAGAAATAAATATTCCTAATAAAATAAAATAGAAAAATAGTAATAACATATTCAAAAGAAGAAGATAACAGATTCACACATTACACAATATTTATCCTAGAAACCCTCAACCGGGCAAAAACCATCACAATATTATCTTATTATTGCATTAACTTGACCATCTTCAATACACTAATATTCTCCTATATCTATCTCAAACCCTAATGCAAGTGCAATATATATATAACAAAGGCACATGCACAAATTTTACAGTATCATGGGCAAAAATACAAGGGTTCAAATATAGTAACCCTAAAAGCCCATATGGGTCTAAATATAACTTTAAAAAACTTAAAAAATTATCCAACGAGTATATCGTACACCGTTTCCAGTACCTTTTAGTGTTAACCCCATCAGAATAACATGGAAAATATGCAACATATTTCTAACAATACTCAAATCTACAATTTTGACATAAATTAGAAACATAAAGCAAATCCATCCTAATCTCAAGAACAAACAACACGTTTGAAACCACCATCAACCACTCTAACATATATTATAACATCAACATTGCATGCTATATATTTTTAAGTTATAAAGGAATGTTAAAATTATTAGAAGCTAAAGGGATCAATAAATTTCTATAAGAAGTCATGTATTATGTCAATCCTAGATCAATGATCCCTTTTGTAGAAAAAAAATTTTGATAAGAAAAAATAAAAATAGTTCTTGTATTTTTTGATATTTTTTAATTTCTTTCAACTTTTTTATGATAATATGGTTTAATATGACCTTCATTTCCATAATAATTATAAATAATTTTCTATGATTGCTATTGTTATTATGATTATTTGAGGTTTATTGACCATTATGCCTATTATTTTGATGTCTATTTTGACTATCATAGGCTTATTTAGTATTAGGACAAGATTCTCTAACTTTAATTATATGCACATGAAAATTATTGACATGGCTACTCCATTTAAAGCTAATGCTTCTTCATTGATAATAAGCCACACACCCTTTTGATTTTTTGAAGTAGATGGATTAAGTTTTAAGTTAATGTCACTGACAATACTAAACAAGTAATTAATATTAGAAATAAATTCTATATGGATTTTCCATGTAAAATTATTTGAGGATATTAATTTTAAATTGAGCAATAAAGTATCTAATTAATTGAACAAATTTAATTAGGTCAATAAAATTAAATTCTATTTAATTTAATTAATAATCTATAAAAATATTAATTGAAGTAGAAAGTAGTAAAGATAATAAAGAAGAAGAAAATATATCAAGGAAATGGTGGACATGTAGAGGACATGGAAGAAATACACTGGAAGAGATAAGTAGAAAATAAGTAAGATGGAAAAAACCAAAGGAGACATGGATGAAACAAAATTTTGATGGTGCATCAAATAACAACCTAGGTAAATGAGGGGGTGTCATTAGGAATGCAAAGGAAGATATAATGGAAGCATATGTTGGGTTCTATGGGGTACTAACTAGTCATGTACCAGAAGCTAGAGCAGTACATGAAGAAATCATGTTGGAAAAAGATATAAAATTAGGAAATTGATAGTGGGAGGGGATTCATTAAATATAATCAATAGTATTAAATTAAATAACATGATAAGTTGAGAGGTAAGTGAAATTATCCATTAGGTTGATTAGATGCTTAGACAATTTGAGAAGGCTGAAATAATTCATACATATAGAGAAGGTAATAAAGTAACTCATATGTTGGCAAATTGGTGAACACTAAGGTAAGAGGATAATAGGTGGATCCCACCAAATCCTCTTCCACAATATTTGATCAATTAAAGAAAAAATAGAAATATTGAAGAAATATTGAAAGGAATGGATAAGGACTACATGAATAGTAAATGCAATGGGAATCTGGAGTCTCACAACATGTTGTCTTTAGATATAGAAACTTGTGATGGTTAATATTTTGTTGTTTCTAGGCTCAATTTTGATCTAAAGCTTACATTTTGTATACTATTTTATGTTTTAAAGTTTGTTAGGCTATAAAAGGGAACAAACACTTCCAAATCAATACTAAATAGAAAATAATTTGAATTTTTTATGATGTAAAGTCTATCGATGCAGTTATTCTAAAAAAAGGGTATGAGACCCTTTCAAAACCTTATTTTTGTCAAAACAAAAATAATCTAAATAATAAAAAAATGAAAAGTATTAATTTAAAAATTATAAAAAATTAAACTAAATATAAAATAAATTTAGTAATACCTATTAAATTAAATTTAGTAATAAGAAACCCATAGGGTCTAGGGCAATTGGTTGAGAGTGAAGAATTTTATGTCATATTCCAATGTCATGGTGAGCCTTAGTATTATCAAATGTGATGAGGTCAACTAATTAAAAACTTGAATTTTATGAAGGAGATTTAGATTTGAATCTTTCCAAGTTATACATACATAATTTCCAAGCTATAGTAATAGTATTATATGGTTAATATGTTCTAATGATGGAACATTTTTAAAAAATATAAATAAATAAATCATTAATATGAATTAAAAAGGATAGAAATAATGGGTCTTGTTGTTGACCTGGATTCAATAATGTTAGTCTCCAAACCTAGGGGTCCATATTTATATGAAGTGTCTTGCTTGAACCCATTTGTTTACTTGAGTTCTTTAGTGGGAGGAGGAGTTCACAAAGAGTGTTTTATGGATTCGCTTAGAATCCTATGTTTTGATGTGTTCAATTAAGCAAACAACTACATTTTGATAACTAAGAATTTGATGAACAATAAGCCTTAAAATGAAGATTTGAAATGTTATGCAAGAAAGACAATAATGCAATAAACTAAAATATTCCTGCATGCACTTTGATTTCTTGCAAAATTATGGTATGCTAAATCATAAAATAAATCTCTTTCACCTTTTTAATAAGGGTGTAAGAGAAATGCATTAACAAATTTCTAGCCTATATACCAGGTGTGTGCAGTTTTTATTCAACGCCTAATGAAAATTATACTGTTAATAAAAAAAACCTAAGTTCTTTAGTTTATCTTTGTTAATGAATTATTACAACCTAATAGAGAGCAAACATGTTGGCAATTTTGGGTACCTTGGGTACATTGCCTTTGCTCAAGTGTATAAGTTGTCATTGATGTCAAGAAGCTTTTGCAAGAATTTGATTTGATGTAAAATAATTTGTTTTGATGAAGGTTATGACGTGACAGGTTCGAAAGAAAGTAAGTTGAAAAAGTGTCGCGATATCGTGACATGTCGCATTTTTATGACTTAAGCAGGAGAGAGAAAGCAAGTTAGAAAAGTGTCACGATTTTGTGACATGTCGCATTTTCGCGACTCAAAAAGTGCAGGAAGGCAAAGAAGGAAAAGTGTCATGATTTCGCGACATATTGCAAGGAATGTTGAACGGACGAAAAAGTGTCACAATTTCGCAACATGTTGTAGGAGAGAGAGTCCGAAAGAAAAAGTGTCATGATTTTGTGACATAATGCAGAAGAGAGATTCCATAGTGTGAATTGCCACGTTTTCGTGACAAGTTCCAAGAGAGAGAAAGTAACACAAAAAATGTCATGATTTCATGACATGCTATAGATGAAAATGTTCCAAGTAAGAACTGTTGCGATTTCACGACATGCAGCAAAGGGAAGAGTTTGAAATGAGAAGCGTCATTATTTTGCGACAGGTTGCAAAGAAGACGTACGGAAGCTGATAGCGTCGTGATTTCGTGATAGGTTGAAGAGAAAGCAAACATATGCAGAAAGTGTCATGATTTCACGACAGATTGAGATGGCAGCGTTTGGTTGGAGAAAGTGTCACGATTTTACGACAAAAAAATAAAAATGAAGTCTAAGGAAGCAAAAGTGTCATGATTTCGTGATAAAAATAGAGAGGAAGGCTATGAAGATAGAAGTGTCGCAATATCGTGACAAAAGTGAAGTCGAAGTCTACAGAGGCAGAAGTGTCACAATTTTGTGACAAAAGCAAAAAGGAGGTCGACGAAGGGAGAAGTGTCGCGATATCGTGACAAAAGCAAATTTGATGCTGACAAAGACAAAAGTGTCGCGATATCATGACAAGAGCTTAGTTGAAGTCGTCAAAGGCTAAAGTGTCACGATATTGTGACAAAAGCCAAAAGAAAGTGTATGGTTGCAAAGGTGTCATGATATCGTGACATGTTGTTGTTTCGTGGCAAAAGCTTCAGAAGAGTTACAGAGGTAGTTGAA
This sequence comes from Wollemia nobilis, assembly GCA_028583015.1. Taxonomy (NCBI): domain Eukaryota; kingdom Viridiplantae; phylum Streptophyta; class Pinopsida; order Araucariales; family Araucariaceae; genus Wollemia; species Wollemia nobilis. Next base: position 9,338,206 of record JAQPPZ010016917.1, on the reverse strand, counting down.
GCCGACAAAGTTAAATTTGAGCCGACGAAGATTAGGGTTTGCAGCCGATGAAGTTTAGGGTTGTGCAACCAACTAAAGATCAGGGTTATAGTTGACTAAGAGTAAGGTTTTGATCTTAAAAGTGTTATTATAAAAGGCAGGCTATTTTGAAGAGTTGAGAAGTTGAGTAATTGTGACGTTCACTGATAGAGCATAGAGTGAGAAGTCTGATTATCGAGAGCAGAGTGCAAAATTTGATCGAAGTGTGTAGAATGAGTGAAGAGTCATGGTGAATTTTTCTAAGTACTGCTGTGTTTGCACAGACAGTGCAAAGGTTAAACTTTGACCAAAATGCGAACCAAAATGCGGTTGTGATTGCGCAGAGAGCAGAGGACTTGTGAGCTAAGTTTGATAGTTCTATCAGATAACTTGAGGACAAAGATGTATTGGTTCTATGAGGAGAACCTAAGGATAGATTTTGTTGTTGAGCTACTATGGACATGATCATAGAAGGTAGAGGTCTCTTAGGCTAAGCATTGAGGACAGGAGGTCTTCAGTGGAAAAGATTTCCATGTGCTGGAAAGAGGTAGATGCAATTGATCTTTTGAGGGATCATTTCTAGAGTAGAGGCGAAGGTATCTCCTTTGAGTAGAGGCTCATAAATTTTGATTGGGAGAAGGTATCTCCTTTGAGCTGAGGCTCATAAACATTGTATTTGGGAAGGATTCCCAAAGAACCTTGAGATAACTTTTTAGAGAAAAGTTTTTGTGGATGTAGCCCAACCATTTTGGGTGAACCACATTAAAAATGGATCTTCAATGTGTGATGCTTTATTTCTTGATTAATGTTGTATTGATGCCACTGCTATCTAAAGTTAAAATTATTAATTGGTTAAGTCTTATACTATTCACCCCCCCTCTTAGTATAAGCTTGTGTTCTTCAATTGGTATCAGAGTCGGTCTCTCCAGAAAGAGCCTAACGACTTGGAGAAGGATCTATCAGAGGAACATACAGATTTAGAAAGAGATGAAGAGGTTGAGTTCGATCTCAAAGGTGAATTCTTCTTGGCTCTAAGAAAGCTTGAGAAATTCAAGGAAGAGAATTTTGTTCTCAAGTATCAATGTCAAGAAGAAGAGATAGAAAGATCAAATTTGTCTCAAAGTGTTATAGACTTCAAAATTCTAGCTAAAGAAGGGAAGAAGATTGAACAGGTTCTGACAGAGGCTCTAAAGGGAAAGGAAGTTGATTGCGAGAAACTAGAAGAAGAGGTTATGTCTCTTAGAGTGAAGTTGGAACAGTTGACTCTCAGATAGAATACTCCGTGTGAAAAGCAAAAGAAGGATGGTATCACCATTTATGAAACAGGGTCTTCAAGCAAGATCAATCTTCATCCTAAAGAGCGGTGGATTCTAGTTGGTCACAAGAAGAACAACCATCCAAGGCATCAAAACAGGTTACATAATACTTTCCATGGCTATTGTTTTTCTTGCAAGAAATTTGGTCACGAAGCTATGCATTGCAATAAGTCTTTGAATAGCCATAGTAAGGAAAATGTTAACTCTTTTGCACCTCTTATGAATAAAAATGTCATGTGTTACAAGTGCAAGAATTTTGGGCATATAGCAAGGATGTGCAGTTTGGATAGATCTAGCCTTGAGTTCACTAAAAAGAGAAATGAGATCAAATCTAAGTCAATGATAGTTCAAACTGCTTTTTATGCTCAAGACAAAGTAGAAAAATGGTATCTTGATAGTGGTTGTTCAAAACATATGACTGGTGAAAAGGAAAAGTTTTTGGTCCTAAAAAAAACAAACAAGGGAACAATCAATTTTGGAGATAATAGGTCAGCTAAAATATGTGGTAAAGGGACTCTTAGTTTGGATGGGAAATCCAAAACAGAAAATGTGCTTTATGTAGAAGGCCTAAGACATAATCTTCTAAGTGTGAGTCAACTTTGTGATCAAGGGCACATAGTATCTTTCTTTTCAGATAGATGTGAGATAAGTAAAGAAAAAAATGGAAAACTCATTGCGAGTGCTACAAGGACTCCAAACAATCTTTACATGCTAAGTGAGATAAAAAAGGAAAAGTGTTTTCTAACTCAAGAAGATGAGAGTTGGTTATGGCATAAAATATTGGGGCATTTGAGCTTTGATAATCTTGTCAATATTAGTAACAAGGAAGCAGTTAGAGACTTGCCCAAAATAAAAAGGCCCCATAACATCGTTTACGGTCCTTGTCAACATGGAAAATAGACCAAAACCAGTTTTAAATCAAAAGGGTATACTTCTTCAAAACCATTGGATCTTATTCATATTGATTTATGTGGCCCTACCAGAACTCAGAGCATTTAGGGAGAAAGCTACTTCATGTTGTTTATAGATGATTATTCTAGAATGACTTGGGTTACTTTTCTCAAAGAAAAATCTGAAGCTTTTGAAAAATTTAAAGCTTTCAAAGAAATGATTGAAAATGAGACTGAAAAGAGAATCAAATGCTTAAGATCAGATAGAGGAGGAGAGTTCACTTCAAATGAATTTGTGGAATACTATGAGCAACAAGGAATCAAAAGAGAATATTCAACAGCAAGAACTCCTCAACAAAATGGAGTAGTTGAAAGGAAAAATAGAACTATTGAAAATATGGCTAGAGCTATGTTAAATGAGTCAAAACTTTCAGATGGCTTTTGGAAAGAGGCGATCAATACGACAGTCTACATTATCACCAGGGCCCAAATTAGAGTCAATCATCATAAAACTCCTTATGAGTTGTGGAAAGGAAGACAAACTATAGTAAAATACTTCAAAGTGTTTGGGAGTAAGTGCTTCATCAGAAGGGAAGATTAGAGTTTGGGTAAGTTTGATCCTAGGTGTGATGAGGGAATATTTCTTGGATATTCCAGTAGAAGCAAGGCCTACAGATGCTTCAACAAAAGAACTCATACAGTTGTAGAGAGCATAAATGTAACGAGTTGATGAAAAGACGGGGATAAGAGAACCATTCAAGGAACTCGGTGATGAAATTTGTCAAGAAGAATTCGAGAGAGGTTTCGAGATGAAGAAGAGGAAAGACAACAAGCTGCTTCCCAAAACTCCTTCATGATATGTTCAGAAACATCATCCCAAATATTTGATCATTGGTTATCCAAATAACAGGAAAACAAGAAGAAGATTCATTCCTTCACATGATTCTACAAATGTTTCATTATTATCTCAGATTGATCCAAAATATTTCGAGGAAGCATGTGCGAGATAAGTTTTGGGTAAAAGCAATGGATGAAGAGCTAAATCAAATAGAGAAAAGTGAAACTTGGGATTTGGTTCCAAGACCTAAGGACAAGAATGTCATTGGCACAAAATGGATATTCAGAAATAAACTCAATGAGGATGGAAAGATTGTCGAAACAAAGCTAGGTTAGTCTGCAAAGGTTATGCTCAAGTAGAAGGTGTTGATTTCAAAGAGACGTTTGCTCATGTTGCTCGTCTTGAAGCTATCAAAATGTTTTTGGCCCTTTCAAGCTTCAAATCATTCAAGGTATATCAAATGGATGTAAATTCAGCTTTTCTAAATGGGGTGTTGGTAGAAGAAGTCTACATAGAACGACCCGGAAGAAGTGTCTCTCTCAGAACAGTCAGACTATGTGTGTAAACTACAAAAGGCCTTGTATGGGTTAAAGCAAGCACCAAGGGCTTGGTACTCAAGACTTGATAGTTATCTTCATGAGAAAGGCTTTAGGAAAGGTGTGGCAGATAGCAATTTGTATATTAAGGATGAAGGTGATGATATGTTGATTATGGTTGTCTATGTTGATGATATTATTTTTGGGGGAAATAAGACTCAGATGTGCAAATATTTTGCTAACACCATGCAGAAGGAATTTGAGATGTCTATGATTGGAGACTTGTCATTCTTTTTAGGTCTTCAGATTGCTCAATCAAAAGATGGTGTATTTCTCTCTCAAGGGAAGTATATCAAAGAAATGTTGAAGAAATTTGGGATGATGGATAGCAAACCAATATGTACTCCAATGATTATAGGGTGCAAGATGAGTAAGGATGATGAATCTCCAATGATAGATCAAAAGTTGTACAGATCAATGATTGGCAGTTTATTATATGTTACAGCTACCAGACCAGATATCATGCGAGCGGTTGGGTTAGTAGCAAGATTTCGAGCGACTCCAAAATATTCTCATGTTATAGCGAGTTAAAAGGATATTCGAGATATCTAAAGGGCACTATGGACCTTGGGCTTTGGTATCCCAAAGGTGATGATTTCACCCTCATGGCCTATACAGATGCAGATTGGGCAGGCAGTACTGATGACAGGAAAAGCACTAGTGGTGGAGCATTCTTTCTAGGAAAGAGTTTGGTTTCTTGGCTAAGTAAGAAACAACCTTCAGTTTCCTTATCTGCAACAGAGGCTGAATACATAGCAGCAGTGGCTGGGTGTACTCAAGTTTTATGGATGAAAACCACCTTGGAGGATTTCAAAGTTAGGCATGAACAACCCATCTCCATACTTTGTGATAATACAAGTGCCATAAGTATTTCCAAAAATCTAGTAATGCACTCAAGGACAAAGCATATTTCCATCAAGTATCACTTTCTAAGGGAGAAAGTGCAAGACAAGCGAGGTCAAGCTAGAGTATGTGTCTACTAAAGAGCAGATTGCAGATATCTTCACCAAACCTCTTCCAAGAGATACGTTTGAGTATCTAAGGGAGAAATTGGGAGTTGTACTCCCACCCCAGAATTAATCACCTCATCAGGAGGTGGGGGAGGGACCAAGCTAAGGGGCTCATTCTTAGTCCCGAGCCCCAAAGGTGACCCTTTGCCATTGATGACAAAGGGGGAGAGATATGAGTAAGGGGGAGAGCTTCAAGTGAAGAGGAAAGCTTCAAGTCAGGGGGAGCAAAACTTCAAAGGAAGATTCTCAGTTGTTAGCATAGTTGGTTTCAGTTTTGGCTCTTGAGACGTGTTTTTAGTAAATTTTTGCCATCAATGACAAAGGGGGAGATTGTTGGCAATTTTGGGTACCTTGGGTACATTGCCTTTGCTCAAGTGTATAAGTTGTCATTGATGTCAAGAAGCTTTTGAAGGAATTTGATTTGATGTAAAATAATTTGTTTTGATGAAGGTTACGGTGTGACAGGTTCGAAAGAAAGTAAGTTGAAAAAGTGTCGCGATATCGTGACATGTCGCATTTTCATGACTTAAGCAGGAGAGAGAAAGCAAGTTAGAAAAGTGTCACGATTTTGCGACAAAAAAACAAAAATGAAGTCTAAGGAAGAAAAAATGTCATGATTTCATGACAAAAATAGAGAGGAAGGCTATGAAGATCGAAGTGTCGCGATATCCTGAAAAACGTGAAGTCGAAGTCTGCAGAGGCAGAAGTGTCACGATTTCGCGACAAAAGCAGAAAGGAGGTCGACGAAGGGAGAAGTGTCACGATATCATGACAAAAGCAAATTTGATGCTGACAAAGACAAAAGTGTCACGATATCACGACAAGAGCTTAGTTGAAGTCGTCAAAGGCTAAAGTGTCGCGATATCGTGACAAAAGCCAAAAGAAAGTGTATGGTTGCAAAGGTGTCGCGATATCGTGACATGTTGTTGTTTCATGGCAAAATCTTCAAAAGAGTTACAGAGGCAGTTGAAGCCGACAAAGTTAAATTTGAGTCGACGAAGATTAGGGTTTGTAGCCAATGAAGTTTAGGGTTGTGCAACAGACTAAAGATGGGGTTACAACCGACTAAGAGCAAGGTTTTGATCTTGAAAGTGTTATTATAAAAGGTAGACTGTTTTGAAGAGTTTGAGAGAGTTGAGTTGAATTACGATGTTCAGCTGATAGAGCGTAGAGTGAGAAGTCCGATCATCGAGAGCAGAGTGCAAAATTTGATCGAAGTGTGTAGAGTGAGCGAAGAGTCATGGTGAATTTTTCTAAGTGACTGTCTGTGTTTGCACGAGACGAGTGCAAAGGTTGAAGTTTGACCAAAATGCGACTGTGATTGCGCAGAGAGCGATGAGGACTTGTGAGCTGAGTTTGATAGTTCTATCAGAGAACTTGAGGACAGAGATGTATTGGTTCTATGAGAAGAACCTAAGGATAGATTTGGTTGTTGAGCTACTGTGGACGTGATCATAGAAGGCAGAGGTCTCTTAGGCTAAGCATTGAGGACAGGAGGTCTTCGGTGGAAAGGAGTTCCACGTGCTGGAAAGAGGTAGAGGCAGTTGATCTTCTGAGGGATCATTTCTAGAGTAGAGGGGAAGGTATCTCCTTTGAGCAGAGGCTCATAAATTCTAATTGGGAGAAGGTATCTCCTTTGAGCCGAGGCTCATAAACATTGTAATTGGGAAGGATTCCCAAAGAACCTTGAGATAACTTTTTAGAGAAAAGTTTTTGTGGATGTAGCCCAACCATTTTGGGTGAACCACGTTAAAAATGGGTCTTCAATGTGTGATGCTTTCTGTCTTGATTAATGTTGTGTTGATGCCACTTGCTATCTAAAGTTAAAATTATTAATTGGTTAAGTCTTATACTAGTTCACCCCCCTCTCAGTATAAGCTTGTGTTCTTCAATTGGTATCAGAGCCGGTCTCTCCGGAAAAAGTCTAACGGCTTGGAGAAGGATCTATCGAGAGAAACATACAGATTCAGAAAGAGATGAAGAGGTTGAGTTCGATCTCAAAGGTGAATTCTTCTTGGCTCTAAGAAAGCTTGAGAAATTTAGGGAAGAGAATTTTGTTCTCAAGCATCAATGTCAGGAAGAAGAGATAGCAAGATCATAATTGTCTCAAAGTGTTATAGACTTCAAAATTCTAGCTAAAGAAGGGAAGAATATTGAACAGAGTTCTGACAGAGGCTCTAAAAGGAAAGGAAGCTGATTGTGAGAAACTAGAAGAAGAGGTTATGTCTCTTAGAGTGAAGTTGGAACAGTTGACTCTCGGACAGAATACTCCGTGTGAAAAGCAAAAGAAGGATGGTATCACCATTTATGAAACAGGGTCTTCAAGCAAGATCAATCTTCATCCTGAAGAGCGGTGGATTCCAGTTGGTCACAAGAAGAACAACCATCCAAGGCATCAAAACAGGTTACATAATACTTTCCATGGCTATTGTTTTTCCTGCAAGAAATTTGGTCACAAAGCTATGCATTGCAATAAGTCTTTGAATAGCCATAGTAAGGAAAATGTTAACTCTTTTGCACCTCTTATGAATAAAAATGTCATGTGTTACAAGTGCAAGAATTTTGGGCATATAGCAAGGATGTGCGGTTTGGATAGATCTAGCCTTGAGTTCACTAAAAAGAGAAATGAGATCAAATCTAAGTCAATGATAGTTCAAACTGCTTTTCATGCTCAAGACAAAGTAGAAAAATGGTATCTTGATAGTGGTTGTTCAAAACATATGAGTGGTGAAAAGGAAAAGTTTTTGGTCCTAAAAAAAACAAACAAGGGAACAGTCAGTTTTGGAGATAACGAGTCAGCTAAAATCTGTGGTAAAGGGACTCTTAGTTTGGATGGGAAATCCAAAATAAAAAATGTGCTTTATGTAGAAGGCCTAAGACATAATCTTCTAAGTGTGAGTCAACTTTGTGATCAAGGGCACATAGTATCTTTCTTTTCAGATAGATGTGAGATAAGTAAAGAAAAAAATGGAAAACTCATTGCTAGTGCTACAAGGACTCCAAACAATCTTTACATGCTAAGTGAGATAAAAAAGGAAAAGTGTTTTCTAACTCAAGAAGATGAGAGTTGGTTATGGCATAAAATATTGGGGCATTTGAGCTTTGATAATCTTGTCAATATTAGTAACAAGGAAGCAATTAGAGACTTGCCCAAAATAAAAAGGCCCCATAACATCATTTGCGGTCCTTGTCAACATGGAAAATAGACCAGAACCAGTTTCAAATCAAAAGGGTATACTTCTTCAAAACCATTGGATCTTATTCATACTGATTTATGTGGCCCTACCAGAACTCAGAGCATTTAGGGAGAAAGCTACTTCATGTTGTTTATAGATGATTATTCTAGAATGACTTGGGTTACTTTTCTCAAAGAAAAATCCGAAGCTTTTGAAAAATTTAAAGCTTTCAAAGAAATGATTGAAAATGAGACTGAAAAGAGAATCAAATGCTTAAGATCAGATAGAGGAGGAGAGTTCACTTCAAATGAATTTGTGGAATACTATGAGCAACAAGGAATCAAAAGAGAATATTCAACAGCAAGAACTCCTCAACAAAATGGAGTAGTTGAAAGGAAAAACAGAACTATTGAAAATATGGCTAGAGCTATGTTAAATGAGTCAAAACTTTCAGATGGCTTTTGGAAAGAGGCGATCAGATACTGACGATCTACATTATCACCGGGGCCCAACTTAGATTCAATCATCATAAAACTCCTTATGAGTTGTGGAAAGGAAGACCAACTACAATAAAATACTTCAAAGTGTTTGGGAGTAAGTGCTTCATCAGAAGGGAAGATCAGAATTTGGGTAAGTTTGATCCTAGGTGTGATGAGGGAATATTTCTTGGATATTCCAGCAAAAGCAAGGCCTACAGATGCTTCAACAAAAGAACTCATACAGTTGTAGAGAGCATAAATGTAACAATTGATGAAAAGATAGGGATAAGAGAACCAGTCAAGGAACTCGGTGATGAAATTTGTCAAGAAGAATTTAGAGAGGTTTCAGATGAAGAAGAGGAAAGACAACAACTGCTTCCCAAAACTCCTTCATGATATGTTCAGAAACATCATCCCAAATATTTGATCATTGGTGATCCAAATAGCAGGCAAACAAGAAGAAGAGTCATTCCTTCACATGATTCTACAAATGTTTCATTATTATCTCGAGATTGAGCCAAAATATTTCAGTGAAGCATGTGCAGATAAGTTTTGGGTAAAAGCAATGGATGAAGAGCTAAATCAAATAGAGAAAAGTGAAACTTGGGATTTGGTTCCAAGACCTAAGGACAAGAATGTCATTGGCACAAAATGGATATTCAAAAATAAACTCAATGAGGATGGAAAAATTGTCAGAAACAAAGCTAGGTTAGTCTGCAAAGGTTATGCTCAAGTAGAAGGTGTTGATTTCGAAGAGACGTTTGCTCCTGTTGCTCGTCTTGAAGCTATGAGAATGTTTTTGGCCCTTTCAAGCTTCAAATCATTCAAGGTATATCAAATGGATGTAAAGTCAGCTTTTCTAAATGGGGTGTTGGTAGAAGAAGTCTACATAGAACAGCCAGAAGGAGTGTCTCTCTCAGAACAGTCAGACTATGTGTGTAAACTAAAAAAGGCCTTGTATGGGTTAAAGCAAGCACCGAGGGCTTGGTACTCAAGACTTGACAGTTATCTTCATGAGCAAGGTTTTAGGAAAGGCGTGGCAGATAGCAATTTGTATATTAAGGATGAAGATGATGATATGTTGATTATGGTTGTCTATGTTGATGATATTATTTTTGGGGGAAATAATACTCAGATGTGCAAAGATTTTGCTAACACCATGCAGAAGGAATTTGAGATGTCTATGATTGGAGAGCTATCATTCTTTTTAGGTCTTCAGATTGCTCAATCAAAAGATGGTGTATTTCTCTCTCAAGGGAAGTATATCAAAGAAATGTTGAAGAAATTTGGGATGATGGACAGCAAACCAGTATGTACTCCAATGATTACAGGGTGCAAGATGAGTAAGGATGATGAATCTCCAGTGACAGATCAAAAGTTGTACAGATCAATGATTGGTAGTTTATTATATGTTACAGCTACCAGACCAGATATCATGCGGGTAGTTGGGTTAGTAGCAAGATTTCGAGCAGCTCCAAAATATTCTCATGTTATAGCGGTTAAAAGGATATTCAGATATCTGAATGGCACTATGGACCTTGGGCTTTGGTATCCCAAAGGTGATGATTTCACCCTCACGGCCTATACGAGATGCAGATTGGGTAGGCAGTACTGATGACAGGAAAAGCACTAGTGGTGGAGCATTCTTTCGGGGAAAGAGTTTGGTTTCTTGGCTAAGTAAGAAACAACCTTCAGTTTCCTTATCGACAGTAGAGGATGAATACATAGCGATCAGTGGCTGGGTGTACACAGGTTTTATGGATGAAAACCACCTTGGAGGATTTCAAAGTCAAGCATGAACAACCCATCTCCATACTTTGTGATAATACAAGTGCCATAAGTATTTCCAAAAATCCAGTAATGCACTCAAGGACAAAGCATATTTCCATCAAGTATCACTTTCTAAGGGAGAAAGTGCAAGACAAGCAGGTCAAGCTAGAGTATGTGTCTACTAAAGAGCAGATTGCAGATATCTTCACCAAACCTCTTCCAAGAGATACGTTTGAGTATCTAAGGGAGAAATTGGGAGTTGTACTCCCACCCCGAGAATTAATCACCTCATCGGGAGGTGGGGGAGGGACCAAGCTAAGAGGCTCATTCTTAGTCCCGAGCCCCAAAGGTGACCCTTTGCCATTGATGACAAAGGGGGAGAGATATGAGTAAGGGGGAGAGCTTCAAGTGAAGAGGAAAGCTTCAAGTCAGGGGGAGAAAACTTCAAAGGAATATTCTCAGTTGTTAGCATCGTTGGTTTCAATTTTGGCTCTTGAGACGTGTTTTCAGTAAAGGTTTGCCATCAATGACAAAGGGGGAGATTGTTGGCAATTTTGGGTACCTTGGGTACATTGCCTTTGCTCAAGTGTATAAGTTGTCATTGATGTCAAGAAGCTTTTGAAGGAATTTGATTTGATGTAAAATAATTTGTTTTGATGAAGGTTACGAGCATGACGGAGTTCGAAAGAAAGCAAGTTGAAAAAGTGTCACGATATCGCGACATGTCGCATTTGTGACTTAAGGGAGAGAGAAAGTCAAGTTAGAGAAAGTGTCATGATTTCATGACAAAAAAAAAAGGAAGTCTAAGGAAGCAAAAGTGTCATGATTTCATGACAAAAGTAGAGAGGAAGGCTATGAAGATAGAAGTGTCGCGATATCGTGACAAGTGAGTGAAGTCTACAGAGGTAGAAGTGTCATGATTTTATGACAAAAGTAGAAAGGAGGTTGACGAAGGGAGAAGTGTCGTGATATCATGACAAAAGCAAAGTTGATGCTAACAAAGACAAAAGTGTCATGATATCGTGACAAGAGCTTAGTTGAAGTCGTCAAAGGCTAAAGTGTCACGATATCATGACAAAAGCCAAAAGAAAGTGTACGGTTGCAAAGGTGTCGTGATATCGCGACATGTTGTTTCATGGCAAAAGTTTCAGAAGAGTTATGAAGGCGATTGAAGCTGACAAAGTTAAATTTGGTACAACAAAGATTAGGGTTTGCAGCGAATGAAGTTTAGGGTTGTGCGATCGACTAAAGATCAGGGTTATGAGACTAAGAGTAAGGTTTTGATCTTAAAAGTGTTATTATAAAAGGTAGGTTGTTTTGAAGAGTTGAGGTGTTGAGTGTTGTGACGTTCGTTGATAGAGCGCAGAGTGAGAAGTTCGATCGTCGAGAGTAGAGTGCAAAATTTGATCGAAGTGTGCAGAGTGAGTGAAGAGTCATGGTGAATTTTTCTATGTACCGCTGTGTTTGCGCAGATAGTGCAAAGGTTAAAGTTCAACCAAAATGTGGACCAAAATGCGATTGTGATTGCACAAAGAGAGCAGAGGACTTGTGAGCTGAGTTTGATAGTTCTATCAGAGAACTTGAGGACAGAGATGTATTGGTTCTATGAGAAGAACCTGAGGATAGATTTGGTTGTTGAGCTACTGTGGACGTGATCATAGAAGGCAGAGGTCTCTTAGGCTAAGCATTGAGGATAGGAGGTCTTCGGTGGAAAGGAGTTCCACGTGCTAGCAAGAGGTAGAGGCAGTTGATCTTCTGAGGGATCATTTCCAGAGCAAAGGGGAAGGTATCTCCTTTGAACAGAGGCTCATAAATTCTAATTGGGAGAAGGTATCTCCTTTGAGCCGAGGCTCATAAACATTGTAATTGGGAAGGATTCCCAAAGAACCTTGAGATAACTTTTAGAGAAAAGTTTTTGTGGATGTAGCCCAACCATTTTGGGTGAACCACGTTAAAAATGGGTCTTCAATGTGTGATGCTTTCTGTCTTGATTAATGTTGTATTGATGCCACTGCTATCTAAAGTTAAAATTATTAATTGGTTAAGTCTTATACTGTTCACCCCCCCTCTCAGTATAAGCTTGTGTTCTTCAATTGGTATCGAGCAGGTCTCTCCAGAAAGAGCCTAACGGCTTGGAGAAGGATCTATCAGAGGAACATACAGATTCAGAAAGAGATGAAGAGGTTGAGTTCGATCTCAAAGGTGAATTCTTCTTGGCTCTAAGAAAGCTTGAGAAATTCAAGGAAGAGAATTCTGTTCTCAAGTATCAATGTCAGGAAGAAGAGATAGCAAGATCAGAATTGTCTCAAAGTGTTATAGACTTCAAAATTCTAGCTAAAGAAGGGAAGAAGATTGAACAGGTTCTGACAGAGGCTCTAAAAGGAAAGGAAGTTGATTGCGAGAAACTAGAAGAAGAGGTTATGTCTCTTAGAGTGAAGTTGGAACAGTTGACTCTCAGACAGAATACTCCGTGTGAAAAGCAAAAGAAGGATGGTATCACCATTTATGAAACAGGGTCTTCAAGCAAGATCAATCTTCATCCTGAAGAGCGGTGGATTCCAGTTGGTCACAAGAAGAACAACCATCCAAGGCATCAAAACAGGTTACATAATACTTTCCATGGCTATTGTTTTTCTTGCAAGAAATTTGGTCACGAAGCTATGCATTGCAATAAGTCTTTGAATAGCCATAGTAAGGAAAATGTTAACTCTTTTGCACCTCTTATGAATAAAAATGTCATGTGTTACAAGTGCAAGAATTTTGGGCATATAGCAAGGATGTGCTGTTTGGATAGATCTAGCCTTGAGTTCACTAAAAAGAGAAATGAGATCAAATCTAAGTCAATGATAGTTCAAACTGCTTTTCATGCTCAAGACAAAGTAGAAAAATGGTATCTTGATAGTGGTTGTTCAAAACATATGGCTGGTGAAAAGGAAAAGTTTTTGGTCTTAAAAAAAACAAACGGAGGAACGAGTCTAGTTTTGGAGATAACAGGTCAGCTAAAATCTGTGGTAAAGGGACTCTTAGTTTGGATGGGAAATCCAAAACAGAAAATGTGCTTTATGTAGAAGGCCTAAGACATAATCTTCTAAGTGTGAGTCAACTTTGTGATCAAGGGCACATAGTATCTTTCTTTTCGGATAGATGTGAGATAAGTAAAGAAAAAAATGGAAAACTCATTGCGAGTGCTACAAGGACTCCAAACAATCTTTACATGCTAAGTGAGATAAAAAAGGAAAAGTGTTTTCTAACTCAAGAAGATGAGAGTTGGTTATGGCATAAAATATTGGGGCATTTGAGCTTTGATAATCTTGTCAATATTAGTAACAAGGAAGCAATTAGAGACTTGCCCAAAATAAAAAGGCCCCATAACATCGTTTGCGGTCCTTGTCAACATGGAAAATAGACCAGAACCAGTTTTAAATCAAAAGGGTATACTTCTTCAAAACCATTGGATCTTATTCATACTTATTTATGTGGCCCTACCAGAACTCAGAGCATTCAGGGAGAAAGCTACTTCATGCTGTTTATAGATGATTATTCTAGAATGACTTGGGTTACTTTTCTCAAAGAAAAATCTGAAGCTTTTGAAAAATTTAAAGCTTTCAAAGAAATGATTGAAAATGAGACTGAAAAGAGAATCAAATGCTTAAGATCAGATAGAGGAGGAGAGTTCACTTCAAATGAATTTGTGGAATACTGTGAGCAACAAGGAATCAAAAGAGAATATTCAGCAGCAAGAACTCCTCAACAAAATGGAGTAGTTGAAAGGAAAAACAGAACTATTGAAAATATGGCTAGAGCTATGTTAAATGAGTCAAAACTTTCAGATGGCTTTTGGAAAGAGGCAGTCAGTACAGCAGTCTACATTATCACCAGGGCCCAACTTAGAGTCAATCATCATAAAACTCCTTATGAGTTGTGGAAAGGAAGACCAACTATAGTAAAATACTTCAAAGTGTTTGGGAGTAAGTGCTTCATCAGAAGGGAAGATAAGAATTTGGGTAAGTTTGATCCTAGGTGTGATGAGGGAATATTTCTTGGATATTCCAGCAAAAGCAAGGCCTACGAGATGCTTCAACAAAAGAACTCATACAGTTGTAGAGAGCATAAATGTAACAGTTGATGAAAAGACAGGGGATAAGAGAACCAGTCAAGGAACTCGGTGATGAAATTTGTCAAGAAGAATTCGGAGAGGTTTCGAGATGAAGAAGAGGAAAGACAACAAGCTGCTTCCCAAAACTCCTTCACGATATGTTCAGAAACATCATCCCAAATATTTGATCATTGGTGATCCAAATAGCGAGGCAAACAAGAAGAAGAGTCATTCCTTCACATGATTCTACAAATGTTTCATTATTATCTCGAGATTGAGCCAAAAGATTTCGGGAAGCATGTGCGAGATAAGTTTTGGGTAAAAGCAATGGATGAAGAGCTAAATCAAATAGAGAAAAGTGAAACTTGGGATTTGGTTCCAAGACCTAAGGACAAGAATGTCATTGGCACAAAATGGATATTCAGAAATAAACTCAATGAGGATGGAAAAATTGTCGGAAACAAAGCTAGGTTAGTCTGCAAAGGTTATGCTCAAGTAGAAGGTGTTGATTTCGAAGAGACGTTTGCTCCTGTTGCTCGTCTTGAAGCTATCAGAATGTTTTTGGCACTTTCAAGCTTCAAATCATTCAAGGTATATCAAATGGATGTAAAGTCAGCTTTTCTAAATGGCGTGTTGGTAGAAGAAGTCTACATAGAACAGCTAGGAGTGTCTCTCTCAAAACAGTCAGACTATGTGTGTAAACTAAAAAAGGCCTTGTATGGGTTAAAGCAAGCACCGAGGGCTTGGTACTCAAGACTTGACAGTTATCTTCATGAGCAAGGCTTCAGGAAAGGCGTGGCAGATAGCAATTTGTATATTAAGAATGAAGATGATGATATGTTGATTATGGTTGTCTATGTTGATGATATTATTTTTGGGGGAAATAAGACTCAGATGTGCAAAGATTTTGCTAACACCATGCGAAGGAATTTGAGATGTCTATGATTGGAGAGCTGTCATTCTTTTTAGGTCTTCAGATTGCTCAATCAAAAGATGGTGTATTTCTCTCTCAAGGGAAGTATATCAAAGAAATGTTGAAGAAATTTGGGATGATGGACAGCAAACCAGTATGTACTCCAATGATTACAGGGTGCAAGATGAGTAAGGATGATGAATCTCCAGTGGCGAGATCAAAAGTTGTACAGATCAATGATTGGCAGTTTATTATATGTTACGACTACCGGACCAGATATCATGCAGGCAGTTGGGTTAGTAGCAAGATTTCAGGCAGCTCCAAAATATTCTCATGTTATAGCAGTTAAAAGGATATTCAGATATCTGAAGGGCACTATGGACCTTGGGCTTTGGTATCCCAAAGGTGATGATTTCACCCTCACGGCCTATACAGATGCAGATTGGGCGAGCGATGCGATGACAGGAAAAGCACCAGTGGTGGAGCATTCTTTCTGGGAAAGAGTTTGGTTTCTTGGCTAAGTAAGAAACAACCTTCTATTTCCTTATCTACAATAGATGCTGAATACATAGCAGCAGTGGTTGGGTGTACACAGGTTTTATGGATGAAAACCACCTTGGAGGATTTCAAAGTCAGGCATGAACAACCCATCTCCATACTTTGTGATAATACAAGTGCCATAAGTATTTCCAAAAATCTAGTAATGCACTCAAGGACAAAGCATATTTCCATCAAGTATCACTTTCTAAGGGAGAAAGTGCAAGACAAGCAGGTCAAGCTAGAGTATGTGTCTACTAAAGAGCAGATTGCGAGATATCTTCACCAAACCTCTTCCAAGAGATACGTTTGAGTATCTAAGGGAGAAATTGGGAGTTGTACTCCCACCCCACAATTAATCACCTCATCAGGAGGTGGGGGGGAGGGACCAAGCTAAGAGGCTCATTCTTAGTCCCGAGCCCCAAAGGTGACCCTTTGCCATTGATGACAAAGGGGGAGAGATATGAGTAAGGGGGAGAGCTTCAAGTGAAGAGGAAAGCTTCAAGTCAGGGGGAGCAAAACTTCAAAGGAAGATTCCCAGATGTTAGCATAGTTGGTTTCAGTTTTGGCTCTTGAGACGTGTTTTCGGTAAAGGTTTGCCATCAATGACAAAGGGGGAGATTGTTGGCAATTTTGGGTACCTTGGGTACATTGCCTTTGCTCAAGTGTATAAGTTGTCATTGATGTCAAGAAGCTTTTGAAGGAATTTGATTTGATGTAAAATAATTTGTTTTGATGAAGGTTACGACATGACAGGTTCGAAAGAAAGTAAGTTGAAAAAGTGTCGCGATATCGCGACATGTCGCATTTTCGTGACTTAAGCAGGAGAGAGAAAGCAAGTTAGAAAAGTGTCACGATTTCATGACATGTCGCATTTTTGGACTCAGAAAGTGCAGGAAGGCAAAGAAGGAAAAGTGTCACGATTTCGCGACATATTGCAAGGAAGGTTGAACGGACGAAAAAGTGTCACGATTTCGCGACATGTTGCAGGAGAGAGAGTCCGAAAGAAAAAGTGTCACGATTTCGTGACATAATGCAGAAGAGAGAGTCCGTAGTGTGAATTGTCACGATTTCACGACAAGTTCGAAGAGAGAGAAAGTAACACGAAAAATGTCACGATTTCATGACATGCTGTAGATGAAAATGTTCCAAGTAAGAACTATCACGATTTCGCGACATGCAACAAAGGGAAGAGTCTGAAATGAGAAGCGTCACGATTTCGTGACAGGTTGCAAAGAAGACGTACGAAAAGTTGATAGCGTCGTGATTTTGCGACAGGTTGAAGAGAAAGCAAACAGATGCAGAAAGTGTCACGATTTCATGACAGATCGAGATGGCAGCGTTCGGTTGGAGAAAGTGTCACGATTTCATGACAAAAACAAAAAGGAAGTCTAAGGAAGCAAAAGTGTCACGATTTCATGACAAAAGCAGAGAGGAAGGCTATGAAGACAGAAGTGTCATGATATCATGACAGAAGTGAAGTCGAAGTCTACAGAGGTAGAAGTGTCACGATTTCACGACAAAAGCAGAAAGGAGGTCGACGAAGGGAGAAGTGTCACGATATCGCGACAAAAGCAAAGTTGATGCTGACAAAGACAAAAGTGTCATGATATCATGACAAGAGCTTAGTTGAAGTCGTCAAAGGCTAAAGTGTCATGATATCGTGACAAAAGCCAAAAGAAAGTGTATGGTTGCAAAGGTGTCACGATATCGTGACATGTTGTTTCACGACAAAAGCTTCAGAAGAGTTACAGAGGCAGTTGAAGCCGACAAAGTTAAATTTGAGCCGACGAAGATTAGGGTTTGCAGTTGACGAAGTTTAGGGTTGTGCGACCAACTAAAGATCAGGGTTACAGCCGACTAAGAGTAAGGTTTTGATCTTAAAAGTGTTATTATAAAAGGTAGGTTATTTTGAAGAGTTGAGGAGTTGAGTGTTGCGACGTTCACTGATAGAGCGTAGAGTGAGAAGTTCGATCGTCGAGAGCAGAGTGCAAAATTCGATCGAAGTGTGCAGAGTGAGCGAAGAGTCATGGTGAATTTTTCTAAGTACCGTTGTGTTTGCGTAGATAGTGCAAAGGTTGAAGTTCGACCAAAATGCGGTTGTGATTGCATAGAGAGAGCAGAGGACTTGTGAGCTGAGTTTGATAGTTCTATCAGAGAACTTGAGGACAGAGATGTATTGGTTCTATGAGAAGAACCTGAGGACAGATTTGGTTGCTGAGCTACTGTGGACATGATCATAGAAGGCGAGAGGTCTCTTAGGCTAAGCATTGAGGACAGGAGGTCTTCGATGGAAAGGAGTTCCACGTGCTTGGCAAGAGGTAGAGGCGATTGATCTTCTGAGGGATCATTTCCAGAGCAGAGGGGAAGGTATCTCCTTTGAGAAGAGGCTCATAAATTCTGATTGGGAGAAGGTATCTCCTTTGAGCCGAGGCTCATAAACATTGTAATTGGGAAGGATTCCCAAAGAACCTTGAGATAACTTTTAGAGAAAAGTTTTTGTGGATGTAGCCCAACCATTTTGGGTGAACCACGTTAAAAATGGGTCTTCAATGTGTGATGCTTTCTGTCTTGATTAATGTTGTGTTGATGCCACTGCTATCTAAAGTTAAAATTATTAATTGGTTAAGTCTTATATTGTTCACCCCCCCCTCTCAGTATAAGCTTGTGTTCTTCAAAACAATAATGTAAAATTAGTACTAAAAAAATTTATGAAACAATACTACCTAATATTTTATAGAAGATAAAATCAAAGCCTAGAATCATGTTCATCACCTATGACAAGTTCATCGCTTGCAATTGGTTTGTCGCCTATGACAATTTTTTCACCTATTGACCTACAAATTTGTAGAAAATCTAAAAGGGGAAAAACAAAAAATGAGTTATATTTTAGGGGACAACTTAATTCTTGAGAAGGTGTTGGACTTTCTTGTTTGTAGTCAAGCCCCCTATTTGTTTTTACAAAATCAATTTTGAACCTTTACAAGAAGACAATTTGCATGAAAGATAAATATAAATATTGTAAAACCAAATTGAATTGGTTGAGATAGTTCTAGGATGCCGCTAGTCTTGATTTATAACTATTTTGATTCTAAAATCTTACTAGTTAACTAAATGAAATAGATTCATAGCCTATAGGGTGAATTCATAGCATACAACAAGTTTATCACATGTAGAGCTTGTAACCTATGAATTTGATTTAGAGGCTGAAAATAAAGGGTTATAAAATGCATATTTTATATATTGGTTAAAATGATGTTATAGAATCCTTAAATTATAATAATTTCAATAAAACGTTTATCTAGATAAATTTGTAGTTTGTTAGTCCTATTGTTTATGAATTTACAATATGCTATTGTAGAGACCATGTCAAGGCTAAATCTACTAAGTCTTACTATGTAAAAGTGATGAACTTATAGATAGCACCTATAAATCCTATAAGGAAACTAAAGTAAGTTTTATGAATCTAATGCAAGCAAAATTGACATGCTAAAATGGGTTAGAAATAGGCACTAAGATCCTGTAAAAGGGGTAAGATAAATGAAAATGAAATTTAGGAAAAAACTACTCAAACATCAAATATAATGAAAGAGAAGCATAATTAATAGACAAATCTCCCTTTCACCACTATAAAAGAGCTTATGCATGCAATTTCATAGGACACTTGGAGGTAAAAATGTGTCTTGAAGAATAATGCTTATTTAATTTCTAGAGAAATTCAATAGAGACTTACTATTATCCAATCACTTATTTATTTTTGAAATGAAGGTGTCTCAATTTATATATTTTTTATTCTTTTTTAGGAGAGGAGGTAAGAGTGTGAAGGCTACATGCCATTGAAAATAATCCAATTACAACTAGGCAAAAATGCAAAGTTGAAGGGTTGGCATGCTTTTTCGGGTTGGCATGAGCAAAAGATAAGTTAAATAAGAAATATTCTAGGATGTGTGAATCTAATCCAAGTTGGAAAATTTTTGACATGGATAGGCATGAACACTATAATGAGAAACATTTTACTTTGAAGGATCAATGATAAATTCACTATCTAGAAAAATTTGAGGTTGTAAACTTGTCTAGGCTACAAATTCATCCATTTGATAGTTGGTGGGGTAATATTTTAAATTTTGGACTTAGATAAGGTTTGCCACCAAGGAGACAAATTCAGAGCCTATAACTTATCTATGAGCAAAAAACATATTTTAAGTCTTCATTTTTTGCAACGAAGGCTTAAAATGACTTAGGCAGGTTTCCAAAATTGACTAGAATCCTAGGATGTGATGGGGTGATTAAAATTAGGTGTCTACACTTGTATAAAATATCATTATAAATAATATGAATTAAAAAGGATATAAATGATGGATCCAATATAAACCAACATTAGAAGATATGTATAAAGAAAAAATTATCTATAGAAGAATAAAAAATATATTATATGGACAAAGAAATATTGAAAATTCTACACAATAGTAAATAAAATGCTAAAAAAAGAAGTATTTTCACCAACTTTGCCTATTCGTAGAGATAATTTTTTCATCTAAACATTGATACAAAACTCTTGCAAAAAGGAAAATTAGGTAAATTAAACTTGACATGGATATGGTACATATTAGTTCTAGTAGTGGTTCCATGTGGGTCATACATGCCAACCCTATGTAAATCATGAATGAAACGTTAAAAAATAATTTGTGAGGAATGAATCCCTCCACATAGGATTCATGAGAGTTATGATCCTACAAGAAACAATAGAGATTACTTTTTCTTCCAAAAATAACTAAATGAAAATATAGGTCATGCTAGATGAATCAAAATTCTTCCATTTTTAGTTCAATGTCTAATGATTTCAACCAATCAAAAAGAGCATTGTCCTTGAATTGTTGCAAAATTTTGAAGTTAATGTAAAAATAATGACTCAAAGAGGGTAATAATAGTCACATAAACATGATCCGCTCATGTAGAGGATTTGGAGAGCAAGTGGGTAGTCAAAAATCTCTAGTTGAAATGGAGAGGCCCAGGTTCAAATCTCTCCCCTCACAGGTTATGAAGATGCTATGTAATGGTTATATTGTGACCACATAATAAATATTTACCCCCTTTAAAAAATATATTCACATAAATATGAAAAAAATAATCACATACATATCACATAAATATTCATGTAGAGAGTCCAAAAATAACAACAAAAGGAGCATAAATACTTTGAATCTCCTTAAGTTTCCACCAGAAGCCATAATGTTCTAGTAGTCACAGTCATTTTGTTAAAGACTAGGATCTTGCTCTATCAAGCATATTTATATTTTGAGATGATAACCACATTAGACTAGTGATAATAAAAAGAATCCAAGGATTGCTTCAACAATATCTTAATATAATGACAATTCTTCTATCTTGAACTATTTCAAAAACCTACAACACTTTCAAAGTAAAAATAAATTTGAAAATTATAAGATGTAAGATTATTGTAGTGGTAAAAGCTTTGGCCTCTCTTTGGGAGGTCCAAGGTTCAAACCCCACTCAGTATGAGGGGACCATGACCCCTCATAAAAACATGTGTAAACTTATTGAAAAAAAATAAATTTGAAAATTTATTTTTATTATTAATAAAAGTAATAATCAATTAATGATTTTTTAGATATGATACCATGTTAGATATAAATATAAATCAAATAAATTTATTATTTAATATTGGAAATACACAAATCAATTATATAAAGGTAAAAAAAAACTTTTAAAGAAGACACAAGGAATAAAACTTTTGTAAATAATGAAGAAGACAAGATGTTTATATTCTTACAACAATATAAGATTACATTAAAATAATACAAAGTATCCGCTTCATTTGAAAGAATTATTCTATCACATTTTATTAACTCTTTCCTCTCTTACATTTTTATATTTCTTCTATATCCTACTATGAGAAAGAGGATTGGAAAGGGATCATGAAGGGCTTCTTCATGACTCTTCCATCTCTTTCAATGTATCAAGGATAGGGATAGTTTTTGAGATTCATTTCTATTGGATTATTTAGAGAACATATATGTTTCTCTTAAGATTTTCTTGACAAGAATTAACCTTAATCTAGTACTAGTTGGCTACAAATGCAACATCCAATTTAAAAAACAAGCCCTAACAACTAAAATAATTTTAATTTTGAATGATAAATAAAAGAAAATGTATTCTTTTCAAGAGAAAGGATTCAAGGGGGGTGTAATAAGAAGGCCTAATGCAAGTACATATGATTTTGGTTCCAATGGTAATAAAATTAAATATGGTCTCCTAAATGATTAATGTTAACTAGTTTCTTTCTCTTTATTTTTATCCTTAATGAACGAACAAAACATAAAAATAGAAATCTATTTTGAGTAGACAATAAATAATCCTAAGATATAAATTCTAAAATGAAAGAATATGGATTAGAAGAACTTGATTTTCTACCATAGAGGTAGAAGCACTATACTTCTACAAAATGTGCTATTGGACAGAGTGCTACTAGTCCCAAAGAAGTTTCATCAATGCTACTACTTCCTGATAGTGCTCTAATTCCTTATAAAATAGATAAAAAATATATGGGTTAGAATTAAAGGGGTCTACTTAAAGTAGAGGAGATTATGTGGCTCTATCTACCAACATTAAACCCCTATTTACATATGATATTGAAATATTTTTAATGATAAAATAGATAATATGTACTTAGTGGAAAAGTACCACTAGTTAAGTGATAGTGCTATCAACATTTTTGTTGACTAACAACACTTTTATGTTCTATGACTACGACTAAAATAAAGACTAGTAATACCATCAAACCTATAATTCGGTAGTGCTTTAACCTAAATTTCTAGTAGATTGATTTTTTTATATGGTATAAGGGTCCCCAACAAGAAGGTGTAGGGGCCCTAAAAAATGTATCAAAATAGACAAGTTGATTATACAGGATATAAACTAGTAATGATAAAAAGACAAGGTGACAACTAGATGCAAAAGTTAGCATGCAATGATTCAATGATTAGGGATGCAAAAAAAATAGCAAAATCTAAGAAGGGAACAAAGCACAACCCAAGCAAACTTGCAGCTCCAATATATCAAAGTTGATTTCTCCTTATTGAAAAAACTTGATTAGCTTGCTTGTTGCTTTAAGATTCTTGAGATATTGGGAGTTTGAATGCTTATATGCTTGAGAGATTGAGATATTGAATGCTTAGGTCCTATGAAATTTACAAGAATTTTTTTACATTTAAATATTATAATGATTGGGTACTCTAAGCGCTAGATTTATAGGAAGCTATGGCTTCTTGGGGGAAGTAATACATTGAAGGTAATAGGATTGGTGAAGACAATAACTGAAGTAGGATACATATGTAATTAATGGATTTAAGATTGAAAATGATATTTTGTGGGCTTTGGATCTATACCAATGGTTGTAGATCAGACTGATGTGATCAAGTCCATGTTTGAAGGATAACTTAAAAGGTACTATACTAACTATCAAAATTTTCCTTTTTGACCTCTAACAATTAGTAGCATTGGAGGTTAGTAGTGTTGGCAATGGTAATATTATAGCACTTTTGCCAAGATGATCATTGCTTGTCAAATTGGGTAACAAATAGTTGAAAACTCAAATTTTGAAAAAATGCTACCATAAAGGTAAAACCATTTATAGCCCTTTTTTTCATGCCATGGCGCCTCTAATTTTAAAGCAATAAATGCTTCCAACTTGATCTTGAAGATATTTGATTTAGTTTAGATGCTTGACTAATTTACTGATGAATATGTTGACAAGTTTAAATATCGATTGGGAAACAAGCAACAGTTTTTTTTGGAGCAAGCAAGGATTGTTTAGAGTAAATTATGGATATAAAACCCTAGCATGAAAAAAATGAGAAAAAAGCATAGTAATTCTCTAAAGTAGGCGATTGATTATGTTTCTAGATAAAAGTAAAAGTTGTTTTCGAAGTTGTATCTACATTTTTTTAAACACAAAGGTTTGGGTAGCCATAAAAGAATAAATTTTCAAATTGTTAAAACTTCATAGTACTTTGTGACTCCTTCACAATGACTCCAAAATTTAGGGACCCACTTGAAATTTGAAAGTTTGTTTCAAATTGTTACTTGTGCTTATTGTTCACTACTATCATCATTAAAATATCAAGAACGCTTATCTTCCTTCGAATGGTCTTATAGCAGGGTCCATTGTCAAAATTCACCTCATGCTCTGAAGATCTTGAAATTATGCTTGTGTGGTCATTTTGATTATGGTATTTGAATTGTATTATTGTTGTTATGTTATGTTTATGTCAAGGGTGTTTTGTTTTGTTTGTTATTAATATTGATAGGTTAGGTTTTGTAAAGATGTTTTGTGTTATGTTAAATTTTTAAGTCTCATTTATACCTAGTATTTGTTTGGTTTATTTTATATGTTTTGTTATGTTATGTTGTTTTAATTGTATTTTGTCTTTAAATTATATGTTTGTTATTTAGTATATATTTTTGGTATTATTTTAATATATTTTCGTGTATTATAGTGGTGGTCATATAGGTTGCATGTTTGTATGTTATGTTTAGTTATGTCTTGTTTTAAATTAATTAAATTATAAAGTTTTATAAGTTTATAATTTAATATATTTAAAATTGTTATTTTATAAAATTGTTTTAAATTAATTAAATTATAAATTTTTATAACTTTGTAATTTAATTATATTTAAAAATGTTATTTTATAAATGTTTTATATTCTAATTAGTATTTGTTTTGTTGGCAGGATTATTAAAATAGGTTGAATAGAGGATGTGTTCGTGGGTTTTATGGGCTTGTCTTAACTTTAATGTTTGAATGCCAATGGGGAGAAATATTAATACTTTGAAAAGGATTTATTGATATTAGGGTTTCAAGATTTCATTTTTTAAAACTAACAAAACAGAGTAAACTAATAAAGAGGAACAAATTTCTTAAGTTATAAATGGAGAAATAGAAACCAAAGAGAAGGATCGGATAGGTTGGAAAAAAAGAGAAAAGATTGAAAGGAGACAAATAGAATACGAAGTTGTAGAGGAAGCTACATTTGCACATGAATACAGAGACTTTGTTAGATTCATTGTAAGATCTAATATTTTGTATCAAATTCAATTTTTATTAAAATCAAGCACTATTTTTGTTGCAAGTGTGAAGAGGGTTATTGTCTAAGTGGCTCAGAAATATCCTGATTTTTTACCACAATGTGAACATGTGTCCAAATTTGTCGGCAACATGTCGGCAAGATTTTTTAATTTTTTCTAACCCCCTTCCTATATTCTCTCTCTCTCTCTCTCTTGCCACCTTTCCTCCCTATTCTTCTGCCACCATTTTCTCCTTATTCCTCCACCTCCTTCCTCTTCCCTTATCCCTCCATGTCCCTCCTTATCTCTCCTTCTTCTCCCTATAAATACCCTACTCCTTCATGTCTAACCTGCGTTGTGTGCAGAGTGTAATTTTTGAAGGTAATTAAATAAATTGTTTTTTATATTATTTTATAGCCCACCTTCGCTCACTGGTATCAAAGCGCTGCGCTAGGGGTACATTTTTTGAGGCAAGAGTTTGGCACTATTTTTGAGGTGGGTCAAGAGTTGGAACCTATCCACACGAAGATAGACTGAGCACATGGACTGAGGCAACACGTGGCACTGATTGGGCGACTGATGTAGGGTTGAGGTGGTAATCGGTAGGACATGGGCATGAATCCTAAGGTACCAAGTGGTGGACATGTGGTGGGTGCTAAGCTGGAGCACTGACGTGGTGGTATGTAAATCAAGGTAGGTGGCTAAGGAGGTTGTTGATGTGGGCGTACAAGAATCAACACATGGTAGTTGGCGAGGTAGTGATGTGGTCGCCATTAGGGTGACATGTGGCGAGCAGTGATGGGGTGGTGAGTGGTGATGTGGTGCATTGTTGTTTGACAACGCATTTGGCAAAGATTTAGTTGGTCGATTACCCGAAGGTAATTGTTTCATTACACGTGACTTTGCGTTCTTAAACTCTCCCTCACCCATCTCACAGTGCATGTGGGATAAAGGAGGGATTATTTAAAAAAAAAAAACTTTTAAGAGCACGAAGACATTAATTAAATTTGCTTGCCCTTAGTTCTCACTTGAGCGCATAGCGCAGTTGGCAAAGGCTTCGAGTTGCTTGGCGGAGGTGCTGGGTTCGAGTCACATCGAGGTTGAATTTTTTTTTTCCTTAGCGTGCGTCGGGAAGAAAATATAAGGCACGAGGTGCCTTGAGCCTTCAACGACACCGCGTGGTGTAGTGGCTAAACTCCCTCTTGCAAAGCGGCCGGTCGGGGGATCGATTCCCCTCCGCTCCAAAAAAAAAAAAAAAGTTTTTAATTTTTTATTAAAGTTTTAATTAATTTAATAGTTTTAAAGTTTATATTCTTCATTTTTTTTTAAATATATTTGTGTTTAAAATAATGAAGGATATAAAAAAAATTATTAAATTTTTTATGAAAACTTTATAAAAAAAATATTGAAAACCTTTAAAAACTTTTTGGAAAGGGAAATTGGAAAAATTGTTTTTTGAAGATTAAAATTTCTTGAGCACCTAAAAATTGACATATGCAACTCAGCTAAATTTTTTCCATGATGAGTAGATGATCCGGTCAACCGGATGTTACCATGCCCTATGCTCTCTACTAAGGAGAGAATCAACTGAGTCCTTTGATGAGAGGATCCGGAGAGATGGAATACATGTGGTATTTAGTCAACTACAGAACTCAGTAATAGCCCACTAGAGGAAGCCCGATTCTGGATACGAGGCTGACTCAGAAGATAATATTTTTGGACAATGAGTGGAGGAGTCCGATTTAGTTGCATTTGAGCCTGAGGAACAATCCAGTGAGAGCTATACCCCATGCTCTCTAGAGCCAGAGCTTGAGCCAGCAGATCCTGAGCTAGCTAAGGTCAAGCTAGAAGCAGTTCCTAAAATTGTCATCATCAGTGACGATGAGGATTCCATTGCAGATAATTTTGGACCTCCAGTACTGGGCAATCCACAACAAGAAGAACAAGAAATCAATGAGAGAATTAAGAAATCTAGATTTTATTTGAATCTGTAATTGCTTTGTACTTCTTGTTTTCATTCAAATCAAAGTTTGCTTTCAAGTAGTAGAAATGGCCTCAAATTCAAATCTCCCAATTCCTGAATTTAATGGTAGTGATTATGAATATTGGTCAATAAAGATGAAAACTATGTTGATTGGTAAAGGTTTATGGGAAATAGTTGAAGAGGGTTACACATAACCCTCTGCTGCTGACTGGTCTGCTTTAAGTGCTACCAATAGAAAAGCCAAAAAAGAAGCCCAGAAAAACAATTCCTTTGCCCTGTACCATTTACAAGCAGCTCTAGATAAAAGTATATTTCCTAGAATAGCATCCTATGTAATAGCTCAAGATGCTTGGAAGG
Source organism: Wollemia nobilis (assembly GCA_028583015.1). Classification (NCBI taxonomy): domain Eukaryota; kingdom Viridiplantae; phylum Streptophyta; class Pinopsida; order Araucariales; family Araucariaceae; genus Wollemia; species Wollemia nobilis. The sequence continues at coordinate 9,311,142 of JAQPPZ010016917.1, read as the reverse complement.
CTTTAAAGGAAAGTTTTCAAGGGAGTGATCAAGTGAAGTAGGTCAGGCTTCAAACTCTGAAAAGAGATTTTGAAAATCTCAGAATGCAGGAGAATGAAAAAGTAGGAGACTACTGCGTGCGAGTCAAATTCATGGTAGATAAAATGGTCACTCTAGGAGAAGAAGTTAAACCTGAAGGTGTAGTGAAGAAAGTGTTGCGAACACTTCTTCCTAAGTGGAATCATGTAGCAATCATTATTGAAGAGTCAAAATATTTGACTACACTTTCCTTTGATGCACTGATTGGTTCTCTCCTTTCACATGAAGAAATATTGCAGGAATCTTCTTCCACTAGCCACGAAAGCGATGACAAAGCCTTCGCTTCACAATAAAGAAAAGGCCAAGGTAGAGGTCATGGCAGAGGTCAACAAAGAGGAAGAGGCAGAAATAGTCCATGAGGTGGAACTTCAAGTAGAGGAGGATCTTCAAATAGAGGTGGAGGACAAAACAGAGGTGGCCAGCAGAATAAAGGAAAGCATCCAGGTAGAGGAAAAGGTAGTGACAAGTCAAAGCAAGTTTGCTACAATTGTGGCAAACCTGGCCACTTCACTCGTGACTGTTGGTCAAAATCCTCACAAGGGAGCAACAGCCAGAGTAGCCAGTATGGCAATTTTGGAGAAGAGGAAGGGACCTCAAATCTCTTTCTCTCATATGGCAAGTCAGATCAGAACCTGAATGACACCTGGATCTTGGACATTGGGTGTTCAAATCATATGAGTGGCAAAGAAGAACTCTTTGCTACCCTGGATTCTTCTTACAAATCTAGCATCAAATTGGGGGACGACAAGTCATTGGCGGTTGAAGGCATTGGAGCCATGGAGGTTCCAACAAAAGAGGGTGTTAAACAGGTAAATGATATTTATTACACCCCTCATCTCCAACATAATCTTTTGAGTGTTGGTCAAATGTTGGAGAAAAACTATAAGTTGCTATTTGATGAGGGTAAATGTACCATTTTTGATAAAAGTAATAGTGATAGAATCATTACTCAAGTGCCAATGACAAAGAACAGGTTATTTCCTTTAAATTTTGGCCAGCCAGGAGGAGATCAATTGGTAAATGTTGCTATTGCAAATCCAAGTGTGTTGTGGCACTTGAGATACGGTCATCTGAATTCAGCTAGTTTAAAGATGTTAACTTCTCAAGCGATGGTGACCGGACTTCCTAAAGTTTAGGACAATAAGGAAGTCTATGAAGGTTGTGCCTTGGGCAAGCACGCTAGAACCAAATTTCCTCAAGGGTAAGCATGGCGGGCCAGTTATCCACTCCAGCTAGTGCATTCGGACATCTGTGGTCCAATGCAGACCAAGAGCATTGGTAACAACTCTTACTTTCTTCTTTTCATTGATGATTTTTCAAGAATGTGTTGGATATATTTTTTGAAGCATAAAGATGAAGCATTTGATTGCTTCATAGATTTTAAAGCAAGAGTTGAAAATGAGAGTGGATATTCTGTTAAGTGTCTCAGATCAGATAAAGGAGGAGAATACTCCTCTAATGAATTTTTGAATTTTTGTAAATAACATGGAATAAAGAGGCAGTTCATTGCTACCTATACTCCATAAAAGAATGGTGTGGCTGAAAGAAAGAACCACACCATTGTAGAGATGGCAAGATCTATGCTTCAAATGAAGCATTTGAGCAATATGTATTGGGCAGATGCAGCCAGGACCAGTGTGTATATTTTGAATAGGAGCCCTACTTCAAGTTTGAAAGGGAAAACTCCTTACCAAGCATGGTATGGTAAGAAACCGAATGTCAAGCATTTTAGAGTGTTTGGTTCACTGGCTTACTCACACATTCCTGATGAGCAAAGGAAGAAGCTCGATCCTAAGAGTCAAGCATGCATTTTTGTAGGGTACTGTGAAAACACAAAAGCTTACAGACTCTACAATCCTAGGACTCGAAAGATAATACTTTCCAGGGATGTGATTTTTGATGAAGGGGGAGAATGGGGACATCCCCAAATTTATAGTGATGTTGAATCTCATGATGCAGGTTCTTCACAAATTCAACAGGCGCCATAGAAAGGCAAGAAGTCTCCTCCTCCAAGCCCAAGCAGACATTTGACTTCCAGTTCATCATCATTCTTCACCAAGTCCTTCTCCACAAAGGTCAGTCAGTTCCTCACCAATGGATATTGATTCTCCATCCAGAGGTAAGAGAACTCTCTAGCATCATCCATCTTATCAGATGTTGGATAAATTTTTTTCAAGAAGATATACTAGAAGTCAAGCTAGTGAAATGAGTTCTATTTTGCAAAGACTTGAAAATATGCATTTGTATGGTGATGATGACTCCCAAGAACCTCGGGGAGATGTAGTTAACTATGCTTTGTTAACTAGTGTACAACTTGAACCTTCTAGTTATGAGAAGGCATGTACTCAGAAAATTTGGCAAGATGCCATGGAAGAGGAGATAACCTCTATAAAAAACAATGATACTTGGGAGATGGTAAAGCTTCCTAAAGGCAAGAAATGTGTTGGATGCAAATGGGTCTTCAAGATCAAGTTCAATGTTGATGGAAGCATTGAAAGGCACAAAGCAATATTGGTTGCAAAAGGATTTACATAGAAGTATGGTATTGATTATGAAGAGACATTTGCTCCTATAGCCCGACAGGAGACCATCAAAATAGTTCTTGCTTTAGCTGCTCACAAGGGTTGGAAAATCCAACACATGGATGTGAAGAGTGCCTTTCTTAATGGGTACTTGATAGAGGAAGTGTATGTTGAACAACCTCAAGGATTTCAAGAGCAAGGTAAGGAGCACCTTGTTTACAGACTAAAAAAGGCACTCTATGGCCTCAAGCAGGCATCACGAGCTTGGTACTCATGCATTGATGGGTACTTTAAAGATTTTGGGTTCACCAGAAGTAGAAATGAACCCACCCTTTACTACCTGAAGCAAGGTAATGACATCCTCATAGTTTGCTTGTATGTGGATGATCTCATATTCATGGGTAGTAATGAAAAAGTGAATATGGAGTTCAAGCGCTCCATGATGAAGTAGTTTGAGATGAAGGATCTCGACTTAATGCACTACTTCCTTGGATTGGAAGTTCATCAGATAGATACAAGGATCTTCATATGTCAACATAAGTATGCTCAGGACATGATCAAGAAGTTTGCTATGGAGCATTGCAAAGCAGTTGCAACTCCAGTTGGACATGGGATCCAATTAAGCAAATATGATGGAGCACCAAAAGTTGACGTGACCACTTTTAGGAGCATGGTTGGGAGTTTGATGTTTCTCACCAACACCAGACCTGATATTCAGTATGTTGTTTCTCTTGTCTCTCGATTTATGGCTAGCCCATCTAAGTTGAATTTACAAGCAGCTAAGAGAATTCTCAGATATGTGAAGGGTACATTGGATTTTGGAATCTGGTACCATAAGTGTAACACTATCAAGCTTGTAGGCTTCAATGATAGTGATTGGGGTAGCAATATTGATGACAAGAAATCAACTTCAGGGAACTATTTTAGTCTGGGATCAGGACTAATAACATGGAGTTCCAAAAAGCAAACTATGGTAGCTTTATATTCTACATAAGCTGAGTATATAGCAGTCACCTATGCTAGTACTCAAGCCTTATGGCTAAGAAAAATGTTGGAAGAGATTGGAGAACAACAAAGTGGTCCGAACAGGATTTATTGTGACAACATCAGTGCCATTCAATTGGCATACAATCCAATCCACCATAGTAGAATGAAACATTTTGATATGAAGTACCACTTCATCCGAGACATGGTGGAGCATGAAATTGTTGAGCTAAAATTTTACTACACTTTGGAGAATGTCACAGATATCTTCACCAAAGTGATGGCTAAAGCTCAATTTATAAAGCTGAGAAACTGTGTAGTCAGTCCTCTCAAATTTAAGGGGGAGAATGTTGCAAGTGTGAAGAGGGTTATTATCTAAGTGGCTCAGAAATATCCTGATTTCTGACCACAATGTGAACATGTGTCCAAATTTGTCGACAACATGTCGGCAAGATTTTTTAATTTTTTCTAACCCCCTTCCTATATTCTCTCTCTCTCTCTCGCCACCTTTCCTCCCTATTCTTTCGCCACCATTTTATCCTTATTCCTCCACCTCCTTCCTCTTCCCTTATCCCTCCACGTCCCTCCTTATATCTCCTTCTTCTCCCTATAAATACCCTACTCCTTCATGTCTAACCTACGTTGTGTGTAGAGTGTAATTTTTGAAGGTAATTAAATAAATTATTTTTATATTATTTTATAGCCCACCTTCGCTCAATTGTGGTGTTTTTAATTTATAAGTTTATTGATATAATTTTTTAATTAAAATTTATGTAGAATATAGCACCAAATTTGTGGTAGGATTGTGTAAAATATGGTCTGCCTGAGTTTGGTTTTCAAAGTTGTATTTTTATGTGTTGTAGCAAGTTTGTCCAAACGTTTTATTCAAATTTGTTTCTTTACCCTAAGAACTTTTTAATTTATTTGAGGTATTAAGATTTAAGATAAAACCTAGTTTATTTTATAAAAAAATTAAATTTTACAACTAGGTTAAAGTTTGAATTTATCACTCAAATATTTAATTCTATAAATATTTTGGGTGAATAAATTTCACAGAGGAGGGAATCAATGAGCTTTTGATTTTAAATTTCATAAAGTTTATAAAATTCATTGGATTTGTTTTATTAAAACTCTAAGTTGAATTTCAAAGATTCAGATTTACAGTTGTAAATTTTATTTAGGTAAAATATTTAACTTAATAAATATTTGACAAATAAATTTACGAGAAAGAGAAGAATTATATGGATTATTTATTTTAATATCATAAAGTTTTAAAATCCATAATTTGAGATTTATTTATGTTTCTGGAAGTTTGATTTATTAAAATTTTCAATCTCAAATCATAAAGTCCAAAGTATATTATTAAAAGGATTAAATTTATTTACTTCAAATATTTAGTTTAATGAATATTTGAAAATAAATGAACATTACATTAAGGAAGATTACGTGAATTCTAATTTTCATATTATAAAGTACAAAACTTTATAATTAGAATTCATACATATAAATTATTTATATTTATTTATTTCAAATATTTGAATTAATAAATATTTGGTTTAAAAGGTTATATGAATTCTAATTTTTATATTATAAAGTACAAAACTTTATAATTAGAATTCATATACATTAATTATCCATATTCTATGAAAGAAGCAAGGATTATAAAGCTTAGAATATTCTAAAGGCCCAAACATAGGGATTATAAAGTGTTTCGCATTTTATAATTAGGGTTTTTTATTTTATTCATCATTTATTAGATTTGATTTTAAGCTTCATTCATGAAATAAATGTAAGTTTTGAATTAAAATTCTTTAGAACATTCATGCAAGTTTAATATAAGGTTAAAAGCATTTTTAATCAATGTTTGTATTTTAAAATAGATTTGCATTCTCAAATATTAGCTTTAAGAGGTAAGTTCATTAATTTTGAGGAAGTAAATTATATTGATAAAAATGCAAGTAATGATTTCAAGATTAAAATATTTATTATACTAGGCCCCTTGTTAACAGTTGATTTTTAATCCCTGAGATGTTTTGTGCACTTAATTGACATAAATAACGTGTTACATAAAATAACCTTGGAGAAACATATTTTCTTTGCAAGAGAGGATTACGATCCTAATTGTCGGGTGATATTTGTAATCGTATAAAATCACACCTCAACAAATTGGCACTAAAAGGAGGGAATGAAAGGTAAATATTTTATTTTCATTTGAAGTCTTTCAAAACTTAGTTTAAAAAAAAAAATGAAATATTTCGATTTATGTTGCATTAATGTTAATCTATCATAAATTCAAAAATTAGGTTTTGATTCAATTATTGTGAATTTTTATACATAGCCTTGCATATTAAAATTGGTTCAATGGCAGAAAATTATTTACCCTATTTTGAGGATGATGGGATGACTACAGCTGAAGAACATATTTAGGCATATAAAAACATTATGTTTTATTTTCAAATTATGCAAGAAGATGTTCTTTGTAGAATGTTTCCATACACATTGGATGGATTAGCTAAATATTGGTTTATCAATTTACCTGCAGGTTCTACCACTTCTTGGAACAAACTAGAAACAATGTTTTTTGAACATTTTGGAACATTGGTTGACATGAATTTGTTATCAAATCAATTTTCTTGTATCTGTAAAAAAACTAATGAATCCATGAGTCAATTTAATGATAGATTTCATAAGTTGTATACTGAAATAGAGATACACTTTATCATTTGTGAAGAATAAGTTGTTCAAATATACTTGGAAGCTTTAGATCCTTTTACTATTAAGTTGTTAGAAAAGCTTTCTAAATATGTATCATTATCTAACATCTATGGTGGGGCGGTATCTATAGAACAATGGTTGATTTCAAGAGGAATCTGTGTGGGTAGATTATAATTACTTAACCTTAATATTTCAAATCAATTACCATCTATGAGTCATGATACACATTTTTGACACCATCAAATGAAATTGAATGTCCTAGTTTTTCAACAACTTTTGATATTGTTCAAGAGGAATTTCAAGTTTCAAATCCAATATCCATCAATGAGGATTGTAGTAATCAAGTTTATCACAATGTAGAAATGCATGAGTATTCATATATTGAAGGACTTTTAGATCTAACTACCTTTGAAACATATGATAGAATAGAATATTCCATAGAGTTAAATGAAATAATTAAAGCTCCAGAATTGAAATATTCTAGAGATAATTTCATTATGACTGATCATAAAATTTTATTACTTTAGGAAGATGATTTTTTCATTGAAGATATTTTTTTTTTAAGTGATGAAAGTGAACTTGAAAAGCATTCGATTGTTGAATTTACAAAGTGCGGAGAAGGGGTTGAACATCACTCTCTAATTTTATAGGATGATTATTTTTTTCTCTCTTTCTAATGAAGTACTTGCTTCACCTAAAATGCAGGACAAGTTGTAAAGGTTAATTCTATAGCTTAAAAGAAATAGTGATCAAGCACAGGGAAAAATGCATCAAGATGCATATCTAGATAATTATATAAATCATTCTCATGAGTCAAATATCGAAGATGTTAAAATTGATATTCTTTTAGATAGTGGAGAAGTCCTAGAGTGGACTAGTTGTGAAACACATGATAAATCAATACCTTCCATAAATTTGGATGAGATCATTGAAAATGATGATCAAAATTTTTAGTATTCTCAAAATAATGATCAAGAAGAAATGAAAGAAGGGATGCAATCTCATCAAATGTTTCAGGAAGATGATTATTATAATGGTTGGGGAAGATATGAGGAATTATTTATTTCTAATTATCCTACTAATAAATTTTCCATTTCACTTGATATGCAGGACGTTGAAACCTCTATCTTGCATGAAGATTTGGTAATTTCTATCCAATTGGAAGATGACATGTCAATTTCAGAAGTAGAGAAGGCTCCAATATTTAACCATTTTGAACATGAGTTTGTAGAATATTCTTCTGCAATATAAAGGGAATAAATGGTAAAGGTTTCTTATGATTAATCTATTCTAAATGAAGAAGAGATAAATTATTTTCTTTCATTCTCGAATACTGAAGATTTAAGTGAAAATTTTCATGATTGTATTGATTATTCAAATGAAGAAACTTCATGTCCACAAAGAATTAGAATTTCCTATTCATCCTAAAAAAACTATTGTTTTTTTTTATCAACAAGATTTATGGTTTGAAAAATATGGACATATTCTTTATTGGATGCCTAATTTTGATGCTTCTGAAAAATAGGCATTTGACGAAGACGAAGAACTACAAGGTGATCATGATGGAGACCATGAAGAAAAGGAAAAGGTGAAAAATGCTCATCAAATCTTGGTAAATGCTAATAATGATGTGTTGAGTATAGATGATGAGGTAAAATCTTCACCTTTCTCATTGGTTACAAAATGTTCAGGTAATGGGTTGCATGATACGTTTTTGGATGCTACTGCTATCATTGATGAAATATCAAATGTTGTTAACAAGAATTTGGAGACAACTTATAAAAAAAAATTCATAAATTAAATGAAGTAAAACATGTTTGAAATGCTTAATCAAATTCATGAGCAATAAACTAGTGAATCTAGGGCGCAAATTTTAATGATATTCTTATACCAAATGTCCTAGATGCTTGTTAATTATTGAATGATTATGATTGCTTTAAAAACTTTGAAAGTGATTTGAATTTGAATTTTTTAGAAATAGGTTATTATTTGCAAGATCTCCTATTTGAAAAGGGAATCCTAGTTTTAAATTATGAATCAAATTGTGAAATTTATACATTTTTGAATAAGCAAAGGATAATTGAAAATCATGTTTTAAATTTTAAGTTTAATGAATCAAATTTTAAACATGGAATTGCTTATCAACTTGAATCAAATCATTGGGATGAGATAGGCATAATAAGAATTTCTATTGTTAGCCTAATCTTATTTTTATTGGATTCTTATAAAACTTGGCAGGCATATAATCATATATGTTTTCTAAAGTGTGCTAATAGTATTTGGGATCCAGAGAAATGATGGCAAAAATTTTGCAGTGTCTTGTACATAATGTATATTTTTGTAAGTAGTCTTTTGGATTTTATTTTCTTGTTTTTGTGTTTGTACATAAGTTGTAGTTTTTTAATGTTTTATTATTGGTTCTATTGTCAGTGTTGTCAATTCTAGGAAGTGGATTCACTCGCTTTATCAACTTTGCAATTTTGTTTTTACAAATTTATGTTTTGTATAGCCTATTGTTTTGTGAGATTGTTAGTTAGTTATTTTTCTGATTTTATTAGTTGGTGATGATGTTGATGTTTATTTTTGTTTGTTTTATGATTTGTCATATTTTTGTTGTGAGTTGTTTAGTACAGCAATAAATTGGCTTTGCCAAATTTTGGGAGTTTCAGTGTTTTAAATTTATGATTGAAGTTGTTAAAGTTTTAGTGAGGTTTTCTTGATTAAGGTAGTTGTTATCGAGACACTAATTATTTGATGATTTTTTCTGGTATTTGGTCCTGGGTCATATAGGATAAAATTACCTATTTTGAAAACCTGTAAAACCTAGAGAAAAGAAAAAATGAGATGTTAGTCTATATCTTCATGAATGTGAACTAAGATAAAAAAATTTGAAGTATTAGAATCATATTGCAAAAGCTTCACAAGTACCACAAACACATTAAGAAATATTTTTTTTGAAATTCTAAATGTATGAAGTTGTCAATTTTACATATTAAGGTGAAAAAAATTATATACTCTTTTAGCCTTACCAGATATCTAACCCAAATGGTACATGGATTTTTTGCAAAGTACCATATTACCAAATAAAAGAAAAAAAAATGAGGGATAAAAAATTAGATATGAAACGATGAATATAGTTGAAAATAAAGTCAAATATATCACCAGGAACTAGATAATCTTCACCAAAGCTATAGATGTTCGGTTGGCAGTGAAGCTATGTCTAAAATAAAGGAAATGCAACATCCAAAATTCACCTAATATTTGGGAGTTTCAAATAATCTCTACCGGAGATATAGACACTCGATAGGTAGTAGAGCAATGTCTGAAGGGAATTAGGTGGAGGTATTTCTTCAAAGAGGAAATTTTCATAGCCTGAAATACAAAATTTACAATGGAATGCTGAATGGTTTCAAAATATATAGAATGAATCACTTTGTACACATCGAGCTGATGCTAATGATTCTGATGGTTCATGTTGACTTGGTCTATTCACATTCTTTGGATATCATTGACGCTTATAATTCTAATATTTGATTTTTTTTGTTTTCAGAGTTTGATTTTTAAGTTTGAAATGTCCAGGGGCATTTAGCAGTAGAGTCGTCATTTGTTATGAGTCCTTCATAGTGACCCCAAAATTTGGGGACCCACTTGAAATTTGAAAGCTTGTTTCAAATTTTTACTTGTGCTTATTGTTCACCGTTGTCATCATTGAAATATCAAGAATGCTTATCTTCCTTCGAATGGTCTTATAGCAGGGTCCATTGTCAAAATTCACCTCATGATCTAAATATCCTGAAATTATGATTGTATGGTCATTTTTATTATGGTCTTTGAGTTGTATTATTGTTGTTATGTTATGTTTATGTCAAGGGTGTTTTGTTTTGTTTGTTATTAATATTGATAGGTTAGGTTTTTTAAATATGTTTTGTGTTATGTTAAGTTTTTAAGTCTCATGTATGCCTAGTATTTGTTTGGTTTATTTTATATGTTTTGTTATGTTATATTATTTTAGTTTTATGTTGTCTTTAAATTATGTGTTTGTTATTTAGTATATATTTTTGGTGTTATTTTAATATATTTTCATTTATTATAGTGGTGGTCATATAGGTTGCATGTTCGTATGTTATGTTTAGTTATGTCTTGTTTTAAATTAATTAAATTATAAAGTTTTATAAGTTTATAATTTAATATATTTAAAATTGTTATTTTATAAACTTGTTTTAAATTAATTAAATTATAAATTTTTATAACTTTGTAATTTAATTATATTTAAAAAGGTTATTTTATAAATGTTTTATATTCTAATTAATATTTGTTTTGTTGGTAGGATTATTAAAATATGTTGAATAGAGGATGTGTTCATGGGTTTCATGGGAATGTCTTAACTTTAATGTTTGAATGCCAATGAGGAGAATTATTAATCCTTTGAAAAGGCTTTATTGATATTAGGATTTCAGGAATTCTTTTTTAAAACTGACAGAACGGAGTATACTAATAAAGAGGAACAAATTTCTTAAGTTATAAATGGAGAAATTGAAACCAAAGAGAAGGGTCAGACAGGTTGGAGAAAAAGAGGAAATATTTAAAGGAGCCAAATAGAAGACAAAGTTGTAGAGGAAGCTACATTTGCACATGAATACAAAGACTTTGTTGGATTCATTGTAAGATCTAATACAAGGGACCTAGTATAATAAATATTTTGATCTTGAAATAATTATTTGCATTTTCATCAATATAATTTACTTCCTCAAAATTAATGAACTTACCTCTTAAAGCTATTATTTGAGAATGCAAATCTATTTTAAAATGCGAACATTGATTAAAAATGCTTTTAACCTTATATTAAAATTGCATGAATGTTCTATAGCATTTTAATTCAAAACTTACATTTATTTCATGAATGAAGCTTAAAATCAAATCTAATAAATGATGAATAAAATAAAAACCCTAATTATAAAATGTGAAACACTTTATAATCCCTATGTTTGGGCCTTTAGAATATTCTAAGCTTTATAATCCTTGCTTCTTTTCATAGAATATGAATAATTAATGTATATGAATTTTAATTATAAAGTTTTGTACTTTATAATATAAAAATTAGAATTCACAATACCTTTTAAACCAAATATTTATTTATTCAAATATTTATTAATTAAAATATTTGAAATAAATAAATATAAATAATTAATATGTATGAATTCTAATTATAAAATTTTGTACTTTATAATATGAAAATTAGAATTCATGTAATCTTCCTTAATGTGATGTTTATTTATTTTCAAATATTCATTAAAATAAATATTTGAAGTAAATAAATTTAATCCTTTCAATAGTATATTTTGGACTTTATGATTTGAGATTTAAAATTTTAATAAATCAAACTTTCATAAACATAAATAAATCTCAAATTATGGATTTTAAAAATTTATGATATTAAAATCAATAATCCATATAATCCTTCTCTTTCTCAGAAATTTATTTGTCAAATATTTGACCTAAATAAATTTTACAACCCTTTCTATAAATATGATACAAATAACAGTTGATTGTTAATCCTTGAGATGTTTTGTGCACTTAATTGACATAAATTTATAACGTGTTACATAAAAAAACCTTGGAGAAACATATTTTCTTTGAAAGAGAGGATTATGATCCTAATTATTGGGTGATATTTGTAATCGGATAAAATCACACCTCAAAAAGTACTTGTTGTTTGGGTAGGTGACAGTTTGTGCAAGTTAGAACTTAGTGGAATTACATATGGAGAACAATAGTGGGATTTCATAGGTCTTAAACTACAACCCAAGGCTTGCTCATGAATTTAAAATGGAATAATATGTCCTAGAAGAGGGCCTTCAACAGTTTGAAGGAGAATCCAACATGTTTAAATATCTTAAAATTATTGCATGTTTGCCAAAAAATAGTACGATATGTTGCACTAAGGTGTAGATGGATGTCAAATATGTCTAAGACCTCAACTTTAGGATTAAAAAAGGGATCAAGGGGATACAAAGAGGACATAGATAAATACGTGTCACTATATGTAATTACCATTGGAGCTATCAAATCTGTTACATAGCCCTTGGTTTCAATATGTATCACAAACAAGATGTAGTAGTTCATTAAAGGGTTTGAATGGGGTATTTGTAGGGGGTTTGTTGGTAAGTTAAATGCAAAATAGAGAAATGGTTGAGGAGGGGAAATATGAGAAGAACATACTAGGGCTATGGCCTCTAAGGATGGAGTCATCATCATACGACATGTATCTTAACCCTAAGGTTGTAAATACATGGGCTAAGAGGACAAATTTTTAGAGTTTTTTTGGACAAGACTACCACCATGGTGAGTGAAATAGAGGGTGATAAAGATAATGGGACATTATCTATCGAGGCTATTTTTGCTAATGCAAAAATTAATGGAGAGTCCTCCAACCTTGAGGCTATAAGGAGAATGCAATATTTTGAAAAAGAAGGAAGATTTAGGGGTTTTCTAGAACAAGGTCATGAAGAAGAAGTAGTGGACTACTCAAAGGATCCTTATGAGGATGTCTCCATATTTTATTGTGGAAGGAATTTTGAAAGAAGGAAGTCTCCTTTAGAAGCATTCAAGAATGGGCCTAAGCCAATGATGATTTTATAGGAAGACACACAACTCTTGGACAAGAGTGATGATTGGGATATGTCCTCTTTAGAGAAAGTTCAAAATAGGCCACAACTCTCTGATCAGGGCTATGAGGGACAACATAAGAATTTGAAAGGAGGAAATCCAAAGAAGAATCCCTTGGAAGCACGTAAAAAGGTAACCAAGTGCATTCAAAGGAAGAGTAATAGAGAAAAATTAGTTCTAGGAGAAGATGTAAAAATGGGGGAAGTCATTGAACTCTCAGAGAAAATGCTTATTGGGAGGTTCTATGGGCATGCAATTTCTAAAAAATCCTTGGCAGATTGGATGGACAAGGAATGGATGGAAGTTCTAGGGTATGTGCCTAGCTTTTTATTTCTAGTAAGAGGATGGTTGTCATTTTAGTTCAGGACTAAGGAAGATGTGGCAAATATTATGTCAGAGAAATGGTTTTGGGGGTCAACTTTGTTAATTCTCAAACTATGGGACCCTTTTTTTGACCCTAGGACCACTCAAATACCTTCTCACCCTATATGGGTAAAGTTACTAGGGTTGCCATTAGAATTTTGGTCTAGAGATGTTTTCCAAGCCATAGGCAACTACATTGGTTCTTTCTTGGAGGTGGATGAGAGGTATCAATCCTCATGCATGAGGATAGTGGCCAAGATTCTTGTTGATGTGGATTAGAGATATGGATTGGTGGGGAAAATTTTGTTGAAGTATAACAAAGGGATGCATGTTCAAACCCTAGACTATATTGGTGTGCCTTTTAGGTGTGCACATTGTCATAATTATGGGCATATTGCAAGGGATTGTTCTCTTAATTTTTCAAGGAAGGTTTGGCGTCGTAAGGAAGATAGAGGGATCTTTAAGGGTGAGAATGAAATGCAATTTTCCCTTCAAGCACATAACTTATAGTCTGATTATATTATTGAATCATTGCATAAGGAACACAAGCTAGAGAAATCAAGGAAAAAAATAGAAAATGTAGAGGTGGAGATAATTTTTTTTGTGCCATATCAAGTGATGGATTTAGAATCATCTCATATTAAAGTAAGGCTAGGATTCTCAGAGCAAAAGTTGGATGTCATGCTCTTGGACCCAAATACAAGCTTTCAAAGCAAATCTACTACCAAATCTCATACAAAGTCTCCACTAGAAGAAGGTAAGGGTGCAATTGAGGGGCAAGGAGGACCCTTAAATTCCTCTTCCTTGAAGGAAGTAGATCCAGACCTTGGATTAGACTTTGGTAAATTTTTTAATAATGCTTCACAAGTAAATCTCTTTGAAATTGCTTCCCCTCTTCAATTTTCTTGTGGTCAGGAAGGTTCTGTGTCCCCAAAAACTCATAGGTATCCCCTACGATCCCTAAAAGGTAGAATAGGACTAAGAGAAGAAGGATTTGGGGGAGGCCCCAGTAAAGATGTGGGGGATAGAAGTCTTACTAGTAGGAGGGGAAAAAGAGTTTTTACTTTATTGGCTAAGAATAAAAGCCTATGTGAAGTTCAACAAGGCAAGCAACCATCCTTAAAAGGGATCCTTAGAGTAGGGATGATCCTAGAACATAGTTAATCAATGAAAGTACTTTCCTTTAATATTCGAGGGATGGGCAGCTATGCAAAAAAATTTGCTCTATGCAGGTTGGTAGAAATTCATAATCCAAAGATTTTGCTAATTCAAGAGACAAAAGGGTTAGCTATGAAAGTGATGGAAGATCTTAGTAAATTGCTTAAAGGATGGGATTTTTTGGCCCTTGATGTTGTAGGAGCCTCAGGAGGAGTGGCTACAGGGTGGAAGGTAAATCAGTTTAGGCTAACCAAATTTGCATTGCTTGACTCAGGAGTAGGGACCAAATTCTTTTCAATGGAGCTTGGGGAAACAATGATAATGGTGAACATTTATGGCCCCTATAAATATAGGATGCAGTATTGGGATAAGCTTATGGATCAAAAGTTTTTAGAAGCTAATAATTTAATTTTAGGAGGTGATTTAAACTTAACTCTCTCGAGGAGTGAAGTGTGGGGTTTTGCTTCTAGAACTGATCCACTAGCTAATTACTTCATCCAAAAGTTTGAATCCAAGGGGCTGGTAGACTTGGTGCCTATAAAATCTATCCCAAATTGGAGAAACATGAGGATAGGAGTTGATAGAATTTCTAAGAGACTGGATAGATTCTTAGTAGCAAAGAGTTTGGTAAATGGCACTTATAGATTGAAGTCTTGGATTGAAGTTGGAGGTGACTCTGATCACTCCCCTATCATGCTTCTTTTAACAAAAGAGGAGAAAAAACCATATTGTCCTTTTAAATTTAATTTTGAGTGGCTAAAAGAGGATAACTTTGTAACTCTAGTCAAATAAAAATGGGTGAAGTTTGATTCTAGTCTAAGAGAATCTGCTAGTATACAATTTGCAGCAAATTTAAAAAGGGTTAAGGCAATAGTGGCTCAGTGGGCCCATAAAAAAACTTATGGATGAGAAAAAAATGAGGGAGATTGAGGAGGAGCTTGTAGTGTTTCTAGTAGATGACTTTGAAAAAGAAATGGATGAGGAAATAAGGCTTAAGTATAAAAGTTTGGAACAAGAGAAGAGTAGATTGTTGGTAGAGAGAGAAGCATGATGGAGGCTCAAAAGTAGAGCACTATGGATTGCAAATGGGGATGAGAACACTAAATTTTTTCATAGCTTTACAAACCACAAAAAATAACAAAATACAATTTGGGAGTTACAGGGACAAGATGGAAGTAAAGTCTCCTCCTTTAAAGGAATAGTAGACATGGGTGTAAGGCATTTTGGTCAACTGTACAAGGATCCTAGTCAAGTTAATATAGCTAAAATAGTTAAAATAACTTCTCTCTTTTCCTATATTTATAGATGAGGAAGCCAATGATGAGTTGATTAAGGAAGTCTCAAAGGAGGAGCTCAAAGTTGTTTTAACCTCCTTCCAAAAAGATAAGAGTCCAGGACCTAATGGGTGGACTATGGAATTCTTTCTCGGGCTCTATGACATTTTGGAGTCTGACCTACTCAAGGTTGTGGAGGAATCTAGGCTAAAAGGAAGGGTAAATGCAGTTTTCAACTCTACCTTCATTGCTCTTATTCCAAAAAAGGACAATCCTTCTTCCTTTGATGATTTTAGGCCCATTTCTTTGTGTAATTGTGTGTATAAAATCATAGCAAAAATAATTGCTTCAAGAATTAAAAGGTTCTTCTCTACTTCTATATCTATTGAGCAATTTGGTTTCCTACATGGTAGACAAATTCATGAAGCAATTGGTGTTGCTCAGGAAAGTCTTCATACCATAAAATCAAAGAAACTACCAGCAATGGTGATGAAGTTGGATCTCTCCAAGGATTTTGATAGAGTAAATTGGCTATATTTAAGAATGATACTTACTCATATTGGGTTTTGTGTGTAGATGGTGAATTGGATTATGGGATGTCTTTGTTATATTTCTTTTGTAGTTTTGGTTAATGGGTCAGCCTCTCAGTTCTTCAAAGCTTCTTAGGGTATTAGACAAGGTTACCCCTTGTCACCATTGTTATTTATTTTGGTAGTTGAGGGATTAAGTAGGTGTATTATAGAAGCCAAGAGGGAAGGAGCAATAAAGGGAATTAAAATAGGTAGAACGGTGGAAGTCACCCATCTACTTTTTGTAGATGATGTTCTCCTTTTCACAGATGGAATAGTAAGAGTTGTAGAGAAGTTAAAATAATATTTAGATATTTTTTGTCTGGAAATAGGTATGCATATTAATGCATAGAAGTCAAGCATTTATTTTAACTATGTGAATTAGAATCAAACCATAATAATAGGTCAACTTTTTCCCTTTAATATATTTGATCTTCAAGAGGGGTTTAAATATTTGGGGTTCTTTTTGAAACCCAATGACTACACTAAACAAGACTAGAATTGGTTGATAAAGAAGGTGGAAGGAAGAATTAATATTTGGTGCAACAAATGGCTCTCTTTGGGGGGAGATTGACTTTGGTCAAGTTTGTGTTGGAGGCAATACCAATATATTGGTAATCTTTGGCTCATATACCAAAAGGAGTTTTGGAAAAAATTAGATAGTTAAGCTATAGATTCTTATGGATAGGGAAAAGGGAAAGGGAAGGTATTCCCTTGGTTAAATGGAAATCCTTAGCCAAGCCCAAGGAAAATGGAGGATGGGGACTTAAGAACATCTTCCTATTTAGCAAGGCTCTAGCAGCAAAGTGTGTTTGGAAGATAATATCAAAGGAAGGCTTATGGAATAAGATTATACATGAAAAGTATTTAGAGCCACTCATAGTTGAGGAGTGGATAAGGGCCCCAATTAAGCAAACACGTAATGTTTCAATTTGTTGGAAGGTAATGATTCAAGCCTTTTATATTGTTGGTGATTGGCTTGCCTAGAAAATAGGGGATGGTTCAAGGATAAGACTAGGATTAGACCCTTGGATTGGTTGTGGTGATATGCACAGATTGCCAAATAATATAATTCAGACCCTAAGAGCACAAGGGATTGGAAATCTTGCCCAAGTAGCTAACCCAAAATCTTCTACAAACTGGAGTTAGGGATGGAAGGAAGCAACAATGTTAGGGCTTCAGGGCCAAGAGGCACACCAATGGGAAGAATATGTGGGGAGACTTAAAGTTGGACATATCAAGTTGCGAGAGGAAACTGATCAATTGGTCTGGACAAAGAATGGAGCTACGAGGGAGTACACTCCAAAGTTGGGGTATAAGACTCTATTGGAAGATAGCAATGACAATCCAACATGGTGGTGGAAGACACTTTGGAAGCAAAAAGTCCCATTGAAGATAAGACTATTCCTATGGCTTGCCATGAAAAATAAGGTTCTAACATGGGAGGTTTTACAGAAGAAGAATTGGAATGGTCTAGGAAGGTGTCATTTATGTAAGTCAAACAATGAAATAATTGATCATTTACTGGTTGCTTGCTCCTTTACTAGACAGGTTTGGAGGGAGGTTATAGCACAGTTAAAGCTTCCTATAGGATGGCAAGAAGATTCCTTAGGAGAGTGCTTAAAATATTGGTTTGAAAATAGGTCTTACAAAGGTTTTATAGCTCTCCCATTGTTTGTGTCTTGGGGAGTATGGTTAACTAGGAATGCAATAATTTTTTAGGATCAAGAGAAGCCTACTTGGCAGGTCTCCTCCCAAATCATTGGAAGTTTCAAAAACTGTAAGGTTTTGACAACAACAAAGGTAAACAAACAAATCATCCCTCCAAAGATTGATAAATCAGGGGCTTGAGGTTTTTTTGATGGGGCTAGATAGGGGGTCCTTGGAGTTTTTGGAGCAGGAGGATTACTATATATTTTTAATCTCATTATTTTAAATTCAAGGCTGGATTGGGAGAAGGTTCTAATAATTATGCTGAAATTATGGCCCTCAAATTGTTGGTTCAGTTGGCAGAATCAAAAGGAATACAAAAAATTCAAATTTATGGAGACTCGTAGGTGGTAATAAACTGGATGCTTGGTGTTTTTAGGATGGAAAACATGATTCTACAACCCATATTCTCTCAAATAAAAGAAGTTGTGGATCGAAGTGAAGCTTTTAATTTTTGGTATATTTATAGAGAACTAAATAGGGAAGCAGATGAACTCTCAAAGGAGGCACTTCAGATTGATCCAGGTATGTGCTTAGTACAAGAATTCAATGAGGGCAATGCACTACAGTTGGTCCAAATCTCTATCTAGGGGGATTAATACACTCTAGTTAAAGCAAGCACAGATAAAGCAACTTTTTCAAAAAACTAAAAAGTTAGTGATTTAAAGGATATTGTTTGATAAATTGGGAAGGTGCCTAAGGATAGAACTTAGCATGATAGAGATAGCTAGTTATGATGTATAAATGACCTGATCTTTAGGTCACTATTGAAATTTTGAAGAAATGCCAAAGAGGCATATGAAGAATGTAATTTCATATTTACTTAATATAAAATTACAACTTTTTTCTAAGGAAAAAAATTATTAAATTAGGTGTATATATATACATATAAATGCATCATAACTTTTTACTTTTTTTAATTAAGTGTGTTTTATAAGTCTTCAAATTATTAAAACAAAAAATTTACATAAAATATACTCCAAATTGTATTAATATAATATAATAAAAATAAGATGTTAACTCTAAAATATTTAAATAACACTTATCTTAAAATTATATAAAAAAAGGTCCGAGGTGTAGACCAATTGGTTCCCAAAATACCGTAAGGAGAGCGGAGGTCCAAGGTTCAAATCTCTGGTCTTGTTGAACTGAACACTTGTCTCTTTCCTAATGCTTTTAGTGGTGTAAAAGGTTTAAAATGATCGTGGCATGGTGGTTATAGGGGTGGACTATGCAAATATTTTTGTAGTGACTTTCAGGGCAGACAACGTAAAGTACTATGATGGAAAAACTGAACGGTATGCTTAGATTCGTGGCGGCTATCGATTCCACCATATAAAAAAACAAAAAATATATATAAAAACATTAAGATAACTAATTTAAATATTTAAATAATACAAAATATAGATATTTATTTATTTATTATTTATTATTATTATTATGGTTACATAGGAGAGTTGGTCACGTTTTCCACCTTTTTATTGTTGACCCAATGTGAAGGGGACCACCGCTCGCTCAAGATTCATATCATCATCGTCCCTTTCCTCCCTTTCTTGATGCTTTTAGTGGTGTAAAAAGTTTAAAATGATCGTGACATGGTGGTTATAGGGGCGGACTATACAAATATTTGTGTAGTGACTTTTAGGGCAGACAACAACGTAAAGTATTGTGGCGAAAAAACCGAACGACATGCTCAGATTCGTGGCGGCTATCGATTCCACCATATAAAAAAAAGAATTATATAAAAACATTAAGATAACTAATTTAAATCTTTAAATAGTATAAAAGATAGATATTTATTTATTTTTTATTATTATTATTATTATTATTATTATTATGGTTACATAGGAGAGTTGGTCACGTTTTCCACCTCGTTATTGTTGACCCAATGTGAAGGGGACCACCGGTCGCTCAAGATTCATATCATCATCATCGATCTAACATGCACTCAAATAATTTAGATCATACTACTACCTTTACAAATAAGCATCCCTCAAGATTTTAACCTGGGTGTCTTCTTGGTAAGTGTTTAGTCAAACAAGCATTTACCAATCCACCTAGCCCTTTAGGGCTTTATTATTTATTATTTTTATTTTTATTATTATTATTATTATTTTTTGGTTTTATGCGAGAAACCCTTACTACCTATGCTCAAGGCTAAGCATCCCTATCCCACCATGACTTTTGATGACCTTTCATAAGGGAGAAAGTTGACCTTATCAATAGGGAATTTAACACACACATGCCTCGGTTTAAACCTTGGACCCCTTGAAGAAAAGCCAAACCCCAAATTGTTGCATTGTCTCCTCAGGACTAAAACTTTTAGGCAGAGATAAAACCTCGAGGCTAAAAACTTTGGGCAAAGATAAAACCTTGGGGCTAAAAATTTTGGGCAGAGATAAAACCTTCAAAACCGTTCTTAGATGTACCTCGAATCTAAAAATTTTGGACGAATAGAAAACCTTCAAGACCGTTTTTAGGTGGTCGATAGTGTTGTTCCATCCAAATATACCATTATCTAGAGAGAAGCCATAGAAGATTTTTTAATGTGTTTATAGAGACAGTACACACTTATTAGTATTAATAGAGCCAGGTTCCGGAAACCAAATACGCACAAAAATGGTTCAAACACTAGATCTCCCATTTATTAATATGAAGACCATATCCCATTATGACGAACAATTTCTATGTATATATTATTAAAGAAACATTTATTGAACAAACTTCAACTTTTCCTAAGTTTTAAAAAACTAATATCCAACTTATAATAATAAAGACTATCATATTACCTAAAGACTATCCTATTAATAAATTTTCTATGAAAAAATTGTTACACTATTAAACCTTCCATAGTAAAAAAAAAATCCTTATATTTTTCTTTCTATGGCCAAATTATATATAACTACCCTTGAAAGGGTTTCAACAACCAAACTATGATCCACTTTTTTATTGATTAGAATGTTAAATTTTACTACATATATAATACTTAAAATGTAAAATCTTACCATCTATAATTCAAAATCCTTAATTATACTTTTTATTAATTAAACTTATAGTATTAAATCTTACCGTATAGAAACTATAATATTCTTTGTAGAAATGCCATCTTTATTTAGTGACGAAACAAACGCCAAATGGATACGTTAAGGTTAAAAACACAAAAGTTGACATTTTTTAGAAAATAAATTTGACCTCGTCTAAAAGCCAAGTTGCTTTATATCTATGAATTGCCGAATTGTTCGGCAATAAGTCTATTATTTCAATGGCAACACGCAAGAGATTTATCTTGAAGAGAATTTGTTGCTTCTTGGCAAATAGGTAGCTTCCTCGAATGGACTGTGATAATACAC
Source organism: Wollemia nobilis (assembly GCA_028583015.1). Classification (NCBI taxonomy): domain Eukaryota; kingdom Viridiplantae; phylum Streptophyta; class Pinopsida; order Araucariales; family Araucariaceae; genus Wollemia; species Wollemia nobilis. The sequence continues at coordinate 9,289,753 of JAQPPZ010016917.1, read as the reverse complement.
CGTCTGCTCTACCATCATATTAATTACGACCACAGCGTTCCTACAATGGCAGACACGGTGGAAACAGAAGGAGACAGAGGTTATACATGCCATCGGATAAACAATTTTTTTTTTTATTAAAAAAGTCTATTAACAAAAACATAAGAATATATATTTAAAAACGTTGAGAGTTATCAATCCGAGATGCACTTTTATCTTGAAAATCACACCTCCAAGAAATAAGATAGACACCTCGAAATTGATAGCTCTCATATTTAAAGATATATACTTTATATCTAAACTAGTATTTAGAACTTGGATGGAAGAGTAACTACAACCAGTGCTGCACAAAGAACTCTTTGAACTAACTACTACGAGCATATATGAAAAAGTCTTAAAGAAAACAAAACATAAAAGTCACTTTAGGCTTATCTTTGCAGATCTTAATAAAATAAGGTGATAATTGTTTTTACATCTTCAAGAACAGGCTTAATCACGTTAATCTCTGACTTGTTCACGTCCACGAGGTAAGAACGGGATATTATAATGGTAAAGAGTAAATGGATTTGGTTCGTGATAGGTAGAATAGGCCGTCAAATACTTCTAGGTGGATAATAATAATTTAAAATAACATTTATAAAAATTATTTAGTGATAGTGGAGAGTGACAAGTCATCTCTTCCCAAAAGTACTCTGTCTTTTCTGAGATTCAAAAGCCGCTTGAACGGATTTGCAGATATATACAAAGCGAAGTCTAGCTTATCCTTCTTGCAGAAAACAATGTCATTGAGAAAATAACATGCGGTTGGTATAGAATCTGGAAAGAGCAATCTCTGCTTCGTTGACCGATAATGCGTAAATACAAAGCTTACGATAACGTTCAGGTAGAAAAACACACATTTGACGATTTCAATTCTCTGGAAGATTCGTAGTTGTTGACTACGTTGCTCAGTGCGAAGCTTATAAATAAAGCTCCTCTCATCTCATCTGCACTCACAACTCACAACCACAAAACTCTGCTCAACGCTAGAAGCATATCTAGCCTAACCATGGCATCTCTTTCTCTTAATATTATGGCATTCGGTGAAGGAATTAAATCCGTCTGCAGTTCGGTCGCGAACGAAGGAATGCTGAAGTTCGCTGCGATATGGAGCAGTGACTGAGGAAGTTCGCTTGCGAGAGAGGAAGGCTGACGTTCGCTCACGAGAATGGGCGGTTGCGGTTGTCTTCGGTGAAGAAAACCCCCGAACCTTAAAGGGCCTCGAACCTTGTGTTCGGGGAAGAAAACCCCGAAGATTGTCTTCGGGGATAAGGGCCCTTGAACAGGACAGATAAGAAAAACGCGAGGCTCCTGTTCGGAAAAAAGACGTGATTCTCGGGTTCGGAGAAGATAAGGGCGAACCGAGGGTTTAACAAATTCAAACAAAACAAAGATTTTATTTATCGAATGAAGACAGATTACAATGCTTTTTTCACTGAAGCAAACCAGTTGCAGGATAAACACGGGAAGAGATTTTGGGAGACTGTTGCTCTGTTTCCTCTGCTCTTTTCTGCTATCGGATTCTCCTGCTCTTTTCTGCCGTGCTTCTACTCTAAGCAAAAATACTGACTGCACCGATATTTATAGCTGGAGTTGGAGGACAGAGCAGGAAAGGCTCATCGATTGTCTGACATGAGTTTAATGTGAAAGTAGGGTTTCTGACCAATCGCTGTACAAATGCAACTACCCGCACGTTTGAAATTACGGTGACCAGATGTTAGAGATATGATCTATCAGAGAACCCTTCAGGCGTCAAATCTGGTTTAATTTTTTAACACCCTCCTTTAAACCATATTTCACAAAGACTTTGACACCCAACATTTCCTGAAGCCTGTTGAAGTCCTCCTCCTTCAAAGGTTTTGTGAAAATATCAGCTACCTGCTCCTTGGACCTTCAAAACAGTAACTGAACTTCCTTAAATTTCACCAGCTCTCTGATGAAATGATAACGGATGTCAATGTGCTTCGTCCTGCTATGAAACACTGGATCCTTTGACAGTGCTATGGCAGAATTGTTGTCACAAAAAATTGTCGTCGCCCCTTCCGGTGGATGATTCAACTCACCCAAGATTCTTCGCAACCATACTGCCTGGCATGCGGCTGACATGACAACAACATACTCTACCTCAGCAGTGGACAACACAACTATCAATTGCTTCTTGGAAGACCATGAACTGCTCCTGATCCAAGATGGAAAGCATAGCCGGAAGTGCTCTTCCGATCATTAGTGCTGCTAGCCTAATCACTATCTGTGTAGCCTACCAGTTCTAGTTGGTCCTTTCTGGCATAGAAAATTCCATGGTTTCGCGTCCCATTGACAACACAAAATCATTTTTCCTGCTTGCCAGTGCGTGTCCTTCGGAGTCTCCATAAACCTGCTAATCAAGCTCACACCAAACATCAAATCTGGCTGAGTTGCAATCAGATACATGAGACTACCAACTAACCTCTTAAACAAGTTTGGATCATCATTTCTATGGGATCCACCTTGCTCAGCTTCAAACTTGTCACAATAGGTGTGATGGTAGGTTTATTGTCCTCCATATTAAATATCTTCAGGACATCCTTCGCATACTTGCCCTAAGAAATGAAGATGTCATTTGTTGATTGGTCAACTTCAATACCAAGAAAATACTTCATCAGCCCTAAGTCTATTATTTCAAACTCCTTCATGGTTGTTTCGAACTGATCGAATAGAACATTTTTGTTGACAGTGTATATTAGATCGTCCACATACAACCAGAGGAGTATCATCCCCCCTTCAGAATTGGTCTTCAGGTCTTCAGGTATAGAGTGTGCTCATATGGGCATTTAATGAAACAATTCTCCTAAAAATAGCCATCAATTTGGATGTACCATGCCCTGGGTGCTTGCTTCAACCCATACATGGCCTTCTTCAATTTTAGTACCTTGCCTTCATGTCCTTTCATCTCATAGCCTAGTGGCTTTTCTATGTAGACCTCTTCTGCCAACACTCCATCGAGGAAGGCAAACTTGACATCTATTTGGTACACATTCCAACCCTTCTGAGTTGCCAATGCCAGGATCATTCTGACTGTGTCAAGTCTTGCTATAGGTGCATACACTTCATGATAGTCAATCCTTGACTTTTGCTTGCAGCCTTTTGAAACAATTTACGCAGTAACCATTGCATTGATTTGGTAGGAATAAATACATAGTCAAAATAGTTGATAGTTGGTTGAATAAACCAACTCCACCATTTTAATAACTACCCCCCCTAAACGCAATGCGCCATTAATGAAATATTACGAAATACATTGTATGCCATAGTATGCGCTAACATCCCCCCTTATTACATTAATGGCAAATGCAGAGAGCATTGTGAAATATTTCAAACTTGACTCGTCCAAGTGCTTTAGTGAAAATGTCTGCAACTTGCTTTTCAGTAGGGATATATTGGAGTTGTATATGATGCTTTGGAACTTCATCTCGAATGAAATGACATCTAGTGTCAATGTGTTTGGTGTGATCATGGAATATAGGATTCTTGACAAGATTCAAAACACCCTGATTGTCGCAGAATAGGTGAAGAGGAATATTCTTTGGAAGACCCATATGTGTAAGAATGCGACTTAACCATATTATCTCGCAAACTGCTCCACTAGTTGCGTGATATTTTGCCTCTGTAGAAGAGATAGCAACCACCTACTACTTCTTACTATGCCAAGAGACAGGTCCAAATCCAAGATGAAAAATGTACCCAAAGGTTGACTTGTGATCATCAATGGATCCTGCATAGTCAGAGTCCGTGTATCCTTGTAGATAAAACTTGTTATTCTTTTTGTATTCCAATCCAAAACCTGTTGTGCCATGGACATAATGAAGAACTCTTTTTGTTGCTTTCCAGTGGCTTACCTTTGGATCCTGCATGAACCGTGAAAGATAGCCTACAACAAAACTGAGATCCGACCTGGTATTAGTCAGATAAATGAGACTCCCAATCATTTGATGATAAAGAGTGCCATCTACCTATGGAGATTGATCATATCAAGATAGTTTAAGCCCAGCTTCCATTGGAGTAGCTTTAGGCTTACAGTTAGTCATCCAATATTTTTCAATCAATGTCTTGGCATATTTTGTTTGGGTAACTCTGATGTGATGATGCTTTTGAGTTACTTCTAAACCAAGACAATAATGAAGAATTTCGAGATCTGTCATTTCAAAAGATGTTTTTAGATCAAGTTTTACTGTATCAATCATATCTTCTGAACTACCTATGATAATCAGATCATCTACATATAGTACCAGAATCACAATGTCATAACCCTTGTTCTTTATATAGAGATTCACATCTGACGAACTTCTTTGGAATCCATGTTGCAGTAGGTGACTATCAGTTTTGATGTACCAAGCATGAGGTGCTTGTTTCAGTCCATACAAGGATTTGATCAGCTTACAAACTTTGTCTTCTTGCCCATTGACAACAAATCCTTCTGGTTGGATCATGTATACTTCTTCTTGTAGGTCACCATTCAAAAAGGTACTTTTTACATCCATCTGATGTAGCTTCCATCCAAACTGAGCTACCATGGCACACAATACTCGAATGGTAGTCATTTTTGCTATAGGAGCAAATGTCTCTTCATAATCTATGCCTTTTTTTTTAGCATAGCCCTTTGCAACAAGACGAGTTTTGTGCTTATCACTAGTGCCATCTACTTTATACTTTACCTTAAATACCCATTTGCAACCAATGGGTTTCTTTCCCAAAGGTAGGTTGACTAACTTCCATGTATGATTTTTCATGAGAGAAATGTGTTCTGCTTCCATAGCAGCCTTCCACTGAGGTTTACTAAGTGCATCCTAAACCGTTGTGGGTTCATTTTCATCGAGTGTTGTCAAGTAAATCCTCTCACCCTCCATATCCATATCCCTATCTTCTGTTGCATCCACAGATAGCTCATCAAACTATTGACAAAGCTCATCAACTTTTGAAGTTGATGTTTCTAATCTTTTCTGTTGAGTCATACTGCGAGTACATGGGCGATCTAGAGTAAGATCTGGGAGTGATGACAACTTGGAATCTCTCAAAGTGCTGGTATACCATTTTGGAATTTTATTCGGAGGAGGTGAACTCTCTTTCTTAGGTTCATCATCCTCAAGGTATATTGTAGATGTGTTATTAGATGTGAAAGCTTCATCAAATACCACATCTCTACTTATATGGGTCTTCTTAGTTATAGGATCTATTAAGCGATATCCCTTTGAATGCTCATCATAACCAAGAAGAATACATTGCAGGGTCTTCTCATCTAACTTCTTCCTTTTCTGTTTGGGAATGTGCATGAAGGCCTTACATCCAAAAACCCTTAGATGAGAAATGGAGGGTTTCTTACCACTCCATGCTTCTTGTGGAGTTTCACCCTATAGAGCTCGGGTGGGTGCTCTATTCAGAAGATAAGTTGTGGTGTTAACTGCTTCGGCCCAATACTGATCCTCAAGATGTGCTCCTTTTAGCATGCATCAAACCATTTCCACAATGGAACTATTTATCCTCTCTGCAACTCCATTTTTCTGGGATGCATAGGCAGTAGTTAGTTGTCTCTTGAATGTGAAAGGAATTTTTTTCTTCACTCCTAGTTGTCTGCCAAAACTAAGCAAGCAAGTCTGTGAAGCAGAGTTGTGAGCCATCCGATGCGCACAGAGAACTCGTCAGCACTGTGTGAAGTAGGGTTATCCGAAGGAGGAGTTAGTTGCTGCCCAGATGCATTTTAGACAGATATGATTTCTCTGACGTTGTGATTTCCCTTCACGATTGCTTTGATCTGAGATGCTCATACCGCGTAGATTTGCTGCCCCAAGCTATCGGAGGAAGGCTGACAAAATACCTATTTTCTTGCAGGTTTTGAGAAGTCGATCGCCATTGGTGTGGTGAGCCTAGGCTATCCTAAGGTTTTTTAATTGCAAAAATTAAACCTGACATTCGACGGGGCTGGCTCCTGATTGGAGGAGCCATCCACAAAGATATACGACTTTGATTTTTTTTTAAATATTTGTTGTCGTCACAAATTAAAAGGTATATCATGCATTAGTCCTTTCATCTACCTGTGTGGAGGATTTGGCCGGATGCTCTCGTGCTAGGGCGCTTGCAAAGGAGGCGCTGGTTCAAACTGCACTGAGCGCATTCCGAAAGTTTTAAAGGAAAAAATATTGTTTTTTGTGCAAATCGAAGGAGGATATATTATAATTTTTTGTCTTCATTGGACTAAGCAGGGAATAAATTGAACGTGTTTCCTCTTAATGTCTAGTCGAAACGGATAGCTCGACTGGTTGTTTGGGCGGGTAATACACCGGAGGTCTTGTGTTCAAGTCTATTGTGGATGGGGTAATATTCTTTTTTTTTTGCTACCCGTGCGACCGACATCCTTCAAATAATACAAGTCTCCTCATTTGTTTCATCTGTCGCTCTAATGGATTTGGTTGGATGTAAAGGCTCTCCAAGCGCAGTTCATAAGTTTAAACCTCCGCAATGCCCATTAATAAGGTATTTTTTTAATATTACCTTCAATTTTTATTTTTATTTGCAAATTTCATTTTTTTGCAAATTCAAATCTAATTCAACAGGACATCAATTTTTTGTTAACCCTAGTGCAAATTTTTTGTCATGGAGGATAAGGAAGTGATATTTGCATTTTTGTTTTTTTGACACTTAAAAGGGTATTTCAATTTTTTTTTTCCTTTCACCTTGTTCATTTTACATCTAAAAAGGGGATCGACAGCATATTTCTCTTGCAAATTTCAAATACAAAGGGGGGCAACAAATTGTGAATTTGAGAAGAAAATTGTGAATTTGAGAAGAAAATTGTGGATTTGAAAGCAATTGTGAATTTGAATATCATTATTTTTGCAAAATAAAACAAATAAATAAAAATCAATTTTTTTTGCAAACATCATTGTAACAAAGATGCATTTTCGGTGGTAACCGACATCTTGCAAAAATTAGTCGCAATTTTTTTTTGCACAATAGAGGAGGAAATATTCTTTTCTCCATCCCACAATATTTTGCAACAAGGGGGGGAAGACTTGTAAGGGTGCATCATCACCTTAGTCAAACTTCTTGTAAAATTCTATTGTAAAAGGTGCATTTTCGGTAGAGATCGACACCTTAAAAATGGGCAGATCAAAGAAGAAAAATGCCACAAAACCAACTGATGATGTTGCAAAATTAGTTAAAGATCCTTACTTTCTAGCAAGATGGGAAGGAATGGATTTTTTTGAAGATGGAAAATATCTTACACTACATAGTGGTGTAAAAGCCATTCTCAAAGATTTTGAAGATTCAGAAGACCTTCAGATGAATGGTGCTCAAATATTTATAGGCATTGTAATAGCAGTCTACATGACATTGGTTTCACTTGACATGGCTCAATGTCAAAAGAAAAGAGACATCAGTGAGGAATCAAAGGTCATGATTCTAACAATCAATGCTTCTTGTGACACAAGTGATCTTCAACCCATGATGGTGAATGCTTGTTGTAGCACAAGTGACCTAAAGCCCATTGTGGCCAATGCTTGTTGTGATATAGGTGACCTCCTGCCTATCAGGGTAGATATTAGTTGTAGCACAGGTGATCCCATTACAAGAGCAAATTTTACTTGCGAAACCAGTGACTTAAATATTGAAAATCTTAAAAATGAACTCCATCATCTCATCAATAGTAACAAATGCCATATTGTTAAAAGCATTGATGAAGATGAAGAACTTGAATGTTTTGAAAAATACACCAAAGGTGTTGGATCCAAACTGATGAAGAAAATGGGATTCAATGGTGCAAGATTAGGTAAACATGGACAAGGCATTAAAACTCCTATAATTCCAACAGTCAGGCCAAATAATGAAGGCCTTGGCTATTCTAGACAAGCAAGTACTAGTAAAACCATGTTTAGAAAACCTAAATCTCCTTCAACTCCTACAAATCATTGTTGTAGCCATCGTGGAAGAACAAGGCATGTAGCAGATAGGTGTTGGAAACTACATCCTTGTGATTCATGTGGATGTACAAATAACTCCTCTTCAAATTGTTGGTACAAAGTGAAAATGGCCAACAAGGTTCATATTGATTGTGGATGGACATATCTCACACAATGGACCATGATGAAAGAAATGTTGTTTGGCTTCTACAGAAAAGGTAAAACCTATGGTAGACCTAGAGGTAGATCCAATGACAGACCAAGTGGTAGTCCTAGAGGCAATGACCTAGTGATAGACCTAAAGGTAGACCTAGTGATAATGATCCAAAGGTAAACCTACAGGTAGATCCAGCAGCAATGATCCAGAGGCAGATTCATAGGCAGATCCAAAGATAGACCCAAAGGTTCTATTCCAACAGTAACATTAGAGCTAGAGCCAAAGCCATGAGCTAGAGCCAGTGCCAAAGATAGATCCAACAAACAACACATCTTTCATTTTCTCTCCTTCAACATTAAGGGGGATTTCTCTATGTTATCCCTAATAATGGAATAAGGGAGGGTGTTAGAGAATATTCCATCATTGGGATATAGCACAACATATTTGGTTAGGTTGGTTGGTTATTCAACCACCCCTCCGCTCCCGCATGTAATATATATTGCATATTATGAATATGAAGAAATTTGGAAGGTTTACGAAATGCGAAGCAAGGTTCAATTGATATCATGTGCATTAAATACAATGAAGTGGTTCGGTTGATGAACCGCTTGGTTGGTTTCATAACCAACCAACTAAATTGGAGAGCGCTATGCGCTATTTTTTATTTTTTCCCCCCTTTACATTAATGTAATAGTTGCAACTTTATTATATGCTAACATCCCCCCTTATTACATTATTGGCAAATACCAAGAGTATTGCGAAACATTTCAAATTTGACCCGTGCAAGTGCCTTGGTGAAGATATCCACAACTTGCGCATCAGTGGGAATGAATTGGAGTTGTATATTGTTCTTTGGAACTTCATCTCGAATGAAATGACAATGGGTGTCAATATGTTTGGTATGATCATGAAAAATTGGATTCTTGACAAGGTTCAAAACTCCTTGATTGTCGTAAAACAAATGTAGTGGAAGATTCTCTGGAAGACCCATATTTGTAAGGATGCGATGTAGCCACATTATCTCGTAGACTGCTCCACTAGCTGCATGATATTCTGCCTCTATAGAAGAAATAGCAACCACTTGTTGCTTCTTGTTGTGCCAAGAGACAGGACCAGATCCAAGATGAAATATGTATCCAGAATGTTGATTTCCTATCATCAATAGATCCAACATAGTCTGAGTCCGTGTATCCTTGTAAATAGAACTTGTTATTCTTTTTGTACTCCAAGCCATAATCTGATGTACCACAGACATAATGTAGAACTCTTTTTTTGCTTTCCAATGACTTACTTTGGGTTCCTGCATGAACCGTGAAAGATAACCCACAACAAAACTGAGATCAGGCCTGGTATTGGTTAGGTATAATAGACTCCCGATCAGTTGATGATAGAGAGTGCCATCTACCTATGGAGATTGATCATATCTTGACAACTTAAGTCCTGCTTCCATGGGAGTGGCCTTGGACTTACAGTCATCCATGTGATATTTCTCAATCAAAGTCTTGGCATATTTCTTCTGTGTAACTCTGATGTGATGCTTCTTTTGAGTTACTTCTAAACCAAGACAGTAGTGGAGAAGTCCCAGATCTGTCATTTCAAAAGATGATTTGAGATCACTTTTCACTGTATCAACCATACTTTCTGAACTACCTATTATGATCAAATCATCTACATATAGCACCAGAATCACTATGTCAGAACCATTGTTCTTTATATAGAGATTCACATCTGACGGACTTCGTTGGAATCCATGTTGTAATAGGTGACTATCAATTTTGATGTACCAAGCTTGGGGAGCTTGTTTTAGCCCATACAAGGATTTGATTAACTTGCAAACTTTCTGTTCTTGTCCTGTGACAACAAATCCTTCAGGTTGAGTCATGTATACTTCTTCTTGTAGATCACCATTTAGAAAAGCACTTTTTACATCCATCTGATGTAACTTCCACCCAAACTGAGCTGCCATTGCACACAATATTTGGATGGTAGTCATTTTTGTAGTAGGAGCGAATGTCTCTTCATAATCTATGCCTTCTTTCTGAGCATAGCCCTTTGCAACTAGGTGGGCTTTATGCTTATCAATTGTACCATCTGCCTTATACTTTACTTTGAATACCCACTTACAACCAATGGGTTTCTTTCCTGAAGGCAGATTTACTAGTTTCCAAGTGTGATTTTGCATGAGAGATGTATGCTCTGCCTCCATAGCAATCTTCCATTGAGGCTTACTAAGAGCTTCTTGGGCAGTTGTGGGTTCATTTTCATCCAACGCTATCAGATAAACCCTTTCATTCTCTATATCCATTTCTCTATCTTCTGTTGCATCTACGGATAGTTCATCAAATTGGTGACAAAGTTCATCAACTTCTGAAGATGGTGCTTCTGCCCTCTTCTGTTGAGTGATACTACGCGTACATGGTCGATCTAGAGTCATATCTAGAAATGAGGTCAATTTAGAATCTCTCAAAGTGTTGGTATACCATTTGGGAATATTTTTCTGAGGGGGTGAAACCTCTTGCTTAGGCTCATCATCCTCATGATATACTATTGTAGAGGTATTATTTGATGTGAAAGCTTCATCAAATATGACATCTCTACTTATATGTGTTTTCTTGGTTATAGGATCAATCAAGCGATATCCTTTTGAATGCTCATCGTAACCAAGAAAGATACATTTCAAGGTTTTCTCATCTAACTTCTTTCTTTTCTATTTTGGAATATGCATGAAGGCTTTACAACCAAATACTCGTAGATGAGAAATGGAGGGTTTCTTTCCACTCCATGCTTCTTGTGGGGTTTTTCCTTGTAGAGCTCTTGTGGGTGCTCTATTTAAGAGGTATGAAGTTGTATTTACTACTTCTGCCCAAAACTGATCTTCAAGATGTGCTCCTTTTATCATACATCGGACCATTTCCATAATGGAGTGATTTCTTCTCTCAACAACACCATTTTGCTATGGTGTATAAGCTATTGTTAGTTGTTGCTTTATCCCATGTTCTTTCAGATATGATGAAAATTCCTTGGAAGTATATTCCCCCCTCGATCTGAGTGGAGGGATTTGATGAGGCAGCCAGACTCTTTTTCAACAAGTTTCTTGAATTGTCGAAAGTATGAAAATGCCTCTGATTTCAATTGGAGGAAGAAGACCCACATTTTTTTGGAGTGATCATCAACGAACAATTGAAAGTACTTCTTTCCACCATAACTGGTTGGCATAGGACCACACAGATCGGTGTGCACCAACTCCAAAAGTTCCTTAGCTCTGGAAGAACTGGATTCAAAAGGTACCCGGTGTTGCTTCCCTGCTAAGCAATCCGAGCAAACTGGTAGGATGGAGGAGAGAGGAGGAAGGCCTCTCACCATTTCATATTTTCTCAATTCGAGCAAATATCCTGAACTGAGATGCCCATATCTTCTATGCCAGAGAGAAGTGGCCACCTTTGTAGTTGCAGCCAGAGCAACATGAGGTGTTGAAAGAGCATCTAGAATGAACAAGCCATGCTTGTAGGAACCTATTGCAACATGTTTACCATTGTGGGTTATAAAACATTTTTTCTTGCCTTTGACAACTCGGAACACAACATCCATTTTTCTATCCAACATCTGAGGAACAGACAACAAATTATTGGCTAATCCAGGGACATAGAGAACCTTCTCAATCTGACATCTTCCATCTGGAAGAGTGACAGAAACATTGCCTTCACCCTTTACTTGATAGACTTGATCATCAACAATGGTAACTGGCTTCCCCTCTTTCTCCTCAAATGTTTCAAACCAAGATTTGTCTCCAGTCATATGCTTACTAGCACTTGAATCAATATACCATACAACATCTATCTGAGAAGATGAAGTATGAGTCATGAGCACCTTGTGTGCTCTTTCAGAGTCAAAATCTAAATCGAGACCAGAGTTATCTGAGTCTGAGTTGGAATTAGCATAAGCAACATGTCCCTTAGGTTGCTTATGTTTCTTTGTATATTGTTGTTTCTCTTTCCCCTTCTTCTTATGAGTTTGATCATTTTGTTGCTTGTTTTTGAACCAACACCTGTTGGTGTCATGGTTATTCATATCGTAAATCTTGCAATATTTATCCTTCTGCTAATTTTGATTTTGTTTCCCTTTTCCCTTGGAGGAAGAACCCCCTTTTTGAAATTGACCTGGGTTCTTGCTCCTTTGTTGGGTGGAAAGGGCATTATCTGGCAACTCATATTTATGAACTTGATTTGCCTCCTCAGTCTGGAGCAAATTTACCAATTCCACAAAAGATACTTGTCTACCGAAAACATTGAGGGAAGTGACCAACATCTTATAGGAGTCTGGCAATGCTCGCAAGATGACAGAGTTCAAGATATCATCATCCACTGGTTTTCCCATTGCATTCAACTTGGCTTTCAGATCTGCCACTCTACATAGGAATAGATCAACTGTCTCTCCAAAATTCATACTGAGGGTGTGTAATTGAGTTTGAAGATGTAGAATGGTGGACTGATTCTTTCCTTCATAAATAGTAATCAAAGAATCCCAAGCTACCTTACTGGTTTTGGCATCACAGATATGAGGTTGAACCTCATCTATCGTAGCAAGTAGGAGAAACATGAGACCTCTTTTGTCCTTCTTATCCCAAGCTTCTTGATCTGTTCCTACTGTTTGAGGGCATTTTGAAGTGTCGGTTACTACATCCCACAAATCTTCCACCTGAAGAATGGCTCTCATCTTTGTCTTCCATGGAACAAAGTTAGAGCCTTTCAATAACTGAGAGTCCGAGAGATATTTATGAATAGTAGCCATTGTGAAGGTGGTTCCTTATATTTTCCCCCTAGATCTTAGAATTTTGCAAAAAAGAGAATATTGTGCTTCCCCCTTTCTGTTTGCAAAATAAACAAGGAAGAGAAAAAAAACTCCTTCGGCCATCAAAAAATGCTTCTGTTGATCAAAAAACACTGGAGGGCATCAAAAATACCCCTTTGAGGGCATCAAAAACCCCTTTGAGGGCATCAAAAGATCCATTTAGGGCATCAAAAAAATCCCTTTTGGACGTCAAAGATGTTTCGGGCGTCAAAAATACCTTTGAGGGCATCAAAAGACCCCTTTTGGGTGTCAAAAAAAAATTCTTCAGGCATCAAAAAAATTCTTCAGGCATCGAAAAAATTCTTTGGGCATCAAATTCCACAGATGGGTAAAAAAAATGTTTTATTTTAACTCCGCTGAGAATCGAACCATGGACCTCATCCACACAACGGAGTGCTTGTAGCCAAGTGCGCTACCGTAGCCACTAGGAGGAAGAAGCCCGCACGCGGGCTTTATTATGTCCAATACCTACAAACGTTTTTTTTAAATTGAACACCGTCGAGAATCGAACCGTGGACCTCATCCACACAACGGAGTGCCTGTAGCCAAGTGCGCTACCATAGCCGCTGGGAGGAAGAAGCCTGCACGCGGGCTTTATTATGTCCAATACCTGCAAATGTTTTTTTTTTAAATTGAACAAGAATCAAACGTGGACCTCGTCCACACAACGGAGCGCCTGTAGCCAAGTGCGCTACCATAGCCACTGGGAGGAAGAAGCCCGCACGTGGGCTTTATTCTTTCTATGGCCTGTACTTTAAAAAAAATATATCATGGATTAATCCCACATGCATCCCATGGATGCACTTGTGGGCTTTAAAACATGGAAGGCATACAAGGTATGTAACTGCCTTTGGGAAGTTAGCCTGTCGCCTGTGTTTTGCCTCCCACAAACTTGAACCTTCTTTTCCAGCCACATCACGCCCTCCCGATGCCACGTGTCCTATCACCGATCTGTCTGTGCCAAGTCAACTTACTTTATGCCACCTCATGCACCACATCATGCCTAGCCATATCACACCCACCTAATCAGCTTGCAATGCCATGTGTCCTATCATCGGTCTATCGAGTTGGTCTGCATGCCTGGTCAAGGTATGTTCATTGGTCTGTGTGCTTGTCAAGGTCGGTTCATTGGTGTGCGTGTTGGTCAAGGTCTGTTCGTTTATCACCTGCAAAACAAATGTTGGCTCCTCCCCCACGTCCACGTGTTGGATCCTCCCCTGCGTTCGCTTGCATCCTCAGATCTATGCTCTGGTACCATGAAGAAATTTGGAAGGTTTACGAAATGCGAAGCAAGGTTCAATTGATATCATGTGCATTAAATACAATGAAGCGGTTCGGTTGATGAACCGCTTGGTTGGTTTCATAACCAACCAACTAAATTGGAGAGCGCTATGCACTATTTTTTATTTTTCCCCCCCTTTACATTAATGTAATAGTTGCAACTTTATTATATGCTAACATCCCCCCTTATTACATTATTGGCAAATACCAAGAGCATTGCGAAACATTTCAAATTTGACCCTTGCAAGTGGCTTGGTGAAGATATCCGCAACTTGCACATCAGTGGGAATGAATTGGAGCTTTATATTGTTCTTTGAAAATTCATATCAAATGAAATGACAACGGGTGTCAATATGTTTCGTACGATCATGAAAAATTTGATTCTTGACAAGGTTCAAAACTCCTTGATTGTCGTAGAACAAATGCAGTGGAATATTCTCTAGAAGACCCATATTTGTAAGGATGTGATGTAGCCACATTATCTCGCAGAATGCTCCACTAGTTGCGTGATATTCTGCCTCTATAGAAGAAATGGCAACCACTTGTTGCTTCTTGTTGTGCCAAGAGACATTTGTAGATCCAAGATGAAATATGTATCCAAATGTTGATTTCCTATCATCAATAGATCCAGCATAGTCTGAGTTCGTATATCCTTGTAAATAGAACTTGTTTATTTTGTACTCCAATCCATAATCTAATGTACCATGGATGTAATGTAGAACTCTTTTTGCTGCTTTTCAATGACTTACTTTGGGTTCTTGCATGAATCGTGAAAGATAACCCACATAAAAATTGAGATCAGGCCTGGTATTGGTTAGGTATAATATACTCCTAATCAGTTGATGATAGAGAGTGCCATCTACCTGTGGAGATTGATCAAACCTTGACAACTTAAGTCCTACTTCCATGGGAGTGGCCTTGGACTTACAGTCATCCATGTGATATTTCTAAATCAAAGTCTTGGCATATTTCTTCTGTGTAACTCTGATGTGATGCTTTTTTTGAGTTACTTCTAAACCAAGACAGTAGTGGAGAAGTGCCAGATCTATAATTTCAAAAGATTATTTTAGATCACTTTTCACTATATCAACCATACTTTCTGAACTACCTGTTATGATCAAATCATCTACATATAGCACCAGAATCATTATGTCAGAACCATTTTTCTTTATATAGAGATTCACATCTAATAGACTTCGTTGGAATCCATGTTGTAATAGGTGACTATTAATTTTGATGTACCAATCTCGGGGAGCTTGTTTTAGCCCATACAAGAATTTGATTAACTTGCAAAATTTATGTTCTTGTCTTGTGACAACAAATCCTTCAGGTTGATTCATCTCTACTTCTTCTTGTAGATCACCATTTAGAAAGGCACTTTTTACATCCATCTTATGTAACTTCCACCCGAACTGAGTTGCCATTGCACACAATATTTGGATGGTAGTCATTTTTGCATTAGGAGTGAATGTCTCTTCAAAATCTATGCCTTATTTTTGAGCATAGTCCTTTGCAACTAGGCGGGCTTTATGCTTGTTAATTGTACCATATGCCTTATACTTTACTTTGAATACCCACTTACAACCAACGGGTTTCTTTCCTGAAGGCAGATTTACTAGTTTCCAATTGTGATTTTGTATGAGAGATGTATGCTCTGCCTCCATAGCAATCTTCCATTAAGGCTTACTAAGATATTCTTCGGTAGTTGTGGGTTCATTTTCATCCAACGCTATCAGATAAACCCTTTCATTCTCTATATCCATTTCTCTATATTTTGTTGCATCTACAGATAGTTCATCAAATTGGTGATAAAGTTCATCAACTTCTGAAGATGGTTCTTCTGCCCTCTTCTGCTGAGTGATACTAGGCGTACATGGTCGATCTAGAGTCATATATGGAAATGAGGTCAATTTAGAATCTCTAAAAGTGCTGGTATACCATTCAGGAATATTTTTATGAGGGGGTGAAACCTCTTCCTTAGGCTCATCATCTTCATGATATACGAATGTAGAGGTATTATTTGATGTGAAAGCTTCAAAAAATATGACATCTCTACTTATATGTGTTTTCTTGGTTATAGGGTCAATCAAGCGATATCCTTTTGAATGCTCATTGTAACCAAGAAAGATACATTTCCAGGTTTTCTAATATAACTTCTTATGTTTCTATTTTGGAATAGGCATGAAAGCTTTACAGCCAAATACTTGTAGATGAGAAATGGAGGGTTTATTTCCACTCCATGCTTCTTGTGGGGTTTTTCCTTGTAGAGCTCTTGTGGGTGCTCTATTTAAGAGGTATGAAGCTGTATTTATAGCTTTTGCACAAAACTGATCTTCAAGATGTGCTCCTTTTATCATACATCAGACCATTTCCATAATGGAGCGATTTCTTCTCTCAACAACACGATTTTGCTATGCTGTATAAGTTGTTTTTAGTTGTTTCTTTATCCCATGTTATTTCAGATATGATGAAAATTCCTTGGGAGTATATTACTCCCCTCGATCTGAGTAGAGGGATTTGATGAGGCAGGCAGACTCTTTTTCAACAAGTTTCTTGAATTGTCAAAAGTATGAAAATGCCTCTGATTTCAATTGAAGGAAGAAGACCCACATTTTTTGGAGTGATCATCCATGAAAAACTAAAAGTACTTCTTTCCACCATAACTGGTTGGCATAGGACCGCACAGATCGGTGTGTACCAACTCCAAAAGTTTCTTAGCTCTAGAAGAACTAGATTCAAAAGGTACCCGATGTTGCTTCCATTCTAAGAAATCTGAGCAAATTGGTAGGATAGAGGATAGAGAAGGAAGGCCTCTCACCATTTCATATTTGCTCAATTCAAGCAAATATCTTGAACTGAGATACCCATATCTTATATGCCAAAGAGAAGTGGCCACCTTTGTCATTGCATCCAAAGCAACATGAGGTGTTGAAAGAGCATCTAGAATGAACAAACCATGCTTGTAGGACCACAAACTTGAACCTTATTTGCCAGCCACATCATGCCCTCCCGATGCCACATGTCCTATCATCGGTATGTCTATGCCAAGTCAACTTGCTTTATGCCACCTCACACACCACGTCATGCCTAGCCACATCATACTTGTCCAGAAAACTTGCAATACCATGTGTCCTATCACTGGTCTATTTGGTTGGTCTGCATGCCTGGTCAGGGTCTATTTGTTAGTCTACATGCTGGTCAGGGTCGGTTCATTGGTGTGTGTGTTAGTCAATTTATGTTCATTCCTCACCTGCAAAACAAATTTTGGATCCTCCCCCTCATCCGCCTATTGGATCCTCCCCTGTGTCTGCCTGCATCCTCAGATCTATGCTTTGGTACCATATGCCTTATACTTTACTTTGAATACCCACTTACAACCAATGGGTTTCTTTCCTAAAGGCAGATTTACTAGTTTCCAACTATGATTTTGCATGAGAGATGTATGCTCTACCTTCATAACAATATTCAATTGAGGCTTACTAAGAGCTTCTTGGGCAGTTGTGGGTTCATTTTCATCCAATGCTATTAGATATACCCTTTCATGCTCTATATCCATTTCTATATCTTTTGTTGCATCTATAGATAGTTCATAAAATTGGTGATAAAGTTCATCAACTTTTGAATATGGTGCTTTTGCCCTCTTCTACTGAGTGATACTACATGTACATGGTCGATCTAGAGTCATATCTAGAAATGAGGTCAATTTAAAATCTCTCAAAGTTTTAGTATACCATTTGGGAATATTTTTTTGAGGGGGTAAAACCTCTTGCTTAGGCTCATCATCCTCATGATATACTGATGTAGAGGTATTATTTGATGTGAAAGCTTCATAAAATACAACATATCTACCTATATGTGTTTTCTAGGTTATAGGATCAATCAAGCGATATCCTTTTGAATTCTCATTATAAACAAGAAAGATACATTTCAAGGTTTTCTCATCTAACTTCTTCTATTTCTATTTTGGAATATGCATGAAAGATTAACAGCCAAATACTCATAGATGAGAAATGGAGGGTTTCTTTCCACTCCATTCTTCTTGTGGGGTTTTTCCTTGTAGAGCTCTTTTGGGTGCTCTATTTAAGAGGTATGAAGCTATATTTACTGCTTCTGCCCAAAACTGATCTTTAATATGTGCTCCTTTTATCATACATCGTACCATTTCCATAATGGAGCGATTTCTTATCTCATCAACACCATTTTGTTGTGGTGTATAAGTTGTTGTTAGGTGTTGCTTTATCCCATGTTCTTTCAGATATGATGAAAATTTCTTGGAAGTATATTCCCCCCCTCGATCTGAGCGGAGGGATTTGATGAGGCAATCAGACTCTTTTTCAACAAGTTTATTGAATTGTCAAAAGTATGAAAATGCCTCTGATTTCAATTGAAGGAAGAAGACCCACATTTTTCTAGAGTGATAATCAACGAACAACTGAAAGTACTTCTTTCAACCATAACTGGTTGGCATAGGATGACACAAATCAGTGTGTATGAACTCAAAAAATTTCTTAGCTCTAGAAAAACTAGATTCAAAATGTACCCAGTGTTGCTTCCCTGTTAAGTAATCCGATCAAACTAGTAGGATGGATGAGAGAGAAGGAAGGCCTCTCACCATTTCGTATTTTCTCAATTCGAGCAAATATCCTGAACTGAGATACCCATATCTTCTATGCCAGAGAGAAGTGGCCACCTTTGTCGTTGCAGCCAGAGCAACATGAGGTGTTGAAATAGAATCTAGAATGAACAAACCATGCTTGTAGGAACCTGTTGCAACATGTTTACCACTATGGATTATAAAACATTTTTTCTTGCCTTTGACAAATCGGAACACAACATCCATTTTTCTATCCAACATCTGAGGAACAAAAAACAAATTATTGGCTAATCTGTGGACATAGAGAACCTTCTCAATCGAACATCTTTCATTTATAAGAGTGACAAAAACATTGCCTTCACCCTTTACTTGATAGACTTGATCATCAGTAATGGTAACTGGATTCCCCTCTTTTTCCTCAAATATTTCAAACCAAGATTTTTCTCCAGTCATATGCTTACTAGCATCTGAATCAATATACCATACATCATCTATCTGAGAAGATGAAGTATGAGTCACGAGCACCTTATGCGCTCTTTCAGAGTCAGAACTAAATTAGAACCAGAGTTATATGATTCTGAGTTAGAATTAGCATAAGCAACATGTCCCTTAGGTTGCTTATATTTCTTGGTATATTGTTGTTTCTATTTCCCCTTATTCTTATGAGTTTGATCATTTTATTGCTTGTTTTTTAACCAAAACCTATTGGTGTCATGGTTATTCATATCGTAAATCTTGAAATATTTATCCTTCTGCTAATTTTTATTTTGTTTCCATTTTCCCTTGGAGGAAGAACCCCCTTTTTTAAATTGACCTGGGTTCTTGCTCCTTTGTTGGGTGGAAAGGGCATTATCTGGCAACTCATATTTATGAACTTGATTTGCCTCCTCAATATAGAGTAAATTTACCAATTCCATAAAAGATACTTGTCTACCAAAAAAATTGAGGGAAGTGACCAACATCTTATAGGAGTCTGGCAATGCTCACAAGATGACAGAGTTCAAGATATCATCATCCACTAGTTTTCCCATTGCATTCAACTTGGCTTTCAGATCTGCTACTCTGCACAGGAATAGATCAACTCTCTCTCCAAAATTCATACTAAGGGTGTGTAATTGATTTTGAAGATGTAGAATTGTGGACTGATTATTTCCTTAATAAATAGTAATCAAAGAATCACAAGCTACCTTATTAGTCTTGGCATCACAGATATGAGGTTGAACCTCATTTGTCGTAGCAAGTAGGAAAAACATGAGATCTCTTTTGTCCATCTTATCCCAAGATTCTTGATTTGTTCCTGTTGTTTGAGGGTGTTTTGAAGTTTCGGTTACTACATCCCACAAGTCTTCCACCTTAAGAATGGCTCTCATATTTGTCTTCCATGGAACAAAGTTAGAACCTTTCAATAACTGAGAGTCCGAGAATAGTAGTCATTGTGAAGGTGGTTCCTTATATTTCCCCCCCTAGATCTTAGAATTTTACAAAAAAGAGAATAATGTGCTTCCCCCCTTTCTGTTTGCAAAATAAACAAGGAAGAGAGAAAAACTCCTTCGATCATCAAAATATGCTTCTGTTGATCAAAAAACACTGGAGGGCATAAAAAATATGCCTTTGAGGACATCAAAAAACCCTTTGAGGGTGTCAAAACACCCCTTTAGGGCATCAAAAAATCCTTTTTGGACGTCAAAGATGTTTCGGGCATCAAAAATGCCTTTAAGGGAGTCAAAAGACCTCTTTCAGGTGTCAAAAAAAATTCTTCAGGCGTCAAAAAATTCTTCAGGAGTCAAATTTCGTAGACGAGTAAAAAAAATGTTTTACTTAGATGAGAAATGGAGGGTTTCTTACCACTCTATGCTTTTTGTGGAGTTTCACCTTGTAGAGCTCAGGTGGGTGCTCTATTCAGAAGATAAGTTACGGTGTTAACTGCTTCAGCCCAATACAGATCCTCAAGATGTGCTCCTTTTAGCATACATCGAACCAT
The DNA here is from genome assembly GCA_028583015.1 of Wollemia nobilis. Lineage (NCBI taxonomy): Eukaryota > Viridiplantae > Streptophyta > Pinopsida > Araucariales > Araucariaceae > Wollemia > Wollemia nobilis. Next base: position 9,268,943 of record JAQPPZ010016917.1, on the reverse strand, counting down.
TTCTACAATGGAACGATTTTTCCTCTCTACAACTCCATTTTGTTGGGGTGTATAGGCAGTAGTTAGTTGTCTCTTGATCCCGTGTTCTTCCAAAAATGATGAAAACTCTTTAGAAGTATATTCCCCCCTTGATCAGAGCAGAGGGTTTTGATGAAACATCCTGACTCCTTCTCAACAAGCTTTTTGAATTGTTGAAAATACATCAATGCCTCTGACTTCAATTTGAGAAAGGAGACCCACATTTTTCATGAGTAATCATCAACAAAAAGTTGAAAGTACTTATTTCCACCATAGCTGGTTGGCATAGGACCGCACAGATTGGTGTGTATTAGCTCTAAGGGTTTCGTAGCACGGGAATAACTGGCTTCAAATGGTACTCGGTGTTGTTTCCTTGCTAGGCAATCCAAGCAAACTATTAAGATGGAGGAAAAAGTGAGGAAGGCCTCTCACCATCTCATATTTGCACAATTCGAGAAAATACCCTAAACTTAGATGCCCATATCTTCTATGCCAGAGAGAAGTAGCCTCTTTTGTAGTTGCAACCATAGCAACATGAGGTGTTGAAAGAGCATCTAAAATAAACAAGCCATGCTTGTAAGAGCCAGTGGTGACATGTTGACCTTTGTGGCTTATAAAACATCTCTTCTTGCCTTTCACAATGTGGAATACTACATCCATATTTCTATACAACATCTAAGGAATAGACAACAAATTATTGGCTAATCCAGGGACAAAGAGGACCTTCTATATCTGAAATTTACCATCTAGAAGAGAGACAGAAACATCCCCTTCACCTTTCACTCGATAGACTTGATTTTTAGCAATGGTGACAGGCTTACCTTCCTTCTCAAATGTGTCAAACCATGATTTGTCCCCTATCATGTGCTTGCTAGCTCCGGAATCAATATACCAGACAACATCTATCTAAGAAGAGGAAGTATGGGTCATGAGAACCTTGTGTGCTCTTTCAGAGTTAGAATCTGACCAGTACTCGGGAGGATTTGAGTCTGAGTTGGAGTCAGCATAAGCAATATGACCCTTAGGTTGCTTATGTTTCTTTTTATATTTTTTTTCTCTTTGCCTTTATTTTGATGCGGTTGGTCATTATGTTGCTTGTTTTTGAACCAGCACCTGTTGGTGTCATGTTTATTCATATCATAAATCTTGTAATATTGTTTTTCTTTTTGCTGATGTTGTTTCCATTTACCTTTGGAAGAAAAAACCCCTTTTTGAAATTGACCTTGTTCCATTACCCCTTACTGGGTGGAAAGGACATTATCTGGCACCTCATATTTTCGAACATGATTTGCCTCCTCAGTCTGAAGCAAATTTACTAATTCCACAAAAGATACTTGTCTACCAAAAACTTTGAGGGAAGTGACCAATATTTTATAGGAATTTGGCAATGCTCTCAAGATAACAGAGTTCAAGATATCATCATCCATAGGTTTTCCCATAGCATTCAATTTTGCTTTTAAGTCAGCCACTCTGCAAAGAAATAGATCAACTATCTCCCCATAATTCATACTGAGGGTATGTAGTTGAGTTTGAAGGTGTAGAATAGTGTACTGATTCTTACCTTCATACATAGTAATCAAAGCGTCCCAAGCTTCCTTACTGGTTTTAGCATCACAAATATGAGTTTGGACCTTATCTGTAGTAGTAGCAAGTAGGAGAAACATGAGACCTATTTTGTCCTTCTTATCCCAAGCTTCTTGATCTAGTCCTACTGTTTTAGGACGTGTTGTAGTGCCAATCACTACATCCCATAAATCTTCCACTTGAAGAATGGCTCTCATTTTTGTCTTCCAGGGAACAAAGTTAGGACCTTTCAACAATTGTGAATCTGAGAGATATTTGTGAACAATTGCCATTATGAAGGTTCCTAGGTGTATTAATATCCCCCCTTTGTTTTAGAATTATTAATACCCCCTTTGTTTTAGAATTTTGGCAAAAAATAAGTGCACTTGAATCCCCCCCTTAGGTTTGGCAAAATGCACAATGGAAGAAAAATTAAGTTCCAAATAAGGAAAAAGAAATCCCTCTAGGTTTCAAAAACAATTTTGTCAACCAATTTGTAAACAACTTTGATGGGAAAAAAGTTGTATTTGAGCAATTTTTGGTTATCAATAACCAAAAAAAAATATTTTGTGTTTTGTGGGATTTGAACCCCAAACTATAGCCACCGTGGAAACAATTCGAACCACCTCAGCTATAGCATCCAGACAAAAGTGGAAGGCACAACGTGCCCTTTAAATGGCAATAGACAATGATCTATTTTAGAGAAAAAAATAGCACATAATGGTCAATGGGGTTGGAACCCCCGACATCATCTACCCCGAAAGGAAGCCACACTACTGCAGCTACACAAGCATATGCATCAGAAATGTGGCCACGATGCACTTTAACATCTTGGTAACCTATAAAGAGAGACAAAATAAAAAACTCTTCAATGGGGCATTTGCGAGATTGGAACCCAAAACCTCAGTGCTGTAAGGAACTACGAACACCGTTTGGGCTACACACCATCATGGAATGGAGGGAGAAGTGGGTAGATATGAATTCCATGATGCAGGAGCATCCGGCGGTACCAGATCAATCTTGCATCAACCAAATTTTCTTAAGAGTTACCAAAATTTTCCTTCTAAAATGTCTAGCAGGAACAAGGTGGAAGTTGGAACAACAAGGCAAAAGTTGGAGGAATAAGGCAGAAGTTGAGGGGGATCGCGAAATCGCGACTCCAAAGGCTACAGCACGGCGGAGGCTGGTTTTGTTGTGATATCGCGACAATTTCGAAGACTATGTCTCGAGGGGGGTTTTCATCGACAAAGGTACAGAGAGAGTTTTCGTCACGATATCATGACGTCACGATATCACAACGTCGCGATATCACGATGTTTTTGAAAGTTAGGACGGAGGCAAAGGCAAGTGCGGAGTTGAAGGCCTTTTGTCACGATATCGCAACGTCCAAAAGGCAAAGGTGAAGCAAAGGCAGAAAGAACAGATGGCAAGGCGAGGTTTTTCGAAGGCAGAAAGAACCTAAGGCAAGGTGGAGTTTTCGTCGCTATATCGCGACGTCGCGATATCACGACGTCGCGACATCGCAACATTTTTGGAGGCTACAGCGCAAAGGGGAGTTTTCGTTGTGATATCGCGATGTCGCGATGTTGTGACGTGTTTGCGACTTGGTACAAAGGGGAAGTTTTTGTCACGATATCGTGACGTTGCAATATCGCGACGTCGCGATGTCGTGACGTTTTTACAGTAAATGGTTTAGAGGGGATTTTGGTCACGATTTCACTACAGTTTTTGCAGACGAAGGCAAGGCGCCAGTTTGGTCGTGATATCGTGACATGTCACGATTTCGTGGCCGGTTGAAGACCAAATAGAAATTGGACATGTGGACGGCCCCGCACGCGGGAAAAGAGATAGCGGGCATGGTTAAATATTTTGACAAGGCAACAGTTCTCGAGGGACAGTCTGGCAAAGCAGCGGTTGCAGGGTAAGGGCCTATTGAATGCGTGCCTTCATGGCGGATCGGGGGTGGTTGGCCAATAACAGATGGAAAATTGAAGACTCGACGGGAAAAGCCGATTTTGCAGGTTTTAATTTATACTTTCGTGCTGGTGGAACATTAATGGCTAGAGGGTCGAGACCTCGATAAAAACTCATTTTAATGTTTTATTTGGGGGGATGGTGGACTGGAGAACGGGGAAAAGGAGTGTTGTTAGAGAAAACCAGACTCGGGTTTATGTAAAGCTTGCAGGCTATTTTTGTGTAAGCAAATTTGAAGATTAATGAAGAAAAGGTCGGAACCGAGATTATTGTATGCATTTTTTTTTAGCCAATAGAATGAAATTTGAATGAATTTTTTTTAAGGTTCCTGGGTGTTTTGACTTTCACTGTTTTTTCGTCCCCGTCAGTGGTATCAGAGCCGGAAGTTCCTGAGTGTGTAACAGATCGTTGGATGTGAGGCAGTTACACCAGGATCTGTGGGAAGGCTCGTGAGAAAGTGAGAAGATGCCTCCGAGAAGAAACCCCGTTGGTGGGAGAGGCATGGCAGCAACAAATTTTTGAGCTTTGCAGCGGCAAGTTCAGGCCCTGCAAGAAGAACTGCGTAGAGGACACGAACCAAGAAGAGATGCAGACAGTGAAGATGAAGTAGATGAAGAAGAAAATCAGTTTGAAGAAGAAGAGGAGGCTGTAGATCCGGCACAAGCCAAACTATACAGGGCCATATCCCAGATTGGGAAAAGGCCAAAGATGGAAGTTTCCACGTATTTCGGGAACTTGGATCCGGAGGAATTAATCGACTGGGTCAATGATCTGGAAGAATACTTCGAATATGATGAAGTTGAAGATCTCGAGTGGGTCAGGTTTGCTAAGACCAAGCTGAAGGGTCATGCCAGCATATGGTGGAAGGGAGTGCAGCTGGAGCGGAACCGAAGAGGAAAAGAATGGATAACAAGATGGGAAAGGATGGTAGAAAAATTAAAAAGATAGTTTATTTCGATAGATTATGAGTTGGATCTGCTAAGAAAAATGTAGAGTTTGAGACAGATGAATAAAACTGTCCAAGAATACACGAAGGAATTTTATAAAATATCCATCAGAACTGGCCGTTTAGAAGCAAGTAAGGAAAATGTGGCCCGTTATATTAATGGGTTAAGACCCAGTGTCCAGGAAGAGTTGAGCTTAGTTCGGGTGAGCACCATTGAAGATGCTTACCAGTTTGCTCTGAAAGTTGAAGAAAAACTGAATAGGAAGTTTGAGAGCAAGCAAAGAGGAAGAGGGCACGGAGGAAAGACTGGTGGAAGAAAAGAGGAAGGAAAAGAGGAGAAGAAAGAAGAGGCTAGCAGCAGCCAGGATCAGAAGGAAGATGAAGAACCCAAACCACAAGTTTAGAATAATGGCTACCCAAGAGGAAGAGGTAGATCTGGATGCGGGTATGGAAGAGGAGTGTTTCGGGGAACATGTTTCCACTGTGGAGAAGAGGGGCATCGGGCATATGAGTGTCCCCAGCACCCCGAGAGAGTGAACAAGAAACAAGTGGGTCCTGCCAGAGCTATTGTGGCAGCGAAAGATGCTGACTCAGAACATTCTGAAGAAGCTAAGAAAGGAGAAGCAATGATCGTGAGGAGAACCATGTTGATTGAGGAAGACAAACCAGAGTAGAGGAGAAGCCTATTCTGCACACGGTGCAAAAGTTCAAGAAAAGTCTGTAATGTTATTATAGACAATGGAAGTACTGATAACTTAGTCTCCGAAGAGATGGTTGCTAAGTTACAGCTAGAAAGGAGGAGGCACCCGCATCCATATTGGATTGCATGGTTGCGAAAGGACCACAGAGCATGGGTTCGTGAATAGTGCTTAGTCACATTCAATATTGGGAAGTACCAGGATGAGGTCCTATGTGATGTTTTCCCCATGGATGCTTGCCATTTGCTATTAGGGAGGCCATGGCAGTTTGATCGGAGTGCATTGCATGATGGTCGTGCAAATATGTACTCCTTAATGAAAGATGGAGTGCGCCATAAGTTAAAGCCATTGCAGACAGTGGATGAGAAGGTGTGCAACAGTGCCAGAATTTGTCTGGTAGAAGGCAAAAAATTTTTTTGCTAGGAGATGGGAATTGAGCAGGTTGCAAAGGCAGATGAGTGTTTGGAGCTGTTACAAAAGATGCGGACCGAACAACACAGAAGTGAAGGTCACTTCTCCATTTACCCCGGGTGTCTGATGCAGGAGCATCCGGCGACAACAGATCAATCTTGCATCAACCAAATTTTCTCAAGAGTTACCAAAATTTTCCTTCTAAAATGTCTAGCAGGAACAAGGCAAAAGTTGGAAGAACAAGGCAAAAGTTGGAGGAATAAGGCAGAAGTTGAGGGGGGTCACAAAATCGTGACATGTCGTGATTTCATGACATGTCACGAAATCGTGACTCCAAAGGCTGTAGCACGGCAGAGGCTGGTTTTGTCGTGATATCGCGACGATTTCGAAGACTATGGCTCGAGGGGGGTTTTCATCGTGATATCATGACGACTTTGTCGGCAAAGGTACAGAGAGAGTTTTCGTCGTGATATCACGACGTCGTGATATCGCGGCGTCACGATATCATGACGTTGCAATATCGTGATGTTTTTGAAAGTTAAGATGGAGGCAAAGGCAAGTGCGGAGTTGAAGGCCTTTTGTCACGATATCACGACGTCCAAAAGGCAAAGGCAGAGCAAAGGCAGAAAGAACAGATGGCAAGGCGGGGTTTTTCGAAGGCAGAAAGAACCTAAGGCAAGGTGGAGTTTTCATCGCGATATCGCGACATTTTTGGAGGCTACAGCACGGAGGGGAGTTTTCGTCGCGATATTGCGATGTCGCGATATCGCGACGTCGTGATGTCGCGACATGTTTGCGACTTGGCACAAAGGGGAGTTTTCGTCGCGATATCGCGATGTTTTTGCAGTAAATGGTTCAGAGGGGATTTTGGTCGCGATTTCGCTACGATTTTGGTGGACGAAGGCAAGGCGCCATTTTGGTCGCGATATCACGACATGTCATGATTTTGCGGCCGATTGAAGACCAAATAGAAATTGGACACGTGGACGGCCTCGTGCATGGGAAAAGAGATAGCGAGCATGGTTAAATGTTTTGACAAGGCAACAGTTCCTGAGGGACAGTCTGGCAAAGCAGCGGTTGCAGGGTAAGGGCCTATTGAATGCATGCCTTCATGGCGGATCGGGGGTGGTTGGCCAATAACAGATGGAAAATTGAAGACTCGGCAAGAAAAGCTAATTTTGCAAGTTTTAATTTATACTTTCATGCTGGTGGAACATTAATGGCTAGAGGGTCGAGACCTCGATAAAAACTCGTTTTAATGTTTTATTTGGGGGGATGGTGGACTGGAGAACGGGTAAAAGGAGTGTTGTTAGAGAAAACCAGACTCTGGTTAATGTAAAGCCTGTGGGCTATTTTTGTGTAAGCAAATTTGAAGATTAATGAAGAAAAGGTCGAAACCGAGATTATTGTATGCATTTTTTTTTCAGCCAATAGAATGAAATTTGAATGAATTTTTTTGAAGGTTCCTGGGTGTTTTTACTTTCACCGTTTACCCATCCCCGTCATTCCATGAGCGTAAGAAGGAGAAAAAAATAAAAAAGCAATCCTTTTATCCCACATGCATGGGAAAAATAATAGATAACGCTTTTTATTCTGTCCAGGGCAAGTTATGTTTTGATTGCCTTCGGGAAATAAAACCTTACCCTTTTTTGTTTTTGTGACACCCAAATCTCTTGTGCCACATATTATCCTCTACATGAACATCCTCCCAACTCTACTGTACCATGTGTCATCTATCTTCTTCTTGCCACATCATCACCTATCTCTGTCTATGTGTCTATGTCAAGTTTTTTTGGTCTGTTGCATCTGGTTTGAAACCCCACCTCTGGTCAGGATCCCCCCTCTATCAGGTTGTTGGTCGATTCTATTGGGATAGCTATCGCATCTATATACCTCATCGTGCCCTCTGATCACCACCTGGCTAGTCCTAGCTCTGATAGCATGCAATAATTTATGCAGTAACCATTGCATTAATTTGGTAGGAATAAATACATAGTCAAAACAGTTGATAGTTGGTTGAATAAACCAACTCCACCATTTTAATAACTACCCCCCTAAATGCAATGCACCATTAATTAAATATTACAAAATACATTGTATGCCATAGTATGCACTAACACGTTCACCACTAGTCTAGCCTTATGCCGATCGACTTCTCCTTGGGAATTTAACTTGGTTTTGTATACCCATTTGACCCTAATGGTCTTCTTCCTTGATGGGAGATCCATCAACTGCCATGTATAATTATTCTCTATGGCCTCTATTTCCTCATCCATAACATTCACCCATTTTTTATTCTAACTTGCTTCTTCAAACAAAATTGGATCACACTCAAAAAATAAAGCAAAGTCAGAATGTTCATCTTCTTAATTTTGTGTTACCTCATAGATGTATTGCAAGCCCCTTGTCTTCATGGGTGTCCTCAAGTTGGGGATCCTATTTGCAAGTGGAGGCGATTGAGATGATGGGGTGGTGTTGCTACTAGCTCTAGTGTTGTTTCTTGAAGTTATAGGTGGTTGCACCATGTTTTCCTCCAAGTCTTCAAACTTAATAATTGTTGGCTCTGGCTGCCCAGTCTTTGATTTCTAGTTGTAGGCTTCATCCTTGAGGAACTTCACATCTCGACTGATGACAAGATTCTTGGTCACAGGATTATATGCCTTTGTTTGTTCATTGTACCCTATGAAAATACACTTCTCTGTGTTGTCATCCAGCTTCTGCCTCTTATCATCTGGAACATGTGCATACGTTATGCACTTGAAAATTATCAAATGAGCCACACTCAACTTTTGATTTCTCTAGGCCCCCTAAGGAATCTTGTCCTTCACACTCTTGGTGGAACATCTATTCAACATATAAAGTACACAAGCTACATATTCTACCCAAAACTCATATGGTGAACCTTTCACATTTAGCATACTCCATGTCATCTCCATGATCGTTCTATTCTTCCTTTCAGTTACATCGTTCTGTTGTGGTGTGTATCTAGTTGCGAGATACCTGCAAATTCCATGTTGCTTGTAGAAATTGTGGAATTCGTTGGATATGTATTCCCATCCACCATTTTTATTAAGAGTCTTCACCTGGTAACCTCTATGTTTCTCAACTAGAGCATTGAACTCCTTGAATTTGGCAAATGCTTTTGACTACTACTTTATGGGATAAACCCATGTCCTCTAACTGAAGACATCAATGAAGGTCAAGAAGTATTTGTTACCGACAAAATTACAGGTCTGCATTGGACTGTAAATGTCTGAGTGCACCAATTCTAGTGGATGTGAATATATCCAAGACTATCCTATAGGGAATGCATCCCTATGCTACTTGCCAACTAGGAAACCTTCATAAACCTTATTTGGTTGCTCAATAAGGGGTAAACCCTTCACCATCTATTTTTTGTGTAGCAATTTCAGGCCACTAAATCTTAGGTGACCAAATCTGAGATGCCACAGCCAGGTAGCATCCTTTAGCACTACACTAAGAGACATCAGTGATTCATTCTAAATATACAATGGAAACATTTTTTTCTTTGTCATGGACACCATTGCAATCTTCCCATGCTCTCTATCTTTGATGGTACATTTTCCATATTTAAATTGAATAGTGTGCCCATTTTGCACAAGTTGTCCAACACTCAGCAAGTTGTGCTTCAACCCAGGCACATAATACACATCATAGATCTGCTTCCTTTCATCATGCCTAGTGTGGATGAGGATTTTTCCTTTACCCTTGATAAGAACCTTGATGTTGTTCCTCATTTTCACTTCAGACTGGATTGTTTCATCTAGTTGTGAGAACATCTCTCTGTTCCTAGTCATGTGGTTGTTGCACCCACTGTCGAGATACCAGACATTATTCTAGCTCTCCTCCTCTATATTGCATGTCAACAACATGTTTCCATAGGTATATCTACACTTCGCATTTCTAGATTCATATTTGTAGTGCGCTTGTTGTTGGTTATCCTTTGCCATCTTCTTTTGGCACTCAAAGATATAGTGGACGAACTTATTACAATAGTAGAACTAGATATTGGATTTATCCTTCTTCTGATTAGATCCACCTTGTTGATTTTTCCCATTGCTTCTTCCTCCTACTTGATGGAAGTTGAATTTGGTCTCTCTGTCATTGTAGTTTGACCTTCCTCCTTGCTTATGGCCTTTTTCATGCTTATCTCTACCTCTTCCTCCTTGAGAACTGGAGGCACCTTGATGGGATTCTTGTCTACCACTGTCTCGAAATGAGACATGTGCCTTGAAAGGTTACTCAAATGAGTATTGAGTTGAGTGGCTCAACCTCTACTCATGTGTCAATAGAGAACCCATGAGCTCATCCATAGAGAGGGTCATAAAATCCCTTTATTATTCGATAGCAATCACCACTGAGTCAAACCTTGCTGGAAGGCTTCTCATAATCTTCTCCACAATTCTCTGGTTCTGCACAATCTCTCAATTCAACCACATATGGTTGATAATATCCATTTTTCGAGTGAAGAAGTTGCTCATGCACTCTGACTCACTCATCTGCAGGTTCTCAAACTCCCTCCTTAACATCTACAACTTCACCAACTTCACCTTATTGGTTCCCTAATAAGAACTAGCTAAACTTTCCCAAGATTTATTTGCTTTGGTTGTTGCTACAATCCATGGTAAAATAGTCTCCTCAACCACCTACATGATGTAAAATAATGACTTCTGGTCCTTATTTTGATTTCCTTTTAATAGGTATTTATCTTGTTGAGAGAGTGTGACCAGTTCTGCTACATCTATCGGTTCTACTTATCCATTCTCAACCAAGTACCAAAGCTCCTGAGACTCGAATATTATTTTCATCTGAATGCTCTAGTAATCATAGTTATTGCTATTGAACCACAAGATCTACAACTACAATGAGTTTTTTCCAGAAGCCATTGCTGCAATCTTCCATGGGACGTTATAGGATCTAATACCAAATTTGAAGGAATTAAATTTATCTGCAGTTCGGTCATGAACGAAGGAATGTTGAAGTTTGCTATGATATGGAGTAGTGATTACAAGAATGGGAAGTTGCAATTGTGTTTAGGGAGGAAAATCCTCGAACCTTGTGTTCAGGGATAAAAGACCCCAAACCTTGTGTTCGGGGAAGAAAACTCCCAAACCTTATGTTCAGGGATAAAGGGCCCTGAACCTTGTATTCAGGGATGAAAACCCCCGAACCTTGTGTTCAAGGATAAAGGGCCCATAACCTTGTGTTTGGGGAAGAAAACCCCGAAGATTGTATTTGGGAATAAAGGCCCTTGAACTGGAGAGATAGAAATGGAGTTCTAGAGAGATAAGAAAGACGTGAAGCTCCTATTCAGAAGTTCTTGATCATTGAAAATGCAGGTGAGTGTTCAAGATGATTTCTTTGAGCGCTGGTTTGAATATAAGAGCATTACGTAGTTGAGAATTCTTCTTCCTTAAGCGCATATGTTAGGGTTAAATATTCTCTTACACCTTTATGCCAAGTGGTACAATATTCTCTCCTTGTTAAGACAAGTGTTTGAGCCTTCTTTGCATGCGCTCTCTCCTTCAATGTACCATTTTTATAAGGCTTCTCAATGTATTCTTTCCAACTATTGCAAGCTTCCTTTGTGAAAGTAGTTTGTGAGATCGTTCCTTCCTTTTTCCATTGAATATGAATGATGAATTCGAACATAGTTTGCTCTAGCTATGAATATTTTTAAGCTTTTCAATGGAGGTTCTATGGTGTTTTCTCTTGACTAGTAGTTTATCCACATTGAGCTTTGGTAAGATGATTCTTATAAGCTTCTTATTTTATGTAGGATGTGTTATGTTATCCTTAGTATTGTCCACCTTGTAATGAGTGCTAATTTCTTATGTAGGATTATTGATGCTATAGGTGGTTTTTTGTGTAGTTTTTGAGTTGGTGTCTTGATACACCTTGGTGATATATATTTTGAGCCCTTTAGGATGGCTCCTCTTTGAGCACTTTGGTTGTGCTTCTCCTTTACCAATGGTGGCCACTTGTAGTTAGGATTATAGGCTACATAGAGTATCCTTAAGATACTTCATTTTTGTCTCCTCTTGATTTAATAATAGAGATAAACTTGGTGCTTGTATAACCCTGTAATAAACCTATTATATATTTGGTATTGCACCTTTAATGTGAGGCTCTCCTAGTCTCATTTTGTAGTTCCTTGTCCTAGTTTTGATGGTGGCTTTTCTTCTCCACTCCTTGGAGTAATATAACCCTATTTTATGGCTTATCTAGGCCACAAAAATATTGTAGGTTTTATGCACCAAATAGTATCTCTAGACACTTTGATAGTATGCAGGTTTTGTGCTCTTGATATTAACCTTAACTTAACAATCAATGCACATAATAATCCTTTGAGAGTAACTAGTTTAATGAATAACTAGAATAGTGCAATAAATCATTAATGTATCAATAATATCTTTAACTCAATGCACTTAAGGATAGTAATAATTTCACCTTATTGCTCTTGTAAATAAACCCTCAAAGTAGTTTGAAATATACACTTAATTTTCACTACAAATTAAAATACTTAGTGCACCTTAAACCTCTTTAAGAACAAATAGTATAGTGCAATATTGATCTCACCTTATTACTCCTTCAAATGAACCTTAAATCATGAACTAGTAATTGCTCCTAAATGCACTATAATATATTTAACTTAATGTAGTCATCTTTGTTGTGACTAGATAATAAGAAGATGATATTTTTCTTTTTATCGAAATATATCTAACTCCTATTTTAATGTGTAGGTATAAACCTTAAAAGAAACTATCTTCTGCACTCCCTTTGAAGACTAAAATGCAACCTTCCTCCTTGCAAATTTTAAACTCTAATAAGGTGCTCAATGAAACTAAATAATGAATTGAATATAAGTGTTCATAAAATGAACCCTTTGCACCTAATTTTCTTACCTTTAAGATCTTTGAAGATGAATTATTGCTAGGTTATTAGATTCACCTTATTATTACCTTTAACTAGATGAAATTGTAGCTATTCTTGGATATCCTAAATAGTTCCTCAACTCATCAATTTGTAGCTTAGTAATTCCTTTATATTATGGCTTGAAACCATAGTGTGGTGAATTTGAGTCTCCTTTAGGATACTCTTTGTAAATCTAAAGTTTTGCATCTATAAATGATGTCCTGATTGCTACCCTTTTGTAATAAATTTTTGCACTGAAATTATATTCTTAAAACTCAAACATTTTGGTAGGAAGATCCCTCATATCGCAACTAAGTTTTTCTCAAGAACCATTTAGTATTATACTAAATATTCAGAAAACCCCTATCTCTAAATGAGCCTTCTAGTCGTCTAAGGTAATCTTCAAATCTCCCAAATTTTGTAGCTCCTTCTATCTCCATTCTCCTTTGACCTCCTTGTCAAAATTTAACTCCAATCTAGGCCCTCTTTTCAAGAATATGAAATTATTAAGGTATTTACCAATTTCCTCTAAAATTTGGCAAACTCCTTGCTAAATTCTTCTTTCTTGAGCTTTTTGTTGGATGGTGACAATTGTCTCAAGTTTCGTTTTATCAAGAACTTCTCCTTGGTGGTAAATTTCTCCAATGATTTTTCCTAGGAACTCCTCTAATGGCCTTCTTAAAACTCTAAAATAAGGCTCTCCAAGACTTCCCCTTGTTTCTCCTTGAGAGCTCTCGAAGGTCGTAAATCTTGCAGCTTCTCTAGTCTTTCTAATGAGACCTTTTTTTCAACCTTCTACTATGGAAGTGTTGGCAACGAGATATTCCTCTTGGACATTTGAATTTTGCTACTTTAGGAATGTGAATTTTTCTAGTCCTTATTTATCGCTTCTAAAATTGGAAGTTCTTCAATGGGACCTTCTATGGGTCTCTTCAACTTATTCAAATTGATTTCTTGCATCTATTATTTTTAGTCTTTGATGGAGATCACCAACATCCAATATTCTTCTAGAATCTTCTTTGGAGACTCTTGAATTAGTAGTAAGGCTACTATGGCCCTTTCTTCTTATTCACTCTACAAGTTTGAAATCTCTAGAAATGGGAAATTTTCTTTAGGCCTCTAAATATTCATTCTTTTGATTGTTGCTTTAGGTGCTAAATTGATTCTAAATAAGATATTGTTCCTAGATATTTTGTATAAATCTTCTAAACTCACTTTGAATCTCCTTTCCCTGCAATGAAATATTAGGATTGTAATGCAAGAAAATTTAAATCTAGATATGATGAATCTTAACTAGTTGATTTGTCAATATAGTGGAATCCACACTGAATCCTAGTCTTCACAAGTTTTTTGTAACCCTGTGGAAAGACTCTAGCCAAATACAATATAAAAAAAATTGGAAATGAGATTTAATATCTACTCTTAGTCTCACTTGTGGATTTTCTATTTTCTATATGATCTATCATGGCTCTAATACCACTGTTATATTTTGATGAGGATATGATATAGGAAATGCAACCATAAGATGCAAGATAAGCAAGCTATGATGTCTATATTATAATGGCACTATAATATGTACGAAAACAAAGAGATAAAATTCTACAATAACTTAAAAATATACCATTAATGAAGGCTCACAAATTAGTACAATGTAGTATAATGAAGGACATGAACACTCCATAAACTATTTTAAAGGAACTACATTGTACTACACTACCAATCTATACTATGCACTCTCTATATTCTCTCCTATCAAATTTAACACACTATAAGGCCTTTATATAGGAAGATAATTTCCTTGGCCCTTACTCTACCTTTGAATCTATCCTATAACTAATGTACACGTGGACTACATGCACATTTACATAATTACACATTCTAACACTTGTACATTTATTACATGTTGAAGTAACTACTTAACTTTAATCTAAAGTAAACCCCTACTCTAGTAATCTACCAAAGGTGGTACATTGATATGTACCCAATGATGTAATATATTCTCTAACATGTTCTTGGAGGATACTACGCTACTTTAGGAAGCTTCCTCTATCTTCCAAGTAGGTCACAAACCACCATAAGGCCCCTACAATAGACCCTATTTTTTTGGTTCACATTTGATTTTGTGGTGGTCGAAACTAATGATCATTTACTATCATTCCCTCTAATAGTCCATCTACTATTATTGTTATCAATGGATAAAATTCTAAGGAAAGACAAAGATCAAGTAAGCATTTATCTATCACTTTCTCAAACTCCTTTATTGTTAAAATTGTTAATAAAACTTCTAGGACTATCATTTTGTTCTATTTGAGAGGTATTTCACTTGATTTCAAGTTTTTAAAATGGATTCACAAGAAGTAGGAGACTTCCAAGGGATATCTTGTAGATTTAGTTTGTGTTTGAGGTAAAGGGTATGTAAGTGTTATGTTTGTACATGCTCAAGATACCATGCACTTCAAGACCTATTTTATTTGTGGATAGATTTATTTTTGTAGGTTTGGTACCTATAAACATATTGGATCTATATTCCTTGGTAGGACAAGGTTCTCATGTCACCCATTTTCCATAGTGTTTCATTCCCTCTCTACATATATTTTATAGTTTGGCAATACTACAACTCCTTGATTCAAGGGAAGGTTGACTACTTATGAGCTAGTCTTTCCATATCCACTTAGAGCATATCCACTTAGAGCATATGAACCCCTTAGAATTTTATAGGATGAAATCCTTTGTTCTTAGCATCCAAGTGTTTATTACTGCTCTTGGATCTTTGGGATAATACTTTAGGAGAGTGGTTGTCTTGAAAGAAAGCAAAATTTTAGTATCTCTTTTCTCCCCATTATAGAGTGGCATTTAAGAAAGTTATCAAGTCTATTCCCATTTTGGTTTGTATCAAAATGAACTTCTATGTTTTTATTTCTAGTTTTATTTATGATCGTGGAACAAGTACCCCTTAAGATATATCTACTCTAAGTAGTTGTATTCTAATCTAATTTATTTCATTGAATTCTCTCCTCAACTTAATGAGAAGTGGGACCTTCATATTTACAAATATAAATGGATTTATATTATCAAAATATTGTTTAATGTACCACTTTATACCTACATTTGTTGTTTTCCTAGAGAGTCCTTAGTGCAAAATCATTTCCCTATAGCACTGGACAAAGCTCAACCTATCCTAGCCCTTCTATGTTGCCTATGGACAAGTGGAATTTATCAAAAAATTATCGTAGTTTTGTCTTAATATTAGAGGAGACCAAGAACTATTTAATAATCTTCTCTCACCCTTATTTACTTTTGCTAACTAGAAAACTTGCTTTCTTGATCTCTCTGCTGATTTTGATCCTTATAATCTAAGCTAGGATATTTTAAAAGTTATTGTTATCTTGCTTATTTGAAAAGTAAGGTAAAATATTTTGTTTATTGGATGGGTTTTCCTTCTTTGGCTAGCGATAGCTCCCTCATGCATGAAATCCTATTGGATGTTATTAGGGTTCACAACTAAAACCAGGTTCTTGGACACCTCATAAGATAGATCCATGATAGGCTTGAAATTGAGGAGCTTAATCAAGAAAATATAATGAAGAAAGTGCTACCCCAAAGCTCCATTCCTAGTTGTGAGATGCCTACTACTTAGAAGTGGCCTCTTGATATTCTATCCATTGAGAATATAGACTATAATTTGAATCCATCATAATTATTATCATACTATTGTATGAAGAGTTGTTAGTAATATGTTGGTTATTATTTTTCTTGACAACCAATTTTGATATTTTTATGTGCTTATGTATTGGTAGTTATAATATATCACAAAGCATTGCCTTATGGGATTTAGTTAGGCTATTCTATATAGTAGCCCATTTTATGGAGTACTTTCCTCATGAAAAAAAAAAAAAAGTAGAAAAGGAAACGCAATTTGTGGAACAAATTCAACACATCCAAAAAGTCCACAACCTCTTGAAAAAGATAAATAAAAAATAAAAGTAATACTATGATCAACATCAAGTCCCACATCAATTTATTATTAAAGATAAGGTATGGCTACATATTCAAAAAGAGAGACTTATATGACCCCATTGGAAACTCATACCTCTTTGCTATGGACAATACACCATCACCAAGAAGGTGGAAGAAAATACCTTTGAACTGAATCATCTATCTCATATTGATTTGCATATAATATTCAATGTTGAACTCCTTAGGTCCTATCATCCACCTCTATTGAACACTTACATGGTAGTGGAATAGTTGAATATTGAAGAACTCAAACCATATAATTCAACACTAGAGAAGGAGGATCATATTGTAGACACATGGACTATGACCACTAGAAGGTAGTCCATTTAAATGTACAAAGTGATCAAGGTAGGAAAAATTGGTCACCAAGGGGAATGGCTCACAAAAAGTAGATATAAAAATATTTTCTATGCATATTATCAAAGGTTGATGTAATAGGGACCATTAATGTTTAAGGGGGGATGAATAATATAGGCATGTAATCTTTTTGGGGTATGGCTTTGTGTTAAAAAATGCTTGGAAATTTATTTTTTAAATATACACTTAAGATAAGGTCCGTATGGTGTCCAATGGTGTCTGCAATGGAGACTTGTTCTTTCAAGACATTGGGTTGAGGAAAGATTACATCATGGAGAAGTATTGTGTTTCTTTACTTTCAATAATCTTCTTAAATAGTAAAAATATCTCCTCAAGAATTCCAACATGAGCCCTTTCAAAATTTAATTTGGATTATAAGAATTGAATGTGTTTTAATAAGTTAGTGATTCTCTACTCTAAGTCTAAATTTATTTTTCTCTAGTTTGGCCATTCATATATGCATCTAACTTATATCTTATCCCTAAATCTGTTGGACATTTTGAGTCCCTAAGCTAAAAGTTGTCATTGATGTAAAAATGACCTATGTAAGTAAGCACTATGATTTTTCTCCACAAAGAGCTTCATGAGAAGAAAACTTTTTGATCAAAGGTTCAAGAAGGGATGCATGGCATTTGGTTCCAAAAGGAGCTTCAAGGGAATTTTAGAAAACGGTTTTTGTGAAAACCAAGGAAGGCAAGGAAATGTTTTATTTAAAACCATGGATGGCAGATTTGAAATGGGTTTTTATTAAAACCCAAGTTGGCCTTTCGTTTCATCGAAAAAGGTGTCCTAGTGATGGAGAAATTTAATTTTAAAGGTTTAGTTTAAATTTTAATTTATTTAAAATTTAAATTTAAATTTTAAAATTAAATAAAAGAGTTTTCCCGCCATGTCCGTCGACGTTATATATTTTATAATGCAAAGGTTTGAATATTTAAATGGGTTGATTTTATCAACCAAGGAGTAGACAAGAAATATTTTCTTCATTCGATTATCCCCTCCTTCGCAATCATCGATTCCTCCATTTTGATTTCGTTTACGCACTACACGTAGAACAAGGGAGAAAGTTTCAAGGAATAGGTGGAGAAGACGAAAATATAAGTCTCAAAGGCTTAAAGCCTCCATGTTGGAGGTCTAGCCCACATGGTGAGTGGAGAGTGCACTAAGGCGCACGACGAGGAGGAATGCGGGGTCGAAACCACCCGAATCCATTTTGCAAGGTATGCCATAATTCGATCGCCAAAATTTTTGGGTGCATGAAATATTTAAAATTTGCTAAGGTTGTGTTAAGCATTGATTTTCATGGAGAGTGTTGCGGGCCAAACAAGGTTAAATTCTTTCCTATTTTTGTCACTTGCCCGTGCATTAATTATCAACCCAGGGAGCTTCGTAAACTTGCGAAGGGTCTCACACAGGATCACTTACAATACCACTTTGAGATGAGTCCGCTAGCTCTACTATTGGGGGGTGTTTCAAAGGTTGTCAATCATTCATTCACTCCTCAATAAATTACGTATGAATAATTAAATCTTCAGAAAGAAAACATTCATACGTGCATACTAATAACAAACCTATTGCAATCATAAAATAATAGTGCAAAAATAAACCTATGAAAGCAGTAAGCTAATCTAGAAAACACAAAGAAAGGGAAGAAATACTGGCTTGGAGTGGGCCCAGGCTCCAGCAGCTTCCTCCCAGCTGAACACGCGCTTAGGAACTCTTAGAACTTTATTATAATCACCAAGGAATTACAATGCTTCTTAACCTCTGTACTCC
Organism: Wollemia nobilis; assembly: GCA_028583015.1. Taxonomy (NCBI): domain Eukaryota; kingdom Viridiplantae; phylum Streptophyta; class Pinopsida; order Araucariales; family Araucariaceae; genus Wollemia; species Wollemia nobilis. The sequence goes on along the minus strand of JAQPPZ010016917.1, from coordinate 9,250,247 downwards.
TCTCTATATTCTGTATTCTATCTTCGATATTTTGATATCTTATCAGAGAGGTCTACGTGTGTTTATATAGCACACCCACAGATCTTCTGTTACAAGGTGGTTACAACAGTCGATTCATTCCAGACTAAACTAAGATAGTCTGGTAAATGTAATCGACGTCTGCTAAAACTGGCATTCATTCCTAATGGTGGCGTGTTCTCTGATTGGTTCGTGCTTCACCTGGCATAGGTAGGACATTCTCATACGTTAGTGCAACTCCCAAATTAACTTACATGACGTAGAGTTGGAACTGCACCAGTCAATGTTGCCCACGTCACGTTATCTGGTCAACGGGCGAAGAACAGAGGCACCTTCTCTATGAGGAAGGTGCCTAAGTATATCGGGCACCTTCTTTATACAGAAGGTGCCTACCTTCCATTAGCACCTTCCTAGAAGAGGAAGGTGATTGCCTTCTGATGGTGACTTTCTGGAAGAGGAAGGCGCCTACCTTCTGGTGCCTTCCTGGAAGAGGAAGGCGCTTATCTCCTTGGCCTTCCTGGAAGAGGAAGGCACCTACCTTTTGTTGGCACCTTCTTTGAAGAGGAAGGCGCCTACTTACCATGCATTAATTCTAAAAGAAACAAAGTGCCAGGTCCATGAAAAGACCTCGACTGATCCAAATCTGACTAAATCAACTACAATTCCACAAAAACACACTAAAACATACAAATTAGATAACACACATAATCTTATCAAATAATTACATAACCATTCATAAAAATATACAATTCCTATTATATAGCCACATAATGATTAATGAAACTCATACAAAATATGAGCATTTTCGAGGCTCATCATCCCCCCATGCCTAACATATGCCATGCCCTCGTGGCATCAAAACTGTAGGTAGCCCTGTTAACTCCTCATCGTTGCCATTTTTTGGTGGATCTGGCTGTACCTACGGCCCATGTTTGCTTCTTCTATGGACCGACATCTGGAGGTGTGGTTCCTCTTTTCTCATGTGGAGCTGTAGGTGCTACTGTCGGCTTTCGCTCGAGTTGCTGACTTCGCTTATTCACTTTTCTCATCCTGGCCGCTATTGGGGGTGGTATTGCCAATGTGGTTGCTGCTGCTTGAAATATCGCTTCTATAGCCTACCATAGGTCAGCTTTCGAGGGCCTAACAACTACAAGAGGGATATCTGAGTTATCCCTCTTGAGATGAACCACCTGGGCCTTGTGTAATCGGGCTGCTTCAGGAGTAAGCCCTATATTTTCCCTCGTAATGGTAGCAACTTCCAATTTGGGGCCATATACCCCCCATATTTCAAAATACCTCCGTATCTTGGAGGGCCACCCCTAGGATGACCCATAAATCTCCCAAAATTGGTTGTCCTCTATCGGATTAATGCATATACCAGGGTCTCCCCGAACCCTCGAGGTTGACTCCCTGGCCTCCTTGGCTGCTATCATTTCTTTGAGCAGTCATTCGAACTACTTTCATTTTCTACGAATGGCTGCATGTCCCATTCATCTTCTTCTATTTTGGTGAAAGTCACCTTCACCTTTTTTTGAGCCATCCTGGGCCCTTTTCCTTTTGCCTATGTAGAAACTATGATGGCTCGGATGAAAGGTTTCTCTTCCTTCTCGATAGTTGTTTCCTCATCATGGGGGACTTGTTCATTCTGAGGGACTTGCCCTGATGTCCCTGGAGCTGTCTCTCCATCCTCCTATCTATCTGGTGTCATCCCCATTGGTCCTTCTATCTCTTCCTCTTTAGGTCTGGGGATTCCTCTTTAACCCCTGATCCTGTCTGCAGCTATTGGCTTCCACCCGATTTTGCATCACTTAGGTCTATGACCGGGGCTCTATGGGTCTTCTTCTCTCCTCACTCCCAAAAATAGAGGAATTCTCCCCTACCTTCGGGCTATTCTATCGGGCATCCAATGGAATTCTCTCGAAGAGAATACTCATTCTACTGATGTGGGAGAATTCATCGGGACCTCAATCACCCAGTCAGTTTGGGTTGATGCATCCCTTTTCTCTGTCCCCTTGGCCTAGAGTTGTTGGTTCTCTTCCCACAACTACTGGACCAACTACTCGAGCTGAGTGATCCTTTGTGCTCACTCTTTCAGCTCTTCTCCATGCTTGATCTGGAAATCCTCTAAAATTTGTTGGGCCATCCAGTAGTTGGTTTGCCATTCTAGGGCCTCCTCTAGGGCTGCGTCGATTTGATTATTGCCCTTGGAAGTCCCTACATCCTATGGACTCTAGCTTGTCAACTCCTAGAGGGTCTGGGATGCAAGACCGACCTTTGAGTCATCTTCCTCCTCCTTTGAGGAGAGGATGAGTCATCATAGGTGTTTCCTCCTAGGGGCTGGTTCTAGTGGCTAGAATTTGGCCTCATCGCTAGCAAGTTGTGCCCCTTCTTCTTCATACTCGGGCACTAGGGAATGCCCTCTTTCTTCTATAAAATTGGGTAGTGCCAATTTCTCGATGTCCTCTACTTCATTTGTAGGGCTATCCTCTGCTCGCCCTACCTCGACAATAGAATCCTCCCACCTTTCCTGGCCGTCGTCTCCTTCTATGTTGGAACTCTGCCTTTGTGCTTCTGCATGGTGGACCAGTGCTGATATCAGCCCATGGTGGGCCAAGGTGGAAGGTGCCCCCTTCTGGTATCTAGCTGCTTCCTCCTTCAGGGCATTTTCTAGGTAGAAGGGCACGTTCATTTTCCTCCCATGCACTAGGTGATTCAAGAATTGCACATGATTAGTGTGCAGATGGGTATATTTCCTAGTGCATGTAAAGAACCGAGCAACCTGCTCGAATATCTTCCATAGATTCATAGGAAGGCTACTTTTTGGTAGCCCTTCCTTGTCTATCTGCATGTTCTCCCCTGGTAGTAGTAATTTGGATATGGCTTCAACATTCCACCCTTGTATGTGCACTCACCTGTGAGAGGCAAGCCAGTCACCTGTGAGATATGTTCGGGGGTGACTGGAATCTCCATCCCTCATACTTGAGCTACGTCTCCCCCCAAGGAGGTAGCAAATTCCCTGGCTACCTCCATATCCTAGCTCTGACTGACCAGGATATAGTACTCGAGCCATCCCTCGGCTTCGAACTATGTCCTGACCGCCCCTTGATTCCTTCTGTATCACTCGATTCATTTTTCTTCATCGTGTGATTCCTCGATCGTCCTCCCATGGCACCTTCCCTTAGGCTCTTCTATTTTTCTCCTTGCCTTCTCAGGAAGGCACCTTCTTATAAGGAAGGCATCGAACCCTAGCTTTCAATTTTGGCAAGGTACGCCTCACAAGCTACATCATTGGCACGATCGGCCATGGGGGGTGCATGATTTTTATGGCGGTGATATTTTTTGGTACTGCATAATTTATGAATGATTACATAAAAATTTGAGTAGAGTATGCATGTACCTGATTGGATGTCTCATGCATCATGGAGAGTGTCGATTCACCGATCTATGACATGGGGGATGGGTACTTCGTTTGCATGGATTACGTCAGATTTTTTGTTGAGTTGTTTTAATGGTTGATGTCAAAGATAGACTCTCGATAGGCTTACAAACCATCTGTCTATCATTTTTGGAATGTGTGCACTGATCTCACCCCATAATTCTATGAGATTTTTTATTGGAGTGGTTCCCTATCATATGAGCGATGGTGGTAATCTGATGTCACCTGCTCGTGTGATGATCTTGTTTCGATCGAGGCGCACGTGAAACTTTAAGTGTTGGTTGTATATGAAAGGTGCTCTTTGGTACCTTCTCGATGTGGAAGGTGCTTGATATGGTGCCTTCCCGATGTGGAAGGTGCTTGATATGGTGCCTTCTCGATGTTGCAGGTGCTCTTGAATGGATGCACCTTTCGGTGGTGGAAGGCGCTCTTTTTGATGATGGTGCCTTCCTACTATGGAAGGCGCTTCTGAATGGGTGCGCCTTCCTAGAGTGGAAGGCACCTTTGAATGGGTGTGCCTTCCTAGAGTGGAAGGCACCTTTGAATACATGCACCTTCCTGGAAGAGGAAGGCGCCTCGGCTATCATTTTTTTATCAAGGATGGATGCGCCTTACTGATGTGGAAGGTGCCTCGGTCCTCAATTTTTTTTAGGAAATGTGCCTTCTTTATAAGGAAGGTTATTTCGGGCCTTCTTTATAAGGAAGGTACCTTATTTTAGTGGGGCACCTTCTTTATAAGGAAGGTACCTTATTTTAGTGGGGTGCCTTCTTTATAAGGAAGGTACCTTATTTCAGTGGGGTGCCTTCTTTATAAGGAAGGTGCCTCACCTCTTACTTGAAACCTCCATCATGGTAGAAAATGTCCACCTTCGTCAGGCACCTTCTTCTAGGAGGAAGGCATCATACCTCAAGTGGATAGTCTTCTTTGATGATGAAGGCTTTCTGCAAGGCTCTTTCTTGGCAGCCATGTCGTGATTGATCGGGAAAGGGTGATCAAGCCTCCTCGGACTCGCTTCATGCTGCCTCAACATCTTCCTGCAAGGGCTGGCATCTGAATTTCCTCTTGGGGAAGAGTTTGTTGCCCACCCCCATGCTTGAATAGATGTTGCTTCTACCCTATGAGTGTCGACATCGGGATGTTGAGCCGAATCAGGCCTGGTTTCCCAGATACCTATTCTTCGTGTTGTCAGGTCCTCCACCTACAAAAAGCAAACAAAAAGAAAGAAAAATACAGGCAGTTAGATGCATTTCGTGCCTGTTAGGCCCTGAACCCAGGATGCCTGCAGCTTGCATGCGGGCATCATCCCTACAAAACACATCGTAAGAAATAATCAAAACCTAAACTAACTACTTTTGGTGAGCACCTCCATGCCCACCATTTTTCCTGCTGAGATTTTGGTCCAGATTCACAAGGATGGGGTCTCCCCCATGCCTGCTCTGGATTCCACCAGTAAATTCTTGGACGTGTTGTAGGGCCGCAGTCGGTGGCCATTAATGGTTAATACAACATTGCTGTCATCAATGGTTCTGACATGCACAACACCATTCTTGATGAGCTCTACCACCTCATACGGTCCCATCCATCTCTGCATTAATTTGCCCTTCCTTTCCTGGAATCGAGAATCGTACAACAACACCCATTCTCCTTCTTGGAACTACTTTAGTTTAATGTGGCGATCATGCCACCATTTCCTTTGCTTTTGTATGATCTCCATTCTTTGTAAAGCATCCATTCAGATTTCATCCAGCTGATTCAGCTATCGAATCCTTTCTTTTTGAGCATCATCCAGGCTCAAATTTAGTTCTAAAGTTGTTCTCAGTGTTTTGATCTCAAACTCGATGGGCATCATTGCACTCTTCCCATAGACCAATTGGAAGGGTGTAAAGCTTGTGGTGGATTTCCACGTGGTGTTGTATGCCCATACTACCTCCGGTAGCCATGTAGCCCAATATTTTCTATGTTGCTGCATGGTTTTTGTCAGGATGTTCTCTATTTCCCTGTTTGTCACCTCCACTTGCCCGTTTGCCTATGGATGGTAGGGTGTAGTTTTGTTGTGCCAAACTCTGTATTGCTTCATCAGTTCCTCGATCAACTTGGAGGTGAACTGAGGGCCTTGGTCAGTTGTTATTTCTCTGGGGACCCCGAATCATGTAAATATGTGAGCAAATAAGAAATCGACAACCGTTCTTTCTTTTGAATCCCTCAATGCCTAAACTTCAACCCATTTGGTGACGTAGTCTGTACAGACTAAAATAAACCTCCTACCTATTGAAGGTGGGTTAATTGGCCCCACAAAATCCATACCCCACTTGTCGAAGGGTTCTAGGTGTACCTGAGGCTGGAGGGGCATTTCATCATGATGGGTTGGTCTACCCATTCTTTGGCATTCATCGCACTTGCTGGCGTATGCGGCTGCATATTTGAATAGAGTGGGCCAAAAGTACCCAGCTATAGGATTTTATAGGTAGTCTATTTCCCCATAAAGTGTCCTCTGCATGGTTCATCATGACAAGCTTTGAGTATTTCTGAGAACTCTTGTTCTGCTACGCATCTCCTTATGATCTGGTCACGTCCTATTTTGAATAGGAGGCCATCAATCCATAGGAAAGATGCACTTTTCTCTATTACCACCTACTTTTCTCGAAAGGAGAGAGCAGGTGAGGTTCTTTCGATGGCCAAGTAATTGGCTATATCTATGTACCATGGTATTTGTTCATTGATGGTGAACAAATGCTCATCCAAAACTGGTCTTCCACTATTGTATGGTCCACTGGTATCAATCTGGATAGAAAATCTGCTACAACATTGTCCTTGCCCGGTTTGTCGACTATTGTTATGTCGAATTCCTACAATAGTAGGAGCCACCTGATAATTCTTCCACCAATATCTAGCTTGCTCATTAAATATCTGATGGCCACATGGTCCGTGTGGACAAACACCTTATATCCGATGATATAATGGTAGAATTTGTTTATGGCATGCACAACTACAAGGAACTCCTTCTCCGTCACCGTGTAGTTGAGCTCGGCTCCTACCAAGTTTTTGCTGACATAATAGATGGCATAAAATTCCTCACCATCCTTCTATCCAAGGACTGCTCCAATCACATTGTTGGATGCATCACAATAGATATGAAAGGGTATGGCCCAATCTGGTCCTCTCAAAATCGGTGTAGATATCAGTTTCTCCTTGAGCAACTAAAATGCTTCTTCGCAGTCTTCCATCCAATTGAACTCCACGTCTTTAGACAATAGAGTGTGCAGTGGTTTTGCAATCTTACTAAATTCGATGATAAATCATCGGTAGTACCCGATAGATCCGAGGAAACTTCTCACCTCTCTCTACGTTCTAGGGCTGGGTAGGTCCCTGATGACCTCGATATTTCTTTTGTCAACCTTTATTCCTTCTATGGAGAGATGGTGTCCCAATACGATGCCCTCTTGCATCATCATAAAGCATTTCTCATTACTCAGGGATAGATTATTTCCCTCACTTCTTTCAAGCACTCTTTCCAAGTTTGTCATTGCTTCATCAAAGGTTTCTCCATAAGCGGTGAAGTCATCCATGTACACTTCGACTGCATCTCCCATCATGTCTGAGAATATGCTAAGCACCACTCTTTGAAAGGTGGTTGGTGCATTGCATAACCCGAAAGGCAATACCCGATAAGCAAATGTTCCCCATGGGCAGGTGAACATTGTCTTATCCTGGTCTTCTTCTCCTATCTGGATCTGATTATATCCACTAAATCCATCTAGGAAGGAGAAATACTTTCACCCCAAAAGTGTGTCCAAGACCTGATCAATGAATGGGAGTGGGAAGTGGTCCTTCTTGGTTGCTTTGTTTAATGCTCTGTAGTCTACATAGATTCACCACTTCCCATTCTTCTTGGGGACCACCACCAGTGGTGACACCCACTCACTATCAAAAATTGGATAGATGAATCCGACAGACAAGAGTTTTTGTAGCTCTGCTTTGACAATGTCTTTCATTGTCGAATTCATTCTTCTTTGTGGTTGCCTGCTCGGAGTTGCTTGTTCATCGAGGTATATTCGATGGGTACAGATCTCTGGGCTGATTCCCTTCATATCCGAGTAATCCCATGCAAATGCCCATTGGTGTCTTACCAGGAGCTCTTCTACTTTTGTCAGTTGTGTGGGAGTCAACCCACTACTGACGTTTAACATCCTTCCTAGCCCAACATTTATCTATTGAATATGGTGATCTTGGGCGCCAGCCAATGGTGACCCAGGTGCGGTGATGGAGGATTCTCCATGGAGGAACTCTACAATAGCACCATCCTCATCTTCTTCTTCCACCAACTCATCCAATGCCATCATCGGCTGGATTATGGATAACTCATGATCTTCATGCTTGGTCAACGTAGGTTCTCCCAACGAGTCAACGGACTATGCAGGGGGTGAAATGGTCAATATTTTGATGTTTTGTCCATCGAATATGGTCATCAGCCCATCATGATAGCTGATGTAAGCATCAGCTATTGCCAGCCATGGCCTTCCCAAGATGAGCGGGTAGCCACCCAACCTAGTTTTAGACTACAAAACTAGGAAGTCAATTGGGTATTCCCATGCACTGACTATCACTATTACATCCTCAAGCATTCCTTCTAGTGCCATGGTCGATCGATCGACCAGCTACAGCACTATCATGGTGGGTCTCAGGTTCATGAGTTGTAGCCTCTGCATGGTCTCCTGAGGCATTACGTTGATGGCTGCTCCGAGATCGACCAACGTATTGGACAAGGAATGTCCTTCAATTTTTATAGTCAACACTGGGCTACCTGGATCCACGTACTTGGGATGACACGTCTTGCCCATCATCAAATCTACTAATTTACCCATGACATTGATAGTCTGGGTTGCTTTCCATCCTGGCCTTCTTAGGCACATCTCCCTTATCACCTTGGTATATATCGGGACATCTCGGATAGCTTGAAATAGTGGAATTGTCACTGTGAGGTTCTTCAAGCTGGACAGGATATCAAACTCTGGTTGCGTTAGTTTCTTCTATTCTTGTAGTTAATAAGGAAATGGAGCCTTTGCTCTCTCAGCTACTTCTTCTACCACCTCTTCTATAAGAGGTGTTTCTCCTACATCTTCCTCCTCTTCTATCAGTGGAGGTGTTTCTACTCCTAGCTGTCTACCAGACCTAAGCTGAATATGATACATCGGATACATCTCACCTTCCATGTTGTATGTTGGTTGATTCACTCTATTATTTGGATTTGTCATCGGTTGTGTGGGTAGCTACGTAGGTCTCACTACTGGCAAGGCCAACAAGTTTTGATGGGGGTGAGCTGGCGCTACATTCTATGGGGCTAGATTCCATGGAGTGTGGCCTCTCCACTACTGCCCCGGATATTGATATGCCATCCAGGGCTACTGATTCAGGAATGTTGTTCCTAGGGGTGCGTTAGACCAAGGTGATGGCCCCCACCACCCCATGTTAGGTGGTTGAGGTGGGCCTTGTGACATGTATGGTCCTCCCTCGTATGATGGCATTCTAGTTGGCATATTCCCCATAGGGGGTTGTGGCCAACTCTTTCGATTGCCTATGAAATAGGCCTCCATGGCTTCAACATCCTCCTGATTGCTAGGCAATTTTGGGCACAATCGGGTCTTATGGTTCAGCCTACAAACTATGCATACTCTAACTTTGTTCTCTGGGCATGCATTCTTTGCATGCTTTCCTCTACATTTTGGGTAGAAATAAGCCAATGTTGCATCATTTTCTTACTTCTTTTTCTCTAACAATAGTGTATCCATCTGCAATGCTAGAGATGAAAGCATTTCACTTTTTAGATCCTCCAACATGTTGCCTATTTCTATTTTCATGACTGAAGCAGTCACTTTCATGGTTCTAGAAGTGGTCTTGCCTCTCCTTCTTGAGTAATTTTGGCATAGTTGTAGGATGTCTTCCATAGCGTGCTGGTAGACATCACCTCCAGAAATCATGTTGAGAGCCTCCAACGATTCATTGTTAAGCCCTCTCAAAAATATGCTTTTGAGAGATTTATCAGATAGCTTCACGTGAGGAGACCATTGAAGATTGAAATTGAATCTCTCCCAGTACTCTTTGAGAGACTCATCCTCTTTCTACGTCATGCTCAGGACTTCCTCTCTAGAGTCTCTTGCTCTCCCGAAGTCTTGATATTGCTCTAGAAAGAGCTTCTTCATTTGATCCCATGTGGTAATGTGTTTCTCCCCTAGACCGATGAACCACCATAGAGCTGCATCATCCAATGTGGAAGGAAAGAGCTTCAACTTCTGCGTATCATATTTGTAGTCCATAGACCTGCATAAAACATCAAACTTAAATAAGAATAGGTCAGGGTCCTCGGTTGGGTATCCTCTGAAGGTAGGAAGGTGAGCAGGGGATATGTTTTTCATTTTGGTATCTCCTACTCCTTCATCAATCGAGAAGCTAAATCCAGATGAAACTTCTTCTACGTCGACCATTTTTTTAGGAAATGTGGTCTCTAATGCAGTACTTATGGCCTTACGATCATTCAAAATTTTTTGAGTCAAGGCTCTAAGGTTATCTGGTGTTATCATCTGATCTTCTACAACTTTCCACAATAGGGCTTCCTCTAAAGGTGTCCTTTTAAATAGGGGGTTTATGATGGTTCGTTCTTCCCCAAGTTGATGGGATGAGGAAGCACTTTGCACAAAGTGTGGATCCTCACTCTAGTGGAGTGCTGGCTGTGAGTCAGGTGAATCTAGTTCGAGCTCAGAGTGTTTGGCCGACTCAGGTTTTGGAGAACTTTGTTTTACAAACTGACCATCAGGTCCTCTTCTTCTCGAAGAACTCATACAAGGTCATATGGAAGGTTTCAGGTATTGCAATTGATCTAGTAGAGGCGCTTCCCTGACAACGATGCCAAAATGTTGTAGGCCAAACAAGGTTAAATTCTTTCCTATTTTTGTCACTTGCCCATGCATTAATTATCAACCCAGGGAGCTTCGTAAACTTGCGAAGGGTCTCACACAGGATCACTTACAATACCACTTTGAGATGAGTCCGCTAGCTCTACTATTGGGGGGTGTTTCAAAGGTTGTCAATCATTCATTCACTCCTCAATAAATTATGTATGAATAATTAAATCTTCAGAAAGAAAATATTCATACGTGCATACTAATAACAAACCTATTGCAATCATAAAATAATAGTGCAAAAATAAACCTATGAAAGTAGTAAGCTAATCTAGAAAACACAAATAAAGGGAAGAAATACTGGCTTGGAGTGGGCCCAGGCTCCAACAGCTTCCTCCCAGCTGAACACGCGCTTAGGAACTCTTAGAACTTTATTATAATCACCAAGGAATTACAATGCTTCTTAACCTCTGTACTCCTCTCTATATTATGTATTCTATCTTTGATATTTTGATATCTTATCAGAGAGGTCTGCGTGTGTTTATATAGCACACCCATAGATCTTCTGTTACAAGGTGGTTACAATAGTCGATTCATTCTAGACTAAACTAAGATAGTCTGGTAAATGTAATCGATGTCTGCTAAAATTGGCATTCATTCCTAATGGTGGCATGTTCTCTGATTGGTTCATGCTTCACCTAGCATAGGTAGGACGTTCTCATATGTTAGTGCAACTCTCGAATTAACTTACATGATGTAGAGTTGGAACTGCACTAGTCAATGTTGCCCACGTCACGTTATCTGGTCAACGGGCGAAGAACAGAGGCACCTTCTCTATGAGGAAGGTGCCTAAGTATATCGGGTACCTTCTTTATATAGAAGGTGCCTACCTTCCATTAGCGCCTTCCTAGAAGAGGAAGGTGCTTGCCTTCTATTGGCACCTTCCTGGAAGAGGAAGGCGCTTGCCTTCTGTTGGCGCCTTCCTGGAAGAGGAAGGTGCCTACCTTCTGTTGGTGCCTTCCTGGAAGAGGAAGGTGCTTATCTCCTATTGGTGCCTTCCTGGAAGAGGAAGGCGCCTACCTTTTGTTGGCGCCTTCTTTGAAGAGGAAGGCGCCTACTTACCATGCGTTAATTCTGAAAGAAACAAAGTGCCAGGTCCATGAAAAGACCTCGACTGATCCAAATCTGACTAAATCAACTACAATTCCACAAAAACACACTAAAACATACAAATTAGATAACACACATAATCTTATCAAATAATTACATAACCATTCATAAAAATATACAATTCCTATTATATAGCCGCATAATGATTAATGAAACTCATACAAAATATGAGCATTTTCGAGGCTCATCGAGAGTATAGTGGATTTAATTTTTGCATATGGCTAAGGTTTGATATTTGATTAATGTGAGATATTGCCTAAGAAGGATTTGTGATTATTTGTTTTTGGTGAAAAAGTGTTGAAAGGAAGGATATAAAATAATTGAGTTATTTTATGGTATAAGTGGTTTTTGGAGTGATAAGTTAGTGGGACAACAAAAGCGACAAAAACATGATGAGATCTGATCAAAACATTATGAAATCGAAGTTATGAACTATCTAGACAGCATAAAATGGAATGGAAGATAAACAAATGATAAAAGAACAAATTAAAATAAAACTTAGAAAGTGCGGGCGCCCAAGCGGGCCGCCCACCGTTAGAACTTGATTTCGGCACCAATCCACTTGGGATGGGCCCAAAATCTCTTGTGATGGGTTGTCGGCAAATTGGTAGATCAATGTGGTCAAATGTCGGGTTTGGGTCCGGATCCACACTTCCAAAAGCCACCCAATAACCTCTCTTGCGAAAGAGATCAAGGATGTGGAAGAGGTGAATCGAAAAAGGGTGCAATGGGGTGTTCAATTTGGCAGCACTTCATTGCTTGAAAATGCCTCCAACTTGTCCTTTTTGGGTGGGAAAGTCCACCATTTTATAGACCCAAGGGGTCTCTTTGGAGGGGCATGCAGGGGTGCCATGTGGCGGCCATGCCTTCCCAAGAGGGAGGAGACTCCTCCCTGACTTGGGCTTCCATGACTGCCCTTGTGACAGTCCTCTAATGCCTAATCTACCCACCTACACGCGCATGCAAGGCAGGAGGCAATAATTGACTGTCTTCGGCTGCCACTTGGCGCCATTCTTCTTTTTGCCCGTTGAACCTAGAATTCGTCCCGACCAAAGATGAATTCAGAATTCGTCCCTGGGTGAGACGGATCCCAATTTGAATTCGTCCCTGGGTGGGACGAATACTGAGCAAAGTGCCTGAATGTGCCAAATTGCCTTTTGACCTTACAAAATTGCTACAAAAGTGGTTAGGACCACTGTTTAACCTCTGAGGGCTGCCCTGGGGGCTGTGTGTGTCAAAGCGATCAGTGTTTGCAGTCACATAATCGGATTGGTGTTGTTTTGGTGTCTATAGATGCCCCTTTTTGGGATGCGCTATGCATGGCGCAGCGTCGAGCAAAAATAGATAACCAAAGCACTAATGATTAGGGTTTCTTGGTAACCTAACCAACTTTTGATGCCCCAAGTATGGAAAGGGCATGCATTCTTGAATCCTTGCTTCTGACGAGCTAAGGAATTTGATTTCAAGTATTAACCTATTTTGGTGAGGTGTGACTTGAGCTTGGACATTGATCAGTCATGAATAGGCAAAGGGCGCAACCTTTTGTCCACGGGGGAACCTTGTGTTCATGCTTCGGGAATGCCAAGTGTTTGATCAATTTGTGATTATTGCTTGTTTGCTGCCCCAAGCAGGAGCGTAATTGTCTTTGTCAATGATTCTTTGAATGCATGTCATTTTCCTTAATTGGGTGTGTGCTTGTTGATTGGTGACTAAGTGTGACTACCCCCTCAAGCGACGAATCGATGAGGGAATGACCTTCGTGAGAAAAGTGACGAGTCGCTTGACCCAAGATGACTTGTGCAAGGGTGCCCTTAGATGGTTTATCGTTAAGCATGTGCAATTTTTCTGACATTTAGACCTATTTTTGGTGGGTAAAATCCCTTTTGGTGATGCCATAATGGGGTGAAATCGTCGAAAACCCGTCTTCCCGTGGAGCGGTCCGGCTATGGTAGCCTTCTTGGGGAAGTAGGAGAGTGACAATTTGAGCCCCGACATCGATTTTCTATGCCAAGAGGTTAAGTGCAAGAGCACTTGTGTCCGACAATGCTTATTGCTTTGTGTTTGTGTTGCATTTATTTGTTGTTTTTGTTGTTTTTGAGTGGGTTTTGACCCTTTTGTGATGCCATTTGGGGGTGAAATTGTCGAAAATCCATCTTCCCGTGGAGCGGTCCGGCTATGGTAGCCTTCTTAGGGAGTAGGATAGTGACAATGTAAACCCCGACATCAGTTTTGCTATGCCAAGAGGTTAAGTGCAAGAGCACTTGTGTCTGGCAATGTTTATTGCTTTTTGTTTTTGTTGCATTTTTTGTTGTTTTTGATGTTTTGATTTTTTTGTGACACCATTTGGGGATTAAATTGTCAAAAATCCATCTTCTCGTGGAGCGGTCCGGCTATGGTAGCCTTCTTAGGGAGTAGGATAGTGATAATTTGTGACCCCGACATCAGTTTTGTATGCCATTGAATGTCAGGCGCAAAGGTGCCTTTGTTCGGCAATTTTATTGTTTGTCGTTTGTGGATATTTGATGTTTTTGTTGTTTTGATTTTCTTGCTTTGTGTATATGTCATAATTTCATGTTATGCACAATGATTGATGTTGATGGATGCATGCTACTTTATATTGATGTATGCATATGGTATGATAAATGTGAATGTTGTTGATTTATATGATAGGTAAATGGAATGGATGAAATGATTTTGTTGATAACTTTGCATTGGCACCATAGACTATATAGGACTTTGTTATTTTGTTTTTAGGTGATTGTTGTGGTAAATGACTTTGTATGTATACATGTGGTTTTTTTTTTTTGTATTTTTTGATGGTATTGTAAGGATGAAAAGTAGCGCAGTTGGTTTAGAAATGTAGCTAAGGTTTTCTGAGACTCAGATGGTTTTAACTCACTAGCCATGACTGTACTTTATCTTACAAGACTTTTGAACAAGGTATGAATCGGACTTGTTTTTGACCAAGTTATTTCACATCCCTGTGTGTGCAATTGAGTTCATTTATGTGGTATTTGTCAGGATACCGCCAGTGCCAGATGGGCTTTCAACCGAACCTGTACTGAGGATCACCTAATTAGCTCCACTAACTCCTTTATTGTATTTAGTCAGATTAATCTGTGGTGCTATCTAGGATACCATAAGCTAGCTCATCCACATGCAAACATTGATCTGCACACAAGTTAATGTGACAGATATATCGTCATGCGGGAGGTTTACCGCCAGTGACCGATAGGCTATCAACCAAACCGATACTGAGGCTTGCCTCATGACCTATCGAAATGCTGAGAGTTCCAGGGATTCAAGTTCGACTCCCTTCTTTTCTTCAATTGTATTGGGATACTTGCTCCTTTGTAGTGATAAAAATCACTATTTATTTTTGTTTTATTTGTTTTTCTTTTGAGCAAGGGATTTGGATATGGAGTGACGAGAATCACTATTGTTTGTGCCTTTTGATGTGTGCACTGTGGGATGTCAAATTTTGGTGTTTTGACGTTTTGCAAATTTTTGATGTTTTGCAACTATTGAGAACTTTGGGATTCTTGGGGAATTGGGTAGGGAGGATGCTTGTCCTTTTGCCAACTCTCAGCATTCTTTGGGTCATTCGCACAGGGGGATGAGCAAGATAGCCGTTTCACTTATGGTGACCTGGATTGCTTTGCAGGTTTCATCTTTCGTTCACACAACTTGGGAATTTTTATGTGTTTTAATTTGTGATGGGATGTTACGTAACAAGGTGTATTTCAAGTATGACTCTACCTTTGTAAAATTTTCCTGACTTGGTACAGTATATGGCTAGAAAGTTAATGACATCTAAAGATGAAAACTCTTGATACATTATAAGACCACGACTTATGGTAAGGTGAATGGTGTATTTTTGTTGTTTTTTTGTGATTGTTAAAATGGAAAAATGTGGAAATGATGGACTAGCTAAGTAATGATAGTCCTATGGTGCCTTTGACTTCTATGATCACAAATATGCAATGTATGGATGTGATGGTTAATGCAACTATATATTTTTGTATTTTGATGGTGTTTTTGTGAAGTATGATAAGAATGAGATGTAAGATTTTTTTTTTTGTTGATTTTGATGATTTTTGTTGTTTTTGAATTTTCTTGATGGTGACCAAGGGATTTCGAGAATCCTTTGGGGCATTTTTGGGGTGACCAAGTGATTGCGATAATCCTTGGAGCTTTTGGGGTGACCAAGTGATTGCGATAATCCTTGGAGCTTTTTGGGGTGACCAAGTGATTGCGATAATCCTTGGAGCTTTTGGGGTGACCAAGTGATTGTGATAATCCTTGGAGCTTTTGGGGTTTGACCAAGTGATTGTGATAATCCTTGGAGCTTTTGGGGTGACCAAGTGATTGCGATAATCCTTGGAGCTTTTGGGGTTTGACCAAGTGATTGCGATAATCCTTGGAGCTTTTGGGGTTTGACCAAGCGATTGCGATAATCCTTGGAGATTTTGGGGTTTGACCAAGTGATTGCGATAATCCTTGGAGCTTTTTGGGTTTTGACCAAGCGATTGCGATAATCCTTGGAGATTTTGGGTTTTGACCAAGCGATTGTGATAATCCTTGGAGCTTTTGGTTTGGACTATGGCTCTTCAGGGGATAGAGGTACCCCTAGCTTGATGATCTTTGTGCTCCGGATCTGCTCTGGAGGTATGGGCATGAATGGATCGTCCCTATGCACGGATAGGAGGACAGGGTCTACCCTCGACATTGATGTTGCTATGAGGTCTCTGGGTGGAAGTTGATCTTTGTGTGCCCAAAGTGGTGGATGTAACGCTTGGTCCCACTGCGGTGGGTTAACGTGCCACTCATGCCCTAGTATTATGTTTATCTGTTGAAGTGCTTCATCGATATTTATGGGATGTCGATGTTGTCGCATGTGATTGCTATGGGCCATCTCTGTTTTATCCTCACCTTCGGCCAGTGAGTCTAACTCATCAGAATCTGGTGATTCTGAGACATGGAGGACTGCATCATCAGGTAGCCTTACGGTCAGAGGTTGATCCTCTTCGAAAGGAGCCTCATGTAAGTTGGGCCTTGGGAGCTCTAAAATCTTGGTCTCTACCGACTCTAAGTGCTCTAGCGCTTTGCATGTATCAAGGGATTTGAGCTCCTCCTCTTTGGTTGGTTCTTGTTGAGGAACTTGGGGCCTATGGAGGGGTGGCCAGATAGCACCCCCATGCCTTGGTAGGGCATTTCATCCCGCTCTTCTTCTCGCTCTGATTCCTCAGAGGCTTCTTGATGAATTTCTAAGGGTGGCCCATAAACTTGAGTGGGTTCCTGAGGAAGGCGCCCGTCATTGGTTATAGGAGTGGCCTCCCACTCATGTCTAGGAGGCATCGAGGGCGGTGCTCGATAAGGTCACGGAGACTTGTCTCGCACCTAGGGGTTGTGCCTCTCATAATGTTTTGTCTTATGCGTGTGAGGGGTTGGAGTCCTCTCCTGCATAGTGTGTTGGAACAACTCATCCTTCTGGCGCTGAAGGTGCTCTTTTTTAATATGGTACAGTTCCTCTAAATGTAGTCGCTCTAGCTCAAGTTGCGTGAATTGCATCCGACGTGCGATGTGCTTGGCAGATTCTAAGATAGTTGGTCCTACCGCCTCATGTCTAGAAGGCCTAGATGCCTCTCCTAGATATCTATCTCGGTCGTAGTGATCCAAGATCTCTATAGGCCGCCTCCCTCTGTTGGAGGTAGTGGCATTTATCCGAGGCTCTGGCCTCAGTAGGTGATCCTGATAGCTAGCATTTGCGGAGGCGTATTGCTCCCATGATGTATATTGCTCTTGAGGAAGGTAAGGGTTTTCCTCATGCTCTCTTTCGTAAGTGAAAAAGGAATGGGCGGAGTTGGCTCGCCCCGCCTGAGGAGCCTTGTGCTCTGGATTTGTCCTTGTAGTCCTGACAACTAGAGGGGGTGAAGGAGGGATAATGTAATCATGTGGTTCCTCCCGTCGAACCCTATGTTGACCTAGCACTTCATCGCGCGGTGACCACTCATAGCGAGCATCTAAGGGAGCTCTCCTCATGGATGTACCCCTCATGGAAGGGTGTGTGTTGGGTGCTATGCTGAGCAAGGAGTGCCCCTAGAAGAGGTGCCCCTATAGTCCCTTTCCGTTAAGGTGTGGAGGGGACTGCCTTGTGTGTCAGGCCGCCAAGGTGGTATGACCAAATCCTTGGGGCTATACCGGAGGTGACTCGTGCCTCCTTGGATATTCCCCATAGCGTCCGCCCGTGATTGGGCTTGGCTGCGGGTGAGCACCATGACGATGTCTCTCTAAAAACCCTAAAATTGAAAATGAGTCATATGGGGCCCAAAATTGGGGTGCGCATCCCTCTTACAATAGATAAGCCATAAATAAAGTTTCAAGTCCTAACTCTAAATACATTAGGAGAGATTAACCTTCGAACAGCTCAAAAAGCATAAAAAATTAGGTGAGCAATTTTAAAACCTAATTTTGGGGCACTAGATGATGGAATTTGGCCCCGAAAACTGGTTTTCTAGGGAAATACAACTCTAGGGAGTTGTATTTGTTTAAAAATCTCCCAACTAGCTCCCTGTAAAATTTCACGTCAATCGGAGCTACGGTTGAGAAGTTATGGCCCCGACAAAATGCACTAAAATTTAGGGAAAAAAATAAGATTTCCCATATTTTGTTGGATGCTCCTGCATCACTTATGGGCACCTTTGGGGCGCTTTTGGGTTGACCAAAGGGTTCATGGACACCTTTGGGGCATTTTGGAGTGACCAAGCGATTGCGGGAATCCTTGGAGCTTTTGGAGCGAGTGACAAAATGCGTAGATTTTTATCTTTTGTTTATGATTTTTTTGATTTTTTTTGTTACACTAAGCAGAAATGAACACACACATACACAAACGGTGATTATCTCTTTTAAAGATTAATGGTGTGTCCTAAACTGGTTTTAGTGCGTTTTGATGATTTTGTTTTGTTTTTGAAAGTTTTGAAGAACGTTTAAATGCGTAATGAAGGCTCATATGACTCCCATAAATGGTCGCCCCTTCAATATACCATTGCCCGGCCGATATACCAACCTCTCTATATACCCGCCCTTACGAGAGGGAAACTATAGGTACGTGAGAGCAGATGGTACGTGGTACGTAGGCGGTACGGAAGGGGGATTGTCCTGTTAATGACACCTACCATAGAAGACTTATCCTCGCACACTGGGAATCACCCCAGCGACACTCGATCAGCTTTCATCAAGATTTACGCCTAACAACAGTGACAATCGGGGTAAATGGATGCAAAAATCAAGCCAAGGTGGTGATGAACCCACCGTTGGTCTTGATCAAGGGCTGGGGTCTTACGACCAGCTCCTTGGTTTAAAAATGCCACGTGATGTGTGTGTGGTTCTTTTTATTAAAAATGAAAACAAGCAGAAGCAACTACTTTCCTTAAGAAGGCAAAATTGACAGAAAACAAAAACAAAAAAAGCAAAAAATGACAGGAACAGTTTAGAACCCTTACCTTTCTCTGCCTAGACCTGCTGTTTCTGATCCTCGGCCCTAAAAATGTATAGACAGAAATTCGTCCCTATGTGAGACGAATTACAGAATAGAATTCGTCCCTGTCTGAGACGAATTTGAATTCGTCTTAGGGTCAGACGAATTACAGTAAAGTATTCGCCACAGGCAAAGACGAATAACAGTCAGAGTTCGACAAAAGGTACCTGTAAGCACAAATCACAAATTTTTGATCAGTTTCTCGATCTTAAAAAATAGGGGACAGGGTCCCACCGTGATCGCCACTGAAAGCACGAGATTTCGGAAATAAAAAGAAACACTAAAGCTATGCAATGTAAAACACAATATAACGCTTTAATCCTATGACTTTGAAATGCACGAAACAAAGAAAAGAGACGAATCAAAAATGAAAGAAAAGAGGTATAGAAAGCACAACCCTTTTTATTTAATTCTCTTAATCTCGGTTACAAAGACGTCTCCTCCCTTTTTAGGGGCTAGGAGCGTTAACATGTTTCCATTACAAAAGTGAATAATGATCTTCTTTCCGCGTGCCCACATGCAAAATGGGCGGGCCAAAGCGTTGCCGCCGCTGGTGTTGATGAGTCTTTGATCTTTGCTGCTACTCCTGCGTTCAAAGAAACAACAAAGGTGTTAGTAGCACCTACTGCAAATATAAAACGTTTGTTCTCTAAAAACAATGAAGGATGTATGCCTAAGACTGAATAAAATGATGCATGAAATGATTCTAAGTGACCTGCAATTTTGACAGAGACCAGAAAACATTACCAGAGGGCCACTGCCATCAAAATAGTCGGTGAAACTCCACCCATTTGCATTCAACTAAAATTCATCCCTGGGCAGGACGAATTCTACTGTAATTCATCCCCGGGTAGGACGAATTCGACTATGTTAAAATGTCGAGTTGATGCCGCTCAAATGTCACACCTCGGGATCTCCAAAATACCTGCAAACATGGGGGTTAGCTAATTGGGGGCATTTTGGGATGACCCAGATGGTCGGATTCTCCCAATTTGACCTCCATCAACGGGAATTTGACGTCGCTATCTGCAAGTTAGTGGGACAACAAAAGCGACAAAAACATGATGAGATCTGATCAAAACATTATGAAATCGAAGTTATAAACTATCTAGACAGCATAGAATGGAATGGAAGATAAACAAATGATAAAAGAACAAATTAAAATGAAACTTAGAAAGTGTGGGGCGCCCAAGCGGGCCGCCCACCGTTAGAACTTGATTTTGGCACCAATCCACTTGGGATGGGCCCAAAATCTCTTGTGATGGGTTGTCGAAAAATTGGTAGATTAATGTGGTCAAATGTTGGGTTTGGGTCCGGATCCACACTTCCAAAAGCCACCCAATAACCTCTCTTGCGAAAGATATCAAGGATGTGGAAGAGGTGAATCGAAAAAGGGTGCAATGTGGTGTTCAATTTGGTAGCACTTCGTTGCTTGAAAATGCCTCCAACTTGTCTTTTTTGGGTGGGAAAGTCCACCATTTTATAGACCCAAGGGGTCTCTTTGGAGGGGCATGCAGGGGTGCCATGTGGCGGCCATGCCTTCCCAAGAGGGAGGAGACTCCTCCCTGACTTGGGCTTCCATGACTGCCCTTGTGACAGTCCTCCAACGGCCAATCTACCCACCTACACGTGCATGCAAGGCAGGAGGCAATAATTGACTATCTTCGGCTGCCACTTGGCGCCATTCTTCTTTTTGCCCGTTGAACCTGGAATTCGTCCTGACCAAAGACGAATTCAGAATTCGTCCCTGGGTGAGACGGATCCCAGTTTGAATTCATCCCTGGGTGGGACGAATACTGAGCAAAGTGCCTGAATGTGCCAAATTGCCTTTTGACCTTCCAAAATTGCTACAAAAGTGGTTAGGACCATTGTTTAACCTCTGAGGGCTGCCCTGGGGGCTGTGTGTGTCAAAGCGATCAGTGTTTGCAGTCACATAATCGGATTGGTGTTGTTTTGGTGTCTACACAAGGTTATGCAATGTTTTGGTTTATTTTATTTTATGGTATAAGTGGTTTTAGTAGTGATAAGGAAGTTGTGCATTAATTCTTAAGAAGGTTTTCTAATTAAAAGCCTTGGTGAATATTATTGTGAAGTGGAGTAATGTTGATTATTTTGTGATCTTCTAGCCCTTGTGAGGATTGGCAAAAGAATATTGTGATTTTGGTAGATTTCCAGAGAGGCTTCTTCATCTTCATAAAAGGTATGGACACATTCTCCTATTGATTGATAATGGTGGTTGATTATAAAATATCTTTGGAGTGAAAAGGATTGATTATGGTTTCCTTTTCAAAAGTGATTGGTTAAATGCTTCAAAGTTTTCTGGTTTGAGAGTTATGATTAAACATTGTTTTACAAGCATTGTTGTCGAAACCAATTGGTTATGCAAAGAAATTGAACTTGAGTTAGAAAAGAACATGAGTATCATTGTTATGTGAGAATTATGTTTGAGCATTGTTGGAAACATTTTGGGTTGGTTTATACATGCTTGGACTAGGATCTGTGAGAAAGGGTTGTTCCTTGAGGTGTTTGGTTGAGTAGAGTTGTTTGAGCCTAGTCAAGTGGATGCATTTGGTTGTTCAAGTTCCATGAAACAAACTATTCTATATTTGATTTGATTTGAGATTGAGATTTGATAATAGAACATATTGAGTCTCTAACAATTCTCTTTATGCTTCTATGAGATTGATTTGAGTTGAGATTGGTATTTGAGTATAGAACATATTGAGTCTCTAACAATTCTCTTTATGCTTCTATGAGATTGATTTGAGTTGAGATTGGGATTTGAGTATAGAACATATTGAGTCTCTAACAATTCTCTTTATGCTTCTATGAGATTGAATTGAGATATTGATTAAGCATTGAGTATAGAATATATTGAGTCTCTAACAATTCTCTTTATGATTCTATGATATTGGACAAGTTCTGTGTGAGCTTGTTAAGAAAATTTGAGACAAGTCTTTGAGAAGGCTTGTGGAATGATTTTGAGTAAGTTTTTATGGAATATTGCTATGCATATTTGAGCAAGTCCTAGAGAGGACTTATTGAGTAGATTTGGACAAGTTTTGAGTGAGCTTGTTGAGCAGATTTGGACAAGTTCTGAGTGAGTTTTTTTAGCAGATTTGGACAAGTTTTGAGTGAGCTTGTTGAGAATATTTGGACAAGTTCTGAGTGAGTTTGTTGAGCTTATTTGAGCAGGTTCTGTGTGGAACTATTGAGCATATTTGAGTAGGTTATGTGTGGAACTGTTGAGCATATTTGAGCAGGTTCTATGTGGACTTGTTGAGCATATTTGAGAAAAATTTGTGTGGACCTATTGAGCAGATTTGAGTAGGTTTTGTGTGGATATTTTGAGAATATTTGAGCAGGTTCTGTGTGGACCTATTGAGCATATTTTATCAGGTTCTATGTGGACTTATTGAGAAAATTTTAGTAGGTTCTGAGTGAACCTATTGATCATATTTGAGAAGGTTTTGAGTGAGCCTATTGAAAGATATTTGGAGGTGATAGAGTATAGAGGACAGAGTCTCAATGAATAGAGATCTAGCAACCAGGACAATTGAAGATAGATCTTCTGATTGAGGAGTCTTCCATTGGAGAGAGATCCACCAGTCAGTGTAGTAGAGACACAAAGTCTTCTAGAATATCACTAGCCAGAGTAGAAGGGGAAGAGTTCTCCTGTGGAAGAGATCCATGAACTTGAGATTTATGGGATCAACATCTCCTTTGAATAGAGGTTCATAAACATTGTAATTGAGAAGGATTCCCAAAATATTATTTGAGAAATATTTAGAAGAAATATTTTCTATATGGAGGTAGCCCACATTGGGTGAACCACGTTAAAATCCGTGTCTCTATTGTGTGTGATGATTTGTGCATTGCTATGGTTATTTCTATTGATATTTCAATTGATTATATTGATTAATATTGTTTGAGAAAGAAAAGAAAAAGTGGTCTTATATTGTTCACCCCCCCCCTCAGTATAAGCTTGTGTTCTTAAAAATCTAATCTAATATGGAAATGGTTATCTCATGTGCTCTCTCAATCACAACATCATACTTAGATATTTTTACCTCTTCCTAGAATACTTCCCCTTCAATATTTTAGATTTTATCATAATAATAATAAATTGAAATCTCATCAAGTTTAGGGTTAGCAACATATATTTCTATAGGTAAACAATAGACCCACCAAGATCTTTGTATTTTTTACAATTTTCTCATTAAAACATGCTTAATTCTACTTATATGTTCTTGTTCCACCACATCATTGACTACTTCTATTGTGGTCTTCCTTTCTACTATGCCAACTTCTACTATAGTTGTTGCACTCTTTATTATTCTAGTCTTGGTTCCTTTAACATTCACTTTCTAAAGCTTTTTTCGGGAATATTTAAGGGACATTTATTCTATCAAAATACAATCCTATAGGATGAAATTTTGAATAATATATTTCATTAGAGAATGGTGCCTTCCCTTTAGGATCTTCTCATTAAATCAATTTATTTTACCATATGAACTCTACCCAATGGAAGGCCCAAGCTTTCATGGATATTTTATCTAATAAGGTTCCTACTATTGACACTTATCAAATTCTCAAACTCATCATACTCCTTTTTTAGGGCCATTTCCCTTGTTTGTATAGGATTACATTCAACTACAACTATCTATATAGGGACTTCAACTGTTTATTTCAATTTCATATTTTTCCTTTGAAAAGAGGAATAAGCACCTTGTTAAGATAGAGCTTGACTTGAATTTTTTAGGTTATACCTCAAAGCATCCATCTTCATCTTTATTTCAATAACTTTTGTTCAAGTATGTGTGTCTCTTGAAAGGTCTTATTTGAACTACCCCAATGTACACTCAAAAGGCTAGGTCTTCTAGATAAACCTCAAATGCTTTTTTTAAATTTCCTTCATGATAAAAATCTAATATATATCTTGTCATATATAATATGCTCACTAAATATTTTCCTACCATGGACCTTAAATTCAAAGCAAAGTGATTACTAAAAATAATAAGGTAAATAAATGATGCATTGATATGGTGTCTAAATGGATAGCTTAGATTTGCCACAACTTCCTATGCATTTATAAGATAAGGTAAGGGAATACATAAGGGTCTATTCACTTAAAATATTGAACTCTATTTTATTCTATACGAATAGAATATGGATGAGTCAAGGGTTGAGAAAAATGCATAGGGTAATCCTTAGCCTTTTCTTCCTTTGTGCATTCAATGTCGAAACTCTAAAATTTCAAAAGGACCTTGGGATTTTCATTAGAAAGAAAAAATGTTAAAATATAAAACAAAAATTATAAAATGACACATAAGAGAAAAACAAAGGGGAAGGTGAAGCCCATTATAATTTATTTTTTAAATAATGGGTTCAATGTGGCAAGAGATACCTAAATTTAAAATCATGATGATAGACCTTCTTCTAATAGTGTTTGGAAAAATTACTTTTGTAGGCTTTATTGTGCTCAAGAGTGCAAATATGCCCCTCATCAATAACAATGATTTTGGTAATATGAGATTCTTGAAACTCCTAATGATACTCATCATGACTCAACAAATTCTTTTAAGAGACATGCAAGGAATACAATTTAATCTTAAGTGGAAAAATGAATTTAGTACCATAAACTAAATAAAAAGGGGCTACCATGGAGCACAAGTTTGTAGGGGGCTTCCTTGGGAAGTCCTCCTTGTCCCTGCAACCCATCTTTGGCCTTGTACTAGATCACTAACCATATCTTGAATCCTTGGCACATCCTTTGACCTTCCTCCTCGACCGATAGGTAATGCAAATGATCTCCTTGGGGTGGAAGGTCATTGTTCCTTTTTTCTAGCCCTTTCCTTGTTATTTTATGGGTTTTTCTTCTTGTGCCTATGATCTGGGATGTTCCTAGGTTTTTCTAGGATATCTCTGGGTACTATCCTAGTTCCCTGGAACTTTTTTCCCTCCTCCTTGGCTATATGGTGTTGCAAATGATCTCCTTGGATCGAGAGATCCTTTATTATCTTATCTACCCCTTTCCATACCTTTTGGTAGGGCTTTCCTTTTGGTGTCTATGAATTGGAATGTCCCTAATATTTTTTAGGGTGTCCCTAGTTTTTCCTAGGTCATCCTTTGGGTTTTCTGAGTTCTTTCAAGAACCCTATCCCTTTTTTCTTGTAGGGTCCTATTTGGTGCCAAGAATCAAAGGTTCTTTTGGTGCAATGCATTGTGGCTAGGATTTTTTGGCTTCATGAGAAAATCTTCATAGTATCTTTTGGTTTGGATGGGACCTTATGCTTTTTCCTATGGTTTTGATATTTGGGTTTCTAGTTGCAGGTTTGATGGTGGGTTCTCAGCTTTTTGTGGCTTGGGGGAGGCCTCTGTGCTGATTTTTGTTGTGTTCCTATGGGTCATCCTCTTTTGGATCCTTAAAGTTGCTCATTGGTGGCATTGGTGGTTGTTGTGGAGCTCTTGCTACTTTTTTTCTTGTCTTTTAGAGGTACCATATGATTTTAGGTGGCATCTCATGCTTCACAACTCTTCTGTTGAGGTTTCCTTTGTCCTCCCCACATTTTAACTTGGCTCACATTTTTGCATTGTTGTTTCCTCTGTCTCCCTTGGCTACTGAGTAGTTTTCCTTGCTGCAATAGGATTTCATAGGCTCTAGAGTCCCTTGGTTGTTCTTCCACTTGCAGGCCTTTTTGGTATGTTGATCCCTACTATTACATCCTTCTGTTGTGTCCTTGTGCATCCTTAAGCAGTAATTTTTTGTGTTTTCCACTCTAGTTTCAAATTTGAATTTTCAAATTATTGTAATGGGTGGGGTTACCCTGTTTCAAATATTTCTAGGTGGGTTTATCCTTTTTCATTTATTCTTTGCATGTACTATTTGGGAGGTCTTTCTACATGTGTTTTTGGTTGTTCTGGGTGGGGTGGTGTTGTCCCAGACTTCAATGTAAAAAAAAAAAATTCCTTTAAGGTTATCCTATAGCCTTTCCTAAAAGGATGTCCTTAAGCCTATCCTAAAAGGCTTTCCTTATGTATTTCCTTTGGATTTTGGTGTCCTTTCCTTTGGAATTCCTCTGGAATTTCTTTAGTCTTATGACTTGGGATCCTTGATAAAAATCCATTTTTAATTTATTTTAACTTATCAAAAAATAAAAATGGGCTACCCTTATGGATGCCTGAATATTGATGTGATATGCCCACAATATGGAATATAACATAAAATTTCATTATTTTTTCATTTTTTAACCATATTTTTTAATATATTTACTAACATTTTATTACTAGACTCATTTGTTAGAGCTAGAGTATATTACACCGTTTGGGTCATGTAAATATACCACCTTTGGTACATAGTTAGAGTAGGATATTACTTGAGGGGGAAGTTAGCTAGTTACTTAAATCAATGTAATAAATGCACAAGTGACAATGTGCAAGTTGTAATGTGCAATGTGTCCCCTTGTACATCTAGGTAGAGTGTTGGCCAAGGAATCTATCTTCCTATATAAAGGACCTCATAGAGACATATCATATATCAAGTGCATTGTAGTAGAGATTAGTAGATAGTAGTAGAACTCCTATATGGATTACATTGTAGCTATTTAGCTTTTGTTAATGAAGTGATCATTACCTTCATATTGCATTATATTTTCATAATTTCTATTTATAGTATATTTCAGTCATATTGTAGAATTACTTTCTTTCATATTTTTTGCATACTATTAGAACCTGTGTTAGATCTCTCCCACTACAGATATCCTTAAAATATAATAGTGATATCAGATCCATGATGAATCAAGATAAAAATAGAGAGATGTGAGGACTAAAATAAATCTTAGTTATAAAAATTCTAAAATTACGTCTGACTAGAGTCTTTCCACAGAGTTGTAGGAAAACTCATGAAGACTATGAATCAAAATTTCATTCCACTAGTTTGATAGATCAACTAGTGAATATTATTGATCTTAAGAGATTTGGATCTTTTCATGCTAACCATTATATGAATTTCTTTATTATAGGAAAATAGACTTTGTGAAAGAGACTTTAGGAGTAGAGTCTTGGTGAATTTTGGATATTGGAGATATCCATTGCTAGATTGAAAAAAATTACATAGAAGCCTTGATCAAGAAAAATTCCATAGAAGCCTTGGTTCAAAATTATAAATTCTTCCATTCTAGTTTCTAACAACTTGTTGCAGGAAAAGGAGATTCAAGAAATTTTTTTGGGAAGCTTCCTACATGAGAGCTAGAAAGAATATCTTATCAGAATTATTCTAGCACTTGTAGTAATAAGGAGAAGATTCAATATTTTAAAGACCTTAAAAAAATTTCCCATTACAAGAGCTGCAAATCTTGCAAATTGTAGAAGTGAAAAAAATACCATAGTAGCCTTATAGCACACTTAAGGAATAATATACTCCAATTTAAGAAGGAGATAGGAGAATGGTGATATCCATTCAAGATCAATACCTGTAGAGCACAAAAGCAAAGAAGGCTGTAGATGCCTTAATTCTGAAGAAGACTTAAAAGAAGAATTCTTGATTTAGAAGAATAATTCCTGATTCATAAGAATAATTCTTGATTCAAAAGAAAGACTCCAAATAATATTTCCTAAAGAAGACTTTAGAGAAGAGTTCTTGATTTAGAAGAATAATTATTGATTCAAAATAAGACTCCAAAGAAGAGTTACTAAAGAAGACTCTATAGAAGAGTCCATGAAATAATATATTGGTGATATCCTTTACTGATTAAAGACTTATTTCAAAAAAAGCTTAAGAGATCCAATGTAGATCTCATTGGAAAAAAATTCCAATCTTGGAAAAGATAAAAAGGGACTAATAGAGCCCTATTCTTGATCAGAGAAGCACCATATTTTATAGATACTAGAAGATGATATCATAACCAATACTTCCAAAAGTAGAAGGTTGAAGAAAAGGCCTGAGTTGGAAGATCAAATAAGCTGCAAGATATAAGATCTTGGAGAGGCCTCAAGGAGGAAAAATAAGAAGGCTTGGAGAGCATCATCAAAAGAGTTCCTAGGAGAAATCATTGGAGAAATCCACTACCAAGGAAAAATATCTTGATAGTGAAGGACTTGGGACAATTATTGCCATCCAAAAACAAGCCCAAGAAAATAAGAATTTGGTAAGAAGTTGCAAATACCAGAAGAAGAATCGAGTGAAGACCTCAAGACATTTAAAATATTGAGAAGAAGAATATCATCTTTGAATATAGAATTCAACAAGAAGATTGAAGGAGGATTTAGATAGAAGAAGCCTACCAAATCTAAGAGATTTTTATATTACCTCTTGTAGACACCCAAAATTTGTACATGCTCATTTATATACACTTGTAGGTTTGCATATGCTATCGTAGGCTGCCATAGTTATTTATAGGCATAAAACCTACAAAAGTGCATGAAACACACCTAAAAACACCTTTTACCCACTAGGAGATCATATACTAGCTCCCTAATGTTACTTAAGCCCTATCCTACACCTAATTATGACCCCATGGGACCATTCCACACTAATTACCCTAATTAGGCTAATTAGGATTCTAATTTGCAAGTGAATTTCACTAAACATACACTTTATCACTAATAGGGTTTAATTAGGATTAATGAGCTAATTAGTCCTAAGAATGTCCTCACACATGTGTGCACTCTAAAGGTAGCTAGGATATTTCCTAGAAACCCTAACTAAACCTCAATATCACCTAGGAGTTAGCTAACCCTAGTTAACCCTAATCCTTCCTCACACATGTGTGAGGATAGGATATTTCTCTTAGGGAATGTAAGCTTGACACTTCATAAAATCTAACCTAACCTTGCTAGCAATTGACTATAGGATTTGGTATATCTAACCACCTCCCTGACCTTAGATTTTCCTATAAATAGAGGGTCTTCCCATAATTTTACCTCTCTCTCCCCTTTTGGTCAACTTACCAGAACTCTATAGAAATTGTGCCAGAATATCTTCTACTGCATATGCATCCATTAGAAATCGATAAATACTACCTAAATCACTTTCGAATAGAATATTTGCTTCAACAGTAAAAATAATTTCAATTCCCCCCTTGACCTATGAATTCAAGCCCAATTTGTAGGTCACCCTGCGAATTGATCGTACAACAATGTTATAGATCCGAATCAAGTAGGTATCAATTATTTAGTGTTTTTATAGTATTTCCTTCAATTTCTAACAATTTTCATTATATTTTTCTTTATATTTGAGTCAATTTGTCTTCATAATTATGGGGCTTGACCAATATAGACCCCCAAATACACTAACACTCTTTTGTAGGCCCAAAACAGGTACAAAAGAGTACACACCAGTAGACTACCAATGACACACATGCACATAAGCCCACCTTCATTGAGTATCTCTAAAAGACACCATCAAATGCTTCATATTTGTGATGAAAATAGGGAATAAGGATATCCACTAAAAGGGAGACTCATTTTTATAACCCTACACTTTTAAATGAATAAAGAAATATTTTGAATAATTTACATTTTATTTAGTTATTTTATCAAATGGTCACTTTTAATTAACTTCATTCTGGCACACCTGATGGAACCCCCACAATAGTTGTGTTAGACTAGTTCTTCTCACAAATTTGATACAATTTCTAGTTTTTTGTTGTTGTTACCCTGAAAGTAGAATAGGACCCTACAAAACCCTGATATGCATATCTGGTCAATAGAATAGGGTTTCAGGTTCCTAAAACCACTTCACCCCCCAACCTAACGAATTCAAGTCCAATTCATAGGTCACCCTGTAAATTTAGATTCAATTCGTAGGTCACCCTATGAATTCAGGTGCAATTCAAAGGTCACCCTATGAATTCTATTATACTATATTAGAAAACCCTAAAACTATAAGGTATCATAGTAGAGACATAAATTAACTCATCTGATACCACAGGAGTTAGGTATTGCCCTCAAGACATCCTATTTTACTCATTATTTCATAAATAAGTCTCACCTTCACATGCATCCCATCATTTTGTGAAGCTTTCTTTTAAATACATCAGTTAAGAAGAACACAAGCTTATACTGAGAGGGGGGTGAACAATATAAGACCACTTTTTACTTTTCTTTCCCAATCAATATTATGCAATGTATAGATAGCAATATCAATAGTAGTAATCAAAGCAATGCACAAATCACCACACACAATAGAGACACCAATTTAACGTGGTTCACCCAATGTGGGCTACTCCACGGAGAAAATATTTCACTAAAATTTTCTCAATCAATCTCTTGGGAATCCTTTCCCTATTACAATGTTTATGGACCTCTGTCCAAAGGAGACACCAATCCCCTAATCAAGTTCATGGATCTCTATCCATAGGAGAACTCCTTTCTCCTTAGCTCTGGTTGGTGATCTTCTAGAAGAACTATTGCCCCCACTACTCTGGCTAATGGATCTCTATCCACTGAAGACACCTATCCTCACTACCCTGGCTAATGGATCTCTATCCACTGGAGACTATCATCCTCTATACTCTGTCACCTCCAAAGCTTACTCTCAGCTCTATCTCAAATCTACACTAAACATAGTCCTTCGGTCTAGCACAAATCTGCTCAATCTCTATCTCTGGTCTGGCACAAACCTATCCTCAAATCTACACCAAACTCTATCCTCAAATCTGCACTAAACACAGTCCTTTGATCTAGCACAAATTTATCCTCAATATCTGTCCTTTGATTTGTACTAAACATAGTCCTTCGTCTAGCATAAATTTATCCTCAATATCTATTCTCTGATATATACTAAACATAGTCCTTTGGTCTAGCACAAATCTATCCTCAATATCTATCCTCAAGCCTTAACACAAAGCTTGATCCAATCATAAATCAACTCTACTAGATCTACCCCAAACCTTAACTCAAGGTTTGAACAAATCAATCAATCAACTCTGCTCTCAAGTCTTCTCAAAGACTTATCTCAAATCTACCTTGTAAGCTTCCACAAAATCTCACACTAATCTATCCACAAGTCCTCTCTAGAACTTGTCCAATATTCTCAACAAGTCCTCACTAGAACTTGTCCAATCTGCTCAACTATCTCTATCCTCAAACTCTATATTGTAAGCTTCCACAAAAGCTCACACAAATCTATCCACAAGTCTTCTCAAAGACTTACCTCAAATCTTCTCAACAAGTCCTCACTAGAACTTGTCCAATCTCATAGAAACATAAAGAGAATTGTTAGAGACTCAATATGCTTCACATTCACCACAATGCTCAATTACTTTCAATTTCTCTTTTTACCATAGAAACATATAGAGAATTGTTAGAGACTCAATATGCTTCACACTCACAAACTCTCAATCACTTTCAATCTCTCTTTTATCACATAAACATATAGAGAATTGTTAGAGACTCAATATGTTTCACATTCATCAACACTCAACCTCTTTCTCAAATCAATTCAGAATATAGAACAATTTGTTTCATAGAACTTGAACTATCACATCAACACATCCACTTGACTAGGCTCAACCAACTCTACTCAATCACTCACTCAATGAATTAATCCTTGCTCACAAACCCTAGTCCAAACTTATGAACTTCACTCAAATGTTCCAACAATGCTTATCAACCAATCTCACATAACAATGATACTCATGATCTTTGCAAACCCTAGTTCAAGTTCTTCACTCAACCAATCACTTCAACAACAATGCTTATAAAATAATCTTCACATAACAATGATACTCATGATCTTTGCAAACCCTAGTTCAAGTTCTTCACTCAACCAATCACTTCAACAACAATGCTTATCAAACAAGGTTACTTTCCTTAACCTCTATTCTAGAAAACCTTGAAGCATTAATTCAAAACACACTCAACAAGGAAAACTTAACAAAGTCCTTTTCACTCCAATCTTGTTTTCAAAAAACCTCAATCAATCACTTCAACCAAAGAAGAATATGCCCATACCTTTTATTTGATGTAGAAGTGACCTTAGAAAACCTGTCTCAATCACAATTTTCTCTTTTGCCAATTTCAATAGTTAGATGATAAAATATCACACTAACCTCTTCACAAAATAATCCTCAATTACAAAAATTAATCAAACTTAATTACACCTTATTTCTCCTTCTTAAAATAATATCCAACACCACAAATATTTAATCAAAACACTTCTTCCAAAACTCTAACTCATCAAAATAACATCTTAACAATTCAATTTCATCATAACCCTTTTTAGAAAAATATCTCAAAAATAATCCAAACTCTACTTATGACTCCCTACTTAATATTGCATTAATTAAATAAATCACTTTATAAAATAATGCAATAAGTCAATCTCTCACTTTTCTAAGGTAAAACAATTTTACTTTAGCAAAAATTAACCCTTCATATATCAAAACAATATTTCCTCAACACACAACTTAACTTCCACCTTATCTCTCCTAAACCTTAGCAAAGCAAATTAAAATAATTTCCAAAAATTAATGTTACCACTTTTCACAATCCATGGGGCTCGAAACTTGGCACAATACTCCCACAATGCCTTGGCCATGGCTTCCATGTCGTGTGAGCCACGTGCTCCACTTGGAGCCTCAAAGCACAATGTGTGCTTTGACTCCTTCAAACCCTTAAGAGCCCTTGGCTCTTCCTTCGATGCTGGTGGAAACACACTGTGCTATTCGGGAGGCACACGTTTAAAAATTGCATGAGATTTTTTGCTTAAGGTGGATGCAATTCAAAAAGGATGCCAAACCTTAGGAATGGCTATGGTATTTATACCATATGCCTTCCTTGTCACACATGTCGATGGAGAGGAAATTCATTGGGGAAACAATGTTGCGTCGATGCTTCCAACTTTACCTTCTAAATATATTTATTTATAATTATTTAAATTCAAAAGAATTTAAATATTATAAATTAAATATTTAAATCTCCTTTGGGATTTTTAAAATAAAATCCTCCTTAGGTTTTAGAAAACCTTTTTTATTTTATTTATAATTATTTAAATTCAAAAGAATTTAAATATTATAAATTAAATATTTAAATCTTCTTTGGGCTTTTTAAAATAAAAGCCTCCTTAGGTTTTAGAAAACCTTTTTGATTTTCCCAACCATGGTTTTAATAAAAACCTTTTATTTTTCCCAACCATGGTTTTAATAAAACCTTTTATTTTGTGCTTCACATAATATTTAAAAATAAACATTATGAAGCTCTTTTGCCACCAACCTTTTGCATTACTCCTTTTGACCTTTTGACATCAATGACAACTTCATCTACTCAAAATGTCCAACAATCTCCCCCTTTGTCATTGATGGCAACCCAATTATCTTTTCAAATTTTCTTAACCTATTTCTATCCTGCTCCCCTGGGAAACTGCTTCCTTGACTCAATGCTCTCTTCTTAAATCAAATATCTCCCCCTTACTTAAATCTCTCCCCTTAATTTCCCCTTTGACATCAATGGCAAAGGGTCACCTTTGGGGCTCGGGGCTAAGAATGAGTCTCTTAGCTTAGCCCCTCCCCCACCTCCTCTTGAGGTGGTTAATTCTTGGGTGGGAGTATTTCTACTCCCAACAAGCACTGGTATTTACCTTTGTCCTCTTTCCTTCTCATCTGATCCTTCTGATTCCTTTGACTATTCCTATTCATATCCATGTTCTTATTCCTATTGTATTCCTGTTTTTATTCATGTCCATATTCCTATTCTTGTTCCTGTTCATGCTTGATTCTGGAATGTCTGCTCTACACCACTTTGTTGTATGTCCATCATTATTGCACTTATAACACTTAATGTTATTATTCCTTGTAGGTGTAAATATCTTGGGATTTCTTCTGGTGAAGCCATATCTATTCCTATCATGGACCCTATAATTCATTGCCTTGTGACCAAATTGATTACATGAGTAGCAATACCCATGGAAAAGTTACCTGCTTCTGAAATTCCCATATTCTTGTCTTTCATGTGTCCTGCATTCTGAAGCCTTGTGCCCAAATCTATGACATGAGAAACATCATCCATTGAAGTTTCCTTGTCTTGACCTCATTGGTCTCTTAGTCTCTCTTACCCTATTCTGGTTCCTGTTCCATCTGTTTCTCCTTTGTGCATTGTTTCTTTCCTTGTTGAAATTTTTATTGTCCAACTCATCCTCGAAGTCTCACTTTCTCTTACACTATCTTCTTCTGAAGTTTCTTCTTCTTTAGAACTTGAGGTTGACTTTTCTTCTTGTTTCTTTTGAGCCTGTTCAAAACCAAGACCTATTTTGCTTGATGTAGGCTTTTGTGACTTGATAATATTATCCAAATTATTTGAACTTCTTCCAAACTTGTGTAGCTTGTCCTTAGAATTCTCTACTTCTTCCCTTAGTAGGGCTACTTCTTGTTCTAACTTTTCACATTCTAAGACCTTTGCTTCTAACTTATCCTTGAACTTCTTTGTCTTAGCCATTGACTTGTTTAGATCCTCTATAAGCTTTCCTCTCTCTTCATCACATTCTTGAAATTGAATCTCAAGTTGGGAGTTTTGCTTTCTTACCTTCTTTAAAGTTTTAAGAGCATAAATAAGCTCTCCCTCAAGATCAACTCCTCCTTTTTCTGATTCTTCCTCTATTTGTTTGCCTTTGAGAACATCTTCATTCTTTTCTGACTTGTCTTCTATAGGATCACCTCCTTCTTCTTCTAGTGCCATTAGAATATTCTCTTCTGGTCCTTCAAGTGCATCCTCATATTCATCATCACTAAAACTGAAACCATTCTTTGTACAACTATCTTCAAGATGTCCAAAATTACCACATCTAAAACACTTGAGAATTATTGGTGACCTTTTCTTAACTTCTTCTTTTTCTTCTATCAAAAATAGGACTTCATATTTATCATTATCTGAGAAACTATTATCACTATCACTTGAGTACTTACTTGCCTTGTCTGCATAGTAGCTCTTCTTTTGTCTTTGAAAGAACTTCTTCCCTTGTTTGCCTTGTCCATCCTTACCTTTCTTTTGGTACCTATATTTTTTTGATTCCCTGTTCTTATGATCCTATTTTTCTTCATCATTGTTATTTTTAGCTTCTTGACAATCAGTTGCATAGTGACCATACTTTCCACAATTGAAACATCTAATAGATTTTGCATCTTTAAATCTTCTTGAATCCTTATTCCTTCTACCATAATTTGCTTCTTCATCATTGGATGACTCATTGCTTGAATCTGACTTCTTGCCCTTTGTCTTCTTAGTAGCTTTGAATGTTGCTTCCTTCTAGAGATTAGGTTCCTCTTTTGTTCTTAACTCAAAAGTTGTAAGAATACCAAGTAACATATCTCTTGTCAAAATATCACCATATTTTGATTCCTCTATAGCAGATATATTTTCACTAAACCTTTTTGGAAGAGATCTTAAGATCTTATCACAAATATCAGATTCTTCAATCTCAAGTCCAAGTCCTTGCATGGCATTAACAACTTCATCTACCCAAAGTAGATAAGTACTAATGTTTTCCTCATCCTTCATTTTTAAATCTTCAAATTGTCCCTTGAGATTTCGTATCTTTGCCTTCTTGACACTTTTATCTCCTTCATATATGCTTTGTAACTTATCCCAAATTCCTTTTGCATATTTACAATGCATAACTTTTATGAACTTTGTTCTATGCAAACCTCTCAAAATTGCATTCATTGCTTTTGAATTGTAATGTTGTAGAAGCTTACCTTCCTTATCTGTAGGTGGATCAACTGGTGGTATGTATCCATTTTCAACTACTTCCCAAATTTCATTGCCAAGTGCCTTCAGGTGAATCTTCATTCTCATACTCCAAAATATATAATCACTTCCATAAAATATTGGTGTTGAATTATCTGAGGACCCATTCTTAGAATCCATTATGTTCTTGAAAGCTTTTCCTTCAAGCTATTAAACTCTTTCGAAGGAACCCACTCTGATACCAATTGAAGAACACAAGCTTATATTGAGAGGGGGGTGAACAATATAAGACCACTTTTTACTTTTCTTTCCCAATCAATATTATGCAATGTATAGATAGCAATATCAATAGTAGTAATCAAAGTAATGCATAAATCACCACACACAATAGAGACACCAATTTAATATGGTTCACCCAATGTGGGCTACTCCATGGAGAAAATATTTCACTAAAATTTTCTCAATCAATCTCTTGGGAATCCTTTCCCTATTACAATGTTTATGGACCTCTGTCCAAAGGAGACACCAATCCCCTAATCAAGTTCATGGATCTCTATCCATAGGAGAACTCCTTTCTCCTTAGCTCTGGTTGGTGATCTTCTAGAAGAATTGTTGCCCCCACTACTTTGGCTAATGGATCTCTATCCACTGAAGACACCTATCCTCACTACCCTGGCTAATGGATCTCTATCCACTAGAGACTATCATCCTCTATACTCTATCACCTCCAAATCTTACTCTCATCTCTATCTCAAATCTATACTAAACATAGTCCTTCGGTCTAGCACAAATATGCTCAATCTCTCGGTCTAGCACAAACCTATCCTCAAATCTGCACCAAAATCTATCCTCAAATCTACACTAAACATAGTCCTTCGATCTAGCACAAATCTATCCTCAATATCTATCCTCTGATCTTCACTAAACATAGTCCTTTGGTCTAGCACAAATTTATCCTTAATATTTGTCCTTTGATCTATACTAAACATAGTCCTTTGGTCTAGCACAAATATATCCTCAATATCTATCCTCAAGCCTTAACACAAAGCTTGATCCAATCATAAATCAACACTGTTAGATCTACCCCAAACCTTAACTCAAGGTTTGAACAAATCAATCAATCAACTCTGCTCTCAAGTCTTCTCAAAGACTTATCTCAAATCTACCTTGTAAGCTTCCACAAAATCTCACACTAATCTATCCACAAGTCCTCTCTAGAACTTGTCCAATCTGCTCAACAAGTCCTCACTAGAACTTGTCCAATATGCTCAACTATCTCTGTCCTCAAACTCTGTATTGTAAGCTTCCATAAAAGCTCACACAAATCTATCCACAAGTCTTCTCAAAGACTTACCTCAAATCTGCTCAACAAGTCCTCACTAGAACTTGTCCAATATCATAGAAACATAAAGAGAATTGTTAGAGACTCAATATGCTTCACATTCACCACAATACTCAATTACTTTCAATTTCTCTTTTTACCATAGAAACATATAGAGAATTGTTAGAGACTCAATATGCTTCACACTCACAAAATCTCAATCACTTTCAATCTCTCTTTTATCATAGAAACATATAGAGAATTGTTAGAGACTCAATATGTTTCACATTCATCAACACTCAACCTCTTTCTCAAATCAATTCAGAATATAGAACAATTTATTTCACAAAACTTGAACTATCACATCAACACATCCACTTGACTAGGCTCAACCAACTCTACTCAATCACTCACTCAATGAATTAATCCTTGCTCACAAACCCTAGTCCAAACTTATGAACTTCACTCAAATGTTCCAACAATGCTTATCAATCAATCTCACATAACAATGATACTCATGATCTTTGTAAACCCTAGTTCAAGTTCTTCACTCAACCAATCACTTCAACAACAATGCTTATAAAAAAATCTTCACATAACAATGATACTCATGATCTTTGCAAACCCTAGTTCAAGTTCTTCACTCAACCAATCACTTCAACAACAATGCTTATCAAACAAGGTTACTTTCCTTAACCTCTATTCCAGAAAACCTTGAAGCATTAATTCAAAACACACTCAACAAGGAAAACTTAACAAAGTCCTTTTCACTCCAATATTGTTTTCAGAAAACCTCAATCAATCACTTCAACCAAAGAAGAATATGCCCATACCTTTTATTTGATGTAGAAGTGACCTTAGAAAACCTGTCTCAATCACAATTTTCTCTTTTGCCAATTTCAATAGTTAGATGATAAAATATCACACTAACCTCTTCACAAAATAATCCTCAATTACAAAAATTAATCAAACTTAATTACACCTTATTTCTCCTTCTTAAAATAATATCCAACACCACAAATATTCAATCAAAACACTTCTTCCAAAACTCTAACTCATCAAAAGAACATCTTAACAATTCAATTTCATCATAACCCTTTTCAGAAAAATATCTCAAAAATAATCCAAACTCTACTTATGACTCCCTACTTAATATTGCATTAATTAAATAAATCACTTTATAAAATAATGCAATAAGTCAATCTCTCACTTTTCTAAGGTAAAACAATTTTACTTTAGCAACAATTAACCCTTCATATATCAAAACAATATTTCCTCAACACACAACTTAACTTCCACCTTATCCCTCCTTAAACCTTAGCAAAGCAAATTAAAATAATTTCCAAAAATTAATGTTACCACTTTTCGCAATCCACGGGGCTCAAAACTTGGCGCAATACTCCCACAATGCCTTGGCCGTGGCTTCCACGCCATGTGAGCCACGTGCTCCACTTGGAGCCTCAAAGCACAATGTGTGCTTTGACTCCTTCAAACCCTTAAGAGCCCTTGGCTCTTCCTTCGACGTCGATGGAAACACA
The DNA here is from genome assembly GCA_028583015.1 of Wollemia nobilis. NCBI lineage: Eukaryota > Viridiplantae > Streptophyta > Pinopsida > Araucariales > Araucariaceae > Wollemia > Wollemia nobilis. The sequence goes on along the minus strand of JAQPPZ010016917.1, from coordinate 9,211,653 downwards.
CTACGCTATTCGGGAGGCACACATTTCAAAAATCGCACGAGCTTTTTCACTTAAGGTGGATGCAATTCGAAAAGGATGCCAAACCTTAGGAATGGCTATGGTATTTATACCATATGCCTTCCTTGTCACACACGTCGACAGAGAGGAAATTCGTCGAGGAAACAATGTTGCGTCGGTGCTTCCAACTTTGCCTTCTAAATATATTTATTTATAATTATTTAAATTCAAAAGAATTTAAATATTATAAATTAAATATTTAAATCTCCTTTGGCCAATGGATGGTTTTGATTTATTTAAATTCAAAATAAAATTTTTACTTTTTGGTATTCGTGGTAATTTTGTTCCAAGGGACAAATCTCCTTGCTTGCACATTCTTATACATTCAACATCGAACACAACCTACATCCAAAAAAATTAGAAAAAAATACAAATAAATAAAAACTTTCCATTGGCAATGTATCTTGCATTTTATTTTCTTCTTTTCCACTAATATTCTATATCACCTATATTTATATCAATGTTGTATGATCACACTTTGAGCAGCTACATACATTTGATTGGATCCTATTCTTATCTTCCCATTTATTTTCTATTTCATAGGCTCACTTATCCACCTCTTCTATCCTAATAATCTACATCCATAAATCACATTGATGACCACAAAATATTGTCATTCAGTTTGACTATTTCATGCATCCATCCATACCTTTTGGATTTGGTCCTGTACATGGAAGCCCATATTTGGAGTACACATTATTGCATCTATCTATCTCACTTACTTTGTATTGTCAAGAAACACATTGATCGCATTATCCTATACATTTTTAGGTATTTTATCACATCATGTAGACATCGCCCCTAGTCATGTTATTTGTCTTCCTTGTACATAAACATTCCATTGATCGTATATATCATGACACCGATTATATGCTTAGCTGCATGTTTACAAGAAGTCTTTCTATTGATCAACCATACATGGTTAGTTTAGTCAACCTGTATCGAACATCATCAAAATCTATAATATTTCAAGAATTTTTCTAGTTGAATCGAGTTCATTCATGGACCACTCACACTACATCTTAAATATATTTTGATTCTAGGGATGACAACACCTTGTGTAAGCCTCATCATGTAGTGAATGGTTTCCCCTACTCACCCTATAATTTGCATGATTAAAATATGACCCATGGATAAACAAAGGGATAAGCATAAGCAAATATAGAAAATGGGAAAAAAATAAAATCCAACACCCACAAAAAAATAAATAACAATAGAAAATAGCATAAAAAATAGTCAAAAGGAAGAGGGGCTAGAAAACAAAAGGAAAAACCTACAAGAGTCCTACCACTATGCTTGACTCCCTTTGATCATTCAGTTTAACATAATATCATGGGACAATTTCCATCACTATAAATAGGCTCCAAGATCCTGCTTTCCAATGGAATAGTCTTACAAATGGTGATACATCTATCACATTAGCGACCTTCTCTTGTACAGATCACTGCATGCTTGTGGATGAGCTAGCTACTTTGGCCAAGTTTACAATGGGTTAGTCAAACATCCCTCAAAATGGATAAATGAACATCATGTGCACACATAGGTCCATGAGCGATTCAACCTTAGTTATGGTAGTTAAGATATCTTAATTATATTGCTTGACCATTAGATTAGTTTGATTCTTCTGAAGAAGTGAAATTTACGACATCGTCTTAAGGGTTCTTTATTGCAATGTTAAAAATATTACAACATAAAAAGGAAAAAGTTGCATAAATATGTAATCTATTCAAATTAAGAAAAATGTGTAATAAAAGTGGTGGATTTCTCCTTGTTTTTATTCATTCACGGCTTAAAATATATTACAATACATCCCCCTTTGAGGGCTTCATGATTTTATACATTTCAAAATTACAATGATTCAGGGATCTAATCCCTTGCAAGGCCTTAAGGCGTGTAATGATGTTAATATTGCATTCCCACACTCGAGAGCTAGTCTTGGGCTTATCTTTCTTACCTCTTTAGCTCCTCCCTCCTATCTAGAATACCTGCATCTACACACAAGGGATTGAAAAGGGTTAATAGCATATGTGTTTGTGGAAGGAAAACATAGAAAGCATGTATATAGAAACACCAAAACTTATTCCTAATAAACCAAAATGCTTCAAAATGATTCCTAACTATAGTATTGAATAAATAACATGATTTTGTAAATATATGAGCATGAATGAAAGGGAAATTATTAGAAAAAACTATGACCATCCTTGGGTGAGCCAGACAGACCTGCAATCACAAAACTTCTAATTACCCTATCAAAACAACTCCAAATCTCACCAAAATTGAACCATAGGCTAATCTAAACATTTCTAGAAGGTTTGTGGTGGAATTAGATCAATATTCTCTACTATTTTCTAACCATCCCTAATAGGTGCATATAGCTGCTGCTAACCGTCCCTAGGTGGGATGGTTACAAATTGGCTTAGAATTTACCACCAATCCTAATAGGATCTGGTTAAAAACTGGTCTAAAGGTTGTGTTAGTAGATGGGGCTAAATTTATCTTTAATTTTTCTAGTTTGGAATGGTTTCTAATTCCCCTAAAAGCACCTTCAAATGAAGAGGGTTTCAAGGCCAAAGTGAGGATAAATTGAGGTTGCAAAAGGTGAGGGTAGAATTGGGTAGCACTTCATTGTTAAAATGCTTCAACTCTTCTCTTTGAAAATGGGTGAATACAACTCTTTTTATAGCCCAAATAGGGAATCTAGGGAAAAGGGGTAAGCCTTGGCATGTGAGGCAAGTACCACCACTTATCAAAACTCTTGCCATGATTGGGTAGAAGAGGTTGCCCATTTGGGGCCTCTAATTGAGAGTTCTTGGTCTCTATGACAGGTTCCCAATCAATTTTTGGTGATTGGGCAGGGAATATGGTAGTAATTTATTACTACTTCTCTACCCCTTTGAATTTTGGGGTTTATTTTTATACAAACCTAAAATACGTCATGCCGAGGGCGACTAATCATATGGACATGCTCCAAAACCATATGAAGGATCTTGGATAGACTCCAAGGTAGAGCAGTGGTTCTAACCACTCAATTTAGGCATTTTGGCCTAAGCAGTCTAAACCATAGTCCAGATCAACAGTCTACAGTCTAAACCATGATCGAAACCTATGGTCTATAGTTTGGACTGTAGCTATGACCTACGATCTTAACTGGAGTTCAGTTAGGCCTTCCATCTGAGCCAAATCGGTTGGAATGACCAAGAGATCCAGAAGGAGGCAGTTGAAGGACAAAATATTCCATAGGCTTCCATCCCAACTATCCTAACCAACCTTCTTGGTATTGGCTTCTCCATGAAACAACCCCTAGCCCTGGGGGCATGCTATAAATACCCCCCTCCAAATGGGGAGAAGGATATAGATAATTTGTATAGCGAAGTACTAGCGAATTATTGAGAGAGAGTTAATTGATCAAGAGAGCAGCGAAGCCCTATAAAATTGCATATTGACTTTGTGCATTTGAGAGCCCCTTTGCTATCCACCTAAATACCAATTAGCCATGGATGCCCTAGGTGCCTAGGAGGATCAAGAAACACAAATCCGGGTAAATGAAGGCCCTTCACAGTGATTTGACCGCCAAATCTATCAAAGGACAACAAAGGTGACCCTTGAACATCAATTTGGACAAGGAGATCAAGCCCATTGCTCTTAATTTTGAGGGTAAACATATCAAAGGTCAAACCGCGGCTGTCAGCCATGGTTCATAGTGCATACCGCCCATCACAGTTAGTGTTTGCAATAGATTAATGATCACCTTACTTACTTTGCTTTTCATCGCATAGATTAGTTATATTAGTCTTTTCATAGGTTTAATTACATTTTAGAGAAGCTCTGATCTTAGAAATTAGATGTTTCATGCATTGTATTAAGTAGGATTACATTGGATATTTTATGCCCTTTATTGTTCCTAATTTGATATTTGATCCATGCATCATTTGCTTATTCATGTCATTCATTTTGTAGCATAATTTTTTATTTAATTAGAATAGTTTAAGGTCTTTATTTATGCTTTCTTGTTTTACTAGTTTAATGGCATTTACATGCATATTTCCTTAAAGGGCCTCATCACGAGAGGCTATCAATATTTTTAATCATGTGTTGTTGTTTCTTATTCTCAGAGAGACAGGTGCAAGAGGATCTTATGTCATAATACTTCCACATCACAGAGAGGGGGTTAGCTCCACCCCAAGGTAGTTTGTGACTAATGAACAAAGCACCATAAGTGCACCTACCCTATTAAGGGCATTGGCAATTGTAATATCAGTATCATATTTCAAGTGACCCTAAGAGGGCATTTTTGTAATCAAAACTCATTCAAAGATTAATACAAGGAACCTTACATACTTTGTTTGTGTTCAATTTATGTACTTGTGTGAATATTCATGCTTTTATGATGGTATAGATCAATGTAGTAGCTAGGTGCATGCTCTATGGTTAGGTCAAATGGTGATCATGGTGGGACCCCATAATTTTAGCCCTGAGATCTAACTTTTTTTGGCTGTTTCTTATCTCAGGTGCTAATTGTAGCTTTCAACTGCAATTATTTTTTGGCCCACGGTTATAACCTACGATCACCACTACAGCCCACATATCAGACCAGTGGTTTACAAAGGAAAAGGTAGACAGTAGGAAACTCAATGGGCAGTAGAGCAGGAGCTAAGGTAGGCCCCAATTTCATTATCTATTCTGAATATTCTACTCTGTATCTTTCCAAAAAGCATCAAACCGTTGCAAACTAGGAACTCAAATAAAAAAGGGTCAATGAACAAGTCCTAGTTTGTTTTTGTTTTCCTTTCATTAGAAAGGCATTGTTGGGAATAGCGGACCTCTGAGTGCAGTCCACCCCTAAATACAATGACCTTGATAGATATGGTGTGTCGTTTGCATACTTGAGACCCAATTAGTGGCCATGTCATTGTAATTGCACTGTCAACATATCATATAGGACATTAGCATACACTCTTTATGAATTTGAAATATTCCTTTCTTTTCATGCATATCATGTAGGAATGATCATTATGCTCTTTTATACATTTGTAATTTTTACAAAGTAAAATGAACTACACACACCACCTGGAACTTAAACGCTAGTGAGTTGGGCTTCATATCCAACCACTAGTAGGGTTCAACGATGGTGGGTGTGACTTCCATCCATTGGCAAAAATCCCACATACCATGTGTTACTAGACCATACCGGGTCCAATATCCTTTCATACCCTAAAAAATTTGCATATACTCCTCTTCGGAGGGTATGATGCTGATTAGGGGAAAATGGGTGAGGAACTGGGAGGACCTGTGCCCCCTAACCGTGTGTGGGCTTCACTTCCACACATTATAGGTTGGTTTACGTGACTTGGGTTTCATTGCCAAGTTGTCGAGGTACGAGTATACAGGTGAAAGCCAATTTAACTGAGTATAAAATCCAACAATTTTTCAAAACATGTGAGAGTTTCTAACACTGATACAACACATATAAAAACAACATCAAACAGTTTAGGGCTCACAATAAAAACTTAAAAAGAGATAATCATAATTTTTATAATTTGTTTGCATAATAAAACACATCTAGACGTTAGGTACATAAATGGTGAACACATGGGGTGATCGACAAAGGTCTAGAACCGATGCCCATGGTCAACCCCTAATTGGTTCACAACAACATGTGTCGATTCCTCACACACGTGAGCGAACTGAACAATGTTCGAGAAGCATTAGAGGTGAAAACTCGACACAAGGAGATATCGTTGAGCGGACCCTCGATAGAGGACCTTCAGTACACTCCTCTAGGCACAAGACTAAGCATAGAGCTTCTTAGCATGAGGATGATCTACTCCAAAGCCATTATCGAGACCACACTACACGTGCATCCATGGGATCGGCCGAAGAATATGTTGTGCAGGGGACCAAGTTGATTCCCATACATACAAGGTCCATAGGAGGTTCTAACCCTCCACAGTCAGAGTATAGATGGACTATAGATCCGCCCATTTTGGGGTAAGAGGATAGGCTCGCTTCTAAGCATAGGTCCACCCATACTCCTGTGCATGGCTCACCATGCAATATCACCATTGATATATCAAATATGGGAGCTAATGGAACACCATCGCATGAGCGGTGGAGGTCTAGATAGTTAGATGGTCTAGGTAGTGTTCTTGAGCAGCTAGGTTACAAGCCTAGATCTCCATCCACTCATGCTCCAAATGAGCATAGTGGTAGTTGTATCAAGATCACTAGAGAGCATGGAGAGGCTTCTAATAACCCTCATGTCACACATACACCATCCACACATTTTTTGATGGGTACAAAACCCATAAGGTAGCTCACACAGAGCACACACACGGGAGGCCTCCCAACTAGTTGAAGAAACATAGTATTACTGGTTTTGAGTAGTTATCTGATGCATTTCGTAAATTCTATTCATTTGGCATCAAGAAATAGGCCAACATTTTTGATTTTTCTATGTTAGCTCAGCGTGACAATGAGCCCATCGAGCAATACATAAAGAGATGACGTAGAATAATGACAAAGCTACCATTCCCTATTCCTACAACTGAACTGATCTAAATGTTCACAAAGAGTTTTACCAAGCACATCTCGCTACTGGTGTAGCTATAGCAGTACCCTAAATTTTAGGAAGTTATGGCACAAGCCAGGGTGATCGAGGACATCAAGTTGCAAGAAGGTAACTTGAAGCTTAAGACCAGAAAATAAGGGTTCAAAAAGAGTACTACAAAGCAAAAGGGCAAGCAGGCCCACATAAATCAAGTACTACTAAATCTTAGAGGAGAGGACAAGGGACAAAAAAAGCCTAATTATCAGGCTCAACCTCCTCCTGTGCATTATGAGACATGTAAGAACAACTATAAGGGCAAAAACAAATAAGAGCACCCACCTCGCCAGTTCACACCTCTGACGGAATCGATGACTTCAATTTTCCATCAACTGTGTGAGGCCAAGGCCATACGATTGCCCGAGGTCAAATTAGTAGATCCGAATGTGCCAAAGTCAAAGTGGCATAAAGATGATCTATTCTGCATATTCCACAGAGTGAAAGGCCATGATATCAAAACATCTTGGTCCTTCAAACACATTGTGTAGAACATGATAGAAAAAGGAGAGCTTTTCGTACCAGGAAATCCATAGGTTCCCGACAACAAAAAAATGGGGATTTTCAAGAATACACTACCTAATCATGAGGCGCCTCGTAACAATGCCAACCAGGTCAATCAAGTGAGAATCGAACCACCTACCCAAGGGTTCATAGGCATGGTCAATATTGTTACTAGACACAAGAGGTACGATCAACTGAATTACCTCATTCTCCCATCAGAGTACAAGCTACGTTGGATCAACGGCCAGCTCAGAACATTCTAGGCCCTCCAGCTAGACAGGTGGTGACCATAAGGAGCAGGTTAGTTCAGAACCTATAAATAACTCCTATGAAGTTGCCAATATATGAGCTCATTTAGCAGTCCCCTATACACAAGGAGACTCTTATGGAAATTATAAGGTCCATTGAGGTATAGTCCCAAGATGCGCACACATTTACAAATTTTTTGGGACATGTACAATAGTTTTAGGAACCCATGATACAATTTTATGATCATGAAGTGAAGATGGTTCCTACTATTACAACTGACCCATCGTTGCATATTATCACATGTGTTAACCACATGCCTTTCAAAAGGGTCTTGATTGAAATTGGGTCCTTGATCAATATAATTATGATCAAGGTACTGAGCCATCTCAAGTTACCCAAATCACACATTGTGCCTACCACCTTTACGTTGAGATCATTTAACTATGCACTATGCTTGACGGTTGGTACAATTGTTCTACCTATTCAGGTGGAACTCAAGACCATCTATATGATGTGTCACATGATAGAGGGTGCCATGCAGTACAAAATTCTATTCGAAAGTCCTTGGATTCATGAAATGCATTACGTCCCCTATATATTGCATCAATGTGTGAAGTACATTCACGAGGGACAAGTTCACATAGTATCCTTAGATGAAGAACCATTCAAGTTCATGAACCTAGAATATTTTTTTGGGGGTTTTGTACTCCCATTGATGCACTTGGAATTCCAACTTGTTTGGTCGGTTAAGATTCCAATAGGTAAACCAATAGCCTGTGATCAACCATCGACATCTATGTCTCAAAGATCTGAGCATACGACTGCAACTTCTCTAAAACTGACTGCATCGGCAATGCATCAATAATTCAAGAAGTTAAAGGCAAAATTGGTCAAGAAAGAAAAAAATCATATGCCCAGACCAGTCGCCAATGAGACTTCCACTCCCATGGATGTGGAAGAACCTCAAGAGAAAGCCGAGGAGGCACCTCATCCTGCTTCATCTGCATCTTCAGCAGGGTCATCTGCATCGCAAGTGACCATTCATCTGGATAGCATTGGGTTGGGTGAGTATTTGTGCAAAATGTTACTTTCGGACCTATCCTAAAAACTGCACAAGATATGGGCCGACTGCACGCCCATCGATTTTTGATTGGATCTATAGTGTTGTTGGGTGAGCCATTCAACCAAATAAATTTTGTCTACGTAGGGCTAGATCAAACACCCACTAGAATTTTCATAGATGAGGATGACGATGATCCATTCATTGTGAATGTGTGCTATCTTTCCAACCCAAAATACGCCATGCGCATTTTTGAGTCGTATCATTGGCATGGGAACGACCTTGGTATTTTTGAACAAGGACGTAGGACTCTACTTGAACCTCATTATCAGTTAGCTACTGATAGGTTTGGGTTAGGGTTACAGGTATGGGATCATGACAATTTGCTTACTACATCCTTAGATCACATGTACCTGAGTCTGGGGGACGATTTGGATTTTAATCCATAACACCCTAATCCTTCCAACTGTTGGAGGACTCGCCAGACAGTATCGTTTGTTACCATAGGGACACCTAATTCATATCATGAAAGGCCCTTAAAGGACAACCCTAGAGGCAACCTGGGTAACTAAATCTGTAGTTCTATCGATGATAGTGGTATGCAGGGGTATAACCCCACTACTATAGGCGATCTCAAGTTAGGAGATCTTTGTGACGATTATGGAGAGGAGTCCACCTCTGAAATAAGTGGACCTAGTTATGAGGCAGATGATGAGTCCTCAAATGATGATCAATCTAAGGAGGAAATTGAGTTGACCTTTCCAAGTTCGATGTTTATATGCCATTTGCTACCTATGGAATGAGTGGAAGAGACGAATGAGCACTTCATAGTCGATAGTGATTATAAAGATGAAATAGAGGAGGCTTACTTAAAGCCTCATCCAGCTAACCTCCCACTATGCATAGACATAATAGAGTGGCCCATCCATGGTAGTGACCATAGTGATGAAGATGAGAGGACCTATTCCAAGCTCGTGTATCCACAATATCTATTGCCTAGGGAATCAGAGCATGTTATGGAGGAAGTACCTCCCAACATTGAACGCTCTGAGGAATAAGCAGTGCCAGTTTATGTGGCAATATCATATATATGATTTTTCTATCAAATTTATCCGGGTAGTAATGATAGTGACTATAGAATAAGATACATGGGGCCACATATGGCATGTTGCCCCTTAGAAGAGGGGGGAAGTGACGGATTGTATTTGTACAGTGATGATGAGGATTAATTGGAGATGGCCTATTTGGGACCTCATCACTTACGTAATAGGCCTCCACCTTGAGGTCCCCCACCTATTATAGCTGTAGGTTTGCATTGGGAGATTTATCTCCATTGCAACCTGAGGAAAAGAAGAGATCTCAAAGAGAGGTATCAGGAACTCTTTCCCCATTTGCCTACGTATGTAGAGCTCCTTGAACTGAGAGATCCCATTTTGTAGCTATTACATTTGGAGGATCCAGTTATACAGGCATCCCATAGAGAGGATCCGTTTGTGCCCGTACTATCTGAACCAGATCTTGGGTACAGAATCTATGCTTCAAAGATAGATTTTTGTCTATGTTGCTTCGAAGATCAATTCCATTCCTTTAGCATGGTCTTCATGGATTTGACCACTCCACTCCACAATCCAGCAGATCTATCCAAACCGTTGCATCTAAATATGGATGTTATTGATTGGGATCATGCTGACTCGTCAGTCGAGCTTGAAGATTTCTTCCCTAACAAAGAAATGTTGCAACCATTTCATTTTGTGCCAGGCTTCACTCATGATGTTTATCATGTTGAGGGTGCTTCCCACGAGGAACATGTGAGCCCAGCTGATGACATCCATCTAATTCCTATGCTTCACCAGCTTGAGGAAGGATCACATATGTCAGAAGATAAAACCTTCGATGTGGATATCAGTAAAGATCCTATCAATCCAAATAAGGTTAGAGATTCTCACTCCGGATGAGTGTGATAGCATCATCCCTCTATTGAAAGAGAGACCTGATCTCTTTTCTTGGACTTACAAAGACATGTCGGGTCTAGATCCAAAATTGGTTACTCATAACCTTTCACTAGATCTGTTGAAGAATCCAGTCAAGCAAAAACTCAAAAAAATGCATCCAACAATAGCCTTAATTGTGAAAGACAAGTTGCAAAAGTTGTTGGACATAGATTTCGTCATCTCCATCGACTATCCAAAATGGGTGTCCAATATGGTGCCCGTAGGAAAGCCAGATGGAAGGGTTCGTATTTGTACGGATTTTAGAGATCTCAATAAGGCAACACCCAAAGATTCATTTTTGTTTCTAAATATTGATGCTTTGGTAGATTCTACTATCATGAAATGCTCTCCCTTATGGATGGTTTTTTTGGATACAATCAGATCCGAATAAAACCTGAAGATCAGCATAAAATCACATTTATAATGCCATGGGGGACATTTTCCTACAAAGTTATGCCATTCGATCTTAAAAATGATGGTGCCACATATCAGTGGGCTATGACATATATCTTTCATGACTACATGCATAAAATATTAGAAGATTATATTGATGACTTACTAGCTAAGTCGTTGTTATGAGCAGAGCGTGCACAGGTCTTAAGGAAGGTCCTTGATTGCCTAATAGAGCATAATGTCAGGTTGAATCCTAAGAAGTGTTTATTTGGCATAACTTTAGGTAAACTCTTGGGATTCATCATTTCTAAATGAGGCATAGAAGTAGACCCAAAAAAGGTCATGACTATTTTAGAGATGTGTCCTCCCACTAATATCAAAGAACTAAGAAGCCTTCAGGGCAAAGTAGCATCCATAAAGTGATTCATCACTCAATTATCGGATAAATGTCAATCCATGAATCAACTGCTACACAAGGGAGTCCCATTTGATTGGGATGAGGACTTCCAAGAAGCCTTTGTTGAGATTAAGCAATACCTAGCAACGCTGCCAGTACTAGCTCCACCAAGGCCAGATGAGCCTTTTTTGCTATATATATCAGCAACCGACTTTGCCCAAAAGAATGTGCAAGGCAAAGAACAAGCCATATATTACATCCATCGCACCTTAGCGAGTTATGAGTTAGGATATGCATATGTTGAGAATATTTTTTTAGTAGTGGTGTTCGCTACCAAGAAATTGTATAATTACATGCTAAGTCATACGACATATGTTATATCAAAACAAAATCCTTTGTAGTATATGATGAGCAAGACATATCATAACACACGTACTACAAAGTGGATCATGCTATTGATAGAATTTTATTTGCAATTCATCAACCAAAAGTCCATCAAGGGACAAGTCATAGCTGATCAACTGGCTGAGGCACCACTGTCCAATAGTAGGCCTCTAACCATTGAGCTTCTAGATGATGCGGTCTTCGTAATATCTGAAGCTCCTGAACTTGAGGAACTAGAGAATAATGTTGATATGACATTATTCATCGACGGTTCAAAGTGTGAGCAAGGGGGTGGTGCAGGAATAGTATTTTGCATGTCAAAAGGAGCTCCAATACCCTTGTCATTCAAGTTAGACTTTTCGTGCACCAACAATAATGCTGAGTACGAAGCCCTACTTTTGGGCCTCCATGCAGCCATCGCCATAGGTATTAAAATATTAAACATTTTTTGCAATTATCTACTCATAGTTAACCAGGTTAAGGGGCTCTTTAAGTGTCGATGTCCCATACTGAAAGTCTACAAATATCTTTTTGCCACTTATCTAGCTAAATTTGAATGTTATGACATCGATGAAATCCCTCGTTTGTCAAACATGTTTACAGAAACCATGGCATCTTTGGGGTCCTTGATCCCTCAGAATCCATCTGCCGATTTTACTACCATCCATGTTAGAATTCTCTCACACCCAGCAGCGGAGCGTATAGTCCTTGATAACAAATAGTTAGTCAACATGATTATTGTGGAACCAACAACTGATTGGTTCCATAGAGCAGAAGAATTTATTAAGCAGGCACCCTAGGAGTCATTGACTTCTACGATTCCTACGGGGAGTGGTAATACCATTCACTATAAGGTTGTTTCCCAGTCTGCATTTGCAAAGTTAAAAATACAAGGGGAATAGGTCATCTTAGCAGTCGAAGTTGAGGCTTGTCAAAGCTGGATGTTGCAAATCCAAGACTTCCTAAAACTTGGTATGATCCCAGAGGAATTATTGCATGCTACAAGATGCACATTCAAATAGAAAGTGACTAAGTATGTATTGATAGGAGATATTTTGTACTGATGCAGCCACGAAGGAGTTCTCCTTCGATGTCTTGAGCCCTAGGAGTCATCTTGGGCAATTTTAGAAGCTCACGATGGTACGTGTGGTGGCCATTTCAATAGTATGGCTATCATCAAATGCATCCTTTGCATGGGTTATTATTGGCCCACTATGGAGAAGGATTGCAATGTGTATGTCAAGAAATGCGTTAAATGTTAGCATCATGCTAATCTTATGCACTTGCCATCATAGGCCTTACAACCCATTCAAGCGGCTTGGCCATTTGCTCAGTGGGGACTAGATCTTATTGGCAAGATTTCTCCTCCATCGTTAGGCCGACATACATTCATTATCATGGCTACTGAGTATTTTAAAAAGTGGGTGGAAGCCATTCCCCTTACAAAAACCATTGGAGCTCGCATCACAGAATTTATTCTCAAACATATCATATGTCATTTTAGGATACCATCCAAAATAATTTTGGATAATGGAACATATTTTAAGAACAAAATTGTGTGGGCTTTAACATCTAAATACCGCATTAAACATAGGTTTGCAACTCCATACTATCCGCAAGAAAACGGGAAAGTTGAGACCTCAAACAAGATTGTGATGGCTATCTTGAAAAAGATAGTTCAAGAACACCACAAGGATTGGCATATACAGCTACCCCTTGCATTATGGGCTTATAGGACTAGCATTCGGATGCCTATTAGGGCAATGCCATTTTCACTAGTATATGGCATCGAGGCCATTATGCCCTTGGAGTTGGAAATTCCAATGTTGTGCATCACATTAAAAGAGTTCATTGATGACAACACCACGCGGCAAACTCACCTCGATCAATTGATGTTTCTCGATGAACATCGCGTAAATGCCCTCGAGCATCTTCGTGTTTATTAGGAGCGATTAAAATGAGCTTACAATGTCAAAGTCCACTAGAGAGATTTTGAATTTAGAGATCTTGTGCTAAAAGAGAACCAATAGAACTTGAATTTGCCACCTGATATGCGAGAAACATTCACGGCTAACTGGCTAGGGCCTTACATCATATCTAAAAAGATTGGTCCAGGTACTTATCGCCTAACATCGCTAGAGGGTGCGAAAGAGCTTGAGCCTCTCAATATCATCCATCTTAAGACATTCTATGCTTGAGAGTGCAGTTAAGGCACCAAAGGCATCTGTAAGCCCTTTGGTCAACCCAAAAGCTTTGAGGGTTTTATCTCAACCACTCGATCATCCTAAAATGCCCCAAGCTCTCTGATTAAGAAGCTTGTTCAAGTTAAGGCACCAAAGGCATATGTAAGCCCTTTGGTCAACCCAAAAGCTCTAAGGGTTTTGTCTCAACCACTTGATCATCCCAAAATACCCCAAGCTCTTTGATTAAGAAGCTTGGTCAAGTAAAGGCACCAAAGGCATCTGTAAGCCCTTTGGTCAACCCAAAAGCTCTAAGGGTTTTGTCTCAACCGCTCGGTCATCCCAAAATACCCCAAGCTCTCTGTTGAGTAGCTTGGTCAAGTAAAAGCTCCAAAGGTAGTTCCTCATAGTTTGATCATCCTTAAAATATTCAAGGACATGTACTCGTCATTTGGTCAAATATGAAAGCTCAAAAATCTATAAAAATCAAGAAAAATATATAAAAGTCCAAAAAAAAAAACTTTTGGTAAAGCTTAAAATCCAAAAACATTTGCATTTGCATTTTGCATTTTTATTTGCATTCACACAGACATTCACATCATCATATTGCATTTAGGTATTTTTCATCCATTGCATTCCATAGTAGAGTGTAATGCATCTATCAAAATTTTACAAATGATCACACGTTTGTATGTCAATCATGCACCCTTTCATTTATCATAATTTATTGCATTCATATGTGATACCTATTGCAGAGAAATATGTATGTATATTAAGTTTTCTCATCACTCAGCCATACGTAGTGGGTTCTTTAGATATTGTAGAAAGCTTGCTTCACTGTTATAGACAAGGTCATTAGTGTGGATAGTGCTTCAACATATCACAATCTGACCACTAAGCAAAAAAATATAAAATCCTGCTAAGACGAGAGAGGATTAAAGCTACAAAAGCAATCTTAGGTACCTAGAGAGATGGGTTTCACAACCTGTTTATCTTGCAAATAGTCGGTCTAGAAAGGTGTACTTTAGCAAAAGGACAAGAATTTCCCCTATAAATCCCAAAGTCACAAAGTTTAAATCCCAAGATTACAGAGTGCAAAATTACAAATTTCAAGTTCAAAATGTAAAGTGACATAGTGAAGCACTATAAAAATCCCTTGCTCAAAGAAAATGGTAACACGTGGACTAACAATGATTTTTATCACTACACATGAGCAAGTAAAAAGGGTAAGAAATTGAATCCCTAGATTGTCCTCCTTTTGAAAGCCATAGAGTGATCCCCGATCACAGTAATGGGTTGGAAGAGTCCCACCTATAATCAAAAGGGTAGTTTTATTGGGTGATCCCCAAACATAGCAATGGTTTGAAAGAGTCCCACATGCATTTGGAGGGGTAGCCTTGATCAATTTGCAAGATGAGCTAGCTCTAGGTACCTAGGATTGTCTAGTTGTATAAGTCTAATTAAAGCTAAAACAAGGATGGTACGATCGTATGAGGAACCCTATCTCACATATGGGTTGAAAGAGTCCCGAATGACATACGGGTTATGCTTACGATCTATCTGAAAATACTCACATGCAAACACAGGGATAATGAATAGTTGGGTCTGTCACAGCAAAAGCTTTGTCCAATATAAGCCTTTTACAGTTAGTATGTGATTTTTGAAGAAATATACTAGGGTGTTTGAGTCTCAAGGAAAACCCCAAAAGGTGCTCCAATAGCAAAAAGATACCAAATATCATTATACTTCCAAAATATGAGTCATTTATTCATCAGAATGCGTTTTACAAAGCACAACCAAACATATAGGATAGATACCACATGAATGTAAAAAATGATGTTTAGACAGCCACTGACTATATAGTGCAGTAAAGAAGAAATATACAAAATGACAATAATTCATTAGCATTATACCAATACATTTCACTGCATTTCATATATGGGTGATTCATTTATTAAGTTCTTGTAATGAGAATTATCAATTAGTTTACATGATTGTTATACATTATGTGGTGTCATATTTTAAAAATTGATATACACAATTTACATGCATTCCTTATGTTTTAATTGATTAAAGCATACAGGTTCATTTCCATTAGATTATGATTATGTACATAATGCATTACTATACATTGCATAGCATACCATAAACTACATAAAATAAATGCACGCCCACAAAGCAAGAATAAATATGCATTAAAAAAAAAACACTGCATCCATATACATACATCATATATCGCACATCTAATCATCTAGATCATTGCATATCATCATCATAAAGTAAAATAGTTATCTAGTGCATGTCATCCATACATCGCATCATATAAACATAGCATTTACATAAGCCTTGCATCCATGTGCATCAAATAAACATAAAATCAAAATAATAAATACACATGTACACATAATGAGCCATAAAAGATCATATTATATATATATATATATATATATATATATATATATATATATTATGTGTGTGTGTGTGTGTGTGTGTGTGTGGTGTATCCAAAAGAGTACATAAGGAGTACAAAATACTTGCAGGATACAACTATGTAGGTCTTCGACCTTACACACAAAATAGTATATCAAAAATATAGTCGATAGTTGTTGTAATGCAGATCTAGGCTACTCCTCCTGTACTGGAGCTGTCACCGCCTCCCTCTGCACTGTGCTCTAGAGCCTGCTCTCTTAGATGACCTAGCACCTGTGGTGGATCCTACTATGGATCCTGCCTAACTCTAAAGCCTAAAGCACCTAGCACACAGGAAATTGGTAATTCCAATAGGTTAGTCCTCTAACTAGAGTTTCCTGATGTCTGCCTTGGATCTCTAGTCTTGGCTTGCAACCTCACTGTGTGTGTACTAGAGGACCTATGTGTCCTCTCAGTCCTATGAGTCCTATGACTCAAGCTCACTGTCGACTGCCCTAAGGTCTTAGACCTAGTATGCTGAGACTCTGATGCAAAAGGATCCTTAGGAACCTATAGCCCATGCATCTCTATGTAACCAACTAGCTGATCAATGTGAGCAAGTCGGGTTGCGTGCATCTCATTGGTCCTCATGACCATATCGTGCAATCACTTTAACTCCATAGTCAGATCTTGTGTAGCTATTGTACCTACTTTTGGTGCTACAAGAGGCCCCATAGTAGCCTGAGGAGGTAGCATAGCCCCCATCGATGATCATGCAAGATCTCACTCTGCCTCTACTGTAGTTCGCTATGCCCATGCCAACTCCAGGGAAGTTTGTAGTATTTGCACCTAGGCCTCTGCATTAGTAGATTGAGTTGTGAGCTCATGTACCTGGTCCTGCACCCTAGTTAGGTGCCGCTCCTTATTAGTCACTTTCACCTCCAAAGTGGTGATGGTAGTATCTCTCTTGAGCTATTGAGTGTGAAATTGCCCAATATGGCTCTACAAGTCAACAACCTGAGCCAACAGTCATCCCTCTACACTGTCAAGAGGGACTTCACCCTCCTCTAGAGAATCCTACTCAGGGTTGATCTCTAGAATATCCTTAGTGGTGGCCTCTTCACCCCAACCACCCTTAGTACACTGGCACACCCTGCACCCATCAGGATCTACCTCTACCTCTGCCTCAGGTGGCTCTCGGTCTAGAGGCCTTGTCCCATGCCATCTAATTAGAGATCACCACCCATCATAGTTAGGCGTGGTCCCAGATGTCTCTACCCTCGACTCAAGGAAGTCATCAGGTGCATCTCCTAATGGTAAAGGAACTATCAATGGGAGATCCCTTTCTAGATCCAGGCGTATATACCTCAATGGCATTTCTGGTATGTCTTGTACCATGCCAAATTGTTGCAGGACATGAGAGAATAACTGATACTATCATACCTCTGGATTATGCTAGATAAGCCATCTATCTCAATGGGCCCACCACAACAACTTGTTTGCCTCTGTCCATGTAGGGCAATCCATGTAGGGGCACCAAGCAACGTCCCATGACCCAAGTGATGTGATCCTGATAATATAATGCTCAGTGTTCCCAGCATGAGCCCAACTATGGATACCCTCCTCAGAACGAGGTCAGCATGTGATGTAACACTAATGGTCAACATCTATGGTAGTGATGTGCAACGGTAGATCTGAAGGATGCTCGATCTAGATATGCTACCACCCACATATTTGTAACAACAGACTGTAGCGGATGCCCTTATGGCTACGCTTTATAATTTGGTATAGCTCCCTGTAGAGCTGGCATAATAGGGTACTCTCCCAAGCTAATAATAGTGGCTCCTCTGTCGAGCTTTGAAGAACCCTCAAAATAGGGGCTAGCATATTCCAAGGAATCCTCATGCCTGAGGAGTCTAGAAGGACAATATGCATGATGATATGGATGAAGAGGGCTTCTCATATAGAGAAGACATCATCATGGTACCAGTCATCGATGTGTACCCCTCTATGGTCCTCATCATCCTGTGCATTGGTGCTCTGGTCATCGAAGATGACATCAAATACAAAATCCTTTGTGATGTAGGTAGAGGAAATGATAGCCTCACCATCGATGGGGATCCTAAAGATCCTGTAGACATCCTCCAGGGTGATGGTCATCTCATCGAGAGGAAGGTGGAATGTGTTGGTCCACGCATTCTAGCATTGGATCAATGTAGTCAGATAGGCTTGATCTAATCTAATGGTGGGTAGATCCATGATGTAACCGAACCCGATGGCTCAGAACCACGCTTTGTCGTCATCCGATAAAGCCTCATGAAGAGTCTTCATAAGGTTAGGCTCCCACGCTCTAGAAGTTAACTTTTAAAATCAAAAAGGATAATGTAAGCTAAATCTAGCTAAGCAGAGCTAAAGAAAATTAAAAATTTCTTAATTAGAAAACCTAAAAAAAAAACAACAATCACAAACCGCAACTGCAACTTATGGTCCCCAATTTGCAAATTGGGAACCGTAGCTGAAGATTGCGGCCCCCAATTTGCAAATTGGGAATAGCAGCTAAAATCTACGGTCCCAAATTTCCAAATTGGGAACCATAGCTGAAACCCATGGTTCCCAATTTTCCAACTACGAATCGTAGCTACTAGCTATGGTTTAGGAGTGGCACCCATTTCGGGTACCCTCCTAGACCACTTAAACATGAAATTAAATCCTAAAGCTAACCTAGACAAGTGAGGTTCATTACTAGTAGTTTAGTGAGGTTAATTTTTTGCATTTCTTATTATGGTTCATTTTACTGGTATTGAGTGTGTGGTCTCAGTTTTGAGTTACCTTGCTCGCACTCTACCCCCAGCTAGTCGATGGCTGATCAGGATCCGCCATTAGGGTATATGAGTGTAAATGTGGTATATTTTGGTAGTGTTTCATATCAAATAATGTTCTATCTCTCTCAGAGCTCTCAAATTGCTAGTGGTTGCAATAAAATAATGAAAAATTTCAAATGGGAATTCAATTTATAGGTCCTTCTAGTCTCTGCGGACCACAGTTGACACCTACGGTTTTGAAATTAAGGTTTTCTACGCACAGGTTTGACCCGTGGTTCCCAAATTTTAGAAATGTAAACCACAGACCGTACCCATGGTTCGTAGCTAGTAATAAATGCACTCAAAATACACCGTGGGAAGGTCTAAAAAGACAAATTACTAATTTCCACCAGACAAAAATTCAAAATCAATGATTAAAATTGCAAATTTGGTGATGTTAAAAGCACCAGGATCAATCCAATAAATGCAAAATTCAATAAAAAAATAAAATAATGAAAAACCAAATGCACCTCGTATTTAGTGATTTATCCTATAAAATTTGCAGTTGTAGCAACTTGCGCTCCATGCAATCTAGCAATATAAGTAAATCACCATAAGGACATTTGGGGTAAAATTGTCATTCCTTTTATGACATCTTTCAGCAAATCATCGACAATATGATTCAACACAAGTCTTCTTGCATTTGTATTATTTTGACTCCCTAAGATGGCTATCATAGCCTAACTGCTCCATGGGATAAAGATGTGTAAATACTACTAAGTGTTGCAATCATAAGTTGAACTAGGCCTAGCCAAGGTATTAAAAGGCTCGAATCTAAAGTTGTTCAAGATAATTCATTATGGTCAAGCGACTTCGTTGCTTCATACATTGTCATTACCCTCATCGACTTGTCGCTTGAGGGGGTAGTCATAATTTCATGTCATAATCAAAATCAACAAAAGATCCCAGAGATCATAGATCCCTTGATCTTGTCAAAATTTTGTTTGTTGCCAATTATTGCTAACAGCTATCATAAGCTTCCCCCTTTGCTTGGGACAAATAGAAAATATGAAATTTTGTTTGTAGCTCTCATCCTTCGGTTATATAGGCCTAACTCCTATTGTAGCACCAAAGATACCCGAACGTCTGATGGCGAGTGCAAATTTTTCAAATGTAAGCCTTCCCAAGATGGAAGTAATAATTCCATGATGCGTGTCCTTTTGCTGGACTTGGGGTATCTAATGTTGATCAAACTAATGATCATCATAGAACCTTTGGCATCATTTTAGGAGGTTTATTTTTGCTCAGCATTGTTAGATCTCACAATGCATCTCAAAATGGGCATCTATAGACACCTAAAACACATCATGATGAGGACGACTACTCATATGGACATGCTACAAAACCATATGAAGGATATTGAACAGACTCCAAGGTAGAGCAATAGTTCTAACCACTCAATTTAGGAATTTTTGCCTAAGTAGTCAGAATCACAGTACAGACTGGTGGTCTACAGTCTAAATCATGGTTGACACCTATGATCTGCATTCTGGATCATAGTTGTGATCTGTAGTCTTAACTGGAGTTCAGTTAGGCATTCCATCTGAGCCAAATCGGTTGGAATGGCCAAGATATCCAGAAGGAGGTAGTTGAAGGACAAAAGATTCCAGAGGCTTCCATCCCAACTATCCTAACCAACCTTCTTGGTCTTGGCTTCTCCATGAAGCCACCCCTAGCCCTAGGGGCATGCTAAATGGGAAGAAGGATATAGATGATTTTTATAGCGAAGTGCTGGCGAATTATTGAGAGAGTTAATTGATCAAGAGAGCAGCGAAGCCCTGTCAAATTACATACTAACTTTGTGCATTTGAGAGCCCCTTTGCTATCCACCTAAATACCAATTAGCCATGGATGCCCTAGGTGCCTAGGAGGATCAAGAAACACAAATTCGGGCAAATGAAGACCCTTCATAGCAATTTGACCACCAAATCTATCAGAGGACAACAAAGGCGATCCTTGAACATCAATTTGGACAAGGAGATCGAACCCACTACCCTTAATTCTGAGGGTAAACATATCAGAGGTCATACTGTGACTGTCAGTCACGATTCATAGTGCAGATCGCCCATCACAGCTACTGTTTGCAATAGGTTAATGATCACCTTACTTGCTTTGCTTTTCACCACATAGATTAGTTCTATTAGTTTTTCATAGGTTTAACTGCATTTTAGAGAAACTCTGATCGTAGAAATTAGACATTTCATACATTTTATTAAGTAGGATTACATTGGATATTTTATGCCCTTTATTGTTCCTAATTTGATATTTGATCCATGCATCATTTGCTTATTCATGTCCTTCATGTTGTAGCATAATTCTTGATTTAATTAGAATAGTTTAAGGTATTCCTTTATGCTTTCTTGTTTTACTAGTTTAATGGAATTTACATGCATATTCCCTTAAAGGGCCTCATCACGAGAGGCTATCAATATTTTTAATTGTGTGTTGTTGTTTCTTGTTCGTAGAGAGATAGGTGCAAGAGGATCTTATGTCATAATCCTTCCACATCATGGAGAAGGGGGTTAGCTCCACCCCAAGGTAGTTTGTGACTAATAAATAGAGCACCATAAGTGTGCCTACCCTATTGAGGGCATTGGCAATTGTAATATTAGTATCATCTTTCAAGTGACCCTAAGAGGGCATTTTTATAATCAAAACTCATTCAAATATTAATACGAGGAACCTTACATACTTTTTTCCTGGTAAATGTATGTACTTGTGTGAATATTCATGCTTTTATGATGGTATAGATCAATATAGTGGCTAGGTGTACGCTCTATGGTTAGGTCACTTTTTAGGGACCATCCCACCAAGGGACGATTTGAATGGTCGTCCTTGGGTGGGACGGTCACCATTTGCGTTCATCCCTTGGTAGGACGGTCATAAGGATATGACCCTAAACCTCCCAAAACTATTGGGAACCCTGAAAAAAGTGTTATGGAACTCTATATTACCCTAGAGGACTGAAAAATAGGTCCATATGATCTCGATAAGAGTGGCACATGTGATGCATTAACAATTTTATGTGATTTACACAATTTTAGTGTCTATAGATGCCCCTTTTTGAGATGTGCTATGTGCAACAAAGCACTGAGAAAAAATAGATGACTAAATCATTAAATTATTAAGTTTGTTCATTAACCTGATCAAATTTGGATGCATCCATTGTGGAATGAACATACATT
Source organism: Wollemia nobilis (assembly GCA_028583015.1). Taxonomy (NCBI): domain Eukaryota; kingdom Viridiplantae; phylum Streptophyta; class Pinopsida; order Araucariales; family Araucariaceae; genus Wollemia; species Wollemia nobilis. Next base: position 9,189,382 of record JAQPPZ010016917.1, on the reverse strand, counting down.
CTTGGAATCCTTACTTTTGACATAGTTGAAGGATTCATTTGGGTATACCTTTCAGCCATGTTGTAATGATAGTTGTAGGGGCTTAGGGTATACTAGGTCTTGGTGCCTTGTGTTCTTGTAAGCCTTTACATGGGTGGATTCCCAAGGCTTCAAGGAGGTCAAGCCTATTTTTGTTGCTTATGTTGATTATTTTCCCCAGCATGGGCTTGAAAATTTATCTTTTACAAAGATTCTTTTGAATGCATGGAAATTACACTTTTGAGTGTTTTATTGTTGATTTGATTATGAAATCATTATTATGACTACCCCCTCAAGTGACAAGTCAATAAGGGCATGAACAATGATAAAGCAATGAGTCACTTGACACATATTACTAAACTGGGATAACTCTCTATTTTACCCATGGTACTATATACCTGTTTGGAGTGGATTTTTGATCATTTTGATGAGCATTTTTGGAAGAAAAAGGCCAAAAGCTTCATTCCCATGGAGCGGTCCAGCCATGGAGGCCTTCTTGGGGAATAAAATAAATAATTTTAAGACATCCATAAATACTATTTGTTTAATATTGATCCTTGCAAATTTGGTGACCATTTTACCTTATTTTTGGTGGGTTTTGAACCTTATTTTTGATGTTTTTAAGTTGTTTTATATTTTTTGATTGTTTTTTTGTAGTGTGAGGTCTGAGGACCCACTTGATTGCAGCCCATGGGCAGATTATGGAATATGATATATATTTTTACTTCTTACATATGGATATATATTATTTTACTTTGATCATCATGTAACCTTTTACTGCTTAATGATATGTATACTATGGTATGCTTTATGATGCTTTTTGATGTATGGATATCATGTATGCATATATGTTGTTTATGATGTGATGATGCGATTATGTGAAATGCAATGTGAATGCATAATGCAATGGATGATGTAATTTAATTTTGTCTTATGGATTTATGATGACTATTTGACACATTATATGCTAGCACCATAGACTCTACAAAATGTATCTGTATTATTTTCATGTTATTATAACATTATGTAATAGATTTTGTAACTTGAAAAATATGTGACAAAATGATATAAAATGGAATTAATAATGCAATGTGGTATGATATTTTTAGGAATTTTTAGGAGACTCAAACACTCTAGTTACCTAATAAAAGTTTTATAATAACTATGCAAGTCTTTTTGACAAGGTATACACCAACTAAGATAACCAAGATAATCAACATCCTTGTGTGTGCATGTGATTTTATTAACATGATAATGCATAAGGTTTCCCTAGTGCAAACGAGATTCACTCAACCCATTTGTACTAGAGATCATTCTACGAGTTTTATTATCCTAATTTTTGTACTTGGTTAGATTAGACTACTAGGTAATATAGGCTACAACAAGCTAGCTCATCCACATTCAAACATTGGTCTGTACCTAAGCAATTTTCTTATGTGATAGACATATCGTCATGAAGGAGGATACCACCATTCACAAGTAGGCTATCCACCAAACCTGTAATGAGGATCACCTTATGGTTCTCTAATGCTAAGAATTCCAAGGATTCAAGTTCAAGACTCCCTTATTTTCTTTTAATTTTGAAGTGTTCAAGGGAGTTGCTCATTTTTGTTTGTCGAGCAAGGTATTTTGGTAGTGGTGAGAACCATTGTTTATTGTTGTTTTTTCTAGTGATAATAATCACTGTTTTTTTTTGCATTTTTTTGAAGTGATAATAATCATTGTTTGATTTTTATATTTGGGATACTTGCACCAGTGTAGGGAAAGGAATTTTTGGGTAAGGAGTAACTTGTCCTTTTTTCAATTCTCAACATCTTTGAACCATTTGCATAGAGGGATGAGCGAGATAATTTTTTTCACTTAAAGCAACCTAGACAACTTTGTAATTTCACCTTTCCTTGTGCTAAACGAGATTTATTAATACAAAAATGTGTTGGGATTTTGATGTATATCAAGAATTATCTAGGTAGGGTTCTAACTTCTAAAAATATTGATAACTTTCTACAAAATTTGAAAAGAAAACTAGATATGGTTGAGTGACCAAAAAACCTTAACTATGTTCTACTTACAATGGCTAAGTGATGGGAAACAAACATATAATATGTAGTGTAAATATAAATGGTATATTTAATGTAAACAAGTGGTAATATTGACATGTAATAACAATGATTTTACCAGATACCTAGTGTATAGACCTGGTGCTAGACATGTATGATCAATTTTAAATAATACATATATGAAATGATGAGTATGCCTAATGTAATTGATATGAAGTGCAATGAAGCAATATTTTTGTATTTTTTATATATATGTATATACAGGTTGACCAATGGGCTTAATGAATGCCATTGGAGCTTTTTGGGTGACCAAAGGGCTTATAGACATATATGGGGCTTTTGGGATGACCTAGGCAATCATAGACTGCCTAGGAACATTTTAGTTTGACCTATATAATCATAGATCGCCTAGGGGTATTTGATGGGGACCAAAGATCTTATAGACACATTTAGGACTTTTTGGATTGACCTAGATGATCATAGATAGTTTAGGAATATTTTATTTTGGCCTAGATAGTCATAGACCACGTAGGCATGTTTTGGGTTGACCTAGACAGTCATAGACATTAAGGAAATTTCATAGACTACCTAAGGATATTTTATGATGACCAAAGGACTTATAGATTCATTTGGGGCTTTTGGATTGACCTAGATTATCTTAGATAGTCTAGGAATGTTTTCTTTTGACCTACACGGTCATCGACTGCCTAGGGGCATTTTGGGTTGACCTAGATGGTCATAGACATTAAAAGAATGTCCTAGACTACCTAGGGGTATTTTAAGATGACCAAAGGACTTATATATATCTTTGGGAATTTTTATATTGACCTAGATAATCGTAGATAGTCTAGGAACATTTTCTTTTGACCTAGACAGTCATAGACTGCCTAGGGGCATTTTGGGTTGACCTAGATAGTCATAGACATTAAGGAAATGTTATAGACTACCTAGGGGCATTTTGGGTTGACCTAGATAGTCATAGAAATTAAGTAAATGTTATAAAATACCTAGGGGTATTTTTAGGTTACCAAAGGGCTTATAGATGCCTTTGGGGCTTTTTGGATTGACCTAGATGATCGTAGATAGTCTAGGAATGTTTGCTTTTGACCTAGATGATCATAGACCACCTAGGGGTATTTTGGGTTGACCTAAACAGTCATAGACATTAAGGAAATGCCATAGAATACCTAGGGGTATTTTAAGGTGACCAAAAGGCTCGTAGATGACTTTGGAGATTTTTGGATTGACCTAGATGATCGTAGATAGCCTAAAAACATTTTCTTTTGACCTAGATGGTCATTGACTACCTAGGGTAATTTTGGGTTGACCTAGATGGTCATTGACTACCTAGGGGTATTTTGGGTTGACCTAGACGGTCATAGACATTAATGAAATGTCATATAATATCTATGGAAATTTTAAGGTTACCAAAGGGCTTATATACACCTTTAGGGATTTTTGGATTGACCTAGATGATCCTAGATAGTCTAGGAACGTTTTATTTTGACCTAGATGGTCATAGACCACCTAGGGGCATTTTGGGTTAACCTAGATTGTCATGGACCACCTAGGAGCATTTTAGGATGACCAAAGGTCTTATAGATGCCTTTGGAGCTTTTTGGATTGACCTATATGATTTTAGATAGTCTAGGAACGTTTTCTTTTGACCTAGATGGTCATCGACTGCCTAGGGGCATTTTTTGATTGACCTAGACGGTCATAGACATTAAGGAAATGTTATAGACTGCCTAGGGGTATTTTAAAGTTACCAAAGGGATTATAGATGCCTTTGGATATTTTTGGATTGACCTAGATGATCGTAGATAGTCTAGGAGTATTATCTTTTGACCTAGATGGTCATAGACCACCTAGGGGAATTTTGGGTTGACCTAGATGGTCATAGACATTAAGCAAATGTCATAGACTATCTAGGGGTATTTTAAGGTGACCAAAGATCTTATATATGCCTTTGGGGATTTTTGGATTGACCTATATGATCATAGATAGTCTAGGAATATTTTATTTTTACCTAGATGGTCATAGACCTCCTAGGAGCATTTTGGGTTGACCTAGATGGTCATAGACATTAAGGAAATGTCATAGACTACCTAGGGTTATTTTAAGGTGACAAAAGGGTTTATAGATGTGTTTGGAGATTTTTGGATTGACCTAGATGATTTTAGATAGTCTAGGAAGATTTTATTTTGACCTAGATGGTCATCGATCTCCTAGGGGTATTTTGGGTTGACCTAGACAGTCATAGACATTAAGGAAATGTCATAGATTACCTAGGGGTATTTTAAGATGACCAAAGGTCTTATAGATGCATTTGGAGATTTTTGTAACTTTTATTACTTTGTGATTCTAGGATAAGGTGCAATACCTTGTGTACCCCCGTATTTGTGGTGATCAAAGAAAGCAAGAAAGATGTGATACCTTTAGAATCCTCAATTTGCTTTATTTATTGTGATACGATTAGTGGGGAAGGGGTGGTACCTTGGATACCCCCAACATGTACTATACTTGATGTAATGTTATTGACTTAGCTAGGAGGAAAGATAGATATTGAATCCCCATTTTGTGGAAAGGAATTCTTATTAATGCCAATGTCTTGATGGGGTAAAATAAGTGACCCACTTGTGGATATAGCTTCCCTATCAATAATATCTTGGACCACATATCTAAAATTATGATAATTTCTAATGTCATACCCTTTTATTCCATGATAGAGGCAAGAATGATCCTCCCTGTATCATCTATATCTAGACCTATTCAGGTTGACCAGGGGTATATCTAGAAATATGGTTGCCCTTTCTTCTTGTAAGTTGTGAAGGATTGTTGACATGGGCTCAGCTAATGGAGTTGAGGTATGATGTTGAGGCTTTAAATGAGGTGAACGCGATTGCCATATTTTATGAGGTGATAGGGTTGTATGCATCTTAGTCACCTATTTAGATTGCTCTTATTAACTCCCATCTATAGGTAATAAATTTTGATATATATCAATCTGTTGATTGTTGATTTGAATATCATTCTTTTAAAGCATATCATGTACCTTGCTCTTGAAAGCAATACATGAATTAATGTTATTACCATTCAATTTATGATAAGGATAGTGTTGGCTCTCTCGATACCACATTGGTTTGTGCCTATTGGGATCCAAAGGGTGGCTATCTGGAAATGTGATAACCTTAGCCTCACATAATCGATTAAAGAGTGACACCAAAGATTCATGCAATGGTGTATATATGTGAGGTTGATGGTGTTGTTGCCTTTACCCCTGCTTATGTGGAGGCTTAACATTGGATTGCATAGGAGGAGGTTGTTCTTGACAATCAGGGGGTTGATATTTTGGATGACTCAATCGTAACTCAATGCTTGTGAGTCAATTTAATATTTTTTGCAAATCATTATGTTGGTGACTCACTTGAAACTCAACATTGGATAACCTATCCAAAATTGTCTGGGTAAACTTGGATTGTTCATGATGATTGTGAGTAGTGATTATATCCACATGCTCTTGTTGTTGATTTAGCTCATGCTCTTGTTTCACCTCATAGTGTTCAATTGGTGTAGCTAGATTATCTCCAATTTGTTGTAATGGGTACACTTGTTCTTGATTTTATGGAGATATTGAATGAGATGGAGTAGGTGTGATCGAATCCATTAATGATATCTCTTGTGGTATGGATGGAATGTCGGATGGAGTCACAAGTGGCCTAGATGAGTTTAGAGGGATTTGGTTCTCTGTCATAACATTGATCATTCCCATAAACTCATGAGAAGATGCATTGGCACTTGGACAAGTCATGGCTACCTCTTCAACTTGTTCAAGGTGATCTACTTGGCCCCCATGCTCAGGGGGTGCATCAAAAATGCTATCAATGAGTGGCAAATCATTAGGAGGACAAATTATATATTTGATCAACTTGATATGCATGAATTTAACATCAAGTACTATGCATTCATTGATTTCATGATTGGTCAAGTGAGTTGTGTCCGCAAGCGTGGTGGATGAATATGGTATGATATGATTTGATTCATCCATATCCACTGTGGGTTCCTCCTTGTTGGTAGGAATGGGAATGTCTTATTCCAATGTGTTAAAAATGTCTAAGAGATATTTTGCATTTAGTCTTTTTGACTTCCCCTCATTTTAAGAAACATAGGATGGTACTAGTGATGGTGGTGAAGGTAGCTTCATGACTAATCGCAAGGTTGAATCTAGAATCTAGATAAGGTCATTGGGTTTAGTATCCAAAGGTGTGTATGGATGAGTAGACTCTTGTGGATGATCCTTACTATAATACTTGAAGATGTTTGGGTCGGCATCAACCACATGGACCTAAATTTCATGAATGTATTTAATGCATTGATGTATAATGGAGGGGACACACTCCATGTCTCTTATCCAAGGCACTCCTAACAATATGTTGTATATTATTTCACCTTCCAAGATATAGAATAATATGGGCATAGTATTTTGTCCAAGTTTAACTGGTAGGATTATCATGCCCACAGTGGAGTATAAAGCAACATTAAATGCTTTCAAGGTGAAATTGGATCTTGCAATGTGTGAAGATGGGATGTTGAGATGTTTCAGTGTGGTTGTAGTAATGATTTTTATTGTGGAACATGTGTCAACCAACACTCGCTTATAGGGGATCCTATTGATACATGCAATGATGTGCAAAGGAGAGTTTGGTGAATCGATAGACCTAGGTTTGATATCCTGAGTTAGAAAGGATATAATAGGATCTTTATATATTTGTATGTATTCCACAAAATTGGTGAAAGCATCCAAATCATGGGGTTGCAGTTTGATAGAATTTAAAACCTCAATGAGATTTTCCTGATGCTTAGAGGATCTTTGTATTAAATCTCTCATGGTCATATTGGTTGATGACATATGTGAACTTCGCATAGGTCTACTCTGGATTACTACCACTTCTTGTATGGGAGTTGTAGGTGGTGAAGAGGGAGTGTAGAATTCCCTACTAGGCCTCTTTGTAGGTTGATTATATTTAATTTGGGCTTGGATTCGATGTTTGCTAACCGAATAGTCCACTTGATCACATGAATAAGCCATTAGTGTTCTCTTGGAAGAGGTACCTCATGCTTGCATGGAATAATGTTATCGAGGGTAATTAGGATCTTCCTCAGGTCTTCCTTTATAAGTGAGGCATGGTAGGGCAAAATTGACTCCCCCACTATGATGAGTATCATACTCGTCTAGGTTTTGGTACCTTGGGGAAGGGTTCTTTAAAAGCTTAAGATGATCATTTAACCCTACCCTAGTTATATAAGATCCTCTCCTAAAGTTTTCTATTTCTCTGGCTTGTGATTGAGATCAACTATACATAGTTGTCATAATGTGTTGACTAGGCAAACCTTGAAGGAACCCACACTAAAGAAAATTTTGACTTCCAAAAAATGTTTTAAGTGTTATATATCAAAATGATCAGTGCGACGAGCTGATCATAATGGTATAGGGCTCCAAAAATTAACTTTTGGGTCAAAATTTTGTATTTTTGGAATACCAAGACCCATGGGGAAATGCCCACTTTTGGGATTTTTTAGGAATTTTTGAAGCATGAAAAATTATGACTCAAAATTTATGTGAGGGGTGCAGAAGGAGCTAACTAAGACAAAAAAACAAATTTGACAAAAATTGGAGTTGTCTAGACTATTTTATGATTGTTTTAGTGTATATTTTCTCTATTTTCGGCTTTGAAAATAGAGTAATCATAAAACCAAAATAACTTTTTTGTTATAGCTCTGATTTACATGATTCTTGATCACTTGGATGCAGAATAAAAAATTAGATTATCCAAACAATAAAAAATAGTTAAAATAGATAACATGATTATCTCTTTTAAATTTTATAGATTCAAATACACAATCAATATAAACACACAAAAATACAAATGATTATCTCTTTTAAAGATTTAAATGTGAATTCCTAAACTGTTTGTTGTGTTTCAAAATGTTTTGCTTTGTAAAGAAAATAATTGGCATGTTTGATATTTTGTTGGATGATATACTCAAATTTTAAAGGATTTCACCTATATACTCGCACAAGTTAAATATGGTGATGAAATCCATTTCCAATGAGGTAGCATAGGTACTACCAACCCTCACCCAACACCCCGTACGCAATGATACACCCCTATGAAGAGGAATGCATGCTATTTTGCATGTTTAGGACAGTTCTTTGATCAGCCTTTGCCATGGATGGGTCCCGATGATACTCTTTCACATGAGCCAATCAAGTGGTAATTACATCCATTGTTGGTCTTGATCAACGAGTTGGATGTGAGAGACCACGTCGCTGATGTTAAAATAAAATGTGGTGTGTGGGGTTACTTTTAGAATATTGAAATAAAATAATACAACATTCAAATGATGATTCACTAAATGCATGAAAGTACATTTTATATTCAGAATCGTTAGTAGCATAAAAAGAAAACCACTGAAATTGATAACCTATATGAACTTAACCTTCTTTGGTAAGTTTCAAGCAGGCAAACCAAACAAAATCATATGAACTACTATTATTTTTACTATTTTCTTTGATATGATTAATACAAAATTTCAAAAATATGATATCTATCCTTCACATGCACAAAGTAGACAAGAAAATTTGAAATTTGAGCTAATTTTAACAGTATATATGCAAATTGAAAGGGGAGATACAAATCTCAAATATTAAGATTGCCATTGAAGAAGCGAAATTTACGACATCGCCTTAAGGGATATTTATTGCAATGTTAACAAGATTACAACATTAAAATGGAAATTGTGCATAAATATGTAATCTATTGAAATGAAGCAAAATGTGTAATAAAAGTGGTGGATTTCTCCTTGTATTTATTCATTCATGGCTTCAAATAGGATTACAATACATCCCACTTTGAGGACTTCATGATTTGATATATTTCAACATTACAATGATTCAAGGGATATAATCCCTTGCAAGACCTTAAGGTGTGTACTGATGTTCATCTCGCATTCCCACACTCGAGAGCTAGTCTTGGGCTTATCTTTCTTGTCATTTTAGGTCCTTCCTCCTATATAGTATACCTACACAAGGGATTGAAAAGGGGTTAATAGCACATGAATTTGTGGAAGGAAAACATAGAAAGCATGTATATAGTGTAGAAACCTAAAAAATTTCATGTCGATGGTGACTACTCATATGGACATGCTACAAGACCATATGGAAGATCTTGGATAGACTCCAAGATAAAGCAGTGGTTCTAACCACTCGATTTGGGCTCCTTGGCCTAATCAGTATGAACCACAACCCAGACCTATGATATATAGGTTGAACCATAGTTGAGACCTATAGTTTACAGTCTAGATCATGGTTGTAACCTATGATCTTAACTGAAGTTTAGTTGGCCTTCATCCAAGCCAAATCGGGTTGAACAACCATTTGTTCTAGAAGAAGGCAATTAGAGGACGAAAGATTCCAATCCAACTATCCTAACCATTCCTTCTTGATCTTAGCTTCTCCTTCAAGCCACCCCTATCCCTTGGGTAGTCCTATAAATACCCCTTCAAATTAAGGCAAATATATGAAGGAAGCATTAGAGATTAGAGTAGCGAAGCCCTATTGAATTGTGAACTCACTTGAGTGCACTAAGAGAGAGATTTTTTGCTATCACTTTGCCAACTCAACCATCATGACAATTGTGCCATGGATGCCCTAGGGATCTAGAGAGCCAATAAATGCTAATTCTAGCAAATAGATGCCCTATTTAATGATTCAATCACCAAACCTATCATAAGGACACCAAATACGACCCTTGAACATCAATTGGACAAGGAGGTCAAGCCCACTACCCTTGATTTTGAGGGCAAACTCACTTGAGTGCTAATCATGGATTTCAGCCATATTTTATAGTGCAGACCATGCATGAGTGTTGCAGTTTGCAACAGAGGTATCACCACCTTACTATTTTCATTTCTGTCCATCTAGTTAGATTAGATTAGTCATTTGCACGGTTTAGTTATAGTTTTAGAGGCTTTTGACTGATAGACTAGTGTTTTTACTAATTTGTTTCCATCATGGTAGATTAGACATTAATGACTTCTTTCCATATTATAATGCTTCATTTCTAGAAATTGATTCCATAGATTGATAGTTGTGCTCTTCATTTACGTATTTCCATCAATATTGATATTATTTGCATATGTTTAGCATAGTAGATGTATTTTCTTTATTTGATTTCATTATGCTATTTTCATGCTATTTGTCTTTAAAGGACTTCATCATGAGAGGATTCCTATTATTTTGACATTCTTGTGTTGTTTCTTAATCGTAGGAAACAGGTTTTATAAGGAGCTACAATCATTCATTTCCTTCCTCAACATGAAGAGGAGGGTTCACTCCACCCTAGAGTAGTTCGTGTTACCTTAAAGGCTTGATAGTGCATTTCATTCCTAAGTGGGATTGAAATAATTGTAATTATGTATCAAAATAGAGTATCCCTAAGAGGGACTTGTAATCATAAACTCATTGATTTTAATGGAATAGTAGAAGAATTTCTTCTAATTTACATGTGTTTCATCCATTTATGTATTTGAATATCAATTTTACTTGTTTATGCAATTACAACATTTTAGGTGCATGCATTTTTGGTTGTACAATAGGCAATCATGGTGGAACTCTGCAAAAATAACATCTGACTGTGTGTTCTTGGTTTTTATGACTTACAGGTACAGGCCGCAACTATCAGCTACTGGCCAAAAATTGAACCGTAGGTCCAACACATGGTTTACAGTGTATACTGTAGACCAAACCTGCAGTTTACACTTGACTACATAGAAAGTAGAAATTCGAGTGTAGATCAAATCAGGACCTGAGTTAGGCCCTATTTTCCACTCTTTGTTAAGTTTTTACTCTCTATATTTTTACAAAATGCTTATTTTGAAATGAAATTAGGAAAAGAAAACTAAGAGAAAGGAAATCAATCATGTCATAGTTCATTTCAATTTGTGTTTGTAGAAAGGCACTGTTAGGAACAATGGATCTCTGATTGTAATCTGTCCTAGAATCTAGTGTGCTTGATAGAATTTGTGTGTTTGGTTTACATGTTGAGGCCCAAGTAGTGGTTGTTACCATTTTAATGTGCATTGTCTCAAAGAGCATCTAGAATAGCTTGCATTTTTTGAATTTGAAACGTTCTTTCATTTGTATAGCATATAGAAAATGAGTATTAGTGCTATATGATGCATTTATCTTATGTACATTAAAACGAACCACACATACCACTTGGAACTTAAACGCTAGTGAGTTGGGCTTGAAATACAACCACTATTAGGGTTCAGTGATGGTGGGTGTCATTTCCATCCATTGGCCCAAATCCTACAAACCTTTATTATTAGACCAATACCGGATCCAAGAACCTTTCGTACCCTAGAAAATTTGCATGTATTCTCTTCGGAGGGTATAATGCTGATTGGGGGAAAAAGGGTGAGGATCTAGGAGGACCTGTGCTCCTTTTCTGGGTGTGGAAATTCATTACCACACATGGGGGATTTACGTGACTTGGAGTTCATAGCTAGGTTGTTGAGCTACGAGCATACATGTGAAAGCCATTAAACTAAGGATAAAATCCAACAACTTTTGCAAAACACGATAAAAGTTTCTAAACTAATACAACAAATCATTGAAATAAATCAAACAGTTTAGGTCTCAATTTTTAAAATGTAAAGGAGATAATCATATTTTTTACTTTGTATGCTTCTTTATTGCATAATTCATCAAGATAAGGCCCTCCTTAAGGCCACAATTCTCAATAAGAGAGGAAACCTCTCGAGTCTTGTATAGTCAATTCATCATGATAACTAGGCATGATAGAGCTCAATCATGAGCTAATAAGTTGGAGAGTTCATGGAGAGGCTTTGAATGCTTTTGGTTTTCTCCTAAGGCACTTTCAAACCTCGCATGCATCCTTGCTAGGTGTCGCACTCATCATGCATCAAAGGATCCAATCCTCCTAGTGTGACATTCTGAGAGTCATCGCGAGCTCCCTTCATCATGCATGGGGTTCACCATACATATCATGGGGTTTCCTCACCTACAGTGACACCCTATGTCATTAGGTCTCCGCCTAGGGAGATAGAAAGTTGTGGATCATACTCCACGAGTCAGTCCTATAGGGAATCTAATTTTCATGCAGCCCATGAGAGGCGACTACTCCAAGACCAATTGGAGGAGGCACACTTGTTGGAAATTTGAGTTAATTTGAGGTATTTTATGTTGTCATTTATGTCACATGGATCATTGGTGTCACATGGATCATATTTGGTTTTGGTGGTAAACGCACTTCATAGATAACCATCTATGATATTTTGGAGAGCATGGATATATATATATATATATAAGGTTTTTATGAAAACAAAGGTAGGCAAAATAAAAGGTTTTATTTAAAACCATGGTGGTCTTCTGTGGAAAGGGCTTTTCTTAAAATCCAAGGTGGAACTTTGTTTCATTGAAAAAGGACCTCCGGTGATTAAGATATTAAAGTTTAAAGTTTAAGTTTAAATTAATGGAGGACTGACCTATGTGCAATTAATGGAGGGTGGCATATATATGTAAAGGTTTCAATTTATTTTGGAAACTGGGCATATTATATATCGTCAAAAATACTATTTAGAGGGCTATTTGAATAACTTATTTAGAAGTAGAAATAAGGTGTGTATAAATAGATATTTCTGATTTTGCAAAGGGGTTCCAAAATTGAAGTTTGCCTTGTTCTTTTTTAAGAGGATTAATTATTTCATGAGGTGACAAGACATGCAATATTGTGATTTATTTTATTTTATGGTATAAGTGGTTTTGGGAGTGAAAAGGTTATGCAATGTTTTGATTTATTTTATTTTATGGTACAAGTGGTTTTAGGAGAGATAAGGAAGTTGTGAAATTAAAGGCCTTGGTGATGATTATTGAAAAGTGGAGTAATATTGATTATTTTGTGATCTACTAATCCTTCTGAAGAATAGCAAAAGAATTTTGTGATTGTGGCATATTTACAAAGAGTTTTTTTTTCATCTTCATAAAAGGTATGGGAATATTCTCCTATTGATTGTTTATGGTGGTTGATTTCTAAAATATCGTTCGAGGGAAAAGGATTGTTTGTGGTTTCCTTTTTGAAAGTGGTTGGTTGAATGCTTCAAGGTTTTATGAATTGAGAGTTGTGTCTAAACCTTATTTGATAAGCATAGTTGTTGAAGCCCATTGGTTGTGAAATAACTTGAGTTAGAAAAGAACATGAGTATCATTGTTATGTGAGATTTGTGGTTGAGTATTGTTAGAAACATTTGAGTTGGTTGATACATACTTGGACTAGGGTTGTGTGAGAAAGAGTTGTTCCTTGTGATGATTGGTTGAGTTGAGTTGATTGAGCCTAGTCAAGTGATGTGTGAAGTGATTGTTCAAGTTCTATGAAACAAACTATTCCATCATTCTATGTTGAGTTGATATTAAGGTTAGAACATATTGAGTCTCTAAGACTTGAATTGAGTTGAGGTTGATTTGAGTTGAGAGTGAGATTAGAACATATTGATTCTCTAACAATTCTCTTTATCCTTCTATGAGTTGATTTGAGTTGAGTTGAGATTGATTTGGATTGAGAGTGAGCTTAGAACATATTGAGTCTCTAACAATTCTCTTTATGCTTCTATGAGTTGATTTGAGATTGATTTGGGTTGAGAGTGAGATTAGAACATATTGAGTCTCTAAAAATTCTCTTTATGATTCTATGAAGTTAATTTGAGTTGAGATTGCCATTCATTGTTGAGTTCATTTTGAGTACTACTTGAGCATGATTGGTTGAGCCTTTGATAAGGCCTTTGGGATAGATTTGAGGATAATGTTTGGACAAGTTCTTTGTGAGCTTGCTAGAGTATATTTTGGCAAGTTCTTGGTGCACTTGCTAGAGAATATTTGGGCAAGTTCTTGATGAGCTTGCTAGCGTATATGTTGGCAATTTTGGGTTTGAGATCCTAGCTTCTTGTCTATGAGTTGTCATTGATGTCAAAAGGAAATGGCATTAATGTTAAGAGGATGTGTTGGCTTCAAAGGTGGAAGATTCCAAGAGAATATTTTTAAGAGAATCCGGAGAGATTCCATTGGCAAGGGTTTTTCATTAAAACCAAACCGGTTTTTATTAAAACCAAGTTGGATAGGGTTTTTATTAAAACCAAGTTAAATGGTTTTTATTAAAACCAATGGAGGTTCTCTTTATTATTTATTTAATTATTATTTAAAACCCTTCAAGGTTTTAATTAATTAATTATTTAATTAATTAAGGGAGAAATTATTTTTAATTTATTAAAAATACTTAAAGGTTTTTAAACCTTTTTTTATTCTTAATTTATTAAAATTATTTAAGGGTTTTTAAACCCTTTTTGAAAAGACTTTTGATTAATTTCGAAATGGTCTTTATTTTCGCCGACGTCAAGGTGTCTTCGAAGAGACTATTTATTCTCCAACTCCTAAGGTTGGAAGGCTAATTAATTCAAAATTCCTCGAATGCAATTTGCGGTGTTTGTGCTCTGTATTCGCTACGATCGAAGGAAGACTTAGAAGCACGTGCGGTTGAAAAGTCTTCGGGAGTTTTTTTGAGGGTGAAGTGGAGGGAAGTTCACTTGTGAACTTCGTAGTCCGCGTGGGCTAGTGGCGGCGAAGGCTGCTGTTGGGCGCTGCATTGGCGGAGGTCACCGTTTCGAGTCTCACGGGGGTGCTTTGCTAGAGTAACACACGTTTTTATTAAAACGTCTTTATGCCACGAAATTCGAAGTTTCTTGGACAGCGATTTATAAGGTGTGATTAAATTTTATGAGTTTTGGCTTTTGTGATTAGCATTGAATAAAAGCTTAGGAGAAATAAGGGCATATTTCTTTGGATGTATTTTTAAGATTATTCTTTGCTATGCTAAAATTAAAAATGGAGGTATAAGGTGTGAGTCTGTGATTGTTGATTTATTGGCATGTTATGGTGGTTGTGTTTAAAGAAGTGGAGCTAAAAGGTGTAATAAAGGAAGTTTATATTATTGCTCATTTCTTTTTATTCTAACCCTAACTTGGTTGGAAGTTTGAGAGTTGTGTGTGGTGACAGCTTGAAGGTTCAATTATCTTCTACTCCAATAAGTTTTTGGACAGGTTCCAGTGGGGACTTGTGAGCAGTTTTTGGACAGGTTCCGGTGGGGACTTGTGAGCAGTTTTTGGACAGGTTTCGATGGGGACTTGTGAGCAGATTTGGACAGGTCCTAGCAGAGGACTTGTGAGCTGAGTTTGATAGTTCTATCAGAGAACTTGAGGACAGAGGTGCATTGGTTCTATGAGAAGAACCCGAGGACAGATTTGGCAAGTCTTTGAGAAGGCTTGTATGCAGAGGATTGATTTGTTCAAGAGTTGGACAGATCTGACAGACAGAGGAAGACTTGTACTAGACCGACTGACTATGTTTGGTACAGAGTTGCTGAGCTGCTGTGGACGTGATCATAGAAGGCGAGAGGTCTCTTAGGCTAAGCATTGAGGACAGGAGGTCTTCGGTGGAAAGGAGTTCCACGTGCTGGCAAGAGGTAGAGGCAATTGATCTTCTGAGGGATCATTTCTAGAGTAGAGGGGAAGGTATCTCCTTTGGGCCGAGGCTCATAAACATTGTAATTGGGAAGGATTCCCAAAGAACTTTGAGATAACTTTTAGAGAAAAGTTTTTGTGGACGTAGCCCAACCATTTTGGGTGAACCACGTTAAAAATGGGTCTTCAATGTGTGATGCTTTCTGTCTTGATTAATGTTGTGTTGATGCCACTGCTATCTAAAGTTAAAATTATTAATTGGTTAAGTCTTATACTGTTCACCCCCCCTCTCAGTATAAGTCCATGTTCTTCAATTGGTATCAGAGCCGGTCTCTCCAGAAAGAGCCTAACAGCTTGGAGAAGGATCTATCAGAGGAACATACAGATTCAGAAAGAGATGAAGAGGTTGAGTTCGATCTCAAAGGTGAATTCTTCTTGGCTTTAAGAAAGCTTGAGAAATTCAGGGAAGAGAATTTTGTTCTCAAGCATCAATGTCAGGAAGAAGAGATAGCAAGATCAGAATTGTCTCAAAGTGTTATAGACTTCAAAATTCTAGCTGAAGAAGGGAAGAAGGTTGAACAGGTTCTGACAGAGGCTCTCAAAGGAAAGGAAGCTGATTGCGAGAAACTAGAAGAAGAGGTTATGTCTCTTAGAGTGAAGTTGGAACAGTTGGCTCTCAGACAGAATACTCCGTGTGAAAAGCAAAAGAAGGATTGTATCACCATTCATGAAACAGGGTCTTCGAGCAAGATCAATCTTCATCCTGAAGAGCGGTGGATTCCAGTTGGTCACAAGAAGAACAATCATCCAAGGCATCAAAACAGGTTACATAATACTTTCCATGGCTATTGTTTTTCTTGCAAGAAATTTGGTCACAAAGCTATGCATTGCAATAAGTCTTTGAATAGCCATAGTAAGGAAAATGTTAACTCTTTTGCACCTCTTATGAATAAAAATGTCATGTGTTACAAGTGCAAGAATTTTGGGCATATAGCAAGGATGTGCGGTTTGGATAGATCTAGCCTTGAGTTCACTAAAAAGAGAAATGAGATCAAATCTAAGTCAATGATAGTTCAAACTGCTTTTCATGCTCAAGACAAAGTAGAAAAATGGTATCTTGATAGTGGTTGTTCAAAACATATGACTGGTGAAAAGGAAAAGTTTTTGGTCTTAAAAGAAACAAACAGAGGAACAATCGGTTTTGGAGATAACAGGTCAGCTAAAATCTGTGGTAAAGGGACTCTTAGTTTGGATGGGAAATCCAAAACAGAAAATGTGCTTTATGTAGAAGGCCTAAGACATAATCTTCTAAGTGTGAGTCAACTTTGTGATCAAGGGCACATAGTATCTTTCTTTTCAGATAGATGTGAGATAAGTAAAGAAAAAAATGGAAAACTCATTGCTAGTGCTACAAGGACTCCAAACAATCTTTACATGCTAAGTGAGATAAAAAAGGAAAAGTGTTTTCTAACTCAAGAAGATGAGAGTTGGTTATGGCATAAAATATTGGGGCATTTGAGCTTTGATAATCTTGTCAATATTAGTAACAAGGAAGCAGTTAGAGACTTGCCCAAAATAAAAAGGCCCCATAACATCATTTGCGGTCCTTGTCAACATGGAAAACAGACCAAAACCAGTTTCAAATCAAAAGGGTATACTTCTTCAAAACCATTGGATCTTATTCATACTGATTTATGTGGCCCTACCGGAACTCGGAGCATTCAGGGAGAAAGCTACTTCATGTTGTTTATAGATGATTATTCTAGAATGACTTGGGTTACTTTTCTCAAAGAAAAATCTGAAGCTTTTGAAAAATTTAAAGCTTTCAAAGAAATGATTGAAAATGAGACCGACAAGAGAATCAAATGCTTAAGATCAGATAGAGGAGGAGAGTTCACTTCAAATGAATTTGTGGAATACTGTGAGCAACAAGGAATCAAAAGAGAATATTCAGGAGCAAGAACTCCTCAACAAAATGGAGTAGTTGAAAGGAAAAATAGAACTATTGAAAATATGGCTAGAGCTATGTTAAATGAGTCAAAACTTTCAGATGGTTTTTGGAAAGAGGCAGTCAGTACGGCAGTCTACATTATCACCGGGGCCCAACTTAGAGTCAATCATCATAAAACTCCTTATGAGTTGTGGAAAGGAAGACCAGCTACAGTAAAATACTTCAAAGTGTTTGGGAGTAAGTGCTTCATCCGAAGGGAAGATCAGAATTTGGGTAAGTTTGATCCTAGGTGTGATGAGGGAATCTTTCTTGGATATTCCAGCAGAAGCAAGGCCTACAGATGCTTCAACAAAAGAACTCATACAGTTGTAGAGAGCATAAATGTAACAGTTGATGAAAATACAGGGATAAGAGAACCAGTCAAGGAACTCAGTGATGAAATTTGTCAAGAAGAATTCAGAGAGGTTTCAGATGAAGAAGAGGAAAGACAACAACTGCTTCCCAAAACTCCTTCACGATATGTTCAGAAACATCATCCCAAAGATTTGATCATTGGTGATCCAAATAGCAGGAAAACAAGAAGAAGAGTCATTCCTTCACATGATTCTACAAATGTTTCATTATTATCTCAGATTGAGCCAAAATATTTCAGTGAAGCATGTGCAGATAAGTTTTGGGTAAAAGCAATGGATGAAGAGCTAAATCAAATAGAGAAAAGTGAAACTTGGGAATTGGTTCCAAGACCTAAGGACAAGAATGTCATTGGCACAAAATGGATATTCAAAAATAAACTCAATGAGGATGGAAATATTGTCAGAAACAAAGCTAGGTTAGTCTGCAAAGGTTATGCTCAAGTAGAAGGTGTTGATTTCGAAGAGACGTTTGCTCTTGTTGCTCGTCTTGAAGCTATCAGAATATTTTTGGCCCTTTCAAGCTTCAAATCATTCAAGGTATATCAAATGGATGTAAAGTCAGCTTTTCTAAATGGGGTGTTGGTAGAAGAAGTCTACATAGAACAGCCAGAAGGAGTGTCTCTCTCGAAACAGTCAGACTATGTGTGTAAACTAAAAAAGGCCTTGTATGGGTTAAAGCAAGCACCTAGGGCTTGGTACTCAAGACTTGATAGGTATCTTCATGAGCAAGGCTTCAGGAAAGGCGTGGCAGATAGCAATTTGTATATTAAGAATGAAAATGATGATATGTTGATTATGGTTGTCTATGTTGATGATATTATTTTTGGGGGAAATAATACTCAGATGTGCAAAGTTTTTGCTAACACCATGCAGAAGGAATTTGAGATGTCTATGATTGGAGAGCTGTCATTCTTTTTAGGTCTTCAGATTGCTCAATCAAAGGATGGTATATTTCTCTCTCAAGGAAAGTATATCAAAGAAATGTTGAAGAAATTTGGGATGATGGACAGCAAACCAGTGTGTACTCCAATGATTACAGGGTGCAAGATGAGTAAAGATGATGAATCTCCAGTGGCAGATCAGAGGTTGTACAGATCTATGATTGGTAGTTTATTATATATTACAACTACCAGACCAGATATCATGCAGGCAGTTGGGTTAGTAGCAAGATTTTAGGCAGCTCCAAAATATTCTCATGTTATAGCAGTTAAGAGGATATTCAGATATCTGAAGGGCACTATGGACTTTGGGCTTTGGTATCCCAAAGGTGATGATTTCACCCTCACAGCTTATACAGATGCAGATTGGGCAGGCAATATTGATGACAGGAAAAGCACTAGTGGTGGAGCATTCTTTCTAGGAAAGAGTTTGGTTTCTTGGCTAAGTAAGAAACAACCTTTAGTTTCCTTATCTACAACAGAGGCTGAATACATAGCAGCAGTGGTTGGGTGTACACGAGGTTTTATGGATGAAAACCACCTTGGAGGATTTCAAAGTCAAGCATGAACAACCCATCTCCATACTTTGTGATAATACAAGTGCCATAAGTATTTCCAAAAATCCGGTAATGCACTCAAGGACAAAGCATATTTCCATCAAGTATCACTTTCTAAGGGAGAAAGTGCAAGACAAGCAAGTCAAGGTAGAGTATGTGTCTACTAAAGAGCAGATTGCAGATATCTTCACCAAACCTCTTCCAAGAGATACGTTTGAGTATCTAAGGGAGAAATTGGGAGTTGTACTCCCACCCCAGAATTAATCACCTCATCGGGAGGTGGGGGAGGGACTAAGCTAAGAGGCTCATTCTTAGTCCCGAGCCCCAAAGGTGACCCTTTGCCATTGATGACAAAGGGGGAGAGATATGAGTAAGGGGGAGAGCTTCAAAGTGAAGAGGAAAGCCTCAAGACAGGGGGAGTTGTTTATGTTGAGTTTTTGTGTTGTTGAGAAGCATGGTTTGCCATCAATGACAAAGGGGGAGATTGTTGGCAATTTTGGGTTTGAGATCCTAGCTTCTTGTCTATGAGTTGTCATTGATGTCAAAAGGAAATGGCATTAATGTTAAGAGGATGTGTTGGCTTCAAAGGTGGAAGATTCCAAGAGAATATTTTTAAGAGAATCCGGAGAGATTCCATTGGCAAGGGTTTTTCATTAAAACCAAACCGGTTTTTATTAAAACCAAGTTGGATAGGGTTTTTATTAAAACCAAGTTAAATGGTTTTTATTAAAACCAATGGAGGTTCTCTTTATTATTTATTTAATTATTATTTAAAACCCTTCAAGGTTTTAATTAATTAATTATTTAATTAATTAAGGGAGAAATTATTTTTAATTTATTAAAAATACTTAAAGGTTTTTAAACCTTTTTTTATTCTTAATTTATTAAAATTATTTAAGGGTTTTTAAACCCTTTTTGAAAAGACTTTTGATTAATTTCGAAATGGTCTTTATTTTCGCCGACGTCAAGGTGTCTTCGAAGAGACTATTTATTCTCCAACTCCTAAGGTTGGAAGGCTAATTAATTCAAAATTCCCCAAATGCAATTTGCGGTGTTTGTGCTCTGTATTCGCTGCGATCGAAGGAAGACTTAGAAGCACGTGCGGTTGAAAAGTCTTCGAGAGTTTTTTTCGAGGGTGAAGTGGAGGGAAGTTCACTTGTGAACTTCGTAGCCCATGTGGGCTAGTGGCAGCGAAGGCTACTTTTGGGCGCTGCATTGGCGGAGGTCACCGTTTCGAGTCTCGCGGGGGTGCTTTGCTAGAGTAACACACGTTTTTATTAAAACGTCTTTATGCCACGAAATTCGGAGTTTCTTGGACAACGATTTATAAGGTGTGATTAAATTTTATGAGTTTTGGCTTTTGTGATTAGCATTGAATAAAATCTTAGGAGAAATAAGGGCATATTTCTTTGGATGTATTTTTAAGATTATTCTTTGCTATGCTAAAATTAAAAATGGAGGTATAAGGTGTGAGTCTGTGATTGTTGATTTATTGGCATGTTATGGTGGTTGTGTTTAAAGAAGTGGAGCTAAAAGGTGTAATAAAGGAAGTTTATATTATTGCTCATTTCTTTTTATTCTAACCCTAACTTGGTTGGAAGTTTGAGAGTTGTGTGTGGTGACAACTTGAAGGTTCAATTATCTTCTACTCCAATAAGTTTTTGGATAGGTTCCAATGGGGACTTGTGAGCAATTTTTGGACAGGTTCCGGTGGGGACTTGTGAGCAGTTTTTGGATAGGTTCCGGTGGGGACTTGTGAGCAGATTTGGATAGGTCCTAGCAGAGGACTTGTGAGCTGAGTTTGATAGTTCTATCAGAGAACTTGAGGACAGAGGTGCATTGGTTCTATGAGAAGAACCTGAGGACAGATTTGGCAAGTCTTTGAGAAGGCTTGTATGCAGAGGATTGATTTGTTCAAGAGTTGGACAGATCTGATAGACGAGAGGAAGACTTGTACTAGACCGATCGACTATGTTTGGTACGAGTTGCTGAGCTACTGTGGACGTGATCATAGAAGGCGAGAGGTCTCTTAGGCTAAGCATTGAGGACAGGAGGTCTTCGGTGGAAAGGAGTTCCACGTGTCGGCAAGAGGTAGAGGCAGTTGATCTTCTGAGGGATCATTTCTAGAGCAGAGGGGAAGGTATCTCCTTTGGGCCGAGGCTCATAAACATTGTAATTGGGAAGGATTCCCAAAGAACTTTGAGATAACTTTTAGAGAAAAGTTTTTGTGGACGTAGCCCAACCATTTTGGGTGAACCACGTTAAAAATGGGTCTTCAATGTGTGATGCTTTCTGTCTTGATTAATGTTGTGTTGATGCCACTGCTATCTAAAGTTAAAATTATTAATTGGTTAAGTCTTATACTGTTCACCCCCCCTCTCAGTATAAGTCCATGTTCTTCAAGTATATTTGACAAGTTATGTGTGAGCTTGTTAAACATGTTATATGTGAGCCTATTGAGGAGTTTCTTAGTGAGCCTATTGATAGAGCTTTGGAGGTGATAGAGTATAGAGGACAGAGTCTTAGTGGATATAGATCCAGCAGCTAGCATAGTTGAAGATAGATCTAAGTGAGGAGTCTTCAAGTGGAGAGATGTCCATGAGTTAGTGCAATAGAGAGACAGAGTCTTCTATAATATCACATAGCCAGAGTAGAAAGGGAAATATTTCTCCTATGGAAGATATCCACAAACTTGAGATTAGGTGATCAACATATCCTTTGGACATATATCCATAAACATTGTAATTGGGAGTGATTCCCAAAGGTATTGATTGAGAAAGTTTTAGTAAAATATTTTCTCCATGGAGTAGCCCACATTGGGTGAACCATGTAAATTGTGGTGTCTCTATTTATGTATGGTATTTTGTGTATTGCTTTGATTACTGCTATTGATATTGCTATCTATATACAACATAATATTGAATTGGAAGAAAAAGTAAAAAGTGGTCTTATACTGTTCACCCCCCATCTTGGTATAAGCTTGTGTTATTCAATTGGTATTAGAGCGGGTTCCTTGAAAAAGACTAACAGCTTGAGGGTATATTCTACAAGAACACAAATGGCTTCACATAATGGATTATCTACAAATAAGGCTCCATTATTTGATGGTAATAATTATGCTTTATGGAGCATGAGAATGAAGAACTACTTGATATCACAAGGATATGAGGTATGGCAGATGGTTGAAAAAGAGTATAAGGTTGAAGGTGATCCCGAGGAAGATAAGACTACCAGAAAATTGGTTGAGATCAATGCAAGAGCAATTAATTGTATTTTGAGTGGGCTACGTGAGATAGATTTTGTAAAGGTCATGGTATGTACTTCAGCTAATGAGATGTGGACCAAGTTGAGGAATACTTATGAAGGAGATTCCAAGGTAAATTTGGAAAAACTATAAACTCATAGAAAAATATTTAAGGAATTTAAAATGGAATATTTTGAAGATATTGCAAAGTTCTTAATTTTATTTGATGAGATTACTAACACTATGAGAGGCCTAGGTTTTGAGATGAAATAATCAGAAGTTACTCAAAATGTTTTGAGATCACTTCCCATGAAATATGATGCAAAGGTTTCAGCAATAGAAGAAACAATGGATATCAACAAGTTAACAATGGAATAATTGCAAGGTACTCTCACAACTTATGATATGAGGGTAAGTAAGCATCAAGATCCAATAAAAGAGATTGCATTCAAGGCTTCAGAAAAAGAGAAAGGAAAATTTTTAGAAATAGATAGATTTTTAGAAAATTATGAGGAAGCTAACTTCATCAAAAAGAATAAGGACTCAAGGAATTTTAGAGATATAAGTAAATCCAGGTGCTACAAGTGTGGTGATATTGGTCACTCTACATACAAGTGTCGACATGAAGAAAAATAGTGATGATGAAAAATAGGGTCACAGAAGAAAAGAATATGGAAAGCATAAGCATGACAAAGATGATAGATTCAAGCAAAACAAGTATGAGAAGAATAAATTTTTTTGTAACGCAAAGAAATCTTACTACATTGTAGAAGCAAGTGATAGTTTAGATTACAATGATAAATATCAGTCATATGAAGATGAATGTACATTATTTGGAATAAGTGAATAAAAGTAAGAACACCTATTCCTAGGTATTGAAGTTAAAGAAGATGATGTGCCTATTGAAGAAATACATGAAGAGCTTACCATAGCCATTGAGCAAGCAAATAGGTACAAAAAAGGTCTAAGGATACTAAAATGCTTCATATGTGGAGATTTTGGGCATATAGATTATGATTGCACATACTAAAACAATTACAACAAGGAAAGTGTATTTGAAAAAGAAAGCAACAGTTCTAGTGACAATTCCAACAATAGTGAAAACAAAGAAGTCTCATTTTTGGTAATAGAAAAGGAAGGGGATGAGCCAAGTAAAAAAAATAAGAAATTAAAAGGTTAAAAGAAGAATACAGGAATCTTGAAAATAATATTCGAATAGATGTCAAAATCAGAGATGAACTACTACAAACAATCATTAATATCAAAGAAGAGCTTCAAAATGCAAAAAGGATAAAAGATAATATGAATGAAGAACTAAGGGTAACCACGACAAGACATGATACATTAGATGAAAATATTCAAAAAGGAGTGGATCCTTATTTTAAGGCTGTATCTTACTTCCAATAAAAATCACACTCAAAAGGAAAGGAAGTTCTAAAATATGAAAGAAAGGAAGCACCTAAGATTTGTGAGGAAAGTTCCAAAGTTCATATGGCTCCAAATATTCAGTTTGGTTCTTGTTTTGAGATAGGTGAATCAATCTCATAGGGAAAAGAAATTCTTGAAGACAAAGGCAAGGAAGAGGTTTTAGATGATACAAAGAAGGTTAAAGAATGCAATGCACAAGTTGAAGATGATCATATGGATAATGTTCAAGAAAGGTATGAGGAACCAAGGCATGAACAAAGGGCTTTTCAAGGATATTGCTTTTATTGTAATGGATTTGGACACAGGGTTGTACACTGCAGGGTTTATGAATCAATGAAGTTTGATTTTTCTAGAAGAAACTTAAAGGGAAGAAGGTATGATTTTTAGGTACATTGCTTCTCATGCAACAAGATTGGTCATAAAGATATTCAATGCAAAGGAAATGAGCAACATGGTTTTGGTTTTAGAGCTACACAATTCAGAAGTCATGGTTATAATGGTAATGAAATAAAGCTTCACAATACAAGGTTCAGGAAAGGAATGGATATGGAAATTATTTTAAGAATAATTTCAAGACATGGGCACCAGCCAAAGGCTAAAATATCAAGTGTTTTAATTTCAATAACTTTGGGCATAGTGCAAGATGGTGTAGGACTCAATTCCAAACAGGTTCAAGGAAAGAAGGTCAAAAAGGTTCAAGACAAGAAGATCAAGTAATTCATCAAGAGAAGGATATCAGAAAAGCATGGAAGGAAGTTGATAGATGAAAAAATCAATGTAATATGGGAGTAAAGGTACTCCCACCCCAAAATTAATCACCTCAAGAGAGAATGTGGTGAGAGGGATATGCTTAAGAGTCATATTTTTTAGCTCCATAGGTGTCCCTTTTGCCATTAATGTCAAAGGGGGAGAGATTTGAGTTAGGGGGATCAGGCTCCAAAGAGAGTATTGAGTTAGGAGGAGCAACCTCCAAAGAGAGTATTGAGTTAGGGGGAGCAATATCCATAGAGAGTATTGAGTCAAGGGGAGCAACTTTGATTCTCAGATATGGTTTTTGTAGTGATTGTGGTGTTTTCATTAGAGGTGTTGCCATAAATGAAAAAGGGGGAGATTTTTTGAAATTTGAGTCAATTTGAGGCATTTTATGTTGTCATTGATGTCACATGGATCATTTATATCACATGGATCATATTTGGTTTTGGTGGTAAAATCACTTCATAGATAATCATCTATGATATTTTGGAGAGCATGGATATATATATAGGGTTTTTATGAAAACCAAGGTAGGCAAAATAAAAGGTTTTATTTAAAACCATTGTGGGCTTATGTGGAAAGGGCTTTTCTTAAAAGCCAAGGTGGAACTTTGTTTCATCGAAAAAGGACCTCCGGTGATGAAGATATTAAAGTTTAAAGTTTAAGTTTAAATTAATGGAGGGTCGACCTATGTGCAATTAATGGAGGGTGGCATATATATATATATATATGTAAACGATTCAATTTATTTTGGAAAGTAGGCATATTATTATTATTATTATTTTTTGAATTTACATGGTGGAATCGGTAGCCGCCATGAATCCGGGTAGGCTGTCCAGATTTTTATGGCCGCCACAGTATTTTGTGTTGTCCGCCCTAGAAGCCGCCACATAGATCTTCGTGCAGTCTGCCCCTATAACCACCATGCCACAATCATTTTAAACCTTTTACATCGCTGAAAGCACCAGGAAAGGGACAAGCGTTCAGTTTGACAAGGCCTGAGATTTGAACCTTGGACCTCTACCTCCCTTATGGGGTTTGGATGAACCAATTGGTCTACACATCAGACCTCAAAAAGTAGGCATATTATATATTGTCGAAAAACTTATTTCGAGGACTATTTGAGTAACTTATTTAGAAGGAGAAATAATGTGTGTGTAAAGAGATATTTATGATTTTGCAAAGGGGTTCCAAAAGTGAAGTTTACCTTGTTCTTTTTCAAAAGGATTAATTCTTTCATGAGGTGACAAGGTATGCAATATTGTGATTTATTTTATTTTATGGTATAAGTGGTTTTAGGAGTGAAAAGGTTATGCAATGTTTTGATTTATTTTATTTTATGGTACAAGTGGTTTTAGGAGAGATACAAAAGTTGTGCAATTAAAGGCCTTGGTGATGATTATTGAAAAGTGGAGTAAAGTTGATTATTTTGTGATCTACTAACCCTTGTGAATATTGGCAAAAGAATTTTGTGATTGTGGCAGATTTACAAAGAGGTTTTTTTTTCATCTTCATAAAAGGCATGGGCATATTCTCCTATTGATTTTTTATGGTGGTTGATTTCTAAAATATCATTGGAGGGAAAATTATTGTTTGTGGTTTCCTTTTTGAAAGTGGTTGGTTGAATGCTTCAAGGTTTTTTGAATTGAGATTTGTGTCTAAACCTTGTTTGATAAGCATAGTTGTTGAAGCCCATTGGTTGTGAAAGAACTTGAGTTAGAAAATAACATGAGTATCATTGTTATGTGATATTTGTGGTTGAGCATTGTTAAAAACATTTGAGTTGGTTGATACATACTTGGACTAGGGTTGTGTGAGAAAGAGTTGTTCCTTGTGATGATTGGTTGAGTTGAGCTGATTGAGCCTAGTCAAGTGATGTGTGAAGTGATTGTTCAAGTTCTATGAAACAAACTATTCCATCATTCTATGTTGAGTTGAGATTAAGGTTAGAACATATTGAGTCTCTAAAAATTCTCTTTATGGTTCTATAAGACTTGAATTAAGTTGAGGTTGATTTGAGTTGAGAGTGAGATTAGAACATATTGAGTCTCTAACAATTCTCTTTATGCTTCTATGAGTTGATTTGAGTTGATTTGAGATTGATTTAGGTTGAGAGTGAGTTTAGAACATATTGAGTCTCTAACAATTATCTTTATGCTTCTATGAGTTGAGTTGATATTGATTTGGGTTGAGAGTGATATTAGAACATATTGAGTCTCTAACAATCATCTTTATGCTTCTATGAAGTTAATTTAGTTTGATATTGCCATTCATTTTTTAGTTCATTTTGAGTACTACTTGATCACGATTGATTGAGCCTTTGAGAAGGCCTTTGGGACATATTTGAGGATAGTTTTTAGACAAGTTCTTCGTGAGCTTGCTAGAGCAGATTTGGGCAAGTTCTTGGTGATATTACTAGCACATATTTGACAAGTTTTATGTGAGATTGTTAAGAAGGTTATGTGTGAGCCTATTGAGTAGGTTTTTAGTGAGCCTATTGATAGATCTTTGGATGTGATATATTACATAGGATAGAGTCTCACTGGATAGCGATATAGCAACAAACATAGTTAAAGATAGATATGATTGATGAGTCTTCAAGTGGAGAGAGGTGCACCAGTTAGTGCAACAGAAAGACAATGTCTTCTAGAAGATCACATAGCCAGAGCATAAGGTGAAAGATTTCTCCTATGGAAGAGATCCACGAAATTGAGATTAGGGTATCAACATCTCCTTTGGACAAAGATCCATAAATATTGTAATTGGGAGTGATTCCTAAAGATATTGATTGAGAAAGTTTTAGTAAAATATTTTCTTTGTGGAGTAGCCCACATTGGGTGAACCACGTAAATTGTGGTGTCTCTATTGTGTATGGTATTTTGTGTATTGATTTGATTACTACTATTGATATTGATATCTATACAACATAATATTGAATTGGAAGAAAAAGTAAAAAGTGGTCTTACACTGTTCACCCCCCCTCTTAGTATAAGCTTGTGTTCTTCAGCACTGTCAGTGTAAGAACCTAGAGCGTGAGTCCATAGAAAGAAAGAGAGCACATCAACAAAGGTTTGATGAGATCCAACGATGTGAAGAGAGGATTTACCAACAAAAATCACATGAAGAATAATCATGTGAGGTAATTCCTTAAAGGAAGATCATACCTGGAATGCTTAGGCAACAAGTCAACGTGATGCACCCAGTGCATCGTCAAGAGTTACCACTTAAGCAAGTAGATAGCCATTCTGCTAGATGGATGGAAATGCCTAGAGCTATTGAATAGTGATAGAAATATATATTTAAGGATTCCATGCACAAGCGTGAGTTTGAAAGTAGTCAAGTCTGACAGGTGAGAAGTGTCAATGCTCAAAAATCATCACAATCCTTTGGGCATAAACAGTCTATTCCATCATATAAGGAACCTATGATTACTTTCCATAAATAGGAAGTCAAACCTATCCCTGTTAGGTAATATTATCCTCCATTGCATATCATAGTGAGAATACAAAAGATTGCGTATAAGTGAGTGTTTGTGGATATAGGATCATTGATCAATATCATCACCACATTAGTGATCAAACATCTCAAAATTCCACCATCCCACATCAAGGAAAAAATGCTAATGTTGCAAGCCTTTAACGATGTGGAATCCCCTAAAGTAGGCACAATAGTCCTCCCCATCAATATGGGATAGAATATTATTCCTACATTGTGCTATTTTTTAGAGGGATCAAGACAGTATAATCTATTTCTTGGAAGACCATGGATAAGAGCCATGGAGTGTGTGCCATCAATAGTGCATCAGTGCATTAAGGATACCTATGGAAGTGAAGTTCATATAGTTGAGGTGGACCTAGATCCCTTTAAGTATTATAAACCTGATGATCATCTGCAAGAACCTCGTGAGACACCCATGCATCTGCAAGTTAAATTGGATGAGTCTATCCAAAGTTCAAATGTAGCCTCATAGATGGTGGTGGAGTTGCCATCCCCACTGCTATCACCTGTGGATTCACCTGTTGTAATCACAATGACACTGAGAGGGGGGGTGAATCAGTGTGTTCTTTAAAAACTTCTAAAACAATTAGATTATAAAACCAGCAGCAGTTTAAAGCAGATAAAAGAGATACTAAATGCATCAAGAAAACATCACACATAACACAACATTTTAACGAGGTTCACCAATGTGGCTACTCCTCAAAAATACTGCTTGGACTACCATCCAAATCCAGTCAATGCAAAGCTACAACTTTACATAATCCTTTACCAACACCAACTGGAAGGAGCACCAACCCCTTAACTTTATCTACTTCAATAGAATGGAGCACCAACTCCTATTTTACCAGCACCTACTGGAAAGAGGCACCAACCCCTTAATTTTCCAGCACCAACTGGACAAATTGTTTACCAGCACCAATTGGAAAGAGGCACCAATCCCTTAATTTTCCAGCACCAACTGGACTTCAATATTGAATAAAAAATGTTTGGCATATACCTTTGTTATTGCAAGACTCTAACTGGTTTACATCACCTTTGCAATATCTGTGCACTCTGCTCTCTCTTGCACAATCACTTCACATAGTTTGTTGCACTGCTACAGCCATACTTTGCAATCAACTTTGCCCTTCACGCTTCTCTGCACACTCTGCTTTCTCTGTGCACACGCTTCGCACACTCTGTGTCATTTCACA
Organism: Wollemia nobilis; assembly: GCA_028583015.1. NCBI lineage: Eukaryota > Viridiplantae > Streptophyta > Pinopsida > Araucariales > Araucariaceae > Wollemia > Wollemia nobilis. Next base: position 9,159,739 of record JAQPPZ010016917.1, on the reverse strand, counting down.
TTCTGCTCTCTGCTCAACACGAACTTCACTTTCACAAACACTATGCTCGCATTCGCACTTTGTCTTTTCACCCACTTGTTCAAACTCGAAGTACCCTTGCTTTTATAGAAGAAGTTTTAGGAACAAACCCTAAAAGAACGTCTGTTGAGAAACCCTAGAATTTGTCAGCTGCCAAACCCTAAAATCCGTCGGCCCAGATTTAACTTTGTCAGCCTCAAACACTTCTTCCACCTTCGTCACTTTCCTGTAGCTTATTGTCGCGAAATAGTAACATGTCGGCCCTTTTAATTTAATTTAATATTTTAATTTAAATTTTAAATAAAATAAAATTTAAACTAAATATTTAAAATTAAATATATTCATCATCGGGGCATATTTTTCAACGAAACGAAGAGCCAACTTGGGTTTTAAGAAAAACCCATTTCAAATCTGTTATCCATGGTTTTAAATAAATTTTTTTATTTTGACTGCCTTGGTTTTCACAAAAAACCTTTAAAATTTAAACTAAATATTTAAAATTAAATATCTTTATCACCGGGGCATCTTTTTCAACGAAACGAAGAGCCAACTTGGGTTTTAAGAAAAACCCATTTCAAATATATTATCCATGGTTTTAAATAAAACTTTTTATTTTGACTGCCTTGGTTTTCACAAAAACAACCTTTTCGCTTCTTGACATCTCAGGTTCTGAAGACTTCTTCTCATTCTGAATTATGTTTTCTATTTCTATGCATCTATCATTTAAGGACTCATGATCTGACTAACTTTTGAACTTTATCCTCTACATCTGAGTGACTTCTGAACTGCCTGTCCATTCCATCATTAGATCTAACTGACTGTATTGACAACAATGACAATCCTCCTGCAACACCTTGCTCAACACTGAACTCCTATCCATTGTACTTTGGCTGCACCTTGCTATTCAATAAACTCTTGTCCATTGCATCAATAAATCAGTCTGACTATGTTGACAACAATGACAATACTATTTGCTACACTTTGCTCAACATCACCTACTACCCCTGCACTCTTGGCACCACTTAGCAGGGAGGGATTGATGAATGCCCTTACAAATTTTCTCATAGCCACTTTGAATGTATCATTAGAGGATCTTCACACTCCTATAAAGGAGGAAGAACCTAGCATGGGCATGGATGCACCTGAGTGTATCACACCCTATTCATCTATCATGTCATCATATAGTTCTCATGAGGACGATGGTGAATATGAAGATATTATAGAGGCCATAATTACGATGCTACCCACCCTAGAGTCCATTGAGGATCTATGTCAACTTTCCATCCAGTATACACCTACGGATCCTATCCTGGAGATATCGTATGAGTATGATGAAGGTTCAGTTATCATGACTGAAATAGGGAAACCTTAGTATGTTGATGAATTAACTACAACACATGTAGTTGTGGAGTCTTCTCACAAGTTTGTGGGAATGGTTGACATTAGGAAATAATATCAAGTGATTCTTAATCACATAGAGCCAGATATGGGGTAATCTAGTGGTGTGTCCACATTGCTAGGGCAATAATATTTGAAATTAGTCACTCCTGACTCATTTCTCATGGCACCATCTCAAGAGAATGAACAAGTAGGTTCCTCACATCAGATTGGGGGAACCAAAACTGACACATTTCAACACAACAAAGTGAAACAATAGCTTGAGATGAGTCATAGGCATGAGCATGTGGATATAATTGACAAATTGTGTCATCAAGAAGCTTCCACATAAACTCAAGCAAAGGAAATAGGTGATTTGAAATTACCTAATGGATCCATAGCATCCACTTTTATGTTTCCTTCATATGAAAAAGGTATTTTGAATGAGTCATTGGAAATACACATTAATTCTTTGTCAGTATTACGATCCATTTTAAGCCATCTGGAATGGATGGAGCATCAAATGGATGAGCAATATAAGGCATTTCATTTTATCAAGAACCAGCTTGAAATCTTGGAATTACAAAAGCAACCCTTTTTTGAGGCTGAATCACTTCCTATGCAAGTACAGGAAAAGCCTCAGCAAAAGCAAAATCCCATGCGACCAACCCAACCATTGGATTCTCAAAGCAAACCAATGCGAGGCAAGAGCCCAAAACAATCGTAGCATAGTGGGATTCCATTTAAAGAGTCTATGTCTAACATCTTTTAGAAGCTACAGGAGGCTAAGGTCATAACCTTGCCTAATGTAATCCCTTTAAACCTAAGTAGAGTTAAACCTATGGGTTACAGGGAGCATCGCTATTGTCTTTATCACTGAATGAAGGGTTATGGTATTCAAGATTATCATGAATTTAAGAGTCTAGTGCAAAATATTATGGATAAGGGGGTTTATCATGTAGATGGTTCTCTCATAGTTCCCCAACATGTCGAAGTGGAGGTCACACCTCCTCAAGAGTGATTACGGAGTCATCAGTCACCTTGTAAGCCCAATAGGCTAGTGCAACGAGTAGTTTTATTTCATATGACCAATCTAACTTTATTTCAAAAGTTACATGAGGCACAAACATTCACATTACCCGAAGGTAAGCATAAGGTATTCGAGACTGGGTCACCTAATGGGGGTCCCTTTTGTGCGTATCATTGAGGGCATGGACACGACATTAGGGGTTGCCAGTCATTTAAGAGGGTCATCCAAGACCTATTATAATGGGGTGAGATCCATGAGGATGGTTCTCTCATTCACCTATGCCAAAGCATAGGTACATCGATGAGGTTCGATCTTCATCTGGGGAGTTTATTTCTATCACTATTCCTAAAAAAGCTGATTACTTTTCATTAAATAGCATGCATGCTGGGGGTCTTCAAGGTAGCATACATTTTTCACCAGCCACACCAAATTTGATACAACAAAATGAGGAATCTAGAGGTATTGCACCTCCCTCACCATCGTCGAATGGCACACTCACTTGGGATATATAGGGCAACATACCCTTGAAAAAAGACTCCAAAGGTTCTTAAGAATCATTTGGTCAAGAAAAATATCCAAAGGCATCAGTAAACATTTGGTAAATCCCAAAAAGGCTCCAAGGGTTCCCAAACTGGCTTGGTCATGTCAGTCAAAATCTTTGAGGGTTTGCTAAAAAACCATTCGATCAATCCCAAAAAGGCACCAAGGATTTCTGAAAAATCACATGGTCAACCCAAAAAGCTCCAAGGGTTTGCTTTAAAACTTCTCGGTCATCCAAAAAGGCTCCAAACATGCTCACAAGTAGTTTGGTCAAGAAAAAAGCTCCAAATGTGTCTGTAAGCCCTTTTGTAAAACCTAAAAGCTCTGAGGGTTTTCTTAAAACCGCTTGGTCATCCTAAAAATTTCCAAGGGTTCTTAAGAATCGCTTGGTCAAGCAAAAGCTCCAATGGCATGTACTCGCCATTTGGTCAAAAATGAGGCTCAAAAACTCATAAAAATTAAAAAATTAATAAAAACAAAAAAAAAATTGGTAAAGCATAAAATCCAAACAACATTTGCTTCTGCATTTTGCATATTCATTTTCATTCATACATGCATTCGCTGCATTACATTACATATAGGCATTCGTCATCCGTTGCATTTCATAATAGAATGGTTTGTGTTTTTCATTCTTACAAACGACACTATGTTTGTGTCCGAATCATGCACCTTTGCATTTATCATAATTCGTTGCATACATACACAACATTTGTTGCTATAAGATACTTAAGTATCCATAAGTTTTACGGTCACTCAGCCATACTTAGTGGGTCTCTTAGGTGCCATAGAAAGCTTGCTTTATTTTTGTAGACGAGGTAAGTAGTTGGGATAGTGCTTGACATATCAGGTTCTCGTAACTAAGCAAAACATATAAAATCTTTCTAATATAAGAGAGGATGAAAGCTGCGAAAGCGGTCTTAGGTTTCTAGAGATATGGGTTTTATTACCTACTTGTCTTGCAAATAGTTCTATCTAGAGTGGTGAACCTTGGAAAAAGGACAAGAATTTCCCCTACTCGTACATAGATACATAGTTTAAATCTCAGATTAAAATTCAAAGTTCAAAGTTCAAAGTTTACAATTCAAATTTCAAATCTTAAAATGATATAGTGAATCAAAAGCACTATACAAATCCCTTTCTCAAAAAAAAAAATGGGAATAAACAGTGATTTTTATCACTCAAAGCAAAAAGTGAAAAATAATTATTTTTATTAGTACATATGAGCGAGTATCAAAAAATGGGGTGAGAACTTGAATCCCTGGATTGTTCAACATTCAAAAGCCATAGAGTGAACCCCAATTGTAGCAATGGGTTGAAAGAGTCCCACTTGCTCCCAGAGTAGTAGTTCTATTGGATGATCCCTAACCACAACAATGGGTTGAAAGAGTCCTACTTGCGCTTAGAAGGGTAGTCCTAATCAATTTGTAAGATAAGCTAGCTCTAGGTGCCTAGGTTTGTCTAGCATTATAGTCCAATCAAATTTGAAATAAGGATGATACGAACATATGAGGAACCCAATCTCACATATGGGTTGAAAGATTCCCGACTGACATCTAGGGTATGCCTATGATCTATCTAAAAATACTCACATGCACACACAAGGATAATGAATAGTTGGGTCTTTCACGGCAAAAGCCTCATCCAATAGAAGCCTTGTATAGTTAGTATGTGACATTTGAGAAGTCGACTAGGGTGTTTGAGTCTCATGGAAAACCTCAAAAACAATTCTCTAATAACAGAAACGTACCAAATATCGCAAGTCATCCAAAAATAAATCATGTCAATCACAAAAAATTCAAAGTATCAAATTTAGGATACATCATTACAAGTAAACACAAAGTTTACAGGATATAGGATAGATACCGGATGGATATCAAAAACGATATTTAGACGACCACTGACTATATCATGCATATCTAAAAATGCAAAATAAATATCAAGTGACATATGATATCACCCATTTCATATCATTGCATCTCATATATAGGTGTTTAATTGAGTAAATTCTTGTAATGAGGATTTACAATTACATTTATGATTGTTATACATTTCGTGGTGTCATCCATTAGATTGAGAAACACATATCACATTCATTCCTTATATTTTAAGTGATTAAGGAATACAGGTTTATTTACATAAAATCATTACCATGTAAATAATGCATTACATCCATTACATCAGCATATCAAAACACAATCATAAATTAAATGCATGCAACAAAAGCAAAATCAAATATGCATTTAAAGAAAAACATTGCATCCATATGCATTCATCATCAAATCGCACATCTAAGCATCTAGATCACTGTATACCATCATCATAAAGTAAATAGCTATCTAGTGCATGTCATCCATACATCACATCATATAGCATAAAATTAACATAAGCATTGCATACATGTGCATAAAATAAACATAAAAATAAAACATATAAACAAGTGCACATCATGAGCCATAAATTATCAAATCATATATATATGTGTCTCAAAGTATATCAAGAGTACAAAAATACTCATAGTCTACAATCGTGTAGGTCCTTGACCTTACACAAAAAATGATACATATAAAAAATGTAACTGTGATCTGATAAGAGCCCTAACTCTGGCCTGCTCCACCTGAACTGGAGCTCTAACTACCTCCCTCAACCCTGTGACCTGGAGCTTGCTCTACAGTCAAATTTGGTGCCTGCTATGCACCTTGCTAAAGGCCCTATGTACCACCTATCCCGAAGAGGCCTAGCACATGAGATATTGGTATGTCTAGGTGGCTAGAACTATGACTAGAGGTCACACCCATCTCTCTATGGCTCCTGTGAGAGCTGCCACCATGTGTGTTGGAGGACCTGTGTGTCCTCTATGATCTATGCGTTCACTAGCTGGAGATCATCGTAGACTATCCTAAAGTCCTAAACCTGGTCCTTTGAGACCTAGTAGCATGTCTATCCTTAGGTACCTCCAAGCCTCGCAGTATGAGGTATCCCTTCAACTAGGAGATGCAATATGCCCTCTAATTACATAGGTCATTTCCCTCCTCTATGAGGGAAGTGAGTCACATGACCTCTGCTAAAATATCCTCACCTCATAGAAATGTAATTGAAGGAACAATTGGAGGTCCCATGATCGCCTGAGAGGGTGGAGGAGCCCTCATATATACCCTGAGCAGATCCCTCTCTGTCATTGCCTCACCCTGTCGTGCCTTTGCCAAGTCGCATGTGCTAGTGAGATCTCTTACCTAGGCCTCTGCTACCATGGCCCGTGCTATCAGGCTAGTAATATTTTTCTCTACCTAAGTCAGTATGTGATCTTTATCGGTTAGCTATGCCCTTAGAGTGGCAATAGTGGTGTATCGCTCCATCTATTGTGTAACATATCTACTAAGCTAACTCTACAAGTTAGTAACCTAGGCCAGGAGAAACCCCTCTACACTATTAGGAGGGACCTCACCATCCTTTGGAGCCTCCTCATCTAGGTCAACCATAGAAGCCTCCTCGATGATGGCCTTTATGCCCCATATGCTCTTTATCTACTGGTGCACCCTACGCCCATAAGGATCCACCTCTACCTCTACCTAGTCTGGAACTCTACCTAGAGACCCCAATCCATGCCACTAGAGCATGGAACATCATCCATCATATGTTGGGGTGGTAGAAGCCCTATCAACCCTAGAATATTGAAAGTCATCTGGCTCATCTCCTAGAGTTTGAGGTCAAATCCATGGTATATCCCACTCTAAATCCAAACATCGATACACAAATGGGATCTCTGGGATATCCTACACTATGCCAAACTAATGCAAGATGTGATATTAGAACTGATACTCTCTAATATAGAACTTTCGGCTGAGTAGCCACCTATCTCGGTGAGCCTGTTGAAGCCACTCACCTACCTCAACCCATGCTAGGCAATCCATGTATGACTGACACTCAATATCATTCAGGATGAGTGTTGTAAACTAGGTAATATAATGCTGGGTGTCACCAGCATGGGTCCTACTCTCGAACCCCTCTCCTTACGAGGCCAAAAGGCAGCATAGCATTGGTGGTCATCATCAATATCTGAGATGTGTAGTGATAGCTCTCCAGGATGCTCTATCTTGATTTGCTACCAGTCCCAAATTTGAAGTAGTAGGCTCGAGCTGATGCCCTGACAACCAAGTCAATAATATGATAAAGCTCTCTATATAACTGGCATAGCAGGGTGCTCCCGAGGCTAGTCATAGTGGTTGATTCGATGAGCTCAGAATTAATATTTGGATAATGGCCAGGAGGTTCTAGGGAATCCTCATGCCTGAGGAGTCTGGAAGAACAAATTGCAGCACTAGGTGCATAAAGATAGCCCATCGCATAGAGAAGATGTTCTTCCCCTGCTAGTATCCGATGTGGACTTGTCCATGATCGATATTGCACTAAGCCTCCTAGCTCCAGTCATCGAAAATAACATCAAAAAAAGGCTCCTTAGCCCTAGAAGTAGAAGATATAATGGCCCAACCATCAATGGGGATCATGAATATCCTATAAATTTCCTCCAATGTCACAATTATTTCACCTATAGGCAGGTGAAATGTGTTGGTCCGTGCATTCCAAAGATCGAGACAATGTAGTCAAGTAAGCCTGATCCACCCTAATCGTGGGTAGATCTAGGATGTAGCCAAATCTTATGGCTCCAAACCATATACACTCTCCAGTGGTAAGCTATCCATAGAGAGTCTTAAGGATGTCGGGCTCGCGAGCTCTAGAGGTCAACCTCTGAAATAAAAGCATAGTATAAGGAAAAATGACCTAAAAAGTGACAAAACATCTAAAAACTGATAAAAATACAAAAACATGTCATTAGGCAGTCATAAAAATAAAAAATGTCACTTAGACTAGTAAAAAATGCATTAATTAACATTAATTACCTATAAAACCATAGGAAAATTAAAAAAATTGATAAAAATTTCTAAAGTCCGTGAATCGTGGGTCAACCCTACGGTTCACATGCAGTCAAAAATTGACCATTGGGATTTTAAATGCGGACTGCAACTGGCAGCTATGGTCCCCAATTGGTCAATTGGGAACTATAGCTGGCACCTACGGTCTCTAGCTGAGACCCTACCAGGGTCATTTCCTCGGCTAAAAAAAACAAAAAAATAATAAAAATAAAATCTACACTAACCTAATCTAACATGAGGTTCATCACAAACAATTTAATTAGGTTCAATTAGCTCATTTCTTAATGAGGTTACTTTTACTGGTAATGAATGCGAGGTCTTGATTTTGAATTACCTTGCCCTTACTATGGCCTCGACTGGATGAAGCTTGCCCATGGTCTACCATCGTGCGGTGTGTAAGGTGTGGGTGTAAAATTTGGTAGGGTTTCAGGTTAGGTTTAAGTTGTCACTATATAGAGCTCTCTAGTTGTCAATCGCTATTAAGGAATAATGAAACAAATTTGAAAATTGAACATTTTATAAGCTTTTCTTATTTTGCGTGGACCATAGCTGACACATGCGGTCCTAGAATTAGGGTTTTTTGATTGCAGGCCCTAGTCATGGTTTCCAAAATTGCAAAAGGGAACCACAGACCCTAGCCACGGTTTGTAATTAGTAGCAAATTTGGTCAAATCCCATCATGGGAAGGTTTAAAATGACAAATTAATGACTCTTAATGGATCAAAATTCAATAAAATAAATAAAATTTTGTAAATTTTGTGATGTTCAAGCACCAAGATCAATTCAAAAATTCAAAATTAACCAACAAAAAAATCAAATAATTCAAAAACCAAATGTGCTTCGTATTCAGTAATTTACCCTATACACTTTTTGATTGCAGCGACTTGTGATCCATGTAATTTGACAAGATGAGTAAATTACCATAAGGAAATTTGGGGTAAAATTTTCATCGTAGACTTGACATGCTTCTTTTCAATCCCTAAAAAGGCCTTCAAGGCTGGACCTCTCCACGAGAACGAGGCATTTCGTGTCATGTCTCCTATGACATATTTTCAGCAAATCATCGATAACTTGATTCAACACAAAACTAATTGGATTTGTATAATTTCTATTCCCTAAGATGACTATTGTAGCCCGACTACTCCATGGGATAGAAATGTGTAATCACTATTAATAATTGGAATCAAAAGCTGCACTAGGCCTAGCCAAGGCATTAATAGGCTCAAATCTAAATTTTTTCATATCATCCATGGTGGTCAAGCGACATCGTCACTTTAATAATTTTCATTACCCTAATTGACTCGTCACTTGAGGGGTAGTCATAATATCAAATCATAATCAAAATCAACAGAAGATCCCGAAGATCGTAGATCCCTTGATCTTGTCAAAATTGTGTTTGTCCCTACGAATAATTGTCAACAACTATCATAAGCTTACCCCTTTTCTTGGGATAAATATCAAACATGATAATTTATTTGTATCTCTTCTCCTTTCGACTATATAGGCCTAACTCCTATTGTAGCATCAAACGCTACCTAAATGACTGATGGTGAGTGCAAGTTTTTCAAATATAAGCCTTTCACCCACTTAGAAGTAATGATTCTAATATGTGTGTCCTTTTATTGGACAAGAGGCATCTAATGTTAATCTAACTAATGATCATCATAGAACCTTTGGTATCATTTTAGGAGGTCTATTTTTTCTCAGCATTGTTTGATCTCACAATGAATCTCAAAAGGGGTATCTATAGACACCTAAAACGTGTCATGTTGATGACGACTACTCATATGGACATGCTACAAGACCATATGAAAGATCTTGGATAGAATCCAAGATAAAGCAGTGGTTCTAACCACTCAATTTGGGCTTCTTGGCCTAATCACTTTAAACCCTAGCCTAGACCTCTAGTCTACAGGCTGAACCATGGTTGATACCTGTGGTTTACAGTCTAGATCATAGTTGTAACCTGTGGTCTTAACTAAAGTTCAGTTGGCCTTCATCCAAACAAAATCGGGTTGAACGATAATTTGTTCTAGAAGAAGGTAGTTAGAGGATGGAAGCTTCCAATCCAACTGTCCTAACCACCCCTTCTTGATATTGGCTTCTCCATGAAGCCACCCCTAGCCCTTGGGTAGTCCTATAAGTACCCCTTCGAATTAGGGCAAATATATGAAGCAAGCATTGGAGATTAGAGCAGCGAAGCCCTATCGAATTGTGAACTCACTTGAGTGCACTAAGAGAGAGATTTTTTGCTATCACTTTGCCAACTCAACCATCATGACAATTGTGCCATGGATGCCCTAGGGAGCTAGAGAGCCAAGAAATGCTAATTTGGGTAAACAGAGGCCCTATTCAACGATTCAACCACCAAACCTGTCAAAAGGACACCGAAGGTGGCCCTTGAACATAAATTGAACAAGGAGGTCAAGCCCATTACCCTTGATTTTGAGGGTAAACTCACTTGGGTGCTAACCGTGGCTTTCAACCATGGTTTACAGTGTAGATCATGCATGAGTCCTGTGGTTTACAACAAAGGTATCACCACCTTACTATTTTCATTTATGTCCATCTAGTTAGATTAGATTAGTCATTTGCATGGTTTAGTTATAGTTTTAGAGACTTTTGACTGATAGACTAGTGTTTTTACTAATTTGTTTCCATCATGGTAGATTAGACATTAATGACGTATTTTCGTGTTATAATGCTTAATTTCCAGAAATTTATTCCATAGATTGATATTTGTGCTCTTCATTTACGTATTTCCATAAATATTGATATTATTTACATATGTTTAGCATAGTAGACGCATTTTCTTGATTTTATGTCATTATGCTATTTTCATGCTATTTGTCTTTAAAGGGCCTCATCATGAGAGGCTTCCTGTGGTTTTGAAATTCTTTTGTTGTTTCTTGATCGTATGAAATAGGTTTTATAAGGAGCTAAAATCATTCATTTCCTTCCTCAACATGAAGAAGAGGGTTCACTCCACCCTAGAGCAGTTTGTGTTACCTTAAAGGCTTGATAGTGTATTTCATCCCTGAGTGGGATTGAAATAATTGTAATTGCGTATCAAAATAGAGTATCCCTAAGAGGGACTTACTTGTAATCAGAAAATCATTGATTTTAATAGAATAGTAGAAGCATTTCTTGTAATTTCCATGTGTTTCGTCCATTTATGTGTTTGAATATCAATTTTACTTGTTTATGCAATCACAACATTTTGGGTGCATGCCTTTTTGGTCGTACATATAGAAACACCAAAACTTAGTCCTAATAAACCAAAATGCTTCAAAATTATTCCTAACTATATTATTGAATAAATAACATGATTTTGTAAATATATGAGCATGAATGAAAGGGAAATTGTTAGCAAAATTTGTGACTGTCCCTGGGTGATCCAGACAGACCTGCAATCACAAAACTTCTAATTACCCTATCAAAACAACTCCAAATCTCACCAAAATTTAACCATAGGCTAATATAAAAATTTATAGAATTTATGTGGTGGAATTAGATCAATATTATCTACTATTTTCTAACCATCCCTAAAGGTGCATCTAGTTGCTACTAATTGTCCCCAGGTGGGACGGTTACAAATTGGCTTAGAATTTACCACCAATCCTAATGGGATCTAGTTCAAAACTGGTCTAAAGGTTGTATTGGTATATGGGGCTAAATTTATCTTCAATTTGGCCAACTTGGAATGGATTGGATCGGTTTATAATCCCCTTAAAGCACCTTCATATGAAGAGGGTTTCAAGGCCAAAGTGAGGGTAAATTGAGGTTGCAAAATGTGAGGGTAGAATTGGGTAGCACTTCGTTGTTAAAATGCTTCAACTCTTCTCTTTTAAAATGGGTGAATACACCTCTTTTTATAGCCTAAATAGGGCATCTAGGGCAAAGGGGTAAGTCTTGGCATGCGAGGTAAGTGCCACCACTTGTTAAAACCCTTACCATGATTGGGTAGAAGAGGTTACCCATTTGGGGCCTCTAATTTGGAGTTCATAGTCTTTATGATAGTCTCCCAATCAATTTCTAGTGATTGGACAGGGAATATGATAGTAATTGATTACCATTTCTCTTCCCCTTTGAATTTTGGGGTAAGTTTTTAGGGACTGTTCCACCCAGGGATGGTTTTATATGGTCATCCCTAGGTGGGAAGATCACCATCTGTGACTATCCCTTGGTGGGACGGTCATAATGATATGACCCTAAACCTCCGAAAACTACTAGGAACCATACCAAAAGTGCTATGGAGCTCTATATTACCCTAAAGGACTGCCCAATGGGACCATATGATATCGATAAGAGTGGCACATGTGATGCATTAATAGTCTTATCTGATTTACATGATTTTAGTGTCTACATATTCATACTATGTCATTTGAAATCCTATAAAATCTTTTTAAACATTCGCTATGCTTGAGAATTAAGGTCATGCAACATCATCACTGACTCTATTTGTCACATACATCTTCTCAATCACACTTGATTTTTTCATTCGCTGCATCAACTCATGATTTGTTACATTTATCTCATGTGCATCTTGTACACCTCAGTCAGTTTGTACACCACCTATTTTATTATTTTATGTTTTGGTCATTGGTCAGTACACTTCTTTATTTATTTTCTATTAACCATGATAAGTAATATGGTATCCATGCAAGGTGGAGTGACCTCCATATTTCTACATTCTTGCATCTTGTATGTATGTAGGTTATCACATATAACCTCTACACATCATCATTCAAACATACTCATGTTTATTTTGGTTCATCATACCTAGCACACATCATTCATATGAGATACATTTCACTACATGTATACATTACATACATGAAAAATAACACACATTGTATGTAGATGCAACACAAAACCATCATGTGCACCCTTCACATGGCTTGAAATTGTGCAATCATCACTTCTAAAATTAGGATCATATTTGGCCTAAATTTTCACCTAAAAAAATCATCTCCAAAATTTCTAAAACTTTCCCCATTAGATTTAGCTCAAAAAGAGATTTCCAATGGTATACGTTTTGTCCAATTTTGACATCGTTTGGTCCCCCAAATTGCCAAAATGCTGCACATGGGTCAAACAATCCAGGTTCATGGGTCGTCCTGCGAACTCTAGTCTAGTTCATAGGCCATCGTACAAAATCAAGTGCATTTCGTAGGCCACCCTCATGACACCATTTTCACATTTCCTTCATTCCTACATTTTCTTCTTCTTCTTCCATCATCATTTGTCAATATCCACATTTTATCACCATTTTCTTCTATCAATCGACTCATCACCACATTTCATTTGTATCATTGTTGATTCCTCATTTGAGGGGGTATTCATATACAAATCCACTTTGCATGCAACCAAACAATCAAACATCCAAATCATGGATATCACATCTATCTATAAGTTTTTTGCTAAATATTATCTAAAGATAAAACTCATCCCAAATCAGACATTTGTTAAGTCACGAGAGCAATGCATAATATAAGGGATGTCTTGCTTGCATTCATGTATATCAACAATGATTACATACTGAATGTTACACTTGATTCATCCATGTCACTCAAATCAAATGTCTTGACATGTGTCATAAAGTACTCATCAATAAATCAAAAGCAAAAATTTGAATAGGCATTTGTTCTACTCATATTTGGACCATCTTGCATTGGTATCAAAAGCAAAGCAATCATAAGTTTCCCTCACAAAAAACCAAGTACGATATTTCAAATATTGTACTAAATTTGTAAAACATCGGTTTCACCACCATATTCCATCTATGGCCATCCATATGTATCTCATCATTCACATTCACCCATTCTTCTCTTCATTTTCACTTTCCCTCTACTTATTCTAGTTCTTGATCAATGTTGTATAGTCATGCTTTGAGCGACTACATACCTTTGATTAGGATCATGTTCCTCATCTGGACATTATATCAATGTTGTATGGTCGTACTTCGAGCAACCACATACCTTTGATTGGATTCCATTCTCATCATCTCCTTCTTATCTCCTCCTCTTTCAAAATTTATATCAATGTTGTATGGTCATGCTTTGAGCGGATACATACCTTTGATTAGGATCCTTTTTGTAGTTTGGACTTTATATCAATGTTGTATGGTCACACTTTGAGTGGCTACATACCTTTGATTGGATTCCATTTTCCTCCTCTTCATCTTCTCCCTCCTTATTTTGGCTATCAATCAATATTGTATGGTCATGCTTTGAGTGACTACATACCTTTGATTTGATCCCATTCCTCCCTTTCCCTTTCTCCCCCATTTCAAAAATGCTTTGCTACATTTTACCATCATATTATTTTTACACTAAACTATGTTTCCATATAGTATAGTACAAAAGGGGTAAATTTAGATACCCAAAATTTGAAGAACACAAGATTATACTAAGAGGGGGTGAACAATATAATACCACTTTTTACCTTTATTTCCCAAAATATATATTATCCAATATAATCAATGGCAATATCAAAAGCAATAACCAAAGCAATGCATAAATCATCACATACAATAGAGACACCAATTTAATGTGGTTCACCCAATGTGGGCTATTCTATGAAGAAAATATTTCACTAATATTATCTCTATAAATATCTTGGGAATCCTTTCCATATTATAATGTTTATGGACCTCTGTCCAAAGGAGACACCAATACCCTAATCAAGTTCATGGATCTCTATCCATAAGAGAACTCCTTTCTCCTTAGCTCTGACTGGTAATATTCTAGAAGAACTATTGCCCCCACTCCTATGGCTAATGGATCTCTATCAACTGAAGACACCTATCCCCACTACCCTAGCTAATGGATATCTATCCACTAGAGACTATCATCCTCTATACTTTGTCACCTTCAAAGCTCTGTCTCAAATCTATACTAAACATAGTCCTTTGGTTTGGCAAAAATCTTCTTAATCTTAGTCTATGGTCTAGCACAAACCTATCCTTAAATATGAACCAAAATCTATCCTCAAATATCTGTCCTCAATATCTATCCTCTAATATACACTAAACTCAGTCCTTCGGTCTAGCACAAATTTATCCTCAATATATGTCCTCTGATATTGTACTAAACACAATCCTTCGATCTAGCACAGGTCTATGCTCAATCTCTATCCTCAAGCCTTAACTCAAAGCTTGAATTAATCTCAAATCAACTCTGCTGGACCTTCCCCAAAACTTAACTCAATGTTTGAACAAATCTATCAATCAAATCTACTCTCAAGTCTTCTCAAAGACCTATCTCAAAACTCGAAGCTTCCACAAAATCTCACACTAATTTGTCCTCAAGTACTCTCTAGAACTTGTCCAATCTGCTCAATAAGTCCTCACAAGAACTTATCCAAATATGCTCTCAATATGTATTGTAAGCTTCCACAAAATATTACCAAATCTATCCATAAGTGCTCTCTAGAACTTACCTCAAATCTGCTCAACAAGTCCACACTAGAACTTGTCCAATATCATAGAAACATAGAGATAATTGTTAGAGACTCAATATGCTCTATATTCATCACAATGTTTAATCACTTTCAATCACTCTCTTAGAAACATATAGAGAATTGTTAGAGACTCAATATGCTTCCCATTCACATCAATACTCAATCACTTTCAATCACTCTCTTAGAAACATATAGAAAATTATTAGAGATTCAATATGCTTCACATTCACCTCAATACTCAATAACTTTCAATCACTCCCTTAGAAACATATAGATAATTGTTAGAGACTCAATATGCTTCACATTCACTTTAATGCTCAATCACCTTCAATCACTCTTTTAGAAACAAATAGAGAATTGTTAGAGACTCAATATGCTTCACACTCACAAGAATCTCAATCACTTTCTCAACTCAATTCAGAATATAGAATAATTTTTTTTATGGAACTTGTACTATCATTTCAACACATCCACTTGACTAGGCTCAACCAACTCTACTCAACCAATCACTCAATGAAATAATCCTTTCTCACAAACTCTAGTCCAAGCATATAAACACTCACTCAAAACATTTCCAACAATGCTTATCAATCAATCTCACAAAACATTGATACTCATGTTCTTTTCAAACCCTAGTTCAAGTTATTCACTTAACCAATGACTTCAACAACAATTCTTACTAACCAATATCACATATAGATCAACAACTTAATAAGAAAATATAATTAAGTCCTTTTCACTCCAAACTTGTTTTTCCAAAAAAACCAACCAATCAACTCAACTATGGAAAAATGTGCCCATACCTTTTTCTTGATGATGAAGGAATCTAAAAAATTTGCGGCAACCACAAACACTTCTTTGCCAAGTTCAAATAATTTATAAGATGATAAAATCTCTCAAAAATACAATGTAAATATCAAAACATACATACACCTTAGCACTTCATCTTTAAGAAAACATCCATCAACATATACAGTTTTTTTTTTTACCAAATACACCATATAATCTCCCAATTAAAATAATATCCAACACCAAGAATAATGTCAATAAAATTACCTTCACAAAATAAATCAAGCAAGAAGTCCTCTCAAAATGTAACCAACACTTTAATCTTCAATAAACCAATATGTCATAAATAGTTTATTTAAAAATAAATCTAACTCCTTATTCCTTCAATTAACCAAAATGATGATTAATTTAAATACTTTTTATCTACCCGTTTTAACTCCCTAGGACCTCATATCAAAACCTTAGACAATACAAAAATTTATTAAAAAATTTATTACCTTTGCCTTGGTAATACTCGAACTCACAACGTTGCCTCTACCAACATCCTAGTCGCAGCTCCAACCACTGCACGAGCTAGGTGCTCATTTAGGGATTAAAGAGCACCATGTGCTCTATATGTCCCCCTAATGCGCCTAAGACAAAAATCATGCATCGCTTCCTTTGACACATCAAACCCAACACACCAAAAAGTTTCTATCGTGAATCGATCGCGGATAACTCCATGCACAAACACCTTAGCCATGGATCACTTATCACTAGGCCATGCTACCTAGGTGGATATGGGATATTAGCCCTCGATAATATTATCTGCTTTACTGGTGCTTAAGATAAGAATCTTGTCTTCTTCCTTGCACGAATTCTCACAACACATGCTTGCCTCTTTCACTTGTTTGAACGAAGGATAATTCAAATGCCACTAAGGCATATAGTTTATATACCATTTGCCACATTTTAAACTTGAACATTGGCGCATTTTTTTTTAAATAATTAATTTATAAATTATTTAAATTATTTAGAATTTAAATATTATAAATTAATATTTAACTCCCTTGGGTTTTATAACATGAATTTAAAAGCTTCCTTGGATTTTTATGAAAAACCTTTTATTTTTGCATCCATGGTTTTAATAAAAACCCTCTTGCTTATGCTTCCACATAATATTAAAAATATTATGAAGCTCCTTTTCCATTAACCTTTGCATTTGTTCCTTTTGAACTTTTGACATCAATGGTAGTTTATTCCTTGACATCAATGACAACTTTGTTCCTTGACATCGATGACAACTTTGACTCAAAATGTCCAACAATCTCCCATTTTTCATTAATGGCAACCCAAATTATTTTACCAAAAACATAACCTTTTCTTTGTCCTGATCCCCCTGGGACGTTGCTCCCCCTGGCTTAGTTCTCTATTCAAATCTCTTCTATTTACTCAAATACAAAATCTCTCCCCCTTACTCAAATATCTCCCCCTTTGACATCAATGGCAAAGGGTCACCTTTGGGGCTCGGGGCTAAGAATGAGTCTCTTAGCTTATCTCGTCCCCCACATCCTCTTGAGGTGGTTAATTCTGGGGTGGGAGTATTTATACTCCAAAAAAATATTGGTCTTTACCTTTATCCTCTTTTCTTATCATCTAATTATTCTAATTCCTTTTACTATTTTTTTCCATATTCATGTTCTTGTTCCTTTTCTTATTTCTATTCATATCCACATCCATATTCCTATTCTTGTTCATATTCATATCCATGTTCCTGTTATTTTTCTTGCTTGTTTCTAGAATGTCTGCTCTACACCACTTTGTTGTATGTCCATAATTATTGCTCTTGTAACACTTAATTTTATTATTCCTTGGAGGTGCAAACATCTTAGGATTTCTCCTAGTGAAGCCATATCCTTTTATTTCATGAACCCTGCAATTCATTGCCTTGTGACCAAACTGATTACATGAGTAGCAATACCCATGGAAAAGCTACCTATTTTTGAAATTTCCATTTTCCTGTCTTTCATGTATCCTTCACTATGAATCCATGTGCCCAAACATGTGACATGAAAAACATCTTCCATTGAATTTTTCTTGTCTTGACCTCATTGGTCTCTTAGTCTCTCTTAACCAATTCTGATTGTTCTTCCATATGTTTCTCCTTGGTGCATTTTTCCTATTCTTATTAAACTTCCTATTAGCCAACTCATCCTTAGATGTCTCACTCTCTATTTTACTTACTTATTTTGATGCTTCTTCTTCTTTGGTGCTTGAGCTTGAATCTCCTTTTTCTACTTCTTGTTTCCCTTGTTCTTCTTCAAAACTAAGTCATGTTTTGGTGACTAATGATCTTTGTGCATTGATAATATTGTCCAAAGTCTTTAAATTTTTCTCAACCTTATGTAGCTTGTCCTTGGAACTTTTTATTTCCAACCTTAGTGAAACTATCTCATGTTATAATCTTTCACACTCTAGATATTTTGTCTTTAACTTTTTGGCTATACCTTCTTCAATTTTTCATGCCTCTTCAACCTTGATTTTGAAGTTGGTGAGTTCCTATATAAACTTTGATTTTGCTTTATCATCTTCTTCAGCTTGAACCCTTAATACTGAATTCTCCATTTTTAATTATTTGATATCAACACTAAGTCTTAAATTCTTGCTCTTTTACATTTGATTTTTCTACCAGATATTTTTCAACTTTCCTTACCTTTTCAACCTTAACTTTCAAGTCAGAGAGATCTTGTAGAAGCTTTATCTTACATTTATCATCCTCTTGTATTTGAGCCCTTAATTCTAAGTTCTTCATTTTTAACTCAACTATTTCCTTAAGAGTGACTTCCTCCTTTTATCTTTCTAAGTTTTTCTATTTCCTTTGGTCTTCAATTTATTCTATTGTCCAAAGTAGAGTTTCTTCTTCATACCTATTTTGGTTGTCACTATTATACTTTTCTAAACCATCTTCATCTTCATCGCTATTAAAACCATTGTAATAACCTTCATCATGACCTAGTTATCCACAAACAAAATATTCTTCACCTTCTTGTGAACAATGAACTGCAAGGTGACCTATCTTCCTACATTTGGTATAGTACTTTATCAATCTGGTTAACTCTCCATTGCTTGATTCATCTCTTGAATCTATTACCATTATTCCTCCTAAAACAACAATATCAAATTCATCTTCTTTTTCTTTCATTGACCATGTGTGTTATTTTATTCTTGTGTCTCATGGTTCTGCATTTGCCTTTCTTTGCTATTTGTGTTCTTGTAAGATCTTCCTTCAAGATGTTAAAACTTTTTCGAAGGAACCAACTTTGATACCAATTGAAGAACACAAGCTTATACTGAGAGGGGGGTGAAAAGTATAAGATCACTTTTTACTTTTATTTTCTAAAAAATATTATCCAATATAATCAATGGCAATATCAATAGCAATAACCAAATCAATACATAAATCATCACACACAATATAGACACCAATTAACATGGTTCACCCAATGTGGGCTACTCCACGGAGAAAATATTTCACTAATATTTTCTTAATAAATATCTTGGTAATACTTTCCCTATTACAATATTTATGGACCTCTGTACAAATGAGACACCAATCCCTTAATCAAGTTTGTGGATCTCTATCCATAGGAGAACTCCTTTCTCCTTAGATCTGACTAGTAATATTTTAGAAGAACTATTGTCCCCACTACTCTAGCTAATGGATATCTATCCACTGAAGACACCTATCCTCACTACCCTGGATAATGGATCTCTATCCATTGGATACTACCATCCTCTATACTTTGTCACATTAAAATCTCTATCTCAAATTTGTACTAAACATAGTCCTTCGGTCTAGCATAAATTTTCTCAATCTCAGTCTCTAGTCTGGCACAAACCTATCCTCAAATCTACACCAAAATATATCTTTAAATCTCTATCCTCAATATCTATCATCTGATATACACTAAACTCAGTCCTTCGGTCTAGCACAAATCTATCCTCAATATTTGTCCTCTGATATTGCACTAAATACAGTCCTTCGGTCTAGCACAAGTATATCCTTAATGTCTGTCCTCAAGCCTTAACTCAAAGCTTGACTTAATATCAAATCAACTCTATTGGATCTACCCCAAACCTTAACTCAAGGTTTGAACAAATCAATCAATCAACTCTGCTCTCAAGTCTTCTCAAATACTTGTCTCAAATATGCCTTGTAAGCTTCCACAAAATCTCACACTAATATGTCCTCAAGTCCTCTCTAGAACTTGTCCAATATGCTCAATAAGTCATCACAATAAATTATCCAAATATGCTCTCAATATGTATTGTAAGCTTCCACAAAAGCTTACCAAATATGTCCACGAGTTCTCTCTAGAACTTACCTCAAATATGCTCAACAAGTCCACACTAGAACTTGTCCAATATCATAGAAACATAGAGAGAATTGTTAGAGACTCAATATGCTCTACATTCATCACAATGCTTAATCACTTTCAATCACTCTCTTAGAAACATATAGAGAATTGTTAGAGACTCAATATGCTTCACATTCACATCAATACTCAATCACTTTCAATAATTCTCTTAGAAACATATAGATAATTGTTATAGACTAAATATGTTTCACATTCACCTCAATACTCAATCACTTTCAATCACTCTCTTAGAAAAATATAGAGAATTTTTAGAGACTCAATATGCTTCACATTCACCTTAATACTCAATCACTTTCAATCACTCTTTTAGAAACATATAGAGAATTTTTAGAGACTCAATATGCTTCACACTCACAAGAATCTCAATCACTTTCTCAACTCAATTCAGAATATAGAATAATTTGTTTTATGAAACTTGTATTATCATTTCAACACATCCACTTTACTAGGCTCAACCAAATCTACTCAACCAATAGCTCAATGAAATAATCCTTGCTCACAAACCCTAGTCCAAGCATATAAATGATATTCTCACAATGACACTGAGAGGGGGGGGTGAATCAGTGTAACTATTTAAAACTTGAATCTGCAACTCTTAATACTTAAAAATGCAAGCTTAAAAACAGATATAGCAAGTATAACAAAAGAGCATCACACAACACAAGATTTAACGAGGTTCACCGATTTGGCTACTCCTCAAATAATGACTGTTTGGACTACAATCCAAATCCAGCCTTTGCAAGGATTCAATATTTACAAATAGTTTACCAACACCCACTGGAAGGAGCACCAACCCCTGATTTATCTGCAACAACAGATAGGAGCACCAACCCCTTATACCAAGCACCAACTTGGATTTTTATTTTGAATAATAGATTGACATAAAAATGTCTTCTCTTTTACAAGACCCTCTCTGGTCTATTGCTCATTCAAATCAATCTCATAGAAGCATAAGGAGAATTGTTAGAAACTCAATATCTTCTATGGATTTCTAAAACCTCTCTTTTAATTTTTCAAGAATAAAAACCAGGTTTCAGTTCTGTAGCTATTTTTCTTACAGCACACTTTCTATGCTTCTTACAGCACTCTACCCAACCTCACTTTTAGTTTTTCAAGATAAAACACGGTTGCAGTAACCTCACTTACTATGCCTTTTCGATTCTTTATACTTGGCTTTCTCGAATGGCTCTTTTCAAAACGGCTCTAATTTTCCCTCCAATTTTTCATGCATTCTCGGCTACGTTCAATCTATCACACCCTCTCTGACGCGCTCTGTCTTTTAGCCGCTTTCTTTCTGACTCATTCTGACAGTCTTCTCTGCTCATTCTGACAGCTTTTTCTGTGCAACCTGACAACCTTTTCTGCGTGTTTCGATGCTCTGTCATTCTTTTCTTTTATCCTTTATGAAACTGCCCTCTCGGCACCTTTACACTTTCCTATGGCATTCTTTTCAAATCAGAGTCAAACTTTCTCTTCTGCTCGCAACTTCTATTTCTGACACATGCAACCTCTGAGATGAATTCTCATTTATCGAGATTCTCGGTATATCTGCACTTTTGATAGCCTTGCAGCATCACGGCCCTGTAACAAAATTTCTTGTCTTTAATGCGCTGTTCTGCCACCTATAACTTTAGTTTTGACTCTAGCTAACTCTAACATAACTGGTTGCATGATTTTCTTCTGCACTTTCCCGACAACTGTCACTGTGTAAGCTTCTCGGCTTTTACCTGCGCAACTAAGACATGTCGCGATATCACGACATTTCTGCCCCTTTGACCTTTTCTTGACAGTTGACCACGAAAACCTGACCTGTCACGATATCGCGACGTTCTCCGCCTCCTAGTCCTTATCTCGGCATGCAACCGCGAAAACAGAACATGTCGCGAAATCGTGACGCATTTGCTGCCTCTAGCTCCTTTTTGTCTCCTACCCGCGAAAATGGGACATGTCACGAAATCATGACACTTTTTGCTTTCCTGCACTCTACTTCGCTTGCACCCGCGAAAATGGAACACGTCGCGAAATCGTGACACTTTTTGCTTTCCTGCACTCTACTTCGCTTGCACCCACGAAAATGGAACATGTCACGAAATCGTGACACTTTTTGCTTTCCTGCACTCTACTTCGCTTGCACCCGCGAAAATGGAACACGTCGCGAAATCGTGACACTTTTCGCTGCCGTACACTTTTCTCCGCATGCCTCAGCGAAATCGAAACATGTCACAAAATCGTGACGCTTTTTTGCCTTAGCGCTGTTCTTTGCCTTTCACCCATGAAAATGCAACATGTCACGAAATCGTGACATCTTTCGCATCCGTACAACTCTCTCTTCATGCACTAGCGAAATCAAGACATGTAGCGAAATCGCTACACCTTTTTCCCTTTGTAATTTCTTTAGCTGTAGCCTCCGAAAATCCAACATGTAGCGAAATCGCTACAACTTTTTCACTTGGCACTTCACCAAACTTGTCGCGAAATCGCGACACTTTTCATCCTTGGCACTTCTTCACCGAACTTGTCGCGAAATCGTGACACTTTTCATTGCCTGCGCCTTTACTCCAAACATGTCACGAAATCGTGATAGTTTTTCAACTTTGCTTCTTTCCTTCCAGCATGTCGCGAAATCGCGACAGTTTCTCCAGCTTTTTCTCTCTCCTCCGATATGTCGCGAAATCATGACATTTTTGGCTGCGCCTTCTCTCTCCTCAGTTTTGTCGCGAAATCATGACATTTTTGGCTGCACCTTCTCTCTCCTCAGTTTTGTCGTGAAATCATGACATTTTTGGCTGCACCTTCTCTCTCCTCGGTTTTGTCATGAAATCGTGACATTTTTGGCCCGTGCCTTCTCTCTCCTCAGTTTTGTCACGAAATCATGACATAAAACATGTCGCGATATCGCGACAGTTTTTACTTGTCTTTTTTTGCAAATTTTTGAATCTGGGCCACTTCTTTCTTCTTGGAAATTCACTGTACTTGTTCTGACTGACCTCTGAACTGCATCAACTGCATCAATCTGTCTGTGTTGACAACAATGACAATACTTTTGCAATACTTTTGCTGCACCTTGCTCAACAATCTCCCCCTTTGGAATTGTTGGCAACACATGTGCAATTTCAATTTCCTGTAGTAATTCTTCTCCCCCTTTGCCAATAATACCAAAGGGCTGCTACAGACTCCCCCTGAGTCTATGCACAACATTCTCAGGCATAAATAATTTAATGCTCCCCCTGAGAATGTGTTCCCCATAGCTAGTCAGTGCTTGGGTAGTGTGACTACTCCCAACTTACTCCGAAGGTACTCAAAAACTTCCTTGGGCAATGGTTTAGTGAATATATCTGCTACTTGCTCTGTAGTTGGAACAAACTCCAATTTGACCTCTCCTTCTGCAACTTTATCTTTCAAAAAATGATACCGGATCGCAATATGTTTGGTTCGAGAATGCAAAACTCGGGTTCTTTGATATGTTGATAGCACTAGTGTTATCACATTTAACTGAGATTGGCTCATTGAAGTGGATACCAAGATCTTTCAATGTCTGTCTCATCCATAATATCTGTGTATAGCATGTTGTTGCTGCAATGTATTTAGCCTCTGTTGTGGATAGAGAGACTGATTCTTGTTTCTTGCTGTGCCATGCTTCCAGATTATCTCTAAGATAAAATGCTCCTCCACTGGTACTTTTTCTATCATCAATACATCCTGCCCAATCTGCATCAAAATATGCAAAAAGAGTGAAGTCTTTTCCTTTTGGATACCATAGCCCATACTCCATAGTACCCTTGAGGTACCTAAAAATCCTTTTCACAACTGTCACATGAGTCTCTTTGGGACTAGCCTGAAATCTTGCAACCATGCAAACTGCCTGTAAGATATCCGGTCTGGTGGCTGTCAAATACAGCAGGCTCCCAATCATTGATCTGTACATTGTTTGATCAACATCTGGAGATTTGTCATCCTTGCTCAACTTGCAGCCTGTTGTCATGGGAGTGCTAATAGGCTTACTATCCTCCATTGTGAACTTTTTCAGCATTTCTTTCACATATTTGACTTGAGAAATAAAAATCCCCTTTTCAGTTTGATTAACTTGCAGTCCGAGGAAATATGAAAGCTCACCAATCATAGACATTTCAAATTCTTTCTGCATTTTATTTGCTATGTCTTTACATGACTCATCATTGCTGCTGCCAAATATTATATCATCTACATAGACAACAAGGACAATGAGATTGCCATTCTCAGTTTTGATATATAAATTGCTATCCACCATACCTTTCTTGAATCCTTGCTTAGTGAGATAGTTGTCCAATCTTGCATACCAAGCTCTAGGTGCTTGTTTCAAGCCATACAATGCTTTCTTCAGCTTGCAAACAAAGTTAGGATTATCACAGAGTTGAAAACCATCAGGCTGTTCAATATACACTTCTTCTTCAAGATTTCCATTTAGAAATGCTGATTTCACATCCATCTGATAAACTTTGAAATTCCTATGAACTGCTAAAGCCAAAAATAGTCTGATTGCTTCAAGTCTGGCCACTGGTGCAAAAGTTTCTTCAAAATCAATCCCTTCAACTTGAGCATATCCTTTATAGACCAATCTTGCTTTATTCCTTACAACCTGTCCGTCTTCATTCAGTTTGTTTCGAAATATCCATTTAGTACCGATTATGTTTTTATTTTCAGGCCTTGGTACTAATTCCCGGGTTTTGTTTTTCTCAATTTGATCTAGTTCTTCATTTACTGCCTCCATCCAGCTTTCATCTGTGCTTGCTTCAATAATATTTTTGGGCTCAATGCTGGATAACAGAGAGTAGTTGTTTACTACTCTTCTTCTTGTTTGAATACCAACTGTGGGGTCCCCAATAATCTGCTCTCTAGGATGATTTTTCTGCCAGCTGCCTGTTTTGAATTTCCTATTTTCTTCTATTTCTAAATCATCTGAATCTGATTTCTTGTTTCCTACCTTCATCAACCTTAACATCCGCACTCTCCACAATTTTCTTTAGTCTTTTGTTGTAGCATGTGTAGGCTTTGCTTTTTGTTGAGTAACCAAGAAAAATTCCTTCATCAGCTCTATCTTCAAACTTGCCAAGATTGTCTTTAGTTCGTTTAATGTAACACTTGCTGCCGAACACTTTGAAGTATTTTGTTGTAGCCTTTTTGCCAAACCATAGTTCATAAGGTGTTTTGCTTTCATGCGGCCTCAACATGCACCTATTCTGGATGTAAACTGTAGTATGAACTACCTCTTTCCAAAACCTGTCAGCAATTCTGCTCTCTGTCAACATGGTCCGTGCCATTTCCTGCATAGTTCTGTTCTTTCTTTCTACTACTCCATTCTACTGAGGTGTTCTTGCTGCCAAAAACTGTCTTCTAATCCCATGTTTTTCATAGTATTCTGCAAACTCATCTGAAATAAACTCTCCTCCTCTATCTGATCTTAAACATTTAATTCTTTTTCCCGATTGATTCTCAACAAGATTTTTGAAAGTTTTGAACATCTCAAAGGCTTCTGATTTAAGTTTCAAAAATAGTACCCATGTCATTCTGGAATAGTCATCTATACACAACATAAAATATTTGTATCCATTTATGCTTTCCGTTCTCATGGGTCCACATAAATCAGTGTGAATTAGTTCTAACGGCTTGCTTGTGAAGTACTCTTTTGCTTTGAAAGTGGCTCTGGTTTGCTTCCCCTTTTGGCATGAAGCACAAATGCTATTTGAAGGTTTGCCAATAGTGGGTATGTCTCTTACTGCCCTTTTTGAGCTGATTTTTACCAGATTGTCAAAGCTTATATGACCGAGTCTCTTGTGCCACAACCAATTTTCTTCTTCCTGTCCAACCAAGCAAGCTCCTTCTGAAGTCTCTGAGAGAGTATACATATTTCTAGAAGTTCTCAGTCCAGTAGCTATCAACTTCCCATTTTTTGTCTTTCTTACTTCATAGCCCTGCTTCTTGAAAATTACTTCATGACCTCTATCACAAATTTGACTTACACTCAGTAAGTTATGCTTCAGACCAACCACAAAAAGGACTTCTTTAGAGTTGATTTTTTCGTCACTTAACTTAACTGATCCTTTACCCACTATCTTGGCTCCATCATTGTTTCCAAATTTTACAGAACCACCTTCGTATGTCTGTAACTTATCAAACTTTTGTTTATCTCCTGTCATATGACTGGAGCATCCACTATCCAGAATCCATGGTGCAGATTTGTTCTAGGCTTTGAGAGCTATTTGAACGATCAAGGATTCCTTATCTTTCTTAGGTTGTTCCTTTTCTTTCCACTCTGATTTGACAGCAGATTTGGTCACTTGTTTTACCTTCTCCCTTTCATTGGCTTGTGCCTGTTTTTCGAGAAATTTTCTGTTTTGTTTCAATCCAGTTGGTTGATACTTTCTTCCCTGATATTTATTTCCTGCAAAAGAGCTACGACAATTTCTTGCAATATGTCCAAAGTTATGATAGTTATAACATTCTACAACATAATCTATCAAAGGTGAAAAAGCATTTCTACTAGTGAAATTCCTTTGTCCTACATTATATCTACAATTTGAAATTTTATGACCATATGCATTGCATTTAAAACAATAACCAGAAAAGGAACGAGTGTACCTGGGTAATGGTTTTTGCCATGTTGTAGTAGGAGCCATGGGTCTTCTTCTTCTTTGATATGTGACTTTGGTGAATCCATCATTGGCAGTACTCCTTTCATGCTTGGCCTTATGGTTTTCTTTTGCATGATACGGTTTTTCTTGATCAACCCTGATCTTATCTTTATTCTTTATTGGTTCTACAGTTATAGCCTTTGATTCCTTTGAGGATTCTCCTTCATCAAAGCCCAAACCAAATTTGATGCCTGTAGGCCTTTGGTTATTTAACATTTTATTCAGCTTCGTAGAACTGTCTTCAAATTTATGATGACAACTCAATTTTCGATTCATCTCTTCTAGCTGCATCCTTAATCCAACTATGTCTTCTTCTAGCTTATTGCACTCATCTATTTTCACGGTTAGTTGTACTTCAAAATCTTCAGACTTTTTCTTAAATTCTTTAGTCTGTACTTTCAAACTGATTATTAATTCGTTGGCATCCTCAAATTTTCTTGAAATCTTTTTATTCTTTTTCCTTTCTGTACTTAACTCTTCAAGTGCAGCAACCAACTCACCTTCCAGATCTACCACAGCCTCATCCTCTAATTTTTCATCACACTCCTAGGTTTCCTCTGTTCTTTCTTCTTCAAAAGCCATGAACAAGGCTTCACCAGTTTCTTCTTCAGAATCCTCACTAGAGCTATCTTTCGAAGAGTTAACATTCTTGGAAATGAAACTTTTCTTCTTGAAGTTCCTTTTTCTAAAATGTGGTTTCTTCTTCCAGTCACTTCTTTCTTGGTGTGTCCCTTCATCACTTTTGTTTTTCTCATTCATTGGGCATTTAGCTGCAAAGTGCCCGATGCCTCCACAGTTGAAACACTTGAACGGTAGCTTACCTCTATACTTTCCTTTTCCCTTTATTAGTTTCCTAACAAAGTTTGCTTCAGTTTCATCTGAAGATTCTTCTTCCTCAGATTCTTGTTTAGCTTTTATATTTTTTTGTGCTTGGAAAGCAGCTTCTCTGTCTGAGGGCTTAGTTTGTCCTATTCTCATTTCATATGCTGTTAAAGAACCATGCATTTCATCCATGCTAAAAGTATTTAAATCTTTAGCTTCTTCTATAGCAGAAACTTTAGCATCAAATCTTTTATGGAGAGTTCTTAGTACCTTTTTCACAACAATTGCATCTTCTATTTCCTCACCGAGTCCTCTAATCGCATTGATGATTCCATTTACTCTCAAGCATATAGGCCTCTATGTTCTCATCATCATTCATCTTTAATGCTTCGAACTGGGCTCGATGTGTTTGTAGCTTGGCTTCCTTGATCTTGCCATCTCCTTCATGAATGCTCTGCAGTTTGTCCCATATGTCTTTTGCCGATTTACAGCTCATGATCCTTATCAATTCACTGTCTACTAACCCACACATAATAGCATTCTTAGCTTTAGAGTTGTTCTCAAACTTTTTCTTCTCAGCCGCATCTGTTGGAGGAGCAGAGGGTATTGTGTATCCATTTTCAATAGATTCCCAAATGTCATATCCCAATGCACACAGATATGTCTGCATCCTGAGTCTCCAGAAAGAGTAATTTGTTCCATCGAACAAAGGAGCTTTGTTGGAAGAAAATCCTTCACCATCGGCCATTGTGTATCTTCCAAGATCACCTTAGCTGATTAAGCTTGTTTAGGTACCTTGCTCTGATACCAATTGATATTCTCACAATGACACTGAGAGGGGGGGGTGAATCAGTGTAACTATTTAAAACTTGAATCTGCAACTCTTAATACTTAAAAATGCAAGCTTAAAAATAGATATAGCAAGTATAACAAAAGAGCATCACACAACACAAGATTTAACGAGGTTCACCGATTTGGCTACTCCTCAAATAATGACTGTTTGGACTACAATCCAAATCCAGCCTTTGCAAGGATTCAATATTTACAAATAGTTTACCAACACCCACTAGAAGGAGCACCAACCCCTGATTTATCTGCAACAATAGATAGGAGCACCAACCCCTTATACCAAGCACCAACTTGGATTTTTATTTTGAATAATAGATTGACATAAAAATGTCTTCTCTTTTACAAGACCCTCTCTGGTCTATTGCTCATTCAAATCAATCTCATAGAAGCATAAGGAGAATTGTTAGAAACTCAATATCTTCTATGGCTTTCTAAAACCTCTCTTTTAATTTTTCAAGAATAAAAACCAGGTTTCAGTTCTGTAGCTATTTTTCTTACAGCACACTTTCTATGCTTCTTACAGCACTCTACCCAACCTCACTTTTAGTTTTTCAAGATAAAACACGGTTGCAGTAACCTCACTTACTGCGCCTTTTCGATTCTTTATACTTGGTTTACTCGAATGGCTCTTTTCAAAATGGCTCTAATTTTCCCTCCAATTTTTCATGCATTCTCGGCTACGTTCAATCTGTCACACCCTCTCTGATGCGCTCTGTCTTCTAGCCGCTTTCTTTCTGACTCATTCTGACAGTCTTCTCTGCTCATTCTGACAGCTTTTTCTATGCAACCTGACAACCTTTTCTGCGTGTTTCGATGCTCTGTCATTCTTTTCTTCTATCCTTTATGTAACTGCCCTCTCGACACCTTTACACTTTCCTATGGCACTCTTTTCAATTCTGAGTCAAACTTTCTCTTCTGCCCGCAACTTCCATTTCTGACACACGCAACCTCCGAGAGGATTTCTTGTTTATCGAGATTCTCGGTATATCTACACTTTTGACACCTTGCAGCATCACGGCCCTGTAACAGCCGTTCTTGTCTTTAATGCACTGTTCTACCACCTGTAGCTTTAGTTCTAACTCTAGTTAACTCTTACCTAACTGGCTGCATGATTTTCTTCTGCACTTACCCCGACAACTGTCACTGTGTAAGCTTCTCGGCTTTTACCTGCGCAACTAAGACATGTCGCGATATCGTGACATTTCTACCCCTTTGACCTTTTCTTGACAGTTGACCGTGAAAACCTGACCTGTCGCGATATCGTGACGTTCTCCGCCTCCTAGTCCTTATCTCGGCATGCAACCGCGAAAACAGAACATGTCACGAAATCGCGACGCATTTGCTGCCTCTAGCTCCTTTCTGTCTCCTACCCGCGAAAACGGGACATGTCGCGAAATCGTGACACTTTTTGCTTTCCTGCACTCTACTTCGCTTGCACCCATGAAAATGGAACATGTCACAAAATCGTGACACTTTTTGCTTTCCTGCACTCTACTTCGCTTGCACCCGCGAAAATGGAACACGTCACGAAATCGTGACACTTTTTGCTTTCCTACACTCTACTTCGCTTGCACCCACGAAAATGGAACACGTCACGAAATCATGACACTTTTCGCTGTCGTACACTTTTCTCCGCATGCCTCAGTGAAATCGAAACATGTCACAAAATCGTGACGCTTTTCTGCCTTAGCGCTGTTCTTTGCCTTTCGCCCGTGAAAATGCAACATGTCATGAAATCGTGACATCTTTCGCATCCGTACAACTCTCTCTTCATGCACTAGCGAAATCAAGACATGTAGCGAAATCGCTACACCTTTTTCCCTTTGCAATTTCTTTAGCTGCGGCCTTCGAAAATCCAACATGTAGCGAAATCGCTACAACTTTTTCACTTGGCACTTTCTTCACCGAAATCCAACATGTAGCGAAATCGCTACAACTTTTCATCCTTGGCACTTCTTCACCGAACTTGTCGTGAAATCGTGACACTTTTCATTGCCTGCGCCTTTACTCCAAACATGTCACGAAATCATGACAGTTTTTCAACTTTGCTTCTTTCCTTCTAGCATGTCATGAAATCGTGACAGTTTCTCTAGCTTTTTCTCTCTCCTCCGATATGTCATGAAATCATGACATTTTTGGCTGCACCTTCTCTCTCCTCAGTTTTGTCATGAAATCGTGACATTTTTGGCTGCACCTTCTCTCTCCTCAGTTTTGTCATGAAATCATGACATTTTTGGCTGCACCTTCTCTCTCCTTAGTTTTGTCATGAAATCATGACATTTTTGGCTGCGCCTTCTCTCTCCTCAGTTTTGTCATGAAATCACGACAAAAAACATGTCGCGATATCGCGACAGTTTTCTTACTTGTCTTTTTTTGCAAATTTCTGAATCTGGGCCACTTCTTTCTTCTTGGAAATTCACTGTACTTGTTTTGACTGACCTCTAAACTGCATCAACTGCATCAATCTGTCTGTGTTGACAACAATGACAATACTTTTGCAATACTTTTGCTGCACCTTGCTCAACAATAAACACTCACTCAAAATGTTTCCAACAATGCTTATCAATCAATATCACATAACATTGATACTCATGTTCTTTTCAAACTCTAGTTCAAGTTCTTCACTTAACCAATGACTTCAACAACAATATTTATTAACAAATATCACATATAGCTCAACAACTCAATAAGGAAATCTAATTAAGTCCTTTTCACTCCAAATTTTTTTTTCCAGAAAACCAACCAATCAACTCAACTATGGAAGAAAGTGCCCATACCTTTTTCTTGATGATGAAGGAATCTCAAAAATCTTCCACAAGCACAAACACTTATTTACCAAGTTCAAAGAAGTTATAAGATGATAAACTCTCTCAAAAATAAAATGTAATTATCAAAACATACATACACCTTATCACTCCATATTTAAGAAAACATCCATCAACATATACAAAAATATTTGACCAAATACACCTTATAATCTCCCAGTTAAAATAATATCCAACACCAAGAATAATGTCACTAAAATCACCTTCACAAAATAACTAAATGGCAAGAATTCCTCTCAAAATTTAACCAACACTTTAATCTTCAATAAAAAAATATGTCATAAATACTTTATTTAAAAATAAATCTAAATCCTTTTTCCTCCAATTAACCAAAATGATGATTAATTAAAATACTTTTTATCTACCCCTTTTAATGCCCTAGGACCTCATGTCAAAACCTTAGGCAATACAAAAATGTATAAAACATTTTATTACCTTTGCCTTGGTGAGACTCGAACTCACGATGTCGTCTCTACCAGCGTCCTAGTTGTGACTCCAACCACCGCACGATCTAGGCACTCGTTTAGGGAGAAAAGAGCAGCACATGTTCTATATTTCCCCTTGATGCACCTAAGAAAAAATCACACATCACTTCCTTCGATGTATCAAACACAACACACCAAAAAGCTGTTGTCGTGAATCGATCACGGATCACTCCATACCCAAACACCTTATCCCTTGTTAACTTGCCACTAGGCCATGCTGCCTAGGTGAATATGGGATATTAGCCCTCAATAATATTATCCCCTTTCGCTAGTGCTTAAGACAAGAATATTGTCTTCTTCCTCACACGAATTCTCACAACACACACTTGCCTCTTTCACTTGTTCAAATGAAGGATAATTCAAATGCCACTAAGGCATATAGTTTATATACCATTTGCCACCTTTTAAACTTGAACGTCGGTGCCTTTGTTTTTTAAATAATTAATTTATAAATTATTTATAATTTAAATATTATAAATTAATATTTAACTCCCTTGGGATTTATAACATGAATTTAAAATCTTCCTTAGGTTTTTATGAAAAACCTTTTATTTTTGCTCATCCATGGTTTTAATAAAAACCCTCCTGCTTATGCTTCCACATAATATTAAAAATATTATTAAGCTCTTTTGCCATTAACCTTTGCATTTTTTCCTTTTGACCTTTTGACATCAACGGTAGTTCATTCCTTGAAATTAATGACAACTTTTTTCCTTGAAATAAATGACAACTTTGAATCAAAATGTCCAACAAAAGTTGCACATGCTCTCTCCTATACACTTGTAGGATTGCATAGGCCATCGTAGGCTGCCATAGTCATTCATAGGCATAAAACCTACAAAATTGCATGAAACACATCCAACAAAGTCTTCTACCAACTATGAGACCATCTACTAACTCCCTAAGGCTACTTAAGCCCTTTCCTACACATAATTAGGACCCCATGGGACCATTCCCCACTAAAAACCCTAATTAGGTGAAGAACACAAGCTTATACTGAGAGGGGGGGGTGAACAGTATAAGACTTAACCAATTAACAATTTTAAATTTAGATAACAGAGGCATCAACACAACATTAATCAAGACAGAAAGCATCACACATTGAAGACCCATTTTAACATGGTTCACCCAGAATGGTTGGGCTACATCCATAGATAAAATCTTTCACTAAATTTTATCAATCCAAATTCTGGGAATACCTTTCCCGATTACAAATTTTATGGGCACCAACCCAAAGGAGACACCAATCCCCTAAACTCGAGTTCATGGGCACCAACCCATAGGAGACACCGATACCCTAGCTCTGCTCTGGCTGGTGATCCTCTATAAAATATCTGCCTCCACTGCCCTTAGCAAATGGAACTCTATCCACAAAAGACACTTGTCCTCCTTGCTCTGGCTAGAGACCTTAGTCCTCAACTCTATCATCTCCAAATATGGTCCTCAAATTTGCACTAAACACAATCCTTTGGTCTAGCATAAATGTCCTCGTTCGTCTTTGCCTATTGCATTCACTCTGCACGCTTCGACATCATCTCACCACTTCTGTGCTCTTGCGCTCTTTCAGTTGCATCTCGCACACTTCGACGCACATACGATTATCTATCAATTTGTCCTCAACTCTCCAAATAGCCCTCCTTTTATACTAACACTTTCAATATCAAAATCTTAATCTTAGTCAGCTGTACAACCCTAAACTATGTCGGTTGCAACCCTAAACTACGTCAGCTACAAACCCTAATCTTTGTCAGCCTAAATTTAACTTTGTTAGCTTCACTGCCTCTGCAACTCTTCTATAGCTTCTGCCACGAAACTACATCATGTCGCGATATCGCGACACATTTGCAACCATACACTTTCTTTTGGATTTTGTTGCGATATCATGACACTTCAGCCTTTGTCGAATTTAACTAAGCTCTTGTCATGATATCGCGACACTTCTGACATAGTCAGCATCAACTTTGCTTTTGTCGCGATATCACGACACTTCTCCTATAGAAGTCCTGCATTCTGTTTCTATCATGAAATTGTGACACTTTCTCCAACCGAACGCTGCCATCTCAATCTGTCTCAAAATCATGACACTTTCTCTTCCTTGCACTCTTGTTTGCTTGCACTAGCAAAAATAGAACATGTCGCAAAATCATGACACTTTCGTTGCCTTGTGTTTTTCTCTGCCTTACGCCCATGAAAATGAAACATGTCATAAAATCGATACGCTTTCGTCTTTGAGCTCTTCCTCCTTGAATTTGTCATGAAATCGTGACACTTCTAGCTTTCGTACATTTTCTTTGCAGCCTGTCACGAAATCGTGATGCTTTCAACTTCCGTACAACTTCTCTACAACCTGTCATGAAATCGTGACGCTTCTCATTTTCAGACTCTTCCCTTTGCTGCATGTCGCAAAATCATGACACTTTATCTTGCTTCCACTTTGTCTTCTGACTTGTCATGAAATCGTGACACTTTTTATCCTTAGCACTTTTCTTTTCTTTAGGTCGCAAAAACCCGACATGTCGCTATATCGCAACACTTTTTCTCTCGGACTCTCTCTCCTGCATTATGTCATGAAATCGTGATATTTTTTCTTTTGGACTCTCTCTCCTGCAACATATCGTGAAATCATGACACTTTTTTGTCTGTTCAACCTTCCTTGCAATATTTCACGAAATCATGACATTTCTGGTTCGAACATTCTCTCTCCTGCTTAAGTCGCGAAAATGTGACATGTCGTGATAGCACGACACTTGCTCTTTCGAACCTGTCATGCTGAAACTTTCATCAAAACAAATTATTTTACATCAAATAAAATTCCTTCAAAAGCTTCTTGACATCAATGACAACTTATACACTTGAGCAAATGCAATGTACCCAAAGTACCCAAAATTGCCAACAATCTCCCACTTTGCCATTGATGGCAAACCTTTACTGAAAACACGTCTTAAGAGCCAAAACTGAAACCAATTGTGCTAAAAACTAAGAAACTTCCTTTGAAGTTTTGTGCCCCCTGACTTGAAGCTTTCCTCTTCACTTAAAGCTCTCCCCCTTACTCATATCTCTCCCCCTTTGTCATCAATGGCAAAGGGTCACCTTTGGGGATCGGGACTAAGAATGAGCCTCTTAGCTTGGTCCCTCCCCCAGCTCCTAATGAGGTGATTAATTTTGGGGTGGGAGTACTCCCAATTTTTCTCTTAGATACTCAAACGTATCTCTTGGAAGATGTTTGGTGAAGATATCTACAATCTGCTCTTTAGTAGGCACATACTCTAGCTTGACCTGCTTGTTTTGCACTTTCTCCCTTAGAAAGTGATACTTGATGGAAATATGCTTTGTCCTTGAGTGCATTACCAGAATTTTGGAAATACTTATGGCACTCGTATTATCACAAAATA
Organism: Wollemia nobilis; assembly: GCA_028583015.1. NCBI lineage: Eukaryota > Viridiplantae > Streptophyta > Pinopsida > Araucariales > Araucariaceae > Wollemia > Wollemia nobilis. The sequence goes on along the minus strand of JAQPPZ010016917.1, from coordinate 9,124,134 downwards.
TGGATATGGGTTGTTCATGATTGACTTTGAAATCCTCCAAGGTGGTTTTCATCCATAAAACCTGTCTACACCTAGCCATTGCTGCTATGTATTCAGCCTCTGCTGTAGATAAGGAAATTGAAGGTTGTTTCTTACTTAGCCAAGAAACCAAACTCTTTCCTAGAAAGAATGCTCCACCACTAGTGCTCTTCTTGTCATTAGTACTGCCTACCAAATCTACATCTGTATAGGCCATGAGGGTGAAATCATCACCTTTGGGATACCAAAGCCCAAAGTCCATAGTGCCCTTCAGATATCTGAATATCCTCTTAACTACTGTAACATGAGAATATTTTGAAGCTTCCTAAAATCTTGCTACTAACCCAACTGCCTGCATGATATCTAGTCTGGTAGCTATAACATATAATAAACTGCCAATCATTGATTTGTACAACCTCTGATCTGCCACTAGAGATTCATCGTCTTTACTCATCTTGCACCCTGTAATCATTGGAGTACATACTAGTTTGTTGTCCATCATCCCAAACTTTTTCAATATTTCTTTGATATACTTTCCTTGAGAGAGAAATACATCGTATTTTGAGTGAGCAATCTGAAGACCTAAAAAGAATGATAGCTCTCCAATCATAGACATATCAAATTCCTTCTGCATGGTGTTAGCAAAAACTTTGCACATCTGAGTATTATTTCCCTCGAAAATAATATCATCAACATAGACAACCATAATCAACATATCATCACCTTCATTCTTAATATACAAATTGCTATCTGCCACGCCTTTCCTAAAGCCTTGCTCATGAAGATAACTGTCAAGTCTTGAGTACCATGCCCTTGGTGCTTGCTTTAACCCATATAAGGCCTTTTTCAGTTTACACACATAGTCTGACTGTTCTGTGAGAGACACTCCTTCTGGCTATTCTATGTAGACTTCTTCTACCAACACCCCATTTAGAAAAGCTGACTTTACATCCATTTGATATACCTTGAATGATTTGAAGCTTAAAAGGGCCAAAAACATTCTAATAGCTTCAAGACAAGAAACAGGAGTGAACGTCTCTTTGAAATCAACACCTTCTACTTGAGCATAACCTTTGCAGACTAACCTAGCTTTGTTTCTGACAATATTTCCATCCTCATTGAGTTTATTTCTGAATATCCATTTTGTACCCATGACATTCTTGTCCTTAGGTCTTGGAACCAAATCCCATGTTTCACTTTTCTCTATTTGATTTAGCACTTCATCCATCGCTTTTACACAAAATTTATCTACACATGCTTCACTGAAATCTTTTGGCTCAATCTGAGATAATAATGAAACATTTGTAGAATCGTGTGAAGGAATGACTCTTTTTCTTGTTTGCCTATTGTTTGGATCACCAATGATCAAATCTTTAGGATGATTTTTCTGAACATATCGTGAAGGAGTTTTGGGAAGCAGTTATTGTTTTTCCTCTTCTTCATCTGAAACCTCTCTGAATTCTTCTTGACAAATTTCATCACTAAGTTCCTTGACTGGTTCTCTTATCCCTGTATTTTCATAAACTGTTACATTTATGCTCTCTATGACTATATGCGTTCTTTTGTTGAAGCATCTGTAGGCCTTGATTTTGCTAGAATATCCAAGAAAGATTCCCTCATCACACCTAGGATCAAACTTACCCAGATTTTGATCTTCCCTTCTGATGAAGCACTTACTCCCAAACACTTTGAAGTATTTTACAATAGCTCATCTTCCTTTCCACAACTCATAAGAAGTTTTATGATGATTGACTCTAAGTTGGGCCCTAGTAATAATGTAGACTGTTGTACTGACTGCTTCTTTCCAAAATCCATCTGAGAGTTTCAACTCATTTAACATAGCTCTAGCCATATTTTCAATAGTTCTGTTTTTCCTTTCAACTACTCCATTTTTTTGAGGAGTTCTTACTGCTGAATATTCTCTTTTGATTCCTTGTTGCTCACAGTATTCCATAAATTCATTTGAAGTGAACTCTCCTCCTCTGTCTGATCATAAGAATTTGATTCTCTTGTCAATATCATTTTCAATCATTTCTTTGAAAGCTTTAAATTTTTCAAAAGCTTCAGATTTTTCTTTGAGAAAAGTAACCCAAGTCATTCTAGAATAATCATCTATAAATAGCATGAAGTAGCTTTCTCCCTAAATGCTCTGAGTTTTGGTGGGGCCACATAAATCAGTATGAATAAGATCCAAAGGTTTTGAAGAAGTATACCCTTTTGATTTGAAACTGGTTCTGGTCTGTTTTCCATGTTGACAGGGACCGCAAATGATATTATGGGGCCTTTTTATTTTGGGCAAGTCTCTAATCGCTTCCTTGTTACTAATATTGACAAGATTATCAAAGCTCAAATGCCCCAATATTTTATGCCATAGCCAAATCTCATCTTCTTGAGTTAGAAAACACTTTTCCATTTTTATCTCACTCAGAATGTAAAGATTGTTTGGAGTCCTTGTAGCACTCGCAATGAGTTTTCCATTTTTTTCTTTACTTATCTCACATCTATCTGAAAAGAAAGATACTATGTGCCCTTGATCACAAAGTTGACTCACACTTAGAAGATTATGTCTTAGGCATTCTACATAAAGCACATTTTTTGTTTTGGATTTCCCATCCAAACTAAGAGTCCCTTTACCATAGATTTTAGTTGACCTATTATCTCCAAAACTGACTGTTCCTCGGTTTGTTTGTTTTAAGACCAAAAACTTTTCCTTTTCACCAGTCATATGTTTTGAACAACCACTATCAAGATACCATTTTTCTACTTTGTCTTGAGCATGAAAAGTAGTTTGAACTATCATTGACTTAGATTTGATCTCATTTTTATTTTTAGTGAACTCAAGGCTAGATCTATCCAAACTGCACATCCTTGCTATATGCCCAAAATTCTTGCACTTGTAACACATGAAATTTTTATTCATAAGAGGTGCAAAAGAGTTAACATATTCCTTACTATGGCTATTCAAGGATTTATTGCAATGCATAGCTTTGTGACCAAAATTCTTGCAGGAAAAACAATAGCCATGGAAAGTATTATGTAACCTGTTTTGATGCCTTTGATGATTGTTCTTCTTATGACCAACTAGAATCCACCGCTCTTCAAGATGAAGATTGGTCTTGCTCGAAGACCCTATTTCATGAATAGTGTGCTACATTCCAAATATAAGACAAGATGTCGGCTGAATATTTTATTTCAGTAAATCACTATTTACATAGTTAGCTATCCAACGGAATTCATTTTTATCATCTTTATTTTTAGTTTTCATCTACATTTCGCATTTAGCCTTTACGACGAGGGTGTGCCCACCTTGAGTGGCATTGCTTTATTTTATTAACTCTCTGCATTCTCCTATTCGAAATCTACGTTCGTCATTCTGCTTGATTTTGAATTATATCTGTAAGTTTTAAACAGAAGGATAGATTTATCCTTTCAAGTGGTATCAAATTTCAAATAGCGATCCTGAAGCTCACCATCGCAGGCATCCTGGATAGCAAGTTGCAATCGCTCTTCCATTGTAGTCATGGCCCATTTTAGCTCACGTCACTAGCAGCCGATATAATCTCTAACAATTGCATCTTCGCGACAGCAAACATCGTTCGGCAGCACACTGCAGCCCGCTGCATTTCGCAGCCATCTCAGCTCGTCGGGGGGCTTCTGTAAAAAATTTCCTAGTCACAAAGCATTTGGAATTCCAGCGAAATTTTCCTACGATTCCTCACGACGCCGTGGGCCACACAAATTTTGGAATAAGCGATGATTCAGGAGTTTTTCCGTGTTCACGCCACCACCTCCTCGCTTTCGGATCACACTCGGCCCAAAATTTTCATTAATCCACGCACAATACGCGACGAATAGCGCATAGTCTCGAAGACCAATCATATTCCAGGAATCGTAAACAAATTAACGCTCAAACTAAGGTATTTACCGTGCGCATTATTTTTTTTATTTTTTGGGGATGAATATCCCACATTGGTCGTGTATCGATATCACGAGAGTTTATAACGTGGAAAGCACAGTATCAAAGGTGTGACTTCGGTCACATAGTGGCTCCTCTCTCACGCACCCGTGTACCCTTACCGGTGGTGTCGGTGGTTGTGTTGTCTAGTGGTCTAACCGATCCTTTCCTTGCGTGTCTCATCGGGTTTCTATGTGTCATGTCATTTAGGGTTTTCATTTCATGTCGCGTCGTAGTCGTATCTTCCATTCGTTCTATCTCGTTCGCACGTTTCGGGTCTTCCGTTTAGCTCGGTCTCGATCTCACGTGTCTTTCATTCTGCTTTGTATTGTTCTCACGTGTCATGTATTACGTCCTATCTAGTGTCTCGCGTATCATCACCTTCGCGTGTGTCGTGTGTCTAGTGCCATCGCGTGTTGTCACCCGCATGTGTCTAGAATCTTGCGTGTCATCGCGTCCGTGTATGTCATGTGTCGTCACGTCCACGTGTGTCTAGAGTCTCACGTGTCATCGCGTCCATGTGTGTCATGTGTCTCGTGTGTCGTGTCATAGCAATTTGTCCAGTCGTGTCACGTTGTGTATTGTTGAAAGCCATCAAAAGTTGCTGTTACGAAGGTGAGCCAACAAAATTCAGTTCTGCACCGTAGTTGGTGTGTCGTCACGTTCGCGTGTGTCTAGAGTCTCGCGTGTCATCACGTCCGCATGTGTCGTGTGTCTCGCGTGTCGTGTCACATCAATCTGTCCAGTCGTGTCGTGTTGTGTATTGTTGAAAGCCGTCAAAAGTTGCTGTTACGGAGGTGAGCCAACAAAATTCAGTTCCGCATCGAGTAAGGTGAAAAACAAAACAACAAATTTTTTGCCAATAGATAACTCAATTTTGCAAAAATTGAAGTTCAAGGACTACTCAGCCAAAAATTTTGAAGTTCAAGGACTACTAAGCAAGAAATTTTTAGCAGTGCATGAGTCGAAATTGGATCAAAGGGCCTGACGGTCGATTATCAAGCTCGAAAACGACCAATAACAACATAAGAAGACATAATCGCAGCCCAGGTACTAAAAATTCTCTTTCTCCTTTTAAAATTGGTAGTTATAATCCACATCATCCACTAGTAGATCCTATGGATACTAATCCTCCCCCAAATCACAAAAACATCACATAAGGAAACTCAAGTAACTCAGCCATTTTCGATAGTGATTCTCTTCAACTCTTACTAGATGGTATGAACGAAATTGGTCTCCTCCTAAAAGACCTTGTGAAAGTACAAAACCAGCCTAATCCCAATACTAATCCCCAAAATCACTCCCATGCCCAAAGGAATGAAGAAAATGTCGATCCTAATGATGATTGGGAACAAAAATAGGGTGATTCGGATAATTACAAGGATCGCTATCAAAGACAGCGGTATAACCAAAATCAAGAAAGGGACACGGGTTATCACCAACCGAGAGGTCCTAATAATAATAATTTTCCACGAATTGATATGCCCACTTTTGAAGGTCATGATCCTCATGGTTGGATAGCCAAAATGGAAGGCATTCTTGACTTATATCAAATTAAGGAAATTGACAAAGTCCCTTTCGCTGCATCAAAACTAGGCACTAAGGCCTACCAATGGTTTGTATGGCTTAAACGAGAGAAAGGAGCTACTCTTAATTGGAGAAAATTCACTACCTCTTTTTTAGAAATATTTGATGAAGGAGCTACATCATCATACACAGTAAGACTATTATCTCTTAAACAAGAAGGGTCAGTTAGTGAATTCGTTTCGGAGTTTACCAGTTTACTACCATACACTTTAGACCTCAGTCCCGACACAATGGTAGGAGCCTTTCACAATGGTTTGAAAGAAAGTATTCGAGTGGAGGTAGACATGCACGATCCAACCTTGTTGAACAGTTGTATAAGAATAGCCAAGTTGGCCGAGAAGAGACATCAGTTGTCTGCATGGCGTGAAATGCATAGTCGTCCCTCATATCGCAACAATTCCTTTCGTAGAAATGATCAACCATCAAGATATTTTTGCTATAAATGTCGCACTCATCACCCCAAGGAACAAGCATGTGCCCAAAAACAAAACTTTCATATTGAAGGTGATCAATGTGAAGGAGAAGAGGATGAACCTTACCAATCAGAAGAACCTATGCCAGAAGACCTACCATGTACTATAGAAGAAAAAGAAGAGGATACAATGGCAATTTCCGTGCATGCTCTCATGGGTTTAACTACCCACCATACCATCAAGGTACCAGGATTTCTCCACCAGAAAAATGTGAATGTGTTAATTGATTCTGGTAGTACCCATAATTTTATCAACATCAAAACCGCAAAAGCTTTGAATTTATTCATTAACTCTTCTAAAAAAGACAAATTCCAGGTTCTAGTAGCCAACGGGGTGAACGCACAATGTGTTGGTCGCACATCTCAAGTTTCCATAAAAATGGGAACTTATACTTGGTTGGGATCCCTTTTCGTCATGAATTTTGGGAACTCGGATGTCATTTTGGGAGTTGAATGGTTGGAAACATTAGACACAGTTAGCTTCAAATTCAAAAAATTATTTGTGGAATGGAAGGAAAATGGAGTCATTCGCTTACAAGGCATTACTACCCCTCCATCACAAATGGTGAGCTCTCATAGTATGGAGAAGATGTTAAAAAAGGGTGGATATGGGTTTATAGCTCAAATTAATTGTTTGGAAAAACAATCTTCAACAACTTCGGATATTATTGCACCCGAGTTACAAGATATCATAACACATTACGAAGAGGTTTTCCAAGAACCTCAAGTATTACCACCTAAACGATCTCATGATCATGCCATCCATTTGATTCCAGGGAGTGTCCCACCTAACAATCATCCTTATCGCTATCCTCAACCACAAAAGATAGAAATCGAACAGATCATTTAGGATTTGTTGGATCATGGAGTCATTCATCACAACACTAGTCCTTATTCCTCTTCGGTGGTCCTGGCTAGACAAAAAGATAACTCTTGGCGTATGTGTCCTGACTTTCATTCTCTCAATAAACTCACTATCAAGGACAAATTTCCTATCCCTATCATAGATGACCTATTAGATGAGTTGCATGGTGCAAAATTTTTTACAAAATTAGACCTTCGCTCCGGATTTCACCAAATTCGTGTTAGAGAAGAAGATATTCCCAAAACTGCTTTTCGTACTCATGAAGGTCATTACGAATTTTTGGTCATGCCTTTTGGTCTCACTAATGCACCATCCACATTCCAAAGTCTCATGAACCAAGTTTTTCGTCCACTCCTCCGTAAGTTTGTGTTAGTTTTTTTTTATGATATTCTCATATACAACAAAACATGGACGGACCATTTACATCATGTGGATAAAGCCCTTCACATTTTACACAGAGAAAAGCTATTTGTCAAACGTTCCAAATGTTCCTTCGATGTCCAAGAAGTGGAATATCTTGGTCATATAGTTTCACACGAGGGTGTCAAAGTCGATCCCAATAAGATTAAGGCAATTCAAGAGTGGCCCTTACCTAAAACCATCAAGAAACTTCATGGTTTTTTGGGTCTCACCGGCTACTATCGCAAGTTTGTACAAAATTATGGTAAGATTGCAGCACCTCTCATCGCACTCACAAAGAAGGATGCCTTTCGTTGGTCAGAAGAGTCCACTCAAGCCTTTGAAGCTCTTAAGAAAGCCATGTGTACAACTCCAGTATTAGCAACTCCCAATTTTCACAAACCATTTGTTATCGAATGTGATGCATCAGGAACCGAAATTGGGGCTATACTAATGCAAGAAGGTCATCCATTGGCATTTTCCAAAAAAAATTTGGGAAGATCAACATACGAAAAAGAGATGTTGGCTATTCTTCACGTAGTAGAAAAATGGAGACACTACCTAATCAGTAGCCGCTTCATTATAAAAACAGATCATAGTAGCCTCAAGCATTTTCTGGAGCAAACGTTTTCTTATCCGAAACAAAATAAGTGGTTAACCAAACTGTTGGGCTATGATTTCATTATCGAATACAAGAAAGGGAAGGAAAATATAGTTGTCGATGTGCTGTCCAAGAAATATGAAGATGAAGTAGTCATTAATGCTATTTCAGGTCCTTGCTCCCAATGGGTGAATCAATTACAAGATGAATGGTTGTCAAATAGCGAAACTGCTCAGATAATTCAAGAATTATTTATAGGGTCCTCTAAACACCTTTGTTCTCTTATGAAGATAAAATCCTCCGAAAGAAGAATCGCATTTACATTCCACACAATTCAGAACTCAAATCCAAGATCCTCGATGAATCACACGCTTCTCCATCAGCAGGACATTCAGGATTCTTGAAGACATATTTACGGGTCAAACAATCATTTTTTTGGAAAGGATTAAAAGCAGAAGTCAAACAATGGGTAGCAGAATGTGAGGTTTGCCAGCGCAATAAAGGAGAAATAGTCAAATCACCAGGATTGTTACAACCATTACCCATCCCTGAATGACAGTGGGAACATATATCCATGGATTTTATTGAAGGTCTTCCGAAGTTTGAAGGCAGGACAGTAATCTTTGTCGTCGTAGACCGGTTATCCAAATACGCTCACTTTCAGGCTTTACAACATCCATTTTCCGCAAGCAAGGTGGCAAAGGTATTTATGGATTCAATTTTCAAATTACATGGTATGCCAAAAAATATTGTAAGTGATAGAGATCCCATCTTCACTAGTAGCTTTTTGCGGGAGTTATTTCGACTTAGTGGTACCAAATTGAACATGTCTTCAGCTTATCGTCCACAGACAGATGGTCAAACAGAAGTAGTTAACAAATGTTTGGGTATGTACTTAAGATGTTTTGCCCAAGATAAACAATACCAATGGAGCCATTGGTTAGCATTGGCAGAATGGTGGTACAACACTTCTTACCATTATTCAATTAAGATGTCTCCATTTGAAGCATTGTATGGCACCAAACCTCCAGCAGTCGCAGATTACGTACATGGATCATCCAAAGTATCCAAAGTGGATGATTGGTTCCAACAAAGGCAGTATACACTCACCATCCTCAAAGAGAATTTGGTCCAAGCACGTAATCGTATGAAACAACAACAAGACTTGCACCGATCAGAAAGAACTTTTAATATAGGTGATTGGGTGTTCCTAAAGTTGCAACCTTACAAACAATCCTCGTTAAGGATAAAGTCCAGCCAAAAGTTGGCTCCATGATTCTATGGTCCCTACAAAATTGTGCGCCGCATTGGAGAAGTAGCCTATCAATTAGAGCTACCTACATCATCACGAATACACCCGATATTTCATGTTTCATGTCTCAAAAAAGTAATTGGTCAAAAAGTACAAAGTCAATCAGACTTACCAGTGCTCGATGAGGAAGGACGCATACATCTCCAACTTGAAGATATACTACAACATAGAATCCGAAGACTGAGATCACGTCAGATTCAATAATTTCTCATTAAATGGCAAGATTTACCAGAGGAGGATGCCACATGGGAACCTAAAAGTATCTTCCAGTCATTTCCAGCTTTGAGGACAAAGCTTTCCGAGGAGAGGAGTCATGCTACATTCCAAATATAAGACAAGATGTCGACTGAATATTTTATTTCAGTAAATCACTATTTACATAGTTAGCTATCCAACGGAATTCATTTTTATCATCTTTATTTTTAGTTTTCATCTGCATTTCGCATTTAGCCTTTACGGCGAGGGTGTGCCCACCTTGAGTGGCATTGCTTTATTTTATTAACTCTCTGCATTCTCCTATTCGAAATCTACGTTCGTCATTCTGCTTGATTTTGAATTATATCTGTAAGTTTTAAACAGAAGGATAGATTTATCCTTTCATAGTGATACCATCCTTATTTTGCTTGTCATACGGAGTATTCTGTCTAAGAGCCAATTGTTCCAACTTCACTCTAAGAGACAACATATTCTTCTAGTTTCTCGCAATCAGCTTCCTTTCCTTTTAAAGCCTCTGTAAGAACCTGTTCAACCTTATTTCCTTTTTCAGCTAGAATTTTGAAGTCTATAACTCTTTAAGACAATTTTGATCTTGTAATCTCTTATTCTTGACATTGATGCTTGAGAACAAAATTTTCTTCCCTGAATTTCTCAAGCCTTTTTAAAGCCAAGAATAATTAACCTTTGAGATCGAACCCAACCTCTTCATCTCTTTCTGAATATGTATGTTCCTCTGATAGATCCTTCTCCAAGATGTTAGGCTCTTTTTGGAGAAACCTGCTCTGATACCAATTGAAGAACACAAGCTTATACTGAGAGGGGGGTGAACAATATAAGACTTAACCAATTAACAATTTTAACTTTAGATAACAGAGGCATCAACACAACATTAATCAAGATAGAAAGCATCACACATTGAAGACCCATTTTAATGTGGTTCACCTAGAATGGTTGGGCTACATCCATGGATAAAATATTTCACTAAATTTTATCAATCCAAATTCTGGGAATACCTTTCCCGATTACAAATTTTATGGGCACCAAACCAAAGGAGACACCAATCCCCTAAACTCAAGTTCATGGGCACCAACCCACGGGAGACACCAATCCCCTAGCTCTGCTCTGGTTGGTGATCCTCTAGAAAACCTCTTCCTCTACTGCCCTTAGCAAATGGAACTCTATCCACAGAAGACACCTGTCCTCCTTACTCTGGCTAGAGACCTTAGTCCTCAACTCTATCATCTCTAAAGCTGGTCCTCGAATTTGCACTAAACACAGTCCTTCGGTCTAGCACAAATGTCCTCATTCGTCTTTGCCTGTTGTGCTCACTTTGCATGCTTCGACATCATCTCACCACTTCTACGCTCTTGCGCTCTTTCAACTGCATCTCGCACACTTCGACGCACATACAATTATCTATCAATTCGCCCTCAACTCTCCAAGAAGCCCTCCTTTTATACTAACACTTTAAAGATCAAAACCTTGATCTTAGTCGACTGCACAACCCTAAACTATGTCGACTGCAACCCTAAACTACGTTGACTACAAACCCTAATCTTTGTCGGCCCAAATTTAACTTTGTCAGCTTCACTGCCTCTGCAACACTTTTGTAGCTTCTGCCGTGAAACTACAACATGTTGTGATATTGCGACATCTTTGCAACCGTACACTTTATTTTGGCCTTTATCGTGATATCACAACACTTCAGCCTTTGTCGACTTTAACTAAGCTCTTGTCACGATATCGCGACAATTCTGACATAGTCAGCATCAACTTTGCTTTTGTCGTGATATCGCGACACTTATCTTATAGAAGGCCTGTATTTTGTTTTTGTCGCAAAATCGTGACACTTTCTCCAATCGAACGCTGCCATCTCAATCTGTCATGAAATCATGACACTTTATCTTTCTTGCACTCTTGTCTGCTTGCACTAGCGAAAATAGAACATGTCACGAAATCGTGACACTTTTGTTGCCTTGTGTTTTTCTTTGCCTTACATCTACAAAAATGAAACATGTCATGAAATTAGGATGCTTTCACCTTTGAGATCTTCCTCCTTGAATTTGTCATGAAATCATGACACTTCTAGCTTCTGTACGTTTTATTTGCAGCCTGTCACGAAATCGTGATGCTTTCAACTTCCGTACAACTTCTCTGCAACCTATCACGAAATCGTGATAGTTCTCATTTTCAGACTCTTCCCTTTGCTGCATGTCGCAAAATCGTGACACTTTATCTTGCTTCCACTTTGTCTTCTGACTTATCGTGAAATCGTGACACTTTTTCTCCTTAGTGCTTTTCTTTTTTTTGGGTGACGAAAACTCGACATGTCGCGATATCGTGACACTTTTTCTCCCGGACTCTCTCTCCTGCATTATGTCATGAAATCGTGACATTTTTTCTTTCAAACTCTCTCTCCTGCAACATGTCACGAAATCGCGACACTTTTTCGTTCGTTCAACCTTCCTTGCAATATGTCACGAAATCGTGACATTTCTGACTCGAACATTCTCTCTTCTGCTTAAGTCGTGAAAATGTGACATGTCACGATATTGCGACACTTTTCTAACTTGCTTTCTTTTAAACCTGTCATGCCAAAACTTTCATCAAAAAAAATTATTTTACATCAAATAAAATTCCTTCAAAAGCTGCTTGACATCAATGACAACTTATACACTTGAACAAATGCAATGTACCCAAAGTACCCAAAATTGCCAACATTAGGCTAATTAGGATTCTAATTTGCAAGTGACTTTCACTAAACATACACTTTATCATTACAAGGGTTTAATTAGGATTAATGCACTAATTAGTCATAATCATGTCCTAACACATGTGTGCACCCTAAAGGTAGTTAGGATATTTCATAGAAACCCTAACTAAAACTCAATCTAACCTAGGAGTTAGCTAACCCTAGTTAATCTTAATCCTTCCTCACACATCTGCGAGGATAGGATATTTCTCTTAGGGAATGTAAGCTTGACACTTCATAAACCCTAACCTAACCTTGCTAGAAATTAAATCTAGGGTTTGGTATATCTAACCACTCCCCCTGACCTTATTTTTTCCTATAATTATAGGGACCTTCCCCTCATTTTACTTCTCTCTACCCTTTTGGTTAACTTACCAAAATATGTAGAAATTATGCCAGAATATCGTCTACCACATCTGCATCCATCATACATTGAAAAATACTACCTTGATCACTTTCGGATAGAAAGTTTACTTCAACAGTCAACAGAATTTTAATTTACCCGTTGGCCTACAAATCTGAGCCCAATTTATAGGTCACCGTATGAATTGACCATACAAAAATGTTATAGATCCGAATGAAGTACGCATTAGTTATTTAGTATTTTTATAGTATTTCCTTCAATTTCTAGCAATTTTTATTATGTTTTACTTTATATTTGAGTCAAATTTTCTTCATAATTATGGGGCTTGACCAAGGTAGGCTTCCAAATAAACTAACACTCTTTTGCAAATCTAAAATAGGTACAAAAGAGTACACACCAGCAAACTATCGGTGGCACACGCGCATAGAAGCCCACCTTCATTGAGTAGTTCTAAAGGACACCATCAAATGCTTCATATTTATGATGAAAATAGGGAATACATATCTCCACTAAAAGAGAGACTCATTTTTGTAACCCTACACTTTTTAATGAATAAAGCAACATTATGAATAATTTACATTTTGTTAAGTTGTTTGATAAAATGGTTACTTTTAGTTAGCTTCACCTCTCATAGCAAGAAGACATAGTTCGGAGAAAAGAGTTCTTTGAATATACAACAAAAAATATAAGATCACTAGAAGGATAAGGCCACCAAGCCCTAGGCTCAAGATAGAAATTTCAAGACCACATTTGGTGAAGCAAGAAGTTGTTCAGGATAGTCAAAAAGAAGTTGCAAATTCATCCACTATAAGGCAACAACTTGGTGAATAAAAAAACCAATATCTACATCTACTTCAAAATACATTAAAGGTAAGCAACTAGGGTGTAATTAGTTGAACTTCAAATTAGGTTTCAATGCCAAATTCTATTAAGAACCATATTTGGATTAAAATTTGCAAGAAGAAGAATCCATATTATAGTCAAAAAAGTGCAAAAAAGAGAATTCATTTTAAGATATATTTGCACATTTAATTGGAGTTAGATATTTTCAAAAGAAATAAATTTAGCATCTACATGTTTTATATTTAAAAGCAATAAGACTACATCCTACAATATTTATTGTAGTGAAAAATTGTAGAATACTAGTTAAGGGTTCATTACATATTACTCTTGAAAAATTGCTGAATATTATTAAGTGCATTTAAAAATTATTTTGAGAGTTTATTGGAGCAATAAGAAGAGATTACTGTTACCATTAAAGTGTATTATTAATCCATTAGTTGGGTACTTTCAGAGCAGTAGAGGATTAAGACAAGGTGATACCATTTTCCCTCTATTATTCATCATTGTTGCAGAAGCTTTAGGAAGGACTATCAAAGCATCTTGCAAAACAGGTCTTATTTTATGAATCAAAGCTTCATCCCAGACTAATCCTATTTTGCATCAATAATTTGTGGATGACACCATCCTATCCACTCAAGATTTTGTGTTCAAGGTGAAGGTCATTAAATACATTCTCCACCTGTATGAGGAAGCTATTGGACAGAAAGTGAATTTCAACAAGAGTAAGCTTTATTTCCTCAATACCTCCATCCAGAGATAGATCAAGATTGCCAAAAATTTTGAATGCTCGGTGACAGACCTCCCCACCACTTATATGGGCCTCTCATTATTCATTGGCCATCCTTCAGTATCCATGTGGAACAACATCATTGAGAGGATCTAAAAGAAGCTAGCTAGATGGAAATATAACCTTTTATCCCAAGTAGCTAAAAGCACCCTCACATTAGCCTCCCTCCAAAGTATTCCTATGTATTTTATCTCCTTTTCAAAGCTCTTGTTGTAGTGTACCACAAAATTGAGAAAAATCAAAAGAACTTGTGGTCTGGGATAGAAAAAAATATGCCTACACCTCATCACTTGGGATAAAGTCTACAGGCAAAAAGGATAAAGGAGGAATTGGGCTTAGGAGAATCCACCCTCTAAATCTAGCCCTCATGGCCAAGCAAGCCTGGTGGTTGGTCATTGTTGAGCAAAGTGCAGCAAATAGTATTGTCATTGTTGTCAACACAGTCAGACAGATTTATTGATGCAATGGACAAGAGTTTATTGAACAGCAAGGTGCAGCCAAAGTACAATGGATAGGAGTTCAGTGTTGAGCAAGGTGTTGCAGGAGGATTGTCATTGTTGTCAATATAGTCAATTAGATCTAATGATGCAATGGACAGGCAATTTAGAAGTCACTCAGATGCAGAGGATAAAGTTCAGAAGTTAGTCAGATCATGAGTCCTTAAATGATAGATGCACAGAAACAGAAAACATAATTCAGAATGAGAAGAAGTCTTCAGAACCTGAGATGTCAAGAAGCGAAAAGGTTTTTTGTGAAAACCAAGGTAGTCAGAATAAAAAGTTTTATTTAAAACCATGGATAACAGATTTGAAATGGGTTTTTCTTAAAACCCAAGTTGGCTCTTCGTTTCGTTGAAAAAGATGCCCCGTGATAAAGATATTTAATTTTAAATATTTAGTTTAAATTTTAAAGGTTTTTTGTGAAAACCAAGACAGTCAAAATAAAAAGTTTTATTTAAAACCATGGATAACAGATTTGAAATGGGTTTTCTTAAAACCCAAGTTGGCTCTTCATTTCGTTGAAAAAGATGCCCCGGTGATGAAGATATTTAATTTTAAATATTTAGTTTAAATTTTATTTTATTTAAAATTTAAATTAAAATATTAAATTAAATTAAAAGGGCTGACATGTTACTATTTCGCGGCAATAATCTACAGGAAAGTGACAAAGGTGGAAGAAGTGTTTGAGGCCGACAAAGTTAAATCTAGGCCGACGAATTTTAGGGTTTGGCAGCTGACAAATTCTAGGGTTTCCGACGTTCTTTTAGGGTTTGTTCCTAAAACTTCTTCTATAAAAGCAAGGGTACTTCGAGTTTGAAAAGTGGGGTGTAAAGATAAAGTGCGAATGCGAGCATAGTTTTTTTGTGAAAGTGAAGTTCGTGTTGAGCAGAGAGCAGAATGTGAAACGACACAGAGTGTGCGAAGCGTGTGCGCAGAGAAAGCAAAGTGTGCAGAGAAGTGCAAAGGGCAAAGTTGATTGCAAAGTCTGGCTGTAGCAGTGCAGCAAACTGTGTGAAGTGATTGTGCAAGAGAGAGCAGAGTGCACAGATATTGCAAAGGTGATGTAGACCAGTTAGAGTCTTGCAATAACAAAGGTATATGTCAAACATTTTTTAATTCAATATTGAAGTCCAGTTGGTCTGGCAAATTAAGGGGTTGGTGCCTCTTTCCAGTTGGTGCTGGTAAACAATTTGTCCAGTTGGTGCTGGAAAATTAAGGGGTTGGTGCCTCTTTCCAGTAGGTGTTGGTAAAATAGGAGTTGGTGCTCCATTCTGTTGAAGTAGATAAAGTTAAGGGGTTGGTGCTCCTTCCAGTTGGTGCTGGTAAAGGATTATGTAAAGTTGTAGCTTTGCATTGACTGGATTTGGATGGTAGTCCAAGCAGTCTTTTTGAAGAGTAGCCACATTGGTGAACCTCGTTAAAATGCTGTGTTATGTGTGATGCTTTCTTGGTATTTCATTTATCAATTTTAAACTACTGCTGGTTTTATAATCTAATTTTTTTAGAAGTTTTTAAATAACACACTGATTCACCCCCCCTCTCAGTGTCATTGTGATTACAATAATTGGTATCAGAGCAAAGTTCCCAATTTTGGCTAAATCAGTCAAGGTTGATCTTGGATTAGTACACAATGGCTAAGAAGAATAGATCCTCATCCAAAAAGGCATCCCGAGTCAGTTTCGGTTCCTATAGAAGAGAAATTTGAACCGAAAAAGGTAGAAGAAGTGAATCCTGATGTTTGTGATGAAAATCTTGAGGCCGAAGTAGATTTTGAAGGAGAGTTGATATCTGCTCTTGAAGAGTGGAGAATAGAAAAGAAAAAGAACAAAATACTATCCAAGAAATTAGAAGAATATGAGGATGAGATTGAAGATCTCTTCCTACAAATTCAAAAGGCCAAGAAATCAGAAGAAGCCTTGAAGACACAGTTGGGTAATAAGAATGATGTATACAACACAAGTGAAGAGGAATATAAACGGGGTTATTGTTGATCTAAAGTCTGCAAGTAGAACAGAACAAAAGGATTGAAGATATTCTTAGGTCTCAGATCAATGAGAAAGAGACTGTATGCTACCAACAAGAAGAAGAGATTGTTTCATTGAAGAAACAACTAAAAGAGGCCAATATAAATCTAAAATTTGAGAAGAGCACAGAGTTGCTAGATACAATGATAAATCAACAAAGAAGCTCCACAACTAAGTTTGGTCTTGGATATGAAGCTGAACAACCTTCATCCTCCAAATATGCAGAGAAGAAGAAGTCATCGGTTGAAGGATTGAAACAAGAAAAATCCGAAGTTGAATCCTCAAAAGGAAGAAAATATCAAAGAAGATCTACAGCAAAGCAACCACAACAAAAGAGGTTCTCTCACTCTCACTCTTTTAATAATAATGCTTTTTATGGCTATTGTTCTAAATGCAACCACTTTGGTCACAAGGCAATTTATTGTGGACCGAACAATAGATCAAAGAGTTATGCTGATAAAAATACTTCTATTTTTTTGAGTGAACACCCTATGCAATGTTTTAAATGTAATGGCCATGGGCACATAGCAAGGTTTTGTTCAAGCACTTATGTATCCAATCTAAGGCAATACCATAGATTTCATCATACACATAGAATGCAATACAGACAGGGAATAAAACATGTGCAATGTTTTAAATGCAACGGTCAAGGGCACATAGCAAGGTTCTGTACAAGCACTTCTATATCTAATCTAAGGCAAAACCCTAGATTTCATCAGACACAAAGAGGACAACACCGACAAGGAACATATCATGTGCATAAAAGAAAAGAAAATAATCATCCATCAAGAATGCATAAGAGACAACCCCACAAGAGAAATGTTCAAGTTCACGAACAGGAGCAAAATAGGGATGTTGTTGAAAAACCCAAGCCCAAGTTCAGGAAATTCTGGAGAAAGACAGAAGAAAGGAAATTGTGTCTCCTTGGACTGAAGGAGGCTACTCTGCCATTGCTCTAAGCAACTCCAGGTGGCACATCCTCAGGAGGAGCAATATTAAAGTTTTATTTTAATGCTCCTATGTATTTGTCTAGGTATCTGAGGATGAAATGTAAGCAGTCGAGTTAATGTTGTATAGTTGTTAAAGTGTGTTTTTCAGTTTATATAGTGGTTTGTGGAAATGCCATGAAGTGTGGTGTTTAATTTGAGAGTTGTCACCATTGGTAGTTTTGAGATATGTCATCGTTGTACTTGTTGATGATTCTTAATACCACTGTTCAAAATTACGAATCATAATAGTCCAGATAATTTGCTCAACAAAAGAATTCTTGCCCTAGCTGTGTATTTGTGTTTCGAGCAGCATGTATTTGTTTTTACTCTTTGATGTGAAGATTGCCAGATCTTTCATGACACCTTGGTGAATATATTTAATTCACAGACAGTTTTGTTTTAACTATTGATTTAATGCCAGTCCAAGAATAAGAAGCTTGAGGCTGAGTAAGGTGCACTACGGTTGGCCATAAAGTGTTTGAAAAAATGTCTTCTTCCGACATGCATAGTTGAAAGTAAGAGTTGGCAGCAAAATTGCAGTGCTGGACAAAAATTGGTACATATGTGAGTCACTTGTCAATTCTGTTGACAAAAGTGAAATCAGCATGTTGAATGGGAAGATTGAAAAAAAAAAAAAAAAATTTTAATGAGCAGCCAGATGATTTCCAGCTTGGTGATGAATAGTTGAGTTGCTTTCATAGTGGTTGTTTTGATCAAGTTAATGCTTTTCTTGATACATGATTTGGGCTTACTCCATTGAGTTTTATTTGAGCAAGTTATTCTTTGCCTTGGTGATTTATGTTGGTGGTTGTCTTGTTCAAATACCTTTGGAAGGAAAAGGATGTCTACTAGTTTCCTTTTCATATAGTGATTGGTTGAATGTTTCAAGGTTAATCTTGAGTTGAATGATGTTGTTTAAACCTTGTCTATAAGCATTTTTTCTAAAGCCCTAATTGGTTGAGAAAAGATGTTGGTTGTGTTGTGGTACAGTGTTTGGTACTTGCACAGAGTTGAAAGTGGATTGAGGTAGCCTGCTGGATTCTCACTGCAGAGAGAGACAAACAATTGTCATTGGGTTCAAGCTTGTTGAGAATATATCCAAGATGCATGGTGAAGTTGTATGCAGATGTTGCTGGCATTGTAGAACAAAAAGTTTGCTATATAAGATTATTGTATGCCTTCACTAACAGTGGACAAGTTTGAGTTTGCAAGGTAACAGAGGGTAGTTGCATAGAAGACAGTGGTTCAGTCATGTTCTTACACATGTTATATTGGTGAAGTTGATGGTGATGGTGTCATTCACTAGTTATTACTGCTATTCACATTGTTGATTTTATTGATGCCTATTATGCTTATCATGATGTTGTCAATCAGTGAAATGAAGTGGTCTTGGACTCAGGGGGAGCATTTGTGTACTTGTTTTTCTTCTTGTTCATGCTTGGAATATTTGCTAATTGTAATAATTTGTGTCTAAGAATATTGTGCATAGACTCAAGGGGAGTCTGCAGCAACCCTTTGGTATTATTGTCAAAGGGGGAGAAGATTTACAGGAAAATTGCACATGTGTTGCCAACAATTCCAAAGGGGGAGATTGTTGAGCAAAGTGCAGCAAATAGTATTGTCATTGTTGTCAACACAGTCAAAAATATTTATTGATGCAATGGACAAGAGTTTATTGAACAATAAGGTGCAGCCAAAGTACAATGGATAGGAGTTCAGTGTTGAGCAAGGTGTTGCAGGAGGATTGTCATTGTTGTCAATACAGTCAGTTAGATCTAATGATGCAATGGACAGGTAGTTTAGAAGTCACTCAGATGTAGAGGATAAAGTTCAGAAGTTAGTCAGGATCATGAGTCCTTAAATGATAGATGCACGAAACAGAAAACATAATTCGGAATGAGAAGAAGAAGTCTTCGAACTCGAGATGTCAAGAAGCGGAAAGATTTTTTGTGAAAAACAAGGCGGTCGAGAATAAAAAGTTTTATTTAAAACCATGGATAACAGATTTGAAATGGGTTTTTCTTAAAACCCAAGTTGGCTCTTCGTTTCGTTGAAAAAGATGCCCCGGTGATAAAGATATTTAATTTTAAATATTTAGTTTAAATTTTAAAGGTTTTTTGTGAAAACCAAGGCAGTCAAAATAAAAAGTTTTATTTAAAACCATGGATAACAGATTTGAAATGGGTTTTCTTAAAACCCAAGTTGGCTCTTCGTTTCATTGAAAAAGATGCCCCGGTGATGAAGATATTTAATTTTAAATATTTAGTTTAAATTTTATTTTATTTAAAATTTAAATTAAAATATTAAATTAAATTAAAAGGGTCGACATGTTACTATTTCGTGGCAATAAGCTACAGGAAAGTGACGAAGGTGGAAGAAGTGTTTGAGGCCGACAAAGTTAAATCAGGGCAGACGGATTTTAGGGTTTGGCAGCTGACAAATTCTAGGGTTTCTCAACCGACGTTCTTTTAGGGTTTGTTCCTAAAACTTCTTCTATAAAAGCAAGGGTACTTCGAGTTTGAAAAGTGGGGTGTAAAGATAAAGTGCGAATGCGAGCATATTTTTTTTGTGAAAGTGAAGTTCGTGTTGAGCAGAGAGCAGAATGTGAAATGACACAAAGTGTGCGAAGCGTGTGCACAGAGAAAGCAGAGTGTGCAGAGAAGCGTGAAGGGCAAAGTTGATTGCAAAGTCTGGCTGTAGCAGTGCAGCAAACTATGTGAAGTGATTATGCAAGAGAGAGCAGAGTGCACAGAGATTGCAAAGGTGATGTAGACCAGTTAGAGTCTTGCAATAACAAAGGTATATGTCAAACATTTTTTTATTCAATATTGAAGTCCAGTTGGTGCTTTGGCAAATTAAGGGGTTGGTGCTTCTTTCCGGTTGGTGCTTTGGTAAACAATTTGTCTAGTTGGTGCTTGGAAAATTAAGGGGTTGGTGCCTCTTTCCGAGTAGGTGCTAGTAAAATAGGAGTTGGTGCTCCATTCCGTTGAAGCGAGATAAAGTTAAGAGGTTGGTGCTCCTTCCAGTTGGTGCTGGTAAAGGATTATGTAAAGTTGTAGCTTTGCATTGACTGGATTTGGATGGTAGTCCAAGCAATATTTTTGAGGAGTAGCCACATTGGTGAACCTCGTTAAAATGTTGTGTTATGTGTGATGCTTTCTTGGTATTTCATTTATCAGTTTTAAACTGCTGCTGGTTTTATAATCTAATTGTTTTAGAAGTTTTTAAAGAACACATTGATTCACCCCCCCTCTCAGTGTCATTGTGATTACAACAAGGTTGGTCACCAATATCCAAAATGAGTGGACAACCATAGTCCAAAGGAAATATTTACAAGTTACAAGTTTCTTCAGTGATAATGCCCCTACAATAGGTTTAGCCTTTTGGAAATCCATCATTAACACCAGAACACTTTTTAAGAAAGGCTTAATATGGAGACTCGAGGATGGTAGAAACATAGAATTCTAGAATGATAAGTGGATCACTGATAATCCTCTCATTGAATACCCTCTTATATCCATATTGAAAGCCTATACAGACCTTATGATAGGACAGAGAGTCTCAAATTTCCTAACTATACAGAATAATAGACCCATATGGAAATTCATCTGATTTAGCACTCATCTGGTTGATTCCACCAGCATGAATTACCTCTTACACTCCACCATCATTCCCATCAGAAATTCCAAAGATCTCCTTATCTGGGAGCCTTCTGAAAGTGGTGAATTCACTGTCAAAATTGCCTACCATGTCCTTATTAAGGATGAGGAAATTTTTCTCCCATGGAAACTGGTGTGGATAAAATCCCTCATTCCCAAAGTCTCCTTATTTTCTTGGATGACCATTCAAGAAAGGATCCTCACTATTGATAATTTTATTAAAAAAGTATTCATCCTCCCTAATAGGTACCCTGTATGTTCATTTGCATGGGAATCCTCTAGCCACATTTTCCTCCATTGCCCTTATTCCTCCTCCATCCTTGATTCCATATTTGAAATCTTCCACATTCTTTGGGCCAAATTGTGTTTTATCATTGAACTTTTCCTCCAATGGCCCAATCTTTACCATAATATGTGTATCAATTTCCTCTGGAAAACTTACCTCCACCATTTTTTGTGGTAAATCTGGCTTGAGAGAAACCATAGAATCTTCACCCAACTTTCTACCATTCTTGAGCTAATTGCTAGAAAAATTCTAGCTTATGCTAAAGAAAATACCATCCTCATTCCTCCTTCTCATCCCACCTCTAGATTTAAAATTAGTCTAAGAAAATCCTTAAACTGGAGGATATTCAAACTTGTCATCATACCAGAATTGATACTAACTGGATCCCCCCACCTATAGGCTAGTTCAAGTTGAATTTTGATGGGGCTACCAAAGGAAACCTAGGAAAAGCAGGGGCAAGAGGTATCCTAAAAAATTACCTCAAATAAGTCATCCTTACCCATGCATAAGGTTTATGAGTGCAAACTAATCATGTAGCTGAGGCAAAAAGCATGTGGAGAGGTATTTCCCTTGCTAGAAATTTTTTTAATAGACTAATGATTGAAGGAGATTCCCTCAATATTATTAGTTATCTCAAATATAGGAGCAATCCTTCCTAGAGGGTTAAGGATTACATTGAGAATACTAAGAGGATGATCCTTGAGTTATAGGAAGTCATTATCCAACACTAATTCAAAGAAGCTAATCGTGCTACAAACAGGTTGGCAAATTTAGGATTTCATGCAGATAACATCCTCAAATGGACTAATGACATTCCTCATGAATTTCAAATCATCGTGGACCAAGAAAAAGTCCAAGATGACATTCCAAATGGTCGTATTCAGTAGGGCTAATTTTTTCATTAAAATTTGGGCCCATCCTAGTGGTGGTACTCTTTGATTAATTCACATGGAAAATTTTAGGCACCAGGGTATTCTCTTCAAAATCCATGCCAACTTGAACCACTTTTCTATTTGGATGACCTTAATTAACATTACTTGTCACATGCATAATTGCTCCACGATGTCCATTAATACTCGTGTCTCCTTGGGTCATGGTAACTTTTAGATCTTCGTAACTAGGCACCCCTGTTGCGTGATCATTTGGTAGGCCCATGATAGTGTTAGTTTCAAATGCCTAACCACTTCCAATGCCAATTTCAAAATTTTATTTTTCAAGGTAGATGCACCGACAGGATGGTTTCCTTTGTGAGAATTGCCTTTGATTTTCATCCCTACATATGTCTTCCCAAGCACATGTGCCCCCTTCATAATTATTCTAACTATGTCTGTCCTACTAGCCTGGCACCCTAGTCTCCCCACACTCAAAGCATTCCCCACCACCACCTCCGTTGGTTCTTTGTAGTGTTTCGTGCCGACTTTGTCCTTAATTTTTTAGGAATATTGAGGCTAATTTTGTCAACTCTACCAATTCCAAAGCCTTTTCCCTCTATATTCGTAGCTTCCCCATTAATATATGGATCCTTCTTGAATATGCAAAACATCTTGTGTTTTTTAACTGAGATCTCTATGCCTTCAGTTTTAAGAATTAAAAACATGCTTGGCCTTCCCCTACTATTACCATATGTTGGCTTTCTCTTAGAAGCCTCATCATGAATTTCATTGAGCTCTCTATGATGGAGTTAGAACCTGTAGCTAAGAGTATCCTCATCGAAAGAGGATTTATTCCCTTCTTTAGTTTTTTTCGAGAAGTGACCTCAACATCACCATGCAAATCGTTGAGAGTTGGGATGGAGGGAGAGTGATAGTTTATGGCAAGACTACCTCATCGACGTCAACCATTGGATACAATAATTGGGAAGCCAACCAAAGTATGTTCAATATAGAGATAAAAATACAACTAGGAGGTCAAATTAAAATAATTCAAGGACCATACTAATCTCTACAAGCAAGCCAAGGCATGAATTATTCGAAATGACCTACCCTCTCCCTGGAATTTAGTAATGAAATTAGTAATGCAATATTTAGCTATTGATGATCCTGGTAAAATCTTGTGTAGCTTTCATTTTGCATTTGTTAACCATTTTAGAGATGTGAATCCCTTAAACATCCCCCAGTTTATCTTCAACTCTATGAGCTATTCCATTGAAGCATGTAGAAAGAAGAAAGGTGATGACCTCCCTTCTCACCAAGGACTTTTCAAAGTCCTTTATAATCACTGGATAATTCATTGTCCATCTGGTTTAGCCCCTCCTCCCACCCCAATTGCTCCTACCAAAGACAAGTCTAGCACCATTACCAATCCTAGCTCATCCTTTTCCTCATCCACATACCTTTCCTTAGAAAATAAGAAAAGATCCACCATTGAAGCCGTTAGGGAGCTTAAAAAGGTGAAAAATGAAGAGCCTAAAGTCCTTGTGAGATTTTCTCACCATTTGAGGAATAAATTTATCGATGACTAGAAGAAGATCCTCGACCTTGAGTTGGATGAGGATAACAGTGCTAACGAAAACCAAATTTTGTAGTAGTTAATCATTTCTATAGAGTCAAAAGGTATTTTCCATTTAGACAGGGCCATTTCTAAGGTCAAATATGTGGTGGAATCCTTCACAATTTTTTGCAATGTTCTTCAAGTTCTATTTTTCCAAGAGGAATTCGTTGACAATGTGCAAGATGAAGTCAAGACTATCGAGGCCAACATCAAGGATGAGGCTAAGAAAAAATATCAGGATGACACCAAGGATGAGGATTCCAAGGAGTGCAATAAAAATGCTTAACAAGTTTTTTCTATCTGGTGTTGTTTTAGGGTCTTCCACTCAGGGAAACCTTACCTATTTTTCTTGTCTTAGTTTTTTTCTATGTTTGGATTGTGTCCCTATTTTGGATTACATAGTTTGGACCAACCAGACTCTTAGGCTACTTTTGTAATCAGGTTTGGGAATTCCTATCAAAATCCCTATTTTGAATATAACTAAACTTATCAAAAAAAATATTTAACTAGTTACTCTCAAAAGGATTAGTTTGTGTTTGTTGATTGTTAAATATCAAGGACACAAAAACCAACATATTATAAAAGTGTTTAGAGACATTATTTTGTGCATAAAACCTACAGTATTTCATGACCCAAATAATTCACCAAAATTTATATCATATTTCTCCAAGAAAGTGGAGAAGAAAGACACTATAAAATGAGCAAAAGAAGCTTCAAATTAGGACTTGGTGAGTCTTAGATTCAAAGTGCACTAAACACTATTTAAAGAAAAATAGTGCAAAAATTACTTCTACAAAAGCTTCTATATATGTTCTTATTAGCTTGGGTTTTATTACCAAATTAACCAAGCAAATGAGAGAGTTGTCTAGTAAAAGAGAACGTTAAATCAGCCCTTGCCTACAAGAAATCCACAATTAAAACCAGCAGAATAGAGTGCAAAAGAAGGTGCAAAAAGAAGGTATTCTATTTACAAGTTTATTTACATCATCTTGCACCAGAATAATATATCCTACATAGGAAATAGAATAAAGTTTAAAGTTAATAAAAGGCACATTCTACTCAAGGTAAAACAAAAAGGATTTCATAACAGGTTGAAAAAATGGAAACAAAGCACTAGACGTACATCCAAGGAGCATCATTGGAGTATTTCAAACTCCACCATAGCATTGCTTGAAGCCTTCAATATCATTGATCAAATCCTAGCTCCTAATAAATAATCATATCCAATGTGTTTTTTTGTAACTTTGGATGGTCTAGACTCAATGGGAACACACAGTGAAGGGGATACGAACCTTCGAAAAAGAATTATCCTTTCTCCCATGCCCAAAAAACTTAAAGCTCTAATCAGGATTTACAATCCAATCGATCTAATAACCATCATAGCCATGGAAAATAGCACGCAAATATTCTATGTGTATCACTAACCATGTAAACTAGGTGAGGATTGGTAGGATCTGGGCTTCATCATGGCTTGGAATTCATCACCAAGTGTTTGCATGTGGGCATCCAGGTGAAAGCTTAATTTCAGCCAAGACAACTATACCTCAAACTTCTTCCCTAGTTTCAAAAGGTCTTTTATATTGCTTATTTATAGGTATGATCAATGGAATAGGAAAGATATTTCTTATGTGTGTTATTTATTTCATAAAAAGATAATAAATAATAAAATAATAAAATAATAAAAAAATAACCACCATTTTCTGTAATGGTAAAGAGACCATGGGTCTTGTAAATATCCCAATTCAATACAAAAAATTTTATGTCGCTATCCTGATTGGAAATATCGAGGGAATTCCACCATATACATTAGTTAATTATGGTCAACCTCATTCACAACTTCCTTCATATTCAACATTACCCTTATCACAACCTCATCTCATTTCATCTCCTCCCTCTCAACCAATCCCTTCACAATTCTCCTTTCCACAATATTTTCCATCATTATTATAGTCACAATCACTTCCATATTCTTATTTTCAAACCACATATTCACCTCAACCTCTTCATAATAATGGTATTATTCCTACCACACATCCATGTCATGTTTTTCAATATACATACAATATTTCTCCACCATTATTACAATTACAACCATTTCAACATTCTTCTTTCAACACAACACATTCATTTCAACAAGGAAATACTTCTTCTAATCCTACCATGCACTCACATCATACTTCATGATCTACCTATCATCATTCTACCTACAATCAAGAAAATACATGCAACCAATTGTTACATCCCACTATTGCTAATACTCTAAGAAAAATGTTCAAGGTTCCTCAAAAAACCTTTTCCATGTAAGTTTGCAAAACTCAAACAACCATTGACCATAATCCTAAAGCATTTTCTAGATATAAACATGATTGAGTTGCCACCCATAAGGAAACCTAATATCACAACAGATTGGTATAAGTCTGAGGTACATTGTGAATATCATAGAGTGGATGGACACATGACACAAACATGTAATATGTTGAAATATGTAGTTCAAGACTTGATTGATGAAGGTATTTTTTCTATAGAATATTTGTAACTCACTATTGGTTACAATTATTCAAAAAATAATCAACTTCCTACACAACAAGTACCTACAACCAATCAAGACATGGGGATCTTCCAAAAACCCCTATTCAATCATCAACAACAAGAAACCAATCAAGTGTCATATCCTAATGTGTCTCATCATAATGATATTATCGTACCTAATATGACAAGAAAATAAGTTAAAGCTCAACCTACTCATTTTGATAAGTAAGAGATAAATTCTTCACCCAACTAACCTTCAAGACATCTCTTAATTCTGAAGAATAATAAAAAAGAGGATACAAGCATAGGAAATCCATCTTTAGTGTTGAAGTCTCAACCTAAAGTCTGCTTTGACATTCAAAAATAATGGACAAATACTCCAACTAAGATATATTTTTTGGAAATTTTGCAAACATATCCTATTCATAGCGAATCTTTATTCTTCATTCTCTCTTTCTTTATCATCATTGCATCAATTTCTCTATTATTTTCCTCTTTATCATCATCACCTCCTTTTGTTCGTCACCTTTTGTTCTTTATTCTCTCTTTCTTTATCATCATCACATCAAGTTCTCTATTATTTTACTATTTATCATCATCGTCGTCTTTTGTGCATAACTTTTATTCATCTACATTTGATCACCTTTATTCATCTATATCTGATCATCATTCTTCATCACAACAATCTCAACCATTAACAAATAATATTCAATCACTTCACCACAACCAAGTTGTCCTTCAAAACCTCCTTTGATTTTGAAGCCACCTTAGAAATGTTATGCATGAATTATCTTGTATAGTGTATATATATAATCTTGTATATACCACCAATCCCATCATAAAAAATAAATAAATAAAAAAGAAACAATCAAATCAAATAAAACAAAAAATTATACGTAGGCATTGCATTCTCATCTAGTTTACATTTCCATCATTGTATTCGCTCATACCATTTTATATCCCTTGAATTGGGAAATTTGGATATAGTTCTTGTTTTGCTTCATTGGCCTTGATTCATGCATTTTAATGTACAACCCTATTGAGTAGTACTTGCTTTAGCAATATTATTCCCATCATCTCAGTGTCCCATAGTGGATAGATTCATGGTCACAAGTGAGGGGCAGCATCCATTCAACCATTTGAAAGCATACATCCTAGTAGGTATATCTCTTCTATTTTTGACCATTAGCAAGTGTTACCCTCATAGTGGGTTCAACACCTTTTATCATGTTTCTTTGGCCTTTTGGATTTTTTGTTTTCATTCACCCATGCATGTCATTTAGGTTTGTATATAGCTCATTTGGAACAACTATTATCTCCACATTGCATTACATAAGCCATAGATCATCTCTCATATAATTACATTTTTACACTTGCTAAATTTAGTTTAATCCAATTGCATATGTCAAATAGTCACATCCAATTATTAAGTATTTAAATATTAGACATATGCTATCGAATGCATAGTCAATCTTGGTTCTCCTTTTTTTTTTTTAAATTAGAGTTTATCTTAAACCACTCACGGGATTCATAATTTAATAAAATATTGATTCTCGCTATTGATTAAAAATCTCTCTTGAATCAAAACTACTACTTCTTCACTAAGACAATTTTGAGTTTTGGGAATCGATTCTGCCACTTTTGAACCAAAACACATTTACACATTTTAATAAGATTTTGCACAAGGAAATATGATGCTACATAGTAGTCCTTACCCTTTAAGTGAAAGGTTTCCCTTGTTATCCTCTTATGCACATGGTCTAAAATGCTGAGAATTGGCAAAAGGACAAGCTCCTCCCTACCCAAAGCAATAAAATCCCTTGCTCTTACACTAAAATAAGCAATAATACCAAAAAAAAGTAAATAAATCCTCTTTGTTAAAAAAGAGATCAATAATCCTCAATCAAAGGAATCAAAAGAAAATAAAGGGGTAATGAGTTTGAATACCTGGAATTCTTAGTTATTTGAAAGTTGTGGGGTGATCTCCATTACAACAATGGGTTGAATGAAACTAGCATGGCAATGGGGTAGTATTATGCATGGTGACATATCTGTCACATTAGAGACCTTATTTTATACAGACCAATATCCTCTTATGGATGATCTAGTTTTTGGTGGCTTGTATTACATAGTAGTTAAGTCCAACCACATACACAATCAAGGTAAATGAATTTATCATTTGCACACACAATGGTTCTTAAATTGGTTTGCATCATTAAATTACTCAAAATTGGTAAATAAACCTCATAAGCACACACATTTTATCCTTGATATATTTGCATCATAATTAAGATCAATATGGAAAATGAATGCATAAATCATACGTTGATTCTTGATAAACTTGACTTCCTCTAAAAAATAACCAAGATTCTCCTTGAGTTTTGATTATATGAAGTCACTATATCTTCGTGGATTTGTATGACTGTTAGAATAAGCAATTGGCCCCTAAAACCAATTAGTCTTGCATCTCATATCTACTACCTTAGTACAATGCATTTACCTATTTCATCATATTGCATGATTGCCATATACAAAAATTTGCATCAATCATACACAAATGATTGGTCATGTAGTTGCATAAAGACTTCATGATGATGGCATGAGATAACCTTAGTAAGTTTTTTCTTACATTTAATTCGTAATAGAAATTTTATGCCTAGTGCAAGTCCTCTATCCTTTTATTCATGCTCACTCATTTTTACTATGTCTTACTTCCCTTAAGTTTTAATCAAAATTAATATTAAGGTCACACATTACTTATCACCAATCATATCACTTTCAATCAACAATCTCAAACTACTTTTGGATCATAACCCTTTGATGTTAACATAACAATAAAACCTCACATAGGATCCACTTCATGATTAATACGAGGGGCAGCTTCTATTTATGGTCATATACAAGCACATATACAAGTACACATCCTCAAGGTCTATTACTGACTGATCAAAATTGTAAGGTTATATTTCCCAAAAAAAATTATTTTACAAACAATTACATCACACTACATTACAAATAACAATTTCATAAAATCACACTTCACTCTCCTGTAATGGTATATTTATTAAGCATGATAAAAAAATACATTAAAAATCAAACATGACCATAAGAATTATTATGTAAAATCATAAAAAATAATCAAAATATTTTGTATTTGCTTAAAAAACAAAAATAGCAGGAGGGTATTATACATGAGAAAATATACATAAATATATAATACCATTGTCATAATATATACTATTCAACACACTTCAATTATCTCTATACACACATTATTGTTCATCATTATTTACCAAATCACACTTCATATTTCTACAAAAATATAACTTTAACTAGCATGATAGGTGCACATTAAATTCATTATAATCATAAGCATTAGTATATGCATTATTAACATACATCATGCATAAAATATCAAAAATAAGTATAATCCATGTTCATCATCGCTTAAAGCATATAGGAAAAATGCATCTTTCCTAATTGGTCATTTTGAGTTGCTATCATAAAAAAATGCATCTTTCTCAAAATTGGCTAACGGTATGATCCTGTCGATTTCGCATCCTAGAGGCTAGGATGTGAATTCATCAAATTTGTAGAAACTCCAAATTGAATTGATCCGATCCGATTTAGCCTCCTATATCTCACAAACACCAACCTATTTGGTGACCCATGAAGCCATTAAAGCTAGGGCTCAACCTCCATAATCAATTGGGATAGATGGATAGTGGAGGAGTGAGTTGATAAGAAATGTTTTATGAGTGAAATCATAGCAATCTTATTTTAATTACAAGTTGAATTTTGGAAGCAAGTTTGTTGCAGGTTGGAGAACACTTTGAAGACTTCTAGTTTTTGTTTGGATCCATTTTGCTACTATCATTTCTATGGCACTAGAAGATAAGATCTGGTATACCATCATTTTAACTGTCCTAGTATGTTATATATCATTTATGCACTAAAAAGTTCTTATTTTATGCATTTATAATAAAGGCCATATTTGAGCTAAGTTTTCACTAATCAAACCATATCTATTCCTATTGAAACCAATACCATTGGATCGATCTTGAAAAGAGCTTTCCAATAGTATATAATATGTCATATTCTAACACTGTTTGGTCCTCAAAATACCAAAAAACTACACATGGATCTAGATATCGTGATTTTGCAAGCTAGCTATCAGGTCATGAATTAAAATTATCACAAGACTAGATGCAAATTATTACTTCCAAATCCATACTTGCATTCTATATATTACATGTTGTTCATCCTGCATTTGATAGCATACTATTTACTACACTATTTTGTCATGTCATTTCAGTTTTTGTCTATTTGCAAGTAAGATCTACGATTTCATTTCTTTTATGTATGGTTGTTTAAAATACCAAGGGGATCTGATTACTATGCCATCAAGAATCATATCTATAGTGGGTTAAGTAGATACCCAAATTCTAGTCCTCATATTTAAGTTCTTGTACAAAGAATTCATGTAGATCTATTGAAAACATGAATTTGCATGCTAGATGATAGGACACGTATTCATTGTAGGATGCATATTCACTCTACAAGATGTGTATTGCCTACATAAAACATCTAGATTAGATAAGTATTTGGTTTCTTTAATTTTTTATTTGGTTTTCAGTTCTCTATCAATTTTAGACATTTTATTTACAAATCATCTTAATAACATAAGAAAATACAAAAAGAAAGAATATATATATATATATATATATATATATATATATATATATATATATATATATATATATATATATATATCGTGTGTGTGTGTGTGTGTGTGTGTGTGTGTGTGTGTGTGTGTGTGTGTGCATATGATAGCTTAGAGTTTATTATTTTACTTTCAATATTCATAAGGATTATTGAATTATAGTTAGTTCTAAAAGGCTTTCTATTTAATTGTGTGTTGCTTTCATGAAATATGAAATGCATATAGCATAAGCATAGTTGCATTCTTGCCAAAATTGAGGTGTATGCTAAACAAAAAACTCATCAAACTCTCACCTTACCTAGGTGTGGAAACCACCACAAAGTATTTCCTGGTGAACCCACCAAAAATTAATCAAAAAAACACCAAAGATAGCACGACACAAGTGCTTCTCATCTAAAGTGTAGATTCCAAATTTTCCCATCCCCCTTCCAGGCGCAAATCCATTAGCCTAAAGGAAACGGGTGCAAAAATTTTGAGTCTATAGCCACTCATCATGTCTTAATCTTGGCCACTCATTTAACATGATCCATATCACTTATCAAATCACAATCACAACCCTTCATCATGTTTTAATCTTGGTCACCCATTGGTGTCATCGAAACCCTAACATGTATTAAGGGGAATCATAAAATATCATTCATTTTTGTGAATGAGGAGAGAGAAATAAAAAAAGTTCAGAATCATCCATCATCTCATGAGCCCTAGCATTATATCATCTCACTTACCCTTTGCACTCACACAAACCATCATCACCACCATATCCATTGTTTTACCTCTATGATATATGTTAATTAGATCCAAACACCACAGGGCATCTAACTAGCCCTCAGATGCATTAGGTCATATGCGTGATATCAAATAAAACTAGTAGAAGTGTAGATCAAGGACTCAGGTATTGATAAGGCTCTTTTTTGCTTTCTAACTTACATTTCCTATATTTAGTTTCCATTTCATCAATATTACACTTAGGGTTTAGTATATTTGTTTTATAGAGGACCTCACACAATGGATCTCTCGCATACACTACTGATCTGTTTCATGTGTGATTTGTATGCAGGTGTAGAAGATAATATCATTTACAATTATTGTAGCTCGAGTGGCCACGTAGAGATACACAAGACCAATCACCCTTATTTGGAGTGAAGAAAATCCAAAGACACCACCATTGTTTGATCAAGGGTTTTACCCCTCATCTTTTAAATCATTGTATCAAAGAAAATATTATTTTGTAACCCCTAATCTGGGACATATCTATGTATAGAGTGGATATAAAGGCTCCCTCCTTTGATTAATATATAATGTTATTAATTTGATGCACATATAACTGTTATTTTATTTGTTTCATTATATTTATATTGGTTTTGATCATTTTTTCTTTACAACTTTATCAAAAGTGGAAAACATTAATTAATAATGGTGGCTTAATGAACTCTATCAAAATGGATAGAGTCAGGTGGTAGCTCTGATACCACTATTGGATTTTTAAGACTTACTACCATAAAATATCATAGGTCCCAATATAAAATAGACATAATATTAAAGGTCAAAATAATAATATAAGAAGATTTCAACTATAGAAAATATACAAATCTCATATAGATCAACAATATTGAAAATACTTACAATATTATTCATAAATCTAGAATACAATCTTGAGATATTTTCTCACTTCATACAAATTATGGAGCTTTGTCTCCATAATATAGTTACACAAGATAACTCTTAAAATTCTTGACTATTACTTTTCACATGACCTTTGGATTCTTCTTTTTCCACTTGTATAGAAGACTCTCAGTCTTCTAACATGACACATGTACATATACTGTACATCCTAATATATTAAATATTGTAATATTCTCTAACAAAAATAAACTATCCATAGAACCTAACTTTTGATGTTACTTCTTAGCCTGATAATTGAACAATCCTTCTTATCAACATAAACTTATATCACTAATTTGTAGAACCCCTCAACCCCTCTAGGAATTTCAACATCAAAAATCCTCAACAGACATAATTCCTAATATTGTGGCACCTCTTTTCCTAGCAGCAATGTCAAAAAGTGATGCGCCTAAGATTTTTCACTTTAATTGTCAAAATAGCATTACAAGTTTAAAAAAGATATGCTATGTATGCACCAATGAAAAGATGTTATGTAGTTTAATGGTTCTATTTTCTACATGTACAACAAAAATATAGGAGCTAGAAATTATTGAAGAAGAATCTATGGCTACTGTAGAAAGAAATAAAACCTACCTACAATTTTATTACTATTTAGCAGGGACAAATATTCAAGATACTCTATTGAAACAAGGTGGACCCTACCTAGACAATCTAGATTTGAATTCTTCTCTACAACTAATTACTAATTGAATACAAAACTTAATTTAGCATAATTATAGGAAATAATAATTTTAGCATAAAAATAGCAACAAAATTTTATCAAAATAACACTTTATTCATACTAGAATTCCTTTAGGCAGAAATGCCTTACAAAGGAAAACGTTTGAAAGTGAAAAAATTAACTCCGTATTTTTATGGTCTAGAAATGTTCAATTTCTTCTAACTTCTATTATGATTTGGGATGTCTAATCTATAGATTATCCCTTATTTATACTTTTTACAACTTCTAAAAACCTATTAAAAATATATATTGTATTCTAAAAACAAATCTAACAAGTTCAACCCTAGAATAGCATTCAACCTTACTATTTCTTAGGTGGAAGAGGTATTCTAGAAACTACTACTTTCCCATTTGGCATAAGATAGTTCTATCCTATATTTTTAGCTTTCAAATCCTACTTACAAGGTATTAGGTGTGGTTTGCATCCTCGATTTGAGGTATCTTGACTAAAGTATCCAAATATTTTCTATCAACTATCAATTTATCCATTGCTAGTTGTTACTCTATCATCTGCTAACTATCCTATAGGAAATGTTAGCTGGACACAACTATTTTCTTCTTTAGTGATTGTGTCACCCTTCTACAGTATTTATATAAATGTATTTCTACAGTACTAGGCAACAACTTAACCAAAAAATATAGATATGATTAATAACAAATATTTATCAATTTAGCATCTCCCTTTTATTAATAAAATACATAATTACTTGTATTAAAATAAATAAATAATATCTTATTGTTGAGCAAGGTGCAACGACAATATTGTCATTGTTGTGATGGATAGGTTGATGCAGTGAATAGTTGTTTGAAGGTTGTTTGGAATATGTACAATGATGTTCAATGCTTATGAGGATGTTTTTGATGTTCGGGTGAAGTTGTTACAGGTTGTTTGTGTAAATTTGCAAAAGTTGAAAAATCGTCCAAAAATTATCAAAAATTTGCAAAAGTCATCACGGGCGCAGTTGGATAGTATGGATTAGTTTGGAACATTCCAACATGTCAGGAAATAGTCTAGAACAGTGTTGGAGGTGTCAACACAGTGTTTGGATTGATCGGTGATGTTTCCGGTATCTTGGCAGATGATTTGGCAAGTGGTTGTATAGGCTGAAAAAGGGCAGTTTTGTCAGAAGCACTGCGAGCAAACCAAGAAGAATTTTATAGTAAAATTTGAACTAGAGGTGGTCATTATCATAAAGAACATTAATTCCAAATTTCCATAAAAATAGAGAAACGAGGTGAATGTTACTAGTGTTGCAAGACTGTCACAAAAATGCACTTTTTGGAAAAAGTGTGTCAGCAGAAGTTTTCATGGAGGTGGTACAGGTGAACCGTAAGGATTTATGTAGTGAGATTTTTACTGGATATACTCAATATTGCAGAGATTCTACTTTTCAAATTTTAGAGAAAATAGAGTTACAAGGTGAAAGTTATGATTGTTGTAAAAACGGTACAGGTCACTTTTATGTCAATTTGTTCCACTTGTGCAAAATCCTTTAGTTGGCCGTTTTGACCTTGCAGAGTCACCAGAGTTTCGGTTTCAGTGTTACTACATCTTCAAGGCATAAAATAGAGCATATTTAATTTTTTTTTTGAGGTGTCACATGGCTTCTAAGTAAGAGAATGAGTAAGGTATCAATTCTTTGCATGTGACGTGTTTGACGAAATGCCTTCTCAAAAAAAAAAAAAAAAGTTATATTGTTTTAAGAAGCTTCATTAAAGAAAATATTTTTAAAATTGAAAAGGTAAAAAGAATGCAAGTGTGTGCTTTTTAAGTGACAAGGGATTTTATTGAAAAGTGGGGACTTTATTTTGTGAAGAGAGAAGTGTGTGTGGAGAAAAATAAAGAGTGAAAATCCGTGATTTTTGGAGAGTGGTGAAAAATGTCACTTCAATATTTTGGGCATAAATTTCTCATATGATATCCATTTTGGCTGAAATTTTGAGAGGAGTTCGCAGAAAAAGTGTTGCACAATACCCATAAAGTGTTTAGCAATTGGTATAACGAGATAAGAGAAAAATTAGTTTTTTTTTTGTGAGAAGAGAAGATTCAAATTCTGAGTAATGCAGAGAGAGGGATGTTATACTTGGTGAAATAGAAAGTTTTATATTTTGAGCTTACAGACCATAGAGGGTTTTGGTTTTAGTGAAGACATTCATATGTCATTTTATTATCAATATCAAAATCAAGTGGGTGCTTGGTAAAGGGGTTGGTGCTCCTTTTTATTGGTGCAGATAAATTAGGGGTTGGTGCTCCTTCCAGTGGATGTTGGTAAATTGATTGTAAAGTTGGTGCTTTGCAAAGGCTGGATTTGTATGGGAGTCCAAAAAATCATTTTTGGAGATGTAGCCAAATCGGTGAACCTCGGTACATCTTGTGTTGTGTGATTTTCTCTTGTTATACTTGCTTTATTTGGTTTTATGTTTTCATTGTTTTGGCTTTGAGTGTTGAAGATTTAAGTTTTAAAGAGCTACACTAATTCACCCCCCATATTAGTGTCATTTTGAGACTAATAATTGATATCAGAGCGAGGTTATTGAATAGGCTTAACCAGCTAGGGTGATCTTGGAAGTGACACAATGACAGGTGGTGAAGGCTTCTCATCAAACAAAGCACCATTGTTTGATGGAACTAATTACGCATTTTGGAGACTCACGATGTAGACATATCTTTGTGCTTTGGGATACGATATTTGAGATTTAGTAGATAGTGGATACATAATACCCACCACTTATCCACCGATGATGTCGATAAGAAACTGTTTTAGAATGACTCAAAATAAAAGAATGCTATCATGTGTGGATTAGTGGACAACAAACTGGTAAATATTATGGGTTGTAAAATGACAAAGGAAATATGAGACAAACTAAAGAGCATCCATGAAGGATACGTTAATATCAAGGAGGCAAAGTTACAAACACATCGAGATCAGTTTAAAGTATTAAAGATGAATGATGATGAAAATATAGAGGCATGTATTATGAGAGTTAATGAAGTCATTAATGCGATTAGAGCACTCGATGAGGAAATCAAAGATTCTATCATCGTGAAAAAGGTATTAATATCCCTTCCCCAAATATTTGATTCTAAATTTTTAGCTATAGAAGAAGCTAAAGATATAAATTCTTTTAGTATGGATGAGATGCATGGTTCTTTGACTACATATGAGATGAGAATAGGAAAATCTAAACCCATAGACAGAGAAGTTGTTTTTAAAGCCCATAAAAATATGAAAGCAAAACAAGAATCCGAGTAAGAAGAAACATCAGATGAAATGGAAGTAAACTTTGTTTGAAAACTAAAAAGGGGAAAAAGAAAATATAGAGGAAAGTTACCATTTAAATGTTTCAATTGTGGAGGCATTGGGCATTTTATAGCTAAATTTCCACTTAATGAGAAGAACATAAGTGATGAAGGATCGCACGAAGAAAGAAGTGACTGAAAGAAAAAAAACAAATTTTAGAAAAGGTAACTTCAAGAAGAAAAGTTTCATAGCCAAGAATGTCAGTTCATCAGAAGATATCTCCAATGAGGATTCTAAAAAGGAAACAAATGAAGCTCTTTTCATGGCACTCAAAGAAGAAAAAATAGAAAAATAATAGGAATGTGATGAAGAAGAAATTGATGCATAAGTGAATTTGGAAGAGGAACTAATTGCAGCTCTAGATGAATTGAAGATAGAAAGAAAAAAGAATAAGAAATTTTTAAGAAAGCTTGAGGATGCAAATGAAATCATAACAAATTTGAAAGTATAGATAGAAGAATCCAAGAAAATATCTGAAGATCTCGAAGTGCAAATAACCATGAAAATATATTATTGTAGCAAGCTAGAAGAAGAGATTGTTGGTTTAAGAATGCAACTAGAAGAGATGAATCAAAAAATTAGTTGTTATCACAAACATGAAGAAAGTTCTATGAAGATGGATAAGATCATAAATAACCAAAAGACTATAGGCATCAAATTTGGTTTGGGTTTTGATGAAGGATAATCGCAAAATGGATCAAAGGCCATAAATGAAGAATCCAAAAAGAATGAAGAGAAGAAACAAGTTGATCAAGCAAAAATGAATCATGCAAAGGAAAACAATAATGTAATGCACGAAAGGAGAATTGACAATGATGGCTTCACCAATATCACACATCAAAGAAGAAGAAGATTTATGGCTCCTATGACAACATGGCAAAGACCACCACCCAGGTTCAATCATCTATTTTCTGGTTACTATTTTAAATGCAATGGTTATGGACATAAGATCTCAGATTGCAAGTATAATGTAGGACCAAGGAATTTTACCAATAGAAATTCTTTTTCACCTTTGATGGATTATGTAGTAGAATGTTATAACTGTCATAATTTTGGGCATATTGCAATAAATTATCGAAGTACATTTGCATAAAATCAATTTTAGGGAAGAAAATTTCAGCCAAATGGAATAAGACAAAATAGAAAATTTCTCAAAAAACATGCACAAGATACTGAAAAAGAAAATCCAAAACAAGAGCACAAAATTGTAATCAAACCTGAGTGGAAAGAAAAAGAGTGACCTAAGGAAGAAAATAAATCCTTGATCATACAGATGACATTTAAAGTGCAGAATAAATCTGCACCATGGATGCTTGATAGTGGATGCTCCAGTCATATGAAAGGTGACAAACCAAAATTTGAGAAGTTGCAACAATATGAAGGTGGTTCAGTAAAGTTTAGAAATAATTATGGAGCTAAGATAGTTGGCAAAGGTTCAATTAATATTAGTGACAAAAAAAATTATGTCAAAAGAAGTTTTGTTTGTGGTTGGTCTTAAGCATAATTTGTTGAGTGTAAGTCAGATTTGTGATAGAGATAATGAAGTGATCTTTAAGAAGCAAGGTTGTGAAGTCAAAAAGGCAAATAATGGGAATTTGATAGAAACCATATCAAGGAAATCTGGCAACCTGTACACTCTCTCAGAGAATTCAAAAGGATATTTCTTGATTGGACAGGAAGAAGAGAATTGGTTGTGGCACAAGAGGCTCGATCATATTAGTTTTGAAAATCTAGTAAAAATTAGCTCAAAGAAAGCAGTGAGAGATATTTCCACCATTGGCAAACCATCAAATAGCATTTGTGCTTCATGTCAAAATGGGAATCAAACTAGAGTCTCATTTACAACAAAATATTACTATACAAGCAAACCTTTGGAACTAGTACATACTGATTTATGTGGACCCATGAGAATGCAAAGCATAAACGATGACAAATATTTCATGTTGTGTATAGATGACTATTCCAAGATGACATGGGTATTATTTTTGAAGCATAAATCAGAAGCTTTTGAGATGTTCAAGTTTTCAAAAACCAAGTTGAGAATCAAATAGGAAAAAGGATTAAATGTTTAATGTTAGACAAAGGAGGAGAGTTCATTTCAGAGGATTTCATAGAGTATTGTGAAAAATATGGCATTAGGAGACAGTTTTCAGCAGCCAGGACACCTCAGCAGAATGGTGTGGTAGAAAGAAAGAACAAGATAGTGTAGAAAATGGCATGGACTATGTTGACTAAGAGAAAAGTAGCAGATAGATTTTGGAAAGAGGCAGTCCATACTACGGTATACATCCAAAATAGGTGCATGTTGAGGACGCATGAAAGCAAAAATCTTTATGAGTTGTGGTTTGGTAAAAAAGCAACAACAAGATACTTTAAAATTTTTGGTAGCAAGTGTTACATCAAAAGAACTGAAAAAAACCTTGGTAAGTTTGAAGATAGAGCGGATGAAGGTATTTTTCTTGGCTATTCGTCAAAAAAAAAATCTTACAAATGCTACAACAAGATGCTAAGGAAAATTGTGGATAGTGCCGATGTTAAAGTTGATGAAGGAAGGGAACGAGTAATTAGCTATGAAGAGAACTACCCAATTTATGAAGAAGTAATTGAAGGATATGAGGAAGAGGAAATGGAAAAAAAACCAAAAATTGACTCAAAGGATTCAAACAGTGATTCATAAGTGGAAGAAAACAAAATTCAAAATAGGCAACTAGCAGAAAGATCATCCTAGAGAGAAAATAATTGGAGACCCCACAGTTGGTGTCAGACAAGAAGAAGATTAGTAAGTAACTACTTTTTATTATCCAACATTGAGCCCAAAAATTTTGCTGACGCAAGCAAAGATGAAAGTTGGGTAAAGGCACTAAATGAAGAATTAGATCAGATCGAGAAAAACAAGATTTGGGAGTTAGTACCAAGACCCGCAAATAAAAATGTAATCATTACTAAATGGGTCTTTCGAAACAAATTGAATGAAGATAGACAGGTAGTCAGGAAAAAAGAAATATTGGTATGCAAAGGTTATGCACAAGTTGAAGGTATTGACTTTGAGGAAACCTTTGCACCTATGGCCAAACTAGAGGTAATTAGAATGTTTCTGGCTTTAGTAGTTTACAAGAATTTCAAAGTTTATCAAATGGATGTGAAATCAGTATTTTTAAATGGGAAACTTGAAGAAGAGGTTTATATTGAGCAACCAGATGGTTTCCAGCTTGGTGATGATCCCAAATTGGTTTGCAAGTTGAAGAAAGTGTTATATGGCTTAAAACAGGCACCCCAAGCATGGTATGTAAGGCTAGACAAATATCTTACTCAGTAAGGGTTTAAGAAAGGTATAGACGATTATAATCCAATTAGCACTCCCATGAGGACAAGTTGCAAGTTAAGCAAGGATGAAAAATATCCACATGTTGATCAAACTATGTATAGATCTATGATTGGGAGCTTACTATACTTGATAGCTATTAGAACAGATATTTTGCAGGCAATATGCATGGTAGCATAATTTTAGGATAGTCCCAAGGAGACTCATGTGACATCAGTGAAGAGGATTCTTCGGTACCTCAAGGGTACTATGGAGTATGGGTTATGGTATTCGAAAGGTAAGGACTTCACCCTTATTGCGTATTTAGATGTATATTGAGCAAGATGTGTATATTATAGGAAGAGTACCAATGGAGGTGCATTCTATTTTGGATATAGTTTGGTCGCATGGCACAGTAAGAAACAAGACTCAGTCTCCTTATCCACAGTAGAGGTAGAATACATTACATCGATAACATGTTGTACGTAGGTGTTATGGATGAAACAAACTTTGAAGTATCTTGGCATTAATTTTAGTGAACCAATTTTAGTTAAGTGCGATAACACCAGTGCCATTAACATCTCAAATAATCTGGTTATGCATTCTTGCACAAAACATATTGCTATCCGGTATCATTTTTTGAAGGATAAAGTTGCGAAAGGTGAGGTTAAGTTGGATTTTGTTCCAAAAATAGAGCAAGTAGAGGATATCTTCACAAAAAAATTGCCCAAGGAAGTATTTGAGTACCTTCACAAGAAATTTGGACTGGTCACACTTCCCAAGAATTGACTAGCTATTGGGGCCACAGTCTTAGGGGGAGCATTTGTGTATTTGTTTATCTTTTTGCTCATGTTTGCGATTTTTTCTAAGTGTAATAATTTTTTCCTAAGAATTTTGTGCATGGACTTAGGGGGAGTTTACAGTAGCCCTTTGGTCTTGTTTTCAAAGGGGGAGAAGAGTTATAGGAAATTGTGTGTGTTGCCAACAATTCCAAAGGGGGAGATTATTGAGCAAGGTGCAGCGACAGTATTGTCATTGTTGTCAACACACTTAGATGGACAGGTTGATGTAGTGGATAATTTTTTGAAGGTTTTTTGGAGTATGTATAGTTATTTTCAATGCTTATGAGGATGTTTTTGATGTTCGAGTGAAGTTGTTACAGGTTGTTCGTGTAAATTTGCAAAAGTTGAAAAAATTGTCAAGTTGTCAAAAAAATACAAAAGTCATCACGGACACAGTTGGACAAGATGGATCAGTTTATAACATTATAGCATGTAAGTAAATAGTACAGAATAATTTTGGAGGTGTCAGCACAGTGTTTGGATTGATCGGTGACATTTTCGGTATCTTGGCGGATGATTTGGAAAATGGTTGTACAAGCCAAAAAAGGGAATTTTTGTCAGAAGCACTGCAAGAAAACCGAGAAGGATTTGATAGAAAAATTTAAACTAGAGGTGTTCATTATCTTCAAGAACATGTTTTCCAAATTTCCACCAAAATTGAGAAATGAGGCGAATTTTACAAGCATTGCAAGACTCATAAAAATGCTCTTTTTTGAAAAAGTGTGTCAGCAACAGTTTTTGTGGAGGTGGTACAGGTGAACCGTAAAGAGTTATAAAGTTAGATTTAGACTCAATGTATTCAAAATTGTAGAGATTCTATGTTTCAAAATTAAGAGAAAATAGAGTTATGAGGTGAGAGTTATGATTGTTACAAAAATGGTACAGGTCACTTTTATGTCAATTTGTTCCACTTGTGCAAAATCCTTTAGTTGGCCGTTTCGACTTTGCAGAATCACTAGAGTTTCAGTTTCAGTGTTGTTGCACCTTCAAGGCATCAAGTAGAGCATATTTAATTTTTGGTTTGAGGTGTCACGTGGCTCCTAAGTAAGAGAACAAGTAAGGTGTCAATTCTTTGCATGTGACGTGTTTGACGAAATGCCTTCTCAAAATAAAAAAAAGGAAGTTATATTGTTTTAATAAGCTTCATTAAAGAAAATATTTTTAAAATTGAAAAGGGAAAAATAATGCAAGTGTGTGCTTTTTAAGTGACAAGGAATTTTATTGAAAAGTGGGGACTTTATTTTGTGAAGAGAGAAGTGTGTGTGGAGAAAAATAGAGTGAAAATCCATGATTTTTGGAGAGTGGTGAAAAACATCACTTTAGTATTTTTGGCATAACTTTCTCATATGATATCTATTTTGGCTGAAATTTTGAGAGGATTTCGCAAAAAAAGTGATGCACAATACCCATAAAGCGGTTAGCAATTGGAAGAACGAGCTAAGAGAACAATTAGTTTTTTTTTGTGATAAGAGAATATTCAAATTCTGAGTATGCAGAGAGAGGGGTGTTATACTGGGTGAAATACAAAGTTCTAGATTTTGAGCTTACAGAACATAGAGGGTTATGATTTTAGTGAATAAATTCATATATGTCATTTTATTATCAATATCAAAATCAAGTGGGTGCTTAGTAAAGTGGTTGGTGCTCCTTTTTGTTGGTGCAGATAAATCAGGGGTTGGTGCTCCTTCCAGTGGGTGATGATAAATTGATTGTAAATTTGGTGCTTTGCAAAGGCTAGATTTGTATGGGAGTCCAAAAAGTCATTTTTAAGGATGTAGTCAAATCGTTGAACCTCGGTACATATTGTGTTGTGTGATGTTCTCTTGTTATACTTGCTTTATTTGGTTTTATGTTTTCATTGTTTTGGATTTGAGTGTTGAAGATTTAAGTTTTAAAGATCTACACTGATTCTCCCCCCATATCAGTGTCATTGTGAGACTAACACTTATTTTTTTTATTATTTAAACAAA
The DNA here is from genome assembly GCA_028583015.1 of Wollemia nobilis. Lineage (NCBI taxonomy): Eukaryota > Viridiplantae > Streptophyta > Pinopsida > Araucariales > Araucariaceae > Wollemia > Wollemia nobilis. Next base: position 9,080,944 of record JAQPPZ010016917.1, on the reverse strand, counting down.
CTTTATTTATTCATACATAGGTAAATTTTACTTAGAAATCAATAATGAGTAACAAAACACAATCAATTTGGGTTTAAATTAAGACAAAAAATATAGAAATTATGGTTAATATTAAGTCCCATCAATTGGGAGCTGGAATGCTTAGATGATTAGATGTTTGAGAGATTGAATGTTTGGATGTTTGGATACATAATCTTGCCATGCTTAAATATGAATTCCTATGAAATTTGGTATAATTTTTTATATTCAAAGATGATGATGATTGGGCACTCCAAGTGCTAGATTTATAGGAAGTCATGGCTCCTTAGGGGAAGGATTACATTAAAGATAATAGTATTTGTGAAGCAATAATTAAAGTAGGATCAATATGCAACTAATGGATTGAAGATTGAAAATGGAAAATTTTGGGCTTTGGATCTCTACTAGCAACTACAAATTAGACTAATGTGATCAAGTCCAATTTTGGAGGACAACTTTAGAGGTTCTAACTATTATAATTTGACATTTTGGTCTTTGAAAGTCAATAACATTGGAGGTCAATAGTGTTGACAATTTTAATGCTCTAAAATGTTTGCTAAGATGATCGTTGCTAGTCAAATTAGGCAAGAAATGGTCAAAAAGCCTTTTTTTATAAAAATGCTACCATGAAGGCAAAAACATTTCTAGCACTTTTAATCATATCAATGTACCTTTGTTTTTGAAGTAATAAATACTTCCAAATTGGTCTTTAAGATGTCATATTCAGTTTGGATGCTTGACTAGTTGATTGATGAAGATATTGACAAGTTTAAAGATTGATGATGTGTATAAAATCAAGTGTTTACACATATGTATTTATACAAAAACATATAATAAAAGGATTAAAACCCTTACATCATAAATTTTTAGTATTTTAATTAAGTGTATTATAATGTCTTCAAATTATTAAAAAAATATTTTTTTCTTGGATAATAAGGGGTTGTACTTGGGTCCCCCACCCTTGAAAAATTACATCTCTCTTCTTTAGATCTTGATATTTTAGAAATAGATACACTTCTCATCTCAATTGAGATGCTATAACTAGAAACCTACATAATTTCACATAAAATGTATGAATTCTTGATTTTCATTTTCTAGATCTTTTCAATTTTCTGTATGAATACAAATATTGCAGAATTTAGCATCTTTCTTGAAATTTTCCTATAGTAGCCTTCACAATGCCAAAAATTCACCTCTATTATCTATGTTTTACATCTTAGTAGAGTAATATTTCCAAAACATCGCACTATCATAGTCCACTTTAGCAAATATGGATTATTAGTTTCCTTCCTGAAACACAAGTGCAACCACAAAAATGATAATAAATAGTCTAAAATGAAAACATATTTTTATTCCAAAATAAGGCAGATATTACTAATGGAAAATATTAAAGTAAATCTTAATCATAAATTGATTCAGATAATCAACATTTTATTATCAACTTCAACTAAAATTTCTACTTCCTTTAACCATGGAAAGGAGAATTTAACTTCATGATCCTCAATAAAAACCCCTCTATTGGCTAGCTTATTTGCACATTTGTTTCCTTCCCTTAATATATGTGTAAACTTGATTTCTTCAAACTCTTTAGCAATATATTGAATTTTCATAATTATCTCTCATATGTTCCGTGGAGGCTTTGCTTTCCTCAAAATTACATTTATTACTATGAGAAAATTACCTTCCATCCATACTCTATTCCATTTCATTTTTTTTACATATTTTTAACCCTTCTAAAGCTGCCCAAGATTCAACTTCATTATTTGTCTTAAATCCACTATTCAAAGCATAATGAAACAAAATATCTCCTTTATTTCTTCTAATTATTCCTCCTCCTCCTAGTGGTCCTAGATTTCCTTTAGATGCTCCATAAAAATTCAATTTAACCCACTTCATATTTGGTGGTTTCCACTTTATATTATTTACCTTCTTTTTGCTTCTCTTATACCCAACATCATAATTTCATTTAATGACTTGACTCCATTTATCAAGGCTCTCTGCTTCCATATTAGGGACTAGGTGAGTTGATAGGGTTGATTTAGACTCCTCTATGGCTAAACATATATTTTTTTCATTACCTCTAAACTACTTTCCTTTCCTTTAAATATTATTCTATTCTTTTATAGCCATATAGTTCAAAGTATTGCATCTTTTGATATATCCCATATTGTCTGTAAAACCTCACTTTTATAAGTTCTCTACCATTGCTTTAACCAATCTTCAATTCTACTATTCATCACCATGCATTTGTCAAACATGTTAAGAATACATTGTCATAGATTCGAGAATATTGAGAAATATCCCAAGAGATGGTCTATACTATCATCCTTTTTATAGAAAACACATTGAGAGGGGCCATGGAAACCCATTTTCATAAGGTTATCCTAGGATAAAATTCTTCTATGACCTACTAGCGAAACAAATATTTTATATTTAGGAATTCTTGGGCTATCCCAAATATCTATCCATATTCTAGTTATATTATTATTTTGTTGGTGTTGAACATTATATCCACTTCTTACTATATATTATCCTAAGCTATTCAACTACCAAATAAATTTATCCTTGGCTCCCCTCAAAATAATCACAATTGTTATATTTCTACTCAATTGCCTCCTAGCATCAATGTCTTGTATACTTGTAAAAAAATATTATTTCCATTTGTATCTTCCTTTTTTTTTTTTTTAATAAAGGGGTAAAAATTTATTGATAAAAATTATGGATTACAAAGTACAACTGAGCTTCCAACCAAGACTCAAATAAATAGTCAAACAGGCTAAAACCACTAGAATAGAATGACACCCAAAAAATACAACAAGAATAAACCACATTAAGTTTGTACATCCTTGTGGATCAACTCCCACAGGCATTGAGAGTCCCTAGATGGGAGACTCTCCCAATTATCGATACTCCAAGGATCTAGTAGCTCAAAAGCCCTTTTGGCCAGGTAATCATCAACCACATTCCATTCCCTTGGAATGTACACAAAGGATATAAATTCAAACTCTTCACTCATTCTGATAATCTGAACGGCTACAGAGGCCAACTACCAACTAACTTCCTCCACCCTTTTACTGTTTAAAATATTAACCACAATTTGAGAGTTAGACTCGCAGATAATCCTATGCCATCCAAGAGAAAACCCCCTTTGTAAGGCCTTAAGAATTGTAAGAGCTTCCATAAAATTGTTGGAGTGAACACCTTTATAAATGGAAAAGAAAAAACTGACACCACCAGTAGAATCTCTCCCAACACCGCCAATGCCAACATGTCCAAGATTACCCCTAGATGATCCATCAATATTAATTTTTAAAAATCCTCTAGGCGGTGGCCTCCACCTACCATCTCTCCTAACCTTATTGCTGAGCTAAGGAACCCTACTAGGGATAGAAGAGTTCACACCATCCCCAAAGAGACCAAGGGCTTGTTGTACCTTCTCCCTAGAATCCAAAAGAGGGTCCACATCACATTTGCTATGGATGGTTTCTTGAACCATATACAAGATCCTTTGCCAGATATTTTGAATAGCCAAATAACTACCCTAAAATATGTGCCGGTTTTGTTCAAGCCAAATTTACTAGATGATGCAAGAAATGCCTAAATTCCAAGCCACCCGAAGGAAGGGGGCCTTGGCCAGATGTCTGCCCAGACTACTCCAAAAATCCACCAGGGATAACACATGAAAACATGGATGGTTCCAGGTGCTCCACCAATGGTGCCAAATGTCTCTGGCAAAGGAACATTGGAAAAATAAATGAGAAGATTCATCCTCATTCTTACTGCAAAGGACACAAAAAGAGGGACCCTGAAATCTCCTCTTCCTTGCATTATCCCAAGTGAGGCATTTATTATGAGCTACCAACCAGAGAAAGAAGTTAAATTTTGGTCAGGAAAATTTGTTCCACACATTTTTCCACCAAGTGACATGAAGACTCCCATACTTTTGCTTATCAAGAACCTGATAACCATAGGCTACCGAGTAGGTTCCCTTAGGATCAGGGTTCCAAGCCAGAATATCTTTACCCCAAATGAAGAACAAGGCCTCCCCATAAGAATAAGAGTAAGCACCTCTCTATCCTTGGCCAGTCCCCCCTGGGGCCATTCTTGTGGATCTTTCCACCTGTACATCTCCATATTTCCAAAATACTAGATTTTTTTAAAGTCCTCCACATGAGACCAGCCTGCTTCTAAGAAAAAAATGCTTAGGGAACGTAACCTAGGATATTGATTCAGGATAGGAGGGTGTCCATCCCAAGAATCCTCCCAAAAAAGAGCATTTGATCCCTGATTGCAAATCCAGAACAAACCCTGCTTGATTAAATTAGATCCTCTTTTCAAAGTGTCCTAGATAACTGAACCTTTTCCAACCAAGCTGACTCTAGGGATTTCAGCCTCAAAAATACCTCTCAAGTATTTACAAGATAATATTTTAGCCCAAATATGATCTTGAGAGGTACACCATCTCCAATAATTTTTTGTAGCCAAAGCCTACCCAAAAAGAGTTGTTTGTCACAACCCAAGGCCTCCCTCTTGCACCGACCTACATATAGAATCCCACCTAACTAAACTCTATTTATATTGATCAAGTTTTCTAGACCATAAAAACTATCTTGACAAAGCATCCATGTCCTTAATGAAGTGAGAGGGAGCTATTTGTACAAAACATCTATAAATAGGTAAAATTGGACAACAAATTTTAAAAGCAACACTCTACCTACAGTGGATAGACATCTGAAAGTCCAGTGATTCAATTTCCTTCTAAACTTATCAAGAATATACTACCAAGAAGATATAGGTAGAGGGTGAGATGAAATTGGAATACCAAGATAAATGAAGGGGGGAGTCCCAACCTGAAATATTAGAATGCGAGCAATCCTAGCTTGAATAAGAGGAGGGGTATTGAAGAAGAAAATAGAAGACTTGTCCTCATTAATAAACTGTTTAGAAGCACCAAGATATATGCAAAGAGACTATATAATATTTCCAGCTTCCCTGATAGTGGCAACTCCCAACAAAGCAGTATCATCAACAAATTGAAGGTGGAAAATATGTGGCAAACTACTATCCCACTTCCACCCCTGAATGAGACCCTGTATGACTTGAGACTTGAGCAATCTTCCCAACCCTTCGACCATAATGATAAATAAGTAAGGAGATAAAGGATCTCCTTGCCTCTATCTCCTTGAGGCCTCAAACAACTCTGATGGCTCATTATTAACAAGAACAAAGAATGAGGAAGAAGAAACACAACTCATCACCCATATAATCCATTCCTCCTCAAATCCAAAAGCAACAAGAAATTTTTGAAGAAAGGACCATCTGACCCGATCATAGGCTTTGGACATGTCCAACTTAATGAACATAGTTTTCTCCTTAGAAGTTTCCATCGAGTGAATAGCTTCTATAGCAATAACAACCCTATCCAAGATTTGTCGGCCAACAACAAAACCTCCTTGCTCCTCAAAGATGATTTTGTTCAACCATATATTCAGCCTCTCAGCAATAATTTTTGTGCTGATCTTATACACAACATTGCAGAGAGCAATAGGCCTGAACATATCCAAGGAATTTGCTCCCTCTTTTTTGGGTCTAAGCACCACAAAGGTAGCATTTAGGGCCCTTAGCATCTATTTGTTGTTTTGGGACTCATGGACCACCTCCAAAATATCAAATTTGATTAAATACCAAAACTCCTGATAAAACTCAATCAGGAATCCATCTAGGCCTGGGGATTTTTCTTTTTCATATTGAATACAACATTTTCCAACTCCTCAAGGGAAATTAGACCCATCAAGTGCTCATTCATCTCTCTAGAAACAATCACTGGAATACAATTTATAATAAGCTTTTCATTCTCATCATCTGATAGGGAGTCCTCCTTAAAGAGAGAGGAAAAATACCTCTTAGTCTCTTCTAAAATATCCCTGAAAGAAGAGAGCAGGGAACCCTAAGAATTCATAAGAGAGGTAATTAGGTTACTATTACGTCAAGCCTTAACTAAGTTATAAAAGAAGGCTATGTTCCTATCCCCTTCCTGAAGCCAATCTACTCAAGATTTTTGTTTCTAAAAAATTTCTTCCCTCAGTTTCCATTCAGCAAGATCTTTCGTAGCCTCAAATTCCTCAACAAGAAGCTCCTTCATGAATCTCTGATCTGTAATATTCCTTGAAGCTTCTTCCATCCTCCTAAGAGCTGCTAGCTTAGCCAAGGAAAGGTTCCCAAAATTTAGTCTATTCCATCTCTTCAATTTATGTTTTACAAATTGTAGTCGCTTCATAAAGGAATACATAGCGGTGCCATGAGGAGGTTTTCCAATGGTCCACTAGCCTCGCATGAAATCATGAAGCTTAGGATCATGAAGCCACATAAGTTGAAACTTAAAGGAGGGATTTTTTTTTAGCCCTAACTCCAAAGCAGAGAGTTTGATAGGCCAATGATCAGATCTCCTACCCTCCAAAATCATAGAACTAGCACCTCTGTTATTACCCATCCAATAATTGGATATCAAAAACCTATCCAATATCTCTGATATGGAAGCTTCCCCACACCTTCTATTGTGCCAAGTAAAGATCCCATTATTTGGCTTGATGTCAACCAAGTTTAGGTCCTGGATATGAGCACTGAAGATAGAAGAAAAATGCTTGATATGGTCTACCCCACCATGTTTCTCCTCTATACAAGTGATAGAGTTGAAGTCTCTAGCTAAAATCCATGGGTACAGGGGAACCAAACTTCTCACAAAGAAAATGTACTTCCACAAATTCATTTTACCATTGTAATCAATAGGAGCATACACATTTGTAAGTAGGATAATTTCACCAGATTCATTATCATGCTTGACCATTGAAATAGACCATCTACTAGAAATCCAAGTAAGAGGGGATATCTTAACCGGATCCCATAAACAAGCGACGCCACCAGCATATCCACATGCACCAATACACTGGCATTACCCCCTTCTCCACAAATTGGGAGTAATATTTAACATACTATTAATAGCTAATTTAGTCTCCTGAATAAACACCACATTCGAAGAATGCACACAAACCAAATCACGAATAACTTTTTGTCTGGGGATGCTATTCAACCCCCTTACATTCCATGAGAGAATAATCATTTTTGGGGGTTATAAAAATGGGAGTCCAATGTTATCACAAATCCTGACTCCACCAAAGTCTCCCCCATTAACATAATTTTATCCCGGTCTTTCTTCTGACCCACCTTCATATTCTTATCTGAAAAACTTTTTTTAATTATTTTTTTCTGCAATCCCAACACCGTAGGATTTTTACAATCCAAGTATGACTGCATCAGTGCCTGAGTAGGAGAGGGCATAACTAAATCTGTACCACTTTCTAAAATATTTTCCCTTAAAGGGCTATACCCAACCATGTCCCCTATACTTAGATCCAAAGCCCTTTTTTCTTCACTTAAACCCCCTAGATCTGATTCCTTAAGTTTTGTCTCAAGACATATGATTTGACCTTGTTATATTTGCATCAGGTAGCGACGTTTCAGGTATCTCCATGCATTGATCAAGATTGTATAATATTTCAAAATGATTGAGTAAAGCATCTGGTTGGCTATCCTTAAGGTCTTTGTTTGACCTTTGTCCTCTATTTTGGTCTTTTATCGAAATAAAACCTTCCTTATCCCGTTCCACTTCCTTTATCGGGGCTTTTCCTTTATCCAAAATTTGTCCAGATCGATAGGGACAAGGATTTGAAGCCACAAGTGAGACAAACTTAGGGCATTTTCTTTGCAGGTGGTCATATTCATGGTAAATCCTGCATTGAAATGGAAGATCTTCATAGTCAAGTTTTTGAACCCATGTAGTTGATCCAAATTGTATTTCAATAGAATCTGGAATAGGATTATTTAAGTCAATTTCAACACAAATACAAGCAACAAATATTACCTTTTTATCCATTGTCTGTTGTGATGGTCCAACCGACTTCCCAAGTAGAAGAGCAATCTTATGCAAGATATCAGTTCTTCAGAATTCCAATGGGAGCCATGGAAGCCACACCCATACTAGAACCCGTGACAACCACTCCTCTGATGGGTTGAAATCCACATGCCAGGGTTTAAGAAAGATTCCCACCTAGTTATAGAAATAAGGACCCCTTCAAATGCTTTGTTACGATCTACAATATAAGAGAAAACCGCCATAAAATAGTTGTTTGCACTCGGCATCACGTCCACATCGCCTTCAAGATTCCAAGTCTTCCTGACCCAGGCCTCCACAAAGGGGAGAGAAATTTGGGTGCCCAAAAATTTGCCAATAAGGGCATGTTTGGTTAGATACTCCACATATTCCACCACCGAGTTTGGTTGAACCACTAGAACTGGCCTGGCTTCACATCGTTCCAAACATCCATTGTTATTTAACAAGCGGTTCTCGACATGCACTAGAAAATATTTTTCCTTCCTGTCATTTTTAGATGAAAAAATATCACGAGCATGCACTCTTTGTGCCGAACCCGATGCCATCACGACATTCCTCCAAATTTTCAGACCTCCTTCGAAAGTTGCTACCATCCCCGTAGAGTAGTTTTTCTTCATCAAATCCTAGCAGAGTAGTTTTTTCTCATCAAACCCTAGCCTCTTTGAGAGATTTTTATCTTCCTTCTTGATCCTTGTACACAATGTATGAAATCCTATCATCATATTTGTCTTGAAGCAATCTCATTCAAGGTTTCAAAATTGGATCTAAATTAAGTGTGTTTTTATCGCACCAAGTATCCATCCAAATATAATTTTTCTCTAGTTCCCACCACCCATATTAAACCTTTAATCATAATATCAATAGATTTTTTTAAACCATTCCAACGAGTAGAACCATTTGGTAGAGAGAATGCAGTAAATATTAAACATGGGTCATTGGGATCAACATACTTTCTTAGAAAAATTCTTTCTCATTATCTTTGAATATCTTTGTACAATCTCTAGATAACATGTCCCCTAAGAGCTAAGTTTTCATCTATAAGAACTCTTAAACCAAGACCTCCCCTAGTTTTATCATCACAAAACTTGCTCCATTTAACCAAAGAAAACTTCATTTTATCATGTAAACCTAACCATAAAAAATGATCGCATAATATAGATTAATTTTTTTAAACTAATTTTGGAATAGAATACAATGACATATAATATGTTATAATGGCTTGTAATACTAACTTAATTAACTACACTCTTCCTAGTAACGATAACCATCTACCTTTCCAAGCTGGAAGTTTATTCTCAAATTTACTAATAATTGGACTCCATAAATTTATGTTCATTCTCCCCTCAAATAAAGACATACCTAGATAATTTTTTGGTAAATTTACCTCCTCCATTTGAAGCAACCTGTAAATTCTTGCTTTGATATTAGCAGGAGTGTTAAGGAATTAAATTATTGATTTAGTCCTATTAACGTTTTGCCCTGAAGCTCTTATGTACTCTTAAAAATTATTCAAAGCTCTGGCCTCATTTATTCTTGGCCTTCCAAAAAGGGTTTTATCATATACAAACTGTTGACGGGTGATGTTATTGATATTATTACTAACCTTAAGTCCAATTATAAGCCCATATTTTTAAGTCTTCTTGAAGTTCCTACTAAAAAAATTTGCAATAATAATGAACAAAAAAGGATATAGAGGATATTTTTATCTAAGGTCTCTCTTGAATTTAAAAGATTCTATCACTAACTCATTAGCCAACACTAAATAAGAAATTGTAGAGACACAAGCTTTAATACATCTAACCCATTTATTCCCAAAAAAAAACTCATCTAAAATTGCAAAAAAAATATCACATTTAACCATATCATAGGCTTTACTCATATCAAGTTTTAAGATCATTACTTTCTCTTTTATTGAAGCTACTGAATGTATAATTTCATGAGCTACTATGATCCCATCCAGAATTTATCTTTCTTTGATAAATCCTCCTTGCTCTTATAAAATAATTTTGTCTAACAATGACCTTAATCTATTCACCATCAATTTGGAAATAATCTTATACGTCATATTACATAGGATTATGGGTCTAAAAGAATCAAACAATTCAACATCCTTCTTTTTTTGGAATTAGAGTAAGATATGTTGCATTTAGTTTATAAGGTATGTATTTTTTTACCTTAGACTGTTCCACTGCCACCAATAAATAATCCTATACAATATCCTGATTATATTGGTAAAAAATTATGTAGAGACCATTTGGACCAGGGGCTTTATCATTATTAAAATAGAAAAGAGCTAAACTAACTTCTTCAAGAGTAATAGGCTCCATTAGTTTCCTATTGTCTTCATTTGTTAAAACTGAAGGAACATCTTGAAGAATTTTATCATTAATAACTTTGGTCTCCACTGAACCTAGAATATTATAATAAAATAGCTTTACCTCTTTCCTAGTTTTCTCTAATATTCAATCCAAACCCCTTCTATTGATTTAATTATACTAATTTTGGAAGTTGATCTCAGTACTATAACAATCCTATGAAAAAAATTGTATTTTTATCTCCTTATTTTAACCAAGTTTTTCTTGATTTTAATCTTCAAAATTTCTCTTCCTTAATCAAAATATTATGATATTCACCAAGCAACCCCCTTTCCTCTCAGCTTGGATTATTATCATCACTTTTTTAGAATTTTTAAAGTTTATCTTTTAATTCTTCTTTCTTCTCAAAAATACTTCCAAAGGTGTTCTTGTTCCATTATTTTAATCTAGAATTCATAGATTTAATTTGGTTTGGAAGAGGATACAACCCACCATTACCTAAATAATTCCATGTTTGAGCTATCATATCAACAAATCAAGGATGGTCTTCGCACATCTGCTCATATTTAAAATATGATATTTTTTAATTCACTTACCACCATTTTAAATTTTAATGGCCAGTGATCTAAACCAATTTCTCCATAGATTATTGTTTTGGATAAAAGCTGAGAAATATTTCATACTTTGAGTCAATTTCCTAATTCCTCCAAATTTTTCATCTAACTTGGTTATGGCATTAAAATCTCCAATGATAATGAATCATATTTCTTGGTATTTACTTCTCATAAAGGCTTCAATCACACTCCAAACTTCTAATCTACCTGATTGAGTTGTAGGTCCATAGACATTTATAAGGATGAAACAAATACCTGCAAAGTAGCAAGTGACTAAAGAGGCTATCCAATACCTAGTTTAATGAGTGGTTAAACACGAGGTTCTAGAAGGATTCCAACAAGTTAGAATTCCTTCTATCGCTCCTTAAAAATCCATAGCATCCCATTAACATCTTGCCCATAATACTTTCATAGTTTTTGAATTTCTTTTTTTACCATTTTAGTTTCCTAGATACAGATAATATCAAGTTTATTACTTAAAAAATAGGTCCCTGATACACCTCTACTTTGAGATGGGATTAGCACCCCTTATATTCCATGAGATGATATTCATGTCTCATTAGGGGATTTTGGCCCCGCCTGCATATTATCAATATCATTTTGTTGTTTGGTAAAGAGAAGTTCAACCAACTTAGTTTGTGTTCCTTTCTCTATGTTTGCTCTTGCTTTCCTGGATCTTGCTTGATAATTTGAGGATTTTTCTCTTTTTGCCTTACCTATATTAGGAGTAGGTCTTATTATTCTATTCCTCAATATTCTTTCACAATTTTATTTTTCATCATATTTATCCTCTCTTGGCTCTATTAAAGAAGATTTTGACTTATCCTACTCATTTTATGGTATTTTATTATCAATGACAAAGGTATGAACTTCTAAAACTAGATTTTATTTACCAATTATTTTCTCTTGAATGGTGCATGGTGCTTCAAGAGAGTCTTCAAAATCTGATGAGACACATTCCTTAGGTTCATAAAGAATGTTCTTCCTTAAATTAGGATCATATTGAATAGATGGTTCCTTGTTAATATGTTGAAATTGTTGTACTGTATCCTCTAAGTTTTGATCTATTTTTTCTTCATAGGCTAAAGTCTCAAAAGAGTTGGTATTTCTTCCAATATATTTCCTTATTGGTCTCCACTGTTTATTTTATTTTATTTTTCTAGATCTATTTTTTGGAAGTTTAAATCCATATTCATCCATAACCATTTGTAAGTTTCTCTTACGATTTTATAAAAATGATTCTAGTGGGCTCTTCTTAGGGAACGATCTCTCAATATGCCCCACATCATGACATATTCTACATCTAAAAGATATATTTTCATAATCTATGGTTTGGATCCACATATTATCCCCATACTTAAGAATGATTAATTCTGGTAAAGCTTTACTTATATCAATCATGACCAATATTCAAGCAAAAATAGCCAAAAATCCATCTTTTATCATATCTAAAATCTCAAGGAATTCTCCTAGAATATTGCCTATTTCCTTGAAGGTATCTATTTTCCAAAATTTAATGGGTAACCCAAACATCCTAACCCAGACTAGTACTAAGGATATATTTACATTTTTAGTTGAAAAACCTTCATACCGGTGGGTAAGGAAGAGTCCTCTTCCCATAAACCAAGGACCCCCTTTTAAGATTATTTCTCTTTCTTCCCTAATACAAAAAAAATAGGAAGAAACCTTTAGGAAGAAATGATAGAATCACTCTTAGAGACTTCCAAATCCTATCGATCCATTTTATTAAGGCTAAAGCCCCTGGCCAATACCCATTAAATTTACCAAAAAATACCCTATCTTGGAGCAATGATGATCTCTCTTAGGTGCGCTCACTAACCTCTACCACTAGATATGATTCTAATAATTTAACTATAAATTGATCAATGGAAAGGAAAATAAAACTCAAAATATATTGAAATTTATTTGAATGTCCTATGACATATATAATATTTGATAAAATATTTATAATTTTTTCATGGACAATTTTTAAAATAAAGAAAGGGAAAATAAATTAGCTATATTTTTTTTGTCCAAATAGAATGTCTTGCCTCATTGGAGTCTTAGCCCTTCACTGATCTTCCCATCGTTCGAACCCTAGCTGAAAAATATTTGCAATTTCACTTTTCACGAAAAATTTTCACTACCCTTGTTCCAAATGGTTGACTTCATAGGGTCTTATCTCCCTCAATACTGCTTGAATTTTTGCATATGATCACTCATTTTTAAGATATTCAAATTCTACACAAGTTGGTCCAAGAATCAATAAAATTGGACAACTCTTCGTGAAAATATAACTCCTAAAATATAAAATGTTAAAAAAAAAACCTAATCCTATGTACTTCACGACCTTCACTAATTTATCATATAATTTTTAAATTATTAGAAAAATATTAAATCTACATAAAATATAGTCTTTCAAATTATATTAATATTATATATTTTATATTAAAATACAAAATGTTAACTCTAAAATATTTAAATAACACTCTTTTATTTATATAAAATATTAAAATAATTAATTAAAATATTAAATAATATAAAAGATAAATTCTTCTTCTAAAATAAACCTTGTTTTAAAAATTTAATATGCAACTTAAGATAATAAGGACTACTATATTGTTTACGCTTTTAAACCTTGAATGACCAAAACCCTTATATTTTTATTTCTATGGCCAATTATATATAACCACTCTTGAACGTGGTTTTAACAACCAAGCTTAAACTTATGACTCAAGAAAGCCCTTCTTAAATTATTGATTTTTTGTGTTTGATAGAAGAGTTGGTTATAATTATACTATTTTTAATAGTTGAAAAGTGTGGGGTTCAAACTACATGAATGCATCAACCAAATCTATTTTATCTCATAGCCGGAACTTGAAATGGACCACTTGCCATCGTGGTTAGTTTGGTACGTACTCACAGACTACTTACCTTTACAACAAGTTTCTCCAAAATTTAAACCTGAATCTCTTCTTAGTAAGTAGTCAACCAAATTAAAACTTAAATATTAAATTTTACCATACACAAATATAATACTTAAAATGTTATATCTTACCATCTATAATTCAACCCTCCTTCATATGCTTTTTATTAATTAGAATTATAATATTAAATCTTACCGTATAGAAAATAATATCTATAATATTTTTTACACAAATGCGATCTATTGGGTTCATCATTTAGTGACGAAACAATCGCCAAATGGATATGTTAAGGTTAAAACCACAAAAGTTTGACAATTTTTAGAAAATAAATTTGACCTCGTCTAAAAGCCAAGTTGCTTTTAAATCAATGAATTGCCGAATTGTTCGACAATACGCCTATTATTTCAATGGCGCCACGCAAGAGTTTTATCCTTAAGAGAATTTGTTGCTTCTTGGCAAATAGGTAGCTTCCTCGAATGGACTATGATTATACACAGTCTTCTCTACCATCATTAATATTTAGAACTTGCAAAGAATTCCTTGAACTAACTACTACGAGCATATGAAAAAGTCTTAAAGAAAACAAAACATAAAAGTCTCTTTAAGCTCATCTTTGCAGATCTAAATAAAATAAGGTAATAATTCTTTTTACATTTCAATAAGAGGCTTATTCATGTTAATCTCTGACTTGTTCACGTCCACGAGGTAAGAACGGGATATTATAATGGCAAAGAATAAATGGGTTTGGTTCGTGTTTGGAGCCATAACTAACCTCTCTTATGTATTATGCATGGAAACATAGGCCGTCAAGTACATGGGTGGATTAGAATATAATATATTTATATTTTTTTTAATTTAAGGAAAATTTCTTGTGGGTTACTTTGGTTTTAAAAAGTCAAGGTTAGGGGTTTTACATCGTTATGTTGCCCCCTACTCTACCCTCTCAAATGGGTTGAATAATAATATTTTAAAATAACAATTACTTAGTGATAGTGGAGAGTGACAACTCATTTCTTCGCAAAAGGACTCTGTCATTTATGGGATTCCTAAAGTCGTTTGAACCGATTTGCAGATCTATACAAAGCGAAGTCTAGCTTATCTTTCTTGCAGGAAACTATGTCAATAAAGAAATTAACATGCGGTTGGTATAGAAACTGGAAAGGATAACTTTCGGTTGGAAAACACACATTTGACGATTTCAATTCTCTGGAAGATTTGTAGTGGTGGACTACGTCGCTCACTGTGAAGCCTACAAATAAACCTCCTCTCATCTCATCTGCACTCACAACCACAAAACTCTGCTTAAAGGTAGAAGCATATCAAGCCTAACCATGGCATCTCTTTCTCTCAATATTATGGCATTCGGCACCGTTGTTGTGATAATGGCCGCTGCCTACTGCGTCAGCGCCGCGGATCCTGACCCCCTTCAGGACTTCTGCGTCGCGGACAACTCCAACAAGATTTTCATCAACGGCGTGCCATGCATTAATCCAACCAAGCCAATGCTCAACATTTCAAGACGTCTCTTCTCGCTGCTGCCGGAAATACAAATAACAAGGTGGGTAGCAACGTGACAGTGATTTCTACCCAAACTTTACCGGGGGTGAATACGCAAGGTCTCATCATGGCTCGCTCTGATTTTGCAAAGGGAGGAGTGGTTCCTCCTCATAACCATCCCAGAGCTTCCGAGTTGGTATTTGTCACGTATGGGACACTTGTTGTTGGTTTCGTCGATACCAACAACAACAAGCTCTTCTCGCAAAAGCTAAATCCAGGAGATGTGTTTGTGTTTCCCAGAGGACTTGTGCATTTCCTACAGAACGTGGGAAATACGCCTGCAAGCGCTCTTTCAGCGCTGAACAGCCAGAATCCCGGCGCTTCTCTTCTTCCAAATGTTCTGTTTGCGTCGAATCCTTCCATCCCTGACAAGGTGTTGGAGAAGGCCTTTCAAATAGACGAAAAAATGGTCGAAGAAATCCGGAAGAACTTGGGTGCCTAGATCGCTACTCATGAAACAGCTTAGTACATAGAATGAAGAACTGCTGTCTTGACAGCAGACAATAAATGGGTTATGTTACCCTATATTAAGTAGATTTCATATCGTTGTTATTCATAATAAATGTGATCAATAAAACTACTAGCAGTTACCCAATGGTGTAAATTGTAAATGTATAATTACTAGCAGTAGCAGTCTCTCCTCATGATAAAAAAGTAAATTTAGTTTTTATTATTTTTTTATTTTTAAGTTAAAATTTTATCAAGGGACCCAAATCTGCATCAAGTGCTTAGCAATTTTAACAACCAAATCAGCCTAATTCAAGTGCTTAGTGATTAAATTTAGTTATTAAATCAGGCTAATTCCTACATAGTTTTGCTTTTTCCACCTTTTGAATCCCACTCAAATCAGCTGCAAAGGCGTTTAAATGTCCGTCTGGAAAAAAAAATGGCAATGGGTCGTGAGATGCAGTGAAGGAGGTCAACACTGTGATGGCCGCAGGCCTCAGAAGAGGCAGAGGTCTGGGAAGGAGGTGAAGGTGGACGAATCACCAAAATCTCCTTTACGAAGAAAACAAGTTCTCGGTCGCTCGATCAGGATCTATCGAACCGTCCGAAGTGGCCAAATTTTAATTATTTTATTTATGCAAAAAACAACTGTAAGGGAAATATTCAGACTTTGGTGGACACATTATTCATGGCCTTGTTAAGGTTGCATACAAACTTGCCTTCTGGAGCAGGTCGGGACACAGGCGAATATTCAAGACTTCTAAAAAAAGAAAGAAAGACAACTGGCGATCTCATTCACAGTGGAGTTAGTTGGAGTTGATAGGATTGTCGTGTTTATTTTCAAATTTTATAAACATTACCATTCCATGGTTTTTTCCCTGGATTTTTTCCCCTATGAAACTTATACATTTTTTTTAATTTTAACCTTAGATTATACTAAATTAAACGTCTTTACTCCTCTTTCCTCACTCCATATTTAAAATTTGGATCTTTCCCTTTAGGGCACAATGTGAATGACTAAAAAATACAACCATCCTCCAATTCCTTTGCTTTAGAGATGCAGTTTATCATTTCTATTAATTAACATCCCATTTTTATACGCTGTCGTGGCTTTTAATTGTGTATCATTAGGGTACAAGGAAACCTCAAACCCGTAAATACTATTGGCTTTCCCGTTACATAAATTTAGAATATTTAGTTTTTTCTTTCTTCAAGTTTTCAACTTTGACGGTACTTGAAACCTTGCCAAATACATATAAAGGTGATTAAATTTGAAAATTAATTTTAAATTTTAATTAAACATTAAATTTTTTTAATTAAATTTCTTTATTGAAAACATTTTTAACTTGTAGATTTTTAACATTTATTTAATATTAAAAGTAAAATGGCATTTAAGGTACTAGGTTATAAATTAATGCGGTGGAGGGATCCATATTACACTGGTTGATCATGTGACTAATAAGATGAGTACACACTTTAGTTTCGGAGACACAGTCTAAAAAATAAATTTACTTGAGACTATGGGAGAGCTATACTAATGGTTGGATGAGCTTTGTGCCTGCAGGATACTATGCTACTTCAGTATTCTTCCTCTTATCTTTCACGGAGACCACAGACCACCAAATGGCCCCCTACAATGGACTTTATATTTTTTAGTTCATATTTGATTTTGTTGTGGTCGATAACTAATCATCATTTATTATCATTCCTTCTAATAGTCCATCTACTATTGTTGTTATTAATGGATAAAATTTTAAGGAAAGACAAAGATCAAATAAGCATTTGTCTATTACTTTGCCAAACTTTTTTAGTGTTAAAATTGTCAATAAATCTTCTAGGACCATCATTTTATTCTTTTTGAAAGGGTTTTCCCTTGATTTCAAGTTTTTAAAATGGATCCACAAGAACTAGAAGACTTCCAATATTTGGCTTGTAGATTTAGTTTGTGGTCTAGGTAAAGGGTATGTAAGTGTTATGTTTTTACATGCTCAAGACACCTTGCACTTTGAGACCTATATTATTTGTGGATAGATATATTTTATGTAGGTTTGGTCCCTATAAACATAGTGGATCTATATTTCTTGGTAGGACAAGGTTTTCATGTCACCCATTTTTCCATCAATGGTTCATGCCCTCTCAATAAGAATTTGATAGTTTGACAAGACTACAACTCTTTGATTCAAGGGAAGGTTGACTTCTTATGAGCTAGTATTTCTATAGCCACTTAGATCATATGATAAAATCCTATTATCTAGAGATATACTAACCCCTTAGCATTTTATAGGGTGCAAGCCTTTGTTCTTATAATCCAAGGGTTTATTACTGCTCTTGGATCTTTGGGATGGGACTTTAGGGAAGTGGTTATCTTGAAAGCAAGGAAGGTTTTAGTATCTCCTTCCTCCCCATTATAGAGTGGTATTTGAGAAGGTTATCAAGTCTATTTCTATCTTGGTTAGTATCAAAATGAATTGTTGTGTTTTTTCTTCCTAGTTTGATTGGTGATGGTGGAACAACTACCCCTTAGGAGATATCTACTCTAAATAGTTGTACTCCAATCTAATTCCTTCTATTGAATTCTCTCCTCAAATTAATGAGAAGTGGGAAAACAAAAATAGCTTTCTCTTATCAAAATACTATTGAATGTGCCACTTGCTATCTAGGATTTGTTGTTTTCCTAAAGAGTCCTTAGTGCAAAATCATTTCTCTTTAGCACTTAGCAAAGCTCAACCTATCCTAGCCCTTCTATGTCACCTATGGATAAGTGGAATATATCAAACAATTATCTTTGTTTTGTCCTACTATTAGAGGATACTAAGAAGTGTTTATTGATCTTCTCTCACCCTTATTCACTTTTGTTAACTAGAAAATTTACCTTCTTGGTCTCTCTACCGATTTTGATCCTTATAATATGAGCTAGGATATTTTAAAATTAATTGTTATCTTATTTATTTGAAAAGTAAGGTACACCTTTTTGTTTACTAGGGTATTTGCCCTCTTTGGCTAGGGATAGCTCCCTCATGTATGACATCCTATTGTAGGTGAATAGGATTCACAACTAGAATCAAGTTCTTGGACACCTCATAAGGTAGATCTATGATAGGCTTAAAATTGAGGAGCTAAACCAAGAAAATATAATGAAGAAAGTGCTACCCCAAAGCTCCATTCCTAGTCGTAAGATGCCTACTACTGAGAACTGACCTATTGATATTCTATCCATTGAGAAGATGGCCTAGAATTTGAATCCACCATGATTCTTATCATACTATTGTATGAAGAGTTGCTAGTAATATGTTGATTATTATTTTTTGGACAACCGCTTTTGATGTTCTTATTTTCTTATGTATTAGTAGTTATAATATATCACAAATTATTGCCTTATGGATTTTAGTTATGCTATTCTCTATACTAGCCCATTTTATGGAGTACTGCCCTCAATGAAAAAAGAAGTAGAAAAGGAAACATAAATTATGGAACAAATTCAACACATCCAAAAACAAGTCTATGACCTCTTGAAAAAGATAAATTAGGAATAAAAGTAATGCCATGACCAACATCAATTCCCACATCAATTTAGTATTAAAGGTAAGGTATGGCTACAAATTCAAAAATATATACTTGCATGACCCCATTGGAAACTCATACCTCTTTTTTATGGAAAATACACCATCACAAAGAAGTAGGACCCCATTGGAAACTCATACCTCATTGTTATGAAAAATACACCATCATCAAGAAGGTGGATGAAAATACCTTTGAATTGAATCCTCTATCTGATCTTGATTTACATCTAATATTCAATGTTGAACTCCTTAGGTCTTATCATCCACCTTTATTGGACACTTCCATTGTAGTAGAATAGTTGAGCATTGACGAACTCAATCCATGTAATTCAACAATATTTAAGGAGGATCATATTATAGACACATGGACTAGGACCACTAGAGGGTAGTCCATTTAGATGTATAAAGTGGTCAAGGTAGGAAAACTTGGTCACCAAGGGGAATGTCTCACAAAATATAGATGTAATTTTTTTTTTGTGCATATTCTCAAAAGTTGATGTAATAGGGACCATTGCTTTTTAAGGGGGATGAAAGATCTAGGCATGTGACCTTTTTGGGGTATGGCTTTGTGTTAAAAAATGCTTTAAAATATATATTTTAATTCTAACTTAAGATAAGGTCCTTCTGGTGTCCAATGGTGTCTACAATGGAGACTTGTTCTTTCAAGGCATTGGGTTGAGAAGGGATTGCATAATGGAGAAGTATTGTGTTTATTTACTTTCTATAATATTCTCTAATAGTAAAAATCTCTCTTCAATAATTCCAACATGAGCCCTTTCAAAATTTTATTTAGATTATAAGACTTGAATGTGTTGTAATAAGGTAGTGATTCTCTACTATAAGTCTAAATTTATTTTTCTTTATTTTGGTCACTCATATATGCATCTAACTTATATTTTATTCCTAAATATATTCTACTATCGAAATGATCATCTCATGTGCTCTCTCAATCACAACATCATCCTTAGATATTTTGTGATAAAAATAATTAATTTAAATCTCTTCAATTTTAGGGTTTGGAACATTTATTTCAATGGGTAAACAATAGATCCACCAAGGTATTTATCTTTCTATGCTTTTCTCATTACAACATGCTCAATTATATTTATATGTTCTTGTTCCACCACATCATCAACTACTTCTTTTGTGGTCTTCCTTTCTACTATGCCAACTTCTACTATATCTATTGCACTTTTCATTATTCCAATATTGGTTGCTTTAATATTCACTTTCTAAGGCTTTTCTTGGGTATAACTAAGGGAGATTTTGTCTATCAAAAGACAATTCTATTATATGAACTTTCAAGGAATGTATTTCATTCGAGAATTGTGCCTTCCCTTTAGTATCTTCTTAGCCTATTAAATCAGTTTATTTTACTAGATGGACTCCATCCAATGGAAGACCCGGGATTTGGTTGCTATTTTATCTAATAAGGTTCCTACTATTGACACATATCAAATTCTCAAACTCATCATACTCTTTTTTATGGTCCTTTCCCTTGTTTACATAGGAGTATCTTCCACTACAACTAACTCCATAGGGACTTCAATTTTTTATTTCAATTTAATAATTTTCATTTGAAAAGAGGAACAAGCACCTTGTTGGGATAGATATTGACTTGAATTGCTTGGTCATACCTCAAAGCATCTATCTTCCACTTTATTTCAATCACTTTTGTTCAAGTATGTGTGTCTCTTGAAATATCTTATTTAAACTACCCCAATGTACATTCAAAAGGCTAGGTCTTCTGGATAGACCTCAAATGATTTTTTAATTTTACCTCATGATAAAAATCTAATATATACATCTTGTCATATATAATCTTCTCTCTAAATCTTTCCATGCCATGACCCTTAAATTCAAAGCAAAGTGGTTACTAAAAATAATAAGACAAAAATATTACATTTTTATGGCATCTAAATGGATAGCTTAGATTTTCCACAACTTCCTATGTATTTATGAGGCAATACAAGGGAATACATGAGGGTCTAGTCACTCAAAAGCTTTAACTCTTTTTCCTTTATATGAATAGAATATGGATGATTCAAGGCTTGAGGAAAATGCATAGGGTAATCCTTAGCCTTTTCTTCCTCTGTGCATGCAATGTAGAACCTCTAAAATTTTCAAAATGACCTTGGGATTTTTATTAGAAAGAAGAAATATTAAAATATATAAAAAAAATTATAAAATGACACATAAGATAAAAACAAAGGGGAAGGTGCAACACATTATAATTTATTTATTAAATCATGGGTTCAATGTGGCAAGAGATCCCTAAAAATAAATTCATGATGATAGATCTTCTTCTAATAGTGTTTGACAACATTACTTTTATAGGCTATATTGTGCTTAAGAGCACAAAGATACCTCTCATCAATAATAATGATTTTGGTAATATGAGATTATTGAAACTCCTAATGATACTCATCATGACTCAACAAATTCTTTGAAGAGACATGCAAGGAATACAATTCAATCTTAAGTGGCAAAATTAATTTAGTAATATAAACTAAATAAAAAGGGTTTACCCTTATGGATGCCTAAATATTGGTGTGATACGCCCACAATATAGAATATAACTTAAAATTTAATTCCCTTTTCATTCTCTAACTATATTTATAAATATATTTTCTAAAATTTTATTACTAGACTCATTTTGGTCATTCCTTTATGGATAGTAAGGTATTTGATGCTAAATTTTTATTTCTAAAGTCAATTCCTACAAATATTTGTTTTCAAAAGAAGTATCACTATCCAAAATAATAGTAGAAGAAACTTCAAAGTGACATAATTTTATTAAAGAAAAATGTATTCATAGTGACAACTATTTGATTAGTAAGAGGTATAGCCTCCATGCACTTTATGAAATAATTTGTGCTTATGATTATGAATTTATACCCATCATAGGACATAGGATAAATAGACCCTACAAGGTCAAGGAGACTCAATTGGATTAAGAACCTAGGCAATGACATAGAATTTATATTTATGGAATTAACATCTATCACATAATTTAGCATAGTTTTTAGCATAGTGTTCTATTGCAAGCTAGAAGTAACCCATTCTCAAAGGTTTATGAGTCATAGAATGGCAACTAAAGTGTCCACCATAGTATTTATTATTAACAACAAAGAGATATTTAGGAGTCTTGACCTTTATAAGATATCATAGGAGAATACCATCAAGATTTCTATAGTATAATACTCCACCAAGGACCATATAATAAAATTATCTCCTATGAATGTGATCCCATTACTTAGTAGTATCCTCAAGTGGGTAGGTTTGATGATCAAGAATATACAAGTTATTATCATACCAAGGATCATTTAAATGAACTTGGTAATCAATATTACTAACAATAGACGTGGAAATTAACCAATCAAAATGAATTATTTTTTCTTAGATCCTTAGGAAGCCACTCAAACTTGCTAAGTGCAAATTTTATCTCCTTTTCTCCTTATGCTTTGCCTTATTTCCTTAGCTTTACCAAATTCATGCATGATAAGTACATGATATGAATTTGGCTTACCAAATTTGCACCCTAGATGGACGAGGCACAAATTTGGTAATCTTGGAATTTTTCTCTTAAAACCCCCTCCCATGTTAGCTCTTTGTGATGTTGGCCCTTGCCCACATTTAAATTTTACTTTCTTACCTTTAAGCCCTCCAAACCTCTTATAAATAGGAGTATTGGATCCCCATTTTGATGCATATTGATAGAATGTATACATATCCTAATTTTTGGTGCTCTCTCATTTGTGATCTTGCTTTTAATACTTTTAAGTGCTCTTCTATTAGGGATGCTTTTCTTCTACACTTCTTGGGATTAGTTGCTCTTGGTGAACAAGTGGAGGAGCCTTGATAATAAGAGAGGTCTACTATTTTATAGTTGCCTTCACTTTCTCATTGCTTTTTGCTTTCTCCACTAGTTAATTAGGTTCTTGCTTGCATTATTGGTCCTTTAGAACTATTTTGCTTTGTTTTGAATTGTATTTTTCTATTTAGTAGGCCAAAATTTATTGTGAACCAAATTCATGCTTGATTTGTACAAGGTGTGAATTTGGGAAGCTAGATTTACACTCACCCCTTATATGGCATGAATTTGGTCAACTAGTGCTTGGGGGTAATATTTTATCCCAAAAACCTAGTTTACACTTTGCATACTTCTTTTCTATCATGCTCATTCTGTTTGCACTTTATTTTGATGTTTCATATCTGTTATATCTTGTTTTGTTTGTTCCGAGGGTCAATACAATTCTTATTTTTGAATGGTTAGCTAAAATTACTAAGGGGGCTTTATTTTTGTGCCTCCAAGCATAGTCATATAGTGGCCTAAGTAGGGCCCTAGACAATTATCAATTTTCCAAGGGTTTTGAAGTTATTTCATAGGTTTTGGAGTTGTTGGACATTTTAAGAGCAAATTTGGCTAGGATCAACCATTAGATCAAGTAAGTACTTTGATAGATATTTAGGTTATTTTTTGGGTGTCTTTTGTTCATTTTTGTCCATTTTTTTTTTAGATTTAGATCATAAATAAAAAGAAAAATATTTGGCTTTGTTTCTAGGCATCAATAAAGAAAAAAATGTAGTTTTACATTTTAGGCTAATTCTATTTGTGCATTCTCTTGAACCCTTACTGAAAATAAAAATATTTATTTACTTGAAAAATTAGGGTTTAGTCATCATTGAAATAAAAAATTATTCTAGGGATAGTATTTTGTTTGCTTGCATTACTATTTTCCTTGCATTATTCTTTAATTCTTCCTTTTTTATATCTTAGCAAGGCCAAACATAGGTGATTATTTAATAAACACATCAAAAATTTCCATCTCATACTTGGATCAAGTCCTATAATCATTCCTGGTGAACCCTTCGATTCCCCAAGCCCCCTAGTGTATAGGAATCAATATAACCCTTTGGTTACCTTGGCTACCAATTAATCTATCCAAAAATTATACATGGTAGGGTAGTTTCCCCCCTCTATGTATTTGGTGAACCCAATGTGAAACATGTCTTTAGTTGCAATTAGAAATCTCTTCCTTTTATCCCTTTCTACTCTGGTTTTAAACTATAAGCAAGATCATTTAATCTATTTGCATAGAATAGAAAAACTAAATGAAAAATTAATAAAATATTTTGTGTCCTTTGATTTTATGTTATTTTTATCTTTCCTTTCTCTTTCTCTTAATCCTACGACCTCAAGACTTAGGAGCAAGTAAACGATGATAGAGCTTGAAGAGAATGTTTTGTGCCATGAGGATGTTTAGGTTGATAAGGATATTTCTAATATAGAGGAAGAATAAGAGGACATAGAGACTAGTGAGGACTTTCATCCTATTAAAGGACCTCACAGTCAATTCACCTTCAAATCATATAATCATTTCTTAAATTTTTATAGGTAAAATAGGTAAGCCTTGGGTAAGGGTATGGATGAAGACATCCATTTCAAAGAAGCTGGAACATCTCATTATCAAACCAATTCTTCTCTTAATATTCATGTCAATCCTTTGTTTTAATCCTTACATTATGTTAATCTATTTTGTAGACTTACATATACTGCTACAACAACCACCAATATTGGCAGAATTTTGCATCCTCCTCTAACTAGTAGTGCATTCCACCATAATGTTCAATTTCCTTCTCATTATTCTAATCTCAAAATTCCTTCTTCTATTCCACCAAATGTGGATTACATCCCATAATAATACATAAAATATCTCATTCCATAACCCATACGGTAATAGTGTTAATGGTTCCAACATTAACCAAATTCCCTTTCAAAAACTGCTAGGAAATCTAGGGGTATTACACAACAAAAAGATCAATATGCAAATTTTGACATGTATAGTGAAACAATTGGCATTAAGAATGGATTCACTTTAAGTACCAAGTTTCACCTACAACTATAAGATAATGTGCAATCAATTCCTAGATCCCATGGTAGTTGTTGCACCCTATTCCAAACATTTTTTAATATCAGTTTTACCTACTTATAAGAGAACATAGGATCCAATAGAAAATTGAAGGATGGTTAGAACAACATGCCATGATATTATATATGATGATATATTGTTGATAAAAATATTCCCTAAGAGTCTTGGTGGTATGACTTTGGAATGGTATTACCAACTACCCTATCATTCTTTGAGAAAATTTGAGAAGATAGCTAAGTTATTTGTTCAATAATATAGAGATTATTTGGAGAAAGAAGTAACCATTCAAGATTTATATCTCCTAAATAAAGGAAAATATAAATATTTATTGGATTTTTTGTCTTGATGGAGTTTAGTTGGATGATTAAGGTACACATTACCACCTTGAGACATGTGAGAGATCTTCATTGGAAATTTGCAAGAGCAGATCTCATATGAATTGGAAATAGAAATCATTACCTTCTTTGAATAAGCAATAGATTTGGAAAGCAAACTAGATAAGGCTCTCATTCAAAAAGGTTAAACCAAGTTAAAGAAAGAATAATTAGAAGAATAAAGGACTAAAAAATCTCAATATAAGAACAAGCATGTAGTTGATTATGGGGTAATGGATAATAGGTAAAACAACAATGTCAATGGTAATAGTACCTTGCAAACGTTGATACTTTGCAAACCTAAAAAACCCCTACCATGAAATTTCACTAGACTCAACCAACCTATTTCATTGGTCCTTAAGAAAATTTTGAAAGCTAATATGATTGAATTACCTCCCATAAGGTAACCCAACACCATGATAGTTTGGTATAAGCCTGATCAACATTGTGAGTATCATAGGGTGGAAAGGCATATGATAAATTCATGTAAGAGGTTAAAACTTGTGGTTCAAGACTTATTAGACAAGGGTTGTCTTGTTGTGGATGAATCCCAATCTATTCCTAATCACAAACCTCCAACTAATCAACCTCATACTCAACATACACCTACAACCAATCAATATATAAGGATCTTCCAAAATCCTCTACATAATCATAGGTAACAAAAAACTAATCAAGCATCATATTATAATGTGCCACCTTCCTACAATAACATGGTTGGTATGATAGTAGTTACCACAAGACAACAAGTTCAAGCTCAACTGAATAAACAATCTCAGCAAGAAAGAAGTTCTACATCCAACCAACCCTCTAGACCACCCTTAGTTCTCAAGAGTACCCAAAAAAGGAGCACAAGTGTAGAAAAACCAACCTTATTGTTTAAGCTGCAACAACAAGTCTCCTTCGATATTCAATAATAGTTAAGTAACACACCTGACAAGATATCCCTCTAAGAACTTTTACAAAATTATCCTATTCATTGGGAAGCCTTGTTGAATATTCTAATTCAACAATTTATCCTATAAGATCTTCCCCCTAGCAACCTATCCAATGTCATTAGTTCTCTTGGGATAAATCACATATCCTTTTATAATGATGAGCTTCTTTCCTCAAATTTGCAATGAAATTCTACTTTTTATATCACTAGATATATTGGATAAAATTTTATCAAGAGGATCTTGGTGGACAATGGTTACTCCCTCAATATATACACTTACACATTTTTCCAAAATTTTAGACTTAAAGAGGAAGATTTAACCAAATCTGATGTTATCATAAAGGCTTTCAATAATGAGTCTCAAGAGGTCTATGGCATTTTATCCCTTCCACTTAAGATAGGATCCAAGATCTTAAAAACTTTGTTTTATGTGGTATCTTACCCTACATCTTTAAAACTTCTTCTTATATGCCCTTGGATTCATGCCATGAGGGGTGTTCCTTCTACTCTTCATCAATATTTCAAATATGAATTCAAAAATCAACTTATCACCATTTCAAGTGACCCTCATTAATTCCAGTACTATTCAATGGCTGAGCAAGCTCAATATAGAATAAATTTATACCCATTTGTTTATATTTATAGAAATTATTAGATCACTAAGGAGTTTGAGAATTTCAAAATAAATGAGGAATCATCAATCATTATCTCATCACAGGATAAATTCCACTTACTTGATGATATTCTTCTTCTAGATTTAGCTAAGCTACCACCTTCATCCAAAACTATGGGTTTACCCCATCAAAAGGGTGAAGTAGTGTATATCAGCATGTGTACTTTTGTCTATATAAGTATGTCCCATGAATAAAATATCCATGGAAGCAACCCCTATCTAGTAGAGTGAACTTTTACCCATTGTTATCTATCTAATGATTACCCACTCCCTTAGAAGATCATGCCTAGTATGGGATATGTAGGTAAGGGTTTAGGGCCACAATAGAAAGATATTCAATAATATTTGGAAGTTGATATTTGGCCTAGGTGATGTTGCATAGGTTACATCCCCAACAAAAATCAACCCTTACAAATTGATGATGATAAAGTCATTTCTTATGCTAAATTTATGGATCATCATGGCTTAGATTGGAGTAATGAGGATGAGGGACCACCTTCTCCCTCTAACATATTGTTTTGCAATGTGATAAATTTGGTGCACCTTTAGCCAGTTGTGACCCTAAGTTAGGAGACCCTAGATATTAATGTAGGTTCCAATGAAAGTTCTAGAATCTTTAAGTTAGGCAAATCCATGTCCATGGATGAGTAGAAGCAATTGACTAGTTTGTTAAAATAATTTCAAGATATTTTTTCCTGATCATATGTCAATATGTTAAGGCATGATCCCTCCATTGTTATGCATAATTTGGTAGTTAGACCCAATTCCAAGTTTGTTAAGTATAAACTTAGGAAATCGCATCCCAAGGTTACCCTTTTAGTCAAGGAAAAGCTCCAAAAAAACTTTGACATTATTTTTATCAAAGCTATTGACTATTTTGATTGGATCTCCAACATTATTCCTATAGCTAATAAGGAATGAACAATCAAAATATGTACCAAATTTCAATACATTAACTTAGCATTTCCCAAGGATAATTTTTCCCTCCCCAACATAGATATGATCATAGATATTTTAGCCAAATATGGAATGCTATCACTCATGGATGGTTTTTCAAGATACAATTAGATCATGATTACCCTTGAGGACTAGTCCAAGACCACTTTCATAACTCCATGGGGTACCTTCTATTATAAAGTGATGGATTTTGGCTTGAAGAATGCGAGTGCCACATACCAAAGGGCCATGATGTATATCTTTCATGACATGATGCATGATATTATTGAAAACTATGTGGATGATCTCTTTGGTCATTCCTTACATCAAGAAACTCATGTTAATGTTAGAAAATATATATTACATTACTTGGTTCACCTTAGTTACATTATTAGAATAGGATTTTATCTTAGGTTAAGTAGTTACTTGGGGAAGAAGCAATAAATGCACAAGTGTTAGAATGTGCAATAATGTAAATGTGCATGTAGTCCACATGTACATGAGTCTTTAGAATAGAAGTTACAAGTGTCTATCATGCAAGAGTCACATACTAGTATATATTCATGACTTCATATTGTAATCTTGGTGAGAGTGTGCATTGCTTATAGCATGCACTAGTAGAGTAGGATTTCTATCTATTGTATCAGTTCTATATTTTTGTGAGTTATATTAATAGCATATTTCAGTGTCATTCCTATACTTCATTATATTTTTGCATATTGTGATTGCTATCTCCCATAGCATACTTCATAAACAATGGTATTAGAGTTATGGTAGGTCAATAAAAATAGAGAGAGTCACAAGAGAGGAGATTCCAAGAACTTAGGGGAGTCCTATTATAGACCTGCACATTGTAGAAGAAGAAAATGCCATAGAAGTCTTGTTATAGATTCAAGAAAGAGACTCCAAAGAAAAGTCTTAGAATATAGAATATTGGTGATCTTCATAAAATATTGTAGATAATAGATTGAAGACTTCTTCAAGAAGATGTTGAAGAAGACCCATAGAAGATCTCATTGAAGAACTTCCAATCTTGGAATATTGAAGAAGGACTAGAAAGGTCCTATATCTGATTTCAAAAGTAGGATATTTCAGAGATCCGCAAGAGAGATCTCATTGTCAGCACTTCCACAGTAGAATATTGAAGGAAAGATCTTATTGAGAAGACCACATAAGCTACACGATTGAAGATCTTGGAGAGGTCTCAAGGAGAAATAAGGAGGAGGTTTTAAAGATTGCCTTTCATAGCAATAAGGTATATTTAAAAGATAAGGGTTTTCTGAATCTACTATAGAAAAATGAAGGTCATTTGAAGAATCAAGCCACCAAACTCCAGAAGATTTGAAACTACAATTTGGTGAAGCAAGAAGTTGTTTTGGAAAACCAACAAAAAGGTGCAAAACTTCAAAGTTCTAGGCCACATCGTGAAGAAGTAGGTTTGAAACTACAATTTGGTGAAGCAAGAAGATATTTTGGACAACCAAAAAGAAGATGCAAAAATTTGAAGTTCTAGACCACATCCTAAAGAAGAAGTTGAAGCCATATACTACAGTTTCAAGGCAAGAAACTAAAAGGGTTCATAGCTGCAAGCAACCACCATTCCAAGCAGCAACTTGGTGAACCAAATCATCAAGATCTACACCATTTTCAAAAGCCTTTAAAGGTAAGAAACTTGGGTGCAATTAGGTTCATTAGTTGAACTTTAATTATCTGGTTTATTATCAAGTTCCATTAAGCACCATATTTGAATTAAAAGTTGCAAAGGTAAGGGATCATTATTAAGTCTTCAAAAGGAGTGTAGAAGATAGTTTTTATTAAAGGTTACTTGCACATTAAAATAGGAGTTGGATATATATTTTGATAGAAATAAAAACATCATCTACCTATTGCTTATTTAGAAACTAAGAAGATTACATTCTACAACATTGAATGTAGTTAAGAATTATTTACAAATTACAATGATTATTAGTGCATTTGAAATTGCTTTGAGAGCTTATTTACAAGAGCAATAAGGTGTGATTATTAAAGTACATTAATTTGGAGATATTATTGGTTCATTACACTATATTAGTTGTTTATTAAACTAGTTACTCTCAAAGGATTATTATGTGTATTGATTGTTAAGAAAAAGAGCACAAAAAATAGCATACTATCAAAGTGTCTAAAGATACTATTCAGTGCACAAAGACTGCAACATTTTGTGGCTTAGAGAAGCCACCAAACAGGTTGTTATTCCTCCCAGTGTTTCGAAACTCGCAACTTGCCAACAAATCGACTACCAAATTTTGGCGAGTACTCAGCAACTCGGCAATAACTTGGATAAAACTCGGCCAAAAAAATTGAAGAAATTAAAATAAATAATTTAAAAATTCTAATTTATAATTTATTGTTAAAATAAAACAAATAATTTGCAATACATTTTTGACCATCCGATGGTTTCCAACAACATTGATGACATTGAACAATACGTAAATTAACAACATTGATGACATTGAACAATCAGGATTTATGGAACGACTTTCGTGTAGGATGTTTCTCTACCATTAAAATTTCGATATGATTAGGATTTATGATCCTACGACTTGTGCCACAATCCGCTGGCCATCCATCTGCTATTGGCCATCCATCTGCTACTGAAGATGAAGAGGGCGTACATTAACAACATTGATGGCATTTAACAAACAAGATTTGCGGAACGATTATCTTCAACCATTCGGGTTGGACGGCTCTTCCATATTATTGTATAAAGAAACGTCGTCTCATCTTTTCCATCACTGTTTTCCTCGTGGCTCCTCTGCCTTTTCCCTGCCTACCTCCCCTGTTTCATAGTGCCCTGCCTTCTACCAAACGTCGTCTCATCTTTTCCATCACTGTTCTCCTCGTGGCTCCTCTGCCTTTCCCCTGCCTACCTCCCCTATTTCATAGTGCCCTGCCTTCTACCTCCCCTGTTTCACAGTCCCCTGCCTTCTACCTCCCTTGTTTCACGATCCCCTGCCTACCTCCCCTGTTTTTCCTGTGGCTCCCCTGCCTCTGTCCGTACGAGTCTCGACGAGTAATCGCCGAGTACTCGGACACTAATTGGTGACCGAGTTTTTGCCTACATAAACTCGTAGGCCCTGCTTACCCGCGAGTTTTGTGGGTATTCGCGGGAAACCTTTGAATTTCGAAACACTGATTCCTAACACTGATTCCTCCAAGGTGTGGAGAAGAAAGCCAACATCAAAACCAAGGAAGAGTGCTACAAAATGAGACTAGGAGAGTCTCAAGTTTCAGGTGCAAACCAGGAGGTATTATAGTTTGTTATTCTAGCACCAAACTTATCTTATATCACATCAAAGGAAGACAAAAGATAAGTGTCTTAAGGACACTCTACGTAGCCTATCATTATATCTACAAGCATATGTCATTTACAAAGGATAAGCACTAGCAACAGTGCTTCGGAAAGGAGCCATCCGAAGGGGTCAGTATCCGCTGACTGTTGCTTGAGTGAAGAGCTATTCATAAGGCTCAGTAGCTAGCTCGCTAAGATGTTTTAGACACCACAGTTCAGCACATAAGGCAACGTCAACCTGCAGAATACAAGGTCTAAATCATCCGTAGCATATCTACGTAAAACACAAAGCCAAGTACAGCGTATTACAGCAGGTATAAGGTGAAAGCAAAGTGCGTTACCAGGGGTCCAACTCGGACAAATCGCCAGCAGAACACATATCTTCATTGCAGCGCTTGAGAGCTTCCATAGCTGGAGCCAACTTCATCTTCGAAAGCGTAGGAGACAAGATACAATAGTTGGAAAGAAATATATAAGGTTTAAGAGATGTTAAAGAAGATTTACATGCACGAGGAAGGTGTGCCACTTACATCTACAGCTAAGGAATATTCCATCCACGGGGCCACATTATAGCATCGTTGGCAGGTGCAGACGTTACTTATAGTAGCTGCTACCAAGAATTCATGAAGTAGCCATTTCAGATTCGACCTCTCATACCTGTTACACTTGCAGGAGCCATTGAATACGTCAAAGAGCTACCAACGTATATAATCATTACAGTAAAAATTAATAGACGCAACGCATAACTGTTGCAACCAATAGCGCAAGGGAAAGGTGTTAAACATTAAATTTTTTGTCTAACACCTTAGAAGTAATACGTTGGCATACGAATAAACCATTAGAATACGTGCCTGAAGGTATTAGTCATTAGTCATCAGCCATCATGCTAAGGAAAGTAAAAGATTGCAGAGGTCAAATATCCGCCGCTGTGCACAGTTAGAAGTTTTTCAGGAATAAGAAACTTTCAGGGAGTCGGCACTCGTCCGCACTAACCGAGCCAAACAAGAGGAAGTTACATCAAATAGCAGCGGGAGACCAGATAAAACAACACGCAGGCCTGAGATTCGAGGAGTCAAGCGAAGAGTAAGGTTTAAGACGCATTAAAGAAGGGATTGGAAGCGTATCTTTAGCTGACATTAAGTGAGGTTAGAAGAGGAATCACATAGTCAAATCTGCAGAGAGGAACAACGCTCGAACAGTACATGGAAGTCAAAGGAAAGGACATCGCAAAAAGGATTAAAATCATTTCGGAGCGTGTCAACATCGAAGCCGCCAGATATCCACGAAAACTGTTACTGTGCACAGTGAAAGAAATCGTCAGGGAGACATTACGTTCGTGCATACAGGAGATACGTTGGTGGTCCATTTTTTCAGCCATTGGTCAAAAATAAAAGACATCGCTGATTTGGTACTAGCCATTTTATCCGTTGCAAACGAAGGTGCCAATTAATACAGCTAATTTTTGACGTTCGTCTAGCTTCCGCCGTGCAACAAAGAGGTACGGTCAAAAAAGATTGAAAGATACGCAGAGTGCACTATAGGAAAGGAAAAATTTAAAGTTCTTCATCTAAACGTCGGTGTTCGAGAAGTCGTTGACATCGTAGTCTGCTGTTAAGAGGAGGAAATAGAGGTTGATACGAGAAGAACATACGTCAAACCATGGTAGGTTCTTCTCTCCATAATCTGTGCACCTGGTAAAATACACAATCGTTACAGTATCAGTTGATAAGTTGTGCGAGGTCGTCGTGCAAAGAAGAGTGAAGGAAAAATAATTAAAATTTGTATAGTTTAGAGCAAGAAAAGATTCACCAAGCTACGTTGAAAAGCATATTAGAATCATAGGCGCACCAAGGAGACGTTGAGCGCTGAGGGAAGAACGTCAAACATCGTCATAAGGAGAGAGCACGGCAGCTTGTGGATCAGTGAATTCAAGGAGCTTAACGATCAGCGCAGAAGTCTAATGACGTAACCGTCAGACCATTGGAGACCAAAATTTGAACGCAGAGATAGTTGTGTCAACTACCGCCGTTACAAGAACATTGACACCACGCATAGCAATCGAAGTACTAGTTATTGTTTCGATAATCACGTCAGAAGGAAGGAGTTTTCACCAGCAGCGTAGCCTCAAACTGACCAAGCAGTTGTGACCATTTCAGCGAAGACTGACTAAGAGGTGTGGATGTGCACTCATATTCGTGTGCCACGTCTGTGAGCAGAGCAGACCCAGTTTGAAAGTGCAAAAGGAAATTATCAACGAGTCTAGCCGTTATACCAAAGCAATTTAACACATTGGTGCCAAAAATTAGCAAACGATCAACAGTGTAGAGGGGTTCGTTTTAGCAGTGCAGAGTCACGTCTGCCACGAAGCAAAATTGGCGGTAAAGTAAGCACCTTAGGAGAAAAAGGTGGATTCCACATCGTTAGCGCCGGTCAAAGGAAGAAGACCAAAACTCGATGTGAGGTAAAATCAAAAAGTATATTTTAAGTTTATCTAAGGTGGGAGTTATAAGGACAATTAATAATTGTTTTCCCTAAGGGTTAAATTTAATTAGTTAATTTTTTACCTTGATTAATTAAAATATTGAAGGTATAAAGATTGAAAGACAAGAATCAGAAACCTAGAAGCTCTATTTTAATATTTGGTAGATTTATAATTAGATTATTAAATTTTGTAAAGCTTTTTAATATTTGCAAGTATTTTAAAGTTTGAAGGGAAAAGGATTTCTACATTAAAATAGAATTGCAAATCTGTAAATATTATCATATTCTAAAATCTTAATTAGGGAGACATAAGGAATTCTACAAAACCTAAATCTAGAAAGGTTTTATCAAATTAGTTCACATACTCAAAACTAGGGAGCCATAAGGAAGCCAACCTCAAAGGATTAGAACCTTCAAAAACAAAGCAATTATGAATACAGGAAATCCACGATGGTATGATCACCTTAAAGTCTCAAATATTCATAATTTGAAAGAACTAATTACAAGCTACATTTCAGTAACCAAACCAACTGAAAGAAGAGAGATGGTAGAATCCAAGTATGAGATAGAAGCTACAAGACCTATTAATAAATATGCTCTAGATTTATTTGGGTTCACACAAGATGTTGTTGTTCAAAACAACACTAATGGATTTTCTGAGAAGTAGATTGCAAGGAATGACAAAGGAAACGGATCAATTATCATACAAATTTACCTTCCATATTCGTACACAAGAATCAAATAATGGAAGTGGTGAAGCATAAAATTATAGATAGGAAAATAAAGGAAAATATGATTCTAGAGAAAAAAGGATAATTATCATACAAGGATTTTATGACTATGAAAGAGCTCAAGAGACTTGTAATCCTGAAGCCACAAAGATTGAATCATTTGTTCGTGCAGTCATAATGTGAGCCCCAACCTCATATTATTTTAAGCAAGGGTGTCTAATGTAGGAGTATCCTTGTGTTCGTGTAATATTGCATCAACCAAAATAAATAAATAAATAAATAATAATATCTATAGTATTGTGATATGTTCTATGTTCTTTGCACACACAGTTTTATGGTCTTTGTGCACATACTTCTATGGTCTTTATGATTGTTAAATTAATGGCTCGAGTGAGAAATTATTTTGTGTTATTTGCACACATAGTTTTATGGTCTTTATGACCATTGCATTAATGGCTTGAGAAATAAATTGTTTTGTGGTCTTTTCTCACACAGTTTTATGGTATTTATGACCATTGCATTGATGACTCAAGCAAGAAATTATTATGTAGTCATTGTGCACATAGTTCTATGGTCTTTATGATCGTTGCATTAATGACTTAGATAAGAAATTATATTGTGGTCTTTGTGCAAATATTTCTATGGTCTTTATGACCATTGCATTAATGGCTCAGGCAAGAAATTATAAATTTAATTTTTTTAAATTTCCTTGGAGCAGATCCATGTTTCTTGGTTTGGGTGGGAAACTATTATTTGTAATTTTAATATTAAAGTTGGATTAGATTCTAGTGGAGAGGGAGTTTTAGGGAGATGGTTTTGATTGTAATGTAGAGGATCAATTGTAGATATGTGCATAGTTATTGCAATTTTTCCTTCCTTACAGATAATATTAAAAAATATTTTTGTTTCAACTTGCATAATTCTTCGTGCTTTTGTTGTGTACTCTTGTGCCTGGATGCCTATTGTTAATTCAATCTGCATATAGTATTGCATCAATTGTCTTCCATTTTGGCTGCTTCCTACTCTTTCTCCTTCCTATTTGTATGCATTAGAGTCCAATGGTTCTATGGTGGGAAGGAATTATGGGGATTCAAATATTATATATATGGCCACTTTTTTAATATAAGCATGACCACTTTGTAATATAAAATCATAGCCATATTTTGAAAATCATATGTAATATTTGATTTTTTTTGTAAAATATGTGGTTATCCATGTACCTCCCAAGAAATCAAACATGTGGAGAAAATTTCAAACTTGTAATTTGCACGTGGCCTTTTGATGAACGTCAAGTCTCTAGTGTCTATTTTCTAAGCATGTAATATAGCTATTTATAACCACTATTGATAATGAAATTCATAGGTTAAGTTTTGTGAATCTTTCAATTTTTTTGTTATGAATCCATATCAATATAATAATAGGTATTCATATTTAATATAGTACATATATAATATAAAAGATAATGTAGGGCCAAATTTTTAATATAAGCATGAACACTTTGTAATATAAAGTCATAACCACCTTTTGAATATCATATGTAATATTTGAATCATTTTTGTAAAATACATGGCTATCGTTATACCTTCTAGCCAATCTAACATGTGAGTGAAATTCCAAACTTGTAATTTGCACATGGTTCTTCTAATGAATGTCAAGCCCCTAGTTTTTTAGGCTTGGTGTCCATTTTCTAAGCATGTAATATGGCTATTTATAACCACTATTGATAATAAAATTTGCAGGCTAAGTTTGTGAAACTTTCAATCCATGTATTGTGAATCCATATCAATTTGGTATTAGAGCACCTTTATCATTCTTTGTGGGGTACTCCTATTCTTGCTAATATATCTCTAGAAAATATATTTTAATGGTCTAAAAAGCTCTCTCCTAAAATACTATTGATTAAGGTTACCATCTGGAAGAAATAATAGTGAAAGAAGAAATTTCTTTTGAAGAAAAATTATGAAAATATAGCACCTAGAATTGAACCAAGATTTATGGGTAGGAAGCCCATCATCTTACCTTTAGATGATGTTTCTTTTGAAGAAATGGAAAAATTTAAATAAGTTGAAGAAGAAGCTACTATTAAAGCTATTGATGAAGATTCAAAAGAAGATGAAGAGTGGAAGAGTTTGGAGGTACAAGTTCCCTACTAGGAGGTTGTAACTCTTCATGTAAAACCAAGTTTAAAAGTTGATTTATCTTTCTCTAAATAAGTACTGTTATGTAATGTTATTACCAGCCATTTTCTTGGTCAACCATTATATTTATGCTCTACTACATGGCCAAAAATTGATTGGTTTACAAAAAAATTATTTGATGATTTTGGTCACGATGCCATTACCTGATTCATCATAAATATGCATGGATATAATTTCTTAGCATGGTACCACCAAACCTATTTACATATTACTTAACCAACACTATGCTAACCATTCTCTTTGTATCTTGTTTCCCATTTTTGCTATCTTGCTCATTGTTAACCAAGGTTTTTGACAATAAATTTTAGAATAAGTAATTATTCTCTTAAGTTCTACTAGGATAGACTTACTTGAGTTTCCACTCCTTCATGAGTCAAGTGAACTCTCAGTTATAGTCTACATCAAATTTGATGAGTTGTTGTAATCCAATGGATCTCAATGATCAACTTTGTTATTTATACAAAGTTGATCCATGGAATAATCAATTAGTTCTATTTTTGTTTCTTCAAATCTTGTAATGCTTTGCAGTTCTACTCTTGGGAAATTCTAACATGGTACCAAAGTAGGATAGATTCTGCTTAGCATTCTCTCCTGAAGGAAGTTTCTGAATCTGGTTCTTATCTCTTATATTTTTTTAATAAGGAGTTTTATTTTCATATCTATTGTAGATTGCTCTCCTTTTATCTACAATTTTTTGAAAGTCTATTTATGGTTCTATCTAATTTTGTTTCACAAGTTCATTTTACCATAATAGATTCTCCTTATGTTTTAAAAGAAAGAGTGTTGATATTTGCTTCATAGGAAAAATTTTGAAATCTTTTTTGCCATTTTTTCAAAGGTAATATATATATTTCTCCTTTCCTTTGGTTCCATCAGTGGTTGCCTGCATTGGTCGTGAAAGTGCATGAAGTTCTCCCTCTGTCAAGCGTCGTGGTGTGGGCCTGCTAGCCGAAGTGTCGTTCGACAATGATGATATTTTCATCATCGACATTTTTTTTTGTGGGGATCATTCAATATTTTTTGTCTCACGAATCTGAGCATCGTTGGGCAGTGGTGATATTTTTTGACGTTCATTTTTGTGGAGATCATTCAATTTTTTTTTGTCTCCCGAATCTTTGTTCTAAAGCAGATCAAAAGTCTTTTTAATTACTCTCCACATGTATTTATTTTCATATGTTTGACTCATTAATTAAAATAGATCTTAATATAATATGTGGCAAGATCTTCTCCAACATTGCATAAATCTAAATCTTGGAGCACGGTGATTTCGTTCGTCTTCCTCAACGGTCATTTGAAATGATCTTAGAGCTCAGCGGAGGCCAAATATCAAAGATTTTTTCTCTACACTTAAACTCTAAGCTCACTTTCTATCCGTTATCAGGAGCTTCAACTTTCTTATTCAAATATTTATATAAGTTGTGTGAATATTGCTCTCTAAACCAAAGCTTTTATTCAGCATCAAGTTTTTTTTAATATGCTATAGTTGTGTTGAGTGAATATTGATTCTAGAGCTACTTCTTTCACGTATCTGTATTATTTTTTTAAGTACAATGAACGCTTGGCATCCGCTTGACATTCCTCTCTCTCCCTACACCATTCAAAAGTTCAAACTCCTTACCAGTCATCTATTGCATTGTGATTCAAGCAAACAAGGTATTATTTTTTTATAATTATCTCCTTTTTACCTCTTGAATGCAATAATATCGTAGGTATATCATGCTCTTTTCGAAGAGCATGCAAAATAGCCGCAGTGTCTTCCTTGTTTTTCGAATACAATTTTTTGGGAGGGAGTGATCTTTCAAAAATCAAGTTGCAGACATCTTCACCAAGTCATTTCCTTATCCACATTACATATAGTTATGAGAGAAACTTGGAGTATTATAGCTACATTGAAACATAGGTCTTTAACCTCTCCTTTTATTATTGTATTCTTTGGAGGATGGTTTTTTCCCATGTGGTTTTTTTACCATCTCTCATATATATTGTAAATGAGTACCTCATCAGGCCATGTTGCTGGGACTCATATTTTTTGTTTTGTTATTAAGGAAAATCTTCGCCATCCGAAGACATGCCTCTTTATTTCATAGCAGATGGTTTTTCCCATGTGGTTTTCACCATTTCTCATAAAAATTGTAAATGGTTACCTCATCAGACCATGTTGTTGGGACTCATATATTTCTATATTAAGAGGACAATATTCACAAACCGAAGACATGCCTCTTACTTTTTCTTTTTTTGTAGATGGTTTTTCCCATAGGGTTTTTACCATCTCTTCAGAAAATAAAATATTGTACATGAGCACCTTATTAGGCTCTATTTTTGGGACTCATTTGCACAATACACCCCTAGTATCACTTAAGGGGGGTGTTATAATAAGTAATTATTCTCTTAAGTTCTACTAGGATAGACTTACTTGAATTTCCACTCCTTCACGAGTTAGGTGAACTCTCAGTTATAGTCTACATCAGATTTTATGAGTTGTTGTAATACAATGACTCTCAATGATCAACTTTGTTATTTATAAAAATTTGATCCATGGAATAATCAATCAGTTATATTTTTGTTTCTTCAAATATTGTAATGCTTTGGAGTTCTACTCTTGGGAAATTATAACAATAACTTCATATGCCCCCCATTGCCTTTGCATTTTATGGAGATTCTATCTTTTCCTACTCGTGATCCATTGATTTCTCTCCTTTACCACTACCCAACTATTCTCTGGTAGTGGCACCCTTATTTGTTGGTTGGAAATTTAGTACTCCCAAATATGCAGTCTCATCATTCACCCATGTCATTGAATTTAGGTTGTTCCTATTTGCCTCTCCATGCTACATTGATTATGGTTCCCTTGATACCACCTTCTACTTCTAATTTCATTCCCTATTGGTTTTATTCATGGCCACCCCCTATAGCCCATCCCATACCCACTTCCATTGCCTCTATATCACTTGTCTATGAGATCACTCCAATCCACCTTTCTGTTGTATGTCTTGGAGCTCATCACTCAATTTTCTTCTATCCTTAGGTGGTTTTGCTTTATCTCATGTATATGGTGTCACTCTACCATATTCCTGTTATGTCAATTAAGCCAAATCAATGCCAAAATTTTAATAACCTCCTTTTGGGGTTAGATGACCCTTTTCCAAACAACTTGAACAAAATGAAATCCATGGATGTTGTCTTTATCACCACATTCTAGTTCATTTGGGCATGATCAAATTGTTCACATGACATCCACCATTCAATAAATCATAGCAAACACACTTACAAAATCCTCTTCTTATAATAACATTTGTATGAACATTTGGTTGTCTTGAGTCTTCCTGCATGGTTAGAACAAATCTCAAATTTCACATAGTTATTTTTGTTATTCACTAGTTTTTGGCAAATGCATTAAAAAATATCTATCCCACATGGATTGTGCAGAAGCTCAACATGGATTTATACTATATTTCTTTCCTTTCTAATTTTTTTCATGTAAGGTAACTTCAGGCACCCACATCAAAATTTTAAAACATAAAGAATTTTATAAAGAACATTCTTTGATGTAAGTCATTTAGTCCCTTTTCTTTTTCTATGAGGTGGGCCGTTTATTTTTTATACAATTTGAGGCTCCCTCCCAATATAAATATAGTCATATATATAGTCATCAAAAAGCTCTTTTTGAGCCCAATCTAGTAAAATTATCACTTTTATGTTTTGTGAAAACCTACTCTAGCTACGCAAGCAATAAACTTTGAGTTGCCTATCTTCCATTTTGGGTGCTTCCCACACTTTCTCCTCCTCATTTATTTGCATGGGAGTCCAATTCTTCTATGGTGAGAAGTAATGATAGGGATTCAAATATGATATATATATTATATATAGGGACACATTTGTAATATATGCATGGCCACTTTGTAATATAAAATCATAATCTCCTTTTGAATATCATATGTAATATTTGAATCCTTTTTGTAAAATACATGGCTATCCTTGTACCTCCTAGAAAATCAGAGATGTGGAGGATATTCCAAACTTGTAATTTGTACATGGCCTTTCAATGAATGTTAGGATTCCAGTTGTCCAGGCCTGGTATCCATTTTATAAGCATGTAATATGGTTATTTATAGCCATTGTTGATAATAAAATTTGTAGATCGAGTTTTTTAAGATTTATATCTATCCATTATGAATCCATATCATCCCTATAGTTCCATTATAGAACTATCATATTTTAAAATCCTCTTAGTTGGAAACTCCATAGTCTAATTTTTGTTTTGGATATCCTTCTAAGTTTATTTTTCTCTTAGAATTTGGTTGGAATTTCTACCCTTTATTATTGAGTGTGTTGTTGAGGTACCTCCTAGTATGACTAACTCCTCCAATGTTTCCTCAAATTATTTTTGAGTTTCTTAATCTAAGTGCTTCAAATCTTTTCCATGAGCCCCTTTCTCTACTTCTTGTGTGTCATCATAATATTCCTTAATGGATTCTTCCACTATTTCTTTATATTTTCCATGAGATTCATTATTAATTAGTATTTTTGTTTCTTCCTTCATGTATAATGAGAGAATGAATTTTTTTTTGGAGATTCTTGGGTCCAATTTACCTTTCAAAGATCTTAGCTGACTTCTTTATTTGAGAGGTCTCATTTTATTGATTGTTTAAAATTCAAGTTCTATTTTCTTTCTAACTGATCAAGATTTGATGGATAATTTTGAGAGAAGTGTCCATGATAGTAACACGTAATACATGTATAAGGGATATGCTCATAGTCCAAAGTCTAGGTGTGAACCTATTCAATAACTTTGATCCAAATGTTTTCTATAAGTTCTTTTTTTAGGTTTACCCTTACACATATACGAGCAAAGATTGCATTATTGGAATTTAGAGGGGCCCAATAAATGTATGTTCCTATGGTGTTTTCTATCATTTCCATCATGGCCTTATTCCACAAGTGTAGGGAAAAAATTAATAACCAAGGTTACCACTTAATTATGTTCCTCTTCTTGTGGGTCAAATATCAATGTCCAAGGAGTCATATATAGAGGACTAGATCCCAAAAACCATGGACCTCCATGGAAAAATATATTTTAGTATTTATGAAATGAGAATATAAAAAAATGCACCCTTGACCATATATCATGAAATTTTAACTAGAGATTTGTGAATCCCATGTACTACTTATCCATTTTTGTATTGCAGTCAAGATATACCACATGCTTATAAATTTATAGATTAGTGCATGCATTAAAAGAGCCAATATTTGGTGTTGGATATAGGCCAATGTCACATCCATAATGGGTACCTAATTGAGTTTGGATACAAAGTATACTCGTATGGTTTCATTCAGAGAATATATCTTAGACACTCAATGAGGGTGGGCATTCAGAACTTGAACTATATTATCTATTTTATTTTGATTAAAAGGAATTTGATGGGATAAAAGCAAAAAATACTCTATTTCCAAATGGCTTGAAAAGATAAGCTTTTGAAGTTATACCTAGAAATGAATTAAAAATCATGAGTATATATCTAATATAGGTACATACCTATCATTACCATATCAAACCCTAGATCTCTATGATTTTTAGTATCAAACCCTAGATATGGTAGGTTTCCTTATCTATACAAAAATACTTAATTTTATAGAAATAACTTATAGAAAAAACCTAGCTTATACTATTATTTTGGTGTGCCTTAGCTTCAGTTTTTCTATACATTTTCCTCTACTATGATTGTTTTTCTCTTCACCTTCTTCAAAAGTCTATATAGTTAAATATTTTCAGTTTCACTCCTAAATGCTCTATGGATGCCTTAAGCGATGCCTTAGCTAGTCCCTTCCATTCCAAATTAACTCATGTGAGAACCAAAATTCAATACCAAGAGGGGTAAAAGTGTGATTATTTCAAGAGCAACTAATTTTTGAGGGAGAAGTATTAAGCAATCCATTCATTATTTGTTGAGTTGCAATCCTCTACATTCACTACACCATTGCCTCCACATCGATAGTCCAAGGAGAAAGGGAATAAAATCATAGAATCTAAACCAAATGTGACCATTTCCACCATATATATTGCACCATAAGAGTCATAATAGGAGAACTACATATTTCACTCATAAATGTGGATCAAGGTTAAGCCATTACATTTCATTATTGATAGTGAGAGTCAAAAGAATTTAATTTTTCCTCATATTCTACTTGTTACACCACACCCAACACCATAAAATATTGGATAGTTGCATTAAGGGAGAGACATTTATTTTACTCAATAATGTCTCCTCTCTTATGTGATCAAACCCTTCAAAGATAAATTTTTGTATAATTATAGTATCTTTATTTGTTTGTGATGTGATTTTGGGCCAATCATTTATGTGGAAGAGGTATGGTATTTATTAAAAGTCAATATTATAAGATATTA
This sequence comes from Wollemia nobilis, assembly GCA_028583015.1. Classification (NCBI taxonomy): domain Eukaryota; kingdom Viridiplantae; phylum Streptophyta; class Pinopsida; order Araucariales; family Araucariaceae; genus Wollemia; species Wollemia nobilis. The sequence goes on along the minus strand of JAQPPZ010016917.1, from coordinate 9,037,561 downwards.
GAGGTATAAATTCATTCTTTTTCATTAATTAGTAGTAAATAATGCAAGAATATGGTAGCAAAAACAAGATTTTTAATAATAAGTCCACAAGTAGAAGGACCTTTAATACATTAATTATAGGTCTTGCATAATAGAAACAAATGGACTAGGCTATAGTAAATATGATGATATTTTCAAGTCAATAATAGGGGTTTCAATTTATTATGAGGTAAATAATTCTAGTAATTTAATTATTGACTCCTAATTAAGAGAAGTTTCACAAGTTAGATTTTTTCCATTGCATCTTCTCACATGTTTATCAAGAAAGGAATAAAGTGGTTGATAAATTTACAAATGAAGGCATCAAAACAAATAAACTAATAGTGTGGAAATAAAATATCATAGAGCCAATAAAATAAATTATTCATCAATAAATATCTCAAGTAACCGTTGAGCAATCCATAGAGTGAACATATATTATAGAGGAATAACTAATCAAATTCAAGAGATGTATCACATTTTGTATAAAAGAAATATGTAGGAAAATTATAACCTATAGATTTTAGAGTGTTTGTTACAAATAGAGAGTAATTTTTTTGTATAAGGAGTTGGGACTCTTTCAAAACCTATTCTTTATCCTAATAAAAAATATACACCTATTTATCATAGATTTGTACTTACAAATGATGAAATCGAGATGCAATTCCAAGAACTAATTAAAAAATAAGACCACATATCAAGTGTTTAATTATATAATGCTCCAATTATTTAGGATATAAATAAATATGGAACATAGAGACTATGTATTGACTACAAATATTTAAATAAAATTATTATGAAGAATTGATATTCATTGCCTTTGATAGATAACTTACTAGACAAACTTCATGGTGTAAATTTCATCAAAATTGATCACAAATCTAGCTATTATTGAATATGCATAGATCCCACTAACATATGTAATAATACATTAAAATCTAAGGAGGGTTTATTTGAGTGGTTGGATATACCTTTTGGTAGATAAGATACTATAGCATTAATACCGGGTTTTACAGGTTGACCCAAAACCTTTTACAAAAATCAGCCCAGGGCTGTTGATGAACATGCCTGATCCTATATATGTAAAATCTACATGCCGCCAAAGCCATTACATCCGATAAGGCACATAGCCTGTTATCAAAAAGAAAATTCCCATACAACATTTTGGGTATACCTTGAGAAAACACACTTGCATCATAATTACAAAAAGATAAACAGACATGAATCCCTTCCTTGAAATAGTGGAGAAACAAAAAGTTGTAGACACACATAGCAGAGTACTAAAAAAAACTCCCACAAGCTCTATATTGACATTTAATATTAATAATACTTTGGTAATTACTTTATTTTGTATATGACATGCTTTGGGACCACATCCCGTCTTGGCCAATCAGCCTTGGAGAAGTGAACCTGTTGGCTGTATTTATGGCAGTGGCTATCTGGTGGTCCACGTGGCTCTGGTTTGAAGTCTTATATTATCGTTTCTTGCCTGCCCTGGGATTATAAACCAACCTTAAACTACTAAGACGACTAGGAGCCATGTTATATGACATGTGATTGTCCCCATTAGTCTTTGTGGTATTTCCAAGCAACATCCACCAAGACTAAAAACTTGAATAATTTTTATTGTGAGTCCATTTCAAAAGAGACGGGAATACTCATAGCCTTAAAACTTACGGTACCTTCCCTATTGGTAAATTTGACTATCATTCTTGGCATTCTTGTTGAATAAGCTCCTATACTTCACTCGAGAGACCGTGTTCCCATTTGAAAAGTCTGTCACCATTGACACCAAAATTGACCAGCTTATCAACAACTTTGTTAGCTTCTCGAAAGACATGTTGGGCTTTTCTGTCCTGTCTTCCTAGGAAAATGATCCTAGCCTCTTCAAGAATTATTTTAATCCTCCAAGGAGGTGTTTCACAATTATTAAGGAGATTTATAACATGCATAGAGTATCCTTCTACAATCAAATTGCCTTCTAAGTCTTGAGTCATTTGAAGGCCTCTCCACATAGCTGTAGCTTCAACTTCGTTGTTTGTCCTTGTTACCAAATATTAAAAAAATGCAAGCATAATATTCCCATTATGATCTCACACAATGCCACTAGTGCCTACTCTGCCAGGATTGTCCTTAGCTATTTCATAAAAATTAATCTTAAACCAACCCATAGGAGGTGGGTACCACTTAATATTGGCTCTAGGGTTGACTACCCTAGGTACAGACTCATCTAACAAGGTTAAGCTTAAATATTGAGCAATCATGGTCTGCTGTAGATAAGGTTTATGGCTATCAAAAAGGATAATATTCACATTCTCATTGGCAAATGATAGGATCCTGGCAATGATAGTTTGATGATCATGGATAGACTCATTAAATACTTTATGGTTCCTTTCTAACCACATCTGCCAAAGATAGTGATTGAGAAAAATTTTCCACATGTATCTAAGTCTTTGGATTGAAAATGGGTAAGGCCATTGGATGAAAAAATCAAGTACGATGGCTGGTTTAACCCAAGAAATATTGAAGGCCTAAAAAACCCCACTTAGGATAGTCAAGGAAAAAGGGAACTCAAGGAAAATGTGATAAATGGTCTCCCAATTATCCCTACATAGATAACAACGATTAGTGATACAAATACATTTATGCATCATATTATCAATGGTTAGAATTCTTCCTTGGATAACCAGCCATGAAAATACTACAATTTTTGGAATTAAATTTTTTATCCAAACTAAGTCCTTTTGGAGGACAAAATCCTCGTCATCAAGCAGAAGCTTGTAAGCTGATTTAACAATGAATTGCCCATTTTCTTAGGAGCCTAAGTCACTTGATCTTCCTTGGGTCTCATGGGGATAAACTATTGCTCAAGAATGTTACAAATATCATTTGATTCCACTTGAAATCCCTAAATCCTTATTTTTTTCCACTTCATTTTGCCTCTGTCCTCAACCATATAATCAGAGACTTTTCTGCCAATGAATTCTTTCGTGATATCTTTGATTTGGACTAAGTTAGGATATTGTGTCAGTGGTTCATCCTTAGCCCACCTATCATTCTAGAAATTTATCCTCTCACCATTTCCTAAAACCCATCTTAAACCTTTTTTTATGATTTCCTTACAATTGAGAATTGCTTTCCAAAAAGCAGAACCCTTGATTGAAACTGAGTCACTTAGAAATTCCATATTTTGAAGATACTTTCATTTGATGATAGCTATCCATTCATTTTATTCACTAGAAATGAGGTGCCACGCCTGCTTAGCTAGTAAAGCTAAATTCATATGAGAAATTCTCCTCAGATATAAGCCCCCATTTTCCCTGGGTCTGCACACTTTGGTCCATCCTACAAGGTGTATCCTTTTTTCTCCTCTGATCCAGTCCATAAAAATTCTTTTTGGAGTTTCTCAATTTTTTGGAAAACCTTCATAGGGGCTTTGAAAATAGAGAGTAAATATACTGGAATGCTTTGAAGAGAGGTCTTAGTGAGGGTTAGCTTTCCTGCTTGAGATAGAAGATGATATTTCCATCCAACAAGTTTTTTTTGAATTCTTTCAATAACCTTGTCCCACATTGACTCTCTCGGAGAACCAATGAAAATAGGGAGACCAAGATACGAAGTGGGGAGGTTTTCTATATCACACCCTAAAATTTATGCAATCCTTCCTTGCATCTAAATGGGGGTGTTCAAGAAATATAACTTGATTTTATTGAAATTAAATTTTTGACCAGCAGCTTCCTCGTAGAGTTGCGGGATGTATTTAATTCTTTTGGCCTCAACCACTGATGCCTTAGTCAATAGAAGGGTATCATCGAGGAATTGATGGTGATAAATAGCACTAGTGAGAGATTTTGCCTTGATTCCCTCTATTAGCCTTGAAATGCAAGTATTTTTTATGGTTCTGCTTAAAGCTTCTACCATAATGATGAATAACATGGGGCTGATAGGGTCCCCCTACCAAATTCCTCTATGACTTTGAAAGTAACCAGTAGTTGTTCCATTAACCAGAATCGAGAACCATGCTTTAGAAATGCATTCTTTGATAAAATTAACCATGGTGATGAAAACCAAACTTAAGGAGGACAACAATCATAAAGTCCCAATTTAGCCTATCAAATGCTTTGTTCATATCAAGCTTGAGGGCAAAAACAGACATGTTAGTCTTATGAGCAGAGTGCAGAGCTTCATGAACTATGATAACTCCATCCAATATTGACCTGCCCTGGACAAAGCTTCCCTAGCACGGATCTATGATGTGGGGCAAAACATCTCTCATTCTATTTGCAATGGCTTTAGTTAGGATCTTGTAAGAAATATTGCAAAGACTGATTGACCTAAAGTCAACCATAGATTTAGGGGTTTGCTTCTTAGGAATTAGAGAAATAAAAGTAGAGTTGAGACCTTTTGGGATAATATTGCTTTCTTGGAATTCTCTGACAGTAGAAATTACATCCTCACTTACGATGTCCCAAAAATATTGATAGAAACAAGGGGGAAAGTTGTCGGGTCCCGGGGCTTTGTCTGGCTCCATGCTAAACAAGGCTTCCTTAATTTCCTCATCATAAAAGGGAGCTAGAAGCTTAAGGTTTATATCCTCATTTATTATGCTAGGAATGGATTGCAATAGAATATATTTGGCCTCCTCATTGCACTATGATTCTTGACCAAGGATAGAATTGAAATAAGTTACTGCCTCCTTTCTAATTTCTATTATGTCCTGAGTAATAGAACCATCTGCTTTTTTAAAATATATATATATTATTATTGCTTCTTTTTCTAAGCGTGGTGACATGAAAAAACTTAGAATTTGAATCTCCATATTTCAACCAAAGAGCCCTTGATTTTTTCCTCCAATATATTTCCTCAAAGGTCAAAATGTTATGAAACTCTGCTAGTTTTGTCCATTCCTCCTGCCTAGTAGTTTCATCAGCATTACCATGTTGAATCCTCTGATAAATTATCTTTAAAATTTCAACAACCTATTTTTTATTTTCAAAGAGGTTCCCAAAGACCTCTTTGTTCCAAGTTCAAAGCTTTTCCTTAACAAACTTTAATTTTCTAGCAAGTTTAAAAGTTGCACTACCCCTGATAGGTTGTTGCCACCACTGAATTAAGTTATATCTGAAATTGGAATGTTTGATCCACATAGATTGAAATCTGAAAGGTTTATTAAAGGACATAGAGTTAGGGATCTCCAAAAAAATGGGATTATGATCAGAGGCAATTTTAGGAAGGTCTTGCAGGGTAGAATCACCGAAGAAAGTTGTAGCTTCCTTTGATAAAAAAACCTATCAAGCCTTTCTTGAATGAGATGACACCCTATCTACCAATTGCTCCAGGTATAATTTGCTCCTCTAAGTTTTACATCCATAAACATGTTGGAGTTCACAAAGTCATTGAACTCATCCATGCTCCTGATAGGTGGTCCATTTCAACCCATTTTGTTTGAAGGTTAAAGAGGAGTGTTAAAATCCTCAGCCAGAATCCAAGTAACATTATGGAAGATTTCACTCAGATTGCCTAAGTACTCCCACAATAGAGCTCTCCTTTGAATTGAAGTCGAGACATAAATATTTGAAAGGATCCATGACCTGTTGCTATTTATTTACTTAAATAAAACACTAAGAACCCTATAATATTTTTAAATAATGGTGCCTTATACTATTCGAGGATCCCACAAAGTCATAAGCCCTCCAGACGCTCCTATAGCTAATTTGTAAACCATCTCCCCTTGATTCTAGATTTTTTTTGCTATTTTTTTTGACTGAATCTCATCAATTTTTGTTTCTTCCAACATGATAATAGTTGGATTCACTTGATTTCTTATTGCATTGACTTCCCTGTGTTTGGGCAGGCCATTGAGGCCTCTCACATTCCATGAGAGGAACTTCATTTAGATTTTTTGGGATTTCTTCCTCCCCCCCTCCCTTGAGGGGATTTTCCTAATTTGTTGTCTTCAAAACCCTAAATAACCTGTTGAAACAAGCTTCTTTGTTTTCAATTGCCAATGTCATTATCAGTTTTAATTTTTTGATGCTCAACATTTGATATTCTCCCTCTTATTTTTTCACTGCCAAAATCTATAGGAGAATTCACAGTGCTTCTAGTTTGTTTAAGACTAAACTAGGGGGAGGCAATTTGTTGTAGAACCAGAATTCCATATTCCTCAGTCTGAAGAGTTTCACATAGCTCCACCCCTACATCCAAATATTCTCCTTTTTTCCTGTATTCCCATGGATTCACCTGGCTCCTAGTGATGATGTTAAGGAGATGAGATTTTTTATTTTCCAATGGCTCAACTTTCTTCCTAAGTTCTTCAGCATTAGGGTTTGGCTTTTGGATGCCCATTGGGCTTGAAGTATTTTCAACATTGGGTTTTAAGGATCTCAAATTTGATGGGGATTCTAGAGATCGAGCATTAGGGTTTGGCTTTGTGATGCCCATGGGGTTTATAGTAATTTAAGCATTAGGGTTTGAGGATCCTAACTTGGATAGGGATTCTAGAGAGTCATAAAGGTTAGCCTAAAGGTTTTGGGCTTCCATGTATTCCGATAATCCTCCTACTCCAATATTGGATAAAATTGAAAATTGATTTGAAACTAGAGGATTGGAACTTACCTCAGTATTTTGGTTACCAACAACCTATTGTTTTCCTTTGTCTTGTTGGGACTCTGCACCTTCTCTTTTATTTTTTTGGTAGACATAGTTTGCTTTATTGAAATCACCTCTGCCAGGAAAACTCCTAAAATTTCATCTGTCTAGCATTCCCTTTTTTTGCTTTTCTCTATTCATTTCCAGGTTAGGGAACTGATTGCATAGATGTCCTTGATTTTTACATTCTACATAGAATGTCGGTCTGTTATCGTATTCTATCGGCTATTTTTGATAGTATTCTCCATACTCTAGCTCCACAAACCTTGGCAATTCATTATCCAAATTAGCATTTATGCAGATTTGTGCATGAGTCATCCTTGTCCTGGCCAAGGTCGCATGGTAAATGGATATCAGGTCCCCTATTGTTCTGGCTATGCCCTACAACCAATATTCATTGAGGAACTAGGTAGGTAGACTCAAGAGACAAATACAAATAGGGGTAATGTTAATATTTTTCTTTTCAGGGTCAAAATATTCACCCCATCATCTGAGAAAAAGGCTCCTTTTTCCCAAAAACCAAGGACCTCCTATTAAAATGTGGTTAACATCCTCCATATTGTTAAAAAAAATAATGAAGAACCCTCGAGTTAGAGCTACCAACTCCAAGCTGCCTACCGGTCACCATTTACCCGTCGCCCAAGCCCTGATAGTCTCCATGTTCGACCTACCTCCCAAAAACTTGCCTACTAGGGATAATTCTTCCATTGAAAGAAAAGGGCTCATGGAACTTGCCGATGCCGAAATTTTATTATTTACTGGAACTAGAGGTGGAAGAGAGAGAACCTCCTTTCCTTTTCCTCTAAGATTCTCAACAAAATACATCCACTTATTTGTCCCCGTATTGTCCTTCGTATCTTTTTGTCAAGGTCTTTCTGAGGAGGGTCGGGCCCCCGCGTGATGCTCGCTTCCAAATATGCCGTAGCCTGACCCCCTTCCTCTGGATCCTCGCTTGATCCATGCTCAAGGTTACCACCCACCCCTTCCATACCTACTCTACCTCTACCACCTTGGCTAAGATTCCTACCCAAAAAATTTAAACCCCCACTCCTGCGGCACCCGCTAAACCTCAGCTCACTCATTCCTCTTGGTAATGTGGTACTCATTATCAAAAGTATTAACAAAAAACCTTTCTACATTATTCATGAGGATGATGGATGACATCCTCCATCCCTATACCAACTTATTTATGGTAGTATACATAGATAACATTCTCATCAATAGTAAGACATGGGAGGAACACCTATAACATGTTTGATAAGTACTTCAAATCCTTTGAAGATACAAGCTATATGCTTATTTAGAGAAGTGTTTATTTGGCATGAAAAAGATATAGTATTTGAGTATATTATTGACAAAAAATGAGTCTACACAGACTCTAGTAGAGCTTTATAGCTTTTTGGGTCTTATTAAATTTTATCTAATATTTCTTTTGGGGTTCTCAAACATTTTTGGCCACCACACCAAATGACCAAAGGAGGTAAAAAATACAATTTTCATCTAATAGATACACAATAGAGGGTGTTTGAGATGTTGAAGGACCAATTGTGTTTAGCTCCTATACTTTTCCTACTTAATCTATATCAACATTTTGTGGTAATAACATATGCATCAAAGTATGCATTGGGAGTTATTCTCACATAGTATAGATATTGAATCTCCTATCATAGTAAAACACTCAATGAAGTGGTTTGAAAATATCCTACATAAGACAAAGCTCTATTCCATTGTATATGCATATAAATAATGGAAGCACTACATATTAGGTAAGGAAACAATCATATAATACAAACTATAGACCTATGGATTTAATTCAAACAAGAGTAAGGTAAGGAATGAGAGACATAAAAATGGCCCACATATTTGTATCATTTTTATTTGATCATAAATCATAAGAAAGTGAGTGCTAGATCAACAATAGATTATTTGAGCCAACCTTCAACCATAGCAATCACCACTATTCTTGATTCCTATGGGTATAATACTTTTAATTGTTCCACTTTGTATGAATTAGATTCTAATTTTACAAATGTGTACTAGGATATTTATTTAGGTAAGCATGTTACTAATTTTTATTGCAATATAATATTCTTTATCATATGAGACATATTTTTGTGCAACCTAGTGAGAACTAAAATATTTTAGAAATCACACTTCAACAAAGTAGTGAGTCACTTTGGGATAGAAAATACATTGGTAATGCTTCAAAAGTACTTCTATTGACCCAAGATATGAAACGGTATTGAGATGTACATAAAGTTATGTATACATTATGTTGTTACCAAACCAACCAACAAGTAGGGATTGTATACACTATTGCCAATTCCATCCAAGCCTTATGAATTTGTCTCCATGAATTTCCTCTTAGGGTTATTCATATATAAGAAAGGTAATAATTGTGTTTTGTAGCAGTTGATCATTATTTAAAAATAGCTATCAGGATTTCTCATAATAAATCTATTTTAGCTTATTCTATTAATCTTTATTTTAGTCATGTGTGTCTCAACATTGGATTGTAAAGTCCATTGTATCTAACAACGATACTAGATTTCTTTGCATGCTTGGTCCACCCTATGGAGAATGATGGACACCAAATTGGCCATGTCCATAGTCTTACATAATTAGATTAATGACTAGATAGAAGTTTTGAATTGACTAATTATACATATTTATTGAATGTATAATTTTAAACATATAGACACATGGGATAAGAGCCTCCTCTAAATTCAACATAGGTACAATCAAGCTTTGTGTAGTTCTATTAAACAAAACCCATATTATATCTATTTTTTCTTCCAACCCTTGGCATCCACTAATGTATCTCTCCCTATGAAACCCATGGAGTACTCACCTCATGGATAAAAAGAAGAAAAAAAGAAAACATGATTTCTAGAATACATTCAACACATAGAAAAACAAGCCCATGATATTTTGGAAATAAAAAATACAAGTAATCACATGATCAACATTAGGTATTACATCAATTAAATATTAGATATAAGGTATAGTTATGTATTCAAAAAGAGATATTTATATATCCTATAGAAAATTTATTCCTCTTCACTATCGACCATATGCCATCACCAAGAAGATGGGATATAATGACTTTGAATTGCATCTTCCCTTATCTTGGTTTGTATATATAATGACTTTGAATTGCATCTTCCCTTATCTTGGTTTGTATCATATCTTCAATGTTGATATTCTTAGGCCCTATCATATAAATCTATTGGACATAAACTTAATCTAGGTAGTTTAGAACTAATAAAAGAGGATTATATTTTTTAAACTTGGACCAAGACCACTCGAAGGTAGTCCATTTAAATGTACAGAGTGGTCAAGGTAGGACAACTTGGTCACTAAAGATTATGGATCACTAAAAGCCAGATAAAAAATAATTTTTACACCTAATATCAAAATTTGATACAATTAATAACATTGTTTTTCAATAGGATGAATGGTATAGGCATACAAACATTTTTAGAAAAAATCTTTATGCTAAAAATACTTAAAAATCTATGTTTTTATCCTAACCACATTGTTAGAGGTATTACTTTGTGTTGGAGATTCCATTTTGATCGATTTAAAAAATATTCAAAATAATAGAGAGAGAATAGTAATTTTAATTGATAATTTTATCATAGATTGAGTTTCAAATAAATTTATGGAAAGAAAAAAAATTTGAAGCCCTTTAAAAATGCAAAACAAAATACTTACTAAAAATAGTAATTTTCTTAACAATAGATAATTTATGCAAAATAGGGTTCCAAATGACCAATATATGTTCTTTATGCCAAAAGGATGTTGATTCAGTAGATCATTTATTCAATCATTATGAGGTCTTGAATAAAGTTGCCTATGCTTTAATGAACTCTCTTCCAGTCAAGTGGAGCATGCCACAAACCTTTAGAGATTTGTTTAACCAATAGAGATCTCCCTTTGTAAGTGAGAGCCTGATGAGATTATGGAGACTAATCCTTGTTCACTATATATGGTGTATATGGTGGGAAAGTAATAAATGAATATTTAGGAATGAGATTAAGTATGAAGTATATATCTTCAAAAGAATCAAAATTTCTATTAAAGATAATCTATCCATTCTCCTAGAGGTGAAAGCGTATGACAAAAGGGAGGAAATAATTATTGTTGAAGGATGAAAGGTAAAAAAATCTAAACCATGCATCATGGACTCAACACAAAAAATATTGAACACAAGATGGATGAAACCAAGACAATGTTGGATAATCCTTAACTTTTATGAGGCAACCAAAGGAAAACTAGGAAGAGCATGAGGGGATGGAGTTATTAGAAATAATAAAGGATAAATTTTATGGGCTTATGAAATTAAGACCAACCATATGGCACAAGACAAAGCTTATTTTTAGGAGTTCAATAATTATATGATAGAGGTTATAGAAAATTTATGGTCTAAGGGGATTCTCTAAATATTATTAGACTTAAAATTAGGAGAAACAGAGAATATGTTTATACTTAACATTATAAAGGATACTTCAAGGATCATGAAAGATATAAATGATATTGTGATTGATCATATATAGATAAGGTAATCATGTTATCGATGTTATGGCCAATATGGGGATGGATAGTGGTCAAAAAAAAAATTGGGATGACAACTTTCCACTACCATTACAAAAAATAATTGCATTAAAGGCTAAATGTTAGCCTGTTAGAATGAATAATATTAGAAGTTGAACATAGTGGGTTGAAAATTTCTATCAAGAACATTGAGCTGAAGGACAATGCTTAATCTAAGTCCAATCTATTTGGGTATTATCTTTGAAATTCTTTTCTCTTGATAGTGTTTCTTCATCATCATCATTCCTAGGAGGAAAGGTGTATGATTTTCACTAGGATATTTTTTTTTGGCCTATGATTTTTATTTTCCAATATGATCAAGCCTCTCATGTAAAAGGATTAGGGTCCATTTCAAAACCCTATTTTTTCACCCAGTATAAAAAATAAAAAGAAATTAGTTGTTTTATATTTTTAAATTTCATAGCCAAGTACATCTCTAGCTATTTCGACATATCATTAGAAGATAAAATAAAAAAGGACAAGTCATATGTGTGTAATTTTAATTTAATATACACATTTTAACTCATGGAAGGTTAATTACTACAATGTAAGTATGTGTTCTGATTTACTATACTATTATTTTTTAATTGCACTCTTTCGTGATATTTCTTAACTCAAAAATTTTAGTTTTAGATCAGTAATAATTCTATTTTTAGATAAAAATGTATGATTTCAACCTATTGTGTTACTTGATGATGCCTTTTAGTATCTTGAATGCCTAGTTTTGTTGTGAAATGCAAAGCATTTGTATAAATATTAAATAGACTAATTTTTTCTTTGATGAAATTGTTTTTATAACATGGTTTTCATAGCCTCCCATGAGATGATATTATTATTTTATGGCCTCCATAAAATAATTCCATGGAACACTACATCTTCACTCTCTTTCATAACACTATTACAATATGCTTCCCATTAATTTTGAATATGTAATGAGGATTTCAAAAGTCTAGAAGTGATTTTATCAATGTCAATGAATTTATTTACAAATAAGTATGAATATAATTGATCCAACCATTTTTCTAGAGCATTAAATTTACTTTTTTCTTTAAAAGTAACAATATGAGGACTCACCTATGATTTAAAAGGTGTGTAAGCATTGAATGTTGCTATCATAATGGAAGGTTGTGTGGAGGATGTTGTAGAGTTTGTAATAGGGAGTTGTTGAAGAATTTAAACAAATTGATCTATCATCTTATTTATTTATATTACGAGGGCTTCATTCAACATCTCCTTAAAAAGATCAACTATCCTAATGTTTTCCATTCTACTTCTTACTTAACATTTTTTGGAATGCAAAGGTGGTAATTAGAGGGATATCAAGTCTAATACCCTAAATTTTGATATCTTATTCTCGTGTTTGTGGATATATACTCAAAAGAAGAACCACTTTGATAACACTAATCCAAAACCCAAAATTTTGACTATTCTAAAGATTATTATTCTAAGTCAAGGAATATCAAGAACAATTTCATTTTAGAAATAAAAACATATAACATACCAAAACACAAAATATAAAATCACAATGGCATAACGATTTTTTTGCTAAAAAAAAAAGTATAATGAAAGCAATCTATGAGAAGAGATGTAAAACTTGAACATTGCATTTATTATTCAATATTTTATATTCAAGGGTGCATCCCTCTTTATACAATAATGGGTGTCTTGAAAATCTATCATATTGAAAAAGAAATATCACCCATATGGAAATGTGGTTATTCATCTTCCATGAGTTAGAAGGTCACCTAGATGGAAATTTAATGATTTACCTTCAATGAGTTACAAAGTGCATATTAAATGAAATTTACATATATATCACTTGTATTTTTTTTTTTTTGGCTATAAAAATCTAAAAATAGAAATTTATTTTTTGAAGCAAATATTTTGCCTTGCATTTTTAAGGGCCTCCAAATATTTTTTCCATAAGGTTATTGACAACTTATCTATGATATAATTACCTATTGAAGTTTTTCTCCATTTAACATTCCCAATGCTTCTTGAATGGATCAAAATAGAGTCTTGAGCACAAAGTTATGCCCCTAATAGCATGGTTAGTGTAGAGTGGAAAACTTGCATACCTAGCAAAGGGAAATGAAATGCATCTATTGTTCTATTTAAGCATTCAAAAGTGACATTAAAGTAAGCATAAAGATGACAAATAAGTGAAATAAATGGGTGGTTCTATTTATATTAATTCATTTGCAAAATATGCTATTACAAAATGTCCCCTTGAGGGCTCTTAATTGATACAATCCATTACAATGCCAAAGGATCTAATCCTTTCAGAAACTCAAGATGCGCTTTCAATGTCTTCCTCGCACTCATGATTGAAGAGTGGGATTTTTACTACTGTTGTGATGATCTATCCATGTTTGAACTTGTAGCTCCTTCCTTGTGCACTGGAATACTTGGATCTACACACAAGAAACTAAAATTGATTAATAGCATGTGCGGATTAAGATGAAATCATAAAGATGCATGCAACATTGAATACAAAAAGTGCAATAGATGGTGTAAAACTATTCTAAATTGTACCAAAACTTAGCATAATGTATATTATCTACTTTAGGAATGATTTATGCAGAAATTGAAATGAAATTTCAAGTAGAACCCATGGCCATCCCTAGGTGTTCCAATTGGGACTGTCATCACAAAAATCCTAATTGAAGGTCCAAAACTGCTCCAAATCTCACCAAATTCTAGTATGATGTATGTAAACTAATTTAGAAATTATCTACACTAAAATTAACTCAAAATTGTATGCCAATTCATGGTCATCCCTGGGTGTTCCAATTGGGACTATTAACCATCCCAAGGGGGATGACCACCAAACCTAGTGGTTTTTACCACCAATTTATTTGGGATATGGTCCAAAATACTCCTAGGGGTGTTGTCATCAAATTTGGTAATCTAAATCATAGAAATGGGTGGGTTTTGGAATGGATGTGCGTATTTGGGGATGTCTTGGAAACTCCTTCGATTGATGAAGATTCCAAGGGCAAATACATGGGTAAAATGGGAGAGTGAATCTCGGTAGCACTTCGTGGCAAATTATTGCAAATACCTCTCTCTAAAATTTGTTGGAAAGACTCCAATTTATAGCCCAAGAGGACCATAGGGTCAAAGGGGCAAGTTGGGGCATGCAAGGCAGGTGCCACCACTTTTCAAAACCCTTGCCATGCATTGGGTGGAAGAGACCTCCAATTTGGACCTCCAATTTGTAGGTTGTGATGGCTTTGGCAGGCCCTCAATCTGTCATAAGTCATTAGGCAGGATAAATGGTAGAATTTGATTGCCATTTGTCCCACCCTTACCTTTTTTAAGGGGCCTAGGCCATGGCCATCCCACCCAGGGATGGTTGCTGGTGGTCGTACCTGGGTGGGATGACCATGAACTATGGTCATCTTAGGGTGGGATGACCATGGCTACATGGCCCAAAACTTCCAAAAAGTGGGGTAAACCTTCCCAAAAGTTGTTAGGACCACTACTTAACCCCTGAGGGTTTCCCAATGGGGCCATATGGTGCTTGTAAGAGTGGTGTCATCATAGTCTAATCAGATTGATGTGATTTTAGTGTCTACATATGCTCCTTTTTTAGATGCGTTGTGTGAAACAGAGTGAGGAGAAAAAATAGATGACTAAACTATCAAATGATTAAGGTTATTTAGTAACCTAACCAACTTTAGATGCCTCCATTGTGGAAAGAGCATACATTCTTGGAATCCTTGCTTTTGACATAATTAAAGGATTTGATTTTGGTATACCTTTCAGCCACATTGCAATGGCAGTCTTAGGGGCTTAGGGTATACTTGGTCTTGGTTCCTTATTTGGATTATAAGCCTATTTTGGGATATGTGTCCCGAGGCTTCCAAGGATACCAAGACTTTGTTTTGTTGAATTGGTGCTGAATTATTTGCCCCAGCATAGGCTTGAAATTTATCTTTGGCAATGATTCTTTTGAATGTATGCAAGTTGCACTTTTGAGTGTTTAAGTGTTGATTTTGATTATGAATTCATTATTATGACTACCCCCTCAAGTGATGAGTCAATGAGGGCATGACCAATGATGAAAGTGATGAGTCACTTGACCAATATGACTTGATTAGGGTTCCTTCAATTTTACCCATTGTAAAATTTATCAATTTTGTTAGGATTTTGATGGTTTTGTTGATATTTCATGGAAGAAAAGAACTGAATACCTCATTCCCATGGAGTGGTCCAACCACAATGGCCTTCTTGGGGATTGAAGTAGAGACTTTTCAATTCATCCATGAACAATTTGGGTTCAATCTTGATCCTTTGTGAATTTTATCAATTTTGACCTGTTTTTGGTGGTTTTTAGGCCATTTTCTTTACCTTTTCTTTTCATTTTTTAGTGTTTTTTTGGTGTTTTTTGATGGTATTTCATGGAAGAAAGGAAATGAATACCTCGTTCCCATGGAGTAGTCCAGATGCAATGGCCTTCTTGGGGATTGAAGTGAAGACATTTTAGTTTGACTATGAATAATTTGGTTCAAGTGGCCTTATGGTAATTTACTCATCTTGTCGAATTGCATGGAGCGCAAGTCACTGCAACCACAAAGTGTATAGGGTAAATAAGTAGGTATGAGGTGCACTTGAGATTTTATTTATTTGATTTTTTTGTTGATTTTATGATTTTTGAATATTTTGGACCGGTAGATATGCTTAATTATCCTTTATGAAGCTCCTTGTGGTGAGAAAATATGTGCATTTATGTCTGCTTATCGGTTTGTTGATGCATTTATGGATGCAATATCATGGATGCATGTATTGTAATATGATGTTATTTGATGATATGTACATGAGTGTATGCATAATGAAATGGATGATTTGTTAATTTGTATGATGAATTATGAATACTATTTGACACACTAGATGCTAGCACCATAGATTGTACAAAATTCATCGATTCATTTTAACTTTATCATAAGACTATGTAATGGATTGTGAAAATGTAAACTGACAAACATGTGATAAAATGGTATGGCATGGAATGCATAGTAAGATGTTATAGAATGTCCTTGAGATTTTCATGAGACTCAAACACTCTAGTGACCTAGTCAAAAGTTGTATATTAACCATGCAAGACTTTTTGGCAAGGTATAAATCTACTAGGATGACCAAGATATTCAATATCCCTATGTGTGCATGTGAGTTCATTGTTATGATAATGCATAAAGTTACCCCAGTGCCAAACAGGATTTATGCAACCCATATATACTGAATATCACCCTATGAGTATCATTATCCTAAGTTTTATACGTAGTTGGATTAGACCACTAGGTAATACAGGCTACCAAAAGCTAGCTCATCCGCATGCAAACATTGGTCTGTACAAAAGCAGGTTGCTAATGTGATAGATATATCATCATGCGTAAGGATACCACCATTGCCAGGAAGGCTTGATGCCACCCAACCTGTAATGAGGATCACCTTATGGTTGTCAAATGCTGAGAATTCTAGGGATTCAAGTTTAATACTCCCTTCTTTTCTTTTATTTTTGAATTTCTCTAGGGATTTGCTCATTTTTGTTTTGGTGAGAAAGGGATTTTGGTAGTGGTGAGAACCACTGTTTATTTTATTTTTTGCTTTTGTTAGTGGTAAAAACCACTTTTATTTTTTGGATTTTGTACTTTTGATAGTGGTAAAAACCATTGTTTATTTTTCTTTTCCTCTTTGGATACTTGCCTAGATTTGGTGTGGGCAAGGGATTTTTATTGCTTTGGGTAGGGAGGAGCTTGTCCTTTTGTCAATTATTAGCATCTTTGAACCATTCACATAGGGGGATGAGCAAGGTAAACTTTTTGCTTAAGGTAACACGGACCACTTTGTAGGTTTCATATTTCCTTGTGCAACACTTGGATTTATTAATGTGAAAATGTGTTGGGATTATGACGTATACAAGGTACAATCAAAGCAAGACTCTACCTTCTAAAAATCAAGATAAATTTCTACAAAATCTGAAAATAAAACTAGAGATGATTGAGTGACTGAAAACCCTAATGATACCTTATAACAAATGACTAGGTGAAGGGAAATAGACACATATATGAAAGGTGGGGAATGTGGATGGAAATGATAATTGTAATGTAGACGGGTGTGAATAATGACTTTTGAAAAAGTTGATTTTGAATGATGGCTAGTGTACAGACCTGGTGCTAGACATGTATGATCAACTCTAGAATGCAAAATGCAATGATGGGTATGCTTAATGCAAGTGATTGTATAATGCAGTGATATGAAATGTAATGCAATACAATATTTTTATATTTTTGTTATTTTAATGATGTTTTTAGATTTTGATATATATATATATATATATATATATATATATATACACATTTGACCAATGGGCTTAGTGGATGCCATTGGGGCTTTTTGGGTGACCAAAGGGTTTATAGGTACCTTTGGGGCTTTTTGGGTGACCAAAGGTTTTATAGGTACCTTTGGGGCTTTTTGGGTGACCAAAGGGTTTATAGATACATTTGGATCTTTTGGGTGACCAAAGGGTTTATGGATACCTTTGGAGCTTTTTGGGTGACCAAAGGGTTTATAGATACCTTTGGAGATTTTTGGGTGACCAAAGGGTTTATAGATACCTTTGGGGCTTTTTGGGTGACTAAAGGGTTTATAGGTACCTTTGGAGCTTTTTGGGTGACCAAAGGATTTATAGGTACCTTTGGAGCTTTTTGGTGACCAAAGGATTTATGGGTACCTTTGGGGCTTTTTGGGTGACCAAAGGGTTTATGGGTACCTTTGGAGATTTTTGGGTGACCAAAGGGTTTATAGGTACCTTTGGAGCTTTTTGGGTGACCAAAGGGTTTATGGGTACCTTTGGAGCTTTTTGGGTGACCAAAGGATTTATAGGTACCTTTGGGACTTTTTGGGTGACCAAAGGATTTATAGGTACCTTTGGGGATTTTTGGGTGACCAAAGGGTTTATAGGTACCTTTGGGGATTTTTGGTGACCAAAGGATTTATGGTGACCAAAGGGTTTATGGATACCTTTGGATGGACCCCTTATCTATGGCCAATACTCTGATGGAGATGGTGGAGAATCTCCTCGATCAAAGTCAATTACCTCAAGGTCGAGGTGCAATGGCTTTAATGGGTTATTCAGATCATGCAAAGGTGTAGTAAGATCTATGGAAATCATATTAATGGATGGATGATCTCCATTGGATGGGTGATTGGGTCTAGTGACAAGAGGTTGTTGCAAGACTCATGGGGGTGGTTGTGGTGGAGGTGGAATGATCAAAGGTGGTCTATGTGGAATACAATGAGCTTGCTATTTGAGTGGTAAAATTTATCACTAGATGGGATGTTGCAATGGGAACATACGTAGATAGAACTCTTCTTCATCATCCAATGGGATGACCTACTCGTATTCCTCATCTGAACTAGGGTAGTTAATAGGTGCTACGTCGTAATTCGATTCATCATCAGTTGTCCATTCATAAGGGGGACCTTGATCCTCTTCCTCATTGTCGGATGGAAGAGTATGCGAACCTTCACCTTCTTCATAGGATTGGGTGAAATCATGAGATATCCCTTGATCTATCATATTTATAGGAAAATAATCCCCTAAAGAGTGGACATGATTAGGATTAGCATAAGGATCGCATGCAAGCTCATCCCTATAGTTCAAACCTAGGTGCTCTAAACTCTCTGTGAGGACATCGAGAGGCACATGCTTGTTGTGTCCTAAGCTAGATTTATCATATGGTAATTGATATTGTATCTAGAAAGGAACATGAGTACCTTGTTTGTACAACCCCAAACCATAGCCATGCCAATGGTAGTGATGGAGATATCGCAAGGTATAGTCGGGATTGGACATATAATTGATGTCCTCAAAAAAGGGTTCTTCATCCTCTTCTTGCTAAGGAGATGGTTCTATGCCATATTCAATACCCTCATATATGAAATTCATTTGATTGGGAGGTATGCCTAGAGGTACAATGGTACCTATGGGAAGATGAGGTCATCCCATATTTTGTATTGTATCAATGGCTGGAACTATTGTGATATTCCTCACTAGGTACTCTCCTAAACCCGTAGTAGCCAAATGGACTATGACCTAGGATGGTGAGGATGGAGGAGATGGAAGTGAGGCTTGAGATGACTCAATGCTTACCTCATGAGGTGGTTCCTCATATTCTAGACTAGGAATATCTTTCATGGAAATGGTGGAGATGATTGGAGGGATCTCATCAATAGGCCTCTTCGACATGTTCCTCTACGGAGGATTTGATGATGATGAAGGTGTATCTAAAGGTGCAATTGACGAGGGTGGTATGGAAGAAGATGGTAATGGATCAATGGAAGGTGATGGTGAAGGAGTTAGACCTTGAATGGATGTATTCGGTTGAAATTCCACATGAGTTGATGGCAAGGTTGACTCGGGGATATGCTGCACCAAGTTGTAGTATTTGAAGGGCTCAAGGTCTATGGAGATAACATGTACTTGCCCTTCATGAGTGTACTTCAAACATTGGTGAGCTATGGATGGCATACACTTCATGTCCCTAATCCAAGGTCTACCCAACAATATATTATATGCCATTGCACCCTCTAGGACATGACACAATATTGGTATGGTTTTGCATCCCACCTGAATAGGTAAGACTATAGTGCCAACCATTGAGCATATAGTATCATTGAATGCTCTGAGGGTATATGTGGATGCAACAATATGAGATGCTGGAAGACCTAGATGTTTGAGAGCATTTGTGGTGATGATGTTGCTTGAAGAACCAATGTCAATTAGAACTCTTTTATAAGGTGTTCCATTTACACATGCAATGATGTGTAAGGGAGGATCAACCACATCATTTGCTATTGGTTTGAGTTCATGTTCATGGAATGTGATTACTGGTTCCTTACACTACTGAACATGCCCCACAAAATTGATAAAGGAGTTAGAATCCTGGGGCTATAGTTCAATCGACTTAAGGATCTCCATAAGAGCTTCTCAATGAGGTGGAGACTATTGAATAAGCTCATAGATAGAGAGTTGATCCAATGTTGTTTATAAGATTTGAGCAAGCTTACTTTTTATTGTGACCACTAGACAAGGTGGAAGGCTTTGCACTAGAGGTGGTGGAGGCTGTGACATTGAGGGAATATCATTTGAAGCTACAGGTGGTGCAACTTGATTTGGATAATGCCTATTCCTTGTCACGATGCTAACCATCCCGATGAACCCTTGTTGAGGGGGTGTCGTATGGACCTCATTTACTTATTTTCTTGATTTACCTACACCTCATGAGTGGGAAATGGGTCTTTAAAGATACCCATTTGTTGATTACTCGTTGTAAGAGGATTATCAACTTGAATGTCATTCCTCTCGATCATGTCTTGTACTAGGTTTTTGAATCCATAGCACATTGGCAAGTCATACCCATTCTGCCTATGGTACCTACAATATAGGTCTTCATGACATCCCATAGGCTTTTGTTTACCCATACTCGGATCTATAGGTCGGACCTCAGGTAGAGTAATTACTTTGGCCACACATAGATGATCGAATAGGGAGTCCATAGACTCAGCAAAGGGCGTAAATTATCGCTTAGGGTGACATTGCTAGTTTTGCCCTTGATTCACTTGAGTGTTGTTATTGTAACTTGTAGGAGGAGGTTGGGCCTAATAGTTTACCTTCTGAGGTGGTGTTGGTTGCATAGGCCCTAGAATACTAATGGCAACTTGATTAACTATTTCCGGCTTTGGTTGTTCCATATTTCCCTTTGTGTTCTTATTCCACTCCTTTTTAGGGTTTTACGATTTCCCCCTCTTGAATTTTGATTTCTTCGATTATTCTAGCCTGTGCTAGAGCATCTTCAAGAGTTTGGTATTGTTGGAGTGCATAGAAATAATGAAATTAAAAAAAAAAAAAAAAATATAACTCGGGTAGTAGGTATGGTATAGCTTAGAAAATTTTTCACCACCTATTACCATAGTTTGTGATTGACTCATATTCATACTGCTTCAACCCCATGAGGTCTATTAAAGTCACCTTTCGCTTAGTGTTAAAGGAGAAAATTTCCAGGAATGCATCCGCAAATTATTCAAAGCTATGGATGCTATGCCTTGGGAGTTGATTGTACCACTCTACGGCTGGGCCAAAGAGGGTAATCAAAAATATTCTCAGAAGTAAGGCATCATTATCCTAGATACTAAAGCATTGGTTCATGAACCTAGTGACATGCTCCTGTGCATCTTCCTCTCCTTTGAATCTATCCAACTTGGGCATTTTGAAATGCTTTGGGTATGGAGGGGAAGGTATTGATGGGTGAAGTGGTTGACTACAAAGCTGGTGCAAAGTGGGATTTTGAAGCCCAAACCCAACTGTCTTGCTTTCTATGGTTTCCATGCATTCAAGCAATTCTTTATATGCATCAGAGGATTTGATCTCCTCTTCTTTACTTTGGCCCCATGGGGGAGGGTGAGGAATGTCAAGCATATGGTATGGTGGTTGATTGTCATCAACCATGCCTCCATAAGGTGCTTCTAGGTATTCCTCTTCTGGTTCCAAATCATCATAGGATCTGTAAGGTGTTTCCTGAATTGGCCTACAAGGAGGAACAAACACCTATGAAAGGTGATCTATGTTTTGCCTAGGAGGCAAGTCCCAATTAGGCCTAGGAGGTTGAGGAGGCAACATTTGGTTAGGCCTAGGAAGCCTATTTTGATTAAAAGTAGGTTGCCTCTGATGAACCCCTTATCTATGAGTACTTGGGGTAGGGACCCCATTATGTAAGGTCTCTTGAATTTGTTATTCAATTATTTGTTTCTCTAACTGATGCTGGCGATCCAAGCATTGTTTATCTAGCTGAAGTTGATTGAATTGAGCTTGGTGGTCAACATATCTTTTAACAACTTGGTTTATCTACTTAGTTGTACGAGGTCTATGAGCCCTAGCACTATTGCCATGATGCCTATATTGTTTAGGAGGATCTGAAAGATCGACTACGAGCTTCCCTCAATTGAGAGAGGTCACGTTCACTTAGGGCTCACTCCTAAAAATACGTTCTTTATACTCAGCTAGCATAGAAGCACATCGTGCTTACGTGGAATAATTAAATTGAGGATAATCAAGACTCTCCTCATGTCTTCCTTCATAAATGAGGAATGGAAGGGCTGAATTTTCTCACCCATGACGATGAGTATCATACTCATCTTGGTATTTATACTATTGAGACCTATTAGGGTGATTTAAGGGTGTATTTTGATCATTTGGCCCTACCCATGGTGAATAGTCTTGATCCTACACATAGGTGTGCGAGGTAGATCGAGCAAGCACGCGGATGCATGGTATTGCTCTATGTGTTTGTGCCTCAATGCACGATTGCTATTCTTGAAAGAAGGCATGTGAAGTGTCTATATCTGGAAAGTAAGTTCCCTGATTAGGACCAAAACCTGTAGGGGTGTCCCGCATAGGGATCCCTTGTAGGCTAGGTTCTTGATTTGACATTCTAGGACTTGGGTGAGTAGGAGGCCACCAAGGAGGTATAATAATATCCTTGGGGTCAAATCAGATATGGTCTACGTCTCCTTGCCTACTCTCTACAGTACCAACCCTTGAATGGGCTTGGCTACGGGTGCATACCATAACTACTTCCTTCTAAACCCTACGTGATTATCTCCTTTACAAATTTTAATGATTCAACACACAAAAATAGAAACACACAATAATACAAGTGTTTATCTCTTTTAAATATTTATATGTGTTCCTAAAACTGTTTGGTGTGTTTTTTATTTGTTTTTTTTGCAAAGAGATCTCTTTTCATGTGTTTGAAGATTGTTGATGTAATTCTCAATTTTTTAAAGGATTTCACCTATATACTCACAGCTCGACAACCGACAATGAAATTTTGATCATGTAAACCAACCAAAGTATGGAGATGAAGCCCATACCCGATCAGGGAGCACATGTCCTACCAGTCCTCACCCATATTGACTATGGATAGTGATACACCCTCTAAAGAGGAGTGCATGCTATTTTCCATGGCTAAGACAGTTATTGGAGATAGATTTGGCCAAAAATAGGGTTCGTATCATGCGAGCCAATGGGTGGAGATGAAGCCCACCATCATTGGTCTCTATTAGTGGTTGGGGATGAAGTTCCAACTCACTAATGTTAAAATGTGACATGGTGTGTGTGGTTCCTTTTATACTTAAATAAAGTAAAACAAGAGAGCACTCAATGATACTTCACTAAATGCACAAAGAATGTTTCACTTTTAAAAATATTTGCATGAATAAGGAACCTACAAAATGCATATCCTATATGGCAACCTAACCGTTAGGTAGGCCGTAAGCAATCAAACCATTCAAATGCATACTTAAACTATTCTTTTCCATTTTTTCTTCTTTTTATTGTTTTGAAATTTTAGAAAAATGAAATCTACCTTTCAATTAACAAGGAAAAGACATAAAAAACTAAATTTAACCTTCTCTAAATAGTATTAATGCAAAGTGAAGGTTTGGATGCATACCTTGAAAGCCTAGAATGTTGTTGTTTCTGTAAATTTGAGCTGCAAACCCCCTATTTTGTGGCCATCCTAGGGTGGGACGGCTACAAATTTTGGGGTCATCCCTAGGTGGGATGGCTGTTGTGGCCATCCCTGGGTGTTCCAATTAGGAATTCAGGGGTCGTTTCAATCTAGAATGGCCAAAACCTGTAACATTTAAAAGACAAAAATAGGATCAAAAGTTGCAAAAATGAAATGGGATAGGGGTCCCACCATGATCACCACTGTAGAGTAAAAAAAATGGTACACCTAGCAAAGGGAAATGAAATGCATCTATTATTATATTTAAGCACTACAAAAGTGACATTAAAGTAAGCATAAATATGACAAATAAGTGAAATAAATGGGGGGTTATATTTATATTAATTCATTTGCCAAATATGGTTACAAAATATCCCCTTGAGGGCTCTCAATTGATACAATCCATTACAATGTCAAAGGATCTAATCCTTTCAGAAACTCAAGGTGCACTTTCAGTGTCTTCCTTGCACTCACGATTGAAGAGCGAGATTTTTACTATCACTACGATGATCTATCCATGTTTAAAATTTTATCTCCTTCCTTTCGTACTGGAATACCTAGATCTACACACAAGAAACTAAAATTGATTAATAGCATGTCATGATTAAGATGAAATCATAAAGATGCATGCAACATTGAATACAAAAAGTGTAATAGATGGTGTAAAACTATTCCAAATTGTACCAAAACTTAGCATAATGTATATTATCTACTTTAGGAATTATTTATGCAAAAATTGAAATGAAATTGCAAGCAGAACCCATGGCCATCCCTGGGTGTTCCAATTGGGATTGTCATCACAAAAACCCTAATTGAAGGTCCAAAACTACTCCAAATCTCACCAAATTCTAGTATGATGTATGTAAACTAATTTAGAAATGATCTACACTAAAATTAACTCAAAATTGTATGCCAATTCATGGCCATACCTAGGTGTTCCAATTGGGACTGTTAACCATCCTAGGGGGATGACCACCAAACCTGGTGGTTTTTACCACCAATTCCTCTGGGATCTGGTCCAAAATACTCCTAGGGGTGTTGTCATCAAATTTGGTAATCTAACTCACAGAAATGGGTGGGTTTTGGAATGGATGTGCATATTTTGGGATGTCTTGGAAACTCCTTCGATTGATGAAGATTCCAAGGGCAAATACATAGGTAAAAGGGGAGAGTGAATCTTAGTAGCACTTCATGGCAAATTATTGCAAAGAACTCTCTCTAAAATTTGTTGGAAAGACTCCAATTTATAGCCCAAGAGGACCACAGGGTCAAAGGGGTAATTTGGGGCATGCAAGGTAGGTGCCACCACTTGTCAAAACCCTTGCCATGCATTGGGTGGAAGATACCTCCAATTTGGGCCTCCAATTTGTAGGTTGTGATGGCTTTGGTAGACCCTCAATCTATCATTGGGCAGGATAAATGGTAGAATTTGATTGCCATTTGTCCCACTCTTACCTTTTTGAGGGGCCTAGGCCATGGTCATCCCACCCAGGGATGGTTGCTGATGGTTATCCCTAGGTGGGATTACCATGAACTATGGCCATCCTGGGGTGGGACGACCATGGCTACATGGCCCAAAACTTCCCAAAAGTGGGGTAAATGGTGTAAACTCAGCTACAAGAGACCAACAAAATGGACTCCAATCACATAACACAAATGCAATAATGGAAGAAAACTGCCAATTGATATTCTTCTCATTCTTGAATTCACACCCCTTCTACAAAATATTACAATCCATCATATAGCAACCGAAAACCAAAGAAACCCTAAAAATATATTTTTTCTAAAAACTGCTAAAAATAGATCTTTTTCCTAAAAACTGCTAAAAATAGAAATGAGTCGGATTGCACCCAAATTTGGTGCACACATCCCTCTTACAATAATGAACCTTAATTTAAAATATTAGGTCTCAAATTAAGGTATAACAAAATGATAATAAACTTCTAACAACCAAAAAAACCCAAAAAACCCGGGAACCTATTCTAAAAGCTAATTTTGGGGCACTAGATGTCGGAGTTAGGTCCCGAAAACATGATTTTTGGAGGGTCAAGCACATCAAATATGATCCTGATGTAGAACACACATGCAGAACCACCTGTTAAATTTCAAGGCAAACGGGCGTACGGTTCACAAGTTATGGCTCCGACAAGGTGCATCATTCTCCTCTGGTGAAAAAGAACTCAGCTCCTACGAGTTCAGCTGAATTGAAATCCTGTAGCTTTCGGTTATCAATTTTCTTTAGCTCTGACTCTAAAACCCAAGTGTTATCTGACTGTGGTAATCCTTCCCATTGAACCAGGAATTTGTTGTAGCTCCCATGTCTGGTGGTGATCACCTTCTTATCGAGCACCTGTGCAACTCTATCTTTTTTCTTCTTAGGCATCTGTCATGCCCAATTTACTATCTCTTGTAATTCACCATCCTCGGTAGTACCAGGATACTAAAATAAATCAGAAACATTAAAAATGGGTGAAATATCAAATTCATCAGGCAACTCCACTTTATAGGCATTATCATTGATCTTCTTCAAAATCTTGCATGGCCCAATTTTCTTAAGTTTTAGTTTGTTATATGTCCCCTTAGGAAATATTTCTTTCCTAAGATGAACCATGACCATATCACCCTCTTCAAACACTTTCACCCTTCTGTGTGCATCAACAGACTCTTTGTAGTGAGCATTACTACTCTGCAATTTTTCCCTCACCGACTCTTGCACTTTCTGGATATGCTCAGCAAATGCTTCTGCATCATCACTAACTTGTTCCCCAATTGGTAACTCAACCAAATCTAATACACCTCTAGGATTTTGACCATAAATAATTTGAAAAGGAGATTTACCTATTGACCTGTTCACTGAACTGTTGTATGCAAATTCAGCTTGTGACAAGGCTAAATCCCATTGTTTTGGTTTTTCTCCAACTATGCATCGTAAGAGGTTTCCCAAGCTTCTATTCACTACCTCTGTTTGCCCATCGGTCTGTGGGTGGTAAGCACTACTGAACTGCAACCTGGTATTCAAATTTTTCCACAATGTCCTCCAAAAGTGACTCAAGAACTTAGTATCCCGATCAGAAGTAATAGTCTTTGGAACACCATGCAACCGCACAATCTCATCAAAGAATAAGACTGCAGTCCTAGTTGCATCATTAGTCTTTTGACAAGCAATGAAATGCACCATTTTTGAAAATCTGTCTACCACAACAAAAACTGAATCCTTACCCCTCTGTGTCTTGGGCAACCCCAACATGAAATCCATACTCAGATCGGTCCATGGTCCTGTAGGAACTGGTAGTGGCATATACAACCCTATATTTTGTGCATGGCCCTTAGCCATTTGACATACTCTACATCTAGAGACAAACTTGATTATATCTCTCTTCATTTTTGGCCAATAGTACTTCTCCTCTACAAGAGTGGTAGTTTTGGCTACTCCAAAATGACCAGCCAAACCCCCACTATGTAATTCCCTCAAGATGTTCTCTCTCATAGAGCCATTGGGAATGCATAATCGATTACCCTTAAACAAGTAACCATTCTATAAAAAATACTCTTCAAAAATAGTACGGGACTCGCCCCCTACCGCACTTTTGCACTATTGCACAATATTCCCAAAATCCGCATCAGATTCATACAGATATTTAATCCCCTCAAATCCTACCACTTCATTCTCCATAGTGGTCAACAACAAGACTCTCCTACTCAATGCATCAACAACCTTATTCTATTTTCCCGACTTGTGTTTCAGGACAAATGTATACTGTTGCAAAAATGAAACCCATTTGGCATGCCTGCTATTTAACTTTTTTTGAGAATTGACATACCTCAATGCTTCATGATCAGTAAACAACACAAACTCCTTTGAGATTAAGTAGTGCCTCCAATGTTGCAATGCTTGCACAATTGCATAAAATTCCACATCATATGTAGAATAATTCTTCCTTGCATCATTCAGCTTCTCACTAAAAAATGCTACAGGTCGACCCTCTTGACTTAAGACACCACCAATTCCAACAAATGAGGCATCACAATCAACCTCAAACACCTTACTGAAATCTGGTAACACTAGAACAGGGGCTTCCAACACCTTCTTCTTCAAGAGTTCAAAACTCTCTGTTGTTGTCGTAGTCCATACAAACTCTTTCCCCTTCGTGCACTCAGTTATAGGGGCAGCTATACTACTAAAGTTCCTGATGAACTTCCTGTAAAAGGTAGCTAGTCCATGAAAGCTCCTTACTTCTGTTATAGATCGTGGAAGAGGCCATTCCAGAATCGCCTTCACTTTCTCATCATCCATCCTCATGCCATCTCTCGAGATTACAAATCCCAAAAACACTAAACTATCTTGAAGAAATCTACATTTCTTCAGGTTGACATACAATTTCTCCTTCCTGAGCACGTCTAACACTAATTTCAGGTGTAACAAATGGTCTTCTTCACTTTTACTATAAATCAAAATATCATCAAAATACACAACCACAAACTTACCATTATATTCCCGTAGTACTCTGTTCATCAACCGCATAAATGTACTGGGTGCATTAGACAACCCAAATGGCATCACCATCCACTCGTACAATCCATATTTTGTCTTAAAAGTTGTCTTCCATTCATCCCCTTCTCGAATTTTGATCTGGTAGTAGCCACTCCGTAGATCAATTTTATTGAAGTATTTAGCTCCAACCAATCCATCCATCATGTCATCCACTCTCGGCATAGGATACCGATACTTTATTGTGATTTTGTTTATGGCTCTACTGTCTACACACATTCGCCAGTCACCATATTTCTTTGGGGTCAGCAATGCTGGAGTCGCACATGGACTCATACTCTCCCTAACTAATCCCTTCTTTATCAACTCTGTCACTTGCCTACTCAACTCTGCATTCTGTGTCGGGTTCAACCGATAAGCTGCCTGATTTGGGAGCGTTGATCCTGGAATCAAATCCATGTGATGTTGGATATCCCTTTTTGGTGGTAGCCCATCTGGTAACTCCTCTGGTGTGATATCTTTATATTCACTTAGCAACTTAGCTGCTACTGTAGGCATAACCACTTCCTCTATTTCTAGCTTCCTAGTTGTTAAGGCATAACAGAAGCTAGCATCCCTGATCTCTGCAAGAAACTCCTTCATCATCAACAAGCTCTCACTCGGCCCATCCTCCTTCAGAGGTACAAGAACTACCTTTACACCATCCTTCCATAATGTGTAAGTATTCTTTCTCCCATTATGGTTAGTATCCCTATCGTATTGCCAAGGTCTTCCCAATAGAATGTGACATGCATCCATCGAGATCACATCACACCACACTTCATCCTTGTAAGTGCTCCCAATTGAAAATTTAATTAAACACCTCTGATCTACTGTTACCTCATTCCCCTTCTTAACCCATGAGATGCGATATGGATAAGGATGTTTTTCACATTTCAGGTGCATTTTATCAACCATGACATTTGACACCATATTCTCACAGCTACCACCATCAATGACAATGTTACATACCTTCCCTCCTGATGTACACCTTGTTCGAAATATGTTCATTCGCAGCCAAGAATCTTCACCATCTATGGTCTGCCCCTTTGCTTTGCTCTGCACCATCTCTTTCTTAGGAGCAATCAACGTCCTCCTTATCATAAGTGCTTCCCCCATGTCAGCAACAACTTCATCCTCATCCTGCTCTTCCATCTCAACCAGATTGACCCTTCCTTGTCCTCCTTGACCCCTTTCTTGGACATCACGTTGGGGACACTCAAATGCTCTGTGCCCCTCCTCACCACATCCATAATAGGTATACGACCTCCTCGGATCATTCCCATTTCGTCCACCACCGTAACCTCTACCTCGTTGGTATCCTCTTCCTCTCAGATTCTACCCATCTTCTTCTTGTTTAGCAGGTATTGAGGATTCTCCCTTGAGAAAATTAGATCCACTTCGACCCCGACCTGAAGAGGGTGTGAATCCCTTCTTACCTCTTCTATTAATCCTTTTCAATTTCTCCTCCACCTTGAGGGCCATTTGATACACATCCTCCATTGTAAGAGTGCGATGCATGCTCATCTCATCTTGAACAACAAAACTTAGGCCATTTACATACCTGGCAGCCTTTTGGTCCTCCGTCTCATTGTGCTCCACTCGAATGGATAGCTTGTAGAATTCATTAGTATAGTCCTCAATGCTTTGATCCTTCTATCGAAGATTCTGAAATCTATGAAATAGGGTTTGGGAGTAGTCTACAGGTATAAATTTTTCCTGTAACTTCTTCTTCATCTTTGTCCAATCCCTGATATTTTCCTTTCCATTCCTCTATCGTGTAGTCTGTAAATGATCCCACCAAATCAATGCATGTCCCTTCAACTTTGTGCATGCGAGCTTAACCTTCTTCTCTTCAACAAGATTACTCCATTCAAAATATTTTTCTAGGCTATTGATCCAATCGATCAACTCCTCTGGTTTCAACCCACCAGCATACTCGGGAACCTCGATCTTGATCCCATATCGATTCCCCTTAAGCCCCTCTAGAGCTCGTATCAGTCAATTTTCAAAACTGTGCCCTTCTTCCTCTGGGCCCTCTGGTTCTACTTCTGCATGGACCTCAGATCCACGTTCCTCAGGTATATTTTCATCATCAGATCCTTGATCTGCATGTGCCCTAGGATGTCTCTCTCCCATGCGATCAATCACACCAGTCAGCCATGCTATTTCTGCATTTAGATCCTCGATCTACCTATTCATCTGGGCATATCTTCTAGGTGGCATCTTCCCTTCACTAGCGAGATCACACCCGCTCTGATACCAAATGGTGTAAACTCAGCTACAAGAGACCAACAAAATGGACTCCAATCACATAACACAAATGCAATAATGGAAGAAAACTACCAATTGATATTCTTCTCATTCCTGAATTCACACCCCTTCTACAAAATATTACAATCCATCATATAGCAACCGAAAACCAAAGAAACCCTAAAGAAACCCTAAAAATGTCTTTTTTCTAAAAACTGCTAAAAATAGATCTTTTTCCTAAAAACTGCTAAAAATAGAAATGAGTCGGATTGCACCCAAATTTGGTGCACACATCCCTCTTACAATAATGAACCTTAATTTAAAATATTAGGTCTCAAATTAAGGTATAACAAAAGATAATAAACTTCTAACAACCAAAAAAACCCAAAAAACTCGGGAACCTATTCTAAAAGCTAATTTTGGGGCACTAGATGTCGGAGTTAGGTCCCAAAAACATGATTTTTGGAGGTTCAGGAGGATCAAAGATCATCCTGATGCAGAACACGCATGCGGAACCACCTGTTAAATTTCAAGGCAAACGGGCGTACGGTTCACAAGTTATGGCTCCGACAAGGTGCATCATTCTCCTCTGGTGAAAAAGAACTCAGCTCCTACGAGTTCAGCTGAATTGAAATCCTGTAGCTTCTGGTTATCAATTTTCTTTAGCTCTGACTCTGAAACCCAAGTGTTATCTGACTGTGGTAATCCTTCCCACTGAACCAGGAATTTGTTGTAGCTCCCATGTCTGGTGGTGATCACCTTCTTATCGAGCACCTGTGCAACTCTATATTTTTTCTTCTTAGGCATCTGTCATGCCCAATTTACTGTCTCCTATAATTCACCATCCTCGGTAGTACCAGGATACTAAAATAAATCAGAAACATTAAAAATGGGTGAAATATCAAATTCATCGGGCAACTCCACTTTATAGGCATTATCATTGATCTTCTTCAAAATCCTGCATGGCCCAATTTTCTTAAGTTTTAGTTTGTTATATGTCCCCTTAGGAAATATTTCTTTCCTAAGATGAACCATGACCATATCACCCTCTTCAAACACTTTCACCCTTATGTGTGCATCAACAGACTCTTTGTAGTGAGCATTACTACTCTACAATTTTTCCCTCACCGACTCTTGCACTTTCTGGATATGCTCAACAAATGCTTCTACATCATCACTAACTTGTTCCCCAATTGGTAACTCAACCAAATCTAATACACCTCTAGGATTTTGACCATAAATAATTTGAAAAGGAGATTTACTTGTTGACTTGTTCACTGAACTGTTGTATGCAAATTCAGCTTGTGACAAGGCTAAATCCCATTGTTTTGGTTTTTCTCCAACTATGCATCGTAAGAGGTTTCCCAAGCTTCTGTTCACTACCTCTGTTTGCCCATCGGTCTGTGGGTGGTAAGCACTACTGAACTGCAACCTGGTATTCAAATTTTTCCACAACGTCCTCCAAAAGTGACTCAAGAACTTAGTATCCCGATCAGAAGTAATAGTCTTTGGAACACCATGCAACCACACAATCTCATCAAAGAATAAGACTGCAGTCCTAGTTGCATCATTAGTTTTTTGACAAGCAATGAAATGCACCATTTTTGAAAATCTGTCTACCACAACAAAAATTGAATCCTTACCCCTCTGTGTCTTGGGCAACCCCAACATGAAATCCATACTCAGATCGGTCCATGGTCCTGTAGGAACTGGCAGTGGCATATACAACCCTATATTTTGCGCATGGCCCTTAGCCATTTGACATACTCTACATCTAGAGACAAACTTGATTATATCTCTCTTCATTTTTGGCCAATAGTACTTCTCCTCTACAAGAGTGGTAGTTTTGGCTACTCCAAAATGACCAGCCAAACCCCCACTATGTAATTCCCTCAAGATGTTCTCTCTCATAGAGCCATTGGGAATGCATAATCGATTACCCTTAAACAAGTAACCATTCTGTAAAAAATACTCTTCAAAAATAGTACGGGACTCGCCCCCTACCGCACTTTTGCACTGTTGCACAATATTCCCAAAATCCGCATCAGATTCATACAGATCTTTAATCCCCTCAAATCCTACCACTTCATTCTCCATAGTGGTCAACAACAAGACTCTCCTACTCAATGCATCAACAACCTTATTCTATTTTCCTGACTTGTGTTTCAGGACAAATGTATACTATTGCAAAAATGAAACCCATTTGGCATGCCTGCTATTTAACTTTTTTTGAGAATTGACATACCTCAATGCTTCATGATCGGTAAACAACACAAACTCCTTTGAGATTAAGTAGTGCCTCCAATGTTGCAATGCTTGCACAATTGCATAAAATTCCACATCATATGTAGAATAATTCTTCCTTGCATCATTCAGCTTCTCACTAAAAAATGCTACAGGTCGGCCCTCTTGACTTAAGACACCACCAATTCCAACAAATGAGGCATCACAATCAACCTCAAACACCTTACTAAAATATGGTAACACTAGAACAGGGGCTTCCGACACCTTCTTCTTCAAGAGTTCAAAACTCTCTGTTGTTGTCGTAGTCCATACAAACTCTTTCCCCTTCGTGCACTCAGTTATAGGGGCAGCTATACTACTGAAGTTCTTGATGAACTTCCTGTAAAAGGTAGCTAGTCCATGAAAGCTCCTTACTTCTGTTATAGATCATGGAAGAGGCCATTCCAGAATCACCTTCACTTTCTCATCATCCATCCTCATGCCATCTCTCGAGATTACAAATCCCAAAAACACTAAACTATCTTGAAGAAATCTACATTTCTTCAGGTTGACATACAATTTCTCCTTCCTGAGCACGTCTAACACTAATTTCAGGTGTAACAAATGGTCTTCTTCACTTTTACTATAAATCAAAATATCATCAAAATACACAACCACAAACTTACCATTATATTCCCATAGTACTCTGTTCATCAACCGCATAAATGTATTGGGTGCATTAGACAACCCAAATGGCATCACCATCCACTCGTACAATCCATATTTTGTCTTAAAATTTGTCTTCCATTCATCCCCTTCTCGAATTCTGATCTGGTAGTAGCCACTCCGTAGATCAATTTTACTGAAGTATTTAGCTCCAGCCAATCCATCCATCATGTCATCCACTCTCGGCATAGGATACCGATACTTTATTGTGATTTTGTTTATGGCTCTACTGTCTACACACATTCTCCAGTCACCATATTTCTTTGGGGTCAGCAATGTTGGAGTCACACATGGACTCATACTCTCCCTAACTAATCCCTTCTTTATCAACTCTATCACTTGCCTACTCAACTCTACATTCTGTGTCGGGTTCAACCGATAAGCTGCCTGATTTGGGAGTGCTGATCCTGGAATCAAATCCATGTGATGTTGGATATCCCTTTTTGGTGGTAGCCCATCTGGTAACTCCTCTGGTGTGATATCTTTATATTCACTTAGCAACTTAGCTGCTGTTGTAGGCATAACCACTTCCTCTATTTCTAGCTTCCTAGTTGTTAAGGCATAACAGAAGCTAGCATCCCTGATCTCTACAAGAAACTCCTTCATCGTCAACAAGCTCTCACTCGGCCCATCCTCCTTCAGAGGTACAAGAACTACCTTTACACCATCCTTCCAGAATGTGTAAGTATTCTTTCTCCCATTATGGTTAGTATCCCTATCGTACTGCCAAGGTCTTCCCAATAGAATGTGACATGCATCCATCGAGATCACATCACACCACACTTCATCCTTGTAAGTGCTCCCAATTGAAAATTTAATTAAACACCTCTGATCTACTATTACCTCATTCCCCTTCTTAACCCATGAGATGCGATATGGATAAGGATGTTTTTCACATTTCAGGTGCATTTTATCAACCATGACATTTGACACCATATTCTCACAGCTACCACCATCAATGACAATGTTACATACCTTCCCTCCTGATGTACACCTTGTTCAAAATATGTTCATTCATAGCCAAGAATCTTCACCATCTATGGTCTGCCCCTTTGCTTTGCTCTGCACCATCTCTTTCTTAGGAGCAATCAATGTCCTCCTTATCATAAGTGCTTCCCCCATGTCAGCAACAACTTCATCCTCATCCTGCTCTTCCATCTCAACCAGATTGACCCTTCCTTGTCCTCCTTGACCCCTTTCTTGGACATCACGTTGGGGACACTCAAATGCTCTGTGCCCCTCCTCACCACATCCATAATAGGTATACGACCTCCTCGGATCATTCCCATTTCGTCCACCATCGTAACCTCTACCTCGTTGGTATCCTCTTCCTCTCAGATTCTACCCATCTTCTTCTTGTTTAGCAGGTATTGAGGATTCTCCCTTGAGAAAATTAGATCCACTTCGACCCCGACCTGAAGAGGGTGTGAATCCCTTCTTACCTCTTCTATTAATCCTTTTCAATTTCTCCTCCGCCTTGAGGGCCATTTGATACGCATCCTCCACTGTAAGAGTGCGATGCATGCTCATCTCATCTTGAACAACAAAACTTAGGCCATTTACATACCTGGCAGCCTTTTGGTCCTCCATCTCATTGTGCTCCACTCGAATGGATAGCTTGTAGAATTCATTAGTATAGTCCTCAATGCTTTGATCCTTCTGTCGAAGATTCTGAAATCTATGAAATAGGGTTTGGGAGTAGTCTATAGGTATAAATTTTTCCTGTAACTTCTTCTTCATCTTTGTCCAATCCCTGATATTTTCCTTTCCATTCCTCTATCGTGTAGTCTATAAATGATCCCACCAAATCAATGCATGTCCCTTCAACTTTGTGCATGCGAGCTTAACCTTCTTCTCTTCAGCAAGGTTACTCCATTCAAAATATTTTTCTAGGCTATTGATCCAATCGATCAACTCCTCTGGTTTCAACCCACCAGCATACTCGGGAACCTCGATCTTGATCCCATATCGATTCCCCTTAAGCCCCTCTAGAGCTCGTATCAGTCAATTTTCAAAATCGTGCCCTTCTTCCTCTGGGCCCTCTGGTTCTACTTCTACGTGGACCTCAGATCCACGTTCCTCAGGTATATTTTCATCATCAGATCCTTGATCTGCACGTGCCCTGGGACATCTCTCTCCCATGCGATCAATCACACCAGTCAGCCATGCTATTTTTGCATTTAGATCCTTGATCTGCCTATTCATCTAGGCATATCTTCTAGGTGGCATCTTCCCTTCACTAGCGAGATCACACCCGCTCTAATACCAAATGGTGTAAACTCAGCTACAAGAGACCAACAAAATGGACTCCAATCACATAACACAAATGCAATAATGGAAGAAAACTACCAATTGATATTCTTCTCATTCCTGAATTCACACCCCTTCTACAAAATATTACAATCCATCATATAGCAACCGAAAACCAAAGAAACCCTAAAAATGTATTTTTTCTAAAAACTACTAAAAATAGATCTTTTTCCTAAAAACTTCTAAAAATAGAAATGAGTCGGATTGCACCCAAATTTGGTGCACACATCCCTCTTACAATAATGAACCTTAATTTAAAATATTAGGTCTCAAATTAAGGTATAACAAAAGATAATAAACTTCTAACAGCCAAAAAAACCCAAAAACCCGGGAACCTATTCTAAAAGCTAATTTTGGGGCACTAGATGTCGGAGTTAGGTCCCAAAAACATGATTTTTGGAGGGTCAGACACATCAAAGATGGGCCTGATGCAGAACACGCATGCAGAACCACCTATTAAATTTCAAGGCAAACGGGCGTACGGTTCACAAGTTATGGCTCCGACAAGGTGCATCATTCTCCTCTGGTGAAAAAGAACTTAGCTCCTGCTAGTTCAGCTGAATTGAAATCCTATAGCTTCTGGTTATCAATTTTCTTTAGCCTTGGCTCTAAAACCCAAGTGTTATCTGAATATGGTAATCCTTCCCACTGAACCAGGAATTTGTTGTAGCTCCCATGTCTGGTGGTGATCACCTTCTTATCGAGCACCTGTGCAACTCTATATTTTTTCTTCTTAGGCATCTGTCGTGCCCAATTTATTGTCTCCTATAATTTGCCATCCTCGATAGTACCAGGATACTGAAATAAATCAAAAACATTAAAAATGGGTGAAATATCAAATTCATCAGGCAGCTCCACTTTATAGGCATTATCATTGATCTTCTTCAAAATCCTGCATGGCCCAATTTTCTTAAGTTTCAGTTTGTTATATGTCCCCTTAGGAAATATTTCTTTCCTAAGATGAACCATGACCATATCACCCTATTCAAACACTTTCACCCTTCTGTGTGCATCAACAGACTCTTTGTAGTGAATATTAATTCTCTGCAATTTTTCCCTCACTAACTCTTGCACTTTCTGGATATGCTCAACAAATGCTTTTGCATCATCACTAACTTGTTCCCTAATTGGTAACTCAACCAAATATAATACACCTCTAGGATTTTTACCATAAATAATTTGAAAAGGAGATTTACCTGTTGACCTATTCACTGAACTGTTGTATGTAAATTCAGCTTGTGACAAGGCTAAATCCCATTGTTTTGGTTTTTCTCCAACTATGTATCGTAAGAGTTTTCCCAAGATTCTATTCACTACCTCTGTTTTCCCATCAATCTATGGGTGGTAAGCACTACTGAACTGCAACCTGGTATTCAACATTTTCCACAACATCCTCCAAAAGTGACTCAAGAACTTAGTATCCCAATTAGAAGTAATAGTCTTTGGAAAACCATGCAACCACACAATCTCATCAAAGAATAATATTGTAGTACTAGTTGCATCATTAGTCTTTTGACAAGCAATAAAATGCACCATTTTGGAAAATTTGTCTACCACAACAAAAATTGAATCCTTACCCCTCTGTGTCTTGGGAAACCCCAACACAAAATATGTAGACACCA
Organism: Wollemia nobilis; assembly: GCA_028583015.1. Classification (NCBI taxonomy): domain Eukaryota; kingdom Viridiplantae; phylum Streptophyta; class Pinopsida; order Araucariales; family Araucariaceae; genus Wollemia; species Wollemia nobilis. The sequence goes on along the minus strand of JAQPPZ010016917.1, from coordinate 9,000,059 downwards.
AAACAACACCAATCCGATTATGTGACTGCAAACACTGATCGCTTTGACACACACAGCCCCCAGGGCAGCCCTCGGAGGTTAAACAGTGGTCCTAACCACTTTTGCAGCAATTTTGGAAGGTCAAAAGGCAATTTGGCACATTCAGGCACCCTGCTCCAAATCCGTCCCACCCTGGGACGAATTCAAAATGGGATCCGCCCCACCCAGGGACGAATTATGAATTCGCTCTGGGGTAGGACGAATTCCAGGTTTAACGGGCAAAAAGAGAAATTGTGCCAAATGGCAGCCGAGGACAGTCCATTAATGCCTCTTGCCTTGCATGCACGTGTAGGTGGGCAGATTGGACGTTAGAGGAGTGTCACAAGGGCAGTCATGGAAGCCCAAGTCAGGGAGGACTTTCCTCCCTCATGGGAAGGCATGACTGCCACATGGCGCTCATGCATGCCCCTCCAAAGAGACCCCCTGGGTCTATAAAATGGTGAACTTTCTCACCCAAAAGAGGACAGGTTGGAAGCATTTTCAAGCAACGAAGTGCTGCCAAATTGATACCACGCTTTTACCTTTTTGATTCACCTCTTCCACATCCTTGATCTCTTTCGCAAGAGAGGTCATTGGGTGGTTATTGGAAGTGTGAATCTGGATCCAAAACCCGAAACTTGACCACATTGATCTACCAATTCGCCGACAACCCATTACAAGAGATTTTGGGCCCATCCCAAGTGGATTGGTGCCGAAATCGGTGGGCGGCCCGCCCGGGCGCCCCGCACTCCTGCGAGCCTAATCTTCTTTTTTAAGAACGATTGGGAATTCATGGCAGATTGTTCTTTTGTCATTTGTTTATTTTGCATTCCATCTTATGCTGTTTAAATAGTTTGTAATTTCAATTTCATAATGCTTTGATCAAATCTTATCATGTTTTGTCGCTTTTGTTGTCCTCACTAACTTGCAGGTAGCAACGTCAAATTCCCATTGATGGAGGTCAAATTGGGGAAATCTGACCATCTGGGTCTTCCCAAAATGCCCCCAATTAGCTAACCCCTAAGTTTGCAGGTAGTTTGGAGCTCCCGAGATGCGACATTTGGGCAGCATCACTTCGGCATTTTGTCGTAGGAGAATTCGTCCTACCCCGGGACGAATTACAGTCGAATTCGTCCCGCCCAGGAGCGAATTCGAATCGGCAACAAATTTTCTGACTATTTTGATGGCAGTGGCCCTCTGGTAATGTTCCCTGGTTACTGTCAAATTTGCAAGTTGTTTAGAATCGGTTTATTTATCGTTGTAATCAATCTTTTGCATGCATCTTCCATTGTTTTTAGAGAACAAACATTTCATCTTTGCAATAGGTGCTACTAACGATTTTGTTGTTTCTTTGAATGTAGGAGGAGCAGCAAAGATCAAGGATTCATTCACACCAATGGTGGCAACACTTTGGCCCGCCCATTTTGCATGTGGGCACGCGGAAGAGAGATGACTTTCCATTGATGTGACCAAGAGACAAGTTTGATGCTCCTTTCCCCTAAAAAGGGAGGAAGCTAATTGTAACCGAATTTGAAATACATCAATAAAAGAAGAGGGTTGTTTCATTCCATTTGGGTTCCAATTTGTTTATGCTTTCTCCATTTTACGCATTTCTAATTTGTAGCATCAAGTTTAGTTTCGTTCTTGCATCGTGTTTGGAGTTTTCCCTTTTTGTTTTTCGAAATCTCGTGCTTTCAGTGGCGATCACGGTGGGACTCTGTCCCCTAATTTTTTTAAGATCAAGAAACTGATCAAAATTTGTGTTTTTGTGCTTACAGGTACCATTTTTCGAACTCTGACTGTTATTCGTCCCTGCCTGTGGCGAATACCTTACTGTAATTCGTCTGACCCTGAGACGAATTCTAATTCGTCTCAGACTGGGACGAATTCTGTTCTGGTATTCGTCTCATCCAGAGACGAATTTTTGTCTGTGCTATTTTAGGGCCGAGAGTCAGAAACATCCTTTTGGGCAGAGAAGAGGTAGGGGTTTTTAACAAGCTTCTATCAAATTTCTGTTTTCTATTTTTGTTTTCTGATTTTCAGTCTTTGTATGGCTTAGGGAAAGTTTCCTTTTGTTTGCCTGTTTCATTTTTGCAAATTAAAATAAACCCCACACACATCACGTGGCATTTTTAAACCAAGGAGCTGGTCGTAAGACCCCAGCCCTTGATCAAGACCAACGGTGGGTTCATCACCACCTTGGCTTGACTTTTGCATTCATTTACCCCGATTGTCACTGTTGCTCGACGTAAATCCTGACGAAAGCTGACCGAGTGTCGTTGGGGTGATTCCCAGCATGCGAGGATAAGTCTTCTATGGTAGGTGTCATAAACAGGACAATCCCCCTTCCGTACCGCCTATGTTCCACGTACCATCTGCTCTCACGTACCTATAGTTTCCCTCTCGTAAGGGCGGGTATATAGAGAGGTTGGTATATCGGTCCGGCAATGGTATATTGAAGGGGCGACCATTTATGGGAGTCATATGAGCCTTCATAATTGCATTTAAATGGTTTTCATAAAAAGCTTTCAAAAAAAAAAAAACAAACAACAAAACACACTAAACCAGTTTTAGGACACACTTTCAACCTTTAAACGAGATAATCACCGTTTGTGTATGTGTGTGTTCTTTTCTGTTTAAGTGTAGCATAAAAAAAATCATAAAAGAGATAAAAATCTGCTTAGCTTGTAGAAGAATACCACCATGGTGTACACCCATAGCCAAGCCCAATCAAGGGCAGAAGCTGCGAAAAGTGTACAAGGAGCGGGCACAAGTCGCCTTCGCTTTAGCCCTAAGGACTTGGCCATACCGCCTTGGCGGTCTGGACTACAAGAGAGTCCACATCATTCCATGTCAAGGTGGAATTATAGGGACACCCCTCTGGGGGACACGCCCATTCAGCACAGCCCCTTTCGGGAAGAAGCTTTACATGTGGCCCTCAACGTAGATAGAAGACCTCCTTTAGAGGCTAGATATGAGTGGCCACCATGCGATGAAGCGCTAGAGAGGCATAGTGTCCATGGGGAGAGGCCACGTGACTATGGCATCTCTCCTTTGCCTCCCCTCACTGTTAGAACCAATAGACAAAACCCAGAGCACAGGGCTCTCCAAACCGGGCGAGCTAACTCCGCCCGCCCCTTTCACACCCACGAAAGGGAGTACGAGGAAGACCATCACATTCCTCGAGAGCAATATACAGTGTGGGAGCCTTGCGCTTCCACACCTGCTAGATATCATGGTCACACATTGAGGCCAGAGCCTCGGATAAATGCCGCCAACCTCGACAGAGGGAAGCAACCCATTGAGATCTCGGATCATCACGACCGAGGCAAATGCATAGAAGAGGCATTCAGGCCTCCTAGGCCCAAGATGGTGGATCAAATTGACTTGGCAGTCACCAGACATGCCACCCGCCAAGCCCAGATCACACGGCTTGAGCAGGATCAGCAGCAGCTAGAGCGTCTATACCACCTTAGCAAAGAGCGCATTCAGTGCCAAACAGACGAGCTGCTTTATAACATACCTGAGAGGGTTCCAACCCCTCGCACCCAAAGAGTGGAACCATATGAGAGGCATAATCCCTTGGTGCAGGATAGGTCTCCGTGACCTCGTCAAGTTTTGCCTCCGAGACCCCATAGACCTGAGAGGGAGGCCACTCCCCGAAACAACGATGGGTACCCTCCGCGGGGACCCACTCAGGGTCATAAGTCTCACCCAGAGACTCCTCAAGAAGTTTACGAGGAGTATGAACAAGAAGTAGAGCGGGCTGAAATGCCCTATCAAGGTGGAGGGGTTGTTATTCGGCCACCCCCCCATAGGCCTCAAGTCTCCCACAACCCACAATGGGAGCAAACTAAAGAGGAAGAGATTAAATCTTTCGATGCATACAAAGCATTGTTAGAGCATTTGGAGTCTATGGAAACCAAAGCTTATGGGCCCCAAAAGCCCACGTTACGCCAACTCCGTAGTCACCCTGTGCATCCGTCAGTGCCTGCACCTCCTTACCCCGAACACTTCAAGTTGCCTCAGTTGGCAGTCTTTAAGGGTGAAGAGGATGCCCAAGAGCATGTGACAAGATTCCTGAGCCAATGCTTTGGCATTCAGGATAATGATGCGCTGTTGCTGAGGACATTCATAACCACATTCGTGGGCCCTGCCTCGGATTGGTTCACCCAGTTACCGAAACACAACATCAATAATTTGGATCAGTTAGTGGATGCGTTCCTTGAACGCTTCGCCTTCAACACCAAGAAGAAGGCGTCACTGAGTGACCTGGCCAGCCTTAGGCAATATGAGGAAGAGACAATGGCGGCCTATGGGAATCGGTGGAGGACTCTGCTTTCTAAGCTACCCTACCTTCCCCCTATGTCCGACCTCACACAAATGTTCTCACGAAGTTGTCTGAGATCGATCTCTGGGCTATTGCAGCTGCAGCAATATGCCACCTTAGAAGAAGCTCTGGCGCAAGCCAGAGTTATCGAAGAGATTAAAATACAGGATGGCAAAATTGCCAAACCTAAAAAGAAAGAGTGGAACAAAAATACAAAGACAGGGACTACGCAACAAAAACCCGCTGCGGTTAATCAAGTTGCTATAAATGTCCCTAAGCCTGCACAAGAAATACAACCTCAAAAGGCTAATTATCAGGCAGTGCCTCCTAATAATTATGAAAGAGAAAATAAAAAATAGGAGCAAAATCAGCAGCGTCGCCCTAAGCGACAGTACACCCCTTATACGGAGTCTAGGGACTCCCTATTTGACCGCTTGTCAGCGACAAATTTAATTACACTTCCAGAGATCCAAACCATAGATCCTAACGCTCCCAAGCCTAAGGGATACAGAGAGGACTTGTATTGTAGGTTCCACAGGCGAAGGGGACATGACCTGAACGCATGCTGGAAGTTCAAAGGATTGATACAAGACTTGATTGACAATAAAACATTGGCAGTGGACAACCCCATAGCGCCAAATAACCAGCAAATGGGGGTCTTCAAGGATCCCTTGCCTGCCCATGAGGCACAGGCAAAACCCCTTCAGGTCAATGAGGTGCGACAGAATTTCCCCATGCAAGGGTATGTGGGAATGATAAGCATAGTGACCAGGAACAAGAAATACCCAGGAGTTGCCCCCGAGGCAGCCACAAGAGAGGTTCCAGCGACGTCACAACCTCAACAACACCCTGTGCAGTTACCTCCGCCTAGACCCGAGGTCACGATACGGACCAAACTCACGCAGAGTTTGTGGACCACGTCGGCTAGGCTCTCCATATATGAGCTTATACAACAATCAGCACCCCATCGGGAAGCTCTCATGGAAATTTTGAAAGCCATCGAGTTGCAGCCCCATGAAGCGAATTCCTTCAATAACTTCGTGGGACATGTAAAACGATGCATGGAGCCAGTCATTACCTTCCGAGAAGATGAAGTTAAATCAATATCTGATGACATGGCAGATCCACCCCTGCACGTTATCACGCGGGTCAACGGGATCCCATATAAGAGGGTGTTGGTAGACACTGGCTCGTCCAGTAACATCATTACTACAACAACATTGAAACATCTAAAGCTGCCAGCCTCTCACATCACGGCTTCCACTTACACACTACGAGCATTCAATGATGCGATATGCTCGATAGTTGGCACAATTGTTCTACCCGTTCAGGTAGGACAAAAGACGATACCTACATTGTGCCATATTTTGGAAGGCGAGATGGCGTACAACATATTGCTAGGGCGGCCATGGATCAGGGACATGAAGTGTGTCCCTTCGATAGCTCACCAGTGTTTGAAGTATGCATTTGAAGGAGAAGTACATGTAGTCCCGACGGACTTAGAACCCTTCAAATATTGCAATGCGGTGCAGTTGATGCCACAATCGACCCTCCCATCGACGCACTTGGATTTTTAGTTAAATCCATCTAGACAGGGTCCGATGCCACGAGCACCATTGGTGACTAATCCATCAAAACCCCAGCCAGGTGCATCTTCTTCGTCCGCTCCTTCACTACCAATGCCACCTATCATGGCTAAATAGAAGGATAAAGGGAAACAAATCCTGGAAGAGGCTCAACCCCTAGAAGAGGCGCTGCCAACAATATCAACCATCTCAACCGAAGAGATACCTAACACAATGGAAGCTGAGGCTCCTAGTCCACCCAACATGGAATGGACTCCGGAAGGGCTTCCGTTCCCTCCCTCTCAATCGCCAACAATTACTGTTGAAATGGCCAATACGGGCTTGGGGGAGTATCTAGTGCGGAATGTTGTAGCAACGCCCATGCTAGAGTCAGTGCAAGACATGGGGAGACCTCGCCTCCCCATCGGGATAGTTGTTCCTTTAGGCTACCCACCGAACTAGACCAATTTTGTGTATGGGGGCCTTGACCATGGTGTTGAGCCATGCATGCAAAAGGACGAGGACGAAGAGCCTTTTGCAGAAGATGTCAACTATCTGTCTAACCCGGACTTCGCTCTGAGATATCTTGGCCAATGCAATTGGCATGGATACGAGCTAGGCAGGTATGAGCAAGGAGTGCATGTCCTTTGCCAGCCAAGATACCAAATGCCTTATGACAAGTCGGGAGTAGGGTTCAACCACCCCCTGCCCTTAGACATCTTGGTGGAAAACATGCAAGGCCTAGGAATAGGCAACAAGGGTGGATTGGCATCGGATCCTTATGCCAACCCAAACACAACATATACATTGGGAGATTACCTCCCATGGTCAACAACCACCCTTGGTAACATCAATAACCCTTCTCCTTTGCTAGAGAGAGGTGAAAGTTTGGGAACTCACTTTCAAGGAGAGCATAAATAGTGTCCAGAAGGATCTTCGGAGGATGAATCAGAATATGAACCAGTGTCATATGATCCCTTCGAATCCAATAGTGATCACTCACAAGTGATCCCCATGAATAACTGGCAAGAGATCTTTTTAAATTTGTTCCCTCTAGAAGCTCCAATCGAGCCAGTATCACGTCAAGAGAATCAGGTCCCCCCATCGAGTGTGGAACAACCGCAATGGGACCAGATTAATTTGCTCGAACAAGATGAGCCTAATATGTCGCAAGCAGTTATTGGAGAAAATGAACATTTTTGGATCTTCGACAGCGATTCGAAAGATGAAACTGAGATGGCCTATCTCAACCACATGCGACAAATGCAACAAAGGCAACAAATGCAACAACGACATCCCTTGGAGATTAATGACTTATTTGCATAGATGGGCATACTGCCAGGGCATGAGTGGTACGTAGACCCGATAGGGTGGGACCAAGTGTTGGATCCATGGCTCCAAGTTTACGACGAGCACCGTCCACCCCGAGACCCTATAATGATATCAGTGCCGAGGGCAGACCCTGTCCTCTTATTAGCACATAGGGCCGATCCATTCATGCCAGTACCTATAGAACCAGATCCAGAACACAGAGAACATCCAGAATGTTTGAGTCATCACACCCGCGGTAATGGAGACCAAATTCATTTCATCCACATGATCTCCATTGACTTGACCGCACCCATCCACAATCCGGCCGATCCAGCACGGTCCTTGCATCTAGACATAGATGCCATTGACTGGGATCGCGTCAATTCACCTCTATCCCCATCAGAGTATCGGCCTTTCGGTAAAATGCCTCATTTTACCCCAGGGACAACTCAGGATATCTTTCAGGCTGAAGAGGAACCCGAGGTTCCCAATGCAGATTTAAACTCAGCTACTGATATCCATTTGATCCCAACTCCACATCAGTTGGAGGACGGATCCCACATGTCGATCGAGGAAATGACTGACGTAGACATCGGCTTAGATCCAATGAATCCATAGATTATCAAGTTGGGGGTAAGCTTATCCCCTGAAGAGCAAGCCGACTACATTGCCCTTCTCAAAGAGAAGAAGGAGGTTTTTGCATGGTCATACAGAGACATGCCGGGGCTAGATCCGTAGCTAGTCATGCATAATCTAACGCTTGATCCGACAATCAAGCCGCTTAAGCAAAAACTACGTAAGATGCACCCAACAGTGGCCTTGATGGTCAAAGATGAATTGCAAAAGTTGTTGGATGCACAGTTTGTCATCTACGTGGATTATCCGCCATGGCTGTCCAACATGGTGCCCATCAAAAATCCCGACGGGAGGATTCGCATATGCACTAATTTTTGAGATCTAAACAAAGCGAGTCCTAAGGATGATTTCCCCTTGCCAAGCATCGACGCGTTGGTAGACGCTACAATAGGTCACGAAATGCTATCCCTCATGGATGGTTTCTCGGGATACAATCAGATTCGTATCAATCCCGAGGACCAACTAAAAATGGCGTTCACAATGCCTTGGGGGACATTTTGTTATAAGGTCATGCCTTTTGGCCTTAAAAATGTTGGCGCCACCTACCAACGTGCCATGACGTACATCTTCCATGATTACATGCATAAAACTTTGGAAGATTACATGGATGATTTGTTGGCCAAGTCTCTTTTGCGCCCGGATCATCTCGATGACTTAAGCAATATCCTCGATCGCCTCATGGAGCATAAAGTCGACTGAATCCCAAGAAGTGCGTATTTGGCGTCACATCTAGAAAACTCTTGGGTTTCATAGTCTCAAAGTGAGGCATCGAGGTGGACCCAAACAAAGTCAAGGCAATCCTTGAAATGGTTCCCCCAACTACCATTAAGCAGCTCAGAATTCTGTAGGGAAAGGTCACGTCAATTAAGCGCTTCATAGCGTAGCTATCTGACAAGTGCCGACCCATGAACAAATTATTGCACAAGGGGGTAGTATTTCATTGGGATGACGAGTGCCAGTCAGCCTTTGATGACATCAAACGATACTTGGCTTCGTCGCCAGTATTGGCACCACCTAGACCAGGAGTGTCATTCTACTTATACATCTCAGCTACTGAGGTGGCACTGGGTGCCATGCTGGCCCAGAAGAATGAACTTCACAAAGAATAGGCTACTTACTATCTTAGCCGCACCCCGGTCAGTTATGAACTTAACTATGCATACATCGAGAAACTCTGCTTGGCAGTGGTGTTTGCTACCAAAAAGCTATGCCACTACATGCTGAGCAACACTACGTATGTTGTGTCTAAGGAGAATCCATTGCGATACATGATGAGTCGTACTTATCATAGTAGTCGCACGGCGAAATGGATCATGTTGTTGACAGAATTTGACATAGAGTTTATCGGACAAAAATCCATCAAAGGACAGGTCATAGCCGATCAACTAGCAGAGGCTCCTCTCGAAGACGATCAGCCTCTAGTCATAGAACTACCCGATGATGGGGTCTTCCATGTCTCAGAATCGCCAGATTCTGATGAGCTTGAGTCACAGGCCAACATAACCCTATTTTTTGATGGTTCTAAATGTGAGCAAGGTGGTGGCACAGGAATAGTATTCTTCACACCGCAGGGCGCTCCAATGCCCCTGTCATTTAAATTAAATTTCCCATGCACCAACAATAATGCAGAGTATGAAGCCTTGCTCATAGGTCTTCAGACAACAATCGCCATGAACATCAAACGACTGAACATCTTTGGTGATTCGTTGTTAATTGTCAATCAAGTCAAAGGGGTATTCCAATGCAAATGCCCAGTTCTGCAGGCTTATAAAGCCCTTGTGGACAAATTCTTGGCAAAACTTGAGTGGTATGACATCGAGGCACTCCCTCGGTCATCGAATCATTTTGCGGACACAATGGCCTCCTTGGGGTCACTAATCCCGCAAGACCTTCCCGGTGATATGACAACCATTCAAGTCAAAACCCTATCGCAATCCATGATGGAGCGTGCAAGCTCCGACTTGACGCCGAGGAATCCACATGATCCAGATTGAACCATCCTCGGATAAGTTCTCTCGAATCCATGATCATCTGAAACATGCCAACTGGGGGTCCTTGTTCTCCCCTACTCCCATTAATAGCAACACAATGCTATTCTTACAAGTTCTATCCCGCTCAGCGTTTGCTAGGGATGAACTTCAAGAGGGATTGGCTGTTCATACCGTCGAGGTTTTCGATCAACAGGACTGGTATTTACCCATTAGAGACTACCTCAAGTTAGGTAATCTCCCGCTTGGATTGACGCATGCCACAAAACGAGCATTCAAGCAGAAAGCGGCTAAGTATGTCTTGATAGGAGACATTTTGTACCGTCACGTAGCTATGAAGGAATCCTCCTTCGTTGCTTGGACCAGCAAGAGTCCACTTGGGCAGTCGCCCAAGCGCACGATGGTACATGTGGTGGCCACTTCAGTGGTATGGCCATCGCAAAGCGCATTCTTCGCATGGGCTATTATTGGCCATCTTTAGAGCGAGATTGTTGCACATATGTCAGGAAGTGCGTGAAGTGTCAACATCATGCCAATTTGATGCACGTACCTTCCCAGGCCTTGCAGACAGTCCAATTCGCTTGGCCATTTTCGCAGTGGGGCTTCGATCTAATTGGAAAGATCTCCCCTGCATCGTCAAGCCGTCACACGTTTATCATAACGGCCACAGAGTATTTTACCAAGTGGGTGGAAGCAGTTCCGCTTACCTCTACGACAGGACCCCGCATTGTGGAGTTCATTTTGCATAACATCATATGTCATTTTGGTATTCCATCCAAAATAGTCTCGGATAATGGGACGCCATTCAAGAACAAAGACGTGCATGCTTTGACCACAAAGTACAAAATTCAGCACAGTTTTTTGACACCCTATTATCCGTAGGCAAATGGGCAAGCAGAGGCGTCAAACAAAATGCTAGTTGCCATCCTTAAAAATATGGTCACAGACAGTCATAAGGATTGGCACATCCAAATTCCACTTGCCCTGTGGGCTTATCGCACTAGCATTCGGATGCCCACTGGGGCCACTCCGTTTTCGCTCGTGTATGGCTCCGAGGCAGTCATGCCTCTCGAGTTGGAAATTCCTTCCCTACGCATATCAATGCAAGAGTTCATCGATGATGACGTTGCATGGCAGGCCCGGTTAGACCAGCTTACGTTGCTTGACGAACGATGCGTTAATGCTCTTGAGCATTTACGTATCTATCAAGAGCGACTTAAGAAAGCTTACAACATGAAAGTTCACCTGAGGGACTTTCGGGTTGGTGATTTGGTTTTGAAGGAAAACCAACAGAACTCTAGTTTGTCGTCCCACCTAAGGGACAAGTTCATGGAAAATTGGTTAGGTCCATATGTCATTGATAGCAAAATAGGACCCGGGACATACCGGCTAGCCTCTCTTGATGGAATCAAGGAAACAGAACCCTTGAACATCAGTCATTTGCGACCATTCCATATCTAAGAGAGCCATATCCCAAAAATGCTCCAAGGATTCCTATAATCGCTTGGTCAATCCCAAAATGCTCCAAGGATTCCTAAAATCGCTTGGTCAATCCCAAAATGCTCCAAGGATTCCTAAAATCGCTTGGTCAATCCCAAAATGCTCCAAGGATTCCTATAATTGCCAACCCAAAAAGGAAGGATTCCTATAAATCGCTTGGTCAATCCCAAAATGCTCCAAGGATTCCCACAATCGCTTGGTCAAAAATAAGAAAATTCAAAAACAGTAAAATCATCAAAAACAACAAAAAAATTTGCATCTCATTTCCAGGCATGCTCAAATTCATCAATAAAAAGCTCTTCTCACATCTCATCTTCATATTCACAAAAATCAATCCATCAAAAATACAAAAATATATAGCTGCATTAAGCATCGCATCCATACATTGCATATTTGTGGTCATACAGGTCAAAGGCACCATAGACTGTAATTACTCTGCTAGTCCATCTTGTTCCACATTTTTCCATTTTATAAAACAACAAAAATGCGCCATTCACTGCTTTTTACCACACTAGAGTCAGTGGTCTTCGAATGTATCAAGAGTTTTCATCTTTTAGTCGTAATTTTGCTTTCTAGCCATGTACTGTACCAAGTCAAACAGATTTTACGAAGGTAGAGTTCTACTTGGATCACACCTTGTTACGTAGCATCCAAACACAAATTAAAACACATAAAAAATTCCCAAGTTGTGTGAACGAAAGATGAAACCTGCAAAGCAATCCAGGTCACCATAAGCGAAACGGCTATCTTGCTCATCCCCCTGTGCGAATGACCCCAAGAATGCTGAGAGTTGGCAAAAGGACAAGCATCCTCCCTACCCAATTCCCCAAGAATCCCAAAGTTCTCAATAGTTGCAAAACATCAAAAATTTGCAAAAGTCAAAACTCCAAAATTTGATATCCCAAAGTGCACACATCAAAAGGCACAAACAATAGTGATTCTCGTCACTCCATATCCAAATCCCTTGCTCAAAAGAAAAACAAATAAAACAAAAATAAATAGTGATTTTTATCACTACAAAGGAGCAAGTATCCCAATACAATTAAAGAAAAGAAGGGAGTTGAACTTGAATCCCTGGAACTCTCAGCATTTCGACAGGTCATGAGGCAAGCCTCAGTACCGGTTTGGTTGATAGCCTATCGGTCATTGGTGGTAAACCTCCCGCATGACGATACATCTGTCACATTAACTTGTGTGCAGATCAATGTTTGCATGTGGATGAGCTAGCTTATGGTATCCTAGATAGCACTGCAGATTAATCCGACTAAATACAATAAAGGAGTTAGTGGAGCTAATTAGGTGATCCTCAGTACAGGTTTGGTTGACAGCCTATCTGGCACTGGCGGTATCCTGACAAATACCACATAAATGAACTCAATTGCACACACAGGGATGTGAAATAGCTTGGTCAAAAACAAGTCCGATTCATACCTTGTTCAAAAGTCTTGTAAGATAAAGTACAAGTCATGGCTAGTGAGTTAAAACCGTCTGAGTCTCAGAAAACCTTACCTACATTTCTAAACCAACTGCGCTACTTTTCATCCTTACAATACCATCAAAAAAAAAAACCACATGTATACATACAAAGTCATTTACCACAACAATCGCCTAAAAACAAAATAACAAAGTCCTAAACAGTCTATGGTGCCCTAACCAACCAACACAAATTCATTTCATCCATTACATTTTGCATATCACATATAAATAAAAAACATTTGCATTCATCATAACATATGCATCCATCAAAATAAATTAACATGCATACATCCATATTCATCAACCATTATGCATAAGATCAAATCATCACATGTGCATAAACAAAATAAAGTCGGTATATATATATATATATATATATATATATATATATATATATATCATCAAAAAAATGCCCGTAGGCTACAAAACTGGTCCTCTGACCCCACAATCATACAACAAAACCACCCAGCCTAAGGCGTCGGCCACCATGATCACGCAGGATCGGTGCGACGGGAACTACCCCCCGTGGTGTGGGTCCTATGGGACCCCTCAGGGTGGCTACTGCTAGCCCCCACATCACGCCTGCTACCGCCTCCCTCATCCAATCACCTGCGATGAGATGATGCTGACTACTCAGTACCACTGTCCCTCATCCGATGCAAAGATCCACCTCCCGAGGGCTCAGGTACCCGCCCCCAAGGTGGATGATCTCCCCCTCCAAATCCATCTGGTGACGACACCACTTTGCCTCCCATCGACGGTACATCGTGACTACATCGTCGCGCTGCACCAGCTGCGTCCGTAGGAGATCTCTCTCCTAGGCAGTGTCGGTTCCCCCCTCCTACTGGCGGTGCGCAACCCATGCGCTCTCCCGCTCTACTAGCTGAGCCCACAGGAGATCCCTCTCCCGCAGCGCATCCCCCAGCTCCTCATCTCGCCTCCGTAGCAGCTCCACCAACCGTGCATTCTCAGCACGTAACCCGGACTCCGTGTCCTCCGCATCCGCCTGAGGCATAGGACTCTCTGGAATAGCAACACTGCTCTGGCTCCCACTACTCCGCAATGTCCTGCATCTTCGGCTGATCCGGAGCCCCCAAATCCGCATCCTCACCCTCCACCTCCACCATGTCCGCATCCTCCAAAGGAGCTCCCCAATCATCCCCTGGTGCCTCAGCACCCTCCCCACCCATCGCTGCCACCTCCGTGCCTCCTAGTGGCCCCTCTCCCTGCCATCGTCGTAGTACCCACCACTGGTCATACTCTGTGGTAGTCCCGACGTCATCCACGTCCGGGACGTCGATCACCGCATCCGAATCCTCGCCCAGTGGCATGATGACCGGTCGGTCTAGAGTCCTCTCATCCCCCCAGTGCCGATAGACCACGGGCTCACCAGGCAACCCCTGGCGCACCCCAAACTGTCGTGTCACCCGGATGTATGAGAAGAACTCATGCTCGGTCCCGTGCCGCCCAATCAGCCATCGCTCTCTGCATACCCGTCGGAGCCACTCTCCAGCCTTCGGCCAGGCTGGACAGTCCCGATAAGGGCGCCAGACCACCTCCCCTAGAGTGAGCCGAGAGAAGGTATCGGCATAATGCCCTACGACACCTACCCACCGTCGACTCTATCCCTGCTCCCCGGACCATCGCCACAGAACTGCATAACCTATCTCCCTATCCTCCATCTCCGCCCGAGTCATCCATGGTAACCCGGCTGGCCTCTCCACTGCTATGTGCTGCCAAGCCCAACTCTACAATAGATAGCTACAGCTAATCCCCTTCCATGCTGGCAGCGGACCTCGTACAGCTCTCCATAGAGCTGTGCCAACAACGTCTGTCCCCATCTCATGATTAGCGGTGCCTCTGTCGGGCACTCTACCAACTGCCAAACCAAATCCAATAGGTTCCATGGGAACCTTGCACCTGACGAGTCAGGTAACAACATGTTAGACATGAGGCCCATAAGGAATGCGTGCCTCACTCCCAACACCCCCCTCTCTAGCCACCATCGGACCAAAATCCTGCCAATCTGGCAGTCGCCCTCTGCCCTCTCCAGTGGATCCTCCACACCCAGCTCCTCCCCATGCCCGAAGCATCGCATCAGTACAGCTATCCGCTGGTCACGCGACGATGTCCTGATCGGCAGTCCATCTATCGAAATCGAAGAAGCCGATAGATATCCTCCAAGGTCATGGTCATCTCCCCTATTGGGAGATGGAAGGTGTTGGTCCACGGATCCCAAAGATTGATCAGGGCCATCAAATAGGCCTGATCCATGACCACAGGCTCCAGTCGAGCCACTTGCTTGAGCCCAAGGGCATCAAGCCACTCCCAGTCAGCTACAGTCGGCGCCCCCGCGCTTCAATAAAAGCAGTGGGTACATGGTACCGGCTCCTAACAACCTGCAAAAGAAAACAATTCAAAAACATTAAAATCATGGAAAAGAACTGTACAACAATAACATGAATATACAACATTGCCTACCAATGTACAACAAAAAAAACAAACATAAAAATTCAAACAAAAATTAATTTTTCAGTTCTAGGGTTTCTAATCCTAACTGATTAATTTAAAAACAAAACAAACATTCAAAATTCAAACAAAAATTAATTTTTAGTTCTAGGGTTTCTAATCCTAACTGATAAATTCCAAAAATAAAACAAAACAAAATTCAAAAATTAATTTTTCAGTCCTAGGGTTTCTAATCCTACCTGATTAATTAACAAAACAAAAATTCAAAAAAAAAACAAAAATTAAGTCTTAGGATTTTACGTTCCGTTTATCCTAGGGTTTAGTTATAAGCAAAATAACAATTCTTTACCTAGGTTTTTCACTACGTTTAGTTGTACACTAAGTCTTAGTTGTCTTCAGCTCAGTTTCAGGGTTTAAGTTTTAAAATTTTGAAAAACATCATCACAAAGAAAATTAAACAAAACACTTGCAGTTTTAAACAAAAGTAATAACTCTAGGGAGCACTTACTGGTCTCGCTTCGGCTCCGCCGCTCGATCCGGTTTGTGCACTCATGATGACAGGGAAAATTCGGCAGTGCTTCGCTTCGCAGAATTAACCTCCTCCTCCCCAGAGCTCCAAATCGCAAGAAAATTCAGATGCAAATGAGCCCAAACCCTAGTTTTGGCCTTTAAATAGGCCTTTTGAGCTTAAATTCGTCTTCCCCTAGGATGAGCGCTCTGGTTAGCGCTCGTCCCACCCTGGGACGAATTCTAAGCTGGTATTCGTCCCACCCTGGGACGAATTCAGGCCAAAAATTTCAAAAAACATCAAAAATTGAACAAAAATGCACTAAAACAGATAATAAACTTGCCCGATGAGAGTGTTGTTGCACTTGACATCCCGGGCATGCAAAACAGATGTTGGGGTCACAAATTGTCACTATCCTACTCCCTAAGAAGGCTATCTTAGCCGGACCGCTCCACGGGAAGACGGATTTTTGCCAATTTTAGCTCCAAAAAGCGTCGCAAAAAGGGTTACCACCCACCAAAAATAGGTCTAAATGTCGAAAAACTGCACATGCTTAACGCTAAACCATCTAAAGGCACCTTGGCACAAGTCATCTTGGGTCAAGCGACTCGTCGCTTTTCTCACGAAGGTCATTCCCTCATCGATTCGTCGCTTGAGGGGGTAGTCACACTTAGTCACCAATCAACAAACACACACCCAATTAAGGAAAATGGCATGCATTCAAAGAATCATTGACAAAGACAATTACGCTCCTCGCTTGGGGCAGTAAACAAGCAATAATCACAATCTGATCAAATCACTTGGCATTTCGTGAATCATGAACTCAAGGTTCTCACGAGACAAAAGGTTGCGCCCTTTGCCTATTCATGACTGATCAATGCCCAAGGTCAAGTAACACCTCACCGAAAAAGGTTAACACTTGAATTGAGTGCCTTCGCTCGTCAGAAGCAAGGATTCAAGAATGCATGCCCTTTCCATACTTGGGGCATCAAAATTTGGTTAGGTTACCAAGAAACCCTAATCATTAGTGCTTTGGTTATCTATTTTTGCTCGGCGCTATGCCATGCACAACGCATCCCAAAAAGGGGCATCTGTAGACACCAAAACAACACCAATCCGATTATGTGACTGCAAACACTGATCGCTTTGACACACATAGCCCCCAGGGCAGCCCTCAAAGGTTAAACAGTGGTCCTAACCACTTTTGCAGCAATTTTGGAAGGTCAAAAGGCAATTTGGCACATTCAGGAACCTTGCTCCAAATCCGTCCCACCCTGGGACGAATTCAAAATGGGATCCGCCCCACCCAGGGACGAATTATGAATTCGCTCTGGGGTAGGACGAATTCCAGGTTTAACGGGCAAAAAGAGAAATTGCGCCAAATGGCAGCCGAGGACAGTCCATTAATGCCTCCTGCCTTGCATGCGCGTGTAGGTGGGCAGATTGGACGTTAGAGGACTGTCACAAGGGCAGTCATGGAAGCCCAAGTCATGGAGGACTTTCCTCCCTCATGGGAAGGCATGACTGCCACATGGCGCTCATGCATGCCCCTCCAAAGAGACCCCCTGGGTCTATAAAATGGTGAACTTTCTCACCCAAAAGAGGACAGGTTGGAAGCATTTTCAAGCAACGAAGTGCTGCCAAATTGATACCACGCTTTTACCTTTTTGATTCACCTCTTCCACATCCTTGATCTCTTTCGCAAGAGAGGTCATTGGGTGGTTATTGGAAGTGTGAATCTGGATCCAAAACCCGACACTTGACCACATTGATCTACCAATTCGTCGACAACCCATTACAAGAGATTTTGGGCCCATCCCAAGTGGATTGGTGTCGAAATCAGGTTCCAACGGTGGGCGGCCCGCCCGGGCGCCCCGCACTCCTGCGAGCCTAATCTTCTTTTTTAAGAACGATTGGGAATTCATGGCAGATTGTTCTTTTGTCATTTGTTTATTTTGCATTCCATTTTATGTTGTTTAAATAGTTTGTAATTTTGATTTCATAATGCTTTGATCAAATCTTATCATGTTTTGTCGCTTTTGTTGTCCTCACTAACTTGCAGGTAGCAACGTCAAATTCCCATTGATGGAGGTCAAATTGGGGAAATCTGACCATCTGGGTCTTCCCAAAATGCCCCCAATTAGCTAACCCCTAAGTTTGCAGGTAGTTTGGAGCTCCCGAGACGCGACATTTGGGCAGCATCACTTCGGCGTTTTGTCGTAGGAGAATTCGTCCTACCCCGGGACGAATTACAGTCGAATTCGTCCCGCCCAGGAGCGAATTCGAATCGACGGCAAATTGTTCGAATGTTTTGATGGCAGTGGCCCTCTGGTAATGTTCCCTGGTTACTGTCAAATTTGCAAGTTGTTTAGAATCGGTTTATTTATCGTTGTAATCAATCTTTTGCATGCATCTTCCATTGTTTTTAGAGAACAAACATTTCATCTTTGCAACAGGTGCTACTAACGATTTTGTTGTTTCTTTGAATGCAGGAGGAGCAACAAAGATCAAGGATTCATTCACACCAGCGGCGGCAACACTTTGGCCCGCCCATTTTGCATGTGGGCACGCGGAAGAGAGATGACTTTCCATTGATGTGACCAAGAGACAAGTTTGATGCTCCTTTCCCCTAAAAAGGGAGGAAGCTAATTGTAACCGAATTTGAAATACATCAATAAAAGAAGAGGGTTGTTTCGTTCCATTTGGGTTCCAATTTGTCTATGCTTTCTCCATTTTACGCATTTCTAATTTGTAGCATCAAGTTTAGTTTCGTTCTTGCATCGTGTTTGGAGTTTTCCCTTTTTGTTTTCCGGAATCTCGTGCTTTCATTTATTATTCTTGTAAATTTATGAGAATAATATATAAAAATATTATTTCTCTACGCTCTTCATATGTGTTGTCACCCATACATGCAAGAGGATGTTATCTTGAAACTTCTTATACGACTTTAAGATACATGTCATGTTAGAATTGTTTAAAGTGACACATGTATGCAAATATAGGTTATGCACCACAAGAGATTCCCTTGTGTACAAAAGTTAAAGGATATTTATGAGAATAATATAAAAAAGGTTTCTTTCTCTACACTCTCCATATGCGTTATCACGCATACATGCAAGAGGGTGTTATCTTGAAACTTCTTATACGACTTGAAGATATGTGTCACGTTAGAATAGTTTAAAGCGGCGTACTTACGTAGATATAGGTTATGCATCACTCAAGATTCCCTTGTACCTAAAATTTTAGGATACTTAGACATACAGTATTGGGAAGGTAAAAAGTTGTCAAGTAAAGCTTATAACTCATTCATTCCAAATGCCCATGTATAAATTTTGATCTAAAGCAATATATTTATACTGTATTTAATCAACGAAACTCCTACCAAAGTTTTAAGGAATTCATTCCTAAAGAAGCTTGCAAAGGGAAGGGGATAAACTTAAAGCACATGTCTATCTTTGGTTCACCTACATTTGATCATGCCATTGAAGTTAAAAAGAACAAATACATAACATGAACATGTTCATCGTAGATTTGTTGGTTATGTAAAAAATGTTATAAATTAGAAGATATGTTTATAATAATGAGCATGCGGTGCTTAATTATTCCAAAGTAAGCATTGTTGCTTTTAAAATTAATGATGATAATTTTGAATATATAGATGATGAAATCAATAACGTAGTCAAATCTAAAGATAGAATATTAGTGTAGAAGATCATTCTACTTATAATGTGCAATCAAATAAAATTTCTAGTTCACACTTATATATATATATACATTTAATTTGTTAAGAATGCTTGTTTAAAACAAATTTTGATACTTAAAATGAATTAATAAAATATACAACTAGATTAGTTGTAACATTCTTTTATTTAATGGAAGGTGTAGGTTATGAGAAAACTTTTGCTCTTGTTGCAATATGCACACAAATAGACTAGTCGTAACTTTAGCTATAAAAACAAATTTAACAAGTGTATCAAATGGATGTAAAAAATGCATCAAGTGGCATTAGCTCAACCTGTTAGATTTCTAAACATTTCAAGGAGGAGATCCAAGTTCAAATCTTGGTAAACAATACATGTATAATATCCATAGTACCACTCTATGGTGATGATGTTATACGATTGGGGCCAATTTTAAGCCCATATAACCCATTAAAAAACAAATGGATGTCAAAAATACAATTCTAAATGGACATTTGGATGAATAAATTTACATGTTCTAACCTCATAACCTTATTAACAGAGGTAAAGAGCATTCAATTTTGAGAATAAAAAAATCAATTTACGACATGAAACAACATGCTAGAGAATTGCATTTCAAATTTGATGAATTTATATTTATCAAGTATTTACTTGAAGTAAGAGTGATACTAATCATCATAATAATAGTTGAAACAGAGACATATTGCTGCCATTGTATTCTATGCTAATGATTAAATATTACCTCTACTTATGCTTCTTTAATTCATGATACGAGATCCATATTAAGCTAAGCAATTAAAGTGACTTATATAGACACGTTACATTATTTTTTAGGAATGCAAGTTAAGCAAAAATTAGACCTAACTTTGTGTTCTCTAACAGACATATGCTTAAGATCTGATAGTTCAATTACATAGGAAAGAATTTGAAATCGAAACCTAATCCTTTTGAACTTGGGATTAGATTATTGAGTGGTATGAATTCCTATTATATTGTTCTCACATTTACAATCATCTTATTAGTTAAATTATTTTACAGATACTAAACCTACTATTGCATTTAATATAGGATTAATGTGTAAAATTATGCCAAATCCTTATGAAACATATTTGGAATCTAGAAAATAAATTACTAGATATGTAAAAAGAGCATTACACTGTAGACACACATATTGTCATTCATGTAACATTGTTTTAAGTGTTTTTACAAATACTGATTGGGCAAGAGGTACTGATAATCATAAATCCACTATCAATTACTCTAATATACTAAAATAGAATTTTTCTTCCTTCGAAGCTTAAGACAAATATCACACTAGATCTAAAAATGGAGAAATTTGCTTAAGAATACATATTGAATATATTGGACTTCACCAAAATCCTTCATGAAACTTCTTTTTTATAACCTAAGTGTAAAGTGTTGGCAAAATATCCTAGTTTTTTTATGATATAATCAAACAAATTAATCTATATCATCATTTTATGAGATAATTATTTGGCTCAAAGATAGTTTATCTCTTGCACTGTGCTATAAATGATTGAATGTTTAATATCTTGACTAAGCCACCATATAAGCATAAATTTCTTTAGTGTTGTAGTAAATTATGACTAACAGACGTTGACATGAAGAGGAAGCAATACTAAGGTCAATATTCTTAAGATAAAATAAATATTAGGGGTGCGTGAGTAGTATAAATCTCACTTTATTTTAAGGCTCAATCTAGGTCTTAGGAAAATATTTATTATTCTTGTAATTTTATGAGAATAATATATAAAAATATTCTTTCCCTGCACTCTTCATATGTGTTGTCACTCATACATGAAAGAGGAAATTATATTAAAACTTATTATACGACTTTAAGATACGCGTCATGTTAGAATTGTTTAAAGTGACACATGTATGCAGATATAGGTTATTTACCACTAGATATTCCCTTGTGTATAAATGTTATAAGATACATTATTATTCAAATTATTTTATGAGAATAATATAAAAAATGTTTCTTTCTCTACACTCTCCATATGCGTTATCACGCATACATGCAAGAGGGTGTTATCTTGAAATTTCTTATACGACTTTAAGATATGTGTCATTTTAGAATAATTTAAAGTGATGTATGTATGCAAATATAGGTCATGCATCACTCAAGATGCCCTTGTGCGTAAAATTTTAGGATACTTAGGCATACACTATTGGGAAGGTAAAAAGTTGTCAGGTAAAGCTTATAACTCATTCATTCCAAATGCCCATGTATAAATAGGTGTAGGATGTAATAGATATCTAAGGTATGAAAGAGTAATTAAGTTGTAACATATTTATTTTTTTAGGTTGAATCTAGGACTTAGGCAAATATTTATTATTCTTGTAATTTTATGAGAATAATATATAACAATATTCTTTCTCTACACTCTTCATATGTGTCTTCACTCATACATGCAAGAAGATGTTATCTTGAAATTTCTTCTACGACTTTAAGATACGTGCCATGTTAGAATTGTAAAGTGACACATATATATATGCAAATATAGGTTATGTACTACAAGAGATTCCCTTGTGTATAAAATTTATAGGATACATTATTATTCTAATTATTTTATGAGAATAATAAAAAAAAAAGGTTTATTTCTCTACACTCTCCATGTGCATTGTCACGCATACATGCAAGAGGGTGTTATCTTGAAACTTCTTATACGAATTTAAGATATGTGTCATGTTAGAATAGTTTAAAGTGACGTATGGGTTATGGATAACTCAAGATTCCCTTGTGCATAAAATTTAAGGATACTTAGGCATACACTATTGGGAAGGTAAAAAGCCGTGATGTAAAGCTTATAACTCATTCATTCCAAATGCCCATGTATAAATAGGTGTAGGATGTAAGAGATAGACTAAGGTATAAAAGAGTAATTAAGTTGTAACAGATTTATTTTTTGAACTCTAATGAATTTTCATATCGCTTTGTTGCAACCCTGCGTAACAAGGATTTTAGAATTTTATCCTCCTAGTTATTCAAGGGGTTTTTCTCCTTAAAAAAAATCTTGCCTCGTCTTTGTATGGTTGTTTCTTACAAGTGTATTATTAAATCGTTTGACTTAAATATAGGGCTAATCTACATATTGAAAGTCATGTGTTCAAACTCGTGTGGTAGTGAAAATAAAACTTTCAAAATGTAGATTAGCTTCAAGCACCTCTTTTAAAAAATAATCCATACATACAATACCGGATTTGATCCTAAAAGTATCAAATTATTAAAAATATATATAATTTCTTTAAAAAACAATTTATAAAACTTTTAAATTTATATAATTTTGTTATCTATCTAAATCATTAATCATTTAATTCTAAACTTTAAATTATTCTACAATTTTCGACCCCTTCAACTATGGGCGATAATCAAATCAAATAGTCCTTCAATTTTTTCTTTAATAAGAATAAATGAAATTCGTTTCAAACGTCCTCAACTATGTGCCTATGTATTCTCGTGCCAATTCGTTGTAAACGTGTATCCTAATTTTCTCAAAGGGTCTTTTCTTTTTGCCTTTAGGTGCCGCGCAATATTTCTGTAGCTCCGTTGAATTCCATTTTGGGAATATGTATTTATGTAGCCCTCTTCGTCTATTATGTACTCCGAACACTTCCACCGATGTAGGAATCGTCGGTAATTAAATTGTGTACTCCGAAGACTTCCGTCGAGGTACGAATCGTCGGTAATTAAATTGTGCTTGAAGGGTTTAAGTTACAGGTGTGCCAACCCAATATCTTTACGGTAATAATCCATGGCTACTTTCCAACCTAACTACACATGAGAATTGCAAAACTAATTGTAGCGACCAAAGTATTTAGCAACTTACGTGTAATGCGGTTACACAGATTAAGATAATTGTACAAGGAAATCTTTATTAGCAAACCAATCGGCGATAGCATAGCTATGATGCTCGTTCCAAAACAATTTAATGAATAATCCCTATTTAATAAACGAGTTATTGACTAAATGTATCAATAACCATAAGAAATCTTGTTGATGAGCCATTTTTATTTTTTTTGCAGTGAGTAGCGATCTAGGCACCCAAGTTCTTCCGGATCCCTTCGACCATGCTTTGGTCTATTTGAAAGGCCTTCTCCAACACCATGTCAGGGATGGGAGGATTCGACGCAAATAGAACATTTGGAAGAAGAGAAGCGCCGGGATTCTGGCTGTTGAGCCCTGAAAGCGCACTTGCAGGCGTATTTCCCACGTTCTGTAGAAAATGCACAAGTCCTCTGGGAAACACAAACACATCTCCTGGATATAGCGTTTGCGAGAAGAGCGTGTTGTTGGTATCCACGAAACCAACCACAATTGTCCCATACATAACAAATACCAACTCGGAAGCTCTGGGATGGTTATGAGGAGGAACCACTCCTCCCGTTGCGAAGTCAGTGCGAGCCAGGATGAGACCTTGCGTATTCACCCCCGGTAAAGACTGGGTAGAAATTGCTGTCACGCTGAAACCCATCTTGTTATTTGTATTTCCGGCAGCAGCGAGAAGAGAGGTCTTGAAATGTTGAGCACTGGCTTGGTTGGGATCAATGCAGGGCACGCCGTTGATGAAAATCTTGGAGGAGTTGTCCGCGACGCACAAGTCCTGAAGGGGGTCAGAATCCGCGGCGCTGGCGCAGTAGGCAGCGGCCATTATCACAACAATGGTGCCGAATGTCATGATATTAAGAGAAGGAGATGCCATGGTTAGGCTCGATATGCTTCTAGCGTTGAGCAGAGTTTTGTGGTTGTGAGTTTTGAGTGCAGATGAGATGAGAGGAGCTTTATTTATAAGCTTCGCACTGGGCGACGTAGTCCACCGTTAGGAATCTTTCAGAGAATTGAAATCGTCAAATGTGTGTTTTTCTACTCAACGTCCTCCCGAGCGTTTGTAGTCACGCGTGATTGGTCAGGTGCAGGCTTTGTTGACAACGAAAGCAGAGATTGCACTTTGCGGTTTCTAAACCAAACCGCACTCCGCCAAGGATAAGGTGGACGTTGCCGGCCTATGTTTCCTTGCATAACGCTGAAAACGTAAGCGTGATTATACATACTTCTTAACACCAACCAAACCCATTTATTCTTTACCGTTATAATATCCCGTTCTCGACGTGAACAAGTCAGAGATCAACAGGGTTAAGCTCCTCCTTGAAACAAAAATAAAAATCTCACCTTATTTTATTTCGAGCCTTTAGAGACGCTTGCTTTTATGTTTTGTTTTCTTAAAGACTTTTTCATATGCTTCTAGTATTAGGTTAAGGAATTATTTATTCCTTGCAGGCAAATGCTCATGCATGACGGTCTAGCAATCACGGTCCATTCCAGGAAGCTACCTATTTGCCAAGAAGCACTCTTTAGGTTTAGAACTCGTGCTTGGCATATTGTCCAAACGATTTGCCAATTCCTAGATTCAAAGCGACTTGGCTTTTGGACGAGGTCAAGCTTATTTTCTTAACAAAGTCCAATTTTCGCGGTTTTAACCAGAACACTTCCGTCTTGCGTTTTGTTTGGTCATTAAAGGAGGAAACCCACACGGCACTAGTGGTTATTATTAGCGAGATTTGACGTTGTAAGTTGAATTAGTAAAAAGCATATCTTGATAGGATTGTGGCTATATATTCTTGGCCGTAAAAAGGAAAATATAATTATTACTCTTTATTGGACGTTTAAAGTTGTAAACAATCTTTTAAATAGGAATTTTGTAGATACTTTAGTTTTTATTTATCATTAGGTTGCATATTAGCGTTTTTTAAAATGATGGAAGGTGTAGGATTGCAAGATAATTTTTTTCATTGATATGTATAAGATAGGAAGATAAATCTACTGTTTAAATATTTTGAGTAGTTATTTTAATATAATTTTGTTATTCAAATATTTTAAAGTTTAACATCTTACATGAGATCCGTATAATATTAGTAGAGAGGTTTATTTGATGTAAATTCAAGATAGATACCGTTTAAGTTTTTTTGGGGAAATTATTTGAAGACATTTAAATAAAAAAGTTTTGATGTTAATGTTCTAACTCCTTCATTATAATTTTTTGTGTGAACGCATATAAGTGTAGGCATCCAATTGTGAACACATCATCAATGTCTAAAATTTCCAACATCTTCGTCAATCAACCATTCGACCATCTCCAACACCAAATTGAGACCATTTATTGTTCCAAAGCAAAAGTGTCATGGCATGAGCGAAAGCGGTGGAAATACTTTTGCCTTCATGGTAGTGCTTTTATAAAATTTAGCATTTTGACCATTTCTTGTCCAATTTGACTAGAAATTGTCATCTTTGCAAAAGGATTGGAGCATTATCACCGCCAAAACCATTAACCATTTATAAAAATCATAAAAATTGAATATAAGCATCGATACGTTACATATTTATGGGAAAGCGATACCAAATTATAGGTTTTATGGTACTATCACTCTCTACTTTAATCATAGTGATAGAACGAGATGTTATTATTTATCGTCGAAAGCATCATTAATGCTATTGCTCACCTAGTGACACTTTTGCCACTGACTACATAGTATCTCTTTCTATCATTTATAAAATTTCAATCGCACCTCTAAAAAAGAGTTGGATGTTGGTCAAGGGAGCCACATAATCTTCTCCATTTTAGGTACACCCATTTGCTTCCACTACATCACTTTTCTATTGATTTTATAGTTGAATGAAATAACAACGACCTAGAAGTGACACAATGCATGGCTTTCTATAGAAATATCCTTATCTGTTTACCCTTTGATATTTTAAAAATTCCTTTATAACTTGCAGATTGTATGGCATACAACGTTGATCTTATAAGAGATGTTAGAGTGATTGATGGTGGTTTTAAAGACGTGTTGTTTATTTCTAAGATCAAAATGAGTTTACTTGATGTTTCTAACTTATGATAAAATTAGAGAGCTTAGTATCATAAAGTTGTTTATTATATTATAAATCTAGAATTAGATTTTAGGATTACTATTACGGATAAGTTAGATAAATATAATATTTCTAAGTGTTATGAAACCATATGCCTCTAATGTTTGTTATTACAGCCTTCTATGCTTGATGACGATGAACTATGGCATGAAATATTAGGTCCCATTAATTTTTAGAAGTATTTCCCTTATGAATGATGTTAAAATAACTGATGGAATTTCTCAAATAACCATGTCTAATGGTACTTGCGTGGATTACATAATTGAGGAGATTCATAAAGAACCATATTCCAATGTAAAAATCAGCTGCAAGTAAAATAACCTACATTTAATACATAATGCATGGTGATTTGTTAGAAGTTGTAAAAATATTATCTCTTAACAATTATAAACATACACTTAGTCTTGTTGATAATAAATTTAGGAGAACATGAGTTTACATTTTGAAATCTAGAGGTGAAATACTTGATTTCTTTATCAAATTTCATGTCTTTACTGAAAATAATCTAATTATAAGTTAAAAAATATTATGATTAATAATGTTATTGAGTATTGTAATAGTGGATTTCTTGATCATATAAAATACCATGGAATTGAGGATGAAAAACTAATGCTATAATCACAAAAGAAACATAGTGTTGTTGAAGGGAAACATCAAACCAACGCTAAAATGGCTAAATACTTACTTCATGTCATGAACATGTATTATAAATTTTGAGCTAAAGCAATATATTTTAGAGCGTATTTAATCAACCAAACTCCCACCAAAGTTGTAAGGAGTCCATTCCTAAAGAATCTTACAAATGGAAGAGAACAAACTTAAAGCACATTTCTATCTTTGGTTCACCTACATTTATTCATACCCATAAAGTAGAAAATAAGAGATGTGGAGTTTATAATCCTGCATGTTCCTCATATATTTGTTGGATGTGTTGAACGATTTAAAACATATAGAGTTTATAATCCTATAATAAACAAGGCTGTAAATTACAAGAGATATTTATATCAATGAGCACGAAGTGCGTAGGATGCATTATTGCTTTTAAACATAATGACGATAATGTTGAACATATAGATGATGAAATTGATAGTGCATATAAATATAAAGATAGAATGTTAGTGTAGAAGATCATTCTACTTCTACTTCTAAGTTACAATCAAATAAAAATCTTAAGCGATTCGAAAATCTCATCCAAGAAAGTGATGAGTGTTTGAGTACGCATGCTCCAAGTCAAACTAGAAGAAAAAGTTAGTATAATTAGTCATTGATATCCAAATCAATAAAAATTAATGATATCTAACCACATTCTCTAGAATGACATAATATTTATGGGAAAATATCATGCTTTCATAATATAATTATTTGATGGGTAATCAAAATTAGGATCTAGTTCTCACTTAAAGATATACATTCAATTTGTTAAGAATTCTTGTTTTAAAATAAATTGATTCTTAAAATGAATTAATTAAATACAAAACTAGGTTAGTTGTAACATTCTTTTATTTAATTGAAGGTGTAAGTTATAAGGAAACTTTTGATATTTTTTGTAGATGCACACAACTAAACCAATATTAACTTGAGCTATAAAAATAAATTAAAAAGTGTCCAATGGATTTCAAAAATGTATTTCTAAATGGATATTTGGATGATTAATTTTACGTGTTCTAACCTGATAATATTATTAACAAAGGCAAAGAGCACTTTTTTTGAAGGATAAAGAAATCAATTTATAGCATGGAACAACATGCTAGAGAATGACATTTCAAATTTGATGATTATTATATTTCCAAAGTATTTTCTTGAAGTAAGAGTGATCCTAACCACCATAATAGTTATAATTAAGCTTAGTTGTAGAAGGCACTTCCAAGGGGTGGCTATATTTTTTTGGCCATACAAAGAAAAAGATAACTATTTTGGTCATTGAAGGTTTAAAGGTGTAGACAATTTTCTAAAAAGAAAATTTATAGACATAAAAGTTTTTATTTATCATTAGGTTACATATTAGACTTTAAAAACTTACAAAAGGTTTAGGATTTTTAGATAACTATTTCCTTCATTCATAATATACTAAGAAGAGCCTATCTTATGCACCTATTTAAATATTTTAGGTAGTTATTTTAATATTTTCATATAATTTTTAGATAGGTGTTATTCAGATATTTTACAGCTTCACATCTTATATAAGATATGTATAATGTTAGTAGAGAGGTTATTGTGATGTAAATAAAAGTTATATACCATTTAATTTTTTTGGGGGGAATAATTTAAAGACATTTAAACACATTTAATTAGAAAATTGTTGATGTCAAGGTTCTAACTTCTTCATTATAAATTTTTGTGTAAATATATATAAATGTAGGCACCCAATTTTTTCAACATCATCAATGTCCAAACTTTGCGACATCTTCAAGACCAAATCTGGATCATACTGTTCCAAAGTAAATGTGTCATGGCATGAGCTAAAGCGTTGGAAATGATTTTGCCTCCATGGTAGTGCTTTTGTAAAAATTAACTTTTTGACAATTTCTCATCCAATGTGAATGGAAATTTTTATCTTTGCAAAAGAGTTGGAGCATTATCATCGCCAACACTATTAACCATTTATAAAAATTATAAAAATTGAATATAGGAATCGATATGTTGAATATTTAAGCTAAAGCACTATCCAATTATAGGTTTTATGGTGCTATTAGTCTCTACATTAGTCATAGTCATAGAATGAGAAAGTGTTGTTTATCAGTGAAATCATTGACAATGTTATTGTTCACCTAGTGGTTCTTTTGTCACTAAGTACATAGTATCTACTTTCATCATTTATAACATTTCAATCTCACCTCTATTCAAGAGTTTGATGTTGGTCAAAAGAACCACACAATCTCCTTCATTTTAGGTACACCCTTTTACTTTCCACTGCATCTTTTTTCTATCCATTTTATACGTGAATAAAAGCACCATCCAAAATAAGTACCATCGATGACACTTATATGGGACTAGTAGCACTTTTTTCGATGTTGCATATGTGAAACTAGAGTGCTTTTGTCTCTATAGGATAAAATAGGGGTTTTATAATCCATGTTATTTCATAAATAAGTTAAAAGAAATTAAGAAGGCTCAAAATATGGAGCAATCTACTCCAAAGGACTCTCAGTCTCAACTTAATATTAAACATAATGAGTAGCACACCAAGTCGGTCTAAAAACTATATTTACTTGCTCTTATAAAAGTTTTATTTCTATTAAAAAGGAATGACGACCTAGAAGTGACACAATGCATGACTTCTTATAGAAATTTCTTCATTTGTTTACTTTTTGATATTTTTAACATTCCTTTATAACTTTCGATTTATATTGTATACAAGGTTGGTGTTATAAGAGACGTTAGAGTGGTCAATGGTGGTTTTAAATATGTGTTGTTTATTCCTAATATCGAGATGAATTTGCATTGTATTTCTAACTTATGATAATATTTAGAGTCGATTATCATAGAGACGTTTGTTATACTATAAATCTAAAGTTAGTTTTTAGTATTATTGTTATGGGTAAGTTAGATGAAGATAAAATTTTCAAGCGTTACAAAACCATATGCCTCTAATGTTTATTATTATTTTCTTTTATGCTTGATGAAGATGATTTGTGGCATAAAATATGAGGTAACACGAATTTTAGGAGTATTTCTCTTTTGAATAATATCAAAATAATTAATTGAATGCCTCAAATGACCATGTCCAATGGTACTTGCACATATTACATAATTGAGAAGATCCATAGAGAACCATATCCCATTGTATAAATTGGCATGCAAGTAACAACTTACACTTAATACATAATACATGGTGGTTTGTTAGGACCTATAAAAATATTACCTCTTAACAGTTAGAGACATGCACTCAGCTTTGTTTATAATAATTCTAGGAGAATATGAATTTACCTTTTGAAAACTAAAGATGAAATACTTGATTTATTTACCAAATTTCATGTTTTTATTCAAAACTAATCTAATTATAGGTTAACAACTCTTATGATTGATAATGGTATTGAGTATTGTAATAGTGAATTTCTTGATCATATAAGCATAAAAAATAATGCTATATAATCACTAGAACAACATACCGCTATTGAATGGAAATATCAAACCGCCACTAAAATGGTCAAATAGTTGCTCCATGCCATGAATATGTATTATAAATTTTGATCTAAAGCAATATATTTATACTGTATTTAATCAACGAAACTCCTACCAAAGTTTTAAGGAATTCATTCCTAAAGAAGCTTGCAAAGGGAAGGGGATAAACTTAAAGCACATGTCTATCTTTGGTTCACCTACATTTGATCATGCCATTGAAGTTAAAAAGAACAAATACATAACATGAACATGTTCATCGTAGATTTGTTGGTTATGTAAAAAATGTTATAAATTAGAAGATATGTTTATAATAATGAGCATGCGGTGCTTAATTATTCCAAAGTAAGCATTGTTGCTTTTAAAATTAATGATGATAATTTTGAATATATAGATGACGAAATCAATAACGTAGTCAAATCTAAAGATAGAATATTAGTGTAGAAGATCATTCTACTTATAATGTGCAATCAAATAAAATTTCTAGTTCACACTTATATATATATATACATTTAATTTGTTAAGAATGCTTGTTTAAAACAAATTTTGATACTTAAAATGAATTAATAAAATATACAACTAGATTAGTTGTAACATTCTTTTATTTAATGGAAGGTGTAGGTTATGAGAAAACTTTTGCTCTTGTTGCAATATGCACACAAATAGACTAGTCGTAACTTTAGCTATAAAAACAAATTTAACAAGTGTATCAAATGGATGTAAAAAATGCATCAAGTGGCATTAGCTCAACCTGTTAGATTTCTAAACATTTCAAGGAGGAGATCCAAGTTCAAATCTTGGTAAACAATACATGTATAATATCCATAGTACCACTCTATGGTGATGATGTTATACGATTGGGGCCAATTTTAAGCCCATATAACCCATTAAAAAACAAATGGATGTCAAAAATACAATTCTAAATGGACATTTGGATGAATAAATTTACATGTTCTAACCTCATAACCTTATTAACAGAGGTAAAGAGCATTCAATTTTGAGAATAAAAAAATCAATTTACGACATGAAACAACATGCTAGAGAATTGCATTTCAAATTTGATGAATTTATATTTATCAAGTATTTACTTGAAGTAAGAGTGATACTGATCGTCATAATAATAGTTGAAACAGAGACATATTGTTGCCATTGTATTCTATGCTAATGATTAAATATTACCTCTACTTATGCTTCTTTAATTCATGATACGAGATCCATATTAAGCTAAGCAATTAAAGTGACTTATATAGACACATTACATTATTTTTTAGGAATGCAAGTTAAGCAAAAATTAGACCTAACTTTGTGTTCTCTAACAGACATATGCTTAAGATCTGATAGTTCAATTACATAGGAAAGAATTTGAAATCGAAACCTAATCCTTTTGAACTTGGGATTAGATTATTGAGTGGTATGAATTCCTATTATATTGTTCTCACATTTACAATCATCTTATTAGTTAAATTATTTTACAGATACTAAACCTACTATTGCATTTAATATAGGATTAATGTGTAAAATTATGCCAAATCCTTATGAAACATATTTGGAATCTAGAAAATAAATTACTAGATATGTAAAAAGAGCATTACACTGTAGACACACATATTGTCATTCATGTAACATTGTTTTAAGTGTTTTTACAAATATTGATTGGGCAAGAGGTACTGATAATCATAAATCCACTATCAATTACTCTAATATACTAAAATAGAAATTTTCTTCCTTCGAAGCTTAAGACAAATATCACACTAGATCTAAAAATGGAGAAATTTGCTTAAGAATACATATTGAATATATTGGACTTCACCAAAATCCTTCATGAAACTTCTTTTTTATAACCTAAGTGTAAAGTGTTGGCAAAATATCCTAGTTTTTTTATGATATAATCAAACAAATTAATCTATATCATCATTTTATGAGATAATTATTTGGCTCAAAGATAGTTTATCTCTTGCACTGTGCTATAAATGATTGAATGTTTAATATCTTGACTAAGCCACCATATAAGCATAAATTTCTTTAGTGTTGTAGTAAATTATGACTAACAGACGTTGACATGAAGAGGAAGCAATACTAAGGTCAATATTCTTAAGATAAAATAAATATTAGGGGTGCGTGAGTAGTATAAATCTCACTTTATTTTAAGGCTCAATCTAGGTCTTAGGAAAATATTTATTATTCTTGTAATTTTATGAGAATAATATATAAAAATATTCTTTCCCTGCACTCTTCATATGTGTTGTCACTCATACATGAAAGAGGAAATTATATTAAAACTTATTATACGACTTTAAGATACGCGTCATGTTAGAATTGTTTAAAGTGACACATGTATGCAGATATAGGTTATTTACCACTAGATATTCCCTTGTGTATAAATGTTATAAGATACATTATTATTCAAATTATTTTATGAGAATAATATAAAAAATGTTTCTTTCTCTACACTCTCCATATGCGTTATCACGCATACATGCAAGAGGGTGTTATCTTGAAATTTCTTATACGACTTTAAGATATGTGTCATTTTAGAATAATTTAAAGTGATGTATGTATGCAAATATAGGTCATGCATCACTCAAGATGCCCTTGTGCGTAAAATTTTAGGATACTTAGGCATACACTATTGGGAAGGTAAAAAGTTGTCAGGTAAAGCTTATAACTCATTCATTCCAAATGCCCATGTATAAATAGGTGTAGGATGTAATAGATATCTAAGGTATGAAAGAGTAATTAAGTTGTAACATATTTATTTTTTTAGGTTGAATCTAGGACTTAGGCAAATATTTATTATTCTTGTAATTTTATGAGAATAATATATAACAATATTCTTTCTCTACACTCTTCATATGTGTCTTCACTCATACATGCAAGAAGATGTTATCTTGAAATTTCTTCTACGACTTTAAGATACGTGCCATGTTAGAATTGTAAAGTGACACATATATATATGCAAATATAGGTTATGTACTACAAGAGATTCCCTTGTGTATAAAATTTATAGGATACATTATTATTCTAATTATTTTATGAGAATAATAAAAAAAAAAGGTTTATTTCTCTACACTCTCCATGTGCATTGTCACGCATACATGCAAGAGGGTGTTATCTTGAAACTTCTTATACGAATTTAAGATATGTGTCATGTTAGAATAGTTTAAAGTGACGTATGGGTTATGGATAACTCAAGATTCCCTTGTGCATAAAATTTAAGGATACTTAGGCATACACTATTGGGAAGGTAAAAAGCCGTGATGTAAAGCTTATAACTCATTCATTCCAAATGCCCATGTATAAATAGGTGTAGGATGTAAGAGATAGACTAAGGTATAAAAGAGTAATTAAGTTGTAACAGATTTATTTTTTGAACTCTAATGAATTTTCATATCGCTTTGTTGCAACCCTGCGTAACAAGGATTTTAGAATTTTATCCTCCTAGTTATTCAAGGGGTTTTTCTCCTTAAAAAAAATCTTGCCTCGTCTTTGTATGGTTGTTTCTTACAAGTGTATTATTAAATCGTTTGACTTAAATATAGGGCTAATCTACATATTGAAAGTCATGTGTTCAAACTCGTGTGGTAGTGAAAATAAAACTTTCAAAATGTAGATTAGCTTCAAGCACCTCTTTTAAAAAATAATCCATACATACAATACCGGATTTGATCCTAAAAGTATCAAATTATTAAAAATATATATAATTTCTTTAAAAAACAATTTATAAAACTTTTAAATTTATATAATTTTGTTATCTATCTAAATCATTAATCATTTAATTCTAAACTTTAAATTATTCTACAATTTTCGACCCCTTCAACTATGGGCGATAATCAAATCAAATAGTCCTTCAATTTTTTCTTTAATAAGAATAAATGAAATTCGTTTCAAACGTCCTCAACTATGTGCCTATGTATTCTCGTGCCAATTCGTTGTAAACGTGTATCCTAATTTTCTCAAAGGGTCTTTTCTTTTTGCCTTTAGGTGCCGCGCAATATTTCTGTAGCTCCGTTGAATTCCATTTTGGGAATATGTATTTATGTAGCCCTCTTCGTCTATTATGTACTCCGAACACTTCCACCGATGTAGGAATCGTCGGTAATTAAATTGTGTACTCCGAAGACTTCCGTCGAGGTACGAATCGTCGGTAATTAAATTGTGCTTGAAGGGTTTAAGTTACAGGTGTGCCAACCCAATATCTTTACGGTAATAATCCATGGCTACTTTCCAACCTAACTACACATGAGAATTGCAAAACTAATTGTAGCGACCAAAGTATTTAGCAACTTACGTGTAATGCGGTTACACAGATTAAGATAATTGTACAAGGAAATCTTTATTAGCAAACCAATCGGCGATAGCATAGCTATGATGCTCGTTCCAAAACAATTTAATGAATAATCCCTATTTAATAAACGAGTTATTGACTAAATGTATCAATAACCATAAGAAATCTTGTTGATGAGCCATTTTTATTTTTTTTGCAGTGAGTAGCGATCTAGGCACCCAAGTTCTTCCGGATCCCTTCGACCATGCTTTGGTCTATTTGAAAGGCCTTCTCCAACACCATGTCAGGGATGGGAGGATTCGACGCAAATAGAACATTTGGAAGAAGAGAAGCGCCGGGATTCTGGCTGTTGAGCCCTGAAAGCGCACTTGCAGGCGTATTTCCCACGTTCTGTAGAAAATGCACAAGTCCTCTGGGAAACACAAACACATCTCCTGGATATAGCGTTTGCGAGAAGAGCGTGTTGTTGGTATCCACGAAACCAACCACAATTGTCCCATACATAACAAATACCAACTCGGAAGCTCTGGGATGGTTATGAGGAGGAACCACTCCTCCCGTTGCGAAGTCAGTGCGAGCCAGGATGAGACCTTGCGTATTCACCCCCGGTAAAGACTGGGTAGAAATTGCTGTCACGCTGAAACCCATCTTGTTATTTGTATTTCCGGCAGCAGCGAGAAGAGAGGTCTTGAAATGTTGAGCACTGGCTTGGTTGGGATCAATGCAGGGCACGCCGTTGATGAAAATCTTGGAGGAGTTGTCCGCGACGCACAAGTCCTGAAGGGGGTCAGAATCCGCGGCGCTGGCGCAGTAGGCAGCGGCCATTATCACAACAATGGTGCCGAATGTCATGATATTAAGAGAAGGAGATGCCATGGTTAGGCTCGATATGCTTCTAGCGTTGAGCAGAGTTTTGTGGTTGTGAGTTTTGAGTGCAGATGAGATGAGAGGAGCTTTATTTATAAGCTTCGCACTGGGCGACGTAGTCCACCGTTAGGAATCTTTCAGAGAATTGAAATCGTCAAATGTGTGTTTTTCTACTCAACGTCCTCCCGAGCGTTTGTAGTCACGCGTGATTGGTCAGGTGCAGGCTTTGTTGACAACGAAAGCAGAGATTGCACTTTGCGGTTTCTAAACCAAACCGCACTCCGCCAAGGATAAGGTGGACGTTGCCGGCCTATGTTTCCTTGCATAACGCTGAAAACGTAAGCGTGATTATACATACTTCTTAACACCAACCAAACCCATTTATTCTTTACCGTTATAATATCCCGTTCTCGACGTGAACAAGTCAGAGATCAACAGGGTTAAGCTCCTCCTTGAAACAAAAATAAAAATCTCACCTTATTTTATTTCGAGCCTTTAGAGACGCTTGCTTTTATGTTTTGTTTTCTTAAAGACTTTTTCATATGCTTCTAGTATTAGGTTAAGGAATTATTTATTCCTTGCAGGCAAATGCTCATGCATGACGGTCTAGCAATCACGGTCCATTCCAGGAAGCTACCTATTTGCCAAGAAGCACTCTTTAGGTTTAGAACTCGTGCTTGGCATATTGTCCAAACGATTTGCCAATTCCTAGATTCAAAGCGACTTGGCTTTTGGACGAGGTCAAGCTTATTTTCTTAACAAAGTCCAATTTTCGCGGTTTTAACCAGAACACTTCCGTCTTGCGTTTTGTTTGGTCATTAAAGGAGGAAACCCACACGGCACTAGTGGTTATTATTAGCGAGATTTGACGTTGTAAGTTGAATTAGTAAAAAGCATATCTTGATAGGATTGTGGCTATATATTCTTGGCCGTAAAAAGGAAAATATAATTATTACTCTTTATTGGACGTTTAAAGTTGTAAACAATCTTTTAAATAGGAATTTTGTAGATACTTTAGTTTTTATTTATCATTAGGTTGCATATTAGCGTTTTTTAAAATGATGGAAGGTGTAGGATTGCAAGATAATTTTTTTCATTGATATGTATAAGATAGGAAGATAAATCTAATGTTTAAATATTTTGAGTAGTTATTTTAATATAATTTTGTTATTCAAATATTTTAAAGTTTAACATCTTACATGAGATCCGTATAATATTAGTAGAGAGGTTTATTTGATGTAAATTCAAGATAGATACCGTTTAAGTTTTTTTGGGGAAATTATTTGAAGACATTTAAATAAAAAAGTTTTGATGTTAATGTTCTAACTCCTTCATTATAATTTTTTGTGTGAACGCATATAAGTGTAGGCATCCAATTGTGAACACATCATCAATGTCTAAAATTTCCAACATCTTCGTCAATCAACCATTCGACCATCTCCAACACCAAATTGAGACCATTTATTGTTCCAAAGCAAAAGTGTCATGGCATGAGCGAAAGCGGTGGAAATACTTTTGCCTTCATGGTAGTGCTTTTATAAAATTTAGCATTTTGACCATTTCTTGTCCAATTTGACTAGAAATTGTCATCTTTGCAAAAGGATTGGAGCATTATCACCGCCAAAACCATTAACCATTTATAAAAATCATAAAAATTGAATATAAGCATCGATACGTTACATATTTATGGGAAAGCGATACCAAATTATAGGTTTTATGGTACTATCACTCTCTACTTTAATCATAGTGATAGAACGAGATGTTATTATTTATCGTCGAAAGCATCATTAATGCTATTGCTCACCTAGTGACACTTTTGCCACTGACTACATAGTATCTCTTTCTATCATTTATAAAATTTCAATCGCACCTCTAAAAAAGAGTTGGATGTTGGTCAAGGGAGCCACATAATCTTCTCCATTTTAGGTACACCCATTTGCTTCCACTACATCACTTTTCTATTGATTTTATAGTTGAATGAAATAACAACGACCTAGAAGTGACACAATGCATGGCTTTCTATAGAAATATCCTTATCTGTTTACCCTTTGATATTTTAAAAATTCCTTTATAACTTGCAGATTGTATGGCATACAACGTTGATCTTATAAGAGATGTTAGAGTGATTGATGGTGGTTTTAAAGACGTGTTGTTTATTTCTAAGATCAAAATGAGTTTACTTGATGTTTCTAACTTATGATAAAATTAGAGAGCTTAGTATCATAAAGTTGTTTATTATATTATAAATCTAGAATTAGATTTTAGGATTACTATTACGGATAAGTTAGATAAATATAATATTTCTAAGTGTTATGAAACCATATGCCTCTAATGTTTGTTATTACAGCCTTCTATGCTTGATGACGATGAACTATGGCATGAAATATTAGGTCCCATTAATTTTTAGAAGTATTTCCCTTATGAATGATGTTAAAATAACTGATGGAATTTCTCAAATAACCATGTCTAATGGTACTTGCGTGGATTACATAATTGAGGAGATTCATAAAGAACCATATTCCAATGTAAAAATCAGCTGCAAGTAAAATAACCTACATTTAATACATAATGCATGGTGATTTGTTAGAAGTTGTAAAAATATTATCTCTTAACAATTATAAACATACACTTAGTCTTGTTGATAATAAATTTAGGAGAACATGAGTTTACATTTTGAAATCTAGAGGTGAAATACTTGATTTCTTTATCAAATTTCATGTCTTTACTGAAAATAATCTAATTATAAGTTAAAAAATATTATGATTAATAATGTTATTGAGTATTGTAATAGTGGATTTCTTGATCATATAAAATACCATGGAATTGAGGATGAAAAACTAATGCTATAATCACAAAAGAAACATAGTGTTGTTGAAGGGAAACATCAAACCAACGCTAAAATGGCTAAATACTTACTTCATGTCATGAACATGTATTATAAATTTTGAGCTAAAGCAATATATTTTAGAGCGTATTTAATCAACCAA
The DNA here is from genome assembly GCA_028583015.1 of Wollemia nobilis. NCBI lineage: Eukaryota > Viridiplantae > Streptophyta > Pinopsida > Araucariales > Araucariaceae > Wollemia > Wollemia nobilis. Next base: position 8,961,353 of record JAQPPZ010016917.1, on the reverse strand, counting down.
ACTCCCACCAAAGTTGTAAGGAGTCCATTCCTAAAGAATCTTACAAATGGAAGAGAACAAACTTAAAGCACATTTCTATCTTTGGTTCACCTACATTTATTCATACCCATAAAGTAGAAAATAAGAGATGTGGAGTTTATAATCCTGCATGTTCCTCATATATTTGTTGGATGTGTTGAACGATTTAAAACATATAGAGTTTATAATCCTATAATAAACAAGGCTGTAAATTACAAGAGATATTTATATCAATGAGCACGAAGTGCGTAGGATGCATTATTGCTTTTAAACATAATGACGATAATGTTGAACATATAGATGATGAAATTGATAGTGCATATAAATATAAAGATAGAATGTTAGTGTAGAAGATCATTCTACTTCTACTTCTAAGTTACAATCAAATAAAAATCTTAAGCGATTCGAAAATCTCATCCAAGAAAGTGATGAGTGTTTGAGTACGCATGCTCCAAGTCAAACTAGAAGAAAAAGTTAGTATAATTAGTCATTGATATCCAAATCAATAAAAATTAATGATATCTAACCACATTCTCTAGAATGACATAATATTTATGGGAAAATATCATGCTTTCATAATATAATTATTTGATGGGTAATCAAAATTAGGATCTAGTTCTCACTTAAAGATATACATTCAATTTGTTAAGAATTCTTGTTTTAAAATAAATTGATTCTTAAAATGAATTAATTAAATACAAAACTAGGTTAGTTGTAACATTCTTTTATTTAATTGAAGGTGTAAGTTATAAGGAAACTTTTGATATTTTTTGTAGATGCACACAACTAAACCAATATTAACTTGAGCTATAAAAATAAATTAAAAAGTGTCCAATGGATTTCAAAAATGTATTTCTAAATGGATATTTGGATGATTAATTTTACGTGTTCTAACCTGATAATATTATTAACAAAGGCAAAGAGCACTTTTTTTGAAGGATAAAGAAATCAATTTATAGCATGGAACAACATGCTAGAGAATGACATTTCAAATTTGATGATTATTATATTTCCAAAGTATTTTCTTGAAGTAAGAGTGATCCTAACCACCATAATAGTTATAATTAAGCTTAGTTGTAGAAGGCACTTCCAAGGGGTGGCTATATTTTTTTGGCCATACAAAGAAAAAGATAACTATTTTGGTCATTGAAGGTTTAAAGGTGTAGACAATTTTCTAAAAAGAAAATTTATAGACATAAAAGTTTTTATTTATCATTAGGTTACATATTAGACTTTAAAAACTTACAAAAGGTTTAGGATTTTTAGATAACTATTTCCTTCATTCATAATATACTAAGAAGAGCCTATCTTATGCACCTATTTAAATATTTTAGGTAGTTATTTTAATATTTTCATATAATTTTTAGATAGGTGTTATTCAGATATTTTACAGCTTCACATCTTATATAAGATATGTATAATGTTAGTAGAGAGGTTATTGTGATGTAAATAAAAGTTATATACCATTTAATTTTTTTGGGGGGAATAATTTAAAGACATTTAAACACATTTAATTAGAAAATTGTTGATGTCAAGGTTCTAACTTCTTCATTATAAATTTTTGTGTAAATATATATAAATGTAGGCACCCAATTTTTTCAACATCATCAATGTCCAAACTTTGCGACATCTTCAAGACCAAATCTGGATCATACTGTTCCAAAGTAAATGTGTCATGGCATGAGCTAAAGCGTTGGAAATGATTTTGCCTCCATGGTAGTGCTTTTGTAAAAATTAACTTTTTGACAATTTCTCATCCAATGTGAATGGAAATTTTTATCTTTGCAAAAGAGTTGGAGCATTATCATCGCCAACACTATTAACCATTTATAAAAATTATAAAAATTGAATATAGGAATCGATATGTTGAATATTTAAGCTAAAGCACTATCCAATTATAGGTTTTATGGTGCTATTAGTCTCTACATTAGTCATAGTCATAGAATGAGAAAGTGTTGTTTATCAGTGAAATCATTGACAATGTTATTGTTCACCTAGTGGTTCTTTTGTCACTAAGTACATAGTATCTACTTTCATCATTTATAACATTTCAATCTCACCTCTATTCAAGAGTTTGATGTTGGTCAAAAGAACCACACAATCTCCTTCATTTTAGGTACACCCTTTTACTTTCCACTGCATCTCTTTTCTATCCATTTTATACGTGAATAAAAGCACCATCCAAAATAAGTACCATCGATGACACTTATATGGGACTAGTAGCACTTTTTTCGATGTTGCATATGTGAAACTAGAGTGCTTTTGTCTCTATAGGATAAAATAGGGGTTTTATAATCCATGTTATTTCATAAATAAGTTAAAAGAAATTAAGAAGGCTCAAAATATGGAGCAATCTACTCCAAAGGACTCTCAGTCTCAACTTAATATTAAACATAATAAGTAGCACACCAAGTCGGTCTAAAAACTATATTTACTTGCTCTTATAAAAGTTTTATTTCTATTAAAAAGGAATGACGACCTAGAAGTGACACAATGCATGACTTCTTATAGAAATTTCTTCATTTGTTTACTTTTTGATATTTTTAACATTCCTTTATAACTTTCGATTTATATTGTATACAAGGTTGGTGTTATAAGAGACGTTAGAGTGGTCAATGGTGGTTTTAAATATGTGTTGTTTATTCCTAATATCGAGATGAATTTGCATTGTATTTCTAACTTATGATAATATTTAGAGTCGATTATCATAGAGACGTTTGTTATACTATAAATCTAAAGTTAGTTTTTAGTATTATTGTTATGGGTAAGTTAGATGAAGATAAAATTTTCAAGCGTTACAAAACCATATGCCTCTAATGTTTATTATTATTTTCTTTTATGCTTGATGAAGATGATTTGTGGCATAAAATATGAGGTAACACGAATTTTAGGAGTATTTCTCTTTTGAATAATATCAAAATAATTAATTGAATGCCTCAAATGACCATGTCCAATGGTACTTGCACATATTACATAATTGAGAAGATCCATAGAGAACCATATCCCATTGTATAAATTGGCATGCAAGTAACAACTTACACTTAATACATAATACATGGTGGTTTGTTAGGACCTATAAAAATATTACCTCTTAACAGTTAGAGACATGCACTCAGCTTTGTTTATAATAATTCTAGGAGAATATGAATTTACCTTTTGAAAACTAAAGATGAAATACTTGATTTATTTACCAAATTTCATGTTTTTATTCAAAACTAATCTAATTATAGGTTAACAACTCTTATGATTGATAATGGTATTGAGTATTGTAATAGTGAATTTCTTGATCATATAAGCATAAAAAATAATGCTATATAATCACTAGAACAACATACCGCTATTGAATGGAAATATCAAACCGCCACTAAAATGGTCAAATAGTTGCTCCATGCCATGAATATGTATTATAAATTTTGATCTAAAGCAATATATTTATACTGTATTTAATCAACGAAACTCCTACCAAAGTTTTAAGGAATTCATTCCTAAAGAAGCTTGCAAAGGGAAGGGGATAAACTTAAAGCACATGTCTATCTTTGGTTCACCTACATTTGATCATGCCATTGAAGTTAAAAAGAACAAATACATAACATGAACATGTTCATCGTAGATTTGTTGGTTATGTAAAAAATGTTATAAATTAGAAGATATGTTTATAATAATGAGCATGCGGTGCTTAATTATTCCAAAGTAAGCATTGTTGCTTTTAAAATTAATGATGATAATTTTGAATATATAGATGACGAAATCAATAACGTAGTCAAATCTAAAGATAGAATATTAGTGTAGAAGATCATTCTACTTATAATGTGCAATCAAATAAAATTTCTAGTTCACACTTATATATATATATATACATTTAATTTGTTAAGAATGCTTGTTTAAAACAAATTTTGATACTTAAAATGAATTAATAAAATATACAACTAGATTAGTTGTAACATTCTTTTATTTAATGGAAGGTGTAGGTTATGAGAAAACTTTTGCTCTTGTTGCAATATGCACACAAATAGACTAGTCGTAACTTTAGCTATAAAAACAAATTTAACAAGTGTATCAAATGGATGTAAAAAATGCATCAAGTGGCATTAGCTCAACCTGTTAGATTTCTAAACATTTCAAGGAGGAGATCCAAGTTCAAATCTTGGTAAACAATACATGTATAATATCCATAGTACCACTCTATGGTGATGATGTTATACGATTGGGGCCAATTTTAAGCCCATATAACCCATTAAAAAACAAATGGATGTCAAAAATACAATTCTAAATGGACATTTGGATGAATAAATTTACATGTTCTAACCTCATAACCTTATTAACAGAGGTAAAGAGCATTCAATTTTGAGAATAAAAAAATCAATTTACGACATGAAACAACATGCTAGAGAATTGCATTTCAAATTTGATGAATTTATATTTATCAAGTATTTACTTGAAGTAAGAGTGATACTGATCGTCATAATAATAGTTGAAACAGAGACATATTGTTGCCATTGTATTCTATGCTAATGATTAAATATTACCTCTACTTATGCTTCTTTAATTCATGATACGAGATCCATATTAAGCTAAGCAATTAAAGTGACTTATATAGACACATTACATTATTTTTTAGGAATGCAAGTTAAGCAAAAATTAGACCTAACTTTGTGTTCTCTAACAGACATATGCTTAAGATCTGATAGTTCAATTACATAGGAAAGAATTTGAAATCGAAACCTAATCCTTTTGAACTTGGGATTAGATTATTGAGTGGTATGAATTCCTATTATATTGTTCTCACATTTACAATCATCTTATTAGTTAAATTATTTTACAGATACTAAACCTACTATTGCATTTAATATAGGATTAATGTGTAAAATTATGCCAAATCCTTATGAAACATATTTGGAATCTAGAAAATAAATTACTAGATATGTAAAAAGAGCATTACACTGTAGACACACATATTGTCATTCATGTAACATTGTTTTAAGTGTTTTTACAAATATTGATTGGGCAAGAGGTACTGATAATCATAAATCCACTATCAATTACTCTAATATACTAAAATAGAAATTTTCTTCCTTCGAAGCTTAAGACAAATATCACACTAGATCTAAAAATGGAGAAATTTGCTTAAGAATACATATTGAATATATTGGACTTCACCAAAATCCTTCATGAAACTTCTTTTTTATAACCTAAGTGTAAAGTGTTGGCAAAATATCCTAGTTTTTTTATGATATAATCAAACAAATTAATCTATATCATCATTTTATGAGATAATTATTTGGCTCAAAGATAGTTTATCTCTTGCACTGTGCTATAAATGATTGAATGTTTAATATCTTGACTAAGCCACCATATAAGCATAAATTTCTTTAGTGTTGTAGTAAATTATGACTAACAGACGTTGACATGAAGAGGAAGCAATACTAAGGTCAATATTCTTAAGATAAAATAAATATTAGGGGTGCGTGAGTAGTATAAATCTCACTTTATTTTAAGGCTCAATCTAGGTCTTAGGAAAATATTTATTATTCTTGTAATTTTATGAGAATAATATATAAAAATATTCTTTCCCTGCACTCTTCATATGTGTTGTCACTCATACATGAAAGAGGAAATTATATTAAAACTTATTATACGACTTTAAGATACGCGTCATGTTAGAATTGTTTAAAGTGACACATGTATGCAGATATAGGTTATTTACCACTAGATATTCCCTTGTGTATAAATGTTATAAGATACATTATTATTCAAATTATTTTATGAGAATAATATAAAAAATGTTTCTTTCTCTACACTCTCCATATGCGTTATCACGCATACATGCAAGAGGGTGTTATCTTGAAATTTCTTATACGACTTTAAGATATGTGTCATTTTAGAATAATTTAAAGTGATGTATGTATGCAAATATAGGTCATGCATCACTCAAGATGCCCTTGTGCGTAAAATTTTAGGATACTTAGGCATACACTATTGGGAAGGTAAAAAGTTGTCAGGTAAAGCTTATAACTCATTCATTCCAAATGCCCATGTATAAATAGGTGTAGGATGTAATAGATATCTAAGGTATGAAAGAGTAATTAAGTTGTAACATATTTATTTTTTTAGGTTGAATCTAGGACTTAGGCAAATATTTATTATTCTTGTAATTTTATGAGAATAATATATAACAATATTCTTTCTCTACACTCTTCATATGTGTCTTCACTCATACATGCAAGAAGATGTTATCTTGAAATTTCTTCTACGACTTTAAGATACGTGCCATGTTAGAATTGTAAAGTGACACATATATATATGCAAATATAGGTTATGTACTACAAGAGATTCCCTTGTGTATAAAATTTATAGGATACATTATTATTCTAATTATTTTATGAGAATAATAAAAAAAAAAGGTTTATTTCTCTACACTCTCCATGTGCATTGTCACGCATACATGCAAGAGGGTGTTATCTTGAAACTTCTTATACGAATTTAAGATATGTGTCATGTTAGAATAGTTTAAAGTGACGTATGGGTTATGGATAACTCAAGATTCCCTTGTGCATAAAATTTAAGGATACTTAGGCATACACTATTGGGAAGGTAAAAAGCCGTGATGTAAAGCTTATAACTCATTCATTCCAAATGCCCATGTATAAATAGGTGTAGGATGTAAGAGATAGACTAAGGTATAAAAGAGTAATTAAGTTGTAACAGATTTATTTTTTGAACTCTAATGAATTTTCATATCGCTTTGTTGCAACCCTGCGTAACAAGGATTTTAGAATTTTATCCTCCTAGTTATTCAAGGGGTTTTTCTCCTTAAAAAAAATCTTGCCTCGTCTTTGTATGGTTGTTTCTTACAAGTGTATTATTAAATCGTTTGACTTAAATATAGGGCTAATCTACATATTGAAAGTCATGTGTTCAAACTCGTGTGGTAGTGAAAATAAAACTTTCAAAATGTAGATTAGCTTCAAGCACCTCTTTTAAAAAATAATCCATACATACAATACCGGATTTGATCCTAAAAGTATCAAATTATTAAAAATATATATAATTTCTTTAAAAAACAATTTATAAAACTTTTAAATTTATATAATTTTGTTATCTATCTAAATCATTAATCATTTAATTCTAAACTTTAAATTATTCTACAATTTTCGACCCCTTCAACTATGGGCGATAATCAAATCAAATAGTCCTTCAATTTTTTCTTTAATAAGAATAAATGAAATTCGTTTCAAACGTCCTCAACTATGTGCCTATGTATTCTCGTGCCAATTCGTTGTAAACGTGTATCCTAATTTTCTCAAAGGGTCTTTTCTTTTTGCCTTTAGGTGCCGCGCAATATTTCTGTAGCTCCGTTGAATTCCATTTTGGGAATATGTATTTATGTAGCCCTCTTCGTCTATTATGTACTCCGAACACTTCCACCGATGTAGGAATCGTCGGTAATTAAATTGTGTACTCCGAAGACTTCCGTCGAGGTACGAATCGTCGGTAATTAAATTGTGCTTGAAGGGTTTAAGTTACAGGTGTGCCAACCCAATATCTTTACGGTAATAATCCATGGCTACTTTCCAACCTAACTACACATGAGAATTGCAAAACTAATTGTAGCGACCAAAGTATTTAGCAACTTACGTGTAATGCGGTTACACAGATTAAGATAATTGTACAAGGAAATCTTTATTAGCAAACCAATCGGCGATAGCATAGCTATGATGCTCGTTCCAAAACAATTTAATGAATAATCCCTATTTAATAAACGAGTTATTGACTAAATGTATCAATAACCATAAGAAATCTTGTTGATGAGCCATTTTTATTTTTTTTGCAGTGAGTAGCGATCTAGGCACCCAAGTTCTTCCGGATCCCTTCGACCATGCTTTGGTCTATTTGAAAGGCCTTCTCCAACACCATGTCAGGGATGGGAGGATTCGACGCAAATAGAACATTTGGAAGAAGAGAAGCGCCGGGATTCTGGCTGTTGAGCCCTGAAAGCGCACTTGCAGGCGTATTTCCCACGTTCTGTAGAAAATGCACAAGTCCTCTGGGAAACACAAACACATCTCCTGGATATAGCGTTTGCGAGAAGAGCGTGTTGTTGGTATCCACGAAACCAACCACAATTGTCCCATACATAACAAATACCAACTCGGAAGCTCTGGGATGGTTATGAGGAGGAACCACTCCTCCCGTTGCGAAGTCAGTGCGAGCCAGGATGAGACCTTGCGTATTCACCCCCGGTAAAGACTGGGTAGAAATTGCTGTCACGCTGAAACCCATCTTGTTATTTGTATTTCCGGCAGCAGCGAGAAGAGAGGTCTTGAAATGTTGAGCACTGGCTTGGTTGGGATCAATGCAGGGCACGCCGTTGATGAAAATCTTGGAGGAGTTGTCCGCGACGCACAAGTCCTGAAGGGGGTCAGAATCCGCGGCGCTGGCGCAGTAGGCAGCGGCCATTATCACAACAATGGTGCCGAATGTCATGATATTAAGAGAAGGAGATGCCATGGTTAGGCTCGATATGCTTCTAGCGTTGAGCAGAGTTTTGTGGTTGTGAGTTTTGAGTGCAGATGAGATGAGAGGAGCTTTATTTATAAGCTTCGCACTGGGCGACGTAGTCCACCGTTAGGAATCTTTCAGAGAATTGAAATCGTCAAATGTGTGTTTTTCTACTCAACGTCCTCCCGAGCGTTTGTAGTCACGCGTGATTGGTCAGGTGCAGGCTTTGTTGACAACGAAAGCAGAGATTGCACTTTGCGGTTTCTAAACCAAACCGCACTCCGCCAAGGATAAGGTGGACGTTGCCGGCCTATGTTTCCTTGCATAACGCTGAAAACGTAAGCGTGATTATACATACTTCTTAACACCAACCAAACCCATTTATTCTTTACCGTTATAATATCCCGTTCTCGACGTGAACAAGTCAGAGATCAACAGGGTTAAGCTCCTCCTTGAAACAAAAATAAAAATCTCACCTTATTTTATTTCGAGCCTTTAGAGACGCTTGCTTTTATGTTTTGTTTTCTTAAAGACTTTTTCATATGCTTCTAGTATTAGGTTAAGGAATTATTTATTCCTTGCAGGCAAATGCTCATGCATGACGGTCTAGCAATCACGGTCCATTCCAGGAAGCTACCTATTTGCCAAGAAGCACTCTTTAGGTTTAGAACTCGTGCTTGGCATATTGTCCAAACGATTTGCCAATTCCTAGATTCAAAGCGACTTGGCTTTTGGACGAGGTCAAGCTTATTTTCTTAACAAAGTCCAATTTTCGCGGTTTTAACCAGAACACTTCCGTCTTGCGTTTTGTTTGGTCATTAAAGGAGGAAACCCACACGGCACTAGTGGTTATTATTAGCGAGATTTGACGTTGTAAGTTGAATTAGTAAAAAGCATATCTTGATAGGATTGTGGCTATATATTCTTGGCCGTAAAAAGGAAAATATAATTATTACTCTTTATTGGACGTTTAAAGTTGTAAACAATCTTTTAAATAGGAATTTTGTAGATACTTTAGTTTTTATTTATCATTAGGTTGCATATTAGCGTTTTTTAAAATGATGGAAGGTGTAGGATTGCAAGATAATTTTTTTCATTGATATGTATAAGATAGGAAGATAAATCTACTGTTTAAATATTTTGAGTAGTTATTTTAATATAATTTTGTTATTCAAATATTTTAAAGTTTAACATCTTACATGAGATCCGTATAATATTAGTAGAGAGGTTTATTTGATGTAAATTCAAGATAGATACCGTTTAAGTTTTTTTGGGGAAATTATTTGAAGACATTTAAATAAAAAAGTTTTGATGTTAATGTTCTAACTCCTTCATTATAATTTTTTGTGTGAACGCATATAAGTGTAGGCATCCAATTGTGAACACATCATCAATGTCTAAAATTTCCAACATCTTCGTCAATCAACCATTCGACCATCTCCAACACCAAATTGAGACCATTTATTGTTCCAAAGCAAAAGTGTCATGGCATGAGCGAAAGCGGTGGAAATACTTTTGCCTTCATGGTAGTGCTTTTATAAAATTTAGCATTTTGACCATTTCTTGTCCAATTTGACTAGAAATTGTCATCTTTGCAAAAGGATTGGAGCATTATCACCGCCAAAACCATTAACCATTTATAAAAATCATAAAAATTGAATATAAGCATCGATACGTTACATATTTATGGGAAAGCGATACCAAATTATAGGTTTTATGGTACTATCACTCTCTACTTTAATCATAGTGATAGAACGAGATGTTATTATTTATCGTCGAAAGCATCATTAATGCTATTGCTCACCTAGTGACACTTTTGCCACTGACTACATAGTATCTCTTTCTATCATTTATAAAATTTCAATCGCACCTCTAAAAAAGAGTTGGATGTTGGTCAAGGGAGCCACATAATCTTCTCCATTTTAGGTACACCCATTTGCTTCCACTACATCACTTTTCTATTGATTTTATAGTTGAATGAAATAACAACGACCTAGAAGTGACACAATGCATGGCTTTCTATAGAAATATCCTTATCTGTTTACCCTTTGATATTTTAAAAATTCCTTTATAACTTGCAGATTGTATGGCATACAACGTTGATCTTATAAGAGATGTTAGAGTGATTGATGGTGGTTTTAAAGACGTGTTGTTTATTTCTAAGATCAAAATGAGTTTACTTGATGTTTCTAACTTATGATAAAATTAGAGAGCTTAGTATCATAAAGTTGTTTATTATATTATAAATCTAGAATTAGATTTTAGGATTACTATTACGGATAAGTTAGATAAATATAATATTTCTAAGTGTTATGAAACCATATGCCTCTAATGTTTGTTATTACAGCCTTCTATGCTTGATGACGATGAACTATGGCATGAAATATTAGGTCCCATTAATTTTTAGAAGTATTTCCCTTATGAATGATGTTAAAATAACTGATGGAATTTCTCAAATAACCATGTCTAATGGTACTTGCGTGGATTACATAATTGAGGAGATTCATAAAGAACCATATTCCAATGTAAAAATCAGCTGCAAGTAAAATAACCTACATTTAATACATAATGCATGGTGATTTGTTAGAAGTTGTAAAAATATTATCTCTTAACAATTATAAACATACACTTAGTCTTGTTGATAATAAATTTAGGAGAACATGAGTTTACATTTTGAAATCTAGAGGTGAAATACTTGATTTCTTTATCAAATTTCATGTCTTTACTGAAAATAATCTAATTATAAGTTAAAAAATATTATGATTAATAATGTTATTGAGTATTGTAATAGTGGATTTCTTGATCATATAAAATACCATGGAATTGAGGATGAAAAACTAATGCTATAATCACAAAAGAAACATAGTGTTGTTGAAGGGAAACATCAAACCAACGCTAAAATGGCTAAATACTTACTTCATGTCATGAACATGTATTATAAATTTTGAGCTAAAGAAATATATTTTAGAGCGTATTTAATCAACCAAACTCCCACCAAAGTTGTAAGGAGTCCATTCCTAAAGAATCTTACAAATGGAAGAGAACAAACTTAAAGCACATTTCTATCTTTGGTTCACCTACATTTATTCATACCCATAAAGTAGAAAATAAGAGATGTGGAGTTTATAATCCTGCATGTTCCTCATATATTTGTTGGATGTGTTGAACGATTTAAAACATATAGAGTTTATAATCCTATAATAAACAAGGCTGTAAATTACAAGAGATATTTATATCAATGAGCACGAAGTGCGTAGGATGCATTATTGCTTTTAAACATAATGACGATAATGTTGAACATATAGATGATGAAATTGATAGTGCATATAAATATAAAGATAGAATGTTAGTGTAGAAGATCATTCTACTTCTACTTCTAAGTTACAATCAAATAAAAATCTTAAGCGATTCGAAAATCTCATCCAAGAAAGTGATGAGTGTTTGAGTACGCATGCTCCAAGTCAAACTAGAAGAAAAAGTTAGTATAATTAGTCATTGATATCCAAATCAATAAAAATTAATGATATCTAACCACATTCTCTAGAATGACATAATATTTATGGGAAAATATCATGCTTTCATAATATAATTATTTGATGGGTAATCAAAATTAGGATCTAGTTCTCACTTAAAGATATACATTCAATTTGTTAAGAATTCTTGTTTTAAAATAAATTGATTCTTAAAATGAATTAATTAAATACAAAACTAGGTTAGTTGTAACATTCTTTTATTTAATTGAAGGTGTAAGTTATAAGGAAACTTTTGATATTTTTTGTAGATGCACACAACTAAACCAATATTAACTTGAGCTATAAAAATAAATTAAAAAGTGTCCAATGGATTTCAAAAATGTATTTCTAAATGGATATTTGGATGATTAATTTTACGTGTTCTAACCTGATAATATTATTAACAAAGGCAAAGAGCACTTTTTTTGAAGGATAAAGAAATCAATTTATAGCATGGAACAACATGCTAGAGAATGACATTTCAAATTTGATGATTATTATATTTCCAAAGTATTTTCTTGAAGTAAGAGTGATCCTAACCACCATAATAGTTATAATTAAGCTTAGTTGTAGAAGGCACTTCCAAGGGGTGGCTATATTTTTTTGGCCATACAAAGAAAAAGATAACTATTTTGGTCATTGAAGGTTTAAAGGTGTAGACAATTTTCTAAAAAGAAAATTTATAGACATAAAAGTTTTTATTTATCATTAGGTTACATATTAGACTTTAAAAACTTACAAAAGGTTTAGGATTTTTAGATAACTATTTCCTTCATTCATAATATACTAAGAAGAGCCTATCTTATGCACCTATTTAAATATTTTAGGTAGTTATTTTAATATTTTCATATAATTTTTAGATAGGTGTTATTCAGATATTTTACAGCTTCACATCTTATATAAGATATGTATAATGTTAGTAGAGAGGTTATTGTGATGTAAATAAAAGTTATATACCATTTAATTTTTTTGGGGGGAATAATTTAAAGACATTTAAACACATTTAATTAGAAAATTGTTGATGTCAAGGTTCTAACTTCTTCATTATAAATTTTTGTGTAAATATATATAAATGTAGGCACCCAATTTTTTCAACATCATCAATGTCCAAACTTTGCGACATCTTCAAGACCAAATCTGGATCATACTGTTCCAAAGTAAATGTGTCATGGCATGAGCTAAAGCGTTGGAAATGATTTTGCCTCCATGGTAGTGCTTTTGTAAAAATTAACTTTTTGACAATTTCTCATCCAATGTGAATGGAAATTTTTATCTTTGCAAAAGAGTTGGAGCATTATCATCGCCAACACTATTAACCATTTATAAAAATTATAAAAATTGAATATAGGAATCGATATGTTGAATATTTAAGCTAAAGCACTATCCAATTATAGGTTTTATGGTGCTATTAGTCTCTACATTAGTCATAGTCATAGAATGAGAAAGTGTTGTTTATCAGTGAAATCATTGACAATGTTATTGTTCACCTAGTGGTTCTTTTGTCACTAAGTACATAGTATCTACTTTCATCATTTATAACATTTCAATCTCACCTCTATTCAAGAGTTTGATGTTGGTCAAAAGAACCACACAATCTCCTTCATTTTAGGTACACCCTTTTACTTTCCACTGCATCTTTTTTCTATCCATTTTATACGTGAATAAAAGCACCATCCAAAATAAGTACCATCGATGACACTTATATGGGACTAGTAGCACTTTTTTCGATGTTGCATATGTGAAACTAGAGTGCTTTTGTCTCTATAGGATAAAATAGGGGTTTTATAATCCATGTTATTTCATAAATAAGTTAAAAGAAATTAAGAAGGCTCAAAATATGGAGCAATCTACTCCAAAGGACTCTCAGTCTCAACTTAATATTAAACATAATAAGTAGCACACCAAGTCGGTCTAAAAACTATATTTACTTGCTCTTATAAAAGTTTTATTTCTATTAAAAAGGAATGACGACCTAGAAGTGACACAATGCATGACTTCTTATAGAAATTTCTTCATTTGTTTACTTTTTGATATTTTTAACATTCCTTTATAACTTTCGATTTATATTGTATACAAGGTTGGTGTTATAAGAGACGTTAGAGTGGTCAATGGTGGTTTTAAATATGTGTTGTTTATTCCTAATATCGAGATGAATTTGCATTGTATTTCTAACTTATGATAATATTTAGAGTCGATTATCATAGAGACGTTTGTTATACTATAAATCTAAAGTTAGTTTTTAGTATTATTGTTATGGGTAAGTTAGATGAAGATAAAATTTTCAAGCGTTACAAAACCATATGCCTCTAATGTTTATTATTATTTTCTTTTATGCTTGATGAAGATGATTTGTGGCATAAAATATGAGGTAACACGAATTTTAGGAGTATTTCTCTTTTGAATAATATCAAAATAATTAATTGAATGCCTCAAATGACCATGTCCAATGGTACTTGCACATATTACATAATTGAGAAGATCCATAGAGAACCATATCCCATTGTATAAATTGGCATGCAAGTAACAACTTACACTTAATACATAATACATGGTGGTTTGTTAGGACCTATAAAAATATTACCTCTTAACAGTTAGAGACATGCACTCAGCTTTGTTTATAATAATTCTAGGAGAATATGAATTTACCTTTTGAAAACTAAAGATGAAATACTTGATTTATTTACCAAATTTCATGTTTTTATTCAAAACTAATCTAATTATAGGTTAACAACTCTTATGATTGATAATGGTATTGAGTATTGTAATAGTGAATTTCTTGATCATATAAGCATAAAAAATAATGCTATATAATCACTAGAACAACATACCGCTATTGAATGGAAATATCAAACCGCCACTAAAATGGTCAAATAGTTGCTCCATGCCATGAATATGTATTATAAATTTTGATCTAAAGCAATATATTTATACTGTATTTAATCAACGAAACTCCTACCAAAGTTTTAAGGAATTCATTCCTAAAGAAGCTTGCAAAGGGAAGGGGATAAACTTAAAGCACATGTCTATCTTTGGTTCACCTACATTTGATCATGCCATTGAAGTTAAAAAGAACAAATACATAACATGAACATGTTCATCGTAGATTTGTTGGTTATGTAAAAAATGTTATAAATTAGAAGATATGTTTATAATAATGAGCATGCGGTGCTTAATTATTCCAAAGTAAGCATTGTTGCTTTTAAAATTAATGATGATAATTTTGAATATATAGATGACGAAATCAATAACGTAGTCAAATCTAAAGATAGAATATTAGTGTAGAAGATCATTCTACTTATAATGTGCAATCAAATAAAATTTCTAGTTCACACTTATATATATATATATACATTTAATTTGTTAAGAATGCTTGTTTAAAACAAATTTTGATACTTAAAATGAATTAATAAAATATACAACTAGATTAGTTGTAACATTCTTTTATTTAATGGAAGGTGTAGGTTATGAGAAAACTTTTGCTCTTGTTGCAATATGCACACAAATAGACTAGTCGTAACTTTAGCTATAAAAACAAATTTAACAAGTGTATCAAATGGATGTAAAAAATGCATCAAGTGGCATTAGCTCAACCTGTTAGATTTCTAAACATTTCAAGGAGGAGATCCAAGTTCAAATCTTGGTAAACAATACATGTATAATATCCATAGTACCACTCTATGGTGATGATGTTATACGATTGGGGCCAATTTTAAGCCCATATAACCCATTAAAAAACAAATGGATGTCAAAAATACAATTCTAAATGGACATTTGGATGAATAAATTTACATGTTCTAACCTCATAACCTTATTAACAGAGGTAAAGAGCATTCAATTTTGAGAATAAAAAAATCAATTTACGACATGAAACAACATGCTAGAGAATTGCATTTCAAATTTGATGAATTTATATTTATCAAGTATTTACTTGAAGTAAGAGTGATACTGATCGTCATAATAATAGTTGAAACAGACATATTGCTGCCATTGTATTCTATGCTAATGATTAAATATTACCTCTACTTATGCTTCTTTAATTCATGATACGAGATCCATATTAAGCTAAGCAATTAAAGTGACTTATATAGACACATTACATTATTTTTTAGGAATGCAAGTTAAGCAAAAATTAGACCTAACTTTGTGTTCTCTAACAGACATATGCTTAAGATCTGATAGTTCAATTACATAGGAAAGAATTTGAAATCGAAACCTAATCCTTTTGAACTTGGGATTAGATTATTGAGTGGTATGAATTCCTATTATATTGTTCTCACATTTACAATCATCTTATTAGTTAAATTATTTTACAGATACTAAACCTACTATTGCATTTAATATAGGATTAATGTGTAAAATTATGCCAAATCCTTATGAAACATATTTGGAATCTAGAAAATAAATTACTAGATATGTAAAAAGAGCATTACACTGTAGACACACATATTGTCATTCATGTAACATTGTTTTAAGTGTTTTTACAAATATTGATTGGGCAAGAGGTACTGATAATCATAAATCCACTATCAATTACTCTAATATACTAAAATAGAAATTTTCTTCCTTCGAAGCTTAAGACAAATATCACACTAGATCTAAAAATGGAGAAATTTGCTTAAGAATACATATTGAATATATTGGACTTCACCAAAATCCTTCATGAAACTTCTTTTTTATAACCTAAGTGTAAAGTGTTGGCAAAATATCCTAGTTTTTTTATGATATAATCAAACAAATTAATCTATATCATCATTTTATGAGATAATTATTTGGCTCAAAGATAGTTTATCTCTTGCACTGTGCTATAAATGATTGAATGTTTAATATCTTGACTAAGCCACCATATAAGCATAAATTTCTTTAGTGTTGTAGTAAATTATGACTAACAGACGTTGACATGAAGAGGAAGCAATACTAAGGTCAATATTCTTAAGATAAAATAAATATTAGGGGTGCGTGAGTAGTATAAATCTCACTTTATTTTAAGGCTCAATCTAGGTCTTAGGAAAATATTTATTATTCTTGTAATTTTATGAGAATAATATATAAAAATATTCTTTCCCTGCACTCTTCATATGTGTTGTCACTCATACATGAAAGAGGAAATTATATTAAAACTTATTATACGACTTTAAGATACGCGTCATGTTAGAATTGTTTAAAGTGACACATGTATGCAGATATAGGTTATTTACCACTAGATATTCCCTTGTGTATAAATGTTATAAGATACATTATTATTCAAATTATTTTATGAGAATAATATAAAAAATGTTTCTTTCTCTACACTCTCCATATGCGTTATCACGCATACATGCAAGAGGGTGTTATCTTGAAATTTCTTATACGACTTTAAGATATGTGTCATTTTAGAATAATTTAAAGTGATGTATGTATGCAAATATAGGTCATGCATCACTCAAGATGCCCTTGTGCGTAAAATTTTAGGATACTTAGGCATACACTATTGGGAAGGTAAAAAGTTGTCAGGTAAAGCTTATAACTCATTCATTCCAAATGCCCATGTATAAATAGGTGTAGGATGTAATAGATATCTAAGGTATGAAAGAGTAATTAAGTTGTAACATATTTATTTTTTTAGGTTGAATCTAGGACTTAGGCAAATATTTATTATTCTTGTAATTTTATGAGAATAATATATAACAATATTCTTTCTCTACACTCTTCATATGTGTCTTCACTCATACATGCAAGAAGATGTTATCTTGAAATTTCTTCTACGACTTTAAGATACGTGCCATGTTAGAATTGTAAAGTGACACATATATATATGCAAATATAGGTTATGTACTACAAGAGATTCCCTTGTGTATAAAATTTATAGGATACATTATTATTCTAATTATTTTATGAGAATAATAAAAAAAAAAGGTTTATTTCTCTACACTCTCCATGTGCATTGTCACGCATACATGCAAGAGGGTGTTATCTTGAAACTTCTTATACGAATTTAAGATATGTGTCATGTTAGAATAGTTTAAAGTGACGTATGGGTTATGGATAACTCAAGATTCCCTTGTGCATAAAATTTAAGGATACTTAGGCATACACTATTGGGAAGGTAAAAAGCCGTGATGTAAAGCTTATAACTCATTCATTCCAAATGCCCATGTATAAATAGGTGTAGGATGTAAGAGATAGACTAAGGTATAAAAGAGTAATTAAGTTGTAACAGATTTATTTTTTGAACTCTAATGAATTTTCATATCGCTTTGTTGCAACCCTGCGTAACAAGGATTTTAGAATTTTATCCTCCTAGTTATTCAAGGGGTTTTTCTCCTTAAAAAAAATCTTGCCTCGTCTTTGTATGGTTGTTTCTTACAAGTGTATTATTAAATCGTTTGACTTAAATATAGGGCTAATCTACATATTGAAAGTCATGTGTTCAAACTCGTGTGGTAGTGAAAATAAAACTTTCAAAATGTAGATTAGCTTCAAGCACCTCTTTTAAAAAATAATCCATACATACAATACCGGATTTGATCCTAAAAGTATCAAATTATTAAAAATATATATAATTTCTTTAAAAAACAATTTATAAAACTTTTAAATTTATATAATTTTGTTATCTATCTAAATCATTAATCATTTAATTCTAAACTTTAAATTATTCTACAATTTTCGACCCCTTCAACTATGGGCGATAATCAAATCAAATAGTCCTTCAATTTTTTCTTTAATAAGAATAAATGAAATTCGTTTCAAACGTCCTCAACTATGTGCCTATGTATTCTCGTGCCAATTCGTTGTAAACGTGTATCCTAATTTTCTCAAAGGGTCTTTTCTTTTTGCCTTTAGGTGCCGCGCAATATTTCTGTAGCTCCGTTGAATTCCATTTTGGGAATATGTATTTATGTAGCCCTCTTCGTCTATTATGTACTCCGAACACTTCCACCGATGTAGGAATCGTCGGTAATTAAATTGTGTACTCCGAAGACTTCCGTCGAGGTACGAATCGTCGGTAATTAAATTGTGCTTGAAGGGTTTAAGTTACAGGTGTGCCAACCCAATATCTTTACGGTAATAATCCATGGCTACTTTCCAACCTAACTACACATGAGAATTGCAAAACTAATTGTAGCGACCAAAGTATTTAGCAACTTACGTGTAATGCGGTTACACAGATTAAGATAATTGTACAAGGAAATCTTTATTAGCAAACCAATCGGCGATAGCATAGCTATGATGCTCGTTCCAAAACAATTTAATGAATAATCCCTATTTAATAAACGAGTTATTGACTAAATGTATCAATAACCATAAGAAATCTTGTTGATGAGCCATTTTTATTTTTTTTGCAGTGAGTAGCGATCTAGGCACCCAAGTTCTTCCGGATCCCTTCGACCATGCTTTGGTCTATTTGAAAGGCCTTCTCCAACACCATGTCAGGGATGGGAGGATTCGACGCAAATAGAACATTTGGAAGAAGAGAAGCGCCGGGATTCTGGCTGTTGAGCCCTGAAAGCGCACTTGCAGGCGTATTTCCCACGTTCTGTAGAAAATGCACAAGTCCTCTGGGAAACACAAACACATCTCCTGGATATAGCGTTTGCGAGAAGAGCGTGTTGTTGGTATCCACGAAACCAACCACAATTGTCCCATACATAACAAATACCAACTCGGAAGCTCTGGGATGGTTATGAGGAGGAACCACTCCTCCCGTTGCGAAGTCAGTGCGAGCCAGGATGAGACCTTGCGTATTCACCCCCGGTAAAGACTGGGTAGAAATTGCTGTCACGCTGAAACCCATCTTGTTATTTGTATTTCCGGCAGCAGCGAGAAGAGAGGTCTTGAAATGTTGAGCACTGGCTTGGTTGGGATCAATGCAGGGCACGCCGTTGATGAAAATCTTGGAGGAGTTGTCCGCGACGCACAAGTCCTGAAGGGGGTCAGAATCCGCGGCGCTGGCGCAGTAGGCAGCGGCCATTATCACAACAATGGTGCCGAATGTCATGATATTAAGAGAAGGAGATGCCATGGTTAGGCTCGATATGCTTCTAGCGTTGAGCAGAGTTTTGTGGTTGTGAGTTTTGAGTGCAGATGAGATGAGAGGAGCTTTATTTATAAGCTTCGCACTGGGCGACGTAGTCCACCGTTAGGAATCTTTCAGAGAATTGAAATCGTCAAATGTGTGTTTTTCTACTCAACGTCCTCCCGAGCGTTTGTAGTCACGCGTGATTGGTCAGGTGCAGGCTTTGTTGACAACGAAAGCAGAGATTGCACTTTGCGGTTTCTAAACCAAACCGCACTCCGCCAAGGATAAGGTGGACGTTGCCGGCCTATGTTTCCTTGCATAACGCTGAAAACGTAAGCGTGATTATACATACTTCTTAACACCAACCAAACCCATTTATTCTTTACCGTTATAATATCCCGTTCTCGACGTGAACAAGTCAGAGATCAACAGGGTTAAGCTCCTCCTTGAAACAAAAATAAAAATCTCACCTTATTTTATTTCGAGCCTTTAGAGACGCTTGCTTTTATGTTTTGTTTTCTTAAAGACTTTTTCATATGCTTCTAGTATTAGGTTAAGGAATTATTTATTCCTTGCAGGCAAATGCTCATGCATGACGGTCTAGCAATCACGGTCCATTCCAGGAAGCTACCTATTTGCCAAGAAGCACTCTTTAGGTTTAGAACTCGTGCTTGGCATATTGTCCAAACGATTTGCCAATTCCTAGATTCAAAGCGACTTGGCTTTTGGACGAGGTCAAGCTTATTTTCTTAACAAAGTCCAATTTTCGCGGTTTTAACCAGAACACTTCCGTCTTGCGTTTTGTTTGGTCATTAAAGGAGGAAACCCACACGGCACTAGTGGTTATTATTAGCGAGATTTGACGTTGTAAGTTGAATTAGTAAAAAGCATATCTTGATAGGATTGTGGCTATATATTCTTGGCCGTAAAAAGGAAAATATAATTATTACTCTTTATTGGACGTTTAAAGTTGTAAACAATCTTTTAAATAGGAATTTTGTAGATACTTTAGTTTTTATTTATCATTAGGTTGCATATTAGCGTTTTTTAAAATGATGGAAGGTGTAGGATTGCAAGATAATTTTTTTCATTGATATGTATAAGATAGGAAGATAAATCTACTGTTTAAATATTTTGAGTAGTTATTTTAATATAATTTTGTTATTCAAATATTTTAAAGTTTAACATCTTACATGAGATCCGTATAATATTAGTAGAGAGGTTTATTTGATGTAAATTCAAGATAGATACCGTTTAAGTTTTTTTGGGGAAATTATTTGAAGACATTTAAATAAAAAAGTTTTGATGTTAATGTTCTAACTCCTTCATTATAATTTTTTGTGTGAACGCATATAAGTGTAGGCATCCAATTGTGAACACATCATCAATGTCTAAAATTTCCAACATCTTCGTCAATCAACCATTCGACCATCTCCAACACCAAATTGAGACCATTTATTGTTCCAAAGCAAAAGTGTCATGGCATGAGCGAAAGCGGTGGAAATACTTTTGCCTTCATGGTAGTGCTTTTATAAAATTTAGCATTTTGACCATTTCTTGTCCAATTTGACTAGAAATTGTCATCTTTGCAAAAGGATTGGAGCATTATCACCGCCAAAACCATTAACCATTTATAAAAATCATAAAAATTGAATATAAGCATCGATACGTTACATATTTATGGGAAAGCGATACCAAATTATAGGTTTTATGGTACTATCACTCTCTACTTTAATCATAGTGATAGAACGAGATGTTATTATTTATCGTCGAAAGCATCATTAATGCTATTGCTCACCTAGTGACACTTTTGCCACTGACTACATAGTATCTCTTTCTATCATTTATAAAATTTCAATCGCACCTCTAAAAAAGAGTTGGATGTTGGTCAAGGGAGCCACATAATCTTCTCCATTTTAGGTACACCCATTTGCTTCCACTACATCACTTTTCTATTGATTTTATAGTTGAATGAAATAACAACGACCTAGAAGTGACACAATGCATGGCTTTCTATAGAAATATCCTTATCTGTTTACCCTTTGATATTTTAAAAATTCCTTTATAACTTGCAGATTGTATGGCATACAACGTTGATCTTATAAGAGATGTTAGAGTGATTGATGGTGGTTTTAAAGACGTGTTGTTTATTTCTAAGATCAAAATGAGTTTACTTGATGTTTCTAACTTATGATAAAATTAGAGAGCTTAGTATCATAAAGTTGTTTATTATATTATAAATCTAGAATTAGATTTTAGGATTACTATTACGGATAAGTTAGATAAATATAATATTTCTAAGTGTTATGAAACCATATGCCTCTAATGTTTGTTATTACAGCCTTCTATGCTTGATGACGATGAACTATGGCATGAAATATTAGGTCCCATTAATTTTTAGAAGTATTTCCCTTATGAATGATGTTAAAATAACTGATGGAATTTCTCAAATAACCATGTCTAATGGTACTTGCGTGGATTACATAATTGAGGAGATTCATAAAGAACCATATTCCAATGTAAAAATCAGCTGCAAGTAAAATAACCTACATTTAATACATAATGCATGGTGATTTGTTAGAAGTTGTAAAAATATTATCTCTTAACAATTATAAACATACACTTAGTCTTGTTGATAATAAATTTAGGAGAACATGAGTTTACATTTTGAAATCTAGAGGTGAAATACTTGATTTCTTTATCAAATTTCATGTCTTTACTGAAAATAATCTAATTATAAGTTAAAAAATATTATGATTAATAATGTTATTGAGTATTGTAATAGTGGATTTCTTGATCATATAAAATACCATGGAATTGAGGATGAAAAACTAATGCTATAATCACAAAAGAAACATAGTGTTGTTGAAGGGAAACATCAAACCAACGCTAAAATGGCTAAATACTTACTTCATGTCATGAACATGTATTATAAATTTTGAGCTAAAGCAATATATTTTAGAGCGTATTTAATCAACCAAACTCCCACCAAAGTTGTAAGGAGTCCATTCCTAAAGAATCTTACAAATGGAAGAGAACAAACTTAAAGCACATTTCTATCTTTGGTTCACCTACATTTATTCATACCCATAAAGTAGAAAATAAGAGATGTGGAGTTTATAATCCTGCATGTTCCTCATATATTTGTTGGATGTGTTGAACGATTTAAAACATATAGAGTTTATAATCCTATAATAAACAAGGCTGTAAATTACAAGAGATATTTATATCAATGAGCACGAAGTGCGTAGGATGCATTATTGCTTTTAAACATAATGACGATAATGTTGAACATATAGATGATGAAATTGATAGTGCATATAAATATAAAGATAGAATGTTAGTGTAGAAGATCATTCTACTTCTACTTCTAAGTTACAATCAAATAAAAATCTTAAGCGATTCGAAAATCTCATCCAAGAAAGTGATGAGTGTTTGAGTACGCATGCTCCAAGTCAAACTAGAAGAAAAAGTTAGTATAATTAGTCATTGATATCCAAATCAATAAAAATTAATGATATCTAACCACATTCTCTAGAATGACATAATATTTATGGGAAAATATCATGCTTTCATAATATAATTATTTGATGGGTAATCAAAATTAGGATCTAGTTCTCACTTAAAGATATACATTCAATTTGTTAAGAATTCTTGTTTTAAAATAAATTGATTCTTAAAATGAATTAATTAAATACAAAACTAGGTTAGTTGTAACATTCTTTTATTTAATTGAAGGTGTAAGTTATAAGGAAACTTTTGATATTTTTTGTAGATGCACACAACTAAACCAATATTAACTTGAGCTATAAAAATAAATTAAAAAGTGTCCAATGGATTTCAAAAATGTATTTCTAAATGGATATTTGGATGATTAATTTTACGTGTTCTAACCTGATAATATTATTAACAAAGGCAAAGAGCACTTTTTTTGAAGGATAAAGAAATCAATTTATAGCATGGAACAACATGCTAGAGAATGACATTTCAAATTTGATGATTATTATATTTCCAAAGTATTTTCTTGAAGTAAGAGTGATCCTAACCACCATAATAGTTATAATTAAGCTTAGTTGTAGAAGGCACTTCCAAGGGGTGGCTATATTTTTTTGGCCATACAAAGAAAAAGATAACTATTTTGGTCATTGAAGGTTTAAAGGTGTAGACAATTTTCTAAAAAGAAAATTTATAGACATAAAAGTTTTTATTTATCATTAGGTTACATATTAGACTTTAAAAACTTACAAAAGGTTTAGGATTTTTAGATAACTATTTCCTTCATTCATAATATACTAAGAAGAGCCTATCTTATGCACCTATTTAAATATTTTAGGTAGTTATTTTAATATTTTCATATAATTTTTAGATAGGTGTTATTCAGATATTTTACAGCTTCACATCTTATATAAGATATGTATAATGTTAGTAGAGAGGTTATTGTGATGTAAATAAAAGTTATATACCATTTAATTTTTTTGGGGGGAATAATTTAAAGACATTTAAACACATTTAATTAGAAAATTGTTGATGTCAAGGTTCTAACTTCTTCATTATAAATTTTTGTGTAAATATATATAAATGTAGGCACCCAATTTTTTCAACATCATCAATGTCCAAACTTTGCGACATCTTCAAGACCAAATCTGGATCATACTGTTCCAAAGTAAATGTGTCATGGCATGAGCTAAAGCGTTGGAAATGATTTTGCCTCCATGGTAGTGCTTTTGTAAAAATTAACTTTTTGACAATTTCTCATCCAATGTGAATGGAAATTTTTATCTTTGCAAAAGAGTTGGAGCATTATCATCGCCAACACTATTAACCATTTATAAAAATTATAAAAATTGAATATAGGAATCGATATGTTGAATATTTAAGCTAAAGCACTATCCAATTATAGGTTTTATGGTGCTATTAGTCTCTACATTAGTCATAGTCATAGAATGAGAAAGTGTTGTTTATCAGTGAAATCATTGACAATGTTATTGTTCACCTAGTGGTTCTTTTGTCACTAAGTACATAGTATCTACTTTCATCATTTATAACATTTCAATCTCACCTCTATTCAAGAGTTTGATGTTGGTCAAAAGAACCACACAATCTCCTTCATTTTAGGTACACCCTTTTACTTTCCACTGCATCTTTTTTCTATCCATTTTATACGTGAATAAAAGCACCATCCAAAATAAGTACCATCGATGACACTTATATGGGACTAGTAGCACTTTTTTCGATGTTGCATATGTGAAACTAGAGTGCTTTTGTCTCTATAGGATAAAATAGGGGTTTTATAATCCATGTTATTTCATAAATAAGTTAAAAGAAATTAAGAAGGCTCAAAATATGGAGCAATCTACTCCAAAGGACTCTCAGTCTCAACTTAATATTAAACATAATAAGTAGCACACCAAGTCGGTCTAAAAACTATATTTACTTGCTCTTATAAAAGTTTTATTTCTATTAAAAAGGAATGACGACCTAGAAGTGACACAATGCATGACTTCTTATAGAAATTTCTTCATTTGTTTACTTTTTGATATTTTTAACATTCCTTTATAACTTTCGATTTATATTGTATACAAGGTTGGTGTTATAAGAGACGTTAGAGTGGTCAATGGTGGTTTTAAATATGTGTTGTTTATTCCTAATATCGAGATGAATTTGCATTGTATTTCTAACTTATGATAATATTTAGAGTCGATTATCATAGAGACGTTTGTTATACTATAAATCTAAAGTTAGTTTTTAGTATTATTGTTATGGGTAAGTTAGATGAAGATAAAATTTTCAAGCGTTACAAAACCATATGCCTCTAATGTTTATTATTATTTTCTTTTATGCTTGATGAAGATGATTTGTGGCATAAAATATGAGGTAACACGAATTTTAGGAGTATTTCTCTTTTGAATAATATCAAAATAATTAATTGAATGCCTCAAATGACCATGTCCAATGGTACTTGCACATATTACATAATTGAGAAGATCCATAGAGAACCATATCCCATTGTATAAATTGGCATGCAAGTAACAACTTACACTTAATACATAATACATGGTGGTTTGTTAGGACCTATAAAAATATTACCTCTTAACAGTTAGAGACATGCACTCAGCTTTGTTTATAATAATTCTAGGAGAATATGAATTTACCTTTTGAAAACTAAAGATGAAATACTTGATTTATTTACCAAATTTCATGTTTTTATTCAAAACTAATCTAATTATAGGTTAACAACTCTTATGATTGATAATGGTATTGAGTATTGTAATAGTGAATTTCTTGATCATATAAGCATAAAAAATAATGCTATATAATCACTAGAACAACATACCGCTATTGAATGGAAATATCAAACCGCCACTAAAATGGTCAAATAGTTGCTCCATGCCATGAATATGTATTATAAATTTTGATCTAAAGCAATATATTTATACTGTATTTAATCAACGAAACTCCTACCAAAGTTTTAAGGAATTCATTCCTAAAGAAGCTTGCAAAGGGAAGGGGATAAACTTAAAGCACATGTCTATCTTTGGTTCACCTACATTTGATCATGCCATTGAAGTTAAAAAGAACAAATACATAACATGAACATGTTCATCGTAGATTTGTTGGTTATGTAAAAAATGTTATAAATTAGAAGATATGTTTATAATAATGAGCATGCGGTGCTTAATTATTCCAAAGTAAGCATTGTTGCTTTTAAAATTAATGATGATAATTTTGAATATATAGATGACGAAATCAATAACGTAGTCAAATCTAAAGATAGAATATTAGTGTAGAAGATCATTCTACTTATAATGTGCAATCAAATAAAATTTCTAGTTCACACTTATATATATATATATACATTTAATTTGTTAAGAATGCTTGTTTAAAACAAATTTTGATACTTAAAATGAATTAATAAAATATACAACTAGATTAGTTGTAACATTCTTTTATTTAATGGAAGGTGTAGGTTATGAGAAAACTTTTGCTCTTGTTGCAATATGCACACAAATAGACTAGTCGTAACTTTAGCTATAAAAACAAATTTAACAAGTGTATCAAATGGATGTAAAAAATGCATCAAGTGGCATTAGCTCAACCTGTTAGATTTCTAAACATTTCAAGGAGGAGATCCAAGTTCAAATCTTGGTAAACAATACATGTATAATATCCATAGTACCACTCTATGGTGATGATGTTATACGATTGGGGCCAATTTTAAGCCCATATAACCCATTAAAAAACAAATGGATGTCAAAAATACAATTCTAAATGGACATTTGGATGAATAAATTTACATGTTCTAACCTCATAACCTTATTAACAGAGGTAAAGAGCATTCAATTTTGAGAATAAAAAAATCAATTTACGACATGAAACAACATGCTAGAGAATTGCATTTCAAATTTGATGAATTTATATTTATCAAGTATTTACTTGAAGTAAGAGTGATACTGATCGTCATAATAATAGTTGAAACAGACATATTGCTGCCATTGTATTCTATGCTAATGATTAAATATTACCTCTACTTATGCTTCTTTAATTCATGATACGAGATCCATATTAAGCTAAGCAATTAAAGTGACTTATATAGACACGTTACATTATTTTTTAGGAATGCAAGTTAAGCAAAAATTAGACCTAACTTTGTGTTCTCTAACAGACATATGCTTAAGATCTGATAGTTCAATTACATAGGAAAGAATCTAAAATTGAAACCTAATCCTTTTGAACTTGGAATTAGATTATTGAGTGGTATGAATTCCTATTATATTGTTCTCACATTTACAATCATCTTATTAGTTAAATTATTTTACAGATACTAAACCTACTATTGCATTTAATATAGGATTAATGTGCAAAATTATGCCAAATCCTTATGAAACATATTTGGAATCTAGAAAATAAGTTACTAGATATGTAAAAAGAGCATTACACTATAGACACGCATATTGTCATTCATGTAACATTGTTTTAAGTGTTTTTACAAATATTGATTGGGCAAGAGGTACTGATAATCATAAATCCACTATCAATTACTCTAATATACTAAAATAGAAATTTTCTTCCTTCGAAGCTTAAGACAAATATCACACTAGATCTAAAAATGGAGAAATTTGCTTAAGAATACATATTGAATATATTGGACTTCACCAAAATCCTTCATGAAACTTCTTTTTTATAACCTAAGTGTAAAGTGTTGGCAAAATATCCTAGTTTTTTTATGATATAATCAAACAAATTAATCTATATCATCATTTTATGAGATAATTATTTGGCTCAAAGATAGTTTATCTCTTGCACTGTGCTATAAATGATTGAATGTTTAATATCTTGACTAAGCCACCATATAAGCATAAATTTCTTTAGTGTTGTAGTAAATTATGACTAACAGACGTTGACATGAAGAGGAAGCAATACTAAGGTCAATATTCTTAAGATAAAATAAATATTAGGGGTGCGTGAGTAGTATAAATCTCACTTTATTTTAAGGCTCAATCTAGGTCTTAGGAAAATATTTATTATTCTTGTAATTTTATGAGAATAATATATAAAAATATTCTTTCCCTGCACTCTTCATATGTGTTGTCACTCATACATGAAAGAGGAAATTATATTAAAACTTATTATACGACTTTAAGATACGCGTCATGTTAGAATTGTTTAAAGTGACACATGTATGCAGATATAGGTTATTTACCACTAGATATTCCCTTGTGTATAAATGTTATAAGATACATTATTATTCAAATTATTTTATGAGAATAATATAAAAAATGTTTCTTTCTCTACACTCTCCATATGCGTTATCACGCATACATGCAAGAGGGTGTTATCTTGAAATTTCTTATACGACTTTAAGATATGTGTCATTTTAGAATAATTTAAAGTGATGTATGTATGCAAATATAGGTCATGCATCACTCAAGATGCCCTTGTGCGTAAAATTTTAGGATACTTAGGCATACACTATTGGGAAGGTAAAAAGTTGTCAGGTAAAGCTTATAACTCATTCATTCCAAATGCCCATGTATAAATAGGTGTAGGATGTAATAGATATCTAAGGTATGAAAGAGTAATTAAGTTGTAACATATTTATTTTTTTAGGTTGAATCTAGGACTTAGGCAAATATTTATTATTCTTGTAATTTTATGAGAATAATATATAACAATATTCTTTCTCTACACTCTTCATATGTGTCTTCACTCATACATGCAAGAAGATGTTATCTTGAAATTTCTTCTACGACTTTAAGATACGTGCCATGTTAGAATTGTAAAGTGACACATATATATATGCAAATATAGGTTATGTACTACAAGAGATTCCCTTGTGTATAAAATTTATAGGATACATTATTATTCTAATTATTTTATGAGAATAATAAAAAAAAAAAGGTTTATTTCTCTACACTCTCCATGTGCATTGTCACGCATACATGCAAGAGGGTGTTATCTTGAAACTTCTTATACGAATTTAAGATATGTGTCATGTTAGAATAGTTTAAAGTGACGTATGGGTTATGGATAACTCAAGATTCCCTTGTGCATAAAATTTAAGGATACTTAGGCATACACTATTGGGAAGGTAAAAAGCCGTGATGTAAAGCTTATAACTCATTCATTCCAAATGCCCATGTATAAATAGGTGTAGGATGTAAGAGATAGACTAAGGTATAAAAGAGTAATTAAGTTGTAACAGATTTATTTTTTGAACTCTAATGAATTTTCATATCGCTTTGTTGCAACCCTGCGTAACAAGGATTTTAGAATTTTATCCTCCTAGTTATTCAAGGGGTTTTTCTCCTTAAAAAAAATCTTGCCTCGTCTTTGTATGGTTGTTTCTTACAAGTGTATTATTAAATCGTTTGACTTAAATATAGGGCTAATCTACATATTGAAAGTCATGTGTTCAAACTCGTGTGGTAGTGAAAATAAAACTTTCAAAATGTAGATTAGCTTCAAGCACCTCTTTTAAAAAATAATCCATACATACAATACCGGATTTGATCCTAAAAGTATCAAATTATTAAAAATATATATAATTTCTTTAAAAAACAATTTATAAAACTTTTAAATTTATATAATTTTGTTATCTATCTAAATCATTAATCATTTAATTCTAAACTTTAAATTATTCTACAATTTTCGACCCCTTCAACTATGGGCGATAATCAAATCAAATAGTCCTTCAATTTTTTCTTTAATAAGAATAAATGAAATTCGTTTCAAACGTCCTCAACTATGTGCCTATGTATTCTCGTGCCAATTCGTTGTAAACGTGTATCCTAATTTTCTCAAAGGGTCTTTTCTTTTTGCCTTTAGGTGCCGCGCAATATTTCTGTAGCTCCGTTGAATTCCATTTTGGGAATATGTATTTATGTAGCCCTCTTCGTCTATTATGTACTCCGAACACTTCCACCGATGTAGGAATCGTCGGTAATTAAATTGTGTACTCCGAAGACTTCCGTCGAGGTACGAATCGTCGGTAATTAAATTGTGCTTGAAGGGTTTAAGTTACAGGTGTGCCAACCCAATATCTTTACGGTAATAATCCATGGCTACTTTCCAACCTAACTACACATCACAATTGCAAAACTAATTGTAGCGACCAAGTATTTAGCAACGTACTTGTAATGCGGTTACACAGATAGATTGAGATAATTGTACAAGGAAATCTTTATCATTAGCCAGCAAACCAATCGGCCATAGCTTAGCTATGATGCTCGTTTCAAAACATTTTAATGAATAATCCATCTTTAAACGAGTTATTGACTAAATGTATCAATAACCATAAGAAATCTTGTTGATGAGCCATTTTTTTTTTTTGGTTAGCGAGTAGCGATCTAGGCACCCAAGTTCTTCCGGATCCCTTCGACCATCCTTTGGTCTATTTGGAAGGCCTTCTCCAGCACCATGTCAGGGATGGGAGGATTCGACGCAAAAAGAACATTTGGAAGAAGAGAAGCGCCGGGATTCTGGCTGTTGAGCCCTGAAAGCGCACTTGCAGGCGTATTTCCCACGTTCTGTAGAAAATGCACAAGTCCTCTGGGAAACACAAACACATCTCCTGGATATAGCGTTTGCGAGAAGAGCGTGTTGTTGGTATCCACGAAACCAACCACAATTGTCCCATACATAACAAATACCAACTCGGAAGCTCTGGGATGGTTATGAGGAGGAACCACTCCTCCCGCTGCGAAGTCAGTGCGAGCCAGGATGAGACCTTGCGTATTCACCCCGGGTAAAGACTGGGTAGAAATTGCTGTTACGCTGAAACCCATCTTGTTATTTGTATTTCCGGCAGCAGCGAGAAGAGAGGTCTTGAAATGTTGAGCATTGGCTTGGTTGGGATCAATGCAGGGCACGCCGTTGATGAAAATCTTGTTGGAGTTATCCGCGACGCAGAAGTCCTGAAGGGGGTCAGAATCCGCGGCGCTGGCGCAGTAGGCAGCGGCCATTATCACAACAATGGTGCCGAATGTCATGATATTAAGAGAAGGAGATGCCATGGTTAGGCTCGATATGCTTCTAGCGTTATGCAGAGTTTTGTGTTTGTGAGTTGTGAGTGCAGATGAGATGAGAGGAGCTTTATTTATAAGCTTCGCACTGGGCCACGTTGTCCACCGTTACGAATCTTTCAGAGAATTGAAATCGTCAAATGTGTGTTTTGCTACTCAACGTCATCCCGAGCGTTTGTAGTCGCGCGTTACTTGGTCAGGTGCATGCTTTGTTGACAACGAAGCAGAGATTGCTCTTTGCAGTTTCTAAACCAAGCCGCACTCCCATGCTTTTCTCCGCCAAGGATAAGGTGGACGTTGCCGGCCTATGTTTCCTTGTATAACGCTGAAAACGTAAGCGTGATTATACAAGCTTCCCAACACCAACCAAACCCATTTATTCTTTACCATTATGATATCCCGTTCTCAACCTGAACAAGTCAGAGATCAACAGGATTAAGCTCCTCGAAACCCAAAAAAATATATATATAAAATCTCACCTTATTTTATTTCGAGCCCACAGAGACGCAAAAAAATATATAAAAAATCTCACCTTATTTTATTCCGACCCCACAGAGACGCTTGCTTTTATGTTTTGTTTTCTTAAAGACTTTTTCGTATGCTTCTGCTAGATCTTATTTTGATCGGTTAGGTTAAGGAATTCTTTATTCCTTGCAGCCAAAATGCTCATGCATGTTGTAAATATTAAGGACTCGGTAACGATGGTCGAGAGAAGACGGTCTAGTAATCACGGTCCATTCGAGGAAGCTACCTATTTGCCAAGAAGCAACTAGAACTCGTGCTTGGCATATTGTCCAAACGATTTGACAATTCCTATATTTAAAGCGACTTGGCTTTAAGACGAGGTCAAGCTTATTTTCTTACAAAAAAGTCCAACACTTCCGTCTCGCGTTTTGTTTGGTCATTAAAGGGGAAACCCGCGTGGCATTTGTAGTTATATAAAGAGCGAGATTTAACGTTGTAAGTTGAATTACTAAAAAACCATATTTTGATAGGATTTTTTTATCTTTTACGTTTTTAGCTTGTTGGTGAAGGCACTTTCAAGGGGTGGTTATATATATTCGTGGCCAGTGGCCATTGGCCATGGAAAGAAAAATATAACTATTTCGATTATGAAAGGTTTAAAGGTGTAATCAATTTCTTGAATAGGAATTTTGTAGATACACTAATTTTTATTTATCATTAGGTTGAGTATTAGCCCTTTTTAAACCCATTAAGGTCTAGGATTGTTAGATAGTTTTTCATTTAGCATAAGATAGGAAGAGAAATCTATCTTTTATACCATTTAAACTTTTGAGCACTTGTTTTCAAGATAGGTGTTATTCAAACATTTTAAATTTTAACATCTTATATATATAATATTAGTAGAGAGGATTATTTGATGTAAATCATACCGTTTGAGATTTTTTTTTGGAGAAATAATTTGAAGATATTTAAATAGAAAAGTCTTGATGTAAATGTTCTAACTCTTTCGTTATCATTTTTTGTGTAAACGTACATAAGTGTAGACACCCAATTTTGAACACATCATCAATGTTCAAACTTTCTAACATCTTCGTCAATCAACCAATCGACCATCTCCAAGATCAAATTGGGACCATTTATAGTTCCAAAGCAAAAGTGTCATGGCATAAGCAAAAGCATTATTAACGCTTTTGCCTCCATGGTAGTGCTTTTACAAAATTTAGCTTTTTGACCATTTTTTGTCCAATTTGATTAGAAATTATCATCTTTACAAAAGTGTTGGAGCATTGTCACCACCAACACCATTAACCATTTATAAAAATCATAAAAATTGAATCTAAGCATCGATGCGTTGCATATTTAAGCCAAAGCACTACCAAATTATAGGTTTGATGGTGCTACCGCTCCCTACTTTAGTCATAGTGATAGAACGAGAAAGTGTTGTTTGTCGACAAAAGAATCGACAATGCTATTGCTCACCTAGTGGTACTTCTTCCATTGAGTACATAGTTTCTCTTTCTATCGTTTATAACAATTCAATCTCACCTCTAAACAGGAGTTTGATACTCGTTAAGGGAGCTACATAATCTCCTCCATTTTAGGTACATTGTTTCGCTTCCACTACATCTATTTTCTATCGATTTTATAGTTGAATGAAAGCACCATCCAAAATAAGTACCATCAATCTTTTTTTTTTATTTTTGGGCTTTTTCCAAAGGGGCTGTGAAACCACAGTTCTTTTGCTTCTTTGGGAGAAAATCAAGCTTTTCTAATCCATATTCGTTCATAAAAGAGTTAAAAGAAATTAAAGAAGCTCAAAAAATGGAGCAATCTACTCCAAAGGACTCCCAATCTAAGCCTAACACTAAATAAGTCGATCTAAAAACTATTTTTACTTGTTCTTATCAAAGTTTTATTTCCATTAAAAGAGAACAAAGACCTAGAAGTGACACAATGCATGAATTCTTATGGAAATCTCCTCATATGTTTACCCTTTGATATTTTTAACATTCCTTTATAACTTGCAGATTGTATGGTATACAAGGTTGATGTTATAAGAGATGTTAGAGTGGTTGATGGTGGTTTTAAAGACGTGTTGTTTATTGATAAGATCAGGATGATTTTACTTTATGTTTATAACTTATAGTGATGTTTATTGATAAGATTATAGAGTTGAGTGTCATAAAGACGTTTGTTATATTATAAACCTAAAGTTAGATTTTGGGATTATCGTTATGGATAAGTTAGATAAAGATAATCTTTCTAAGTGTCATGAAGCCATATATACCTAATGTTTATTATTATCTTCTTCTATGCTTGAAGAATATGACTTATGACATGAAAGATTAGGTCGCATCAATTTTAAGAGCATTTCTTTTATAAATGATATTAAAATAACTAATGACATTTCTCAAATAACCTTGTCCAATGGTACTTACGTAGATTGCATAATTCAGAAGATCCATAAAGAACCATAATCCAATGTAAAAATCAACATGCAAGTAAAAAACTTACACTTAATACATAATGCATGGTGATTTGTTAGAAGCTATAAAAATATTATATCTTAACAGTTACATGCATGCACTCAGTCTTGTTGATAATAAATTTAGGAGAACATGAGTTTACCTTTTGAAATCTAGAGGTGAAATACTTGATTTCTTTACCCAATTTCATGTTTTTATTGAAAACAATCTAACTATAAGTTAAAAAATCTTATGATTAATAATGGTATTGAGTATTGTAATAGTGGATTTCTTGATCATATAAAATATCATGGAATCGAGGATGAAAAAATAATGCTATAATCACTAGAGCAACGTAGTGTTGTTGAATGGAAACATCAAAATACCGCTAAAATGGCTAAATAGTTACCTCGTGCCATGAACATGTATT
This sequence comes from Wollemia nobilis, assembly GCA_028583015.1. Taxonomy (NCBI): domain Eukaryota; kingdom Viridiplantae; phylum Streptophyta; class Pinopsida; order Araucariales; family Araucariaceae; genus Wollemia; species Wollemia nobilis. The sequence goes on along the minus strand of JAQPPZ010016917.1, from coordinate 8,926,446 downwards.
ATAAATTTTGATCTAAAGCAATATATTTTATTTTATATTTAATCAACCAAACTCCTACCAAAGTTGTAAGGAGTTCATTCCTAAACAATCTTACAAAGGGAAGGGGACAAGCTTAAAGCAGTCATCTATCTTTGGTTTGCCTACATTTTTCACGCCCCTAAAGTAAAAAAGAACAAGTTTAGAATATAAACATGTTCCTCATAGATTTGTTGGTTGTGTTGAAAATTTTAAAACATATAGAGTTTATAATCCTAAAACAAATAAGGCTGTAAATCAGAAGAAAATTTTATATTAATGAGGATGGAGTGCATAGTTACACCAAAGTAAGCATTGTTGCATTTTAAACATAATGATGATAATGTTAAATATATAGATGAGGAAATAGATAGTGCAAATAATCTAAATATTGAATGTTAGTGTAGAAGATCATTCTACTTCTACTTCTAATTTGTAATCAAATCAAAGTCCTAAGTGTTTCAAAAATATTATTCAAGAAAGTGATTAGTGTTTGAGTATGCATGCTCTAAGTCAAACTAGAAGAAAAAGTTAGTATAATTAGTCATTGACATCCAAATCAACAAAAAATAATGATATCTAACTCGGGGGGGGGGGGGGGGGCGTCCCCCCCCCCCCCGGGGGGGGGGGGGGGGGGGGGGGGGGGCGGGGGCCGCGGCGGGGCGGGGGGCCCCCCCCCTCCCCTCTCGCGGGCGGGGGGGGGGGGGGGGTATTAGTGGTGGGGGGGGGGGGGGGGGGGGGGGGGGGGGGGGGGGGGGGGGGGGGGGGGGGGGGGGGGGGGGGGGGGGGGGGGGGGGGGGGGGGGGGGGGGGGGGGGGGCGCGCGGGGGGGGGGGGCGCCCCCCCCCAAGTAAAAAAAAAAAAAAAAAAACTGCATTCTCTAGAATGACATAATATTTATCATAAAAGATCATGCTTTCATAATATAATTCTTTGACGGGTAATCAAAATTAGGATCTAGTTCTCGCTTAAAGATATACATTTAATTTGTTAAGAATGCTTGTTTAAAATAAATCTTGTTTCTTCAAACAAATTAATAAAATACAAAACTAGATTAGTTGTAACATTATTTTATTTAATTGAAGGCATAGTTTAAAAGGAAACTTTTGCACTTGTTGCTTGATACACACAACAAAACTAGTCTTAACTTGAGCTATAAAAATAAATTAAAAACTGTCAAGTGGATGTCGAAAATTTATTTCTAAATGGCCATTTGGATGATTAAATTTACGTGTTCTAACCTGATAATATTATTAAGAGAGGCAAATAGTACTTTTATAGGAGGATAAAGAAATCAATTTATGGCATGAAACAACATGCTAGAGAATGACATTTGAAATTTGATGATTATTAAATTCCTCAAGTATTTTCTTGAAGTAAGAGTGATCCTAACCACCATAATAATAATAATAGAGCTTGGTTGTAGAAGGTACTTCCAAGGGGTGGCTATGTATTCTTGGTCATACAAAGAAAAATATAACTATTTTGGACATTGAAGGTTTAAAGGTATAGATAATTTTCTAAATAGAACCTTCATAGACATAGTAGTTTTTATTTATCATTAGGTTTCATATTAGACTTTTAAAATTTACAAAAGGTTCAGGATTGTTAGACATCTATTTCCTTCATTCATAATATACAAATAAGAATCTACCTTTTGCACCTATTCAAATATTTTAAGTAGTTGTTTTAATATTTTCATATAATTTTAAGATAGGTGTTATTCGAATATTTTAGAGCTTAACATCTTATATAAGATATGTACAATATTAGTAGATAGGTTTATGTGATGTAAATCCAAGTTATATGCCATTTAATTGGGGTGGGGGGGGGGGGTTTTTGGCGCTTTTGGTTTTATTTTGGTTTTTTTTTTTTTGGTTTGGGGTTTTTTTGGGGCCTTGGGGGGGGGCCCTGGGCGAAAATTCTAGGTGTAATTTTTTTCATTCCCATTTTTTATAATGATTCCCCCATTTTATATTTAAATTTCCCCCCCTTTTCCCCCCGTTTTTTTGGCCCCCCTTCTTTTTTTTTTGGGGTTTTGGGGGGGTGTTTGGGCCGATTCGCCAAATTTTTATAAATACATTTTGGGGTTGACCCCTTATGCATAACCTTGCATTTAAGATTTTTGGGGGAGAATAATTTAAAGACATTTAAACACATTTAATTATAAAATTCTTGATGTAAAGGTTCTAACTCCTTCGTTATAAATTTTTGTGTAAATATATATAAGTGTAGGCACCCAATTTTAAACACATCATCAACGTATAAACTTTCTGGCATCTTCATCAATCGACCAATCAAGCATATTTAGGACCAAATAGGGACCATTTATTGTTCCAAAATAAAAGCATCATGGCATGAGCGAAAGCGTTGGAAATGCTTTTGCCTCCATGGTAGTGCTTTCGTAAAATTTAACTTTTTGACAATTTCTCATCCAATGTGACTAGAAGTTTTCATCTTTACAAAAGCGTTGGAGCACTATCATCGCCAACACTATTAACCATTTATAAAAATTATAAAACTTGAATCTATGCATAAATATATATCGCATATTTAAGGTAAAGCACCACCAAATTATAAGTTTTATGGTGCTATCGCTCTCTACTTTAGTCATAGTCATAGAATGAGAAAGTGTTGTTTATTAGTGAAATCATTGACAATGCTATTGTTCACCTAGTGGTGCTTTTGTCACTAAGTACATAGTATCTACTTTCATCATTTATAACATTTCAATCTCACCTCTATTCAAGAGTTTGATGTTGGTCAAAAGAACCACACAATCTCCTTCATTTTAGGTACACCCTTTTACTTTCCACTGCATCTCTTTTCTATCCATTTTATACGTGAATAAAAGCACCATCCAAAATAAGTACCATCGATGACACTTATATGGGACTAGTAGCACTTTTGTCGATGTTGCATATGTGAAACTAGAGTGCTTTTGTCTCTATAGGATAAAATAGCGGTTTTATAATCCATGTTATTTCATAAATAAGTTATAGAGAAACTAGATTAGTTGTAACATTCTTTTATTTAATTGAAGGTGTAAGTTATAGAGAAACTTTTGATCTTTTTTGTAGATGCACACAACTAAACCAATATTAACTTGAGCTATAAAAATAAATTAAAAAGTGTCAAATGGATTTCAAAAATGTATTTCTAAATGGATATTTAGATGATTAATTTTACGTGTTCTAACCTGATAATATTATTAAGAGAGGCAAAGAGCACTGTGTTTGAAGAATAAAGAAATCAATTTATAGCATGAAACAACATGCTAGAGAATGACATTTCAAATTTGATGATTATTATATTTCCAAAGTATTTTATTGAAGTAAGAGTGATCCTAACCACCATAGTAGTTATAATTAAGCATAGTTGTAGAAGACACTTCCAAGGGGTGGCTATATTTTTTTGGCCATACAAAGAAAAAGATAACTATTTTGGTCATTGAAGGTTTAAAGGTGTAGACAATTTTCTAAAAAGAAAATTTATAGACATAAAAGTTTTTATTTATCATTAGGTTACATATTAGACTTTAAAAACTTACAAAAGGTTTAGGATTTTTAGGTAACTATTTCCTTCATTCATAATATACTAAGAAGAGTCTATCTTATGCACCTATTTAAATATTTTAAGTAGTTATTTTAATATTTTCATATAATTTTTAGATAGGTGTTATTCAAATATTTTACAGCTTCACATCTTATGTAAGATATGTATAATGTTAGTAGAGAGGTTAATGTGATGTAAATCAAAGTTATATACCATTTAAATTTTTTTGGGGGGAATAATTTAAAGACATTTAAACACATTTAATTAGAAAATTGTTGATGTGAAGGTTCTAACTTCTTCATTATAAATTTTTGTGTAAATATATATAAATGTAGGCACCCAATTTTTTCAACATCATCAATTTCCAAACTTTGCGACATCTTCAAGACCAAATCTGGATCATATTGTTCCAAAGTAAACGTGTCATGGCATGAGCTAAAGCGTTGGAAATGCTTTTGCCTCCATGGTAGTGCTTTTGTAAAAATTAACTTTTTGACAATTTCTCATCCAATGTGAATGGAAATTTTTATCTTTGCAAAAGAGTTGGAGCATTATCATCGCCAACACTATTAACCCTTTATAAAAATTATAAAAATTGAATATAGGAATCGATATGTTGCATATTTAAGCTAAAGCACTATCCAATTATAGGTTTTATGGTGCTATTAGTCTCTACATTAGTCATAGTCATAGAATGAGAAAGTGTTGTTTATTAGTGAAATCATTGACAATGCTATTGTTCACCTAGTGGTGCTTTTGCCACTAAGTACATAGTATCTACTTTCATCATTTATAACATTTCAATCTCACCTCTATTCAAGAGTTTGATGTTGGTCAAAATAACCACACAATCTCCTTCATTTTAGGTATACCCTTTTACTTCCACTGCATCTCTTTTCTATCCATTTTATATGTGAATAAAAGCACCATCCAAAATAAGTACCATCGATGACACTTATATGGGACTAGTAGCACTTTTGCTGATGTTGCATATGTGAAACTAGAGTGGTTTTGCCTCAATAGAATAAAATAGGGCTTTTCTGATCCATGTTCTTTAATAAATAAGTTAAAAGAAATTAAGAAAGCTAAAAACATGGAGTAACCTACTCCAAGGTACTCTCAGTCTAGACCTATCATTAAACATAATAAGTAGCACAACAAGCCGATCTAAAGACTATTTTTACTTGCTCTTATCAAAGTTTTATTTGTATTAAATGAGAATTACGACCTAGAAGTGACACCATGCATGACTTATTATAGAAATGTCTTCATTTGTTTACCTTTCGATATTTTCTAACATTCCTTTATAACTTACAAATTATATGGCATACAAGGTTGATGTTATAAGAGACGTTAGAGTGGTCGATAGTGGTTTTAAAGATGTTTTATTTGTTCCTAAGATTGATATGACTTTGCGTTATGTTTCTAACTTATGATAAGATTATAGAGTCGAGTATCATAGAGACGTTTGTTATATTATAAATCTAAAGTTAGATTTTAGGATTATTGTTATGGGTAAGTTAGATGAAGATAAAATTTTCAAGCGTTACGAAACCATATGCCTCTAATGTTTATTATTATTTTCTTTTATGCTTGATGAAGATGATTTATGGCATAAAATATGAGGTAACATGAATTTTAGGAGTATTTCTCTTTTGAATAATATCAAAATAATTAATTGAATGCCTCAAATGACCATGTCCAATGGTAGTTGCACATATTACATAATTGAGAAGATCCATAGAAAACCATATCCCATTGTAGAAATTGGCATGTGTAGACACCAAAACAGCACCAATCCGATTATGTGACTGCAAACACTGATCGCATTGACACACACAGCCCCAAGGGCAGCCCCCAGAGGTTAAACAGTGGTCCTAACCACTCTCACAATAGTTTTGGAAGGTCAAAAATCAATTTGGCACCTTCAGGCACTTTGCTCAATATCCGTTCCACCCAGGGATGAATTCAAACTGGGATTCGCCCCACCCAGGGACGAATTCCAGATTCGCTCCAGGGTGGGGCGAATTTCAGGTTTGATGGGCAAAAAGTCAAATCTTGACAAATGGCAGCTCAGATCCGCCACTTAACGCTTCCTTCATCGCATGGGAGTGTGGGTGAGCATTTTCGAGCGTTAGAGGCAATTACAAGGGCAGTCATGAAGTCCCTATTCAGGGAGGAATCTCCTTCCCCATGGGAAGGCATGATTGCCAAGTGGCGCCTCTGCATGCCCATTTCAAGAGACCTCCAGGTCTATAAATTGGTGAGTTTCCTCACCCCAAAATATAGAGAGAAGGAGCATTTTGGAGCAACGAAGTGCTATCATTTTACTTTCACACCCACACCCTTTTGAGTTGTGTCTTTCACATCCTTGATCTCTTTCGGAGAGGAGGTCATAGGGTGGTTATTGGAAGCACAAATCCGGAACCAAACCCGACATTTGGCCACGATATCCCACCCAATTTGTCGACAATACCCCACAAGAGATTTTGGACCCATCCCAAGTGGATTGGTGCCGAAATCAGGCCCCAAACGATGGGCGGCCTGCCTCCGGGCGCCCCCTCCCGCACTGCTACAGTCCTAATCGCCCCTCTTTGGAGTGATTGGAAATCTATGGTAGATTTGCTTTCTTTCATTTTTGCATTCAATTCTATGCTGCTTAGATAGGTTCCCATTTTAATTTCATTTCGTTTTGAATAATTTTGATCATGTTTCTATCTTCGTTCGCCTCTACTAACTTGCAGGTAGCATCATCAAATTCCCATTGATGGAGGCCAAATTGGGAAAATATGACCATCTGGGTCTTCCCAAAATGCCCCCAATTAGCTAACCCCAAGTTTGCAGGTCGTTTGGAGCTTCCTAGATAGGACATTTGGGACAGTACCTTTTCGGCATTTTGTTGCAGGTGAATTCGTCCCGCCCGGAGCGAATTCAAATCGGCGAGGAATTTCTTAACTGTTCCATTTGCAGTATTTTCTTTGGGATGCCTTGATGCCCCTATCAAATTTTTAGAGCATTTGGATTCATTTTAGTCATAGTTTAATTCATTTTTCTCATTCACTTATCGTAGGCTTGGGGATTGCATGCTTTACTTTATCTACAGGTGCTACTGACTATTTCTTGTTCCTTTGAACGTAGGGTCTAGACATCGGAGGAGTAGCAAGGAGTCAAGACTCATCAACGTGAGTGGCGGTGATGTTTGGTCCACCCATTTTACATGTGGGCACGCGGAAGAAGGAAGGGCATCCATGGATGTAACAAGAACGCTTATCTAAAATGCTCCTAGCCCTTGGAAGGGGAGGATGCGCATTGTAACCGAGTTGTGAAACATATCAATAAAAAGGGTTGTCTTCTTTATTTGCATTTGTTTCATTTCGATTCGCTCATGCTTTCCCTCTTTTCATGCACTTTCAAATTCCTAGGATTTAGCGTTAAGTCTAAGTTTAATTTGCATCGCATCTTCGCTTTCCTTTTTGCTTTCGTATCCTCGTGCTTTCAGTGGCGATCATGGTGGGACCTTGTCCTCTACTTTTAATATCAGATATCTGATCCAAACTTGGTTGTTTTTGCTTGCAGGTACCGAGTTTTCATACGTTGACTGTTGTTCGTTCCATCAGGAGGCGGATACAGAGCTGTAATTCGTCCTACCCAGGGACGAATGGGAATTCGCCCCACCCTATGATGAATACAGTCCTGTAATTCATTTCTCCCCGGGACGAATTTCTGTCTATGCAGTTTTAGGGCAGAAACTCAGAACCGACAGATTTGGGCAGAGAAAAGGTAAGGATTCTGAACTTTTCCTGTCATTTTCTATTTTTAGTTTTCTATTTTTAGGTTACTTGTTTGCTTAGGGAAAGTTTTCCTTTACTGCTTGCTTGCTTCCCTTTTGCAAAATAAAAATAACCCCACACATCACGTGGTAACGTAAACACCAAGGAGCTGGTCGTAAAACCCCAGCCCTTGATCAAGACCAACGGTGGATTTCATCACCACCTTGGCTTGAATTTTGCATTCATAAACCCCGATCGCTACTATTGCTAGACGTAAATCCTGATGAAAACTGACCGAGTGTAGCTGGGGTGATTCCCAGCATGCGAGGATAAGTCTTCTATGGTAGGTGTCAAAAATAGGGTGATTCCCCTTTCGTACCGCCTACGTTCCACGTACCATCTGCTCTCACGTACCTATAGTTTCCCTCACGTAAGGGCGGGTATATAGAGAGGTTGGTATATCGGCCTGGCAATGGTATATCGAAGGGGCGACCAATTTTGGGAGCCATAAGAGCCATCATTTTGCATTTAAACATTCTTTACAAAAACTTTCAAAACAAAAATCAAAACACACTAAACCAGGTTTAGGACACACTTTTAATCTTTAAACGAGATAATCATTGCTTTGTGTGTGTGTGCTCTTTTCTGTTTAGTGTAGCATAAAAATCATAAAAAGAATTAAAAAAAAAAACCTACATAGCTTGTAGAAGAACACCACCATGGTGTACACCCGTAGCCAAGCCCAATCAAGGGCAGAAGCTACGGAGAGTGTACAAGGGGGCACAAGTCACCTCCGCTACAGCACCAAGGACTTGGTCATACCGCCTTGGCGGCCTGACCCACGAGAGAGTCCACATCATCCCATTTCAGAATGGGACTATAGAGGCACCCCTTTGAGGGACACGCCCATTCATCATAGCCCCTTTCAGGAGGATTCCTTACATGTGGCACTCAACATAGATAAGAAGGCTCCCTTAGAAGCTCGATATGAGTGGCCACCATGCAATGAAGTGCTAGAGCGGCATAGTGTCCATGAGGAGAGGCCACATGATTATGGCATCCCTCCTTTGCCCCCCATCACTGTTAGAACCAATAGACAAAATCCAGAGCGCAAGGCTCTTCAAGCAGGGCGAGCCAACTCTACCCACCCCTTTCACACATATGAAAGGGAGCACGAGGAAGACCATTACATTCCTCCAGAGCAATATACAATATGGGAGCCATGCGCTTCCGCACCTGCTATGTACCATGATCACTTACTGAGGCTAGAGCCTCGGGTAAATGCCACCAACCTCGATAGAGGGAAGCGACCTATTGAGATCTCGGATCATCACGACCGAGGTAAGTGCATAGGAGAGGCATCTAGGCCTCCTAGGCTCAAGATGGCAGAACAAATCGACCTGGCAGTCGCCAGACATGCCACCCACCAAGCGTAGATCATGCGGCTTGAGCAAGATCAACAATAGCTAGAGCATCTATATCACCTTAGCAAGGAGCACATTCAGCGCCAAATAGATGAGCTGCTCCATAACCCGATGCCTGAGAGGGTTCCAACCCCTCGCACCCAAAGAGCAGAACCATATGAGAGGCGCAACCCCTTGGTGCGAGATAGGTCTCCGTGACCTTACCAAGTGCCACCTCCGAGACCTCCTAGACCTGAGCGGGAGGCCACTCCTCGGAACAATGATGGGTACCCTCTATGGGGACCCACTCAGGGTCATAGGTCTCATCCAGAGACTCCTCAAGAAGCTTACGAGGAGTATGAGCAAGAAGCAGAGCAGGCCAAAATGCCCTACCAAGGCGGAGGGGTTGCTATCCGGCCACCCCTCCATAGGCCTCAAGTCTCCCACAACCCACAATGGGAGCAAACTAAAGAAGAAGAGATTAAATCTTTAGATGCATATAAAGCGCTGCTAGAGCATCTGGAGTCTATGGAAACCAAAACTTCTGGGCCCCAAAAGCCCACTTTACGCCAGCTCCGTAGTCATCCCGTGCATCCGTCAGTGCCAACACCCCCTTACCCTGAACACTTTAAGCTACCTCAGTTGGCAGTCTTTAGAGGTGAGGAGGATGCCCAAGAGCATGTGACGAGATTCCTAAGCCAATGCTTTGGCATTCAAGACAATGATGCTTTGTTATTAAGAACATTTATAACCACATTCGCAGGCCCTACCTCGGATTGGTTTACTCAATTACCAAAGCATAGCATTAACAACTTAGATCAGTTAGTGGATGCGTTCCTCGAATGCTTCACCTTCAACACCAAGAAGAAGGCGTCACTAAGTGACTTAGCCAGCCTCGAGCAGTATGAGGAAGAAACCATGGCGGCCTATGGGAATCGATGGAGGGCTTTGCTCTCAAAGCTGCCCTACCTCCCTCCTATGTCCGACCTCACTCAAATGTTCTCCAAGAGCTATTTGAGATCGATCTCTATGCTATTGTAGCTGCAGCAATATGCCACCTTAGAAGAAGCTTTGGCGCAAGCCAGGATCATTGAAGAGATCAAGATACAGGATGGCGAGATAGCCAAACCTAAGAAAAAAGAATGGAATAAGAACACAAAAATAGGGACTACGCAACAAAAACCCGCTGCGGTAAATCAAGTTGCCATAAATGTCCCTAAGCTTGCACAAGAAATACAGCCTCAAAAGGCTAACTATCAGGTGGTGCCTCCTAATAATTATGAAAAAGAAAACCAAAAGTAGGAGCAAAATCAGCAGCGCCCTAGGCGACAGTACACACCTTATACGGAGTCTAGGGACTCCTTGTTTGACCGCTTGTCAATGACGAACTTGATCAACCTTCCAGAGATCCAAACCATAGATCCCAATGCATCGAAGCCTAAGGGATACCGGGAGGACTTGTATTGTAGGTTCCACAGGCGGAGGGGACATGACCTGAATGCATGTTGGAAGTTCAAAGGTTTGATACAAGACCTAATTGACAATAAGACATTGGCAGTGGACAACCCCGTAGCGCCAAACAACCAGCAGATGGGAGTTTTCAAAGACCCCTTGCCTGCCCATGAGGCACAGGCAAAACCCCTTCAAGTCAATGAGGTGCAACAAAATTGCCCCATGCAAGGGTATGTAGGAATGATAAGCATAGTGACTAGGAACAAGAGATACCCAGGAGTTGCCCCCGAGGCAGCCACAAGAGAGGTTCCATCGACGTCACAACCTCAACAACACCCTATGCAACCACCTCCGCCTAGACCCATGGCCACGATTCGGACCAAACTCACGCAGAGTTTGAGGACCACGTCGGCTAGGCTCTCCATATATGAGCTTATACAACAATCAACGCCCCATCGGGAGGCTCTCATGGAGATATTGAAAGCCATCGAGTTGCAGCCCCATGAAGCGAATTCCTTCAACAACTTCGTGGGACATGTCAAACGATGCATGGAGCCAGTCATCACCTTTCGAGAGGATGAAGTTAAATCAGTGTCTGATGACATGGCAGATCCACCCCTGCACGTTATCGCATGGGTCAACGGGATCCCGTATAAGAGGGTGTTGGTAGACACTGGCTCATCCAGTAACATCATTACCACAGCGGCATTGAAACATCTAAAGTTGCCAGCCTCTCACATCATGGCTTCCACCTATACACTATGAGCATTCAATGATGCGATATGCTCGATAGTTGGCACAATTGTCCTACCCATTCAAGTAGGACAAAAGATGATACCTACATTGTGCCATATTTTGGAAGGCGAGATGGCTTATAACATCTTGCTAGGGCAGCCATGGATCAGGGACATGAAGTGTGTCCCTTCGATAGCTCATCAGTGTTTGAAGTATACATTTGAAGGGGAAGTACATGTAGTCCCGATGGACTTGGAACCCTTCAAATATTGCAATGCGGTGCAACTGATGCCACAATCGACCCTTCCATCGACACACTTGGATTTTTAGTTAAATCCATCTAGACAGGGTCCGATTCCGCAAGCATCCCTGGTGATAAATCCATCAAAACCCCAGTCAGGTGCATCTTCATCGTCTGGTCCTTCACCAACGATGCCACCTATCATGGCCAAATAGAAGGACAAAGGGAAGCAAACCCTGGAAGAGGCTCAACCCCTGGAAGAGGCACTACCAATAGTATCAACCATCTCTACCGAAGAGATGCCTAGCACAATGGAAGTTGAGGCTCCTAGTTCACCCAACATGGAGTGGAATCAGGAAGAGCTTCCATTCCCTCCCCCTCAATCACCAACAATCATCGTTGAAATGGCCAATACGGGCCTAGGGGAGTATCTGGTGTGGAATGTTGTAGCAACGCCCGCACTAGAGTCCATGCAGGACATGGGGAGACCTCGCCTCCCCATCGGTACAATTGTTCCTTTAGGCTGCCCACCAAACCAGACAAACTTTGTGTATGGGGGCCTTGATCATGGTACTGAGCCATGCATGCAAGAGGACGAAGATGAAGAGCCTTTTGCAGAAGATGTCAACTATCTGTCTAACCCGGACTTCACTCTGAGATATCTTGGCCAATGCAATTGGCATGGATATGGGCTAGGTAGGTATGAGCAAGGAGTGCGTGTCCTTTGCCAACCAAGATACCAAATGCCTTATGACAAGTCGGGCGTGGGGTTCAACCACCCCCTGCCCTTGGACATCTTGGTAGAGGACATGCATGGCCTAGGGATAGGCAACAAGGGTGGATTGGCATTAGATATCTATGCCAACCCTAACACAATGTATACATTGGGGGATTACCTCCCATGGTCAACAACCACCCTTGTTAACCTCACTAACCCTTGCCCTTTGCTGGAGAGAGGCGAAAGTTTGGGGACTCACTTTCAAGGAGGGTATAGACAGTGTCAAGAGGGATCTTCGGAGGATGAGTCAGAGTATGAACCAGCATCATATGACCCCTTCGAATCAGATAGTGATCACTCCCAAGTGATCCCCATGAATGACTATCAAGAGAGCCTCTTGACAATGTTCCCCCTAGAGGCTCCAATCGAGCCAGTGCCACGTCAAGAGAATCAGGTCCCCCCATGGAGAGTGGAACAACCACAATGGGGCCAGATTAATTTGCTCGAGCAGGACGAGCCTGTAATACCTCAAATAGTTGTCGAAGCCAACGAGGGCTTTTGGATCTCCGATAGTGATTACGAAGATGAAATAGAAATGACATATCTTAATCACATGCGATAGATGCAGCAACCATACCCCTTGGAGATTAATGACATATTTGAATAGATGGGCATAGTGCCAGGGCATGAGTGGTACGTAGACCCAACGGGGTGGGACCAAGTGTTGGATCCGCCGCTCTAGGTATACGAAGAGCACCTTCCACCCCGAGACCCTAGAGTGATATCAGTGTCGAGGGTAGACCCTGTCCTCCTATCAGCACATAGGGCCGATCCATTCATGCCAATCCCTACAGAGCTAGATCCGGAGCACAGAGAATCATCTAGAATGTTCAAATCACCACACCCATGGTAATGGAGACCAAAATCATTTCATCAACATGATCTCCATTGACTTAACCACCCCCATCCACAATCCGACCGATCCAGCATGGTCATTGCATCTAGACATAGATGCCATAGACTGGGATCACGTCAATTCACCTCCATCCCCATCATAGTACTGGCCTTTCGGTAAAATGCTTCATTTTACCCCAGGGTCAACTCAAGATATCTTCCATGCTGAAGAGGAACCCGAGGTTCCCAACATGGATTTAAACTCAGCAAATGATATCCATTTGATCCCGACTCCACACCAGTTGGAGGACGGATCCCACATGTCGATCGAGGAGATGACTGACGTAGACATCGGCTCAGATCCAATGAATCCATAGATCATCAAGCTAGGGGTAAGTCTATCCCCCAAAGAGCAAGCCGACTACATTGCCCTTCTCAAAGAGAAGAAGGAGGTTTTTGCATGGTCATACAGAGACATGTCGGGACTAGATCCATAGCTAGTCATGCATAATCTAACGCTTGATCCGACAGTCAAGCCAGTTAAGCAAAAACTACGTAAGATGCACCCAACAATGGCCTTGATGGTCAAAGATGAATTGCAAAAGCTGTTGGATGCACAGTTTGTCATCTGCATGGATTATCCGCCATGGTTGTCCAACATGGTGCCCATCAAAAATCCCGACGGGAGGATTCGCATATGCACTAATTTTTGAGATCTAAACAAAGCGAGTCCTAAGGATGATTTCCCCTTGTCGAGCATCGACGCATTGGTAGACGCTACAGTAGGCCATGAAATGCTATCCCTCATGGATGGTTTCTCGGGATACAATCAAATTCGTATCAATCCCGAAGACCAACTAAAAATGGCGTTCACAATGCCTTGGGGGACATTTTGTTATAAGGTCATGCCTTTTGGCCTTAAAAATGCTGGCGCCACCTACCAACGTGCCATGACGTACATCTTCCATGATTACATGCATACAACTTTGGAAGATTACATGGATGATTTGTTGGCCAAATCTCTTTTGCGCCCAGATCATATCGATGACTTAAGCAAGATCCTCGATCGCCTCATGGAACATAAAGTCAGACTGAATCCCAAGAAGTGCGTATTTGGCATCACATCTAGAAAACTCTTGGGTTTCATAGTCTCAAAGCGAGGCATCGAGGTGGACCCAAACAAAGTCAAGGCAATCCTTGAAATGCTTCCCCCAACTACCATCAAGCAGCTCAGAAGCTTGCAAGGGAAGGTCACATCAATCAAGCGCTTCATAGCGCAGCTATCTGACAAGTGCCGACCCATGAACAAATTATTGCACAAGGGGGTAGCATTTCACTGGGATGACGAGTGCCAATCAGCCTTTGATGACATTAAATGATACTTGGCTTCACCGCCAGTATTGGCACCACCTAGACCAGGAGTGTCATTCTACTTATACATCTCAGCTACTGAGGTGGCACTGGGTGCCATGCTAGCCCAGAAGAATGAACTTCACAAAGAACAGGCTACTTACTATCTTAGCCGCACCCTGGTCAGTTATGAACTTAACTATGCATACGTTGAGAAACTCTGCTTGGCAGTGGTGTTTGCTACCAAAAAGCTATGCCACTACATGCTGAGCAACACTACGTATGTTGTGTCTAAGGAGAATCCATTGCGATACATGATGAGTCGTACTTATCATAGTAGCCGCACGGCGAAATGGATTATGTTGTTGATGGAATTTGACATAGAGTTTATTGGACAAAAATCCATCAAAGGACAAGTCATAGCCGATCAACTAGCAGAGGCTCCTCTCGAAGATGATCAGCCTCTGGTCATAGAACTACCCGATGATGGGGTCTTCCATGTCTCAGAATCGCCAGATTCTGATGAGCCTGAGTCACAGGCCGACATAACCCTATTTTTTGATGGTTCTAAATGTGAGCAAGGAGGTGGCATGGGAATTGTATTCTTCACACCACAAGGGGCTCCAATGCCTCTGTCATTTAAATTAGACTTCCCATGCACCAACAATAATGCAGAATATGAAGCCTTGCTCATAGGTCTTCAGACAACAATCACCATGAACATCAAGCGATTGAACATCTTTGGTGATTCGCTGCTAATTGTCAACCAAGTCAAAGGGGTATTCCAATGTAAATGCCCAGTTCTGTAGGCCTACAAAGCCCTTGTGGACAAATTCTTGGAAAATCTTGAATGGTACGACATCGAGGCACTCCCTCGATCATCGAATCATTTTGCGGACACTATGGCCTCCTTGGGGTCACTAATCCCGCAAGACCTTTCTGGTGATATGACAACCATTCAAGTCAAAACACTATCGCAATCCGTGATGGACCGTGCAAGCTCTAACTTGATGCCAGGAATCCACATGATCCAGATTGAACCACCTCAGGATAGGTTCTCTCGAATCCATGATCATCTGAAACATGCCAACTAGGGGTCCTTGTTCTCCCCTACTCCCCTTAATAGCAACACAACGCTATTCTTACAAGTTCTTTCCCGCTCAGCGTTTGCTAGGGATGAACTTCAAGAGGGATTGGTTGTTCATACCATCGAGGCTTCCGATCAGCAGGATTGGTATTCACCCATAAGGGACTACCTCAAGTTAGGTAACCTCCCACTTGGATTGATGCATGCCGCAAAATGAGCATTCAAGCAGAAAGCGGCAAAGCATGTCTTGTTAGGAGACATTTTGTACCATCGTAGCTATGAAGGGATCCTCCTTCGGTGCTTGGACCAGCAAGAGTCCACTTGGGCGATCGCCCAAGCGCACGATGGTACATGTGGTGGCCACTTCAGTGGTATGGCTATCGCCAAGCGCATTCTTCGCATGGGCTATTACTGGCCATCTTTAGAGCGAGATTGTAGCGCATATGTCAGGAAGTGCGTGAAGTGTCAACATCATGCTAATTTGATGCACGTACCTTCCTAGGCCTTGCAACCGATCCAGTCGGCTTGGCCATTTTCATAGTGGGGCTTAGATCTAATCGAAAAGATCTCCCCTACGTCGTCAGGCCATCACACGTTCATCATAACGGCCACAGAGTATTTCACCAAGTGGGTGGAAGCAGTTCCGCTTACCTCTACGATTGGAACCCGCATTGCGGAGTTCATTTTGCATAACATCATATGTCATTTTGGTATTCCATCCAAGATAATCTCGGATAATGGGACGTCATTCAAGAACAAAGATGTGCGTGCTTTGACCACAAAGTACAAAATTCAGCATAGTTTTTTGACACCCTATTATCCATAGGCAAATGGGCAAGCAGAGGCGTCAAACAAAATGCTAGTTGCCATCCTCAAAAAGATAGTCACGGATAGTCATAAGGATTGGCACATTCAGATCCCACTTGCCCTATGGGCTTACCGCACTAGCATTCGGACACCCACTGGGGCAACTCCATTTTCGCTCGTGTATGGCTCTGAGGCTGTCATGCCTCTCGAGTTGGAGATTCCTTCCCTACGCATTTCAATGCAAGAGTTCATCGATGATGACACTGCATGGTAGGCCCGATTAGACCAGCTTACGTTGCTCGATGAACGACGTGTTAATGCTCTCGAGCATTTACGTATCTATCAAGAGCGACTTAAGAGAGCATACAACATGAAAGTTCACCTGAGGGACTTTCAGGTTGGTGACTTGGTCTTAAAAGAGAACCAACAGAACTCTAGCTTGCCGCCCCATCTAAGGGACAAGTTCATGGCAAATTGGTTAGGTCCCTATGTAATTGATAGTAAAATAGGACCTGGAACATACCGGCTAGCCTCTCTTGATGGAATCAAGGAACTAGAACCCTTGAACATCAGTCATTTGCGGCCATTCCATATCTAAAAGAGCCATAGCCCAAACAAAATGCTCCAAGGATTCCCACAATCGCTTGGTCAATCCCAAAATGCTCCAAGGATTCCTACAATCGCTTGGTCAATCCCAAAATGCTCCAAGGATTCCTACAATCGCTTGGTCAATCCCAAAATGCTCCAAGGATTCCTATAATCGCTTGGTCAATCCCAAAATGCTCCAAGGATTCCTACAATCGCTTGGTCAATCCAAAATGCTCCAAGGATTCCCACAATCGCTTGGTCAATCCCAAAATGCTCCAAGGATTCCATAATCGCTTGGTCAATCCCAAAATGCTCCAAGGATTCCTACAATCGCTTGGTCAATCCCAAAATGCTCCAAGGATTCCCACAATCGCTTGGTCAAAAATAAGAAAATTCAAAAACAATAAAATCATCAAAAATAACAAAAATTTGCATCTCATTTCTATGCATACTCAAAATCATCACAACAATAAAAAGCTCTTTTGCATCTCATCTTCATACTCATAAATATCAATCCATCAAAAAAACACAAAAATATATAGTTGCATTAAGCATCACACCCATACATTGCATATTTGTGGTCATCTAGGTCAGGGCACCATAGACTGTAATTACTTGGCAAATCCATCTTGTTCCATATTTTTCCGCTTTATAAATAGTCCATCACAAATAAACGCCATTTGCATCTTTTCGCCATACTATAGTCAGTTGACTTTTAATGTATCAAGAGTTTTCGTCATTCAGCTGTCAATAGCTTTTTAACCAAATGTTGTACAAAGTCAGACAGATTTTATGAAGGTAGAGTTCTACTTGGATCACACCTTGTTACGTAGCATCCCAACACAAGTTAAAACACATAAAAATTCCCAAGTTGTGTGAACGAAAGATGAAACCTGCAAAGCAATCCAGGTCACCATAAGCGAAATGGTTATCTTGCTCATCCCCCTGTGCGAATGACCCCAAGAATGCTGAGAGTTGGCAAAAGGACAAGAATCTTCCCTACCCAATTCCCCAAGAATCCCAAGTTCTCAAAAGAAGTTGCAAACATCATACAAATTTGCAAAAGGTCAAAACTCCAAAAATTTGACATCACAACCAAAGTGCATACATCCAAAGGCACATACAATAGTGATTCTCATCACTCATTATTCAAATCCCTTGCTCAAAAGAAAAATAACAAAAATAAACAGTGATTTTTATCACTATAAACGAGCAAGTATCCCAATACAATTGAAGAAAAGAAGGGAGTCGAACTTGAATCCCCGGAACTCTCAAGCATTCGAAAGGTCATGAGATAAACCTTAGTATCCGGTTTGGTTGATAGCCTATCGGTCACTCGTGGCAAACCTCCCGCATGATGATATATCTATCGCATTAACTTGTGTGCAGATCAATGTTTGCATGTGGATGAGCTAGCTTATGGTATCCTGGATCGCACCGTAGATTAATCTGACTAAATACAACAAAGGAGTTAGTGGGGCTAATTAGGTGATCCTCAGTATAGGTTTGGTTGACAGCCTATCTGGCACTGGCGGTATCTTGACAAATACCACATAAAACGAACTCAATTGCACACACAGGGATGTGAAATAACTATGGTCAAAGACAAGTCGGATTCATACCTTGTTCAAAAGTCTTGTAAGATAAAATACAGTTTTGGATAGTTAGTTAAAACATCTGAGTCTCAAAAAACCTAACTACATTATAAACCAACTGTAACTATCTTTCCACCCTACTTCACCATCAAAAAATACAAAATACCATACATAAAAAGTCATTTACCACAGCAATCGCCTAAGACAAAAGGCCATCAGTTCTGAACAGTCTATGGTGCCATCGCCAAAAATCACAAATTCAATTCATTCATATTCATTTTGCATATCACATACATTAAGCAACATTTGCATTCATCATAACACATGCATCCATCAATGTAAATTAACATGCAAACATACACATTCATCAATCATTAGGCATAACATCAAATCATGACACATGTGTAATAAAAAATAAAATCATCTGTATATATATCATCAAAAATGCCCGCAGGCTACAATATCCGGTCATCTGACCCCACAAAAAGCCAAAAGCCCAAAAACCCCCAAGCCTAAGGCATCGGCCACCATGATCACGTATGCTACCATTGTTTCCTCTTCAAATTGCTTGAGGCTCGCTAAATCACTTAGTGATGCCTTCTTCCTTGTGTTGAAGGCAAAGCGTTCAAGAAACGCGTCTACTAATTGATCTAAATTGCTTATGTTGTGTTTGGGCAGTTGTGTGAACCAATCCGAGGCAGGGCTTGCGAATGTGGTTATGAATGTTCTAAGCAACAATGTGTCATTATCTTGGATGCCGAAGCATTGGCTTAGAAATCATGTAACGTGTTCTTGTGCGTCCTCTTCACCTTTAAAAACCGCCAATTGAGGCAACTTGAAGTGTTCGGGGTAAAGAGGTGTAGGCACTGAGGGATGCACCGGATTACTACGGAGTAGACGTAATGTGGGTTTTTGATGCCCAGCAACTTTTGTCTCCATAGACTCCAAACGCTCCAATAGCGCTTGGTATGCATCGGAAGATTTTATTTCTTCCTCTCTTGTTCGCTCTTGTTGCAAGTTACGGTAAACTGGAGGCCTATGGAGGGGTGGCCGAATGGCATCCCTCCTGCCTTGATGGGGAGTTTCAACATATTCCTCTTTTGGTTCATACTCCTCGTAAAATTCTTGAGGAGTCTCTCGGGAGAAACCTATGACCCCGATCAAGCTCTTGCTTGAAGGTACCCATCAATGTTTCGGGGAGTTGCCTCCCTCTCGAATCTATGAGGTCTTGGAGGCGAGGCTTGACGAGGTCGTGGAGACCTGTCCTGCACCAACGGATTACGCCTCTCATATTGTTCAACTCTTTGGATGCGAGGGGTTGGCCCCCTCTCAGGTATTTCATAGCGTAACTCATCCGCTTCGCGTTGCATGCGCTCTCTATCCAAGCGGTGTCGATACTCTATCTCCTGATGACTTTGTTTAAGCCGCATGATTTGGGCTTGACGGGTGGTATATCTGGCGACAGCTGGGTCAATTTGGTCTACCCTATTTTGCTCAGGAGGTTCGAATGTTTCTCCTATGTGTTTACCTCGAGTTTGCTGGTCTAAGGTTTCAATGGGTCGCTTCCCTCCGTCGAGGTAAGCGGTATGTGCTCGAGGTTCCGGCCTCAAGGGGTGATCATGATATCCTCGCTGGTGCGGAAATGCAAGGTTCCCGCGTTGTTTGTTGCCCTCGAGGAATGCGATGGCTTTCCTCGTACTCCCTTTCACGGGTGTGAAGGGGGTGGGCGGAGTTAGGTCACCCTATGTAAGGAGCCCTGCGCTCCGGATTTGGTCTCTCTGTTCTGATGATAGGTAAAGAAGGGATGCCATATCCACGTTGCCCCTCCAAATGGACGGTGTGCTCGTCTAGCACTTCATCGCGCGGTGGCCACTCATGCCTAACTTCAAGAGGTGATTCTCTATTTATGTCAAGGTCTACATGTAAGGCATCTTCTCAAAAGGGGCTGCTTTGAATAGGCATACCCCACCGAGGATTCTGAATTGGATTCTTTTGTAGGTTAGACCTATAAGGCGGTATGACCAAATCCTCAGGACTGAAGTGAAGGCGACTTGTGCCTGCTTTTTGTGTACCTTTCGGAGCTTCTGCCCTTGATTGGGCTTGACTGCGGGTGTACACCATTGCGGTGCTTCTATGCTATCTAAATAAGTTTTTATCTCGTTTATGATTTTTTTTTGTCTACACTAAGCAAAATTAAGCACACACATTCACAAAACCGTGATTATCTCTTTTAAGGATTATTGGTGTGCCCTAAACTGGTTTAGTGCATTTTGGTGTTTTGTTTTGTTTTTGTAGGTTTTGAAGATCGTTTAAATGCATTATGATGGCTCATATAACTCCCAAAACGGTAGCCCCTTCAATATACCAACCAGGCCGATATACCAACCTCTCTATATACCCGCCCTTACGAGAGGGAGACTATAGGTACGTGAGAGCAGAAGGTACATGGTACGTAGGCGGTACGGAAGGGGGATTGTCCTATTAATGGCACCTACCATAGAAAACTTATCCTCGCGTGCATGGGAATCACCCCAGCGACACTCGGTCTGTCTTCGTCAGGATTTACGCCTAACAAAAGTTGACAATCGGGAAATGGATGCAAATCAAGCCAAGGTGGTGATGAAATCCACCAATGGTCTTGATCAAGGGCTGGGGTCTTACGACCAGCTCCTTGGTTTAAAATTGTTGTGTGGAGTGTGTGAGATTCATTTTATTTAGTGAAAATGAAACAAGCATAAATGAATTTTCCTATGCAATGCAGGATAAAAATGAAAACAGTCAAAGAAACAGAAATAGAAATAGAAATTTTAACAAAGATTATAAAAATCCCTACCTCTTCTCTGCCTGCTCCAGTTGCTTCTGAATTTTTGCTCTGAAAATCTGCAGACAGAAATTCGTCCCTCGGTGAGACGAATTACAGAACATAATTCGTCCCTCCTAGAGATGAATTTGAATTCGTCCCAGGGTGAGACGATTTCCAGTAAAGTAATCGTCCCTGCTAGAGAGACGAATAGCAGTCCGCAAAAAAAAAATGTACCTTTCAAGCACAAAACACAAAAACTTGATTAGTTTTCTATGATTTTAAAAACAGGGAACAGGTCCCACCGTGATCGCCACTAAAAGCACGAGATTTCGGGCAAAGGAAACACTAATTGCGATGCAACCAAAATCAAATGCGCTTAAGTCCTAGAAACGTAAAGTGCATGAAATGGAAAAGAAACGCATTGGAAGAGACACAAGCAAATGGAGAAAACACAGCCCTTTCATTAATATCCCTTGATCTCTGTTACAATGACGTCTCCTCCCTTTTCGGGGGCTAGGAGCGTTAAAAGAATTCGATTACAATCACTCAATGTTCCTCTTTTCGCGTGCCCACGATTGCAATGGGCGGGCCAAGATGATGCCGCCGCTGATGTCGATGAGTTCTTCACCTCCGCTGCTTCTCCTGCGAACAAAGAAACAACCAAGATGTCAGTAGCACCTGCCGCAAGTGAAAAGTGTTCGTTCTTCTAAAATCATCAAAAGATGCATGCAAACATTTATCTAAAACAGTAAACAAAATGATTCTAAACAGCACTGAAAACTTGCCGGAAGACATGAAAATGTTACCAACGA
Organism: Wollemia nobilis; assembly: GCA_028583015.1. NCBI lineage: Eukaryota > Viridiplantae > Streptophyta > Pinopsida > Araucariales > Araucariaceae > Wollemia > Wollemia nobilis. Next base: position 8,904,622 of record JAQPPZ010016917.1, on the reverse strand, counting down.
GGCCATTGCCACCGAGACAGTCGGCCAATCTGCTTTCAACCGGAAATCGTCCCTGGGTAGGACGATTTCGATCGTAAATCGTCCCCGGGTGGGACGATTTCTTTGTGTTGGGGAAGCCGAACTGACACGCTCCAATGTCGACTCTCGAGGTCTCCAAAACACCTGCAGACAGAGGGGTTATGTAATTGGGGCCATTTTGGGATGACCCAGATGGTCGGATTCTCCCAATTTGGCCTCTACCCTCGGGAATTTGATATCGCCTCCTGCAAGTTAGTGAAACTACAAAACGACACAAAACATACTAGAATCTGATCAAAGGTTACGAAATTGCAGCTATGAATTCACCAAACAGAAAACACAATATGCAACATGAGAAAATAAACTAGAATGCTTCTGAAATAAAACTTAAGAAAAGTGCGGGGATGCCCAAGTGGGCCTCCCACCGTTGGCACTTGATTCCGGCGCCAATCCACTAGGGATGGGCCCAAAACCTCTTAGGATTGGGGGGTCGGCGAATTGGTTGGTTCAGGTGTCCATGTGTTGGATTTAGGTCCGATTCAAGCTTCCAAAAGCCACCCAACAACCTCCCTTGCAAAAGAGATTGGTGGATGTGGGAAGGTGAACCAAAAGGGATGCAAGTGGGTCTTCAACTCGGCGAGCACTTCGTTGCTTGAAAACTCCTTCAACTTGTATATTTTGGGTGAGAAAAGTCCCACCTTTTATAGACCCATGGGGTCTCTTTTGGGAGGGAAGCACAAATGCCATGTGTTGGTCATAGGCGCCATGTGGCAGTCTTGTCTTCCCATGAGGGAGGGGAGTCCTCCATTGACTTGGGCTTTCATAATCGCCCTTGTGACAGTCCTCAAACGGCCTATTTGTCCACTCACACACGCGTGCGAGGCAGGAGTCATCAACTGACTGTTCTGGGCTGCCACTTGGCCTCATTTGTCTTTTTGCCCGTTAAACTTGGAAATCGTCCTTACCGGAGACGATTTCAGAAATCGTCCCTGGGTGAGACGATTTCAAGTTAGCAATCGTCCCTGGGTGAGACGATTACTAGGCAAAGTGTCTAAGTGTGCCAAATTGCTTCTTGACCTCACAAAATTGCTATGAAAGTGGTTAAGACCACTGTTTGACCTCCGAGGGCTGCCCCGGGAGCTGTGTTTGTCAAAGCGATCGGTGTTTGCAGTCACATAATCGGATTGGTGCTGTTTTGGTGTCTACAGATGCCCCTTTTTGGGAAGCGCTGCGGGTGACGCAATGCTGAGCAAAAATAGATAACCAAAGCACTAATGATTAGGGTTTCTTGGTAACCTAACCAACTTTTGATGCCCCAAGTATGGAAAGGGCATGCATTCTTGAATCCTTGCTTCTGACGAGCTAAGGAATTTGATTTCAAGTATTAACCTGTTTTGGTGAGGTGTGACTTGAACTTAGACATTGATCAGTCATGAACAGGCAAAGGGCATTTTTATCCTCAGGGGGAACCTTGTGTTCATGATTCACGAAATGCCAAGTGTTTGATTGATTTGATTGTTGCTTGTTTATTGCCCCAAGCGGGGAGCGTGATTGTCTTTGTCAATGATTCTTTGAATGCATGTCGTTTTCCTTAATTGGGTGTGTGATTGTTGGTTGGTGACTAAGTGTGACTACCCCCTCAAGCGACGAATCGATGAGGGAATGACCTTCGTGAGAGAAGCGACGAGTCGCTTGACCCAAGATGACTTGTGCAAGGGTGCCTTTAGAGGGTTTACCGTTAAGCGTGTGCAATTTTTCCAACATTTGGACCTATTTTTGGTGGGTGTTAACCCTTTTGGTGATGCTGTAATGAGGTGAAATCATCGAAAATCTAACTTCCCGTGGAGCGGTCCGGCTATTGTAGCCTTCTTGGGGAAGTAGGAGAGCGATAATTTGAACCTCGACATCGATTTTCTTTGCCAAGAGGTTAAGTGCAAGAGCACTTGTGTCCGGCAATGCTTATTGCTTTGTTTTTATGTTGCATGTTTTGTTGTTTTTGTTGTTTTTTTTTTGTGACACCATTTGGGGATTAAATTTTCGAAAATCCGTCTCTCGTGGAGCGGTCCGGCTATGGTAGCCTTCTTAGGGAGTAGGATAGTGATAATTTGTGACCCTGATGTCGATTTGCCATGCCAAGAGTTTAAGTGCAAGAGCACTTGTGTCTGGCAATGTTTATTGCTTTTTGTGTTGTTTTGATTTTCTTATTGTTTTTGAGTGGGCTTTGACCCTTTTGTGACGTCGTTTGGGGATGAAATTGTCGAAAATCCGTCTTCCCGTGGAGCGGTCCGGCTATGGTAGCCTTCTTAGGGAGTAGGATAGCGACAATGTAGACCCTGACATCAGTTTTTCTATGCCAAGAGGTTAAGTGCAAGAGCACTTGTGTCTGGCAATGTTTATTGCTTTTTGTTTTTGTGTTGCATTTATTTGTTGTTTTTGTTGTTTTGATTTTCTTTGATCTTGTGCATGATGGTTGATGAATATGGATGTATGCATGTTGATTTATTTTGATGGATGCATATGCTATGATGAATGCAAATGGTTTTGATTTATATGTGATATGCGAGATATGAAATGGATGAATGGGGTTTGTGATGTTTGGCTATGGCACCATGGACTTGTTTAGAACTCTGTTATTTTGTTTTTAGGCGATTGCTGTGATGCATGACTTTGTATGTATACATGTGGTTTTTCTTTTTTGTATTTTTTTGATGGTATTGTAAGGATGAAAAGTAGCGCAGTTGGTTTAGAAATGTAGCTAAGGTTTTCCGAGACTCAGACGGTTTTAACTCACTAGCCATGACTGTACTTTATCTTACAAGACTTTTTGACCAAGGTATGAATCGGACTTGTTTTTGACCAAGTTATTTTTCACATCCCTGTGTGTGCAATTGAGTTCATTTAGTGGTATTTGTTAGGATACCGCCAGTGCCAGATGGGCTTTCAACCGAACTCGTACTGAGGATCACCTAATTAGCTCCACGAATTCCTTTGTTGTATGTACTAAGATTAATCTGCGGTGTAATCCAGGATGCCATAAGCTAGCTCATCCACATGCAAACATTGATCTGTACGCAAGTTAATGTGACAGATATATCGTCATGCGGGAGGTTTACTCTAGTTACCGATAGGCTATCAACCAAATTGGTACTGAAGCTTGCCTTATGACCTATAGAATGCTGAGAGTTCCAAGGATTCAAGGTCAACTCCCTTCTTTTCTTCAATTGTATTGGGATACTTGCTCATTGTAGTGATGAGATCACTGTTTATTTTGATTTGTTTTTCTTTCGAGCAAGGGATTGGGGATATGGAGTGACGAAAATCACTATTGTTTGTGCCTTTTGATGTGTGCACTTGTAGTTTGTCAAATATTTGAGTTTTGACATTTTGCAAATTTTTGATGTTTTGCAACTATTGAGAACTTTAGGGATTCTTAGGGAATTGGGTAGGGAGGATGCTTGTCCTTTTGCCAACTCTCGGCATTCTAGGGGTCATTCGCACGGGGGATGAGCAAGATAACCGTTTCGCTTGTGGTGACCTAGATTATTTTGCAGGTTTCATCTTTCGTTCACACAATTTGGGAATTTTTAGTGTTTTGATTTGTGTTGGGATGTTACGTAACAAGGTGTATTTCAAGTATGACTCTACCTTCGTAAAATCTGTTCGACTTGATACATTACATGGCTAAAGAGGAAAATGATGACTGAATCACGAAAACTCTTGGTACATTCACAGACCACTGACTGTAGTGTGGTAAAAGTTATGCATGGTGTTTTTGTTGTTTTTGTAAAATGGAACAATGCGGAACAAGATGGACTATCAGAGCAATTGCAGCCTATGGTGCCTTTGACCTATATGACTACAAATATGCAATGTATGGATGCAATGCTTAATGCAGCTATGTATTTTTGTAATTTTGATGGATTGTTTTTTGTGAAGTTGAAGATGAGGTGCTAGAAGATGTATTTTTTGATGAATTTGAGTATGCCTAGATATGAGATGCAAATTTTTGTTGTTTTTGATTATTTTTTTTTGACCAAGTGATTGCGATAATCCTTGGAGCTTTTTGGGTTTGACCAAGTGATTGCGATAATCCTTGGAGCTTTTGGGGTGACCAAGTGATTGCGATAATCCTTGGAGCTTTTTGGTTGACCAAGAGATTGCGATAATCCTTGGAGCTTTTGGATTGACCAAGAGATTGCGATAATCCTTGGAGCTTTTGGATTGACCAAGAGATTGCGATAATCCTTGGAGCTTTTGGATTGACCAAGTGATTGCGATAATCCTTGGAGCTTTTTGGAGTGACCAAGAGATTGCGATAATCCTTGGAGCTTTTGGGTGACCAAGAGATTGCGATAATCCTTGGAGCTTTTTGGGTGACCAAGAGATTGCGATAATCCTTGGAGCTTTTTGGGTGACCAAGTGATTGCGATAATCCTTGGAGCTTTTTGGGTGACCAAGTGATTGCGATAATCCTTGGAGCTTTTTGGGTGACCAAGTGATTGCGATAATCCTTGGAGCTTTTGGGGTGACCAAGTGATTGCGATAATCCTTGGAGCTTTTTGGGTTTGAATTATGGTTCTTCAAGGGATAGAGGTACCCCCAGCTTGATGGTCTTTGCACTCTGGATCTGGCTCTAGAGGTACGGGCACGAATGGATCTTCCCTAGGTGCAAATTTTGTGAAAAGGAGGGCAGGGTCTTCCCTCGGCACTGCTGTCATGATGGGATCTCGAGGTGGACGATGCTCATCTTGAATTTGGAGCCATGGATCCAACACTTGGTCCCACCTCGCTGGGTCTACATGCCATTCATGCCCTAACAGTATGCCCATCTGTCCCATTAGATCTTCATGAGTTAGAGCGCGGTGATGTCGTCGCGCATGTCTGAGATAGTCCATTTCAGTTTCATCTTCTGAATCACTTTCATAGATCCAAAATTGTTCATCCTCTTCAGCATCTGTTGCTTGCGACGTTGAGGACTCTTCTTGTTCCAGTGAATTAATCTGGTCCCATTGCGGTTGTTCCACTCTTGGTGGAGGGACCTGATTCTCTTGAGACTGTGTTGTTTCATCCGGAACCTCTAAGGGGAACAGCTTCAGAAAGATGTCCGGCAGCCATTGATGTTCTCTTTAAGGATTACTATCCCGAACTTTCACCTCTCTCTAGCAAAGGAGAGGGATTATTGTTGTTTCTAGGGGTGTTTGTTGACCATGGGAGGTAGTCTCCCAATGTGTATTCTGTATTTGGATTGGCATAAGGGTCTAATGCCAATCCCCCCTTGTTGCCTATTTCTAGGCCTTGCATATTTTCAACCAAGATGTCTAATGGCAGGGGATGGTTGAACCCTACCCCCGACTTGTCATATGGCATCTGATATCTTGGTTGGCAAAGGATCCGCATCCCTTGCTCATATCTGCCTAGCCCGTATCCATGCCAATTGCATTGGCCTAGATATTTTAGGGCAAATTCTGGGTTTGACAGATAATTGATGTTTTCAACAAAATGCTCTTCGTCTGTTTCCTTTTGTTGGCATGGTTCAAGACCGTGATCAAGGCCCCCATACACAAAATTTGTCTGGTTCGGTGGGTAGCCTAGAGGAACAATTGTCCCTATGGGAAGGCGAGGTCTTCCCATGTCTTGTACTGACTCCAATGTGGGGGTTGCCACAATGTTTTGCACTAAGTACTCCCCCAGGCCCGTACTGGCCATTTCAACAGTGATTGTTGATGATTGGGTGGGAGGAAACGGTAGTCCTTCCTGAGTCCATTCCATGTTTGGTGGTTCAGGAGTCTTGGTTTCCGTTGTGTTGGGTGTTTCCTCCGTTGATATCGTTGAGATTGTGGGCAACCTTTCTTCTAGAGGCTTAACCTCTTCCATGATTTGTTTTCCCTTGTCCTTCTGTTGGGCCATGATAGGTGGCGTTGATGATGAAGGAGCAGGTGATGAAGTCTCACCAGGCTGGGATTTTGCCTTGTTGGCCACCGATGGTGCTTGCGGTATTGGACCCTGTTTAGATGGATTTAATTGGAAATCCAAATGCGTTGAAGGGAGGGTCGATTGAGGTATGAATTGTACCGCATTGCAATACTTGAAGGGCTCTAAGTCCATTGGGACTACATGTATTTCCCCTTCATAAGCATACTTTAAGCAATGGTGGGCGATCGAAGGGACACACTTCATGTCCCTGATCCAAGGCCGCCCCAGCAGTATATTATAAGCCATTTCACCTTCCTAGCACATGGCACAGTGTAGGTATTGACTTTTGTCCTACTTGGACTGGTAGAACGACTGTGCCGACTGTCGAGCATATTGCATCATTAAAAGCTCGCAGTGTGTACGTGGAGGCTGTGATGTGAGAGGCTGGCAACTTCAAATGCTTTAAGGCTGCAGTGGTTATGATGTTACTTGGACGAGCCAGTATCTATCAAGCACTCTCTTGTACGGAATCCCGTTGACCCGCGCGATAACGTGCAGGGGTGGATCTGCCATGTCATTTGATATCGTTTTGACCTCATCTTCTCTGAATGTGATGACCGGCTCCGTACATTGTTTCACATGTCCCACGAAGGCGTTGAAAGAATTTGCCTCATGGGGTTGTAATTCAATGGCTTTTAAAATGTCCATAAGAGCTTCTCTATGGGGAGCTGATTGTTGAATAAGCTCGTAGATGGACAGCCTAGCCGACGTGGTCCGCAAACTCTGCGTGAGTTTGGTTCGTATCGTGACCTCAGGTCTAGGCGGAGGTAACTGCGTTGGGCGTTGTTGAGGATGCGATGTTGCCGGAACTTCCCTCGTAGCTACCTCAGGGGCAGCTGTCGGGTACCTTCTGTTCCTTGTTACTATGCTAATCATTCCCACAAATCCCTGTGTGGGAAGATCTTGTCGCACCTCGTTAATCCGGAGTGGTTTTGTCTGTGCCTCGTGGGCTGGCAAGGGGTCCTTGAATACCCCCATTTGTTGGTTGTTTGGTGCGATGGGGTTGTCCACAACCAATGTTCCGTTGTCGATCAAATCCTGGACTAGGTCTTTGAATTTCCAGCACCCATTCAAGTCATGTCCTCTGCGCCTATGGAATCTACAATACAATTCCTCTCTGTACCCCCTAGGCTTGGGAATGTTAGGGTCTATAATTTGGATTTTCGGCAGAGTGACTAAATTTTCCGCTGACAAGCGGTCAAATAAGGAGTCCCTAGACTCCGCATATGGGGTGAAATTTTGCCTAGGGCGACGCGGGTAATTCTGCTCCTGTCTTCTATTATCTCTTTCATAAGCAGGAGGCACTGCCTGGTAGTTAGCCTTTTGAGGCTGCGTTTCTTGCACAGGCGCGGGAACATTTATCGCAACTTGGTTGACTGCAGCGTGTTGTGGTTGCGTTGTCCCAGTTTTAGTGGTTTTATTCCACTCTTTCTTCTTAGGCTTGGCAATTGCGCCTTCGCCTATCTTAATCTCTTCTATGACTCTGGCTTGCGCCAAAGCTTCTTCTAAGCTGTCGTATTGTCGCAGACAACAATAGACCAGAGATTGATTTTAAGCAACTTTTTGCGAACATCTGCGTGAGATCAGACATAGGAGGACGGTAGGGTAACCTAGAAAGCAAAGCTCTCCATCGATTCCCGTACGCTGCCATTGTTTCCTCTTCAAATTGCTTGAGGCTCGCTAAATCACTTAGTGATGCCTTCTTCCTTGTGTTGAAGGCAAAGCGTTCAAGAAACGCGTCTACTAATTGATCTAAATTGCTTATGCTGTGTTTGGGCAGTTGTGTGAACCAATCCGAGGCAGGGCCTGCGAATGTGGTTATGAATGTTCTAAGCAACAATGCGTCATTATCTTGGATGCCGAAGCATTGGCTTAGAAATCGTGTAACGTGTTCCTGTGCGTCCTCTTCACCTTTAAAAACTGCCAATTGAGGCAACTTGAAGTGTTCGGGGTAAAGAGGTGTAGGCACCGAGGGATGCACCGGATTACTGCGGAGTAGACGTAATGTGGGTTTTTGATGCCCAACAGCTTTTGTCTCCACAGACTCCAAACGCTCCAATAGCGCTTGGTATGCATCGGAAGATTTTATTTCTTCCTCTCTTGTTCGCTCTTGTTGCAAGTTACGGTAAACTGGAGGCCTATGGAGGGGTGGCCGAATGGCATCCCTCCTGCCTTGATGGGGAGTTTCAACATATTCCTCTTCTGGTTCATACTCCTCGTAAAATTCTTGAGGAGTCTCTGGGCGAAACCTATGACCCTGATCAAGCTCTTGTTGAAGGTACCCATCATTGTTTCGGGGAGTTGCCTCCCTCTCGAATCTATGAGGTCTTGGAGGCAGAGCTTGACGAGGTCGTGGAGACCTGTCCTGCACCAACGGATTATGCCTCTCATACTGTTCAGCTCTTTGGATGCGAGGGGTTGGCCCCCTCTCAGGTATTTCATAGCGTAACTCATCCGCTTCGCGTTGCATGCGTTCTCTATCCAAGCGGTGTCGGTACTCTATTTCTCGATAACTTGGTTTAAGCCGCATGGTTTGGGCTTGACGGGTGGTATATCTGGCGACAGTTGGGTCAATTTGGTCTACCCTATTTTGCTCAGGAGGTTCGAATGTTTCTCCTATGTGTTTACCTCGAGTTTGCTGATCTAAGGTTTCAATGGGTCGCTTCCCTCTGTCGAGGTAAGCGGTATGTGCTCGAGGTTCTGGCCTCAAGGGGTGATCATGATATCCTGCTGGTGCGGAAATGCAAGGTTCCCGCGTTGTTTGTTGCCCTCGAGGAATGCGATGGCTTTCCTCGTACTCCCTTTCACGGGTGTGAAGGGGGTGGGCGGAGTTAGGTCGCCCTATGTAAGGAGCCCTGCGCTCCGGATTTGGTCTCTCTGTTCTGATGATAGGTAAAGAAGGGACGCCATATCCACGTTGCCCCTCCAAATGGACGGTGTGCCTGTCTAGCGCTTCATCGCGCGGTGGCCACTCATGCCTAACTTCAAGAGGTGATTCTCTATTTATGTCAAGGTCTACATGTAAGGCATCTTCCCGAAAGGGGCTGCTTTGAATAGGCATACCCCACCGAGGATTCCGAATTGGATTCTTTTGTAGGTTAGACCTATAAGGCGGTATGACCAAATCCTCAGGATCGAAGCGAAGGCGACTTGTGCCTGCTTCTTGTGTACCTTCCGGAGCTTCTACCCTTGATTGGGCTTGACTGCGGGTGTACACCATTGCGGTGCTTCTATGCTATCTAAATAAGTTTTTATCTCGTTTATGATTTTTTTTGTCTACACTAAGCAGAATTAAGCACACACATTCACAAAACCGTGATTATCTCTTTTAAGGATTATTGGTGTGCCCTAAACTGGTTTAGTGCATTTTGGTGTTTTGTTTTGTTTTTGTAGGTTTTGAAGATCGTTTAAATGCATTATGACGGCTCATATAACTCCCAAAATGGTAGCCCCTTCAATATACCAACCAGGCCGATATACCAACCTCTCTATATACCCGCCCTTACGAGAGGGAGACTATAGGTACGTGAGAGGAGAAGGTACGTGGTACGTAGGCGGTACGGAAGGGGGATTGTCCTGTTAATGGCACCTACCATAGAAAACTTATCCTCGCGCGCATGGGAATCACCCCAGCGACACTCGGTCTGTCTTCGTCAGGATTTACGCCTAACAACAGTTGACAATCGGGAAATGGATGCAAATCAAGCCAAGGTGGTGATGAAATCCACCAATGGTCTTGATAAAGGGCTGGGGTCTTACGACCAGCTCCTTGGTTTAAAATTGTTACGTGGAGTGTGTGAGGTTCATTTTATTTAGCGAAAATGAAACAAGCATGAATGATTTTCCCTAAGTATGCAGGATAAAATGAAAAAAGTCAAAGAAACAGAAAACAGAAACAGAAAATTTAACAGAGATGATAAAATCCCTACCTCTTCTCTACCTGCTCCAGTTGCCTCTGAATTTCTGCTCTGAAAATCTACAGACAGAAAATCGTCCCCTGGTGAGACGATTTACAAAACAGAAATCGTCCCTGGCAGAGACGATTTTAAAATCGTCTCAGGGTGAGACGATTTCCAATAAAGTAATCGTAACAATCGGGAGACGATTAACAGTCTGCAAAAAAAAAATGTACCTGTAAAACACAAAACACAAAAACCCGATTAGTTTTACGTGATCTTAAAAATAGGGAACAGGTCCCACCGTGATCGCCACTGAAAGCACGAGATTTCGGGCAAAGGAAACACTAATTGCGATGCAACCAAAATCAAATGCGCTTAAGTCCTAGAAACGTAAAGTGCATGAAATGGAAAAGAAACGCATTGGAAGAGACACAAGCAAATGGAGAAAACACAGCCCTTTCATTAATATCCCTTGATCTCCGTTACAATGACGTCTCCTCCCTTTTCGGGGGCTAGGAGCGTTAAAAGAATTCGATTACAATCACTCAATGTTCCTCTTTCCGCGTGCCCACGATTGCAATGGGCGGGCCAAGATGATGCCGCCGCTGATGTCGATGAGTTCTTCACCTCCGCTGCTTCTCCTACGAACAAAGAAACAACCAAGATGTCGGTAGCACCTGCTGCAAGTGAAAAGTGTTCGTTCTTCTAAAATCATCAAAAGATGCATGCAAACATTTATCTAAAAAAGTAAACAAAATGATTCTAAACAACCTGAAAACTTGCCAGAAGACAGAAAATGTTACCAACAGGCCATTGCCACTGAGACAGTCGGCCAATCTGCTTTCAACTGGAAATCGTCCCTGGGTAGGACGATTTTTGACTGTAAATCGTCCCTGGGTGGGACGATTTCTTCTGTGTTGGGGAAGCCGAACTGACACGCTCCAATGTCGACTCCCGAGGTCTCCAAAACACCTGCAGACAGAGGGGTTATGTAATTGGGGCCATTTTGGGATGACCCAGATGGTCGGATTCTCCCAATTTGGCCTCTACCCTCGGGAATTTGATATCGCCTCCTGCAAGTTAGTGAAACTACAAAGCGACACAAAACATACTAGAATCTGATCAAAGGTTACGAAATTGCAGCTATGAATTCACCAAACAGAAAACACAATATGCAGCATGAGAAAATAATCTAGAATGCTTCGAAAAAAAACTTAAGAAAAGTGCGGGGATGCCCAAGTGGGCCTCCCACCGTTGGCACTTGATTCCGGCGCCAATCCACTAGGGATGGGCCCAAAACCTCTTAGGATTGGGGGTTGGTCATGGGGTGGATGGTTGGTTCATGTGTCCATGTGTTGGATTTGGGTCCGGTTCAAGCTTCCAAAAGCCACCCAACAACCTCCCTTGCAAAAGAGATTGGTGGATGTGGGAAGGTGAACCAAAAGGGATGCAAGTGGGTCTTCAACTCGGCAGCACTTCGTTGCTTGAAAACTCCTTCAACCTGTATATTTTGGGTGAGAAAAGTCCCACCTTTTATAGACCCATGGGGTCTCTTTTGGGAGGGAAGCACAAATGCCATGTGTTGGTCATAGGCGCCATGTGGCAGTCTTGTCTTCCCATGAGGGAGGGGAGTCCTCCATTGACTTGGGCTTTCATAACTGCCCTTGTGACAGTCCTCAAATGGCCTATTTGTCCACTCACACACGCGTGCGAGGCAGGAGTCATCAACTGACTGTTCTGGGCTGCCACTTGGCCTCATTTGTCTTTTTGCCCGTTAAACTTGGAAATCGTCCTTACTGGAGACGATTTCAGAAATCGTCCCTGGGTGAGACGATTTCAAGTTAGCAATCGTCCCTGGGTGAGACGATTACTAGGCAAAGTGTCTAAGTGTGCCAAATTGCTTCTTGACCTCACAAAATTGCTATGAAATTGGTTAAGACCACTGTTTGACCTCTGAGGGCTGCCCCTGGGGGCTGTGTTTGTCAAAGCGATCAGTGTTTGCAGTCACATAATCGGATTGGTGCTGTTTTGGTGTCTACAATATGGGCAGACCAAAACGTTACCACCATTGTTGTACATGATTATTTTCTCTTTCCTTCTCCTTTGCTATCGAAAACCTGCGTTCAAATAAACATGAAATATTAGTAATACCTGCAGACAAAATAAAACATGTATTTCCCAAAGCCTATTGTTAGTGTATGCATGAAAATAATAAAACGACTATCAGATGACCTCTGATTGACCTAAAAATTTGATAGAAGCATAAAAATATCATCAGAAGACCATTTCAAAAATAACAATCTGAAAATTCCTCGTAGATCTGTACTCGCTCCACGGTGGGACGAATAGGACTGTGAGAATTGGCCAGAAAGCACCCTATTCAATGTCCTACTTAGGAAGCTCAAAAAGACCTGTAAACTTGGGTTTAGCTAATTGGGGGCATTTTGGGAAGACCCAAATGCTCATATTTCTCCAATTTTTCCTCTAGAACCTAGATTTTGAAGATGGCATCTGCAAGTTAGTGAAAGCAAGAAATAGCAATAACCTGGTCAAAAATGATCAGAATGTAATGAAATTTAAACTGTAACCTATTTAATCTATCTAGAATAAAATTCAAAAGGAAAAAAAAAGAAATATATCACAAATTTCTAATCATCCTGGGGTTGGGCGATTAGCACTGTGATAGTTTGGGGAGTGCCCGGGGGCAGGACGCCCACCGTCTGAGGCACTTTTTCAACACCAATCCACTTGGGATGGGTCCAAAACTGGTTATGGGGGGTTTTCAACAAATTTTGGGAATTTTTGTGGCCAAAAATTGGGTTTTGGGTCTGAATTTGCGCTTCAAATAGTCGCCCAATAACCTCCCTTTCGAATGAGAGATTAAGGATGTAAAAGCACAAATCGCAAGTAGGTATGTAAATGGGCAGCATTTCGTTGCTAAAATACTCCTCTATATATCTTTTGGGTGGTAAAACTCCCCAATTCATAGACCTTAGGGTCTCCTTGTTTGAATTGCGCATGCAAGGGCGCCACTTGAGTTAACTGTCCTATTTTCAGAGAAAAGCTAACTCCCTGATTAAAAATCTTCTTGCATGAGGTTTCTAAAATAAAGACACTCATCACTGAAGTCTCTCTTCTTGAATAAAAGCTATTCCTCGCAATTGCATGACATATAGCTTCAATTAACTGGCGGACTTGTCAAGGTTTGACTTTTTTTTCCATTCAAACCTGCTATTCGTCCCACCTTGGAGCGATTGCTTAATTGTCCCTAGGTGGGATGAATACCAGTCTAAATTCGTCCCTGGGTGGGACAAGTAGAGAAAAATGTGCCAAAAAGGTGCCAAATTGACCTCTGACCTGAAAAACTGCTTTTGGGAGTGGTTAGGACCACTGTTTAACCTCTCGGGGCTGCCCTTGGGGCTTTTTGTGTCAATGCAATCAGCGCTTGTTGTCACATAATCGGATTGGTGTTGTTTTGGTGTCTATAGATGCCCCTTTTTGGGAAGCGCTGTGCAAGGCGTAGCGTCAAGCAAAAATAGATAACCAAAGCACTAATGATTAGGGTTTCTCAGTAACCTAACCAACTCTTGATGCCCCAAGTATGAAAAGGGCACGCATTCTTGAATCCTTGCTTCTGACGAGCTAAGGAACTTTATTCAAGTATTAACCTTGTTCAGTGAGGTGTTACTTGAACTTGGATATTGATCAGTCACGAATAGGCAAAGGGCGCAAACTTTTTTCTATGAGAACCTTGAGTTCATGATTCATGAATGCTAAGTGTTTGATCAGTTTGTGATTGTTGTTTGTTTTCTACCCCAAGTAGGGGCGTGATTTTCTGTGTCAATGATACTTTGAATGTGTGTCATTTCCATGACTGGGTATTGTTGTTGATTGGCGACTAAGTGTGACTACCCCCTCAAGCGACGAATCGATGAGGGAATGGCTGACGTGAGAAAAGCGATGAGTTGCTTGACCCAAGATGACTTAGGTAAGGGTGCCTTCAGTTGTTTACCATGAAATATGAAAGCAGTTTCCAAACATTTTGACCTATTTTTGGTGGGTTTTAACCCTTTTGGTGACATAATTTGGAGCTGAAATTGACAAAAATTTGTCCTCCCGTGGAGCAATCCGGCTATGGTAGCCTTCTTAGGGAGTAGGATAGTGACAATTTGTAACCCCAATGCCTATGTTGGATGCCAAGAATGTCAGGCGCAAAAACGCCTTCATTCGGCAATGTTATTGCTATTTTTGGATGGGTTTTTGACCCATTTTGCGACGTCGTTTGGGGATGAAATACTCAAAAATCCATCCTCCTGTGGAGCGGTCCGGCTATGGTAGCCTTCTTATGGAGTAGTATAGTGAGGATTTGTGACCTCGACATCTATTTTGGATGCCAAGAATGTCAGGCGCAAAAAGTGCCTTCGTTCGGCAATGTTATTGTTATTTTTGGATGGGTTTTTGACCCATTTTGCGACGCTATTTGGGGATGAAATACTCAAAAATTCGTCCTCCCGTGGAGCAGTACGGCTATTTTAGCCTTCTTAGGGAGTAGGATAGTGAGGATTTGTGACCCCGACATCTGTTTTGCATGCCCATAATGTCAAGTGCAAAAGCACTCTCATTGGATAGTTTTATTGATTTTTTTTGGTGCATTTTTGTGCAGTTTTTGCTGTTTGTTTTTATGTACATGTATTTACATTGATGGATGCATATGTGATTATGAATGCGATGTTTCTAATTTGTATTATGTATGCTTATGGAATGAATGGAATTATTTTTTGGTAACTTGTCGATACACCATAGACTGTGCAAGATTTGACTGGCTTACTGTACTAATGGGATGACTTTGTGGAATGACTTTGCATGTGAAAAATTTATTTTTGTATTTTGCATATTTTTTGATGGTGATGTACGGAATGAAATGTACTAGTTGTTTGAAAATGTAGTTAAGATTTTTTGAGATGTAGATATTTTAACTAACTAGCCAAAACTATACGTTTATTTCGTAAGACTTTTGAACAAGGTATAAATCCAACTTGGAGGTTAACCAAGTTATTTCACATCCCTGTGTGTGCAATTGAGTTCATTTATGTGGTATTTGTTAGGATACCACCAGTTCCAGATAGGCTATCAACCAAATGTGTACTGGATCACCTAACTAGCTCCACTAACTTCGTTGTTGTATTTAGCAAGATTAATCCACGAGACAATCTAAGATACCATAAGCTAGCTCATCCACATGCAAACATTGGTCTGCTCACACGCAAAGCTAATGTGACAGACATATCATCATGCGGATAGGATACCGCCATTGCTAGGTAGGTTGTCCACCAAACCTGTAATGAGGATCATCTAGATGGTTTTCGAATACTGATAATTCCAGGGATTCAAGTTCAGGATTTTTATTGGCTCAATGGTTTAGGATACTTGCTCGTATACAAAGTGATGAAAATCACTATTTATTTTGTTTGTTTTTTTTTTTTTTTTTTTTGAGCAAGGATTTTGAATAGTGGTGATAATCGTTGTTATTTTATTTGACTTGTGAGCTTTGTAAAGTTAAGCTGGTATGTTTATGACTGGTGAATAACATTGATCCTTTTAGGCCTTGGGGATGACTACCCATCCTTGGCAGGGACGTGTAGTACGAATCCTTACAAATTTGGGAACCAAAGGGTAGTATGGAGATGATGAAGTAAGGGTATTGATATTTTAGGCCTTGGGGATGACTACCCATCCTTGGAAAGGACGTGTAGTACGAATCCTTACGACCTTAGAGACCAAAGTGAGTGGAGATGGTTGTGATGATGGCTTGTAAGAATTTTGTTTTTGAATGGTCATTGATCCTTTTAGGCCTTGGGGATGACTACCCATCCTTGGTAGGGACGTGTAGTATGAATCCTTATGACTTTGGGAACCAAAGGGTAGTATGGAGATTATGAAGTAAGAGTATTGATCTTTTAGGCCTTGGGGATGACTACCCATCCTTGGAAGGGACGTGTAGTACGAATCCTTACAACCGTGGGGACCAAAATTGATTGGGATTTGTGGTAGTGGTGAAAACCACTGTTGATTAGGGGGAATGAATGGGGAAGAGCTTGTCCTTTTGTCAATTCTCAACACTCTTGAACCATTCGCACAGGGGGATGAATAGGTTAATCTTTCACCTATGGTACCCTAGACTGCTTTGTAGGTTTCTCTTGCGTTCACACAACTTAGGAATTATTTTATGTGTTTTAATTTGTGTAGGGATATTACATAATGAGGCGTAACCCAAGTAAAAATTTCTTGTGTAAAATTTGTTTGTCTTAGTACAATTTTTGGCTAGAAAGTTAAAGATAGCTTAATGACGAAAAACCCTAAATACATTAGGAGACAACTGACTTTGCTAAAAATGGGGATGGTGTGATGTAGGATATATGTGTTGATAAAATTGATTTGATGTAAAAAATTATGGGATTACCAAGTAATGACAGTCTATGGTGCTTTGGACTTGTATAACCAGCAAATATTCAATGTATAGATATCCAGATTGGTGATACCTCCATTAGGTAACCTATCACCTATATCAATTTATCAAATACTTATTATCATTACCAGTCTACTACTCACAAGATTTGAGATTGCCCACTGATGGAGTGGAAGTTCAAATAGACCCAAGCCCCTTTGAATGCCCCAATAGATCAATATAATGGGGCACAAAAATATCAATATGACTCGTAAATGGTTACTACCTAAAACCATTATGCTTCTAAGCACTCTAAGTAGGTTAATCCTTTTTTGTAGCCTACTTAGACCAGGTCCATTGATACCCAGGCCATGTTAGTCCTCACTAGCTTTGTGTAGTATTTTGAAGCTATCACATCGGTTGTCGTTAACATGTTGCCCACCATTCAAGCTGTAGGGGTTCTGAATGCTACTCTGGTCACCCCTATAGTTATTTAGCCACCACCTTTCTCAGCTTCTCTTTGGGCCTCAATTGTTGCAGAGGCTTATCCCACCACCATGCTAGATTTTTCATCAACGGTACCCACATACTCGATGACTATGGAGGAATAATATTTTAAAGTTTATCATTATCGAAGCCCCTCGAGGGACATCTTGGGTATGAGCTTTGACAAGCATAGCCAAATATCCTTGAGAGAGGGTAATTTGTAGTGGAAGCATTAATTTTTTCAGTTCACTTCAGGGCCTAGGTGATTTCGAGGATGTCATGGATATTATGAATCTTGATAAGTCCTCATGCAAATTTTTTTGATGAAAAACTAACCAAAGCCCAACGCCTAAAGCATAGAGTTTTTTAGGTTTGATTATAAGAGGTAGCAGAGGCCATAGATTACGCATAACATTTATTCTACCAAACATTTACTTGGGAAAGAAGGAGTTGTCATAGAGGTAGAAGAGGTCACAACTTATAAGCAACATGTATTCTACCAAGCATTCCAAGCTGAGTCAACCAGGGTCCTCCTCAATGGACTTTGGTTGGCGATAATGCAGATGAAGGATGGACTACCCTAGTCTCTTCGGATGGCGGTTGGCAGTGTGTCAAAAAGGAATATAAATTCCATCCTGCTCCTTGATCTTTGTTTACTGATAACTTGGGATGTTTGTGTAATGATATCTTGTGGTAGCATGTAGTAATGTTTTTTGGACTCTGTTTTTATTGGGGAGGTGTGATTTCCTCCACCTAGAGGCTTTAATGGTTTGTGGGGTGTGCTAATTCCACCCGTTCTTTTTTGTATAAGTAATCTCAATTAATATAAGTTTTTTTTCATTTAGAAAAAGAAATATATAACTATTTTGGTCATTGGAGGTTTAAATGTGTAAACAATTTTCTAAACAGAAACTTTATAGACATGGTAGTTTTTATTTATCTATCATTAGATTGCATATTAGACTTTTAAAACTTACAAAATCTTTAATATTGTTAGATAATTATTTCATTTGTACATAATATGCGAAGAAAAATCAATATTTTATACCTATTTAAATATTTTAAGTAGTTATTTTAATATTAAGACATTAACATCTTATTTTAATATATTTATTTAATTTATATGATAGGTATGATTCAAATAATTTAGAGCTTAACATCTTATATAAGATATGTATAATATTAATAGGATTTATGTGATGTAAATCCAAGTTATATACCATTTAAGATTTTTTTGGGGATTAATTTGAAGACTTTAAACACATTTTTTAGAAGTCCTAATGTAAAGGTTCTAAATCCTTCATTATAATTTTTTGTGTAAATATATATAGGTGTAGGCACCCAATTTTGAACTCATCATCAATATTCAAACTTTCTAGCATCTTTGTTAATCAACAAATCAAGCATATTCAAGACCAAACTGGGACCATTTATTATTCTAAAGCAAAAGTATCATGGCATGAGCGAAAGTGTTGGAAATTCTTTTGCCTCCATGGTAGTGATTTTACAAAATTTAACTTTTTGATCATTTCTTGTCCAATTTGACTAGAAATTGTCATCTTTGCAAAAGTGTTGGAGCATTCTCATCGCCAACACTATGAACCATCTATAAAAAATATAAAACTTGAATCTAAGCATCGATATGTCGTATATTTAAGCGAAAGCACTACCAAATTATAGGTTTTAGGGTGCTACCACTCTCTAATTTAGTCATAGCCATAGAATGAGAAAGTGTTGTTTGTCAGCAAAAGCATCAACAATGCTATTGTTCACCTAGTGGTGCTTTTGGCATTGAGTACATATTATCTACTTTCGTCATTTGTAACATTTCAATCTCACCTCTAAAGAGAAGTCGGATGCTGGTCAAGGAAGCCACATAACATCCTTCATTTTAGGTACACCCCTTTACTTCTGCTACATCTCTTTTTAATTTATTTTATAGATGAATGAAAGCACCCTCCAAAATAAGTATCATCGATGACACTTACATGGGACTAGTAGTGATTTTGTCGATGGTGTTTCTATGAAACTACAATGCTTTTACCTTATGGGAGAAAATCGGGTTTTTCTAGTCCATGTTCTTTCATAAAGAAGTTCAAATAAATTAAGAAAGCTCAAAATATGGAGCAACCTACTATAGAGGACTCTCAATCTAAACCCAACACTAAACATAATAAGCAACACAACAAGCCAATATAATAACTATTTTTACTTGCTCTTATCAAATTTTTATTTCTATCAAAAGAGGACAACAATATAGAAGTGATACAATGCATGAATTCATATATAAATTTATTCAGTTGTTTACCTTTCGATATTTTCTAACATTCCTTTATAACTTACAAATTATATGGCATACAAGGTTGATGTTATAAGAGACGTTAGAGTGGTCGATGGTGGTTTTAAAGATGTGTTATTTGTTCCTAAGATCAAGATGAATTTGTGTTATATTTCTAACTTATGATAATATTATAGAGTCAAGTATCATAGAGACGTTTGTTATATTATAAATATAAAGTTAAAATTTTAGGATTATTGTCATGGGTAAGTTAGATAAAGATAAACCTTTCAAGTGTTATGAAACCATATACCTCTAATGCTTGTTATTCTCTTCTTTAATGCTTGATGAAGATGATTTATAACATGAAATATAAGGTCACGCCAATTTCAGGAGTACTTCTCTTATGAATAATATTAAAATAGCTAATGGAATGACTCAAATAACCATGTCCAATGGTACTTGCATAGATTACATAATTGCAAAGTTCTATGAAGAACCATTTCCCAATGTAAAAATTGGCATGCAAGTAAAAAATTACATTTAGTACATAATACATGGTGATTTGTTAGAGCCAATAAAATTATGATCTCTTAATAGTTAGTAATATGCACTCAATCTTGTTGATAATAATTCTATAAGAATAAGAATTTATATTTTGAAAACTAAATATGAAATACTTGATTTGTTATCGAATTTCGTGTTCTTATTAAAAAATAATCTAATTATAAGTTAAAAATCTTATGACTAATAATGGTATTGAGTGTTGTAATAATAAATTTCTTGATGATATAAGGATGAAAAACTAATGATATATAGTCACTAGAGAAACCTAGTATTGTTGAATGGAAACATCAAACCATTGCTAAAATGGCTAAATGGTTACTCCTTGTCATGAATATGTATTATAAATTTTCAACTAAAGCAATATATTTCATATTGTATTTAATCAACCAAACTTCTACCAGATTTTTAAGGAATTTATTCCTAAAGAAGCTTGCAAAGGGAAGGGGATAAACTTAAATCACTTATCTATATTTGGTTCACCTACATTTGTTCATGCCCCTAAAGTAAAAAAGAACAAATTCATAACATGAAGATGTTCTCCATAGATTTGTTGGTTATGTTAAACAATTAAAAACATATAGAATTTATAATCCTAAAATAAATAAGGTTATAAATTAGAAGAGACATCTATATTAATAAGTAGGGAGTGCTTAATTATTTCAAAGTAAGCATTATTGATTTTGAAATTATTATAATATTGAATATATAGATTACAAGATCAATATTATAGATGAATCAAAAGATAGAATGCTAGTGGAGAAGACCATTCCACTTCTACTGTACAATCAAATAAAAATCCTGAGTGGTTCAAAATTCTTATTAAGAAAGCGATGAGTACTTGAGTGTGCATGCTCCAAATCAAACTAGAAGAAAAAGTTGTTATAATTAGTCATCGATATCCAAATCAATAAAAATCAATGATATCTAATCTTTTTATTCTAAATTTTAAATAATTCTATAACATTCATACAAATTTTCAGTCCCTTCCACTATGGGTGATAGTTAAATAGTCCTCAATTTTTTTTTTTACAAAATAAACGAAATTTGTTTCAAACTTCCTCAACTATGTTCATATGTATTCTCATGCAAATTATTTTTTAGACAAAGAAATAAAAATGTAAATCACAGTAGTACACTAGTATATGAAAGGACAGAAACCTAACACAAAGAAATATTATCAAAAAGAAATTTTAACATAATGGCATACATAAAAAAACTTTACAGGCACAATTGCAAAAACTCAAAATGCTCCATAAACGTATTTTGCACCTATGTGCTCATCAGTACACTTGATGAAAATTTTTACAACCACACTTGTGTGTATAAAAATGATTTCGGTCTCACGTGGAGACCAATGGTCATGCCATGTGGCAAAAATCAAGTATACCTATGGAAGCGTGATCTAGGGATATGCCAATAATAAATGGCAGTGATAGCCAAGATCCACTAAAATAGTCGCTAAACCTTCTTCTAAGTGTCACAAAGAATAACAAAGTGGGATATATCCAAAAGTTGGATAGTGATAGCCACTAGTTATTAATTACAATAATTAATATTGCACAAAATTTTAAAATTTAAAATTACACAAAATTCTAAAAATTAAATATTACATGGGCGGCTACACATCCTTATAAGAGTAAAAAATATAACAAAGTGGGATATGTCCAAAATGTGGATAGTGATAGCCACTTGTTATTTATTACAATAATTAAATTTGCACAAAACCCCAAAATTAAAATTACAAAAATAATTAAAAATAATAATTTTGCATGGGCTACCATGTTTTAAACAAAGTGTTTGACTGCATCAACAACTAGCATAGAGTTGCACCAACAACTAGCATTATTTTTCTTGAACGACTGAGATTGAACATGATGAAAACTAAAATATTTTATTTTTGCAAAGTAAGTCCCTCAAAGACTTGTTATTTTCCCAACATATAATTCCTTTGCCAAAATGTGATAATTCTTGATCTGTGGCACAAGCATCAAACAAAGGATTAAGAACCATTTCTTTGATACGTAATTTTTTGGTGAACTCACAGTTGACTAGCTTCAGCACAATGGGGGTGCTACGATGTCTGGTTCTCTATCTGTTATGCAACCTATCCATAATTTTTTGCAATAAGGTAGGCCTGTGTGAAAAATTAACTTCTACAAATAAAGGTAGGAGAAAGGCTATAGGATAACCTCTAGCTCTAAGTCTATGGAAGAATTTATGCTTCATGGCACTAAAACCCTCTAGTTTTTCTTCCCTGGCAAGGATCCTACGAAGTTCACTGAGGATGAATGCTTTCTTCTGATGTCGCGGGTGAAAGGAGGTAAACGGAATGTATTGATATACATTCATGGATTTTTGAAACAACCTTGTGGATAATTTTCCTGTTGCAGTTAACTCGGTAGATTTGTAAATGATAATATCCAAAATGTTTACCTCAGAGTCTAAAACTGTGGTAGTGATGTTAATGTTGTCATACATGGCTCCATAACAATCTAAAAATTGTAGAAGTAGAGACCTATCTCCATGCCACACTCCAAAAGCATCATCAATATACCTTTTGTATAAACACAAATTATCTGCAACATGTGGTATTCTCTCTAGAATTTGATTTTCCAGATGATAGAGGAAAATACAAGCATAAAAAACTACAAAGTTGCTACCCATTGTAGTGCCTCTTCGTTGTCTATAGAGTTTACCATCAAATTTTAAATAATGTTGATTTAGCACCAGGTCCACCATATTCAAAATGAACCAAATTTTACCTGTAGAAAATCTATCCTTGATAAAAACTTCAATGGCCAAGATACCTGTTGCAATAGGGATACTTGGGTATAAAATTTCAACATCGAAAGAAAAAAGGATGCAGTCTTGAGGGAAGTTTTTTTCTTGTATGAGACTTAGGATTGAATCAAAATCTTCCAAGTGGTTTTTTTCTCCAACAAAATTGGAAAAAGTTGATGGTGCAACCACTTAGACACAAGTTCCAACAAGTACCCATAGTATGAAAAAATTGGCCTACCCACCAAAGGTTGTTTATGCACTTTTGGAATCAAATAAAAAGTGCAAGGCTATGTAATTTTAGGAGAGACTTGCAATAAAAAAAGACTTTTCTTCTCTAGTTATGATTTTAAAAGCAACTGCACTATTAACTAAAAGCCTAAGTGAATTAAAAAGAGTAGCCCATGGAATTGATGTCACCTGATCATAAACTACAACATATGATAATTGTCTAAGGCTTTTTGATTGATACCAATCTCTAGAGAGGATGGTGAGGCCTAAATTTTTGTTCATAGGTCTTATGACAATGGAGCGATCTACTCGAAGGTCTCTCAAAGCATGAGAGAGTCTTCTAGAAAGAGGTTGTGGTGATAGCCTCAGAGTGGCTATGAGTTGTTTTTCCAACTATCTTCTACTAGAGTCCAGGATCCTAGAAAGGGGTTGGTACTCTTCTGGTGGATTCCAAGTTGGATTTGGAACTCTAAAGACTGGAGGTGGTCGGTCCACCCAGGAGGTTGGATTTTTACCCCGAGGTCCAAAAAACCATTTGATTCTGAGAATACGGGCCATGTCTTCAAATTTTCTATGAACAAAATCCACTGTCATTGTAGGAGGTTTGGGGAGAAATTTCAACCCCAAGCCTAGAAGTTCTTTTTCTGCTACACTCAATTTTTTCTCAGAAAATTTATGTACGATGGCATTGGTGATGATGTCGTCTATCACATACATGCTGCTTCTACTAAAAATCTGTAAGCAATGGTCCACCAGTGTGAATATGACACCCCACTAGTTTAGTTTTGGTTTACACCATTTCTTGGTGGTTGGCCGTGAAAATGTTGCCAACCCTGCCCTTGCTACCTGTTTGCAAATCTCACATAGTTCTGATTTTGATTTTTTGAACCAAATATTGGGGTTGAACTTCCATACTCCTGATGCGATTGTTGATGCACATGAGGTGTGGGTACGTGATCTTCCCATATGACTCTACTCTAAGAGTGAGGGTGATGTCTACTCAACGATCTATTGTGCTAGTCATTTTTTGGCCTCCATGATTGTCTTCCATGAGCTTGGGGTGTCCTTGACTGTGCATGAGGTTCATTGTTTTTTTAAACCCATTTTTTGAGGTAGAACGACCATTTTTGTTACCATATCTATTGCATGGAGAAGAACGACCAGGAGAGTTTTCAGATCTGACTTTCCTTGAAATATCTGCTACAAATTTTATCAAAGTTTGTAGTTCTTTATAAAGTGGGGCACACTCTTTCTTTATCAGGGAAGATACTGAGGTGGAAGCCTCCCCCATGACTGTGTCTTCCACATGTTGCTCTGTAGTAGCTCTGGCAATAACAGCTTGCTTGGTTGTTTCTTTGTTAACTCGACACTCCAATATGAGGGCTTTATTTTTGCTATTAAAATCTCATTCAATGTGCAACTTCCATCCAGATGCTATTTTAGAGTCTTGAACAAAAAGTGGTCTAAATAGCTCTGCCATATGATCATTGAATTTATTCTCCACTATCGTGCATTCTTGCTTCAATGAATCATGTAGTTTAACTTGAGCTACAATGTAGACTTTTGTGCAAGACATTTGATGTTGTGCAGCTAGGGCTTCAAGATCTTTCTCCATATCTTGTTGAATAGAGGTATTTTCAATCTTCACTTTTGGATTTTTTATACGAAGACTATGTGGAGTGATGCCTTCTTTCAATTTTTTTCTAAGTTTCTCCATGAACTCCTTAGTTTTTATTGCTTTCAAAAAAGAGGATTTATATGTCTCCCAAAAATTATTGGTAATTTCTAAGATATTTTGTGGCACCTCCGACAATGGTGTCAAATGCAAATTATTTCCTGAACCAGCAGCATGGGAACTTCCAGAAGGCTCTCCAGAGCCTATGGCTGTTCGTGGACGTTTGCTCGACAGATTTGGAATCTACGCATTATTGTTGCAAGCATCATATTGAAACAATGCAGCGTGTGAGGCCATTGAAGACTCTTTTAAGGCAAAGAAATGAAAAGGTAAATCACAACAGTACACTGGTATATGAAAGGAGAGAAACTTAGCACAAAAAAAAATATCAAAAAATAAATTTTAACATAATGGCATACACAAAAAAACTTTACAAGCACGATTGCAAAAACTTGAAATGCTCCGTAAACGCATTTCGCACCTATGTGCTCATCAATACAGCTGATGAAAATTTTTACAACCACACTTGTGTGTATAAAAATGATTTTGGTCTCACATGGAGACCAACGGTCATGCCACATGGTAGAAATCAAGTATACCTATGGAAGCATGATCTAGGGATATGCCAATAATAAATGGCAGTGATAGCCAAGATCCGCTAAAATAGTCGCTAAACCTTCTTCTAAGTGTCACGAAGAATAACAAAGTGGGATATATCCAAAATTTGGATAGTGATAGCCACTAGTTATTAATTACAATAATTAAAATTGCACAAAATTTTAAAATTTAAAATTACATAGAATTCTAAAAATTAAATATTGCATGGGTGGCTACACATCCTTCTAAGAGTAAAAAATATAACAAAGTGGGATATGTCCAAAATGTGGATAGTGAGGGTGATGTCTACTCAACGATCTATTGTGCTAGTCATTTTTTCATCTTCATGATTATCTTCCATGATCTTGGGGTATCTTTGACTGTGCATGAAGTTCATTGTTTTTTTAAACCCATTTTTTAGGTAGACCGACCATTCGTATTACCAGATCTATTGCATGAAGAAGAACAACCAAGAGAGTTTTCAGATATGACTTTCCTTGAAATATCTTCTACATATTTTATCAAAGTATGTAGTTATTTATAAACTGGGGTACACTCTTTCTTTATCAGGGAATATACTGAGGTGGAAGACTACCCCATGACTGTGTCTTGCATAGGTTGCTCTCTAGTAGGTATGGAAATAACAGCTTGCTTGGTTGTTTCTTTGTTAACTTGACACTCCAATATGAGGAATTTATTTTTGCTATTAAAATCTCATTCAATGCGCAACTTCCATCTAGATGTTATTTCAGAGTCTTGAACAAAAAGTGGTCTAAATAGCTCTGCCATATGATCATCGAACTTATTCTCCACTATCGTGCATTCTTGCTTCAATGAATTATGTAGTTTAACTTGAGCTACATTGTAGACTTTTATGCAATATATTTGATGTTGTGTAGCTAGGGCTTCAAGATATTTCTCCATATCTTGTTTAATAGAGGTATTTTCAATCTTCACTTTTGGCTTTTTATACAAAGACTATTTGGAGTGATGCCTTTTTTCAAATTTTTTCTATGTTTCTCCATGAACTCCTTAGTTTTTATTACTTTCAAAAAAGAGGATTTATATGTCTCCCAAAAATTACTGGTAATTTCTAAGAGATTTTGTTGCACCTCCAGCAATAGTGTCAAATGTAAATTATTTCTTTAACCAACAACATGGGAAATTCTAGAAGGCTTTCTAGATTCTATGGTTGTTCGTGGATGTTTGCTCAATAGATATGGAATCTACGCATTATTATCGTAAGCATCGTATTGAACCAGTGCAGCATGTGAGGCCAATGAAGACTCTTTTGAGGCAAAGAAATGAAAAGGTAAATCACAACAGTAAATTGGTATATGAAAAGAGAGAAAATTTGCACAAAAAAAATATTAGAAAATAAATTTAACAGAATGGTATAAAAAAACTTTACAAGCAAGATTACAAAAACTTGAAATGCTCCGTAAACACATTTCGTACCTATATGATCATCACTACAACTGATAAAAATTCTTGCAACCATACTTGTATGTATAAAAATGATTTTGGTCTCACATGGAGACTAATAGTCATGCCACATGGTAGAAATCAAGTATATCTATGGAATCATGGTCTAGGGATATGCTAATAATAAATGGTAGTGATAGCCAAGATCCACTAAAATAGTCGTTAAACCTTATTTTAAGTGTCACAAAGAATAAAAAAGTAGGATATATACAAAATTAGGATAGTGATAGCCATTAGTTATTAATTACAATAATTAAAATTGCACAAAATTTTAAAATTTAAAATTACATAGAATTCTAAAAATTAAATATTACATAGGTGGCTACACATCCTTCTAAGAGTAAAAACAACAAAGCAGGATATGTCCAAAAGATGGAGAGTGAGGGTGATGTCTACTCAACGATCTATTGTGCTAGTCATTTTTTCATCTTCATGATTATCTTCCATGATCTTGGGGTATCTTTGACTGTGCATGAGGTTCATTGTTTTTTTAAACCAATTTTTTAGGTAGACCAACCATGCTTATTACCAGATCTATTGCATGGAGAAGAACAACCAGGAGAGTTTTAAGATATGACTTTCCTTGAAATATCTTCTACATATTTTATCAAAGTATGTAGTTATTTATAAAGTGGGGTACACTCTTTCTTTATCAGGGAATATACTGAGGTGGAAGCCTACCCCATGACTGTGTATTGCACAGGTTGCTCTCTAGTAGGTATGGAAATAACAGCTTGCTTGGTTGTTTCTTTGTTAACTCGACACTCCAATATGAGGACTTTATTTTTTCTATTAAAATCTCATTCAATGCGCAACTTCCATCTAGATGTTATTTCAGAGTCTTGAACAAAAAGTGGTCTAAATAGCTCCACCATATGATCATCGAACTTATTCTCCACTATCGCGCATTCTTGCTTCAATGAATTATGTAGTTTAACTCGAGCTACATTGTAGACTTTTATGCAATATATTTGATGTTGTGTAGCTAGGGCTTCAATATATTTCTCCATATCTTGTTTAATAGAGGTATTTTCAGTCTTCACTTTTGGATTTTTATACGAAGACTATGTAGAGTGATGCGTTTTTTCAGTTTTTTCTACATTTCTCCATGAACTCCTTAGTTTTTATTACTTTCAAAAAAGAGGATTTATATGTCTCCCAAAAATTACTGGTAATTTCTAAGAGATTTTGTGGCACCTCCAGCAATAGTGTCAAATGTAAATTATTTCTTTAACCAACAACATGGGAAATTCTAGAAGGCTTTCTAGATTCTATGGTTGTTCGTGGATGTTTGCTCAATAGATATGGAATCTACGCATTATTATTGTAAGCATCGTATTGAACCAGTGCAGCATGTGAGGCCAATGAAGACTCTTTTGAGGCAAAGAAATGAAAAGGTAAATCACAACAATAAATTGGTATATGAAAAGAGAGAAACTTTGCACACAAAAAAATATCAGAAAATAAATTTAACAGAATTGTATAAAAAAACTTTACAAGCATGATTACAAAAACTTGAAATGCTCCGTAAACGCATTTTGTACCTATATGCTCATCACTACAACTGATAAAAATTCTTGCAACCATACTTGTATGTATTAAAATGATTTTGGTCTCACATGGAGACTAACAGTCATGCCACATGGTAGAAATCAAGTATATCTATGGAATCATGGTCTAGGGATATGCTAATAATAAATGGTAGTGATAGCCAAGATCCGCTAAAATAGTCGTTAAACCTTATTTTAAGTGTCACAAAGAATAAAAAAGTAGGATATATGCAAAATTTGGATAGTGATAGCCATTAGTTATTAATTACAATAATTAAAATTGCACAAAATTTTAAAATTTAAAATTACATAGAATTCTAAAAATCAAATATTACATAGGTAGCTACACATCCTTCTAAGAGTAAAAAAAATAAAGTAGGATATGTCCAAAATGTGGAGAGGGATAGCCACTTTTTATTTATTACAATAACTAAATTTGCACAAAACCCCAAAATTAAAATTGCAAAAATAATTTAAAATAATAATTTTGCATGGGATGCCATGTTTTAAAAAAAGTTTTTAATTGCATCAATAATTATCATAGAGTTGCACCAATGGCTAGCATTGTTTTGCTTGAACGACTGAGATTGAACGTGATGAAAACTAAAATATTTTATTTTTTTGCAAAGTAAGTCCCTCAAAAACGTACTATTTTCTAACATATAAATCCTTTACCAAAATGTGATAGTTCTTGATCTACGATACAAGCATCAAATAAAATATTAAAAACCTTTTATTTGATATGTATTTTTTTGGTGAACTCACAGTTGACTAGCTTCAGCACAATGGGGGTGCTACGGTGTTTGGTTCTCTGTCTGTTATGTAATCTAACCATAATTTTTTGCAATAAGGTAGGCCTATGTGAAAAAATAACTTTTACAAATACAGGTAGGAGAAAGGATACAAGATAACCTCTAGTTGTAAGTCTATGGAAGAAGTTATGCTTCATGGCACTAAAACCCTCTAGTTTTTATTCCTTGGGAAGGATCCTACAACGTTCATTGAGGATGAATATTTTCTTATAATACCATGGGTAAAATGAGGTAAACAAATATATTGATATACATTCATGTATTTTTGAAACAACCCTGTGAATAATTTTTTTGTTGTAGTTAACTTGGTAGATTTGTAAATGATAATATCCAAAATGTTTACCTCAAAGTCAAAATTTGATAGTGATGTTAATGTTGTCATACATAGCTCCATAACAATCTAAAAATTATAGAATCAGAGACCTATCTCCATGCCACACTCCAAAAACATCATCAATATACCTTTTGTATAAACACAAATTATCTGCAACATGTGGTATTCTCTCTAGAATTTTATTTTCTAGATGATAGAGAAAAATATAATCATAAACAACTATAAATTTACTACTCATTGTAGTGCCTCTTTGTTGTCTATAGATTTTACCATCAAACTTTAAATAATGTTGATTTAGCACTAGGTCCACCATCTTCAAAATGAACCAAATATTACCTATAGAAAATATGTCCTTCATAAAAACTTCAATTACAAAGATACTTTCTGAAATAGGGATACTTGGGTATAAACTTTCAACATCGAAATAAAAAAGGATGCATTCTTGAAGGAAGTTTTTTTCTTGTATGAGACTTAGGATTTAATGAGAATCTTCCAAGTATATTTTTTGCTCCAACAAAATTGGAAAATGTTGATGGTGCAACCACTTAGACATAGGTTCCAACAAGTACCCATAGTATGAACATATTAGCCTACCCACCAAAGGTTGTTTATGCACTCAAAATAGTTAATGGAATACCTCAAATAACCATGTCCAATATTCTTAAGCCAACATAAATATTAGATGGGCCATGAGGAGAATGAATCTCTCCTTATTTTTAGGTTCAATCTTCGACTTGGATAACCATTTATTATTCTTGTAATTTTATGAAAATAATATATAAAAAATATTTTCTCTCTACACTCTCCATATGTGTTGTCACTCATACATGCAAGAGGATGTTATCTTGAAACTTCTTATACGACTTGAAGATATGTGTCATGTTAGAATATTTTGAAATAATACATATATGTAAACATAGGTTATGCATCACTCAAGATTCCCTTGTATACAAATATTTTAGAATACCTAGGCATACACTATTGGGAAGGTAAAAAAACAAGACGTAAAGCTTGTAACTCATTCATTCGAAATGTCCATGTATAAATAGGTATAGGATGTAAGATATGTGCAAGGGATGAAATAGTAATTAAGTTGGATGTAAGATATGTGCAAGGGATGAAATAGTAATTAAGTTGTAATAGATTTATTTTTTTGAATCCAAATGAATTTTCATATTGCTTTGTCACAACCTTACATAACAAGAATTTTAAATTTTTATCTTCCTAATTATTCAATAAATTTTTCTCTTCAAAATAATATTACCTTCTTTTTTATATAAATAATATTAACTAATAGATTCATTTGATTTAAATAAAATGTTAATCTATACATTTTGAAAGTCCTATTTTCACCTCTAAACTTCTGTAGTAGCAAAAATAAGACTTTCCAAATATAAATTAGCTTCAAGAATCTTTCTTAAATGGCATAGTTAAAAGATCCATGCATACATACTAGATTGATCCCAATAATATCAAATAATTTATAAAAAAAAAAAACATAATTTATTAAAAAAATTATAAAATATTTAAATTTATATAATTTGTTAATCTTTTAATTCTAAACTTTAAAGAATTCTATAGCATTCATACACATTTTCAATCCTCATTTTTTTCTTATGGAATAAAAGAAATTTGTTTCGAACTTCCTCAACTATGTTCCTATGTATTCTCATGCGAATTCGTTTTAAGCCTGTATCCTAATTTTCTCCGAGGATTTTTTTTTATTATTACCCGTGGGTGCCCTGTAATATTTGTATGGTTCCGTGGAATTCCGGGAATATGTATTTATATAGCCCTCTTGGTGGTCTAATATGCACTCCACACTCTTCCATCGAGATAGGAATCGTCGCTAAAGAGTTTAGGTTGAAAGTATGCCAGCCCAATGTTTTTATAATATTAATCCATGGCTGCTTACCACCCTAACTACGCATCAGAATTGCAAAACTAATTGTAGCGACCAAGTATTTAGCAACGTAGCGAACAAGTATTTAGCAACGTACGTGTAATGCGGTTACACAGATTAAGATAATTGTACAAGGAAATCTTTATTAGCAAACCAATCGGCGATAGCATAGCTATGATGCTCGTTCCAAAACAATTTAATGAATAATCCCTATTTAATAAACGAGTTATTGACTAAATGTATCAATAACCATAAGAAATCTTGTTGATGAGCCATTTTTTTTTTTTAGCGAGTAGCGATCTAGGCACCCAAGTTCTTCCGGATCCCTTCGACCATGCTTTGGTCTATTTGAAAGGCCTTCTCCAACACCATGTCAGGGATGGGAGGATTCGACGCAAAAAGAACACTCAGAAGAAGAGAAGCGCCGGGATTCTGGCTGTTGAGCCCCGAAAGCGCACTTGCAGGCGTATTTCCCACGTTCTGTAGAAAATGCACAAGTCCTCTGGGAAACACAAACACATCTCCTGGATTTAGCGTTTGCGAGAAGAGCTTGTTTTTGGTATCCACGAAGCCAACCAAAATTGTCCCATACATAACAAATACCAACTCGGAAGCTCTGGGATGGTTATGAGAAGGAACCACTCCTCCCGTTGTGAAGTCAGTGCGAGCCATGATGAGACCTTGTGTATTCACCCCCCGTAAAGACTGAGTAGAAATTGCTGTCACGCTGAAACCCATCTTGTTATTAGTGTTTCCCTCAACAGCGAGAAGAGAGGTCTTGAAATGTTGGGCATTGGCTTGGTTGGGATCAATGCAGGGCACGCCGTTGATAAAAATCTTGTTGGAGTTGTCCGCGACGCACAAGTCCTGAAGGGGGTCAGAATCCGTGGCGCTTGCGCAGTAGGCAGCGGCCATTATCACAACAATGGTGCCGAACGTCATGATATTAAGAGAAGGAGATGCCATGGTTAGGCTCGATATGCTTCTAGCGTTGAGCAGAGTTTTGTGGTTGTGAGTTGTGAGTGCCGATAAGATGAGACGAGCTTTATTTATAGGCTTCACATTGGGCCACGTAGTCCACCGTTAAAAATCTTTGAGAGAATTGAAATCGTCAAATGTGTGTTTTTCTACACAACGTCATCCTGAGCGTTTGTATTCACGCGTGATCTGTAAGGTGCAGGCTATACTAAAACGGACTCGCATACTTTTCCTCCTATAAGGTTAAGGTGGACGTTGCCGGCCTATGTTTCCGTGCATAGCACTGAAAACGTAAGCGTGATTAGTTATGCCTCCAAACACGAACCAAACCCATTTATTCTTCTCCATTTGGCGAACTCGAGTTTTCTTAAAAAGTCAAGTTTATGTGGCTTTAACCTTAAAGCTTCCATTTGCCGTTTTGGTTGGCCATTTAAATGAGGAAATCGCGTGGCATTTGTACATAAATTATTATTATAGTTGTGTTTTTTTTATATAAAGAGTAAGATCGTTTTAATTTTTATTTTTTAAAATCAATACATTTTATACACATCCGTCATGGGTTGTGAACCCAGGTCACCAATAATGCAAGGGGTGTCATTGTCAAAAGATCACACGCCAATAAAATGTAAGATTTAACATTGTAAGTGGAGTTAATTAAACCATATTTCAAGAGTTTTATTATTATTATTATTTGAACTTTTTTGAATGCAAAGGTTTAAGTTTTAATTAATTTAAAAGTACAAGTCTTTACAACAATAAAAAAAAAAAATGGACAGACACACCCCAATAGGTAGTCACACTAACTCAGGTTGAGTTAGGAAGCGGTTACTCAAAACAATAAAAATAGGGTTAAACCCGTTACCAATCACATCATTAAAAAGCATGCATTAAATTATGTTAATCATAGGGGATATGCTCACGAGGTGAATGTCCCTCACCCTTCATATGCTACCAACCAATATTAGAAGGAATAGAAATGAGCCACCCATCCTTCCCAAGTATGCAAACATTATCACTTGTATCAGAGCCATCAATGCCATCAGATACACCCCAGTCCACCACATCAGCTAGAGCGACTGGACACGTGGGAAGGGGATCTCCCCAACCAATAATTGGGTCTGGCTCCACCTGGAAAACCTCCCAGCCACTGCCATGATGAGATGTATTATTACCAATGTTGGCTTGGGGTTGACGAATAAGAGACAATTGAAACCAATATCTTTTTGCAAATCGAAAGGGAAGTCATCGATGAGAGTGTAATCGAGAAACTTTGCGAGACCAAGAAGGCTCTATAGAAGGCATTGGGTTTACCATACATGGGGCATTACCCCAGTGCTGCATAAGAGCGTGAAGATGCTCCACCTCCATATGAACTTTCTCCACTTGGACTAAAATTTGGAGCCAAATATTAGAATAAATTGTGCACTTATCAACAATTGAAAATTCATCTGAACTATGTTGTTGAGAAAAGAGAACTCTGTTACACGTTTTCCAAATTTGAAAGAACACGCTTATGCAAATAATGTTCCACACATCCAAGAAGGGCAAGGAAAAATCTAGTGGTTCACCAAATAAAGCATGATGTTGTTGGTAGTTTTGCAATATGCCACATTAAAATTTTGATGAAGTTTTATTGATGGAAAATTGGTAAATATCGGCAAATATATTAATAGCTAAAGATGAAGTGTTTTCGGCCTATATGGAATGTTACAATTTTTGTACATATTAACTTTGTGTTTTTTATGCATCTCTTGCTTCAAAATAATATTCACAGATAACAGTATGAGAAAGATTTAGTAAAAGTCCTCAGATGTGGTCACAAAGAGCATTGCTTCAGGGTTCATTGTTAGGCAAAAATGATTTCATTGTTTTAAAAATTGGGTTGTTATGCAAAAGAGTGGCAAGGGTGCGTTAACCTCTAAGTCGAGGTGATTGAGACGTTCACCCCATTTTCTTTATTAAAAGATCATGTTCATCCCATTTCGGGGTGAACATGATCTTTTTATAAAGCAAATGGAGGAAAAGGGCTAAGTTTCGAATGAGAGTGCTTTCACCCCAAATGAGGGGCGAAAGTCCCTTTCGCCCCACTTTGGGGTGAAAAGCCATTTTAAAATTAATATGGGAGGTGCCCGAAGTCGACGCACAAGCAAAATAAAATGTAGTGCGTTCGCCCCAAGGTAGGGGCAACAACTTCGTTCGCCCTACTTTGGGGCGAATGTCGTTTAAAAAATTGCTTAATGGAGATGTTGACAAGTCAATGGCGCATTCACCCCAGTTGAGGGGCAAACGTTCTATTCACCCCTCCCATGGGTGAAAGCACAATCAAAAGAAAATTGCAAAGCGCTAAAGGAGAAGTTGACAAGTCAACGACACGATCACCCTAGGAGGGGTATGAATGTCACATTCACCCTCCTTTGGGGCAAAGCTACATAGAGATGACTTCAATTTCTTAAGATTTTATTTTCACCAAGAGATCAAAGCTACATTCGCCCGAAGCGATGGGAGACAATGCCTTTCGCCTCCTTTTGGGACGAACACGCGAATTAAAAAGTTAAATGTCTTATGAAGAAACATGAAGTTTTGGATCACTATTTTCAAATATGAAGCATTATAAGGTGAATGTAATAGTGAAGTTAGAGAGGGGTAGGTCTATCCATGAATGGCAATGGTGTAAGTATTTAAAGGCAGCGCTTTTGATCATTTTTCTATTTTGACCAAATTCAGGTTCAAGCTTCGACGTAGTTTTTCGAAGGTGCCCATATAGGTGAATGAAAGGCATTTAATTATTGGGGCAAAAAGTAGCCAAAGTGTGAATTTCAAGGTGAATAAGCTACGATTTTTAAATCACCAGATGATTTTTATGAGTCCCGAAGCATTCCGAACGAAATTGAATTTCCAAGGAATTAAGAAGGCCCCAAGTCAATGACCAGGTTTGCAGTTTTTTGTGCACCAACACTAGGATACGACTGATTTCCTAGGGATTTTACCCTTAAAAATTGGATCGCTGCCTCAAGAGAAAGATTTTCAAATACATAAAGGAGGAATTATCTCACCAAGGTCCCTGATCTATGAACATTTTGTCTTCATGTGTATTTAATGAAAGAGGCAAAATCCTCTATAAATACTAATTAGTTTTCATTGTAAAAGAGGTTAGACATTCTATAGAAAAACCATTCAAGTTCTTTGCATCAATAGAAGATACTTGGCTTCTGAATTTGAAAGTAATATTTGTGTGTTAATTTCTTCTATTTTATGCATTTCTATTTTGTGCTCATATTCATTGTCTACTAATAAGTCTAAATTTTGCATCTGAATTTGAACATTACTGGTGAGAAAGTGAGTTCTATAATGCGATCCTAGAGGTTATCTCTGCAATGTTGTAAGTAAATCTTACTACATTCTTTTATTACATGCTTCTTCAATGCTTGAGTGGATGTCCTACTGCTAGTTTATCCCCAATCCTACACCTTCGGCCTATGGCCATATTTCCCATCTCTTTTCGTCATTTCCAATTTCTTTCCTGCAACCCTAGCCTTAAACCTATGTAGAATTTAGTAAGGGAGATAGCCCTCTCTAGATATTGACATGGATGGCATTCCTTTCCTCTTACCTTTCAATGTTGGCCATGTCTAGGGCGTACAAACACATGTTTGTATAATTATGCAGATATTTGACCAATAGTTTTTGGCATACCCGATGGGACACCAAAAATTTCCACTTTCAATAGTATTGAGGTTCGATGTTTGCCTTTGTGATGTATAGTTAGAACATATGGTGACTTAATTATACCCAGAAGCCTCCAAATGTGAAGGTAGTAAAATTTGTACTTCATGATTACAAGATCGAAGGCCAAAAATCTTGAAGATTCCATTGAGTTTTATGAACTTGATACCAAAATATTAGGTGAACACCCTGGATTAGTTCCTCATCTTACACATCATACGCAACATCCTCACAGATAGCTGGTGTATTTTCCATTCCGTCAAGTCCAACTAGTACTGCTACCACCATCCCACCTCACAACTTCATACACCAGCTCAAATGGCTCAAAACCCACCACCACAGCAGCCACAACCACCAAGGCAATTCTCAGCATGGAATAGTTTATGAGCCTTAAATTTACAAGCATAAAATATAATTCCCAAAACAGCTTTGAAGGATTTGCTTACCTATGATGGTACTAGTAAGATCACTTATGAACATATTCATTATGTGGCTTCTTTGGAAATAATTCACAACATTGCAGATGAAGACATTATGGTAAGGTTGCTGGTGTTATCACTTATAGGGAAGCTGTTGTACTGGTAATAATCTTTACCACCTGCAACTATCACCACATAGGATCAGTTTGTGGAATTGCTAATCAATAATTTTCACAAGCAAGCTGATCTATTATCCTTGCTACATCAGTTTACAATAATTCAAAGGCATCCCCAGGAGGAGATAGTGAATTTCAATGTTAGTTTCAACTAAAGTTGGCAAAGGGTTCCTGATGGTCTTTGACCCACATATGAACAAGTTGCATTTTACTATCTCAAAGCATTTAACTCTTACATTGGCATGACTTTTCAACAGGCCAATGTGAATAAATTCCTAGATCTATACATGCAGACACAAAATGCTGAATCAGACTTAATCACTATAGGTAAGCTTCCCCTAGAAGAAACCATACCAATCTTGCATGACCTTCTATAACACTTATATTCGAGTGCGTTTGCATAGCCTATACCTTGAATATACCTAGTTCCTTCATGGAGCTTGGGTTCGCCTCAAATCACTCTAGTTCCAGTTCCACAACTTCCCACTCCAACTATTCCATAATTACCCTCACCAATTGTGCCATAGTTTCCAGCACCTGTTCCTTTCCCAACGCTACCGACACCACCTATTCCATTTTCGTTACCTGCTCCACCAACACATCTACCTTTACTAGCACCTCTTGCACTCTAAAATTTGTATCCTTACATGAAGTTGTTATAATAAGTGCAATCTATTAATTCAGTCATAAGGAAAATATCGAAAAAAATCCCTGTAGTAAGAAAGAAATAAGTTGAAGCTTATTTTCGGTCAAGGAGGTTTCAAACATCACCAATTACTAGGGAACAACCAATGACCAACAAGGGCCCTAAGAGGAGCACAACTGTGTTAGAAAATGAAGAGACTAGTACATTAGAGAGATTGTACTGGTGCTCAACTTGCAATGATCCTCATGGAGAAGACATATGCATGGTTCATTTAAACTATGTACAGAAACTAGTAGAAATTTCTATCGGTGGGAAATTTAATATGATAATGGAAGACGACCATAACTTTATGATTCCATATTTAGAGTAAGTTTTAGTTCTCACGATAGCTGGAAATAAATCGATAATTGTTGATCCAGTGGAGTTGGAGCCTTTAAAAGTTCCTGTTGAGGCAAAGGTACAAATTGAAAAATGCAACCTCCAATGAAAACTTATGGTCCAATAGTAAGGCAGTAGGATTCTATCTTATTGAAGGATTTTTTGCCTAAGCAAGCTCATTAGAAATTGCAAATAAAGACATCAACTTCACAGCCTACAACTGCTCAAGCGCAAAATGAGGTGAAAGAACAAGTTGAGGAGCGTCTTAGGTACCCATCATTTTCTAAGCGATAAAGGGTGGAAGCTACTCAATAGTACCAAAAGAAGTATGATCAAGTGGTAAAGGGAGCTCCTGGTGTATCTAATTATAACATCATGGAGGAGATGAAGAAGATATCAAAAAAAGTGAGCTTATACGATGCACTACAGTTACCAAGGCAAGTTGACCTACTACAGGAGTCTCTCAAGACTACAAAAGACCAAAATAAAATTCATTCCCAGACTATGCTATTATAGACCTTGCCTACCTCAGCCACCGATAATAATAAACTACTCTCATTCTATTTGTCTCTCAGTATGAAAGGGTGGGTAGTGCATAATTGTATGATTGACTTCGGTGCCACAACTACTATCATGCCAAAGGTAGTATGCAAAATCATGAGAATGGAATACACAATAAGTAGTCTAGGAGTATTACATTTGGATGGGATCCCATCATAGAAGAACAATTGTTGTCACTTATAAATAATTTTACCCGCATGAAGCCATCATTGTTTGAGCTAGCCCAACAAGAGAATCACCTTAGTCTAGAGGATTTCTAAAACCTACGGTATGTGTATGAGTTTATGAGTATCCCTTGCTTATTTACTACACATTATTGGGAGGAGGCAGTCACAGTCTATGAGGTTACCTAAAAAATCTTGAAAGAACAGGAGGACCAGGCTATGGTGGAGTGAGCAATAGCTGAATAAGCAACAGTAGAGTAGGAGTGAACAAAATTTCTATGAGTAGCTACAGAGGTAGATGTGACTGAGAAGGCAGTAGAAGATAAGACACAGGACAATACTTCCACATCAAGAGCACCAACCAAAGCCATCGGTAAAAAGACTCAATAAAATCCCAATGGATAAAGGCCTGGGATCGCTTGCATCCATGCGAGCTAGATACCCTGTGAGTCACCAGAAATATTATTTTTGCAATATGCCACATTAAAATTTTGATGAAGTTTTATTGATATAAAATCAACAAATATCAACAAATATATTAATAGCTAAAGATGAAGTGTTTTTGGCCTATATGGAATGTTACAGTATTTGTACATATTAACTTTATGTTTTTTATGCATCTCTTGCTTTGAAATAATATTCACAGATAACAATATGAGAAATATTTAGTAAAAGTCCTCAGATGTGGTCGTAGAGAGAATTACTTCAAATTTCATTGTTAGGCAAAAATGATTTTGTTGTTTTAAAAATTGGGTTGTTATGCAAAAGAGCGGCAAGGGTGCATTTACCTCTAAGTCGAGGTGACTGATGCGTTTGCCCCATTATGGGATGAACTTAATATTTTTATAAATCAAATGGAGGAAAAGGGCTAAGTTTCGAATGAGAGTGCTTTCACCCCAAATGAGGGGCGAAAGTCCCTTCCGCCCTACTTTGGGGTGAAAATCCATTTTAAAATTAATATGGGAGGTGCCCGAAGCTGATGTGCAAGAAAAATAAAATGTAGTGCGTCCACCCCAAGGTAGGGGCGATATTTTTGTTCACCCTACTTTGAGGTGAACATCATTTAAAAAATTGCTTAATGGAGATGTTGACCTGTCAATGGCGCAGTCATCCCGATTGAGGGACAAACATTCTATTTGCCCCTCCCGTGGGTGAAAAAATAATCAATAGAAAATTGCAAAGCACTAAAGGAGAAGTTGACAAGTCAATGACATGTTTGTCCCAGGAGGGATATGAACATCACATTTACCCTCCTTTTGGGCGAAGCTACATAAATATGACTTCGCCAATTTCTTAAGATTTTATTTTCACCAAGATATCAAAGCTACGTTTGTCCAAAGCGATGGGTGACAACACCTTTTGCCTAATTTTGGGGTGAACACACATTTTAAAAAGTTATATATATTATGAAGAAATATGAAGTTTTGGATAACCATTTTTGAATATGAAGCATCGAAAGGTTGAAGAACACAAGCTTATACTGAGAGGGGGGTGAAAATATAAGACCACTTTTTACTTTTCTTTCCCAATCAATATTATGCAATGTATCAATAGCAATATCAACAATAGTAATCAAAGCAATGCACAAATCACCACACACAATAGAGACACCAATTTAACGTGGTTCACCCAATGTGGGCTACTCCACGGAGAAAATATTTCACTAAAATTTTCTCAATCAATCTCTTGGGAATCCTTTCCCTATTACAATGTTTATGGACCTCTGTCCAAAGGAGACACCAATCCCCTAATCAAGTTCGTGGATCTCTATCCATAGGAGAACTCCTTTCTCCTCTACTCTAGCTGGTGATCTTCTAGAAGAACTATTGCCTCCACTACACTGGCTAATGGATCTCTATCCACTGAAGACTCCTGTCCTCACTCAGAAGACCTGTCCTCACTACCCTGGCTAATGGATCTCTATCCACTAGAGACTATCGTCCTCTATACTCTATCACCTCCAAAGCTCTATCTCAAATTTGCACTAAACATAGTCCTTCGATCTAGCACAAATTTGCTCAATCTCTATCTCTGGTCTGGCATAAACCTATCCTCAAATCTGCACCAAAATCTATCCTCAAATCTGTACTAAACATAGTCCTTTGGTCTAGCACAAATTTATCCTCTGATCTACACTAAACATAGTCCTTCGGTCTAGCACAAATCTATCCTCAATATCTATCCTCAAGCCTTAACACAAAGCTTGACTTAATCACAAATCAACTCTACTAGATCTGCCCTAAACCTTAACTCAAGGTTTGAACAAATCAATCAATCAACTCTGCTCTCAAGTCTTCTCAAAGACTTATCTCAAATCTACCTTGTAAGCTTCCACAAAATCTCACACTAATCTATCCACAAGTCCTCTCTAGAACTTGTCCAATTTGCTCAATTTTTTATATGTAATTAAATAATTAGTTAT
This sequence comes from Wollemia nobilis, assembly GCA_028583015.1. Lineage (NCBI taxonomy): Eukaryota > Viridiplantae > Streptophyta > Pinopsida > Araucariales > Araucariaceae > Wollemia > Wollemia nobilis. Next base: position 8,864,124 of record JAQPPZ010016917.1, on the reverse strand, counting down.
TTAATTAAGTCTCTCTAGAACTTGTCAATTTCAATAATTTGTCCTCAAATCGTATTGTAAGCTTCCACAAAAGCTCACATAAATCTATCCACAAGTCTTCTCTAAGACTTACCTCAAATCTGCTCAACAAGTCCTCACTAGAACTTGTCCAATCTCATATAAACATATAGATAATTGTTAGAGACTCAATATGCTTCACACTCACCACAATGCTCAATTACTTTCAATCTCTCTTTTTATCATAGAAACATATAGAGAATTGTTAGAGACTCAATATGTTTCACACTCACAAACACTCAACCTCTTTCTCAAATCAATTTAGAATATAGAACAATTTGTTTCACAAAACTTGAACTATCACTTCAACACATCCACTTGACTAGGCTCAATCACAACTCTACTCAACCAATCACTCAATGAAATAATCCTTGCTCACAAACCCTAGTCCAAACATATGAACACTCACTCAATTATTTCCAACAATACTTATCAAACAATCTCACATAACAATGATACTCATGATCTTTGCAAACCCTAGTTCAAGTTCTTCACTCAACCAATCACTTCAACAACAATGCTTATCAAGTGATCCTCACATAACAATGATACTCATGATCTTTCACAACTTCACATAACAATGATACTCATGTTCTTTGCACAAACCCTAGCTCAAGATAGCTCAATAAACCCTAGTTCAAGATAGCTCAATATTTCCAACAATGCTTATAAAACAAGGTTTTTATCATCAACTCTTACTCAGAAAAACCTTCAACAATCAATCTCAACAATGCTTATCAAACAATCCTTTTCACTCCAACTTAGCATTCACAACATCCAACAATCACTCACTAGGAAGATGTGCCCATACCTTTTTGTTTGATGTAGAAGTGCCCTTCAAAACCTATCTCAATCACAATTTTTCTTCCTTGCCAATTTCAATGGTTAGATGACAAAATATCACACTAACACTCTCTCAAAATATTTCCTCAATTACAAAAATAATCAAACTCAAATACACCTTATTACTCCTTGAAATTAGCAATCATCAAATCACACATAAAAATAATTACTCAATTACTCCTTATAATCTCCAAATTTAATTAATCAAACTCCAAAAATTAACCTTTCAAAAATAATATTTGCCTACCCTTTTATCTCCCTCAAAATACTCAATATCCAAATTAATTTAGGAAAAAATTAAACTTTATAAGCATCAAAAATATTTTATTTTTCTCAACCTTAGCACATCCGAAATAATCAAGCGACCAACACAAATGACATCAGCGCATACCTTATACAAGCCAAAAAGGCCTCGATGGGTTTCGAACATGAGACCACTCCCGTCGAGCGCCTTATCAAGGTGCTAGCCCACCACGTGGGCTAAGCGCTCCCATAGGGAAGGGAAGGCACAAGCCTCCCTTTATCCCTTCATTTGGCGCTACTCAAAAATAAATGCCCTCTCACTACCTTGCAAAATGAAATCGATAGGATTCGAACCCTGCACACCTTGCCTGCCACATGACTTAGCACATCCACCATTGCCACCTGCACTACACAGTGTTGTGCGTGGTATAAGGAGCTTCACTCCTATTTGTTAACCCTCTGCCATCGGAGACCTTTCGAAAAACATGGAAACTCTTTAACCTCCTTGCGCATTACACTTTGGGCTTAGGAAATTCGATCGATGATTATTGGGGAGTAATGGCAAAGGTTTTTGCCACCTTTTATACATGAAGCCTCTTGTGCCATAAACGTCGATGCTTGAATCAAATTTGAAATTCGATTTTTATTTTAACCTTATAACCCTCTTTAGGGTTATTTAAATTAATATAAATTAATTTATAATTAAATTAAAAATTAAATTATAATTAACTTTTGAAAGTTAATTAAATTAATTAATAAATTAATTTATAATAAATTTATATTAATTAATTTAAATTTTTTAATATTATAATAAAATATTATAATATTATTTTCTTGGGCCTCTTCTTTGCACTTTGGACCACATCTGACTACTTGAAACTGGATCTAACCAACTAGAAGTGGACTCTCCTTTTTGCACTGATTGTAGAACTGCTTCTCCTTGCACTGCTCACTGAAACTGACTTTTGACATCAATGACCACTCACTCTTGACATCAATGACAACTCATCTACTCAAAATGTCCAACAATCTCCCCCTTTGTCATTGATGGCAACCCAATTATCTTTTCAAATTTCCTTAACCTTTTTCTGTCCTGCTCCCCCTAGGAAACTGCTCCCCCTGACTCAATGCTCTCTTCTTAAATCAAATCTCTCCCCCTTACTCAAATCTCTCCCCTTTGACATCAATGGCAAAGGGTCACCTTTGGGGCTCAGGGCTAAGAATGAGTCTCTTAGCTTAGCCCCTCCCCCACCTCCTCTTGAGGTGGTTAATTCTAGGGTGGGAGTATTTCTACTCCCAGCATGCACTGATCTTTACCTTTGTCCACTTTCCTTCTCATCTGATCCTTCTGATTCCTCTGACTATTCTTGTTCTTGCTTGTCTCTAGAATTTTTGTTCTACACCACTTTGTTGTATGTCCATCATTATTGCACTTGTAACACTTAATATTGTTATTCCTTGAAGGTGCAAATATCTTGGGATTTCTTCTGGTGAAGCCATATCTATTCCTGTCATGGACCCTACAATTCATTGCCTTGTGACCAAACTGATTACATGAGTAGCAATACCCATGAAAAAGCTACCTATTTCTGAAGTTCCCATATTCCTATCTTTCATGTGTCCTACATTGTGAAGCCTTGTGCCCAAATCTGTGACATGAGAAGCATCATCCATTGAAATTTCCTTGCCTTGACCTCATTGGTCTCTTAGTCTCTTTTACCCTGTGTTGGTTCTTGTTCCATCTGTTCCTCTTTTGTGCATTGTTCTTTTCCTTGTTGAACTTTCTATTGTCCAACTCATCCTCAGAAGTTTCACTTTCTCTCACACTGTCTTCTTCTGAAGTTTCTTCTTCTTCAGAACTTGAGGTTGACTCCTCTTCTTGTTTCTTTTGTACCTATTCAAAACCAAGACCTATTTTATTTGTTGACCTTCTTTGTACCTTGATCATCTTATCTATGATATTTGAGCTCTTTCCAAACTTGTGTAGCTTATCCTTAGACTTTTCTACTTCTTCCCTTAGTAGAGCTACTTCTTGTTCTAATATTTCACATTCTAAGACCTTTGCTTCTAACTTATCCTTGAACTTCTTTGTCTTAGCCATTGACTTATTTAGATCCTCTATAAGCTTTCCTCTCTCTTCATCACATTCTTGAAACTGAAGCTTAAGTTGGGAATTTTGCTTTCTTACCTTCTTCAATGTGTTAAGAGCATAAATAAGCTCTCCCTCAAGATCAACTTCTCCTTTTTTTGATTCTTCCTCTATTTGTTTACCTTTGAAAACATCTTCATTCTCTTCTGACTTGTCTTCTATAGGATCACCTCCTTCTTCTTCTAGTGCCATTAGAATATTCTCTTCTGGTCCTTCAAGTGTATCTTCATATTCATCATCATTGAAATTGAAACCATTCTTTGTACAACTATCTTCAAGATGTCCAAAATTACCACATCTAAAACACTTGAGAATTATTGGTGACCTTTTCTTAACTTCTTCTTTTTCTTCTATCAAAAATAGAACTTCATCTTTATCATTATCTGAGAAACTATTTTCACTATCACTTGAGTACTTACTTGCCTTGTCTGCATAGTAACTCCTCTTCTATCTTTGAAAGAACTTCTTTCCTTGTTTGCCTTGTCCATCCTTACCTTTCTTTTGGTACCTGTATTTTTTTGATTCCCTATTCTTATGATCCTATTTTTCTTCATCATTGCTATTTCTGGCTTCTTGACAATCAGTTGCATAGTGACCATACTTTCCATAATTGAAACATCTAACAGATTTTGCATCTTTAAATCTTCTTGGATCCTTATTCCTTCTACCATAATTTGCTTCTTCATCATTGGATGACTCATTGCTTGAATCTGACTTCTTGCCCTTTGTCTTCTTAGTAGCTTTGAAGGTTGCTTCCTTTCGGAGATTAGGTTCCTCTTTTGTTCTCATCTCAAAATCTGTAAGAATACCAAGTAATACATCTCTTGTCAAAATATCACCATATTTTGATTCCTCTATAGCAGAGATATTTTCACTAAACCTTTTTGGAAGAGATCTTAAGATCTTATCACAAACATCAGATTCTTCAATCTCAAGTCCAAGTCCTTGCATGGCGTTAACAACCTCATCTACATGAAGTAGATAAGTACTAATGTTTTCCTCATCCTTCATTCTTAAATCTTCAAATTGTCCTTTGATATTTTGTATCTTTACCTTTTTGACACTTTTATCTCCTTCATATATGCTTTGCAACTTATCCCAAATTCCTTTTGTTGATTTGCAATGCATAACCTTTATGAACTCTGTTCTATGCAAACCTCTCAAAATTGCATTCATTGCTTTTGAATTGTAATGATGTAGAAGCTTACCATATTTATCTGTAGGTGGAGTAGTTGGTGGTGTGTATCCATTTTCAACTGCTTCCCATATTTCATTGCCAAGTGCCATCAGGTGAATCTTCATTCTCATACTCCAAAATATATAATCACTTCCATCAAATACTAGTGTTGAATTATCTGAGGATCCATTCTTAGAATCCATTGTGTTCTTGTAAGATTTTCCTTCAAGTTGTTAAACTCTTTCAAAGGAACCCGCTCTAATACCAATTGAAGAACACAAGCTTATACTGAGAGGGGGTGAACAGTATAAGACCACTTTTTACTTTTCTTTCCCAATCAATATTATGCAATGTATCAATAGCAATATCAACAATAGTAATCAAAGTAATGCACAAATCACCACACACAATAGAGACACCAATTTAACATGGTTCACCCAATGTGGGCTACTCCACGGAGAAAATATTTCACTAAAATTTTCTCAATAAATCTCTTGGGAATCCTTTCCCTATTACAATGTTTATGGACCTCTATCCAAAGGAGACACCAATCCCCTAATCAAGTTCATGGATCTCTATCCATAGGAGAACTCCTTTCTCCTCTGCTCTGGTTGGTGATCTTCTAGAAGAATTGCTACCTCCACTACATTGGCTAATGGATCTCTATCCACTGAAGACTCCTATCCTCACTTAGAAGACCTATCCTCACTACCCTAGCTAATGGATCTCTATCCACTAGATACTATCATCCTCTATACTCTATCACCTCCAAAGCTCTATCTCAAATCTACACTAAACATAGTCCTTCGATCTAGTACAAATCTTCTCAATCTCTATCTCTGGTCTAGCACAAACCTATCCTCAAATCTGCACCAAACTCTATCCTCAAATCTACACTAAACATAGTCCTTTGATCTAGCACAAATCTACTCAATATCTATCCTTTAATCTACACTAAACATAGTCCTTTGGTCTAGCACAAATCTATCCTCAATATCTATCCTCAAGCCTTAACACAAAGCTTGACTTAATCACAAATCAACTCTATTGGATCTACCCTAAACCTTAACTCAAGGTTTGAACAAATCAATCAATCAATCTCTCAAGTCTTCTCAAAGACTTATCTCAAATATACCTTGTAAGCTTCCACAAAATCTCACACTAATCTATCCACAAGTCCTCTCTAGAACTTGTCCAATATATTCAATAAGTCCTCACTAGAACTTGTCCAATCTATATCCTTAAATATGTAAGCTTCCACAAAATCTCACATAAATCTATCCACAAGTCTTCTCAAAGACTTACCTCAAATCTGCTCAACAAGTCCTCACTAGAACTTGTCCAATCTCATAGAAACATATAGAGAATTTTTAGAGACTCAATATGCTTCACACTCACCACAATGCTCAATCACTTTCAATCTCTCTTTTTACCACAAAAACATATAGAGAATTGTTAGAGACTCAATATGTTTCACACTCACAAACACTCAACCTCTTTCTCAAATCAATTTAGAATATAGAACAATTTGTTTCATAGAACTTGAACTATCACTTCAACACATCCACTTGACTAGGCTCAATCACAACTCTACTCAACCAATCACTCAATGAAATAATCCTTGCTCACAAACCCTAGTCCAAACATATGAACACTCACTCAATTATTTCCAACAATACTTATCAAACAATCTCACATAACAATGATACTCATGATCTTTGCAAACCCTAGTTCAAGTTCTTCACTCAACCAATCACTTCAACAACAATGCTTATCAAGTGATCCTCACATAACAATGATACTCATGATATTTCACAACTTCACATAACAATGATACTCATGTTCTTTGCACAAACCCTAGCTCAAGATAGCTCAATAAACCCTAGTTCAAGATAGCTCAATATTTCCAACAATGCTTATAAAACAAGGTTTTTATCATCAACTCTTACTCAGAAAAACCTTCAACAATCAATCTCAACAATGCTTATCAAACAATCCTTTTCACTCCAACTTAGCATTCACAACATCCAACAATCACTCACTAGGAAGATGTGCCCATACCTTTTTGTTTGATGTAGAAGTGCCCTTCAAAACCTGTCTCAATCACAATTTTTCTTCCTTGCCAATTTCAATGGTTAGATGACAAAATATCACACTAACACTCTCTCAAAATATTTCCTCAATTACAAAAATAATCAAACTCAAATACACCTTATTACTCCTTGAAATTAGCAATCATCAAATCACACATAAAAATAATTACTCAATTGCTCCTTATAATCTCCAACTTTAATTAATCAATCTCCAAAAATTAACCTTTCAAAAATAATATTTGCCTACCCTTTTATCTCCCTCAAAACACTCAATATCCAAATTAATTCAAGCAAAAATTAAACTTTATAAGCATCAAAAACATTTTATTTTTCTCAACCTTAGCACATCCAAAATAATCAAGCGACCAACACAAATGACATCAGTGCATACCTTATACAAGCCAAAAAGGCCTCGATGGGTTTCGAACATGAGACCACTCCCACCGAGCGCCTTATCAAGGCGCTAGCCCACCACGTGGGCTAAGCGCTCCCATGAGGAAGGGAAGGCACAAGCCTCCCTTTATCCCTTCGTTCGATGCTGCTCAAAAACAAATGCCCTCTCACTACCTTGCAAAATGAAATCGATGGGATTCGAACCCTACACACGTTGCCTTCCACACGACTTAGCACTATCCACCATTGCCACCTGTGCTACAGCATTGTGCGTGGTATAAGGAGCTTCACTCCTATTTGTTAACCCTCTGCCATCGGAGACCTTTCAAAAAACATGGAAACTCTTTAACCTCCTTGCACATTACACTTTGGGCTTAGGAAATTCGATCGATGATTATTGGGGAGTAATGGCAAAGGTTTTTGCCACCTTTTATACACGAAGCCTCTTGTGCCATAAACGTCGACGCTTGAATCGAATTTGAAATTCGATTTTTATTTTAACCTTATAACCCTCTTTAGGGTTATTTAAATTAATATAAATTAATTTATAATTAAATTAAAAATTAAATTATAATTAACTTAAGTAACTTTTGAAAGTTAATTAAATTAATTTATAATAAAATTATATTAATTAATTTAAATTTCCTTTTTAATATTATAATAAAATATTATAATATTATTTGCTTGGGCCTCTTCTTTGCACTTTGGACCACATCTGACTACCTAGAACCAGATCTGACCAACTGGAAGCGGACTCTCCTTTTTGCACTGATTGTGGAACTGCTTCTCCTTGCACTGCTCACTGAAACTGACTTTTGACATCAATGACCACTCACTCTTGACATCAATGACAACTCATCTACTCAAAATGTCCAAAAAATGTGAATGCAATAGTGAAGTTAGAGAGGAGGGTTTTCCATGAATTGAGATGGTGTAATTATTTAAAGGTAGCGCTTTCACTCATTTTTTTATTTTGAGCAAATTCGGGTTCAAGCTTCGACGCAGTTTTTTTAAGGTACCCATATAAGTGAATGAAAGGCATTTAATTATTGGGGAAAAAAGTAGCCAAAGTGTGAATTTCAAGGTGAAGAGGCTACAATTTTTAAATCACCAGATGATTTTTATGAGTCCTGAAGCATTCCGAACGAAATTGAATTTCCAAGGAATTAAGAAGGCCCCAATTCAATGACCAAGTTTACAGTTTTCCATGCACCGACACCAAGATACGACTAATTTGCTAGGTATTTTACCCTTAAAAACTGGATCTCTGCCTCAAGAGAAATATTTTCAAAGACTTCAAGGAGGAATTGTCTCACCAAGGTCCCTGATCTGTGAATATTTTGTCTTCATGTGTATTTAATGAAAGAGGTGAAATCCTATATAAATAATAATCAGTTTTTATTATAAAAGAGGTTATAAATTCTATAGAAAAACTATTCAAGTTCTCTACATCAATTAAAGATACTTGGCTTCTAAATTTACAAGTCATATTTGTGTGTGACTTCCTTCTATTTTATGCTTATATTCATTTTTTGCTGATAAGTTTAAATTATGCATCTGAATTTGAACATTGATGGTGAGAGAATGAGCTCTAGAATGCAATCCTAGAGGTCGTCTCTGCAAGGTTGTAAGTAAATCCTACTACCTTCTTTTATTACATGCTTCTTTAATGCTTAAGTGGAATTCCTACTGCTAGTCTGTCCCCAATCCTACACCTTCGGCCTGTGGACATATTTCCCATTTCTTTCTATCATTTCCAATTTCTTTCCTTCAACCCTAACCTTAAACCTATGTAGGATTTAGTAAGGGATCCAACCCTCTCTGGATATTGGCAATAAGGACATTCCTTTCCTTCGGCCTTTCAATGTTGGCCATGTCTAGGGTGCACAAATGCATGTTTGTATAGTTAGGTAGATATTTGACCAACAGGTGCCAGGTGAATGAACTAGCCATATGAGGTTGAAAGAAGGACTCAAACCAATCCCAAGCCATTCGAGCTTTCTTGCACTACTAAAAAATATGAATGGGATCCTCTAGAGCATCACAAAAATGGCAGGAAGGATTCTCTATTCCAAGATATTATAATATTTTTCCAAGAGGAAGACCATATGATACTAAGCTCCAAGAAAAAAAAACTTGTTTGGGTTCAATATATCTAAAGAACATAAGCTTATACTGAGATGGGGGGTGAACAATATAAGACCATTTTTTACTTTTCTTTCCAAATCAATATTATGCAATGCATAGATAACAATATCAACAGTAGTAATCAAAGCAATGCACAAATCACCACACACAATAGAGACACCAAATTTACGTGGTTTACCCAATATGGGCTACTCCATGGAGAAAATATTTCACTAAAATTTTATCAATCAATCTCTTGGGAAACCTTTACCTATTACAATGTTTATGGATCTCTATCCAAAGGATACACCAATACCCTAATCAAGTTTGTGGATCTCTATCCATAGGAGAACTCCTTTCTCCTTAGCTCTGACTGGTGATCTTCTAAAATATCTATTACCCCCACTAATTTGGGTAATGGATATCTATCCACTGAATACTCCTCTCCTCAATGCCCTAACTAATAGATCTTTATCCAATGGAGATTTTCATCCTCTATACTCTATCACCTTCAAAGCTCTGTCTCAAATTTACACTAAACACAGTCCTTCGGTCTAGCACAAATTTGTCCTCAATATCTATCCTCTGATCTGCACTAAACATAGTACTTTGGTCTAGCACAAATCTATCCTCTAATATACACTAAACACAGTCCTTTGGTCTAGCACAAATCTATCATCAATATTTGTCCTCAAGCCTTAACACAAATCTTGAATCAATTTCAAATCAACTTTGTTGGATCTGCCCCAAACCTTAACTCAATGTTTGAATAAATCAATCAATCAACTCTGCTCTCAAGTCTTCTCAAAGACTTGTCTCAAATCTGCCTTGTAATATTTCACAAAATATCATACTAATCTATCCACAAGTCCTCTCTTATAACTTGTCCAATCTGCTAAAATTGTTCCTCACTAGAACTTATCCAAATTTGCTCAATAATTCCTCATTAGAACTTATCCAAATATGTTATCAATTTGTATTGTAATATTTCACAAAATCTCACACAAATCTTCCCACAAGTCTTCTCAAATACTTGCATCAAATATGCCCAAAAAGTCCTCACTAGAACTTTTCCAATCTCATAGAAACATAAAGAGAATTGTTAGAGACTCAATATGCTTCACATTCATCACAATGCTCAATCACTTTCAATCACTCTCTTAGAAACATATAGATAATTTTTAGAGACTCAATATGCTTCACATTCATCTCAATACTCAATCACTTTCAATCACTCTCTTAGAAACATATAGAGAATTCTTAGAGACTCAATTTGCTTCATATTCACCTGAATACTTAATTACTTTTAATCACTCTTTTATAAACATCTAGATAATTGTTAGAGACTCAATATATTTCACATTCACCTCAATAATCAATCACTTTCTCAACTCAATTCAGAATATAGAATAATTTGTTTCATAGAACTTTAACAATCATTTTAACACATTCACTTGACTAGGCTCAACCAACTCTACTCAACCAATCACTCAATGAAATAATCCTTGCTTACAAACCCTAGTCTAGTCACATGAACACTCACTCAAATTTTTCCAAAAATGCTTATCAATCAATCTCACATAACAATGATACTCATGTTCTTTGCAAACCCTAGTTCAAGTTCCTCACTCACTTACTTCAACAACAATGCTTATAAAACAAGGTTCTATCAACAACTCTTTTATTCCAGAAAACCTTGAAGCATTAAATCAAAACACTCTCAACAATGCTAACCAAACAATCCTTTTCACTCCAAATTTTCATACACAACTTTCAACAATCACTCATTGGGAAGAATATGCCCATACCTTTTGTTGGATGTAAAAGTGCCTTTGTAAAAACCTATCTTAATCACAATTTCCTTCTTTCCAAATTCAATGGTTAAACACAACAATATCACTTTAATACTTTCTCAAACATATTCCCTTAGACACAAAATAATCACAACTCAATTTATACCTTATTGCTCCCTTTTAAAAATAACACTCATCATAACATACATAAAAATAATTTCTTTGATACACCTTATAAACTCCAACTTGAAATAATATTCAACACAATAAAATAGCAACCAAACACCTTACAATCCTTTCAAGACCTTTGAGCAAATAACATTAAAATTTTAATTTTGCAAAATCCTTATAACTCCATTTGCAACCTTAGGACCAAATAAAAATATGCAAAAATAAATTTTTAAATGCCCAAACTATATTCCCAAAAGTTTTGGTGACCAATATCAAAGCATACCTCTTTATTCCCCAAAAGGGAATTCGACGAGATTTGATTCGTCATCTCCTCTATCCTAAGCGCCTTAGTGCTTGGGAGCCCACCACATGGGCTACTAAGGCCCATGTGAAGGAAGGATGAGGTCCTTCCTCTTATGCCTCCATAATCACCTTATTTATCATGAATTTCATACGCTTTCTCTCTTCCTTGGACGTATCGTAAATTACAATGGTCGCAATTTATTTCAAAGGCATGGTACTTTTTGGTGAAGTGGGTGTTGCCCCTTATATAATTTTTTTTAAACTCCTCCTCACGTCGGCGCTTTGTCATTCGAAATTGAATTTTAATTTTAATAACCCACTTTAGGGTTATTTAACCTTAGCTTAAATTAATTTACAATTAATCATTAATTTAAATAACTTTGTAAGTTAAGTAAATTAACTAATAAATTAATTTATAATTAATTTTAAACTTCCTTTGTATAATATTATAAAATAATATTATAATATTATTCACTTGGGCTTCTTTTGCATTTTGGACCAAATCTGACTTCCTAGAATCGGGTCTTGAAACTGAAACCAAATTATCCTTTTGCATTTATTGGAGAATGTGAAACTGATGCTGCCAACCGAAACTGCCACTGAAAGCTTGACATCAATGACCACTCACTTTTGACATCAATGACAACTTATCACTCAAAATATCCAACAATATCCCCCTTTTTCATTGATGGAAATCCATATTTTTACCAAAACTTGACCTTTTTCTTATTCTACTCCCCCTAGGAAACTGCTCCCCTTGACTCAATGCTCTCTCCTTAAACCAAATCTCTCCCCCTTATTCAAATCTCTCCCCCTTTGACATCAATGGAAAAGGGTCACCTTTGATGCTCGAGAATAAGAATGAGTCTCTTAGCTTAGCCCCTCCCCCACCTCCTCTTGAGATGGTTAATTCTAGGGTGGGAGTATTTCTACTCCCAGAAAACACTGGTCTTTACATTTATCCTCTTTCCTTCTCATATGATCCTTCTAATTTCTTTTATTATTATTTTTCCTGTTCCTGTCCATGTCCACATTTTTGTTCCTATTTATATCCATATCCATATTCCTGTTCTTGTTTCTATTCCTGTTCTTATCTATATTCCTATTCATGTTCCTATATATGCCCATATTCCTATTTAGGTTCATGTTTTTGTTCCTATTCATGCTTGATTCTGGAATGCCTACTCTACACCATTTTGTTGTATGTCTATAATTATTGCACTTATAATACTTAATGTTATTATTTCTTGGAGGTGCAAATGTCTTAGGATTTCTCCTAGTGAAGCCATATCCTTTTATATCATGAACCCTACAATTCATTGCATTGTGACCAAACTGATTACATGAGTAGCAATACCCATGGAAAAAGTGCTTGTTTATGAAATTCCCATTTTCCTATCTTTCATGTTTCCTAAACTATGAAGCCATGTGTCCAAACCTGTGACATGAGAAACACCTTCCATTGAAATTTCCTTGTCTCGACATCATTGGTCTCTTAGTATATCTTAACCTATTACGATTTTTGTTCCATATGTTTCTTCTTTGGGCATTGTTCATTTCCTTTATGAACTTTCTTTTGTCCAACCCATCCTCAGATGTCTCACTTTCTCTTACACTATCTTCTTCTAAAGTTTCTTCTTCTTAAGAACTTGAGGTTGACTCTTCTTCTTGTTTCTTTTGAGCCTATTCAAAACCAAGACCTATTTTGTTTGTTGACCTTCTTTGTACTTTGATCATCTTATCCATAATATTTGAGATCTTTCCAAACTTGTGTAGCTTATTCTCAGAATTTTCTAAATATTCCCTTAGTAGAGCTACTTCTTATTCTAACCTTTCACATTCTAAGACCTTTGCTTCCAACTTATCCTTGAACTTCTTTGTCTTACCCATTGACTTCTTTATATCCTCTATAAGCTTTCTTCTATCTTCATCGCATTCTTGAAACTAAAACTTATGTTTAGAGTTTTGCTTTCTTACCTTATTTACTATGTCAAGAGCATATTATGCCTTAAGATCAAATACTTCTTTATACGATTCTTCCTCTATTTATTTTCCTTTGTCTACATATTCATTTTATTTTGACTTGTCTACTATAGGATCACCTTCTTCTTATTCTAGTGCCATTAGAATATTTTCTTTTGGTCCTTCAAGTGCATCCTCATATTCATAATCACTGAAACTATAACCATTTCTTGTACAACTATCTTCAAGATGTCAAAAGTTACCACATCTAAAAAACTTGAGAATTATTGATGACCTTTTCTTGACTTCTTATTTTTATTCAATCATAAATAGGACTTCATCTCTATCATTATCTGAAAAACTAGCATCACTATCACTTGAGTACTTACTTGTCTTGTCTTCATAGTAGCTCCTCTTTTGTCTTTGAAAGAACTTCTTTCCTTGTCTACTTTGTCCATCCTTGCCTTTCTTTTGGTACCTATATTTTTATGTTTCCCTGTTCCTCTGATCCTGTTTTTCTTCATTATTGTTATTTTTAGCTTCTTGACAATTAGTTGCATAGTGACCATACTTTCTACAATTGAAACATCTAATAGATTTTGAGTCTTTTATTCTTCTTGAATCCTTGTTCCTTCTACCATAATTTTCTTCTTCATCACTAGATGACTCATTGATCGATTCTAACTTCTTACCCTTTGTATTATTAATTGCTTTGAAGGTTTCTTCCTTCTAGGGATTATGTTATTTTGTTCTTAACTCAAAATTTTTAAGAATACCAAGCAACATATCTCTTGTCAAAAAATCATCATCCTTTGCTTCTTTTATAGTTGATTTCTTTTCACTAAACCTTGTTGGAAGATACCTTAAGATATTATCACAAACATCTGATTCATCCACATTAAGTCCAAGTTCTTGTATGGCATTAACAACCTCATCTACCCTAAGTAGATAAGAACTAATGTCTTCCTCATTCTTAATTCTCAATTCTTCAAATTGTCCTTTGAGATTTTGTATATTTACCTTTTTGACACTTTTGTAGGTGGATCAACTGGTGGTATGTATCCATTTTCAACTGTTTCCCAAATTTCATTACCAAGTGCCATTAAGTGAACCTTCATTCTCATACTCCAAAATATATAATCACTTCCATAAAATATTGGTATTGAATTATCTGAGGATACATTATTATAATCCATTGTGTTCTTGAAAGCTTTTTTTTCAAGTTGTTAAACTCTTTTGAAGGAACCCGCTCTGATACCAATTGAATAAAATAAGCTTATACTGAGAGGGGGGTGAATAGTATAAGATAATTTTTTACTTTTCTTTCCCAATCAATATTATGCAATGTATAGATAGAAATATAAACAATAGTAATCAAATCAATGCATAAATCACCACACACAATAGATACACCAAATTTACGTGGTTCACCCATTATGGGCTACTCCATGGAGAAAATATTTCACTAAAATTTTCTCAATCAATATGTTGGGAAACATTTCCCTATTACAAATTTTTTGGATATCTATCCAAAGGAGACACCAATCGCCTAATCAAGTTCATGGATCTATATCTATAGGATAACTCCTTTCTCCTTAGCTCTGATTGATGATATTATAGAATAACTTTAGCATAATGGATCTCTATCCACTGAAGACTCATGTCCTCACTACCCTATCTAATGGATCTCTATCCATTGGATACTGTCATCCTCTATACTCTATCACCTTCAAATATCTATCTCAAATATGCACTAAACACAGTCCTTCGATCTAGCATAAATCTATCTTCAATATTTGTCCTCTGATTTGCACTAAACACAGTCTTTCAGTCTAGCACAAATATGTCCTCAATATATATCCTTTGATCTGCACTAAAAATAGTCCTTCAATCTATCACAAATTTCTCAATCTCTGTTCTCAAGCCTTAACACAAATATTGACTCAATCTCAAATCAACTCTGTTGGATCTACCCCAAACCTTAACTCAAGGTTTGAAGAAATCAATCAATCAACTTTGCTCTCAAGTATTCTCAAATACTTATCTTAAATCTGCCTTGTAAGCTTTCACAAAAGCTTACACCAATCTATCCATAAGTCCTCTCTTAGAACTTGTCCAATATTCTCAATAAGTCCTCACTATAACTTATCCAAATCTGCTCAATAAGTCCTCACTAGAAATTTTCCAAATCTACTCTCAATATGTATTGTAAGCTTTCACAAAATCTCACACAAATCTATCCACAATTCTTCTCAAAGACTTAGCTCAAATATACTCAACGATTCCTCACTAGAACTTTTCTAGTCTCATAGAAACATAAAGAGAATTGTTAGAGACTCAATATGATTCACATTAATAACAATTCTCAATGACTTTCAATCACTCTCTTAGAAACATATAGAGAATTGGTAGAGACTCAATATGCTTCACATTCATATCAATACTCAATCACTTTCAATAAATATCTTAGAAACATATAGAGAATTTTTAGAGACTCAATATGTTTCACATTCACCTCAATACTCAATCACTTTCAATCACTCTCTTAGAAACATATAGAGAATTGTTAGAGACTCAATATGTTTCACATTCACCTCAATAATAAATCACTTTCTCAACTCAATTCATAATATAAAATAATTTATTTCATAGAACTTGAATAGTCACTTCAACACATTCACTTGACTAGGATCAACCAACTCTACTCAACCAATCACTCAATAAAATAATCCTTGCTTACAAACCCTAGTCCAATCACATGAACACTCACTCAAATGTTTCCAACAATGCTTATCAATCAATCTCACATAACAATGATACTCATGTTCTTTGCAAACCCTAGTTCAAGTTCCTCACTCACTTACTTACTTCAACAACAATGCTTATAAAACAAGGTTCTATCAACAACTCTTTTATTCCAGAAAACCTTGAAGCATTAAATCAAAACACTCTCAACAATGCTAACCAAACAATCCTCTTTTCATACACAACTTACAACAATCACTCACTGGGAAGAATATGTCCATACCTTTTGTTGGATGTAAAAGTGCCTTTGGAAAAACTTCTCTTGATCACAATTTCCTTCTTTCCAAATTCAATGGTTAAACACAAAAATATCACTTTAATACTTTCTCAAACATATTCACTTAGACACAAAATAATCACAACTCAGTTTATGCCCTATTGCTCCCTTTTAAAATAACACTCATCATAACATAAAAATAATTTCTTCGATACACCTTATAAACTCCAACTTGAAATAATATCCAACACAATAAAATATCAACCAAATACCTTACAATCCTTTCAAAACCTTTGAGCAAATAACATTAAAAATTTAATTTTGCAAAACCCTTATAACTCCCTTTGCAACCTTAGAACCAAATAAAAATATGCAAAAATTAATTTTTAAATGCCCAAACTATATTCCCAAAATTTTCGGTGACCAATATCAAAGAATACCTCTTTATTCCCCAAAAGGAGATTTAGGGAGACTCGATCCACTGTCTCCTCTATCCTAAGCATCTTAGTGCTTGGGAGCCCACCGTGTGGGCTACTAAGGCCCACGTGAAGGAAGTATGAGGTTCTTCCTCTTATGCCTCCATCATCATCGTATCTATCATGAATTTCGTACGCTTTCTCTCTTCCTTGGATGCAGCGCAAATTACGAGGCTCACAATTTTATTTCAAAGGCATGGTAATTTTTGGTGAAGTGGGTGTTCCCCCTTATATACACGTTTTTAAACTCCTCACGTCGATGCTTTGTCATTCAAAATCAAATTTTGAATTTTAATTTTAATAACCCACTTTAGGGTTATTTAACCTTAGCTTAAATTAATTTATAATTAATAATTAATTTAAATAAATTTATAAGTTAAGTAAATTAACTAATAAATTAATTTTAAATTAATTTTAAACTTCCTTTGTATAATATTATAAAATAATATTAGAATATTATTCACTTGGGCTTCTTTTGCATTTTGGACCAAATTTATCTTCCTAGAATCGGGTCTTGAAACTGAAACTAAATTATCCTTTTGCATTTATTGGAGAATCAGAAACTGTTGCTGCCAACATAAACTGCCACTAAAATCTTGACATCAATGACCACTCATTTTTAAAATCAATGACAAATTATCACTCAAAATATCCAATAATATCCTGCCCAAACCATTTTAAATCCTAGACTCCAATGAGTCTGAGTGGAAAGAAGATCCCACTTCTCATTGAGTCTTTGAACTATAGGGACATTGGTAGTAAGCCAAGCATACCCTAACTTACGTTTGTAGGTAAGAAGCAGGGTTTTCTTAAACCATTCCTAGTCAGACCACCAAGGCTTTTGAGAATATCTACAGATCATGTCCAAAGAGAAAAATGGATACAATCCAAAATAGTATCATAAGTATTCTTATCATTTGGCTACAGACCAAACAATATCCTGAAATCATCCCATGGGATCCAATCCTTGGAATGTCTTGAAAAAAATCTACCACTATTGAAATCTCTTTCCTAAAGAACTGTTGAGCATGAATCCATTGTGTGAAATCAAGAGGAGAACCTTGAAAAGTAATAACATATGACCACCAAACATCATAAGTGGAAATAGAAGCACCTTTCTGATTCCCATCCCCTTACCAACACAACTAGGGCTTAAGTTTCTCCCAAGCCTTCCATATGCTCTTAATGACAAAAGAGCCTTGAATTTTAACTGGGATAGGAGCAACCAGGAGGGATTGAAATGCATGCCTTTCCAAGCCTTCCTTCCAAGAGGTAAACCAATGGAAATGCAGTGTCAAATTAGAACTTTCCAAGCTTTAGTACCACTTAAGGCTCAAAGAATCCATTTAGTATACAAATTAAAACCTTGTATTTGACAATCATGTAGTCGCATACCTCTTTATTTTTTGGGAAGACAAAAAATCTCCTAGGCAACTCGATGAAACCCTTTTTTATGTGACGAGTTAACCCAAAGAAAATCCCTTAAAAGCTTTTCCAAATTTTTATAGTAAGCTTGAGATGAGACCTAACATGATGAGTAATACATGAGTAGTAGCAATAATTTTGGAACACACTTAAAAATTACCAGAGAGAGTAAGTCTTTTAGTAATCCAAAAGGAATTTTTTCTCTACTTTTTGTGAAAAATAATTCCACAAGACAATAGGGGAAATCTAGAATGCAAATGGGATGCCAAGGAATTTAAACATCTCCCCTGCTTTAATCCAATGCCACCGAAATCTTTCAAGCTATATTGGAATGTCCAAAGAGGATTGTCTATAGCATGAGGTCTTCCTTCATTGAATGCTAGATCCTAATGCTTTGTAAAAAATATCTAGGAAATCTAGTGCCTGTTTGATAGAGCATTCATACTCATGAAGTGTCAAAAAAGAATCATCTGCAAAATATCCATTTATAAGTTGAGAATATTCTCTAGGTAAATAAATACCCGTAATATTACCTTGACTCAATTGGTTAGCAAGAAGGTATCCAAATGCTTCAACTACCAATATGAAAAGAAAATGAGCCAAAGGATAGCCCTATCTGAAAGATCTGAACAATCCAATTGATTTATAGTAACAATTTTTCAAAGTAAGCACATTTGAAGCATCCACAAAAAGCATACTAACCGAGCTCAAAAAATGTGACCTAAAACCAAGATCTCGAAGCATGGTAAAGATGAAATTCCATTCAATCCTATCATAGGATTTCTCAAAATCAATCTTGATGAAAAGAGTATTTTTTTGTGTGGCTCTAGACCATTCCATGCCCTCCAAAACAAAAATTACATTATCTAGAATGCATATACTCTGCACAAATCTAATCTGCTCAGGGCAGATAATAAGTGGTAACAGAGGTCTAAGGCTTAAGGCCAAAGCCTTAACAATAATTTTGTAACTCACATTGAGTAAATAATAGGTCTATAGTTGGTAAGCACTTATAGACACCCCTACTTAGAAGTGAATTTAATATTGCCCTTATTAATTATAGAACCTAAAGATCCAGAAGCCACTGCTTCCTGGTAAACATACAATAAATCTGGGCCAACCATGTCCTAGTACTCATTTTAAAATTCACAAGGAAATCCATCTAATCTAGGAGCTTATCATTAGCCATATTGGATAGGGTTTTAGCAAGATCATCCAATGACAAAGGGTATTCACAAGCTTCCTTTTGAAGATTTGAAATATTTTCAGGAACAACTGCATATCAAGCTTGAATTATAGCCTTTTGTTTAGGAGTTAACTCTTGAGAAGTAAAAACTTTATGATAATGCTTGAAAAAACTTTAATAATATTAGGAAGTGATGTCCAATGTGTTGAACTAAGTGTGACAATAAGAGGGGGGGAGAATAATTGTATATTAAAAATTTTAATCCAACTACGAAATCAAATCAAAACAAGCAATCACAAAAACATGCATCACATAACACCAAATTTATAGCGAAAACCTGATGTGGGAAAAACAATGTGCCAATGGACTGTTTGGACTCCCATCCAAATCCAGCCTTAAAAAAAATTGGTCTTTAAAATATTTTTGCAGCACCCACTTCAAGAAATGGCACTAACCAACTCGAAATTTAGCAACACCAACTGCAAGGATCATCGACCCCTGTTGCCAAGCACCCACTAGGCAAAAATATAAAGCTCTGGTAGAATTTTATCCCTGATAATAAGATCATGAGTGTTCTAGCACACTGAATCTCTCTATACACACTCTGCTCACTGAATAATCCCACTGATCATTTCACACTCTGAGCCCATTAACAATCTGAATTCCTATTCTCTACATACAAAAAAATACCCTCTTCCTCAAACTCAACAAAACCCTCTTTACACAAAAATGAAAATTTGGACCATAAGATGATTTTTTCAGCCTTGAATAACATCTCCTATATAATACACGACAAAAAAATTAGATATTCGAATTCTGCATGATTTGGAAAAAAATAGGCTCAAATGAATGCCTAGATAAAAAATTATGGCCAAAATACTAGAGACACCTTTTTATTCCATGCATAAAAAAACCTTTGTTTTATGACTACATCTCTTCATTTCAAAAACAACCCCAAACTTACACTTAACTTCAAGAATTCATCAGAATACTTCAATCCAAAATTCTCAACCCGCAACTTCTTATTCTCCTTACAATACATTGGCAGTCACACCTTTTCATATATCATCCATCCTCCTTTTCATGCCCTAGCTACACACATATTTTTATTTTTGTGCACAAAAAAAAATTGTATTCCCCTACTTTTATTTTCACACTATACTTTATATGCACTATACTTTTTATTCTTCCATACATTTACTATCAAGAGTCTTCGGTTATATATACAAAAGGTAAAAACTCCCCATTAAAAATCTTGTCTAAAATTAGCTTTCAAAGATTCCAAGCCTTTTGAAAATGTAACACCTTCAATTCCACATACACGCACTTGTCAAACAAAATATGCTTTTTGTAACTACCATACTAATTGCATATCTTCCAATCAATGCAATCCACTAAATTTGGATTTATCTTTATCAAAACTCCCATTTTCAAAACTGCCAAAAAGTGATGACAGGGCAAATTGCAACAGTCATAACTTCCTCCTCAAATTTCCAAACAGGTTAAAATTTGAAACATGTATTCTTGGTCAAACCGAATACCTCCAGTTTAAATTTTAGCTTTTAAATCTTCATGGATTATTCATAGTACCTCCGATAAGATGGCCTTTTATGTAGTTTTGATACCTGTCTAAAACTGCCAAAAACTAGAAAAAGTGCTCCGGAGCCATTTTACAACTATAATCGTTTCCTCCTCATATATTCGTTTGGACTAAAATTTAAAAATTATTTTCTTGGTACATTCAAATACTTCCAATAAAAATTTCAAAGTCTGATTCCTCTTGGATTTCTTAATATACCTCTAACAAAATGGCCTTCGACACTAATTTTACACCTATCACAAAGTATAAATTCATCCAACAAGGTATCGACGATACAACCGACCAGTCTAAACACTGATCTAAAATCACCAAAACTATCCTGGCCTATTTCCTGACTCACCAACATGCTGAAAACTATGTCTGGCTATCCAAAACGGTCCATTTACACTTATGAGCAACATTTGCAACATTTGCAACTTTTGACAACTTTTGTAACTTTTGCAATTTCACACAAACCACTTGCAACACCTTCACCCGAGCATCAAACATGTCCTCACAAGATCTGAACACCTTACCATTGCACCAACCAAGTCCAACTGAGTGTGTTGACAACAATGACAACACCTTGCTCAACAATATCCCCCTTTGGAATTGTTGGTGACACGAACTTTTTCTTGTAACTCTTCTCCCCCTTTGACAACAATGACAAAGGGCTGCTGCAAACTCCACCTGAGTCCATACACAACATTCTTAGGCAAAACATAGTCTCAATAAATAGTTGTAAATAGGAGCAAAAAGATAAAACAGTAAAAAATTGCTCCCCCTAAAAATGTGGTCCCGATAGTGATCTAGTGCTTGGGAAGTGTAACCACTCCCAATTTCTTATGAAGATATTCAAAAACTTCCTTGGGCAATGGTTTTGTGAAAATATCCATTACCTTCTCTATCATAGGAACAAAATCCAACTTGACTTTATCTTCTATGACTTTTTCCTTCAAGAAATGGTACCTGATATCTATATGCTTCGTGTGGGAATGCATCCCTGGATTCTTCAAGATGTTAATAACACTTGTGTTATCACACATGACTAAAATAGGCTCGCTAAAATGAATTTCAAGGTTTTTTATATTTTGATTCATCCATAGTGATTTTGGCAACATGATGTCACTGCAATATACTCTACCTCTACTATAGACAAGGAAACTGACTCCTAATTTCTGTTGTGCCATGCTACAAGATTGTCACCAAGATAAAATGCACCTCCACTGGTTCTCTTACTATCATCAACACATCCATCCTAATCTGTATTTGAATATGCAATAAGAATGAATTCCTTACATTTTGCATACCATAACCCATACTCCATTGTGCCTTTAAGGTACCAAAAAAATTGTTTTACAACTGTAACATGAGTCTCCTTAGAACTGGATTGAAATTGTGCAACCATAAATACTACCTGAAAAATATCTGGTCTAGTAGCATTTAAGTACAACAAGTTCCTAATCATAGATCTATACATGGTTTGATCTACAGGTGGTGACTTGTCATCCTTGCTCAACTTACAACCTGTGGTCATGGGAGTACTTATGGGCTTGCAATCTTCCATGGTAAAATTTTTCAACATTTCCTTTACATATTTAATTTGAGAGATAAAAATACCTTTTTCTAATTGATTGACTTGTAAACCAAGAAAATAAGCAAGCTCACCGATCATGGACATCTCAAATTCATTTTGCATCTAACTGGAAAAATTTGTGCATAACTTATCCTTGCAACCTCCAAAAATAATATCATCCACATATACAACAATAATAATTTGATAATCCTTTTTAGACTTAACATATAGATTGCTATCAACCATACCTTTCTTGAAACCTTGCTGCTAGAGATAAGTGTCTAGTCATGCATACCAAGCTGAGGATGCCTATTTCAAACCAGATAGCACCTTCTTCAAATTGCAAACCATATTCAGATCATCTAAAAGTTGAAAACCATCTGGCTGCTCAATGTAAACCTCTTATTTAAATTTCTTGTTCAAAAATGTTGATTTCACATCCATCTGGTAAACTTTGAAATTCCTATACACTGCCAAAGCAAGAAACATTCTAATTTCCTCTAATATAGCCATAGGTGCAAAATTTTCCTTGAAATATATACCTTCAACTTGCGCATATCCTTTTCATACCAATATTGATTTGTTCCTGACCACCTATCCATCTTCGTTAAATTTATTTCGAAAGACCCATTTGGTACCAATCACGTTCTTGTTCGTGGGTCTTGGTACTAGCTCCCAAGTCTTGTTTTTCTCAAACCGGTTCAATTCTTCTTCCATTGTTTTTACCCAAATTTCATCTTGACTTGCCTCAGCAACATTTTTAGGTTCTATACTGGATAAAAGAGAATAAGTCTGTTACATTACAAATATAGTCGTCGACTATATGAAATAAAGTCATCTTAATTTATATTTATACATTAGTATCCAAGTGTATAAAATTATCTATCATATGTGAATTATCTTTAGTCATTTGTGTATTCACACTAATTTCCCTTGTGGTAGGGATATGCCCTCCTTGAGTGTCAAATTATTTCATTTGATTATTACTCCTTTTGGTTTTATTATAATTGTTCATTGCATTCTATTTTTGCTTTTTTGTGCATGCATGGTTATTGGAATTAGTAATTACAAGTCTTGATTGCTTGAAAGGAGAACCCGTAGAGGTCTCTTCCAAGTGGTATCATCCAAAAGACCTGGCGGGTCCTGTTTGATCCACTGCTAAAATTGTGTCTCCTTCGAAAGATTTCCTCGCTATGTAGCTGCCAAACCTGTCTTCTCCATACACATCCCTCGCTAGAAATCGGGTGACGTTATACGAAGGGCAGATCATTGGAATGTGATATCAATAGGTGATGTTATTCATTATGAATTTCATAAAACCTTAATGAAACAATGAGGCAATAATTATTAAGTGTAGAGAGTTGCAGGCCATTCCCACAAGCACGTAAGGTATAGAGGGTTTGAAGCTGACGAAGGGTGGCCACAACGATAATTAAACTACAAACTCTAGGAGTTCGAAATAAAAACCTAAGTTATGATGCACATTAAACCACAACACATATCCTGGATCGGAGACCAATAAAAATGTAATAAAAATGAATTATAACTTAAAAACCTAAGGTACAAGCTTTAAATATTTTGTTTACTTGCGTTATTTATCCCACATTTAACATACGGGGGGTCACTTACATATTTTTAAGCACAAAGGAATTTGGAGTTAAATGTGACCTTGGTCACATAAGACTATCCCTACATAGCTTCACATCAACCCTTGCCTTGTGTCATTACCAGTTGTTACCCATGTGTCATATCATTGTTGTCCTCTATTTTTGTTTGTATTATTTGTCTCCTATCTATGTTCGTTATCCTGTTCCTATTGTCACTCGTGTCTTATAGCTATTGCATCCTCATGTCTCTGCTGAGTCATCTGTTCATCTGTTATCTTGTCAGGTCTAGTGTCGCATTGGGGTTGCATTTAGCTCATCCTTCATGTCGTTGACATGTCTATTCATCCCTCATACCTAGCAAGTCTAGTGGCGCATCAATATAGCCATTGTCATCGATTGTGTCAAGAGTCACGTTAGTATAAACTTTAGCTACGAGTAGCCATTATCATCTCTATCACATCAGTATAGTTGTTGTCATGTCAATTGTATCAAAACAATGTGTCAATTGGTCAAAATCTAGTGTCAAGTGGTGGTGTCAAATAAGAGTGTCAAAATTGGTTTCAAGTGGTGTGTCAAATTGGTAAAGAAAGTCATGGATCCAAATTAGGAAGCAATTCATTTAAGTCGCCCAAGGAAGCTCAAAATTCACATCCGTGTCACAGTTGGAGCGATAATACAAGCGAAAATAAACCAAATTTTTACCCAAACCTATCAAAATTTTGTAGAATTCAAAGGTGGAAAATTGGCTAGAAGAACCTTATTGACAAGTGCATGAGCGGAAGGTGGACAAAAGGACCAAATGGATGACTATCAAGCTCGGAGAACTCCAATGAAGGAATCTTAAAGTCACCAAGAAGACCTCCTAGAAGCAAAGGTACACAAAATTCTTCTTCTCCTTTAGGAATTACTAGCTTTAACCTAGGTCATCCATTGTTTAACAAAATGGCATCCAATCCCTCCCCAAATTCTTCCCATGAGAACCTCACACAAGAAGAAATAGGAAGCCCCATGACCACTGCCAAAGTCTTAGAATCCTTAATGGAGGGTATTAAGAGCATGAATGACAAAATGTCCCAACTATTGGATAGACAAACCCAACCAAATCCTCCTAGCCCAAACCATTGGAGCAATGAGGATCAGTATGGAGCCTATACACACCAAAGAGGTCATAATGGTCATTCCCCAAATCGCTTCAATGGACAAAGAAATAACGAGGATTTGGGAAATGAGGAAGTTTGTGAACAACAAAGAGGTCCTACCCAAAATCGCTTCCATCGACATAGGCACAATGAAGACCAAGATAGAGATGAAGTTTACCAACAACCTAGAGGTCCTAGTGGGGTCAATTGGCCATGCATTGATATGCCCACCTTTGAGGGTCATGATCCATGTGGATGGATAGCCAAAATGGAAGGCATTTTAAACTTATACAAAATTCGAGATTCAGAAAAAGTTCATTTTGCTGCCTCCAGACTCGGTACTGAAGCTTATCAATGGTTTGTATGGCTCAAATGCGAGCAAGGTAACAACATCTACTGGGATGATTTCACCAAATATTTTCTTAAGATATTTTATGAAGGATCCACATCTTCTTACATGGTGTGGTTGTTATCACTTAAGCAAACAGGATCAGTAAGGGATTATATATCAGAATTCACTAGCCTGCTTTCCTATGCAAAAAATTTGGAAACCGAGGTAGTGATAGTTGCTTTTAGAAATGGGTTGAAAGAGAATATTAAAGTCGAAGTGGATCTACAAGATCCATCCAAGATAGATGATTGTATAAGGATTTCCAAGTTGGCAGAAAAGAAGGTACAAATGGGAACATCCACACGACGTGATTCATATGGTCAATACCGCAACAACTCTTTTCGTAGAAATGATCAACCATCAAGATATTTCTGCTATAAATGTCGCAATCATCATCCAAAATATCAGGCATGTGTACCACGATAGAATTTTCAAATTGAATACGCTGACAAGGAAGATGAAGAAATAGAGGAGAACAACTTTCCTGATGATCCCATAGATGAAGACCAAATTGAATACGAGGAGGTTGTAGCTGAGGAAGATACTATGGCAATTTTAGTACATGCTCTTATGGGGTTATCAACTCACCACACAATCAAAGTGGCAGGATTCATTCGACAAAGGAAGGTAATTGTATTAATTGATTCAGGTAGTACTCACAACTTTATTGACACAAGGCTTGCCAAGGCATTAAACTTGCACATCCACTCCTCCAATCAAGATAAATTTCAAGTTAGAACTGCAAGCGGGAGTAGTGCTCAATGTATAGGTAAAACATCTTCAATTTCATTACAAATGGGAAGTTATACTTGGCAGGGTCCTCTTTTTGTTATGAATTTAGGGAATTCAGAAGTTATCTTGGGAGTCGCATGGCTAGAACAAATGGAAACCACGGTCGGTTTTAATTACAAGCAGCACTTTGTTGAATGGAAAGAAAATGGGAAGACCATTCGCCTCCAAGGAATTCCAACACCTCCATCAAAGATAGTAAGTTCGCACAACATGGAAAAAATATTAAGAAAAGGTAGTTATGGATTCATTGCTCAAATTAATTGTATGGAAATGCAAGCACAAGATATACCAGACATCCAATCAGAGGATCTACAAAACATTGTGGCCAACTATGATGAGGTCTTCCAAGAACCAAAGGGACTACCTCCCAAAATATCCCATGACCATGCCATACACCTTGTTCCAGGAAGTCTTCCACCTAATGGTCATCCTTATCGATATCCCCAACCCCAAAAAATAGAAATTGAGAAGATTGTCCAAGAACTATTAGAACATGGTGTCATCCATCACAACACTAGCCCCTATTCTTCACCAGTAGTTTTGGCCCATCGAAAAGACAATTCTTGGCGTATGTGTCCGAATTTTCGTCCTCTCAACAAAATCACCATCAAAGATAAATTTCCTATACCTGTCATTGATGATCTATTAGATGAACTACATGGTGCAAATTTTTTACCAAATTGGACTTACGTTCAGGGTTTCACCAAATCAGACTTAGGGAGGAGGATATTCCCAAAACAACTTTTCGCACTCATGAAGGTCATTATGAGTTCTTGGTCATGCCCTTTGGTCTCACTAATGCCCCATCTACATTCCAAAGCCTCATGAACCATGTGTTTCATCCATTCCTCCACAAATTTATCCTAGTCTTCTTCGATGACATACTCATATATAGTAAATCTTGGAAGGATCATTTGATGCATGTGGGAAGGGTTCTTCATATACTACACAAGGAACAGTTGTTTGTCAAATGCTCTAAATGCTCTTTTGGTGTTCAAGAAGTTGAGTACCTTGGTCATATAGTATCTCAGGAAGGTGTTAAAGTGGATCCCAATAAGATTAAGGTAATTCAGGATTGGCCTTTACCTAAAACCATCAAGAAACTTCATGGTTTTTTGGGTCTCACTGGCTACTATCACAAATTTATGCGTAACTATGGTAAAATTGCAGCTCCTCTCACAGCACTCACAAAGAAGGATGCTTTTCATTGGTCAGAAGTAGCCACTCAAGCCTTCGAGGCTCTCAAAGAAGCAATGTGTACTACTCCAGTTTTGGCAACTCCAGATTTTCACAAACCATTCGTCATCGAATGTGATGCTTCAGGAACAGGTATTGGGGCAGTATTAATGCAGGAAGGTCATCCCTTGGCATTCGAAAGTAAACAACTTTTGGGAAATAATTTGGGAAGATCTACATATGAAAAAGAAATGTTGGCTATTCTACATGCAGTGGAGAAATGGAGACACTACTTAATCAGTAGTCATTTCATTATAAAAATAGATCATAGTAGTCTCAAGCATTTTCTAGAACAAAGGTTTTCTTATCCAGAACAAAACAAGTGGTTGACTAAATTGTTGGGATATGATTTCATTATTGAGTACAAGAAAGGGAAAGAAAACGTAGTAGCAGATGCATTATCCAGAAAATATGAAGATGAAGTGGTCATTAATGCTATTTCAGGTCCTTGTTCTCAATGGGTGTCTCAGTTACAGGAAGAATGGTTGTCCAATAGTGAAACTGCTCAAATAATTCAAGAGTTGTCATTGGGTTCATCCAAGCACCCTCTTTTCTCCTATGAAGACAAGATATTAAGAAAGAAGAATCGCATTTACATTCCACACAATTCGACAATCAAATCAAGGATTCTAGATGAGTCACATGCTTCTCCATCAGCAGGACATTCAGGTTTTTTGAAAACTTATATGCGGGTTAAACAATATTTTTTTTGGAAAGGATTAAAAGCAGAGGTCAAACAATGGGTAGCTGAATGTGAAGTATGTCAACGCAATAAGGGTGAAACAGTCAAATCACCAGGGTTGCTTCAACCATTACCCATTCTAGATCGTCAGTGGGAACACATTTCCATGGATTTTATTGAAGGTCTTCCTAAGTCAGAAGGTAAAATAGTAATTTTCATGGTAGTTGATCGCCTCTCCAAATATGCTCACTTTCAGGCTCTACAACATCCATTTTCAGCAAGCAAAGTGGCTAAGGTATTTATGGACTCAATTTTCAAATTGCATGGAATGCCCAAAAATATTGTAAGTGATCGAGATCCCATATTTACTAGCAATTTTTGGAGAGAATTATTTCGACTTAGTGGTACCAAATTAAATATGTCATCTGCATACCATCCACAAACAGATGGCCAAACAGAGGTAGTTAACAAATGTTTGGGTACCTACCTAAGATGTTTTGTTCAGGATAAACAATATCAATGGAGTCAGTGGCTATCATTGGCGGAATGGTGGTACAACACTTCTTACCATTACTCCATCAAGATGTCTCCTTTTGAAGCATTGTATGGAACTAAGCCACCAACAGTAGCAGATTATGTACCAGGATCCTCCAAAGTGGCCCAAGTAGATGATTGGCTTCAACAAAGATAGTCAATGCTCACCATTCTAAAAGACAATTTGGTCCAAGCACAAAATCGTATGAAGCAACAACAAGACACACATCGTTCAGAAAGAGCATTCAATATTGGTGATATGGTGTTCTTGCGTCTACAACCCTACAAACAATTATCATTGAAGATCAAGTCCAGTCAGAAGTTGACTCCACGATTTTATGGTCCATACAAAATTGTGCGTCGCATTGGAGAAGTGGCATATCAACTAGAGTTGCCTCCCTCATCACGTATACATCCAATATTTCATGTTTCCTGTCTCAAGAAGGTGATCGGCCAGAAAGTGCAATCTCAGTCAGAATTACCAATACTAGATGAAGAAGGGCGTATATATCTCCAATCGAAAGCAATTCTACAAAGCAAAACATGCATATTGAGATCTCGTCACATCCAAGAATTTCTCATAAAATGGCAGGACCTACCAGAAGAAGATGCTACATGGGAACCTGAAAGTATTTTCCAGAAATTTCCAGCTTTGAGGACAAAGCTTTCCGAGGAGGGGAGTCATGTTACATTACAAATATAGTCATCGGCTATATGAACTAAAGTCATCTTAATTTATATTTATACATTAGTATCCAAGTGTAGAAAATTATCTATCATCTATGAATTATCTTTTGTCATTTGTGTATTCACACTTATTGCCCTTGTGGCGGGGATCTGCCCTCCTTGAGCAACAAATTATTTCATTTGATTATTACTCCTTTCATTTTTATTATAATTGTTCATTGCATTCTATTTTTGGTATGTTGTGCATGCATGGTTATTGGAATTAGTAATTACAAGTCTTGATTGCTTGAAGGGAGAACCTGTAGGGGTCTCTTCCAAAGTCCTCATTGTTCTTCCTCTTATCTGAACACCAATGTTGGGGTCTCCAATTATCTATTATTTGGGATGATCTTTTTTCCAACTTCCTATTTTTAATTTCTTATTTTCCTCCAACTCTTCTTCCTCTGAGTCGCTCTTTGATTCCTTTTCTTTATTTTCCTCCTTATCTCCTTCAATTTTCTCTTCATAAATCAGAAAATTTTCATCATTGCTTTTTGGTAGTTCTCTCTTTTCATCAAATTTTACGTCAACACTATCAATAATTTTTTTAATATTTTATTGTAGCACTTGTATGCTTTGTTTTTTATTGAATAACCAATAAATATATCTTCATACGCTCTGTCTTCGAACTTTCCAATATTGTCTTCGGTTCTTTTGATGTAGCACTTACTACCAAATACCTTGAAGTGTTTCATTGTTGCTCTTCTACCAAACCACATATCATATGGGATATTGCTTCCATTTGGCCTCAACATGCACCTATTTTGAATATAAACCATTGTATGAACTGCCTCTTTCCAGAACCTGTCAACAACTTTGCTCTCGATTAGCATTGTTCTAGCCATTTCTTGCACTGCTCTATTATTTCTCTCCACAACACCATTTTGCTAAGGTGTCCTAGCAGCTGAAAATTATCTTTTGATGCCAAATTTTTCACAATACTCTGTAAACTCTTCTAAAATAAATTCTCCTCCTCTGTCTAATCGTGGGCATTTAATTCTTTTTCCATTCTGGTTCTCAACTAAATTTTTGAAGATCTTAAAAATTTCAAGGGCTTCTGATTTATGTTTCAAGAATAGTACCCATGTCATCCTGGAATAATAATATATGCATAACATGAATTATTTTTCATCATTCATACTCTGAGTTCTCATGGGCCTACATAAATCCATATGTACTAGTTCTAATGTCATACCAGTATAATGCTCTTTTGCTTTGAATGAAGTTATGGTTTGATTACCTTTATAACATGAATCACACATACTGTTAGATGGATTTGAAATACTATTAATATCTCTCACTGGCTTCTTCGAACTAATTTTCACTAATTATCAAAGCTAATGTGTCCAAGTATCTTGTACCACAAACAGTTTTCATATTCCTACCCAAGAAAGTAGGATCCGTCTAAGGTCTCTGTGAGAGTGTAAAAATTACTAGATGTTCTTGTTACAAATGCTATCAATTTACCATTGTTTGCCTTTTTGATTTCACATCCCTACCTTTTAAAAATCACATCATGACCTCTATCACAAATTTGACTCATGCTCAATAGATTATGCTTTAGTCCAACCACAAACAATACTTCTTATAACTTGATTTTTCTGTTGATGATATTAACCATGCCTCTACCAACTATCTTAGCTCCATAATTGTTTCTGAATTTGACTAAGCCACTTTCATATTGCTTCAATTTTTCAAATTTTTGTTTATCCTTGGTCATGTGACTAGAACATCCACTGTCCAGTATCTATGATGCAGGTTTATTCTGTGCCTTGAATGCTTTATGTACAATTAAAGACTCATTATATTCCTTTGGTTGTTCTTTATTTTTCCAAAATTATTTGTCCTTTGCCTTGGATTATTGTATTGCCTTATTATTTTTCAGCTGATTGATCATGATTGTCTGATATTTTTCTATTTTGTTTCCTTGAGTTTGGCTGAAATATTCTTTCCTGAAAAATATTTGATGTAAATACACTTCTACAAAATTTTGCAATGTGCCCAAAATTATGACATTTATAACATTCCATAGAATAGTCCACCAATGGTGCAAAAAAATTCTTACTCACAAAATTTCTTGGTGCAACATTAAACTTACAATTTGAAATCTTATGACCATAAGCATTGCATTTAAAATAGTTTCTAGAAAATAAATAGCTAAACCTAGTTTACGGTATTTACCATGTAGTTGCAAGCATCACAAATATTCTTCTCCTTTGAACATTAGTGAAGTCATAACTATCTACATTTTTTTCATGTCTTGGCGTGTTGTCTTCTCTTACTGGATTCGACTTTTCTTGATCAACTTGTGCTTTCTTTTCTTTATTCTTTGTAGATTTTGCATTGGTTGCTTTTGGTTTATTTGAAATTTCTCCTTATTGAAAACCCAAACCAAATCTAATGGGTGTAGTTCTCTAGTTATTTATAATCTCATCCAGCTTCATACAACTCCCTTCAAGTTTGTTATAAGAATTAATTTTTTGATTCATCTCTTCTAACTGCAACCTTAAACCAACAATCTCTTCTTCTAATATGCTGTAATTTTCTATTTTCATGGTTAATTGCACTTCAATATCTTTGGAGATATTTTTGAATTCTTCTATTTGCACCTTTAAAGTTGCTATGATTTCATTTGCATCACCAATATTTCTTGAAGTTTTCTTGTGCCTTTTTCTTTCTGCCTTCAATTCATATAGAGTTGCAACCAATTCTGCTTCCAGATTAACTTCTGCATCTATTTCTTCTTCATTAAATTCCTCTTATTCTTTAAAACAATGTATATTAACATTTTTAATCCAACTATGATATCAAATAAAAACAAGCAATCACACAAACATGCATCACATAACACTAGATTTATAGTGGAAACTTGATGTGGAAAAATGACCGTGCCAATGGAATGTTTGGACTCCCATCCAAATACAGCCTTGAAAATGTTTGGTCTTTACAATATTTTTGTAGCACCCACTATAGGGAATGGCACCAACCAACCCGGACTTTAGCAACACCAACTACAAGGAGCATCGACCCCTGTTGCCAAGCACCCACTAGGTAAAAATACAAAGCTCTGACAGAAGTTTATCCATGACAATAATATCCTGAGTGGTCTAGCACACTAAATATCTTTGTACACACTATGCTTATCAAAAAATCCCACTGATCATTTCACACTCTAATCCCATTGACAATATGAATCCTTATTCTTTAGCATATAAAACAAAACCCTCTTCCTCAAACTCAAAAAAACCCTCTTCACAAAAAAATAAAAATTTAGACTATAAGATGACATTTTCAGCCTTGAATAATGTCTCATGTAGGATACATGATAGAAATTGTATATCCTCGAATTCTGCATTATCTAGAAAATAAATTGGCTCAAATGGACGCCTAGATCAAAAGTTATGGCCAAAATACTAGAGACACCTTTTTATTCCATGCATAAAAAAAAAAAAACTTTTTTTTATGACTCCATCTTTTTATTTCAAAAACAACCCCAAACTTACACTCAGCATCAAGAATTCATTAGAATACTTCAATCCATAATTCTCAACCCACAACTTCTTATTATACTTACAATACATTGGTAGTCACACCTTTTCATATATCATCCATCCTGCTTTTCATGCCTTGGCTACACACATATTTTTATTTTTGTGCACAAAATAAAATCGTATTCCCCTATTTTTATTTTTACACTATACTTGTTGTGCACTATACTTTTTATTCTTCCATACATTTACTATCAATATTCTTCGGTTACATATACAAAAGGTAAAAACTCCCCATTAAAAATTTTGTCTAAAATTATCTTTCAAAGATTCCAACCCTTTTGAAAATATAACACCTTTAATTCCATATACACATACTTGTAAAACAAAATATGCTTTTTTTAACTGCCATACTAATTCCATATCTTCCAATCAATGCAATCCACTAAATTTGAATTTATCTTTATCAAAACTCCCATTTTCAAAACTTCCAAAAAGTGATGACAGGGCAAATTGCAACAGTCATAACTTCCTCCTCAAATTTCCAAACAGGTTAAAATTTGAAACATGTATTCTTGGTCAAACCAACTACCTCCAATTTAAATTTCAGCTTTTAACTCTTCACATATTATTCATAGTACCTATGATAAGATGGCATTTTATGTAGTTTTGATACCTATCTAAAATTGCTAAAAACTGGAAAACGTGCTTCGGAGCCATTTTGCAACTCTCACTGTTTCCTCCTCAGATATTTGTTTGGACTAAAATTTAAAAATTATGCTCTCGGTACATCCGACTACCTCTAGTAAAATATTTGAAGTCTGATTCCTCATGGATTGCTTAATATACCTTCGACAAAGTGGCCTCTCGACTTATTGGTCTAAACACTGATCTAACATCACCAATACTGTCTTGACCTATTTATGGACTCGTCGACATGCTCAACACTATGTCAGGATATCCAACACAATCCATTTGCACTTATGAGCAACATTTGCAACTTTTGACAAATTTAGTAAATTTTGTAATTTCGTACAAACCACTTGCAACACCTTCACCCGAGTATCAAACATGTCCTCACAAGCTCCGAACATCTTACCACTGCACCAACCAAGTTCAAATGAGTGTTTTGACAATAATGACAACACCTTGCTCAACACAATGAACCCCTACATCCTGAATAGCATTGAAATAAATGGCTTATCTCAAGGGCTATATTTTCTAAAAAATTCTTTTGAAACCCAATCACCAATTTTTAGCCAGTGAAGCCGAGCATGAATCTGAGCTCCCCTTGCTTCATAAAGCTAAATTTTTATAAGCTCATGCCTAAAAAAATAAATATTCATATAGAACTAAAATTTGAATTTATGTGGAGGTGGAGAACAAGAAATGGAAAATACAATGGGAGCATGATCATAAAGGGTGGTATAAAAAACAATTGAAACAAAGGGTAGAGAATCCAACAAGCAATAAAAATGAAATGAGAATGTTCAAGTAGCATATCTCTATCAATCTGCTTCAAAATACGGGTATTGTCATCTTGAAAGTTGGACTAGGTATACCACATCGACTCAAGAAAATCGAAGGGTATAAAGAAGGAATCAAGGTCACTCAGCCGAAGCTTATTCTTGAAAAAAAAATGCTTCCCACTCTCCAATATTCCAAAGCATATTGAGCAAACCAAGTTTATCAACCAGTTTCTCCACCATATTGAAGTTACCACACACCTCCCAAACCACTTCAGTCAAGGAAAGAGCAAGCCATCACCACAAAGCACACCTTTACGATGCATTATTAGATGCATACACATTAATCAAACCAAAATGAATACCACCAACTTCAAAAAGAATCAAAACTTCTTGATTTGAGGGGTCCACCCCCATGTGACAATATGAGAATGCCACCTAGGATAAATGAAAGTGAAAACTCCTCCTAAGCTAGGAGTATGATGGGAACGAAAAAACTTACTTGTTGGCCATAAAAATATATAGGTAATATCCAAAATGAATTCAGCAACTTTAACTTCTTGCAAACATATAAAATACAAACTACCATGCAAGCGAGCAACATTATTAATATCTCTATGAACCTGATATTTTTGGACTAGGCCCGTTAGTCCTCTTACATTCTAGGACAAAAAATTCATTGAGGACGATTAAGGTTCATTCCCTTGGAAACATCTTTAGTATATCCCAACTCTCCTAGGGAAGTGAATGAATTGATAAGAAATCATTCATGTTTTTCCTAAGAAAGTTTGTTTGATGCCTCTTTTCTTGATGTAACCCATCACAAGTTGGACTACGTGAACGATGGGACTTGGAGAATGACACATCCTCAGGTAATGCTTGCTTAATAATGGAAGTAGCAAAATCATAGAAAGAAAAAGATACTAGAGGTGGTGAATCTCCATATGAAGTAGGTACAAAAAAGGACTCTCCTATTGCTGAGGGAGATAACTGCATTGGAGTTGTGGGAGTCGAAAGGGATAGCATGCATGGTAGTAAGGGTTATTACACCATAGGGTTGGAAGTAGAACCTCCCTACAACATCGACTACTTAGGTTGACATTTTTTCTTGATTATCATAGTAGTCCATTCATCTGGATGATTTTTGGATCCTAGAGCTAAAGATTTCAAAGCAAGGGGATGAACAACAACATTGTGTGATTTGAATTTATTATACATAAGCGGATAATCTTTAATTTTGTGCTCTACGGATTGACAACAATAGTAGGTGTTGGGAAAATTAATGTACACAACACATTGCGTAAAAACCTTGTCATTAATAGTCAGGTCAATTGACTCAAGAAGGTCCTTGGAAGATCGACCTTGACATACACATGCCTGTTAGGATGGACATTCTAGAATTTATATGGTTCTAAATAGACCGCCTTCCCAAGGGTGGAAGCAATACTTTTCAGTAATGGCCAAAATGCCATCGAAAGAGTAGGGAAGTTAGCCCAAACAGGTATTTCTAGAGAAGCCTCATCATTTACAGAGAAATATTTGGACCACTATTGAAATATAAGCAAAGAGCTTAGGACATACTAGGGACCCCGACTAAAAACTTCTTATGCATGCTGAGCATCAGCAAAGCAAAAAAATAAAACCCTTTTCAAATTTTTTGGATATTCTCTATCTTAATGCCATAAGATTTACAATACTACTGAATCCAAGATCGAATCAGAGTATCATTCAGGATACAACCCAAGAAATATCCTATTAGGGTATGATCTTATAGCCACTTACATGCATTTTCAAACTCAATAATAGGAATTTCAACAACAGGATTGACATTGTTACCTCGTGAAAAACTTTTGGCATGAACTTGTGGGGTCTCTTCCTTGGTGCAATTCCTTTCTCTAGCAGCTTCAACATAAGTTGAAGTTGTCATCTGAGTGGAAGCCACTACAAGGATGAAGGTAGATTCCCAGATCCTAGGATTTTCTCACACTAACCTAATTTCCCAGATGACAATCAAATTTATCTTTTCATCACGTAAAATTAATTTGAAATTTGATTGTAGAAGGCACTTCCAAGGGGTGGATGTGTATTCTTGGTCATACAAAGAAAAATATAACTATTTTGGTCATTGGAGGTTTAAAGGTGTAGAAAATTTATAGACATAGTAGTTTTTATTTATCTATCATTAGGTTGCCTATTAGAGTTTTAAAACTTACAAAATGTTTAATATTGTTAGATAATTATTTCATTTATACATAACATGCGAAGTAAAATCAATCTTTTATACCTATTTAAATATTGTAAGTTGCTATTTTAATATTTTAATTTAATTTTAAGATAGGTGTTATTCAAATAATTCAGAGCTTAACATCTTATATAAGATATGTATAATATTAGTAGAGAGGTTTATGTGATGTAAATCCAAGTTATATACCATTTAAGATTTTTTGGGATTAATTTAAAGATATTTAAACACATTTATTTAGAAAAGTCTTGATGTAAAGGTTATAACTCCATCATTATATATATATATATATATATATATATATATTGTAAATATATAGGTGTAGGCACCTAATTTTGAACACATCATCAATATCCAAACTTTCCAGCATCTTCGTTAATCGACCAATAAAGCATATTTAAGATCAAACTGGGACCATTTATTGTTCCAAATAAAAAGTGTCATGGCATGAGCAAAAGTGTTGGAAATACTTTTGCCTCCATGGTGGTGCTTTTTTAAAATTTAACTTTTTGATTATTTCTTATCCAATTTGACTAGAAATTATCATCTTTACAAAAGCGTTGGAGCATTATCATCTCCAACATTGTGAACCATCTATAAAAAATATAAAACTTGAATCTGAGCATCGATATGTTAAATATTTAAGTGAAAGCACTACCAAATTATAGGTTTTATGGTGCTACTACTCTCTACTTTAATCATATGCATAGCATGAGAAAGTGTTGTTTGTGAGTGAAAGCATCGACAATGCTATTGCTCACCTAGTGGTGCTTTTTCCACTGAGGACATAGTATCTAATTTCATCATTTATAACATTTCAATCTCACCTCTAAAGAGAAGTTTGATACTATTCAAGAGAGCCATATAATATCCTCCATTTTAGGTACACCCCTTTACTCCCACTGCATCTCTTTTCTATCTATTTTATAGGTGAATGAAAGCACCATCCAAAATAAGTACCATTGATGACACTTACATGGGACTAGTAGTGCTTTTTTTGATGATTCTTCTATGAAACTACAATGCTTTTACCTCTATGGGAGAAAATAAGGTTTTTCTAATCTATGTTCATTGATAAAGAAGTTAAAAGAAATTAAGAAAGCTCAAAATATAGAGCCATCTACTTCAGAGGACTCTCAATTCAAACCTAACACTAAACATAATACGAAACACAACAAGCCGATATAAGAACTATTTTTACTTGCTCTTATAAATATTTTATTTCTATTAAAAGAGGACAATGACCTAGAAGTGACACCATGCATGACTTATTATAGAAATGTCTTCATTTGTTTACCTTTCGATATTTTCTAACATTCCTTTATAACTTACAAATTATATGGCATACAAGGTTGATGTTATAAGATACGTTAGAGTGGTTGATGGTGGTTTTAAAAATGCATTGTTTATTCCTAAGATCAAGATGAAGTTGTGTTATATTTCTAACTTATGATAATATTATATATTCGAGTATCATAGATATGTTTGTTATATTATAAATCTAAAGTTATATTTTAGGATTATTGTCATGGTTAAGTTAGATAAAGATAAACTTTTTAGATGTTATGAAACCATATTCCTTTAATGCTATTTATTCTCTTCTTTATGCCTTATGAAGATGATTTATGGTATGAAATATTAGGTCACATCAATTTTAGGAGTACTTATCTTATGAATAATATTAAAATAGTTAATGGAATGCCTCAAATAACCATGTCCAATGGTACTTGCATAGATTGCATAATTGAGAAGATCCATAAAGAACCATATCCCAATGTAAAAATTGGCATGCAAGTAAAAACTTACATTTAATACATAATACATGGTGATTTGTTAGGACCTATAAAATTATTATCTCTTAACAATTAGTAATATGTACTCAATATTGTTGATAATAATTCTAGGATAATATGAATTTATCTTTTGAAAATAAAAGATGAAATTCTTGATTTCTTTATCGAATTTTGTGTTCTTATTAAAAAATAATTTAATTATAAGTTAAAAAATCTTATGACTACTAATTCTATTGAGTGTTGTAATAGTAAATTTCTTGATCATATAAGGATGAAGAACTAATGCTATACAGTCACTAGAGCAACCTAGTGTTGTTGAATGGAAACATCAAACCATTGCTAAAATGGCTAAATAGTTACTCCCCACCATGCATATGTATTATAAATTTTGAGCTAAAGCAATATATTTTATAGTGTATTTAATCAACCAAACTCCTACCAAAGTTGTAAGGAATTCATTCCTAAAGAAGCTTGCAAAGGGAAGGGGACAAACTTAAAGCACTTGTCTATCTTTGGTTCACCTACATTTGTTCATGCCCCTAAAGTAAAAAAGAATAGTCATAATATGAACATGTTCCTCATAGATTTTTTGGTTATGTTGAACAATTAAAAACATATAAAATTTATAATCCTAAAATAAAAAAGGTTACAAATTAGAAGAGACATCTATACTAATGAGCAGGGAGTGCTTAATTATTTCAAAGTAAGCATTGTTGCTTTTGAAAATAATTATGATAATGTTTAATATATAGATGACAAGATTGATATTGTCGATGAATCTAAAGATACAATGCTAGTGTAGAAGTCCATTCTAATTCTACTGTGCAATCAAATCAAAATCCTAAGTGGTTCAAAATTCTTATTCAAGAAATCAATGAGTGCTTGAGTATGCATGTTCCAAATAAAACTAGAATAAAAAGGTGTTATAATTAGTCATCGATATCCAAATCAATAAAAATTAATGATATCTAATCACATTATTTATAATGACATAATATTTGTCGAAAAATATCATGCTTTCATAATATAATTCTTTGATGGGTAATCAAAATTGGGATCTACTTCTCACTTAAATATATACATTTAATTTGTTAAGAATATTTATTTAAAACAAATTTTGATGCTTCAAATAAAAAAAGAAAACATAAAACTAGATTATTTATAACATTATTTTCTTTAATTGAAGCTGCAAGTTATAATGAAACATTTGCTCTTGTTATTATATGCACACAATTAGACTAGTCTTAACTTTAGCTAGAAAAACAAATTTAAAATGTGTATCAAATCAATGTCAAAAATGCATTTCTAAATGGACATTTGGATGATAAATTTTACATGTTCTAACTTCATAACCTTATTAAGAGAGGCAAAGAGCATTTATTTTCGAAAACAAATAAATATATGTATGGAGTAAAACACCATGCTAGAGAATGATATTTTAAATTTGATGATTATTATATTTCTCAAGTATTTAATTGAAGTAAGAGTGATACTAACCTTTATAATAATAGTTGAAATAGTCATATTGTTGCCATTGTATTGTATGCTAATGATTAAATATTACCTCTAGTTATGCTTCTTTAATCCATGATACTAGGTCCATATTAAGCTAAACAATTAAGATGACTTATTTAAACATGTTACATTATTTTTAAGGAGTGCAAGTTAAGCAAAAATCAGACCTTACTTTATGTTCTTTAATAGGCGTATGCTTAATATTTTATAGTCGGATTCCATAGGAAAGATGTTTAAGTTGTGTCTAATACTTTTGAGCTCAAAATTAAATTATTGAGTGGTATGAATTCCTTTTATATCTTTTCTCACATTTATAATCATCTTCTCGGTTAAATTATTTTTAAAATACTGAACCTGCTATTACATTTAATGTGGGATTAGTCTGTAAAGTTATATCAAATCCTTATGAAACATACTTAGAATATAGAAAATGAGTTACTAGATATATGAAGAGAACATTATACTCTGGTAATGACCCTCCTCACATGGGTTATGAAAAATAGTGAATTATGCATACACTTACCTTTTTCTATGATTCCTGGTACTATTTATGGCTTATGTGAGTGTAGGATAGTTGCGTAATGGCAATGAATAAAAAAAAGTCAAGGGAAAAAGGTGATATAGGGAAGTGATGATTTGGCGAACGAGCACATTGAAACTCATGCTTGCATATCATTTAGGTGCATTGCATATCGCATCACTACGTGGGTTTGTTTAGCTCGAATATTGCTTGTATGGAAATAAATGAGAAATAATATTTTAAGTGGTAATGATGATGGGAGCCACTAGTTTGGAAATGCATGTGTGTGATTGCTTGTTATGGCATGAGAGTTTGTTATTTAAATAATCTTTTGATCATATATGAATTTATTATGGTAAATAAGCTTATCATGTATGGAAGTTTTTTAAATTCTATTTTTCCATTATTTAATAAGTGTAAGGAGATTGGTTATAATATTATTAATATTTTTATTTAAAATGATTATAAAATAGTTTACACTATTATAAAAATAGTCATGGCCCTTGCTGCAGAGAATGCCTCTCTTGTTTCGTCTCCAAAACCCCCCCCTCCTGGCTTAGAATCGGACCTAACCAAACTTTTCAATCTGTCTAACATCTTTGTCATGCCCCGTAATTCTGTTGACAGGTCTATCATCAAGTGGGTCTTACCACCTACTGGGTGGCACAAGCTCAATTTTGATGGTGTGGCTAAAGGCAACCCAGGAGCGACTGGCGGAGGAGGAATTCTTAGAAACCATAGAGGAGAAATAATTTTGCCTTTGCCCAGAACCTAGGAATTCAATCCAACAATATGGCAGAGGCGTGGGCTCTGCTCCAAAGTTTGATCCTCATGGAAGGGTTGACCATAAATAAACTTATCATCGAAGGAGACTCGTTGCACTGTATCAACTGGCTCAATGGCACCGCTAAGCCTCCCTAGACCCTTGCTTCAATTTTCCAAGAATGCAAGGCCCTAATTGGCAATTACCCAAAATCAGTCATCAAGCATCAATACTGGGAAGGAAACAAAGTTGCGGACTGGCTTGCTAACAAGGGAGTCGACGAATCTGACATTCAAGTGTGGAGAGACTCCTTCCCCATTGGCCTAAGGAACAATCCTACAAGTTTCAATGTTTGCACAATGTGAGATGTTGCCAGGGGATTGGTTTGGTATGCTGATGAAACTTGTCGCGATATTGCGACACTTTTTCCTTCTTCTCCTTTGGCAGCGAAAATGCAACATGTCGCGTTATCGAGACACTTTTCACATTTGGCCATGAAAATACATGTCATGATATCACGACATTTCTTTCTCCTTTGGTCGTGACGTTGCAACATGTCACGATATCACGACACTTTTTTCTCCTTTGGTCATGGTGTTACATCATGTCGCGATATCGTGACACATTTTCTCTTTTGGCCACGATGTTGCAACATGTCGCGATATTGCGACACCTTTTATCTTTGGCTGTGATGATGTAACATGTCATGATATCATGACACTTTTTCTCTTTGGCCACGATGATGCAACATGTCGCGATATCACGACACCTTTTTCTTCTTTGGCCACGACGTTGCAACATGTCGCGATATCACGACACTTTTTTCCCCTTTGGTCGCGGTGTTACATCATGTCATGATATCGTGACACTTTTTCTCCTTTGGCCATGACGTTGCAACATGTCGCGATATTGCGACACCTTTTCCCTTTGGCCGCGATGATGCAACATGTCATGATTTCGCGACACTTTTCTCTTTCGACCATGATGATGCAACATGTCGTGATATCGGGAAACTTTTTCTCTTTGGCTGCGATGCAACATGTCACGATATCACAACATTTTTTCCTCCTTTGGTAGTGGCAATGCAACATGTCACGATATTGCGACACTTTTTCTCTTTTGGCCATGACGTTGCAACATGTCGTGATATCACGACACCTTTTCTCTTTGGTCGTGATGATGCAACATGTCACGATATCGCGACACTTTTTCTCTTTGGCCGCAATGATGCAACATGTCACAATATCGTGACACCTTTTCTGTCCTTGGCCGTGGCAATGCAACATGTCGTGATATCGTGACATTTTTTATCCTTTTGCTGAGATGATGCAACATGTCACGATTTCGTGACACTTTTTCTCCCTTGGCCACGATGCTGCAACATGTCATGATGTCACAACATATTTTCCTCCTGTGGCCACGACAATACATGTCACGATGTCACGACATATTTTCTTCTTTGGCCTCGACGATGCAACATGTTGCAATATCACGACATATTTTCTTCTTTGGCCTCAATGATGCAACATGTCACGATATCGTGACACCTTTTATCCTCTGGCCGTGACGACGCATCTTGTCACGATTTCGTGACACTTCTTCTGTTCTGGAAGTGACGTTGCAACATTTTGTGATATCGTGACACTTTCTCTCCTTCGGCCACGATACTGCGTCTTATCACGATATTGCGACATCTTTTCCTCCTTTGGCCGCAACGGTGCAACATGTCGCGATATCGCGACACCTTTTCCTCCTTGCCTTTTCCCTATGCTTTGGACCACGAAAATGCAACATGTCGCAATATTGCGACACATTTCTTCTTGTGATGTTTTGATTTTCTTTGATCTTTAGCTCTTGGGCCTCTTCGGTTGGTTTGGAAAACATGTAAAAAATACTTGTACAAGGTTCAGGGACATTTCAACACCCTTTCAACCAATCAAAAAAAAAATAGTGATTTTTTGGAATACTAAGGATATAATTAAAGGTTGTAAAAATTAAGTTTTATTAAAATTTCCATGTGGCCATATGCACTTTCCATGTTTGTTGTAAAATCGTAGTGTATGGTTAATACTTATGATAGCTCGGTGTGCGCACAAAGTGGAGGAGGTGAGACTCGGTAATATGGCACTATGCATGGAGGGAAAAGTAAACAACTTGCAGTTTCTTCATAAATCATTTTGGAAAGGAAAAAAAAAAGAAAAAAAATACATTTTGGAAGAGGGACAAGGAGGAATAGAGGAGACAAGGGAGAGAGAAATATGAAGAGCAAAGAACAGTGTAGTTGGAAAGCATGAAATAGGTTGGTTTTTTGCAATTCTAATCAAAAGAATGTGTTCTCCATAATTATCTATTATATTAAATATATTTATATTTATCACCTTTCATTGTGTGAAACATTGTTGTGCTTATGTGTTGATTGCTGATGAATGAAAATAATGACGTTGATAATTTAATACTGCTATGTTTGTGAGCTTTTCATTATGCAAAATATTATTGTGTTGTCATGTTGATAGCTGGTGAATGAAAGAAATAGAATTGATAAAATTAACATTGCCTTGTTAGTAAGATTTTCATTGTGTGAAACATTGTTGTGTTGTCGTGTACAAAACATGCATTCTCCATGTTTATCTAATATGTTAAACATATTTCCTTTTCGCTGTGTGAAACAATGTTGTGAAGTTGTGCTAGCAGGTAGTAAATGAAGCAATGGAAATGTAGGAGAAACAATGATTTACTGAGAGTTAAACCATTTTATATGAAGTAATGTATTGTTGTTGTTATACCATGCTATTTTATAGTGTTGGGAATATTACATTACCAGGACATATTATGTTTATTATGTTGTTGTGTGATGTAAGTTTTGCTTTTGAAAGCAATGAGGAGATGGGTGCAACAAGTGAGTTGTACTCTTCTTTAAAAAAATGAGAGAAACAAAGTTAAAATTTATACTTCTCTGAGGATTGGGAAACACCTCATGATGATGGAGGCAGGTTTCATGGAAGTCTTACCTAGTGAGAGAATATGGCTTGTAATATATATATATATATATAGGCA
Source organism: Wollemia nobilis (assembly GCA_028583015.1). Taxonomy (NCBI): domain Eukaryota; kingdom Viridiplantae; phylum Streptophyta; class Pinopsida; order Araucariales; family Araucariaceae; genus Wollemia; species Wollemia nobilis. The sequence goes on along the minus strand of JAQPPZ010016917.1, from coordinate 8,819,601 downwards.
AATGCTTTGACAAGTTTTTTGAAAATAAATAAGTGTATTTTGTATGTTTTCTATGTTAAAGTAATCTACAATTAGGTAAGTTAACATTAATTATGGATCATTTATGATACTTGGTGATGACTCCAAGCTTTCCCTTGTGTAGATCTTTGACTGTTTGTAAGAACTTGGTTTGGTGTTGAGAAATTTTAGGAAGTGTGTAACCAGAAGCTTATGATGGGATATATTACATCAAAGTAATGTGGACTCCAGTAATCAAGGAAGTGAACATGTGCTAATTTAGGTATTTCGGTGTGGATGTCAGAGCATAACTATACTAAGACATTGGATGAACCAAGCTCAAGAGGTGGAAATAGTTTAAAATTTGTATCAATGAATGTAAGGAGTCAATGTCTTGAAAGAGGGAATGGAACCCCATGTAATGTTGTTTTTTTTTTCAGTAAAACTTATTTGAGAAATGACTTGCTAGGTTGGTGTCGTAGAGTGAAGCTCATGTATTTTAATGAATAATTGTATTTCTTTAATTTAATTAAAGGGCTTATTTTTTTTTTAAATGATGCATCTGGAATTTTAGGAACTAAGTGTTTAATGAAAAATAAACTATGTTTAGCCTTGTTGAATCTTGGATGTACCTGTTAAGAGAAAAATATTTATTTAGATAAAATATTTGATGTCTATAAACACTATAATCATGTCAATCCAATTATATTATGATGATGCCACTCTTACAAGCACCATATGGACCCATTGGGCAACCCTTAGGGGTTAAGTAGGGGTCCTAACCATTTTTGGGAAGGTTTACCTCACTTTTGGGAAGTTTTGGGCCATGTATCCATGAACGTCCCACCCCAGGATAACCATAGTTCATGGCCATCCCACCCAAGGACATCCATGGTTGAGGCCCCTCAAAAATTCAAGGACAGGATAAATAGCAATAAAATTCTACCATTTATCCCACGCAATGACTTATGATAAATTGAGGGCCTGCCAAATCCATCACAACCTCTAAATTAGAGGTCGAAATTGGAGGTTTCTTCCACCCAATGCATGGCAAGGGTTTTAACAAGTGGTGGCACCTACCTTGCATGCCCCAAATTGACCCTTTGACCTTGTGGTCCTCTTGGGTTATAAATTGGAGTCTTTCCACCCAATTTTAGAGAGGTCTTTGCAAGAATTCACCATGAAGTGCTATCGAGATTCACTCTCCCCTTTTACTTGTGTATTTGCCCTTGGAATCTTTGTCGATCAAAGGAGTTTCCAAGATGTCCCCAAATATGCAAATACATTTCAAAACCCACCAATTTATGTGATTTAGATTACCAAATTTGATGACAACACCCTTAGGAGTAGTTTGAACCAGATCCCAGTGGAATTGGTGGCAAAAACCACCAGGTTTGGTGGTTGTCCCCACCTATGATGGTTAATAGTACCAATTGGAAAACCCAAGGATGGCCATTAATTGGCATGAAATTTTGGATTAATTTTAGTGTAGATAATTTATAAACTAGTTTACATATATCATACTAAAATTTGGTGAAATTTAGAGTAGTTTTGGACCTTCAATTAGAGTTTTCATGATGATAGTCCTAATTGGAACACCTAGGGATGTCCATGGATTCTGCTTACAATTTCATTTCAATTTATACATAAATAATTCCTAAAATAGATAATATACATCATACTACATTTTGGTACAATTTATAATAGTTTTGCACCGTCTATTGCACTTTTTATATTCAATGTTGCATGTAGCTTTATAATTTCATATTAATCTGCACATGCTATTAATCAATTTCAGTTTCTTATGTGTAGATCCAGGTATTCTAGAGCACGAGGAAGGATCTACAAGATTTGAATATGGATAGATCATCGCAGCAGTAGCAAAAGCCCCCTCTTCAGTCGTGAGTGCGAGGAAGACACTGAAAGCACGCCTTGAGTTTCTGAAAGGATTAGATCCTTTGGACATTGTAATGGATTGTATTAATTAAGAGCCCTCAAGGGGACATTTTGTAACCATGTATTTGACAAATAAATTAATATAAAGAGAACCCCCCATTTATTTCACTTATTTGTCATTTATGCTTACATTAATGTCACTTTTGAATGCTTAAATAGAATAATAGATGCATTTCATTTCCCTTTGCTAGGTGCACTATTTGTTCTGCTCTACAGTGTCGATCATGGTGGGACCCCTATCCCGTTTCATTTTTTAAAATTTTGACTTTATTTTTGTCCTTTAAATGTTGCAGGTTTTGGCTGTTATAGCCTAAAACAACCCCTAATTTCCTAATTGGAACACTAAGGGATGACCACAATAGTCTTCCCACCTAGGGACAACCCCAAAATTTGCAACTGCACCACCCTAATATGGCCTTAAAATAGGGGGTTTGTAGCTCAAATATACAAAAATAGTAGCATCTTAGGCTATCAAGGTAAGTATCCAAACCTTCACTTTGCATTAATATTGTATATAAAATGTTAAATTTATATTTTTATGTCTTTTCCTTGTTGATTGAAAGGTAAATTTCATGTTGGAAATTTTAGGTAATATGAGTCATTTTATGTCATTGATGTCACATGGATCATTGATGTCACATGGATCACATTTGGTTTTGGTGGCCGAAGTATTTCATAAATAAGCATTTATGATAGTTCAAAAAATAAGGTTTTTGTGAAAACCAAGGTAGGTAAAATAAAAGGTTTTATTTAAAACCATGGATGGCAGATTTGATATGGGTTTTTATTAAAACCCAGGTTGGCTTTTTGTTTCATCGAAAAATGTGCCCCGGAGATGAAGATATTCAACTTTGAATATTTGGTGTAAATTTTAATATTTAATATATAATTATAAAATTTTAAAATTAAAATTATGACATCACCACTGACATCATCATAAAATAAAAATTAGTTAAATTTTCATCGATGTTGGTAAAGATAAGGGAAGGTGCATATATATATATATATATATGAAGGCTTTCTTTGAAAAGCCTTGGAATCGGAGGAGTGGATATAAGATGAAAGGCGTAGAGAGTTTTGTGTGGCAACGTGGTCCAACGGTGAGTGAGGGGAGACAAAGGATTTTTGACATACAAAATACAAATGTTCTATTCCTATCGGTTGCATTTTTGGGGCAAGATAAAGGCCCATGTTTTTTATATTTGGTGTGAGCAAAGGAATAAGACAAAAGCATGTTTTGCGCTTCTTGTCCTATGTGAGCGCTTTGCTCGCATGTTCGTTGGCGCCGTAGTTGAGAAGTGTTTGGGCAGAATACAAGGGTTCGATTCCCTCTAAGAGGTAAGTAAGTTTTTATTTAATAAATTAATTTTTACCCAATTTTGGAGGTATAAGGTGATAAGGGTTGAGTTGATTTTTATTTTGGAAGGCAAGATAAATGCACTTTTAGAAAAGAAGATATTTCTGGTATGTTTATTTTATAAATTTATATCATATTATATATCGTTGGAAAGCTTATTTTGAGGGCTATTTAACTAACTCATTTAGAAGGAGAAATAAGGTGTATATAGAGAGATATTTCTATTTTTTAAAGGGGTTGAAAAGTGAATATTGTTGTGCTCTTTTTCAAAGTGTGTTGAGTGTGGCAGATTTCCAAAGGGGTTCTTCTCTTCATAAAAAGGTATGGGCACATTATCCTATTGATTGATTGTGGTGGTTGATTTCTGAAATATCATTGGAGAGAAAAGGATTGTATTGTGGTTTCCTTTTCAAAAATGGTTGGTTGAATGCTTCAAGGTTTTCTCATTTGAGAGTTGTGTTTAAACCTTGTTTATAAGCATTGATGTTGAAGCCCATTGATTGTGAGATAAAATTCAACTTAAGCTATAGAAAAACATGAGTATCATTGTTATGTGAAGACTTGTGATTGAGCATTGTTGAAAACATTATGAGGTGGTTGATACATGCTTGGAGTAGGGTTTGTAAGAAATGATTGATCCTTGAGGTTATTGGTTGAGTTGAGTTGATTAAGCCTAGTCAAGTGGATGCATGTGGTTGTTTAAGTTCCTAGGAACAATCTATTCAATATTCTGATTTGAGTTGAGATTGGGATTTGAGAATAGAATATATAGAGTCTCTGAAAATTCTTTGTATGCTTCTATTGAGTTGAGATTAGGATTTGAGAATAGAACATATAGAGTCTCTAAAAATTCTCTTTATGCTTCTATTGAGTTGATATTGGGATTTGAGAATAGAACATATTGAGTCTCTAACAATTCTCTTCATGCTTCTATTGAGTTGAGATTGGGATTTGATTATAGAACATATAGAGTCTCTAACAATTCTCTTTATGCTTCTATGAGTTGATTTGAGTTGAGATCATTATGGATCATTGTTGTTATCCATTGAAGAGTACATTGTCATTCATTGTTGAGTTCATATTTGAGCTTTACATTGATAGAGTTGTGGATGAGTTTTGAGTGATACTTGAGCATGATTGATTGAGCCTTTGAAGAAGGCATTTGGGATATATTTGTGGAAAAACTTGTGGCATTTTATGTATGATTGTTTAAGCCTTTGAGAAGGCCTTTGTGGACAGTTTTGGGACACATTTGAGGACAAATTTGAGGATATATTTGTGGACAGTTTTAGGAAAGTTCTTGGTGAGCTTGCTAGAGTAGATTTGGGCAAGTTCTTGGTGAGCTTGCTAGAGCATATTTGGGCAAGTTCTTGGTGAGATTGCTAGAGAAGATTTGGGCAAGTTCTTGGTGAGCTTGCTAGAGCAGATTTGGACAAGTTCTTAGTGAGCTTGTTGAAGCATATTTGGACAGGTTCTATGTGAGCTTGTTATTTAGCATTGGATAGGTTCTGTGTGAGCTTGTTATTCAATATTGGACAAATTCTATGTGAGCTTGTCATTCAGTATTGGAAAGGTTCTGTGTGAGCTTGTTATTTAGCATTGGACAAGTTATATGTGAGATTGTTATTCATCATTTGACAAGTTCTATGTGAGCTTGTTAAGCATGAATTGTGTGAGCCTATTGAGTAGGTTCTTAGTGAGCCTATTGATAGAGCTTTAGAGATGACATAGTACAGATGATAGAGATCCAACAGATAACACAGTTGAAGATAAATCTAAGTTAGGAGTCTTCAAGTGGAGAGAGGTCCACCAGTCAGTGCAATAGAGATATTGTGTCTTCTAGAAGATCACATAGCTAGAGCAGAAGGGGAAAGAGTTCTCATGTGGAAGAGATCCACGAACTTGAGATTAGGGGATCAACATATCCTTTGGAAAAATATCCATAAACATTGTAATTGGGAGTGATTCCCAAAGAGATTGATTGAGAAAGTTTTACTAAAATATATTCTCTGTGGAGTAGCTCACATTGGGTGAACCATGTAAATTGTGGTGTATCTATTGTGTATGGTTTCTATGTATTGCTTTGATTATATCTATTTATACTGCTATATTTACACAACATAATATTGAATTGGAAGAAAAAGTAAAAAGTGGTCTTATACTATTCACCCCCCTCTTAGTATAAGCTTGTGTTCTTCAATTGGTATCAGAGCGGGTTCCTTTAGAAAGTCTAACATCTTGAGAGAATATTCTACAAGAACACACATGGCAAATAAAGGCAAAATAATAACCATGATATCTAAGAAGAAAAATGAATCTGATCTTGAAGCTCTAAGAAGGGAAGAAGAAAAATCAATAAGATGTCTTGAGTGTGGTAAGCTTGGTCACATGGCATTTTATTGTCCACAAAATGGGTATAGCAACAATAGAGAGGAAATGAAACATGACTGGATTTTCAAATATATTTTTGCTCAAAAAGCAGCATTCAAGGTTTCAAAAGAATAATATTCTGCTTTTGGTCAACTCGATCATGTCTCAAGTTACTACAATGGCTTCAATGATAGTGACGATCAAATGGAACTCAAGGACGACATGCATAATCAAAATAGTGAAGATGAATGCAAGAATAAAAAAGAAAAGGAAAACATGTACGAACAAGGCAGGCATGAAAAGAAGAGCTTGCATATGGAAGAAGCAATTAGTGCTTCTAGAAGCAATAATGAAAGTCTCTCAGTTAGTGAAAAATAAGAAGCTCTTATTGAATATCAAAAGCAGGAATCTCAAGTAAGAATTTATCATGAAGAGAAAAATAGGTAAAATTATGATCATGAAGAAAATAAAGTGTGAGAATAAGATTTTGAAAAAATGAAAAGATAAAAATCAAGACTAAAGGCTCAAGCACAAGAGGATGAGAAGATGAAGGTAAAGCTCCTACAAAATCTCATTGATCTAAAAATCATGGTTGAAGAGGGCAAGAAAATTGAAGAAGATATGCTTAAGCAATTAAAGGTAAGGAAGCAATAATGTGAAAGATTAGAACATGAAGTTGTTTCCTTAAATTTGGAAGTGAAAGACTCCAAGGATAATTTCCACAAGTTTTTGAAAGGTTTACAAGCACCAAAGGTCTCATATTTTGGGTTTGGGGAATCACAATCAAAAGTAAAGGAAGTTCTAAAATATGAAACAAAGGTAGCACCTAATATTCATGAAGAAAGTGTCAAAATTCCTATGGGTCCAAATATTCAGTTTGGTTCTTGTTTTGTGATATGTGAATCAAGCTCAAAGGGAAAATAAATTCTTGAATAGAAAGGTAAGGAAGAGATTTTAGATGCTACAAATAAGGTTCAATAATGCAATGCAAAATTTGAAGATGATCATAAGGATAATGGTCAAGAAAGGATCCATGGATCAAAGAAGTTTGATTTTGCTAGAAGAAACTTCAAGGGAAGAAGGTATGGTTTTCAGGGACATTGCTTCTCATGCAACAAGATTGGTCATAAATATTTTTAGTGCAAAGAAAATGAGCAACATGGTTTTGGTTTTAGAGCTACACAATTCAGAATTCATGGTTATAATGGTCATGAAAACAAAGCTTCACAATACAGGGTTCAGGAAAGGAATGGATATGAAAATTATTTTAAGAATAATTTTAGGACATGGGCACCAACCAAAGGCTAAAATATCAAGTATTTTAATTATAATAACTTTGATCATATTGCAAGATGTTTTAGGACTCAATTCCAAACAGGTTCAAGGCAAGAAGGTCAAAAAGGTTCTAGACAAGAAGATCAAGTAATTCATCAAGAAAAGGATATCAGAAAAACATGGAAGGAAGTTGATAGAGGAAATAAACAAAGTGAAATGGGAGTAGAAGTACTCCCACCCAAAAATTAATCACCTCAAAATAAAGGGGGGTGAGGGGGGCTAAGCTTAAGAGTCATATCTTTTAGCCCCATAGGTGTGCCTTTTGCAATTGATGTCAAAGGGGGAGAGATTTGAGTAAAGGGGAGAGCATTGAGTTAGGGGGAGCAGCCTCCAAAGAGAGCATTGAGTTAGGGGGAGCAGCCTCCAAAGAGAGCATTGAGTCAGTGGGAGCAACTTTGATTCTCAAATATGGTTTTTGCAGTGATTGTGGTTTTTGCATTAGAGGTGTTGCCATCAATGACAAAGGGAGATATTTTTGTAAATTTGAGGTAATATGAGGCATTTTATATTGTCATTGATGTCACATGGATCACATTTGGTTTTTGTGGCCAAAGTATTTCATAAATCAGCATTTATGATAGTTCAAAAAATAGGGTTTTTGTGAAAACCAAGGTAGGTAAAATAAAAGATTTTATTTAAAACCATGGATGGCAGATTTGATATGGGTTTTTCTCAAAAACCAAGTTGGCTTTTCATTTTAATCATCAAATAAGGGAAGGTGAAGAGAGTTTCATTTGGCAACGTGGTCCAATGGTGAGTGAGGGGAGACAAAGGCTTTTCGAATTATGAAGGACGAAGGTTCAATTCCTACTGGTTGCATTTTTGGGACAAGAGAAAGGCCCACGTTTTTGTTATTTGGTGTGAGCAAAGGAATAAGACAAAAATGCATTTTGTGCTTCTTGTCCTATGTGAGCGCTTTGCTCGCGTGGTCTTTGGTGCCACAGTTGAGAAGTATTTGTGCAGAAGACGAGGGTTTGATTCCCTATAAGAGGCAAGTACATTTTTATTTAATAAATTATTTTTTACCTAATGTTGGAGGTAGAAGTTGATAAGGGTTGAGCTGATTTTTATTTTAGAAGGCAATATAAATGAATTTTTAGAAATGAAGATATTTTTGGTATGTTTCTTTTATAAAAGTATATCATACTATATATCGTTGGGAAACTTATTTCGAGGGATATGTTACTAACTCATTTAGAAGAAGAAATAAGGTGTATATAGAGAGATATTTCTATTTTTTTAAAGGGGTTGAAAAGGTAATATTGTTGTGCTCTTTTTCAAAGTGTGTTGAGTGTGGTAGATTTCCAAAGGGGTTCTTCTTTTCATAAAATGGTATGGGCACATTCTCCTATTGATTGATTGTGGTGGTTGATTTCTGAAATATCATTGGAGAGAAAAGGATTGTATTGTGGTTTCCTTTTCAAAAATGGTTGGTTGAATGCCTCAAGGTTTTCTCGTTTGAGAGTTGTGTTTAAACCTTGTTTATAAGCATTGATGTTGAAGCCCATTGATTGTGAGATAAACTTCAACTTAAGCTATAGAAGAACATGAGTATCATTGTTATGTGAAGACTTGTGATTGAGCATTTTTGAAAACATTATGAGGTGGTTGATACATGCTTGGACTAGGGTTTGTGAGAAATGATTGATCCTTGAGGTTATTGGTTGAGTTGAGTTGATTAAGCCTAGTCAAGTGGATGCATGTGGTTGTTCAAGTTCCTAGGAACAATCTATTCAATATTCTAATTTGAGTTGAGATTGGGATTTGAGAATAGAACATATAGAGTCTCTAACAATTCTCTTTATGCTTCTATTGAGTTGAGATTAGGATTTGAGAATAGAACATATAGAGTCTCTAAAAATTCTCTTTATGCTTCTATTGAGTTGATATTGGGATTTGAGAATAGAACATATTGAGTCTCTAACAATTCTCTTCATGCTTCTATTGAGTTGAGATTGGGATTTGAGTATAGAACATATAGAGTCTCTTAACAATTCTCTTTATGCTTCTATGAGTTGATTTGAGTTGAGATCATTATGGATCATTGTTGTTATCCATTGAAGAGTACATTGTCATTCATTGTTGAGTTCATATTTGAGCTTTACATTGATAGAGTTGTGGATGAGTTTTGAGTGATACTTGAGCATGATTGATTGAGCCTTTGAAGAAGGCATTTGGGATATATTTGTGGAAAAACTTGTGGCACTTTATGTATGATTGTTTAAGCCTTTTAGAAGGCCTTTATGGACAGTTTTGGGACACATTTGAGGACAAATTTGAGGATATATTTGTGGACAGTTTTAGGCAAGTTCTTGGTGAGCTTGCTAGAGTAGATTTGGGCAAGTTCTTGGTGAGCTTGCTAGAGCATATTTGGGCAAGTTCTTGGTGAGATTGCTAGAGAAGATTTGGGCAAGTTCTTGGTGAGCTTGCTAGAGCAGATTTGGACAAGTTCTTAGTGAGCTTGTTGGAGCATATTTGGATAGGTTCTATGTGAGTTTGTTATTTAGCATTGGACAGGTTCTGTGTGAGCTTGTTATTCAATATTGGACAAGTTCTATGTGAGCTTGTCATTCAGTATTGGATAGGTTCTATGTGAGCTTGTTATTCAACATTGGAAAAGTTCTATGTGAGCTTGTTATTTAGCATTTGAAAAGTTCTATGTGAGCTTGTTAAGCATGAATTGTGTGAGCCTATTGAGTAGGTTCTTAGTGATCCTATTGATAGAGCTTTAGATATGACAGGGTATAGAGGATAGATATCCAAAAGACAACATAGTTTAAGACAAATATAAGTTAGGAGTCTTCAAGTGGAGAGAGGTCCACCAGTCAGTGCAGTAGAGAGACTGTGTCTTCTAGAAGATCACATAGCTAGAGCATAAGGGGAAATATTTCTCATGTGGAAGAGATCCACAAACTTGAGATTAGGGGATCAACATCTCCTTTGGACAAATATCCATAAAAATTGTAATTGGGAGTGATTCCCAAAGAGATTGATTGAGAAATTTTTACTAAAAGAGTTTATCCATGGAGTAACTCACATTGGGTGAACCATGTAAATTGTGGTGTCTCTATTGTGTATGGTTTCTATGCATTTCTTTGATTACTGCTATTGATACTGCTATATTTACACAACATAATATTGAATTGGAAGAAAAAGTAAAAAGTGGTCTTATACTATTCACCCCCCCTCTTAGTGATCAAATTGGGTGCACTCTTAGACGAAGCACGAAATGTAATTCAAAATTATTAAACATGCAGCGGACAAATAATAATTATTAAAAAAATTGCACCCTTCAACCTTTACATTAATAGGATAATGCACATTATATAGTGCAAACTTTAGAAGGGAGTTAATAGGGAAAAGGAAGCGTGGAGGGATAAGGAGGTTGGAGGAATAAAGGGAAGGGAGTTGGAGAGATAAGGGGAATGAAGGAATAACGGAGGAAATGGAGGGATAATAAGGAAGGAATAGAGGAGAAGAAATAGGAGGGGAGTTAGGAAGAAAAAATCTGCCGACAACACTTGCCGACAAAAGTTTTAGGTTTTCACACTTAGGGCTAGAAAAATAGATTTTTCTAAGCCGCTTTTAGTGAGAAACCTGTTCACATTTACAATATTCTCCCTCTTAAAGTTGAGAGGACTGACAACACAGTCTCTCAGCTTTATAAATTGAGCTTTAGTCATCGCCTTGGTGAAGATGTCCGTGATGTTCTCCAAAGTGTGACAGTATTGTAGCTCAACAATTTCATGTTCCACCATATCTCTGATGAAGTGGTACTTCATATCAAAATGCTTCGTTCTGCTATGGTGGACAAGATTATATGCCAACTAAATGGCACTGATGTTGTCGTAGTAGATTCTGGTCGGACCACTTTGTTGTTCTCCAATCTCTTCTAGTACTTTCCTTAGCCACAAGGCTTGAGTACTTGCATAAGTAACTACTATATACTCAGCTTCTGTTGAAGATAGCACTACTACAGTCTACTTTTTGGAACTCCAAGTTATTAGTCCTGATCCTAGACTAAAACAATTTCCTGATGTTGACTTCCTGTCATCAATATTGCTACCCCAATCACTATCACTGAAGCCTACAAGCTTGATAGTGTTACATTTATGGTACTGGATTCCAAAATCCAATGTACCCTTCACATATCTCAAAATTCTTTTAGTTGCCTGCAAATGCAGCTCAGATGGGTTAGACATAAATCTAGAAACAAGAGATACAGCATACTGAATATCTGGTCTGGTGTTGGCGAGAAACATCAAACTCCCAACCATGCTTCTAAAAGTGGTCACATCAACTTTTGGTGCTCCATCATCTTTGCTTAATTGGATCCCATGTCCAACTAGAGTTGCAACTGGTTTGCAATGCTCCATAGCAAACTTCTTGATCATATCCTGAGCATACTTATGTTGACAGATGAAGATCCCTGTATCTGACTGATGAACCTCCATTCCAAGGTAGTAGTGCATTAAGCCAAGATCTTTCATCTCAAACTGCATCATCATGGAGTGTTTGAACTCCATATTCATTTTTTCATTACTACCCATAAAAATGAGATCATCCACATACAAGCAAACTATGAGGATGTCATTACCTTGCTTTAGGTAGTAGAGTGTGGGTTCATTTTTGCTCCCGGTGAACCCATAATCTTTGAAGTACCCATCAATGCGTGAGTACCAAGCTCTTGGTGCCTCGTTTAAGACCATAGAGTGCCTTCTTCAATCTGTAAACAAGGTGTTCCTTACCTTGCACTTCAAATCCCCGTGGTTGCTCAACGTACACTTCTTCCGTCAACTAACCATTGAGAAATGCACTCTTTACATCCATGTGTTGGACTTTCCATCCTTTGTGTGCAGCTAAGGCAAGAACTGTTCTGATAGTCTCCTGTCTAGCTACAGGATCAAAAGTCTCTTCATAATCTATTCCATATTTCTAAGTAAAACCTTTTACCACTAATCTTGCCTTATGCTTTTCAATGCTTCCATCAGCATTAAACTTGGTCTTGAAGATCCATTTACAACCAACACATTTCTTTCCTTTCGGAAGCTTCACGAGCTCCCAAGTGTCATTGTTTTTTATAGAGGTTATCTCCTCTTTCATGGCATCTTGCCAAATATTCTGAGTACATGCCTTCTCATAACTAGAAGGTTCAAGTTGTGCACTAGTTAACAAAGCATAGTTAACTTGATCTCCCCTAGGTTCCTACTGGGATTCATCATCACCATATAAGTGCATACTTTCTAATCTGTGTAAAATAGATTCCATTTCACTAGCTTGACTCCTAGTGTATCTTCTTGAAAATTTTTTATCCAACATCTGAGATGATGGATGATACTGTAGAGTTCTCTTACCTTTGGATGGAACATCAATGTCCATTGGTGAGGAACTTACTGATCGCTATGGAGAAGGACTTGGTGAAGAAGTTGAATCAAAATATGGACTTGGAGGATGTGTGGGAGGAGACTGCTTTCCTTTCTGTGGTATCTGCGGTTGCACCTGTTGAGCAACAATATCAGTGGCTTCAACATCATTGAATATTTGGGGCTTACCCCACTCTCCCCCTTCATCAAAAATCACATCCCTTGAAATCACTATCTTTCGAGTTGTAGGATTGTAGAGTCTATAACCCTTTGTGTTTTCACAATATCCTACAAAAATGCATGCTTGACTCTTTGGATCCAAGCTTCTTTCTCAGCTCATCAGGAATGTGAGCATATGCCAATGAACCAAATACTCTGAAATACTTCACATTTGGTTTCTTACCATACCAGGCTTGGTAAGGTGTCTTCCCTTTCAAACTTGAAGTAGGACTTTTGTTCAAGATGTGAACACTAGTCCTTGTTGCATCTCCCCAATATGAATTACTCAAATGCTTTGTCTGAAGCATTGATCTTGCCATCTCCACAATGGTGCGATTCTTCCTTTCTCGCAACACCATTTTGTTGTGGAGTGTAGGCGAGTTGTGAACTGCCTCTTGATGCCATGATGTTTACAAAAATTCAAAAACTGATTAGAGGAGTATTCTCCTCCTTTATCTGATCTAAGACATTTTATAGAATATCCACTCTCACTTTCAACTTTTGCTTTAAAATCAACAAAGCATGCAAATGCTTCATCCTTATGCTTCAAAAAATATATCCAACACATTCTTGTGCAATCATCAATAAAAAGTAGGAAGTAAGAGTGGTTACCTAGACTCTTGGTCTGCATCGGACCACAGATATCTGAATGCACTAACTGGAGTGGATAGCTGGCCCGCCATGCTTGTCCATGAGGAAATTTCGATCTAGCATGCTTGCCCAAGGCACACCCTTCACAGACTTCCTTACTATCTTGAATTTTGGGAAGTCCAGTTACCATTGCTTGTGAAGTTAGCATTTTCAAACTTGCTTGAATTCAAATGACCATATCTCAAGTGCCATAGGACACTTGGATTGGTAATAGCAACATTTGCTAACTTATTTCCTCCTGGATGGCCAAATTTTAAAGGGAATAATCTATTCTTTGACATTGGCACTTGTGTAATGATTCTATTACTATTGTTCTTGTCAAAAATGGTGCATTTACCCTCATCAAAAATCAACTTGTAATTCTTTTCAAGCATTTGACCAACACTTAAAATATTGTGTTGAAGATGAGGTGTGTAATAGATATCACTTACTTGCTTGATGCCTTCTTTCGTTGGAACCTCCATGGCTCCAATGCCTTCAACTGCCAATGATTTGTCATCACCCAATCGGATGCTGGATTTGTATGAGGAGTCTAAAGTAGTAAAGAGTTCTTCTTTGCCACTCATGTGATTTGAACACCCAGTGTCCAAAATCCATGTATCATTCATATTTTTCTCTGTCTGGCCATAAGAAAGAAAGAGATTTGTGGACTCTTCCTCTTCTCCAAAATTTCCAAATTGACTGCTCTGGTTGCTGCTGCTTCCTTGCGAAGACTTTGACCAACAATCTCGAGCATAATGGCCAGGTTTGCCATAATTGTAGCAAACTTGTTTTGATTTATCTCCTCCTTTTCCTTTGCCAGATTGTTTCCCTCTATTTTTCTACTGTCCTCCTCTATTCTGATTTCCTCCTCTATTGGATGATCCTCCTCTGTTAGGAGTTCCTCCTCTTTGATTATTCCTATCTCTGCCTCTTTGTTGTCCTCTGCCATAGCCTCTACCTCTTCCTTCATGTGTGGCAAAAGATTTATCATCTCCTCCATAACTGGTGGTAGGAGTTTCTTGCAACCTCTCTTCATGTGAGAGAAGTGAACCAGTTAGGGCATCAAAAGACAACGAGGTTAAGTCTTTGGATTCTTCAATAATTATTGCAACAGAATTCCATTTAGGAAGAAGTGTTCTCAACACTTTCTTCACCATAACCTCTGGCTTAATATCTTCCCATAGTGTGACCATTTTATCAACTACGGCTTTCACTCGCACGCAGTAATCTCCCACTTTTTCATTTTCTTGCATCCTAAGATTTTCAAAATCTCGTTTCAATGTTTGCAGCTTTACTGTTTTACTTGGTCACTACCTCTATAGCTTTCTTTTAGTGCATTCCAGGCATCTTGTGCAATTACATAAGAGTCAACCCTAGGGAAGATACTCTTATCTAGGGCAACATGTATGTGATAAAGGGCAAAAGCATTGTTCTTCTGTGCTTCTTTTCTAGCCTTTTTATCAGCATTAGAGAAAGCTGCCCATTCAGCAATAGTAGGTTCAGTATAGCCCTCTTCGACTACATCCCATAAACCTTTTCCTATCAAAAGGGTTTTCATTTTAATAGACCAATATTCATAATCTCCTCCATTGAACTCAGGAATCGAAAGACTAGTATTGGATGCCATTGCAGAATAAAAACAAACTTTATTTGAAGCAAATAAGCACTATAAAGAAGTACAAAGAGATTAATGATTCAAATCAAATCTCGCATTTTTAGAACATTCAGGTTCTGCTTCGAAACTGCTGCTGATGACTATGACCTCAAGTTCTTCAGGATCCACTTCCTCTGGATCTTCTTCTTCTTCTTCTGCTTCTTCTTCTTCTTCTTTGTCTTCTTCTTCTGCTGCTGCTTCTAGTTCAGGAGAGCGTGGTGAATAGCTCTCACTTGATTCTGCTACCCGTACACCAGGTGTATAACTGGCACTTGCTTGGTCCTTTGGTACAACTTCCACAGTCTCGGACTCTTCAATTCTTTGTTCGAAGATGTTGTCTTCAGAATCTGCCTCGTACCCGAAATCCGGTTTCCTCAGATGATCAATCACCTGATTTTCCAGCTGACAAAACACTGTATGGAGACTTGTTCGTTGAACCCTTTCATCAAAGGATTTCGGTGTCTCTCGTCTCAAAATCGAGAGAAGTGCATTATAGCACCCCACAGACCGGATCATCTAACATTGCATGGGCACATTATTTTTCCTTTTTCAAAAACTCTTCAAATAAGGTTTTTAAAATTTTTATAAAGTTTTAAAAAAAAAAACATTTAATAAATTTTTATATTTTTGTTAAATTACCTTTTAAATAACTTATTAAAAAGATAATTTTAAACAAAATATAATTTAAATTTATTAAATAATTAAAAAAAAAACTTAAATAAAAAATTTAAAACCTTAAAAATGTTTAAAAAAAAAAAAAATTTACCTTTTTATTTTTCCACGCGGGCGATTCGACCCCGCGACCTCCCGTCAACAAGCGGGAGACTTGGCCGCTGCACCAAGCGGCTCGGCTGAAACGAACAGGGACCACGATCCCTTTATTCCTCGGCGACGACGATATGTTTTAAAAAATAAATAAAAAACTTTTTGGTATTGCTACCGGCGGGATTCGACCCCGGGTCGTCTCCCCGCTAGCGGACCGCCTTGTCCGCTGGGCTACGTCCCTCGGACGTGTCTCAAAGGCGAGACGGGGCAGATTTAAAGAAGGGGGGCAAAAAAATTAAAAAAAAAAAATTCTTTGTTTTTATCCCACATGCAGTGGGAGACGACCACGTAGAGGGTTTTTAAACCCAATGATGCGCATGAAGATTCGATTGCCTTCGGGCAATCACACGCGACTTTTTTCTGCCAACACAACCAATCGCAAGCTGCCACGTCGATGAATCACAAACTGCCACATGGCAAAATTTTGAACCGCATGCCGTCAACTGCCACCTCAACTGCTTCGATCTACGTGTCACCACGTCAGCTACCTCGATTCGCGTGCTATCCAGTCAGCACCTCGCTAGCCGCCACGTGCTGCCTCAAAATCCGTGTCGAGCCTAGCCTGCTATCTGTTGCCATGTTTCACCTCAGGATCCACTCGTGTCGAGCCTGCACACGATCCGTCTTGAGATCCGTGCCCGATCTACCTCGGGATCTATGCCCGAACCTACTTGCGATCCACCTTGAGATTTGAGCCTTGCTGGTGATGCCTCGAGCTGCGTGCCTGACACCTACCTCGAGAACCGTGCTCGACTGGCTTCGGCTCGACTGTTGTCGAAATATGCCTCGGGAACCGTGTCCGGGCTGACTGGCTCTGATATAGTGATCAAATTGGGTGCACTCTTAGACGAAGCACGAAACGTAATTCAAAATTATTAAACATGCAGCGGACAAATAATAATTATTAAAAAAACTGCACCCTTCAACCTTTACATTAATAGGATAATGCACATTATATAGTGCAAACTTTAGAAGGGAGTTAATAGGGAAAAGGAAGCGTGGAGGGATAAGGAGGTTGGAGGAATAAAGGGAAGGGAGTTGGAGAGATAAGGGGAATGAAGGAATAACGGAGGAAATGGAGGGATAAGAAGGAAGGAATAGAGGAGAAGAAATAGGAGGGGAGTTAGGAAGAAAAAATCTGCCGACAACACTTGCCGACAAAAGTTTTAGGTTTTCACACTTAGGGCTAGAAAACTAGATTTTTCTAAGCCGCTTTTAGTGAGAACCCTGTTCACATTTACAACACTTAGTATAAGCTTGTGTTCTTCAATTGGTATCAGAGCGGGTTCCTTTAGAAAGGCTAACATCTTGAGGGAAGATTCTATAAGAACACACATGGCAAAGAAAGGAAAAATAATAACCATGAGATCTGAGAAGAAAAATGAATCTGATCTTGAAGCTCTAATAAGGGAAGAAGAAAAATCAATAAGATGTCTTGAGTGTGGTAAGCTTGGTCACATGGCATTTTATTGTCCATAAAATGGGTATAGCAGCAATAGAGAGGAAATGAAACATGACTGGATTTTCAAAGATATTTTTTCTCAAAAGGCAGCATTCAAGGTTTCAAAAGAAGAATATTCTACTTTTGGTTAACTCGATCATGTCTCAATTCACTACAATGGCTTCAATGATAGTGAAGATGAAATGGAACTCAAGGAAGACATGCACAATCAAAATAGTGAATATGAATGCAAGAATAAAAAATAAAAGGAAAACATGTATGAACAAGGCAGACATGAAAAGAAGAGCTTGCATATGGAAGAAGCTATTAGTGCTTCTAGAAGCAATAATGAAAGTCTCTCAATTAGTGAAAAATAAGAAGCTCCTATTGAAGATCAAAAGCAGGAATCTCAAGTAAGAATTTATCATGAAGAGAAAAATAGGTAAAATTATGATCATGAAGAAAAGAAAGTGTGAGAATAATCTTTTGAAGAAATGAAAAGATAAAAATCAAGACTAAAGGCTCAAGCACAAGAGTATGAGAAGATGAAGGTAAAGCTCCTACAAGATCTCATTGATCTAAAAATCACGGTTGAAGAGGTAAGAAAATTGAAGAAGATATGCTTGAGCAATTAAAGGTAAGGAAGCAATAATGTGAAAGATTAGAACATGAAGTTGTTTCCTTAAATTTGGAAGTGAAAGACTCCAAGGATAAGTTACACAAGTTTTAGAAAGGTTTACAAGCACCAAAGGTCTCATATTTTAGGTTTGGGGAATCACAATCAAAAGTAAAGGAAGTTCTAAAATATGAAACAAAGGTAGCACCTAATATTAATGAAGAAAGTTCCAAAATTCCTACGGCTCCAAATATTCAGTTTGGTTCTTGTTTTGAGATAGGTGAATCAAGCTCAAAGGGAAAATAAATTCTTGAATAGAAAGGTAAGGAAGAGATTTTAGATGCTACAAATAAGGTTCAAGAATGCAATGCAAAAGTTGAAGATGATCATAAGGATAATGGTCAAGAAAGGATACATGGATCAAAGAAGTTTGATTTTGCTAGAAGAAACTTCAAGGGAAGAAGGTATGGTTTTCAGGGACATTGCTTCTCATGCAACAGGATTGGTCATAAATATTTTCAGTGCAAAGCAAATGAGCAACATGGTTTTGGTTTTAGAGCTACACAATTCAGAATTCATGGTTATAATGGTCATGAAAATAGAGCTTCACAATACATGGTTCAGGTAAGGAATGGATATGAAAATTATTTTAAGAATAATTTTAGGACATGGGCACCAACCAAAGGCTAAAATATCAAGTATTTTAATTATAATAACTTTGGGCATATTGCAAGATGGTTTAGGACTCAATTCCAAATAGGTTCAAGGCAAGAAGGTCAAAAAGGATCTAGACAAGAAGATCAAGTAATTCATCAAGAAAAGGATATCAGAAAAACATGGAAGGAAGTTGATAGAGGAAATAAACAAAGTGAGATGGGGGTAAAAGTACTCCCACCCCAAAATTAATCACATCAAAATAAAGAGGGGTGAGGGGGGATAAGCTTAAGATTAATATATTTTAGCCCCATAGGTGTCCCTTTTGCCATTGATGTCAAAGAGGGAGAGATTTGAGTAAAGGGGAGAGCATTGAGTTAGGGGGATCAGCCTCCAAAGAGAGCATTGAGTTAGGGGGAGCAGCCTCCAAAGAGAGCATTGAGTCAGGGGGAGTAGATTTGATTCTCAGATATGGTTTTTGCAATGATTGTGGTTTTTGCATTAGAGGTGTTGCCATCAATGACAAAGGGAGAGATTGTTGTAAATTTGAGGTAATATTAGGTATTTTATGTTGTCATTGATATCACATGGATCACATTTGGTTTTTGTGGCCAAATTATTTCATAAATAAGCATTTATGATAGTTTAAGGGTTTTTGTGAAAACCAAGGTAGGTAAAATAAAAGATTTTATTTAAAACCATGGATGGCAGATTTGATATGGGTTTTTCTTAAAAACCAAGTTGGATTTTCATTTTTAACATCAAATAAGGGAAGGTGCAGAGAGTTTCATGTGGCAACATGGTCCAATGGTGAGTGAGGGGAGACAAAGGCTTTTCGAATTATGAAGGACGAAGGTTCGATTCCTGTCGGTTGCATTTTTGGGACAAGAGAAAGGCCCACATTTTTGTTATTTGGTGTAAGCAAAGGAATAAGACAAAAGTGCATTCTGTGCTTCTTGTCCTATGTGAGTGCTTTGCTCGCGTGGTCTTTGGCACCATAGTTGAGAAGTATTTGGGTAGAAGACGAGGGTTTGATTCCCTATAAGATGCAAGTATGTTTTTATTTAATAAATTAATTTTTACCTAATGTTGGAGGTATAAGGTGATAAGGTTTGATCTGATTTTTATTTTAGAAGGCAAGATAAATGAACTTTTAGAAATGAAGATATTTCTGGTATGTTTCTTTTATAAAAGTATATCATATTATATATCGTTGGAAAACTTATTTCGAGGGATATTTTACTAACTCATTTAGAAGGAGAAATAAGGTGTATATAGAGAGATATTTCTATTTTTGTAAAGGGGTTGAAAGTGAATATTTTGTGCTCTTTTTCAAAGTGTGTTGAGTGTGGCAGATTTCCAAAGGGGTTCTTCTCTTCATAAAATGGTATGGGTACATTCTCCTATTGATTGATTGTGGTGGTTGATTTCTAAAATATCATTGGAGAGAAAAGGATTATATTGTGTTTTCCTTTTCGAAAATGGTTGGTTGAATGCTTCAATGTTATCTGGTTTAAGAGTTGTGTTTAAACCTTGTTTATAAGCATTGTTGTTGAAGCCCATTGATTTTGAGATGAACTTGAACTTAATCTATAGAATAACATGAGGATCATTGATATGTGAAGACTTGTGAATGAGCATTGTTGGAAACATTGTGAGGTTGTTGATACATGCTTGGACTAGGGTTTGTGAGAAAGGATTGATCCTTGAGGTGATTGGTTGATTTGAGTTGATTAAGCCTATTCAAGTGGATGCATGTGGTTGTTCAACTTCCTAGGAATAATCTATTCAATATTCTGATTTGATTTGATATTGGGATTTGAGAATAGAACATATAGAGTCTCTAACAATTCTCTTTATGCTTCTATTGAGTTGAGATTGGGATTTGAGAATAGAACATATATAGTCTCTAACAATTCTCTTTATGCTTCTATTGATTTGATATTGGGATTTGAGAATAGAACATATTGAGTCTCTAACAATTCTCTTCATGCTTCTATTGAGTTGATATTGGGATTTGAGTATAGAACATATAGAGTCTCTAACAATTCTCTTTATGCTTCTATGAGTTGATTTGAGTTGAGATAATTTTGGATCATTGTTGTTATCCATTGAAGAGTACAATGTCATTCATTGTTGAGTTCATATTTGAGCTTTGCATTGATAGAGTTGTGGATGAGTTTTGAGTGCTACTTGAGCATGATTGATTGAGCCTTTGAAGAAGGCCTTTGGGATAGATTTATGGACATACTTGTGGCATTTTGTGTATGATTTTTTGAGCCTTTCAGAAGGTCTTTGTGGATATTTTTGAGACACAATTGAGGATATATTTGAGGACATATTTGTGGAAAATTTTGGGCAAGTTCTTGGTGAGCTTGCTAGAGAAGATTTGGGTAATATCTTGGTGAGATTCCTAGACCAGATTTGGGCAAGTTCTTGGTGAGCTTTCTAGAGTATATTTGGGCAAGTTATTGGTGAGCTTGCTAGAATAGATTTGGACAAGTTCTTAGTGAGCTTGTTGGAGCAGATTTGGATAGGTTCTATGTGAGCTGTTATTCAGCATTGAACAGTTTTGTGAGCTTGTTATTCAACATTGGAAAAGTTATGTGTGAGATTTTCATTCAGCATTGGATAGGTTCTGTGTGAGCTTGTTATTCAGAATTGGACAAGTTCTGTGTGAGCTTGTTATTCAGAATTTGATAGGTTCTGTGTGAGCTTGTTAAACAGGTTATGTATGAGCCCATTGAATAGGTTCTTAGTGAGCCTATTGCTAGAGCTTTGGAGGTGATAGAGTAAAAAGGACATAGTCTCAGTGGATAGAGATCCAGTAGCCATCACAGTTGAAGATAGATTTGAGTGAGGAGTCTTCAAGTGGAGAGAGGTCCACCGGTCAGTGCAGTAGAGAGAGAGTCTTCTAGAATATCACATAGCCAGAGCAGAAAGGGGAAAGTGTTCTCTTGTGGAAGAGATCCATGAACTTGAGATTAGGGGATTAACATCTCCTTTGGACAGATATCCATAAACATTGTAATTGGGAGTGATTCCCAAAGAGATTGATTGAGAAAGTTTTAGTAAAATATTTTCTCCATGGAGTAGCCCACATTGGGTGAACCACGTAAATTGTGGTGTCTCTATTATGTATGGTTTTTATGCATTTCTTTGATTTTTGCTATTGATACTGCTATATTTACACAACATAATATTTAATTGAAAGAAAAAGTAAAAAGTTGTCTTATAATGTTCACCCCCATCTCAGTATAAGCTTGTGTTCTTCAATTGGTATCATAGCAGATTCCTTTTAATAGGATAACATCTTGAGGGAAGATTCTATAAGAACACACATGGCAAAGAAAGGCAAAAGAAGAACCATGAGATCTAAGAAGAAAAATGAATCCAATCTTGAAGCTCTAAGAAGGGAAGAAGAAAAATCAGTAAGATGTATTGAGTGTGGTAAGCTTGGTCACATGGCATTTTATTGTCCATAAAATGGGTATAGCAGCAATAGAGAGGAAATGAAACATGACTAGATTTTCAAAGCTATTTTTGCTCAAAAGGTAGCATTCAAGGTTTCAAAAGAAAAATATTCTTCTTGTGGTCAACTCGATCATGTCTCAAGTTACTACAATGGCTTCAATGATAGAGAATATGAAATGGAACTCAAGGAAGATAGGAACAATAAAAATAGTGAATATGAATGCAAGAATAAAAAAGAAAATGAAAACATGTATGAACAAGGTAGGAATGGAAAGAAGATATTGTATATGGAAGAAGCAATCAGTGCTTCTAGCAGCAATAATGGAAGTCTCTCAATCAATGAAAATAAGAAGCTCCTACTGAAGATCAAAAGCAGGAATCTCAAGTAAGAATTTATCATGAAGAGAAAAATAAGCATAGTTATGATCATGAAGAAAAGAAAGTGTCATAATAAGATTTTGAAGAAATGAAAAGAGAAAAATCAATACTAAAGGCTCAAGCACAATAGGATGAGAAGATGAAGGTAAAGCTCCTACAAGGTCTCATTGATCTAAAAATCATGGTTGAAGAGGTAAATAAAATTGAAGAAGATATGCTTGAACAATTAAAGGTACGGAATCAATAATGTGAAAGATTAGAACATGAAGTTGTTTCCTTAAAGTTGGAAGTGAAAGACTCCAAGGATAAGTTGCACAAGTTTTGGAAAGGTTTCAAAGCACCAAAGGTCTCATATTTTAGGTTTGGGGAATCACAATCAAAATGAAAGGAAGTTCTAAAATATGAAATTAAGGTAGCACCTAAGATTCATGAAGAAAGTTCCAAAATTCCTATGGCTCCAAATATTCAGTTTGGTTCTTGTTTTGAGATAGGTGAATCAAGCTCAAAGGGAAAAGAAATTATTGAAGAGAAAGGTAAGGAAGAGGTTTTAGATGCTACAAAGAAGGTTCAATAATGCAATGCAAAAGTTGAAGATGATCATAAGGATAATGGTCAAGAAAGGATCCATGGATCAAAGAGGTTTGATTTTGCTAGAAGAAACTTCAAGGGAAGAAGGTATGGTTTTCAAGGACATTGTTTCTCATGCAACAGGATTGGTCATAAAGCTTTTCAGTGCAAAGAAAATTACCAACATGGTTTTGGTTTTAGAGCTACACAATTCAAAAGTCATGGTTATAATGGTCATGAAAATAAAGCTTCACAATATAGGGTTTAGGAAAGGAATGGATATGGAAATTATTTTAAGAATAATTTCAGGACATGGGCACCAACCAAAGGCTAAAATATCAAGTGTTTTAATTGCAATAAATTTGGGCATATTGCAATATGGTGTAGGACTCAATTCCAAACAGGTTCAAGGCAAGAAGGTCAAAAAGGTTCTAGACAAGAAGATCAAGTAATTCATTAAGAAAAGGATATCAAAAAAACATGGAAGGAAGTTGATAGAGGAAATAAAAAAAGTGAAATGGGAGTAAAAGTACTACCACCCAAAAATTAATCACCTCAAAATAAAGGGGGGCGAGGAGGGCTAAGCTAAAGAGTCATATATTTTAGCCCCATAGGTGTGCCTTTTGCAATTGATGTCAAAGGGGGAGAGATTTGAGTAAAGGGGAGAGCATTGAGTTAGGGGGAGCAGCCTCCAAAGAGAGCATTGAGTTAGGGGGATCAGCCTCCAAAGAGAGCATTGAGTTAGGGGGAGCATCCTCCAAAGAGAGTATTGAGTTAGGGGGAGCAGCTTTGATTCTTGGAGATGGTTTTTGCAGTGATTGTGGTTTTTTGCAATAGAGGTGTTGCCATCAATGACAAAGGGGGGGATTGTTGTAAATTTGAGGTAATATGAGGCATTTTATGTTGTCATTGATGTCACATGGATCATTTATGTCACATGTATCATTGATGTCATATGGATAACATTTGGTTTTGGTGGTTGAAGTATTTCATAAATAAGAATTTATGATAGTTCGAAAAACATAGATTTTGTGAAAATCAAGGTAGATAAAATGAAAGGTTTTATTTAAAACCATTGATGGCAGATTTGATATGGTTTTTTCTTAAAACCTAGGTTGAATTTTCGTTTCATCGAAAAATATGCCTCGGAGATGAAGATATTCAACTTTGAATATTTTGTGTAAATTTTAATATTTAAAATTTAATTTTTAAATTTTAAAATTAAAATTATGACATCATCGCCGATGTCATCATCAAATAAAAATTAATTAAATTGCCACCGATGTTGGTAAAGATAAGGGAAGGTGCACATATATATACGAAGGCTTTCTTTCAAAAGCCTTGGAATCAGAGGAGTGGATATAAGACGAAAGGCGCAAAGAGTTTCGTGTGGCAACATGGTCCAATGGCGAGCGAGGGGAGACAAAGGCTTTTTGAATTGTGAAGGACGAAGGTTCGATTCCTACCGATTGCATTTTTGGCACAAGAGAAAGGCCTACATTTTTTTTATTTGGTGTGAGCAAAGGAATAAGACAAGCACATTCTGGGCTTCTTGTCATATGTGAGCACTTTGCTCGCATGGTATTTGGCGCCTTGGTTGAGAAGTGTTTGGGCAGAAGAAGAGGGTTCAATTTCCTATAAGAGGCAAGTAAGTTTTTATTTAATAAATTAATTTTTACCTAATGTTGGAGATATAAGGTGATAAGGGTTGAGTTGATTTTTATTTTGGAAGGCAAGATAAATGCACTTTTAGAAAAGAAGATATTTTTGGTATGTTTCTTTTATAAAAGTATATCATATTATATATCGTTGGAAATCTTATTTCAAGGGCTATTTTACTAAATCATTTAGAAGGAGAAATAAGGTGTATATAGAGAGATATTTTTGTTTTTTTAAAGGGGTTGAAAAGTGAAGATTGTTGTGCTTGTTAGGACCCTCCTAACATATTATAATTATATATTTATTAGGGGTGCATCTTTCCAATCACACCCCATCCTTCATATTTATGCACATCACCATATTCATTTTAAAACATCAAATCAAATACATACATACATATATATATATATATATATATATATATATATATAAAATATTGCAGGTTTAAACCCAATATTCCAAAAGTGATTCATATCATCAAGCGATACATTAATTTCTATTATGCAATCCATTTTATACTGTGGTATCCTAACATTTGGATCAGAGCCATCATCCGCCTGCCACTGTTTACCCTCCGCTGCCATACTCCAACGAACGCTGCAAACAATTTTTTTTTATTACCCTCCGCTGCCTCCAAATAGCGTTGACAGCGTCCTCACATACGCTGCCTCCAATCGACATAAACTTCGGTGAACATATAAGACAAGCAATAGAACTGGTTTTTAAAAAAAATTTCCACCGGGTGCCAATGAAGACAACCAACGACGTCCTGTTCTGTTCGGTTTTATTCTATTCAATCATAGACAGACTGAGACCTCCACAAAGAAAGAAGCACTATTGATAGACATTGTTCGTACACAAAAACAAATATTTTTTTTCCAAGCATCTTCAATCTCACCGACGAACATAGCAACAAAAGGCGTTACGATTATCGTTTAAAAATCATCTGCGTCATTTTTTCGGTGACAACAGGGCGTAAAACATTTTCGAGGCGTTAAATATTCGTAAGCCTAAGGTTAAAAAAAACATAATATAAAGTTTTTCTTAAGTTTTCGATACCGAAAACATTTCCAACTGGGTCACCGTCGTCAGGTCACCATAGGGAGTGAAAGATCTTAGGGATATAATCCCACATTCGGTAAACAGCGTGACAAAAGCAAAATAAAAGGAAATAAATGCGTAACTTAACGTGTGACTTCGGTCATGCTTCACGAATACCTCGCGTGTAACATCGCCTCGCTGCCACTTGTTGAAATTACCTCATAAATAGCATTGTACTTGACCTCTTTGATTGCTCCTCACAACCACTTTCACTTGCCGTGCTCCGCCTATCCACCCCTCTCAGCCACCGTCGTTGTGCGCTCCGTCGTCACCCTTGCTGCCTGCTCTCTCACCTGTTGTCGCCTCTGTCGTCCTGCTCGCAAACCGCTGTGCGCTCTCGGGGGGCCAAAATAAAAAATAGTTGATAGGGCATTGCCCACCAAATTTTTAAAAATTTAATTTAATTTTTAAATTAAATTAAATTATTGCCCAATTATTTAATTTTTAAATTTTTACTCACATTGATCGTTACCTACACCAACCGCAATGGCCGACGGATGACGATCACTGGATTCCATCCACGAGAAACACGAAAGGCTCGCTAAAGAAGTTAAACAGGAAAGAGAGGAGAATTCCCGTACCACAAGAGAACTCTTCGAAAAAATATTTGCAATGGATATTAAACTTGATGCCATCAATCAAAAACAGGCAACAACACAGGAAAACTCAACCAACAATGGGTCATCAAACCGAGCAATGTTAGGAGGTCCACAAACTTCCATTCTACCATGGACGACCAAATTAGACTTCCCAAAATTTGAAGGCGGAGACCCTACAAACTGGATCTACCGAGCAGAGCAATATTTCTCACTAAACCAAATCTCAAAAATACAAAAAGTGCATATCGCCTCCTTCCATTTGGAAAACGACGCCATCCAATGGTACCAATGGTTCGAGAAAACTAATTGCACTCCGACATGGTCAACCTTTACACAGAACCTATTAGTATGATTTGGCCCTAGCAAGTTTCAAAGCTTTATAGGGGCCCTCACTAAATTATGCCAAACCACTTCAGTAAGTGAGTACCAAGCAGAATTTGAAAGGTTAGCTAATCGAACATCCGGATTAGACGCTGCCTTCTTTCAAGAATGTTTTGTTAGCGGATTAAAAGAAGAAATTTGAATTGAGGTACAAATGTACAACCCTACAAACATGTTAGAGACCATTGGCTTAGCGAAATTAGTGGAAGACAAAATCAAGGCACGAAATCGGTTCATGAAACCAAATTGGGGGAAAAAATCAAACATTTATACCAACCCCAAGCCAATGCAAAATGGACGAACCCAAAACTCCTACACAACCCCCAAAATTAACCCCGCTCTACCAATTAAACGTCTGAGTTTCGAGGAAATGAAGGAAAGACAAGCTAAAGGTCTTTGCTACCATTGCGATGAGAAATTTGATAGAAATCATAAATGTGCCTCACAAAAATTATATATTCTCGATGCCACAGAGGAAGGGAATTCTACTGAAGAGGAACCTGAACTCGAAGTAGAGGTATTATCCAACACACTTGAAAGTGACGAAGAAAATACACCAAAGGTTTCCTTCAATGCCCTTGCCGGATTTTCTGCCCCTCAAACAATGCGAGTAAAAGGGTATTTTAAGAAACAAAACCTTACCATGCTCCTATATTCTGGTAGCACACACAATTTTATCGATCCAAAGGTGGCTAAACAAGCAAATTGTTTCATATACACTTGCAATAACTTTGAAGTGATGATTGGAAATGGCAAAAAAATTGCATGCAAAGGAAAATGCAAAAATATAAAACTAACTATGGGAGTTTATACCATGCAAAGCGACATGTACGTCTTACCCCTAGGGGGATGCGACATTGTACTAGGCATACAATGGTTAAGAACCTTGGGCGTAGTCCAATGGGAATTTGATGAACTATGGATGAAATTCACAGCAAAGAACCAAACCTATATTATCCAAGGCCTAAAATCAGGACCTTCCCAAATCGTCAGCTTGCATAGAATGGAGAAAATTATCCGAAAATGGAACAAAGGAATGGTCGCCCAATTATTTTCAATTCAACCTAGTCACCAAAAAGACGAGACACCAGAGTTACAAAAAAATTTAGACCACCATAAGGTGGTATTCAACGAACCAAAAGGACTACCTCCACAACGAAGTCACAATCACACTATTCCACTATTTCCAGGGCATCAACCTCCTAATATTAGACCTTATCGTTATCCATACCTCCAAAAGACCGAAATAGAGAAATTAGTACAAGATATTATTACGGCAGGAGTCATTAGACCTAGCAAAAGCCCTTACTCCTCTCCAATTATTTTAGTTAGGAAAAAGGGTGGTTTGTGGTGTTTATGTGTCGATTTTCGAGCGCTAAATAAAATGACCATCAAAGATAAATTTCCTATTCCAGTCATAGACAAGCTACTAGATGAACTCCACGGGGCAGCTTATTTTTCCAAGTTGGACTTACGGTCAGGCTACCACCAAATACGAGTCAATGAAAAGGATATTCCTAAGATGGCCCTTCGCACTCACGAAGGGCACTACGAATTCTTGGTGATGCCATTTGGCCTTACCAACGCTCCTTCTACCTTTCAAAGTCTAATGAATAATGTATTTCACCCTTTCCTTCGTAAATTTATATTAGTTTTCTTTGATGACATTTTTATTTATAGCAAAACATGGGAAGAACATTTGGACCATGTTAGACAAGCGTTACAAATCTTGAAGGAAAATCAACTAAATATTTGTACAACTTTATGCAAAAATATCTAATGATTGTGAGCTTGATGGAGTATATTTGTACAAGTTCTGTGTGAGCTTGTTATTCAGCATTGGAAAAGTTCTGTGTGAGCTTGTTATTCATCATTGGACAAGTTCTATGTGAGCTTGTCATTCAACATTGGACAAGTTCTGTGTGAGCTTGTTATTAAGTATTGGACAAGTTCTGTGTGAGCTTGTTATTTAGCATTTGACAAGTTCTTTGTGAGCTTGTTAAACAGGTTCTATGTGAGCCTATTGAATAGGTTCTTAGTGATCCTATTGACAGATATTTGGAGGTGATAGGGTACATAGGACAGAGTCTCAATGGATAGATATCCAACACCCAGCATAGTTGAAGATAGATCTAAGTGAGGAGTCTTCAAGTGGAGAGAGGTCCACCAGTCAGTGCAGTAGAGAGAGAAAGTCTTATAGAAGATCACATAGCTAGAGTAGAAGGGAAAAAAGTTCTCCTATGGAAGAGATACACGAACTTGAGATTAGGGGATTAACATATCCTTTGGACAGAGATCAATAAACATTGCAATTGGGAGTGATTCCCAAAGATATTGATTGAGAAAGTTTTAGTAAAATATTTTCTTTATGGAGTAGCCCACATTGGGTGAACCACGTAAATTATGGTGTCTCTATTGTGTATGGTTTCTACTCATTGCATTAATTACTGCTATTGATACTACTATCTTTACACAACATAATATTGAATTGGTATCAGAGCAGGTTCCTTCAGAAAGGCTAACATCTTGAGGGAAGATTCTACAAGAACACAAATGGCAAAGAAAGGCAAAAGAATAACTATGAGATCTAAGAAGAAAAATGAATCTGATCTTAAAGATCTAAGAAGGGAAGAAGAAAAATCAGTAAGATGTCTTGAGTGTGGTAAGCTTGGTCACATGGCATATTATTGTCCACAAAATGGGTATAGCAGCAATAGAGAGGAAATGAAACTTTACTAGATTTTCAAAGATATTGTTGCTCAAAAGGTAGCATTCAAGGTTTCAAAAGAAGAATATTCTGCTTGTGGTCAACTCGATCATGTCTCAAGTTACTACAATGGATTTAGTTATAGTGAATATGAAATGGAACTCAAGGAAGATAGGCACAATAAAAATAATGAATATGAATGCAAGAATAAAAAAGAAAAGGAAAACATGTATGAACAAGGCAGGCATGACAAAAAGAGCTTGTATATGGAAGAAGCAATTAGTGCTTCTATCAGCAATAATGAAATTCTCTCAGTTAGTGAAAAATAAGAAGCTCCTGCTGAAGATCAAAAGTAGGAATCTCAAGTATGAATTTATCATGAAGAGAAAAATAGACACAATTATGATCATGAAGAAACGAAAGTTTCAGAACAAGATTTTGAATAAATGAAAAGAGAAAAATCAATACTAAAGGCTTAAGCACAAGAGGATGAGAAGATGGAGGTAAGGCTCTGTTAGTCTCACAATGACACTGAGAGGGGGGGTGAATCAGTGTAGCTATTTAAAATTCAAATCTACAACTCTTA
Source organism: Wollemia nobilis (assembly GCA_028583015.1). Lineage (NCBI taxonomy): Eukaryota > Viridiplantae > Streptophyta > Pinopsida > Araucariales > Araucariaceae > Wollemia > Wollemia nobilis. The sequence continues at coordinate 8,789,729 of JAQPPZ010016917.1, read as the reverse complement.
ATAATGAAACAATGAATATTTAAGTCAGATAAAGCAAGTATCACAAGAGAGCATTCCACAACACACGATGTAACGAGGTTCACCAATTTGGCTACTCCTCAAAACTGATTGCTTGGATTAACGTCCAAATCCAGCCTTTGCAAAATATCAATTTTACAATCACTTTACCAACACCTACTGGAAGGAGCACCAACTCCTGATTTATCTGCACCCACAGAAAGGAGCACCAACCCCTAATTCCAAGCACCTACTTGGACTGCAAATTTTAAGCTATAAGACTGACATAAAAATGCCTTCACTTCTTCAAGACCCCGACTGGTCTATTGCTTACCCAACCTCTCTCACTTTTCACCAGACTGCCACACACACTAAAAGCTCTGCTTACTGCACTTCTTCGGCTCTCACGGCTCTGCTCAACTCTTTCTTACGGCACTCTTCAACCCTCTTCTTGCAGCACTTTTTCTCTATTTTCAGCAGCATGTAATTCTCCACGCAGACCTCCTTTTATAACAGTCCTTTCGCTTTGTATCTCCAGTTATAACGCCTTCTTTCATTTCTCATACGCCACTTGTCAATTGTAACTGTTTCTTTCATATTCTCAACTGCCACTTGTTAATCACTCCTTTTGTATATTTAGAGTGGGCATTTCGTTAAACACGTTACATGCAACGTATTGACACATATACCTTTACCATGACTGTTCGTCTTCTTGTTCATGACTGTTCGTATTCTTTTCTGTGCATGCATGCGTTTTCACTGTAACTGCACCTGTAACTGACGTAACTACTTCAGTTAACTCTTCTTATTTTATCTGCATGAATTTCTTCTACAACTGCACCTGTAACTACCGTATAACTCTAGTTAACTGTCACATATCTTATTTCGGTTGGGTTCTCTTCTTGCTCGCGCCAACGTGACCTGTCGTGAAATCGCGACACTTCTGCCTCTTTGTCCTCTTCTCGGCTTTGCACCCGCGAAAACACAACATGTCGCGATATCGCGACACTTTCGCCTCCTTGCTACTCTTCTCGGCTTCAACCAGCGAAAACACATGTCGCGATATCGCGACACTTTCGCCTTCTTACTTTCTCTCTCCTCCTTTAGTCGCGAAAATGCGACATGTCGCGATATCGCGACACTTTCTCTCCTTTGCTCTTTCTCTTGCCTTCGGGTCGTGAAAACCCGACATGTCGCGATATCGCGACACTTTTTCTCCTTAGCGCTTTCTCTTGCCTTTGGGTCATGAAAATACGACATGTCGTGATATCGTGACACTTTTTCTCCTTAGCGCTTTCTCTTGCCTTGTCATGAAATCCGAAAAATTTTTTTTTAAATTTTTTTTTTCAATAATTTTTTTTGTATGTCTGATATCGTGACACTTTTTCGTACCTTTCCTTGCAATATGTCATGAAATCGCGACACTTTTTCATCCGTACACTCTTCCTTGCAATATGTCATGAAATCGTGACACTTTTTCGTCCGTACACTCTTCCTTGCAATATGTCACGAAATCGCGACACTTTTTCGTCCGTACAACCTTCCTTGCAATATGTCGGAAATCGCGACACTTTTTGTCCGTACAACTTTCCTTGCAATATGTCATGAAATTGTGACACTTTTTCATCCGTACATTTCCTTGCAATATGTTGCGAAATCGTGACACTTTTTTGTCCGTACACTCTTCCTTGCAATATGTCACGAAATCGTGACACTTTTTCGTCCGTACAACCTTCCTTGCAATATGTCATGAAATCGTGACACTTTTTCGTCCGTACAACTTTCTTCGCTTTGGACCGCGAAAATGAAACATGTCGTGAAATCGTGACACCTTTTTCTCTCTCCTCTTTCTCTTCGCTTTGGACCACGAAAATGAAACATGTCATGAAATCATGACACCTTTTTCTCTCTCCTCTTTCTCTTCGCTTTGGACCGTGAAAATGAAACATGTCATGAAATCGTGACACCTTTTTCTCTCTCCTCTTTCTCTTCGCTTTGGACCGCAAAAATGAAACATGTCACGAAATCGCGACATCTTTTTCTCTCTCCTCTTTCTCTTGCAATATGTCATGAAATCGTGACACTTTTTCTACTTGTCTTTTTCTCTTCCAACATGTCATGAAATCGTGACAGTTTTTCTTTCTTGCTCTTTCTCTTCGAACATGTCGCGATATCGTGATAGTTTTTTTCTTTTTCTTCAACATGTGCGATTGTGACAGTTTTTCTTTCTTCTTCTTTCTCTCTAACATGTCGTAATCGTGCAGTTTTTCTTTCTTCTTCTCTCTCTTCCAACATGTCATGAAATCATGACAGTTTTTCTTTCTTCTTCTCTCTCTCTAACATGTCGTGAAATCATGACAGTTTTCTTGCCTACTGTATATGTCGCGATATCGCGACACTTTTCTTACTTGTCTTTTTCTTTGATCTTTTGCAACTGGGGCACTTCGGTCTTCTTGGAAACTCATTGTACATACTCTGAATGACCTCTTAACTCCTGTATACTTCATCAACTGATCTGTCTGACTTCTTGTACACTTCATCAACTGATCTGTCTGACTGTGTTGACAACAATGACAATACTGTTTCTGCACCTTGCTCAACAATCTCCCCCTTTGGAATTGTTGGCAACACACATGCAAGTTCCTGTAATTCTTCTCCCCCTTTGACAATAATACCAAAGGGCTGCTGTAGACTCCCCCTGAGTCTGTGCACATCATTCTCAGGCACACGTTAAGACAGTTAGCAAAAATTACAAATATGAGCAAAAAGATAATCAAATACATAAATGCTCCCCCTGAGAATGTGGTTCCGATAGCTAGTCAGTTCTTTGGAAGCATAACCACTCCCAATTTATTGCGAAGGTACTCAAAAATTTCTTTGGGCAACGGTTTTGTGAAGATATCCGCTACTTGCTCTGTAGTTGGAACAAAATCCAACTTTACCTCACCTTCCGCAACTTTCTCCTTCAGAAAGTGATATCGGATAGCAATATGTTTTGTGCGAGAATGCATAACCGGATTCTTTGAGATGTTAATGGCATTGGTGTTATCACACTTAACTGAAATTGGCTCACTGAAGTTAATGCCAAGATCTTTCAGGGTTTGTTTCATCCATAAGACCTACGTACAACTCGTAGTTGCTGCAATATACTCTGCCTCTGCTGTAGATAAAGAAACTGACTCTTGTTTCTTATTGTGCCATGCAACCAACCTGTCTCCAAGATAAAATGCCCCTCCACTGGTACTCTTTCTGTCATCGACACATCCTGCCCAATCTGCATCTGAATACGCAATAAGGGTGAAGTCCTTTCCTTTTGGATACCATAACCCATACTCCATAGTACCCTTTAGATATCGAAGAATCCTCTTCACTGTTGTCACATGAGTCTCCTTGGGATTCGCCTGAAATCGTGCTACCATGCAAACTGCCTGCAAGATGTCCGAGTCGCAGTAGTTATCAAATACAATAGGCTCCCAATCATAGATCTGTACATGGTTTGATCAACTTTGGGAGATTTGTCATCCTTGCTCAACTTGCAACCTGTCATCATGGGAGTGCTAACAGGCTTACAATCCTCCATTGTGAACTTCTTTAGCATCTCTTTCACATATTTGACTTGAGAAATGAATATGCCCTTCTCATTTTGATTAACTTGCAGTTCGAGAAAATACGAAAGTTCACCAATCATTGACATTTCAAATTCTTTCTGCATCTTAATTGCTAAATCTTTACATGAATCATCATTGCTGCTGCCAAAGATGATATCATCTACATATACAACAAGGACAATGAGATGACCATTTGCTGTTTTGACATACAAATTGCTATCCACCATACCCTTTTTAAACCCTTGTTGAGTAAGATAGTTATCTAATCTTGCATACCATGCTCTGGGTGCCTGTTTCAAGCCATACAACGCTTTCTTCAACTTGCAGACGAAATTGGGATTATCACCGAGTTGGAAACCATCTGGCTGTTCAATATAGACCTCTTCTTCAAGTTTTCCATTCAAAAATGCTGATTTCACGTCCATTTGATAAACTTTGAAATTCTTATGAACTGCTAAAGCCAGAAACATTCTTATTGCCTCTAGTCTGGCCACTGGTGCAAAGGTTTCCTCAAAGTCAATACCTTCAACTTGTGCATAGCCTTTACAGACCAATCTTGCTTTATTCTTGACTACCTGTCCATCTTCATTCAATTTGTTTCGAAAAATCCATTTAGTACCGATTATATTTTTATTTGCAGGTCTTGGTACTAACTCCCAGGTTTTGTTTTTCTCGATCTGATCCAATTCTTCATTTATTGTTGTCATCCAACTTTCATCTTTGCTTGCTTCAGCAACATTTTTGGGCTCAATGCTGGATAATAGAGAGTAGTTACTTACTACTCTTCTTCTTGTCTGAACACCATCTGTGGGATCTCCAATTATTTGCTCTCTAGGATGATTTTTCTGCCAGCTGCCTGTTTTGAATTTCTTGTTTTCTTCCTCTTCTGAGTCACTACTTAACTCATCTGAGTCAATTTTTAGTTTCTTTTCGGTTTCCTTTTCATCATCTCCTTCAATAACTTCTTCATATATTGGGTAGTTTTCTTTATAGCTACTTTCTTGTTCCCTACCTTCATCAACTTTAACATCGGCACTCTCCACAATTTTCTTTAGCCTCTTGTTGTAGCAAGTGTAGGCTTTGCTTTTTGTCGAATAGCCAAGGAAAATACCTTCATCAGCTCTATCTTCAAACTTTCCAAGATTATCTTCAGTTCTTTTGATGTAACACTTGCTTCCAAAAACTTTGAAGTATCTTGTTGTTGCCTTTTTACCGAACCATAGTTCATACGGAGTTTTGCTTTCATGCGTCCTCAACATGCACCTATTTTGGATGTAAACCGTAGTATGGACTGCCTCTTTCCAAAATCTGTCTGCTATTTTGCTCTCAGTCAACATAGTCCGTGCCATTTCCTGCACTGTCTTGTTCTTTCTTTCTACCACTCCATTCTGCTGAGGTGTCCTCGCTGCTGAAAACTATCTCCTAATCCCATACTTTTCACAGTACTCTGCAAACTCTTCTGAGATGAACTCTCCTCCTCTATCTGATCTTAAGCATTTAATTCTTTTTCCTGTTTGATTCTCAACTTGTTTTTTGAAAATCTTGAACATTTCAAAGGCATCTGATTTAAGCTTCAAAAATAGTACCCATGTCATCCTGGAATAGTCATCTATGCACAACATAAAGTATTTGTCACCATTTATGCTTTGTGTTCTCATGGGTCCACATAAATCAGTATGTATTAGTTCTAAAGGTTTGCTTGTGAAGTATTCTTTTGTTTTAAATGTGGCTCTAGTTTGCTTCCCCTTTTGGCATGAAGCACAAATGCTATTTAAAGGTTTACCAATGGTGGGAATATCTCTCACTTGCCCTTTTTGAGCTGATCTTTATTAGATTGTCAAAGCTAATATGACCGAGCCTCTTGTGCCACAGCCAATTTTCTTCTACCTGTCCAATCAAGCATGCTCTTTCTGAAGTCTCTGAGAGAGTATACAGGTTTCCAGGATGTCCTTGATCCAGTTGCGATCAACTTTCCACAATTTGTTGTTCTAACTTCACAACCCTGCTTCTTGAAAATTACTTTATGACCTCTATCACAAATCTTGCTTACGCTTAATAAGTTATGCTTCAGACCAATCACAAACAGGACTTCTTTCGACTTGATTTTTCCATCACTGATCTTAATTGATCCTTTGCCAACTATCTTAGCGCCATCATTATTTCCAAATTTTATAGAACCACCTTCGTATTTCTGTAACTTTTCAAATTTTTGTTTGTCCCCTGTCATATGACTGGAGCATCCACTATCCAGTATCCATGGTGCAGATTTGTTCTGTGCCTTAAATGTTGTCTGCACAATCAAGGATTCCTTTTCTTCCTTGGGTTGCTCCTTTTGTTTCCACTCTGGTTTGATTGCAGGTTTGGTCACTTGTTTTGACTTTTCTTTGTCAATGGCCTGTACCTATTTTTTGGGAAATTTTCTATTTTGTTTCCAACCATTTGGTTGAAATCTTCTTCCCTGATTTTTATTTGCTGCAAATGTGCTTCGACAATTTCTTGCAATGTGCCCATAATTATGACAGTTATAACATTCTACTGCATAATCCATCAATGGTGAAAAAACATTTCTACTGGAAAAGTTCCTTTGTGCTACTTTGTACTTGCATTCAGAAATCTTATGTCCATAACCATTGCATTTAAAACAATAACCAAAAAAGGAATGAGTGAACCTGGGTGATGGTCTTTGCCATTTTGTAGTAGGCACCATAAATCTTCTTCTCCTTTGATGAGTGACTTTGGTGAATCCATCATTGTCAATACTCTTCTCGTGCCTGGCATTATTGCTTTCTTTAGAATGTTTCATTTTTTCTTGATCAACCCTGATCTTGTCTTCATTCTTTATGGGTTCTATAGTTGTGGCCTTTGATCCATTCGATGATTCTGCTTCGATGAAGCCTAACCCAAATTTGATGCCTGTAGACCTTTGGTTGCTTATAATCTTATCCAGCTTCACAGAACTTCCTTCAAGTTTGTGATAGCAAGTCATTTTTTGATTCATCTCTTCTAGCTGCATCCTTAAGCCAACAATCTCTTCTTCTAGCTTGCTGCACTCATCTATTTTCATGGTTAATTGTACTTCGATATCTTCAGATATTTTCTTAAATTCGTCTATCTGTACTTTCAAGTCTGGTTATGATTTCATTGGCATCCTCAAGCTTTCTTGAAGTTTTCTTATTCTTTTTCCTTTCTATACTCAGCTCTTGAAGTGCAGCGACCAACTCACCTTCCAGATCTACTTCAGCCTCAGCCTCAAATTTTTCATCACCTTCCTATTTTTCTTCTGATTTTTCTTCTTCGAATGCCATGAAAAGAGCTTCACCTATTTCTTCTTCAGAATCCTCATCAGGGCTGTCTTCTGAAGGACTGACATTCTTGGATATGAAACTTTTCTTCTTGAAGTTGCCTTTTCTAAAGTTTGGTTTCTTCTTCCAGTCACTTCTTTCTTGATGTGAACCTTCATCACTTTTATTTTTCTCATTGAGTGGACATTTAGCAGCAAAGTGTCCAACGCCTCCACAGTTGAAACACTTAAATGGTAGCTTTCCTCTATATTTTCCTTTTCCCCTTATTAGTTTCTGAACAAAGTTCGCTTCCATTTCATCTAATGTTTCTTCTTCCTCGGATTCTTGCTTTACTTTTATATTTTTGTGTGCTTTAAAAGCAGCTTCTCTGTCTGTGGGTTTAGTTTTTCCTATTCTCATTTCATATGCTATCAAAGAACCATGCATCTCATCCATGCTAAAATTGTTTAGATCTTTAGCTTCTTCTATTGCTGAAACTTTAGCATCAAATCTTTGGGGAAGAGATCTTAGTACCTTTTTCACAATGACAACATCATCTATTTCCTCGTCGAGTCCTCTAATCGCATTAATGATTCCATTAACTCTCAGCATGTATGCCTCTATGTTCTCATCGTCATTCATTTTTAATGCTTCGAACTGAGCTCGATGCGTTTGTAGCTTGGCCTCCTTGATCTTGTCGTCTCCTTCATGAATGCTCTTTAGTTTGTCCCACATGTCTTTTGCCATTTTGCAACTCATAATCTTTATCAGTTCATTGTCCACTAAACCGCACATGATAGCATTTTTGGCTTTAGAGTTATTCTCAAACAATTTCTTACCGACAACATCGGTTGGAGGAGTGGTGGGTATTGTGTATCCTCTGTCTATTGACTCCCATATGTCGAAACCCAAAGCACACGAGATATGTCTGCATCCTGAGTTTCCAAAATGAGTAATTTGTTCCATCAAACAATGGTGCTTTGTTTGAAGAGAATCCTTCGCCACCTGCCATTTCGACTAATCCAAGATCAACCCTAGCTGATTTAGCTTGATAAGGGAAACTGGCTCTGATACCAATTGTTAGTCTCACAATGACACCGAGAGGGGGTGAATCAGTGTAGCTATTTAAAATTCAAATCTACAACTCTTAATAATGAAACAATGAATATTTAAGTCAAGATAAAGCAAGTATCACAAGAGAGCATTCCACAACACACGATGTAACGAGGTTCACCAATTTGGCTACTCCTCAAAATTGACTGCTTGGATTAACGTCCAAATCCAGCCTTTGCAAAATATCAATTTTACAATCACTTTACCAGCACCTACTGGAAGGAGCACCAACTCCTGATTTATCTGCACCCACAGAAAGGAGCACCAACCCCTAATTCCAAGCACCTACTTGGACTGCAAATTTTAAGCTATAAGACTGACATAAAAATGCCTTCACTTCTTCAAGACCCTGACTGGTCTATTGCTTACCCAACCTCTCTCACTTTTCACCAGACTGCCACACACACTAAACGCTCTGCTTCGCACTTCTTCGGCTCTCACGGCTCTGCTCAACTCTTTCTTATGGCACTCTTCAACCCTCTTCTTGCAGCACTTTTTCTCTATTTTTAGCAGCATGTAATTCTCCACGTAGACCTCCTTTTATAACAGTCCTTTCGCTTTGTAACTCCAGTTATAACGCCTTCTTTCATTTCTCATACGCCACTTGTCAATTGTAACTATTTCTTTCATATTCTCAACTGCCACTTGTTAATCACTCCTTTTGTATATTTAGAGTGGGCATTTCGTTAAACACGTTACATGCAACGTATTGACACATATACCTTTACCATGACTGTTCGTCTTCTTGTTCATGACTGTTCGTATTCTTTTCTATGCATGCATGCGTTTTCACTATAACTGCACCTGTAACTGACGTAACTACTTTAGTTAACTCTTCTTATTTTATCTACATGAATTTCTTCTACAACTGCACCTGTAACTGCCGTATAACTCCAGTTAATTGTCACATATCTTATTTCGGCTGGGTTCTCTTCTTGCTCGTGCCAACGTGACCTGTCGTGAAATCGTGACACTTCTGCCTCTTTGTCCTCTTCTCGGCTTTGCACCCGCGAAAACACATGTCGCGATATCGCGACACTTTCGCCTTCTTGCTATTCTTCTCGGCTTCAACTAGCAAAAACACATGTCGCGATATCGTGACACTTTTGCCTTCTTACTTTCTCTCTCCTCCTTTAGTCGTGAAAATGCGACATGTCGCGATATCGCGACACTTTCTCTCCTTTGCTCTTTCACTTGCCTTCGGGTCGTGAAAACTGACATGTCACGATATCGTGACACTTTTTCTCCTTAGCGCTTTCTCTTGCCTTCGGGTCACGAAAATTCAACATGTCGCGATATCGTGACACTTTTCTCCTTGGACTCTCTCTCCTGCAATATGTCGTGAAATCGTGACACTTTTTCATCCGTACACTCTTCCTTGCAATATGTCACGAAATCGTGACACTTTTTTGTTCGTACACTCTTCCTTGCAATATGTCATGAAATCGTGACACTTTTTCGTTCGTACACTCTTCCTTGCAATATGTCATGAAATCATGACACTTTTTCGTTCGTACAACCTTCCTTGCAATATGTCATGAAATCACGACACTTTTTGTCCGTACACTCTTCCTTGCAATATGTCGCGAAATCGTGACACCTTTTTGTCCATACACTCTTCCTTGCAATATGTCGAAATCGTGACACTTTTTCTTTCCTTGCAATATGTCGAAATCGTGACACTTTTTCGTCTGTACAACCTTCCTTGCAATATGTCACGAAATCATGACACTTTTTCGTTCGTACAATCTTTCTTCGCTTTGGACCGTGAAAATGAAACATGTCACGAAATCGTGACACCTTTTTCTCTCTCCTCTTTCTCTTCGCTTTGGACCGTGAAAATGAAACATGTCATGAAATCGTGACACCTTTTTCTCTCTCCTCTTTCTCTTCGCTTTGGACCGTGAAAATGAAACATGTCACGAAATCGCGACACCTTTTTCTCTCTCCTCTTTCTCTTCGCTTTGGACCGCGAAAATGAAACATGTCACGAAATCGTGACATCTTTTTCTCTCTCCTCTTTCTCTTGCAATATGTCACGAAATCGTGACACTTTTTCTACTTGTCTTTTTCTCTTCCAACATGTCACGAAATCGCGACAGTTTTTCTTTCTTGCTCTTTCTCTCCGAACATGTCGCGATATCGCGACAGTTTTTCTTTCTTCTTCTCTCTCTTCCAACATGTCACGAAATCGTGACAGTTTTTCTTTCTTCTTCTCTCTCTTCTAACATGTCGCGATATCGCGATAGTTTTTCTTGCCTGTTGTATATGTCGCGATATCGCGACACTTTTCTTACTTGTCTTTTTCTTTGATCTTTTGCAACTGGGGCACTTCGGTCTTCTTGGAAACTCACTGTACATACTCTGAATGACCTCTTAACTCCTGTATACTTCATCAACTGATCTGTCTGACTTCCTGTACACTTCATCAACTGATCTGTCTGACTGTGTTGACAACAATGACAATACTGTTTCTGCACCTTGCTCAAGAGGCTCCTACAAGATTTCATTGATCTAAAAATCATGGTTGAAGAGGAAAATAAAATTGAAGAAGATATGCTTGAAAAATTAAAGGTAAGGAAGCAAGAATGTGAAAGATTATAACATGAAGTTGTTTCCTTAAATATGGAAGTGAAAGACTCCAAGGATAAGTTGCATAATTTTTGGAAAGGTTTCAAAGCACCAAAGGTCTCATATTTCAGGTTTGGGGAATCACAATCAAAAGAAAGGAATTTCTAAAATATGGAAGTAAGGTAGCACCTAAGATTCATGAAGAAAGTTCCAAAATTCATATGGCTCCAAATATTCAATTTGGTTCTTGTTTTGAGATAGGCGAATCAAGCTCAAAGGGAAAAAAAATTCTTGGAGAGAAAGACAAGGAAGAGGTTTTAGATGCTACAAAGAAGGTTCAAAAATGCAATGCAAAATTTGAAGATGATCATAAGGATAATGGTCAAGAAAGGATCCATGGATCAAAGAATTTTTATTTTTCTAGAAGAAACTTCAAGGGAATAAGGTATGGTTTTCAAGGACATTGATTATCATGCAACAGGATTGGTCATAAAGCTTTTCAGTGCAAAGCAAATGAGCAACATGGTTTTGGTTTTAGAGCTACACAATTTAGAATCCATGGTTATAATGGTAATGAAAAAAGAGGTTCACAATACAGGGCTCAGGAAAGGAATGGATATGGAAATTATTTTAAGAATAATTTCAGGACGTGGGCACCAACTAAAGGCTACAATATCAAGTGTTTTAATTGCAATAATTTCAAGAGAGTAGGTACAGAGACATAGACCATATTTGATTTGACCCCAAGGATATAATTATACTTCCTTTGTGGCCTCCTACTCATCTAAGTCAAAAAATATCAAATCAGGAGCCTAACCTACAAGGGACCCCTACGCAGGACACCCCTATAGGATTTGGTTTTAATAAAATAACTTACTTTCCAAATATAGGCACTTCACATGCCTTCTTTGAAGAATGATAACCAGGAATTGAGGCACAAACAAATAGAGCAATACCATGCATCTGAATGCGTTCTCAATGTACTTTGCACACATACATGCAGGACCAATATTACACATCATGGGTAGGGCCAAATGATCAAAATATGCCTTTAAATCGCCCTAATAGGTCTTAATAGTATAAGTACCAAGATGAGTAAGATACTCATTGCCATGGGTGATAAAATTCTACCCTTACCTTCCTCATTTATGAAGAAGACCTAAGGAAAATATTTAGTATCCTTGATCGCATTATTCAATGCAAGCATGATGTACTTTTGTGCCATCTGAGTATAAAGAATGTCTATTTAGGAGTGAGACCAAAGTGAAAATGATATCTCTTGATCAATGAAATCTCGTAGTTGATCTTTCAGATCCTCTTAAACAAGATAGGTACCATGTTAATAGTGCTAAGGCTAATATACCTCGTACAATTGATCAAATAAACCAAATTATCAAAATATATGTTGATCGCCAAGCTCAATTAAATCAACTTTAGCTACATAAACAATGCTTGGACTGCCAACATCAATTAGAAAAACAAAGAATTGAATAGCAAATTCAAGAGACCTTATGCAATAGGGGCCCTATCGCAAGTACTCATAGACAAGGGGTTCATCAGAGGTAATCTAATTTTGATAAAAATAGGATTACTAGGCCTAACAAAATATTTTCTTCTTGACCTCCTAAGCCTAATCAGGACTTGCCTTCCAATCCAAACATAGATCACCTTCCATAGGTATTTGTTCCTCCTTGTAGGCTAATGCAAAAAACACGTTACAAAGCCTATGATGAGAAGAACTAGAAGAGGAATACCTAGAAGCACATTATGGAGGCATGGTTGATGACAATCAACCACCATGCCATATGCTTAGCATTCCTTACCTTCCCCCATAGGGCCAAATAAAAGAAGAGGATATCAAATCCTCGAATACGTATAGAGCATTGCTTGAGCGCATAAAATCATAGAGAGCAAGACCTTTGGGTTCGGGCCTCAAAATCCCACTTTACGCCAACTTCATAGTCAATCGCTTCACCCATAAATAGCTTTCCCTCCATACCTACAGTATTTCAAAATTCCCAAGTTGGATAGATTAAAAGGAGAGGAAGATGTGCAAGAAAATGTTACAAGGTTCATGAACCAATGCTTCAATATCCAGGATAATGATGCCTTACTCTTAAGAACATTTCTGATTACCCTCTATAGCCCAATCATAGAGTGGTACAATCAAATCCCGAGGCACATCGTCCATAGCTTTGAATAATTTATGGATGCATTGCTTGAATGTTTCATCTTTAACACTAAGTGAAAGGTGAATTTAATAGACCTCATGGGGTTGAAGCAGTATGAAGATGAGTCAATCACAGATTATGGTAATAGGTGGAGAACACTTCTTTCTAAGCTACCATACCTTCTACCAACGTCTGAGTTGACTCACATGTTTTCCAAGAGTTTTTAAAATCTAATTTCATTATTGCTACAACTCCAAGAATATAAAACTCTTGAAGATGCTTTAGTGCAGACTAGAACAATCAAAGAAATCAAAACTCAAGAGGGGGATATCACAAAATCCTCCAAAAAGGAGTGGAATAAGAACACAAAATGAAATATGGCACCATAGAAGTCGATAGTAGTTAATCAAGTTGCCATAAAAATTGCAAGGCCTGTGCAACCAACACTACCTTAGAAGATAAAATATCAAGCCCAACCTCCTATTGCAAGTTACAATAAAAATTCTCAAGCGAATCAAGGGAAAAACTAGTAATGTCATCCTAAGTGATAATTTATGCCCTTTTCTAAGTCTATGAATTCCCTACTCAATAATATATGGGTGGCCAAAGAAATTACTCTACCTGAGGTCTAGCCTATATATCCAAGTATGGGTAAATAAAAGCCTATGGGACATCATGATAGGGTTATGGATAGTGATGAATATTCGTAAATAAGGTGAATATTAGGATTTTCAAAATTAGAAATTGGTGAATATGAGGACCCTCAATGTCGGCCCATTCGCCTATAATTATTGAGACCAATTGTTTCTTAGGTTCAATTAAACACAATATATATACAAACATAGGCATATTTGTACTTTTTGGAAATATCTTTTTGATCCTGATCTAATGGTGGTATTTGTATGAAGTTATAAGGTGATTTAGTAGTAAATGATTTATCTCAAATATGACCTTACATTTTAGGGCTTCAAATTCCCCAAATTTTTGAGACAAAATGATTGATTTGATTTGCTTAGGATTCGCATTGATTCACTTTAATTTTTATTAGGATTCACCATTTTTTTACAAGTACATTTCAAGTCCAACCCCTTATGCATATGTAATGTCCCTTTTTTAGCAGTAGGCGGAACAAGGACTTGTTAGCCTAGTCACAGGGTCCCCTAGGCTGGACAGTGTGGTGCGGGACTCAGTTGGCAAAAAATCCTGACTTTCAGAGGGTGAAATTCAACCATTTGCAGATGTTGACCAAGGGGATGGTTGCTAGGCATGGAAAGTGGATATATTTTATTGTTGAGTTATAATATTATATTATAACTTAAAAATATAAAGTAACTCAACTTTATATTATAACTTAAAAATAAAGTTGTTGCCTAGGACAAGGGGGTCCACTTTAATGTCATAAAGTGACATTAATTAATAATTAAAAGAATTATATGTGCAACCTAAAAGTGGTGCCCTAACCCTAATGAGGAGTTACTATTATTTATTGGCATTTTGGCTCTCATTTGCACATGGAGAAGAATTGAAGTTTTTTTTGGAGAATTTTCTACATGGATTTCTAGCAGAGAATCTTGGGCTTGTTGGGAAGCTTTCTCAGCAGGATTGGGACAGTTTCAGGTGTGGAAGATCACCTCTAGCTGTAGATTGGAGCTTTTCATTACAGAGAAGTTCATATGTGCATATCAGAGGCAGACAAGGGTTTGCCAAATTTTGAAGACAACTGGATTGATAAGCGGAGCACTTGGGTTTGATTGTTTTGGTCATCATTGAGGATTCACACTTGGTGCTTCATTAGTTTATAGAGGTATTTTCTGGCATTTGTTGATTAGTATATTTCGAGGGTTTGCAGAAGTTTGGTGGAGAGATTGTTTTTTTGAAAATAATGTAATTTGTGCCCTATTTTGAAATAATATCTGAATGAGTTGCAAGTTTGATTATTATTGTTGCAAAATAGAGGTTGTTTGTTATTCAAAATTTATTGTTGTAATTAAACACATAAGAACAGAAAATTATGGAATCCCAATCGGGGGTGTCCATTATAGTGGTATCAGAGTTGGTTTTTCCTGCCAGCCTGTTCAGGGTTTCAGAAATTTGCAGAAGAACATCTGATATCAGGTATCGGATTATATTTCCTATTTCATGAGAAATAGCAATTAAATATTATTCGTAGTGTAATAGAAATCGGGGTTAGTACTGAGCGGATAATTATCAAAATTGCTTCCTAGTGTCGAAATACCTAACGACAGTATTTAACATATCATTGGAGTTAATATTTTTCCTCCACCATCGACTTATATTTTTATAGACATTGCTTTTAGCATTGGCTATTTAATTGAATCGGGCTTCTCTATTGTAGTCCACCCTTCCCCAGCTTACAGGTCAGTTTACAGAGGTGTTACCGCAGGTGTTAATCGCGTGAGCTACTATGCAGTTTTGAGTTTTGTGGAAGTCAGAGAAATTTAAGAGTTCGAGGTTTAGAGTTTGATTTTCAACGGTTCAGTTATTTAAACGGGTGAAGTCTCTTATTGAGACCAATTTTCAGCGCAGAAGAAAGCAAAGATAAATTTCAAGGTTTTCAGGTTTTCGATTGCCGAAAGGTTTACTATAGTAAGAATCAGAGCAGGGTTTTCCTGCCTACCTGCTGAGGGTTTGCTAGTAGGCACATATGTCAATTCTTGCCAGGAATGTGAATATCGCATGAATTAAGGGAGTTGGGACTTATATATTATTTTGGTAAAGATGATTGATCAGGGGTCTTGCCATCAAAAATTCTCTGAAGAGATTTAATATTTTTAATATCCTTTGTATCTATGTATCACATGATAGTAACAGGGCAGTGCATGCGGGTCGCACAGCTATTCAGGGGCTTTTCGTGAGCTTTTTTTGTGTTCGAGCCACAATTACTGAGCTTTGGTATCTTCTGATATAAATTAGTTGAGTCTGGACGCTAATTAGAAGTGATGAGGAAGCGTTGGGAATGAAGGAAATAGCCGCCATCTATCCTTTTATAATTTTGATGCCATCGTGGAGTATTTTCAAGTGTATTTCATGCGATAATAGAAGGGTATGAATGACACGTGACCTACACAATCAAGTCGTGGAGAATACCGGGAAGGTGGTAGATAAATATTTACTTTAATATCAATTGCCAGTTGTGCTTTCCAAGATAACGTTCTTAGCAATTAGAATAATAGAGAATTTGTATCGGGTGAAATTAAAGGGCGCCAAGTTTCAATAATCTTATCGGCTCCTTTAAGAATCGTGGATATAATCTCCAACCGAACAAGTATTTTACATTCTGACAAGTGATGACAGATCCAGTCAGAAACAAGCGGAAGGTTCTAGATTTGAAGAAGTGAACAGGGATCGATGATTTGTTGATATTCTAGGATTGTAACTGAAGTTGACTGGGTCACTCGATGTCGTGCCCCTGACTTAGCTGACTGGTTTTTAGTTTATTTTTCTTTTTTATTGGGAGGATATCGGATATTTAAGTCAAGAAAAGTCACAAGATATCAATAGAGTCGTGGAAGAGAACAAGGTGGTCTTAGTAGGATTTATCGAAGGTGGGGATGCACACAATGTTATTCCAAGCCAAGTCAAGTTTGGAGGCACCCTGTGAAGCCTGACAAGTGAAGGGGTCCTTTATCTTCAGAAAAGAGTTACAGAAAGTATCAAGAGTTAAGCTTCTGTCCACAGATGCAATGCGTCTGTAGAGTTTTTTTGAGGAATACAATCCAATATATATCCAGCTACAGTAAATGATGAATCATTGCACAATCACATCATAGTTGTTGGAGAAACTTTATTTGGTCCAGAAAATGTAAAGCTTGCAAATCAGCTAATGATGTGCTTCCTATAGGAGCAGTTTTGAGTCGAACACTTTAGAACTTCTAGTTAATAATTGCAAAGTTGGATACCCTAGCTAATATTCAGATCAGTTGTTACTCTCAGTTTCCTTCTTGTATTTTGATAGTCAAGAATTTGGAAACAAGATAATGGTTAAAATTCAGCCAATAATATGATGATGGTTATTTGGTAAACTATTGTAAATATAATTTATTTTTGTTCTATAAACAAGCATATTTCCTAGAAATAAAATTCAAACATTTACAAGTACCAAATCCGAGAAACCAAATTCTAGTGAAGGGGTTCCCATTACAACCAGCAAGGAATTGAAATTGGTTGCATGATTTGTGAGTATAAGGGGGTTTTAGCAGTCCACAACAAACAACAGGTCACTACAGCTGAACAAGGAGTAGCTATGAATCCACTCAAAGAATTTGCTAAGAATCAACAAAATATTTTGCATGAGCTACAACAAATTCGTGATATAATAAATGATCCAGGTTATACAAAGGGGTTCACTCAATTGGTGACCAAGCTACAACATAAAAAATCAAGTACGGGGAAAGAGTCAGTTAAGGCTGAAAATTCAGAGGTGACTGCAGAAAGGGAAAGCAAATTAGAAAGTTTTGATAAAAAGGAAATTTCACACCTGGAGGTATGTATGACAAGTTGCCAAAATGACCCGATTGACATGCATATGTCCATTGATGATGAAATTGAACATGAAGGAAAAAGTAAACCAGCAGACATAGTTGCAATTTTAGACCCATTAAATGAAATCTCTAAGTCAATCAGTTGTTTTGATAAGTTTCCTGAAGATGATGACAAAATTGCAAAAGATGAATGTGATGGGTTTGTTTTAGATTCCAAGGCAGCCCATACTAATGAGTACACGGATGAATCATTTGATGCTAAACATGATGATCATAGCAAAGAATTCCCATCAGCTTATAGTACAAATTCCATTTTGCACTCCGGTGATGTGAACACAGGTGAATGTGGGTTTGGTATCCAAACTAAACCCATTGTGATGCATGTACCCGATAGTTTCATCTTCTTTGGAGATTTGCAAAGTGAGTTGCACATGGAGTCAGATATGGATAATACACATGAGAGAGGTGTTACAGGTTACATGACAACCCTTTCCAATGAGAACATGCATGATTTTCCAGATTTTATACATGATGAGTTTGATATGGATGGGCAAAGGGGGGCTCATGAAGCGTGGAAAAGCTTGAAGGGCATTGCTGAAAGATATGTGAGTAATTCTGATTTTTATCTGAATTATGACAGCAGTCAACATAATTTATATGAGCATGGCAATTTGGATAAAATTTGGAAGAACAATATGTCAGTGTCTGCTGAAATTGAAGTTTGCACGTTGACTACTTTAGATGATTTGACGAAGTTTATTGAAAACCTCATCCAAAAGACACCTAAGACACAATCAGAACAAAATATTTCTATTGTTGATTTGCACACAATAGTTAACACTATGCATGAGATGAAATCAGCATACTTGCACATGATCAAAGATAGAGATACAACTATCAGGATTGCAGAAGAGGCCTCATCTCGTAACAGGGAAACACAGGCAAAGGTGGATGAGCTCACTCTTGAGCTTAACATAGTTAGAAATTTGTTGATGAACACATAGAAGGCATTGCACAAAACTGAAAAGGAACTTGCTGCTGTTATACAACTAAAAGAGCAGGAGGACAAAGGAAGAGCTGAGGAGCTGGATTGTATCCAAGAGGACTTTGATTTACTTCATTGTCCCATGGGATCAAAGGGTGCCATTTTGGATCAGCTGGGTGATTGGGCCAAGCATAAGGACGGTGCAGAATTCCAGTGTGTTAACAATCCTCTTTTTGAAGTAGATAGTGAAACATACATGGACAATCCACTCTTTGAGATGCAGACACAGGTTGATAGAGACTCAGAGAAGAAGGTTTCTTACACCTAGGATCACGTGCTTAATTTTTTGAACATCGAGGGTGATGGTAGGAGCATATTTTGGGTGATAGTTGATCATGGGTTTGAGAGGTATGTTGTTGTTCATTCTTTGGGCAACAAGGACATTAGTCCATCTATGTCTATTCAGGTGGATTGGAGAGAGATATTGAGCCGAACTTGGAGATTGATGGACTTGTGGATGGTCAGGGAGCACTGGTACTCAGGTGATGTCCCATTTGACCTAGGGAGTCGGAGTATCAGTATGGGATATTCAGATTCTGGTAGCAGATACATTTTTCGGAAGGCCAGTTACGTTTTTACATCTGCTATCTCTGACCCTGCCAGTTACATGTCAGAGGATGGTCAGCTTCTTGGTTGGCTTTCTTTGGAGAGGTTTATTGAGTATCCTATTTCGGTATCGAGTATGACATTTTCTCAGGAGCTTAGTACTCATATGCGTCGTGAGAGTGCAAGGATGGATTGGATTGGGTTACTCAGGCACGAAATGATTCTTGGAGCAGAGCTCAGTCAGTATGGGTGTACTAGTTTGGATCCTGAGGTTGAGTTTCTTACTGAGTTGCAGGAATGGAATACGGGTGAATCTTCGGGTATCATACAGAGTTATCTACACCTAGTTTGGTTGAGTCTGATGTTGCATGACATTCTTCTAGAGGGTATTATGTCTGTGACAGTTGATTGGGGAACACAGGATCATCCGAATCACTTTCAGTGGGTGAGTGTTGTGGTACGATGGTCAGTTGAGTATTATAGAGGAACTTCTGGCATCGTTAATACAATGGTCTATGATGCTTATCTCTTGGATCAGTTGTGGCATGAGTTGTTGTGGTTCAGATTAGACTGGAATGCTATACCTTTTCAGTTGAGACTTTTGTCGTTCTATTGTGTCAGAGGGACAGTGATGATCAGTATGGCACAACATCAGCTCAGTGGGATCTTTAGGAGGACATTGTGGGATCCTGGTATACTTAACCATTGCTTGAGGACAAGCAATGTTGAGGAGGGGAGACTGTAATGTCCCTTTTTTAGCAGTAGGCGGAACAGGGACTTGTTAGCCTAGTCATAGGGTCCCCTAGGCTGGACAGTGTGGTGCGGGACTCAGTTGGTGGAAAATCCTGACTTTCAGAGGGTGAAATTCAACCATTTGCAGATGTTGACCAAGGGGATGGTTGCTAGGCATGGAAAGTGGATATATTTTATTGTTGAGTTATAATATTATATTATAACTTAAAAATATAAAGTAACTCAACTTTATATTATAACTTAAAAATAAAGTTGTTGCCTAGGACAAGGGGGTCCACTTTAATGTCATAAAGTGACATTAATTAATAATTAAAATAATTATATGTGCAACCTAAAAGTGGTGCCCTAACCCTAATGAGGAGTTACTATTATTTATTGGCATTTTGGCTCTCATTTGCACATGGAGAAGAATTGAAGTTTTTTTGGAGAATTTTCTACAGGGATTTCCAGCAGAGAATCTTGGGCTTGTTGGGAAGCTTTCTCAGCAGGATTGGGACAGTTTCAGGTGTGGAAGATCACCTCTAGTTGTAGATTGGAGCTTTTCATTACAGAGAAGTTCATCTGTGCATATCAGAGGCAGACAAGGGTTTGCCAAATTTTGAAGACAACTGGATTGATAAGCGGAGCACTTGGGTTTGATTGTTTTGGTCATCATTGAGGATTCACACTTGGTGCTTCATCAGTTTACAGAGGTATTTTTTGGCATTTGCTGATTAGTATATTTTGAGGGTTTGCAGAAGTTTGGTGGAGAGATTGTTTTTTTGAAAATAATGTAATATGTGCCCTATTTTGAAATAATATCTGAATGAGTTGCAAGTTTGATTATTATTGTTGCAAAATAGAGGTTGTTTGTTATTCAAAATTTATTGTTGCAATTAAACACATCAGAACAGAAAATTGTGGAATCCCAATCGGGGGTGTCCATTATAGCATAACCCTACATCATGAAGACCTATACTATAAGTACCATAGGTAGAATAGACATGACATGCAAATGTGCTATGGGTTCAAAAACCTAGTACAATACATAATTGAGAGGAATGAATTTCAAGTTGATAATCCTAGCGCAACTCAAAATTAACAAATGGGTATCTTTAAATATCCACTACCCACTAATGAGGTACAAGTAAATCAATAAAAATAGGTAAATGAGGTTCATACAACACCCTCTCAACAAGGGTTCATCAGGATGGTTAGAATTATGATAAGGAATAGGCATTATCGAAATCAAGTTGCACCGCCTGTAGCTTCAAACGATATTCCCTCAACAACATAGTCACCACCACCTCTAGTGCAAAGCCTTCCACCTCGTCTAGTGATCACCATAAAATGTAAACTTACATAAATCTTGCATATAACATAGGATCGACTCTTTATCTATGAGCTTATTCAATAGTCTCCACCTCATTGAGAAGCTCTTAGGTGATCCTCAAGTCGATTGAACTGTAGCCCTAGGAGTCTAACTTCTTTATCAATTTCATGGGGCACATTCAGTAGTGCAAAGATCTAGTAATCACATTTCTAGGGTTATGCGTAAGGGCTCAGCCCCAAAATGTATTTATAAAAATTTTGTAAATCAGTTTTGAAATCTAGGTGAATAGTATCGAAATGCATGTAGAGGTTCACTATAATTAAGGGCAATGTTGGAAATTTAAACTTAAAATGGTCAAATTATTATAAAATTGGGGCGAATCGACCCCTAAAAAAAATTTGCACCCAAATTTTTTGGCTAATGGGCCTTGGTCAAGGGTCCCAAATATTAGCCAATTCCAAATTTTTAAAATCCTAATTTTAGTCAATTTGGTGATATATAGCCGCTATGCATAACCCTGCACATTTCATGAACATGAACTCAAACCTATATCAAATGAGGCAGTTGATCCTCCCTTACACATCATTGCATGTGTAGATGGAATACCTTACAAAATGGTTCTAATCAACACTGATTATTCAAGTAATATCATCACCACAAATGATCTCAAACATATAGGTCTTCCAACATCCTATATTATTGCGTCCACATATACCCTCATAGAATTCAACGATACTATATTCTCAATGGTTGGCACTATAGTCTTACCTATTCAAGTGGGATGCAAAACCATACCAACATTATGTCACATTCTAGAGGTTGCAATAGTGTATAATATCTTACTGGGTAGATCTTGGATTAGGGACATGAAGTGTGTGCCACCCATAGCTCATAAATATTTGAAGGACACTCACAAATTTCAAGTACATGTTGTCTCTACAGACCTTGAGCCCTTCAAATACTACAACTTGGTGCAACATATCCTTGAGTTGACCTTGCCATCAACTCGTGTGGCCTTTCAACCGAATATATCCATTCAAAATTTGACTTATTTACCATCACCTTTACCATAACCTTCCATTGATCCATTACCATCTTCTTCTATACTACCCTTGTCAGTTGCACCTCCAGATACACCTTCATCATCATCAAATCCTCCATAGAGGAACATGTCGAAGAGGTCTATTGATAAGATCCCTCTAATCATATCTACCATTTCCATGGAAGATATACCTAGTCTAGTAGACAAAAAATCATCTCATGAGGTAATCATTGAGTCATCTCAAGCCTCAATTTCATATCCTCCATCCTCACCATCGCAAGTCATAGTCCATTTGGTTAATATAGGTTTAGGATAATACCTAGTGAGGAACATCACATCAGTTCCAACCATTGAGACAATATAGAATATGGGATGACCTCATCTTTCCATAGGTACCTTTGTACCTCTAGATATACCTCCCAATCAAACAAAATTTATTTATGGGGGTATTAAATAAGGCATAAAACCACATCCTTAGCAAGAATAGGATGAAGAACCCTTTGCTGAAGATATAAATTACATGTCCAATATTGACTATGCCATGTGATATCTCCATTGCTACCATTGGTATGGCTATGGTTTGGGTTGCACAAACAAGGTAATCACGTTCCTTTCCAGCTACAATATCAATTACCATATGATAAATATGGTTTAGGACACAACAAGCATGTGCCTCTATATGTCCTCATAGAAAGTTTAGAGAACCCAGGTTTGAACTATAGGGATGAGCTTGCATGTGATCCTTACACTAATCATAATCATGTCCACTATTTTGGGATTAATTTTCCCTTAAATATGATATATCAAGGGATATATCACTATTTCACCCATTCCATTGAAGAAGGTGAAGGTTCGTGTACTCTCTCATTCAATAATGAAGAAGAGGATCAAGGTTCTCCTTATGAATGGATAACTGATGATGAGTCGAATTATGGTGTAGCACCTATTAAATACCCTATTTTAGATGAGGAATATGAACATGTCATACCATTGTATGACAAATAATAGTTCTATCTACGTATGTTCCTAGTGCAACATCCCATCTGGTGATAAATTTTGCCACTCGAGGAGCAAGCTCACCCCCTTCCACATAGACCACCTTTGGTCATTCCACCTCCATCACAATCACCCCCGTGAGTCTTGAGACAACCTCTTGTCAATAGAACCAATCACCCATTCAATGGATATCATCCATCCATTTATATGATTTCCATAGATCTTACTGGACTCTTGCATGATCTGAATAACCCATTAAAGCCATTACACCTTGACATTGAGGCAATTAATTTTGATCGGGTATATTCTCTAGCATCTCCATCAGAGTATTGGCGATATATAGGGGGTCCATCCAAAGGTACCCATAAATCTTGTGGTCGCCCAAAAATCCCCAAAGGTACCTATAAATCCTTTGGTCACCCAAAAAGTCCCAAAGGTATCTATAAACCCTTTGGTCACAAAAATTCCCCAAAGGTACCCATAAATCCTTTGGCCACCAAAAAAAATCTCCAAAGGTATCTATAAACCCTTTGGTCACCCAAAAATCCCCACAGGTACCTGTAAATCCTTTGGTCACCAAAAAAAAAAAAAATCCCCAAAGGTACCTATAAACCCTTTAGTCATCCAAAATGCTCCAAAGGTATCTATAAACCCTTTGGTCACCCAAGAAAAACAAAAAGCTCCAAAGGTATCCATAAATCCTTTGGTCACCCAAAACGCCCCAAAGGTACCCATAAATACTTTGGTCACCCAAAAAGCCCCAAAGGTATATGTAAACCCTTTGGTCACCCAAAAAAAAAACAAAAAGCCCCAAAGGTATCCATAAATCCTTTGGTCACCCAAAAAGCCCCAAAGGTACCTATAAATACTTTGGTCACCCAAAAATCCCCAAAGGTACCTCTAAACTCTTTGGTCACCAAAAAATCCCCAAAGGTATCCATAAATTCTTTTGTCACCCAGAAAGCCCCAAAGGTATATATAAACCCTTTGGTCACCCAAAAAGCCCCAAAGGTACCCATAAATACTTTGGTCACCAAAAAAGCCCCAAATGTACCCATAAATCCTTTGGTCACCCAAAAAACTCCCAAAGGTATCTATAAACATTTTGGTCACCCAAAAAGCCCCAAAGGTATTTATAAACCCTTTGGTCACCCAAAAAAAAATCGCAATGGCATCACTAAGTCCATTGGTCAAATGTATATATATTTATCAAAATTTAAAAACATCATTAAAATATCAAAAATACAAAAATATTGTATTGCATTGCATTTCATATCATTGCATTATAAAAACACATGCATTAAGCATAACCATCATTGCATTTTGTATTCTAGAGTTGATCATACATGTCTAGCACTAGGTATGTACACTAGCCATACTTAAAAAGTAACTTTGTCAAAAGTCATTATTCACACTTGTCTACATTATAATTATAATTTCCATACACATTCCCAACCTTTCATATTTGTGTATATTTCCCTTCACCTAGTCACTTGTTATAAGGTATCATTAGGATTTTTGATTGCTCAACTGTCTCTAGTTTTATTTTTAGATTTTGTAAAAAGATCTCCTAATTTTTATAAGGTAGAGTCTTGCTTTGATTTTACTTTGTATATGTCATAATCCCAACATACTTTTACACTAATAAATCCATGTTTTGCACAAAGAAATATGAAACCTACAAAGTGGTTCATGTTACCCTAAGTGAAAATTTTACCTTGCTCATCCCCCTATGCAAATGGTTCAAAGATGCTAATAATTGACAAAGTACAAGCTCATACCTACCCAAAGCAATCAAAACCCTTTGCCCCACACAAAATATAGGTAAGTATCCAAAGAGTAAAATAAAAATATATAGTGGATTTTACCATTAACAAAATAAAAAATCCCCAAAATAAAAAGTGGTTTTTACCACTATCAAAAGCAAAAAGTAAAATAAATAGTGGTTCTCACCACTACAAAAATCCCTTGCTCACCAAATAAAAATGAGCAAACCGCTAGAGCAATTCAAACACAAAATAAAAGAAGGGAGTATTGAACTTGAATCCCTGGAATTCTAAGCATTTAACAACCATAAGGTGATCCTCATTATAGGTTGGATAGCATAAATCATGAATGGTAATGACGATATCCTTACGCATGATGATGTCTATCACTTTAGCGACCTACTTTTTTAGAGACCAGTGTTTGCATACAAATGAGCTAAATTTTGGTGTCCTGTATTGCCTAATGGTCTAATCCAACTACATAAAAAACTCAGGATAGTGCTACTATAGGGTGATATTTAGTACAGATGCTATGCATAAATATTGTTTGGCATTGGGGTAACTTTATGCGTTATCATACCAATGAAATCACATGCACACACAAGGATTTTTAATATCTTGGTCATCCTAGCATATTTATACCTTGCCAAAAGTTCTTGCATGGTTAATATATAACTTTTGAGTAGGTCACTAGAGTTTTTGAGTGTCATGAAAACTTCAAAAATATTATATAACATCTTACTATTCATTTCATTCCATATCATTTTAGCACATGTATTTTAGTTCACGTTTTCACAATCCATTACAGAGTCTTATGATACCATTAAAAATAAATCAATGAATTTTATATAGTCTATTTTGCTAGCATCTAGTGTGTCAAATAGTATTCATAATTCATCATACAGATTACCAAATCATCCATTTCATTATGTATACACACATGTACATATCATCAATTACATCATATTCCAATACATGCATCCATGATAAGCATCTATAAAAGTATGAGTAAAGTAAATATAAACATTGCATACATCTAATAAATTAGTAAGGAAACATATGATGACAACATAAAAACTCACATATATATGTACGGGGTAAAAAGATACATCATAATCTAAAAACTACTTGTAGTCTACAAGCAAATGAGTCATGCTCTCAAAATCCAAAGATAACCACAAAGTCTCAAAATCTAAGATCACGTAGGACCGACACCATGACTCTCACTTCCACCCTCGATCGATGCTCATCAAGAGTTCCTATATATGGTCTCCCTAGTATTATCTACTCTCCTTATGGATCTAGAATCTCTCATCCTCACAGATGATTGCCCTATACCACTCCTACTCTATTGGGATCCACTAGAAGAAGAGCAATTTGGTAAGCACTCTCTAATGTGTGCTACCTCATCCTCCAAATATTGTGTGTAAGTTGTATCCTATTAGTGACAAGCCTAGTAATCACTCTGTAAGGTTTAGAGCTATTTCACCTCATCTCATAGCTTGGCTACCTCATCCTTTATAGATACCTCATTTTTAGAGCTCCCTGATCTAACCTATGATCGAGCAATTAGCTCTGCTACCTACCTACCAATATATGCCTATGCATTCTACACCTATCCTTGTAAGAGAGCCCTCTCATCTATGTAATCCATCCAATATTGTATCCCTCTAATCAGGTCACTCTATATCACAACAATGGTGGCATAATGTGCTACCAACTATGCTTGCACTCCCTACTCATTAAAATCATCCATAGCGTAATCATCCTGCTAATAATCCATATTCATGGTATCCATCCACTCATCATTTGTCTGATGATGCACATGTTACTCACCTATGTCTGGATCCTCATTGTCTAGATCCTCATCATGTCCCTCATATGAAGCCTCCCTGTGAGACTCCTTTATCACCATAGCTATACCACCCCCTAGAGGTCTCTCACCCCACCACTAGTGACTACAACTAATTTGATGGCTGATTCTAATCTAATATAATCTAAATGAAGAGGTAAAGAGCTATCCTATTGGAGCAATGGAAGATAATAAATCTATCCTATGGAAATAAGGAAGACGCATTAAAAATTTTATTCTAAGAACAATCAACTATGCTAAGAAAATTAAAGCAACTATGCTAGAAAGATGAAAGCAACCAATCTAAAAATATGAAAAACAGCTACTCTAGGAACATGAAAATAAACTACTATATGAAAATAAAAAAACAACTATGCTAAGAAAGATGAAAAACAACTAAGCCAAGTAAATTAAAATAAACTAATCTATGAGATTGAAATTCACTATGCTAAGAAGTTTGAAGAAATAACTATACTATGAAACTTGAAATACAACTATGCTATAGCAATAAAATCAACTATGCTAAGAAGATGAAATAAACTATGCTAAAATAATTAAAGTAAGTAAGCTAAGGAACTATTATAAAAGGATGAAAAATCAAATTTGCTAGGAAATGAAAATAACCATGCTAATGGAAATAAAGAGAAACTATGCTAGAAGATGAGAACAACTATGCTAGTCAAAATTAAAAACAACTAATCTAGAGAAATGAGAACAACTATGATATGAAAATGAAAAGGAACTAAGTTAGAGAAATGAGAACAACTATGATAAGAAATATGGAAATAAACTAAATAGGGAAAGGAACTTGAAAGAATCCATTCTAAGGCAATGAAAGGAACTATACTATAGAAATGAAAGTAAATAACTTAAGCTAAGAAATATGAAAGAACCTAAGCTAAGGAATCGAAAATCACCTATGTTAGGGAAGGTAAAGCAAGCAAACTAACTCAATGAAAAAATTCTATACTAAATAATTTGGAAAGAGCAACTAAGCTAAGGGAATTGACACCTATGCTAAGCTAGGGCATTGAAAAACTATGCTAGGCTAAGGAATTAAAAGACAAGTAAACTATAAAATTACAAACTATGACAAAAAAGTAAAGGAATGATGATGATCTAGACTAAAAACAATTGAGAATATCCATGACCTGTGGTCCAATGGTGTTGGTGATGTTGATGGGAGGTATCATCTATATCTATAGGGATAGTTGGGTGGCACTGCTAACCACCTAGGGGTACATGGTTGGGTCTATGACAAGTTTTGGTAAACTTTGGTAGGTGCTTGCAACTCTCTACTTCCTAGAGGATAGTCTAGCCAAATATTACTCATAAAATAATGTAGAAAAAAATTATGAGAAGATGTTTTATGATACCAATAAAATGGGGAATGAAAATTTGAAATGAAGAGCAAAAATCCATAAGGAAAACATCCAAATATCTATAAATGTTGGAATATTTTCAACATTGCCTTCTTAGTCCTAAGTAATAAGTCCTAGTATTTAGTTTTAGTTTAATGTTTTTATTTATATATTTCTAGTTAATTTGATTAGCATACATTGAGGTTTTGGCTTGTTTGGTCAATGTTTGACCATAGTCCAAGATTAGAATGTTGTTAGGATAAGAGCTATCTTTAAGTTAGTTTGTTGTAATAAGTTTAAGAGGATTTCTCTCAACCATCGTGTCTATTTTTAGTTATTTCAAGAACTATAAAACTATGTAATGTATTGTTGATAAATAGAAAAATTTCACCATTTTTTCTCATTTGGTATCAGAGAAGGTTTGCTCAGATGGATCAAAACCTGTGGAGAGTGGTGTGAAGAGATTTGAAGCACGCACTTTGTTAGAGAAACTCAAGTGGCCAGAAATCAACAGATTTGCAAGGAAGATCTCGAGTAAATAATTAATATCTCATGCATTATAATATATTTGATTATAAAACTTTGAGGGTGGTTAGATAATTGTATCAATAGGATGCAGTCAAAATTTCAGGTGATTTGGAGCTAATTTGCTAATTTTATTAGCATTTTGAGTTTTTCAATAAAATGGTTGTATAAGGTGGAATACAGGGTATTTGCTTCTCAAAATTTGGGAGAAATATTATTTAGATAAAATAATAATTTAGACAAAATTTCAGGTTATTTGGATCTATATTGATTTATTTATGTGAATATTGATTTTTTCTTCAAAAATCCTAGATCCAGAATTGTGATAAAAAGGGAAAAAGTAAATGATCACATATTTTTCACCTTTGCAAATTTTCTTCAAAAATTTATAGGGTTTTCATATTATTGTCTCAGGAATACATATTTTAATTTTCAGAAATTTTGGAGTTGTATGGATTTATTTATGTGAAGAACATTGAGGTTGTCTCAAAAATACTCTAAGATATAGAAAGGGCAAAAGTAAATTGATCACATATTTCTCATTTATGTGAATTTAGATTTGAAATTTAGTGGATTTTCAGATAAGTATATCATAAGTCTACAGGAAAAGTTTCAATTTGTTTCAATCAGTATTGGCCGATTTATGATAAATTGGGTGCTTGAGATTTTGGTAAATAAAAGGAAGCCATGTATGCAGACTTGGCTGTACCAAAATTTGATGGAGATAATTATGCTATTTGGAGCATTATGATGAAGACCTTATTTAAGGCTCAAGAATAATGGAATATAGTTCAAGAAGGCTATGAGGAATACACTTGGAGCAAGCTACAAGGTGATAAGAGAAAAGAGAAGAAGGAGCATCAATATGCAAATTGCTTAGCTTTTATGGATTTGAGGAGAGGAATGGAAAAGAATGTTTTTCCTCTCATATCCAATTGTAGATCAGCTACAATGGTATGGCAAGTATTGAAGGATGCTTATGGGTTTTATGAAAACACCCCTAAAGCCATGTGTGACAATCATGAATATTGTTTACGTAAGGAGGAGCCTTGCTTCCTTGAAGAAGTTTCTGAATTAGATCCTTTTGAATGAGCTTTTGAAGTGTCTTGGGAAGACTCATATGAAGGTATGTCTTTTGTAGAATACATACATTCTTATAATGGAGAATTATTTCTTAAAGAGGAATATATACTTGAAGAAGAGCCTTGTGTGAAAGAGAGTAAATAATCCCTTAATGGAGAAGAGGATAACAAAGAGGAAGAGACTTGTACAACTTTCCTTGGAGAGAGTTATTGTGAGACACCCATAGTTGCAGACATGTCTTGTATAGGCATGGAAAATTGTAATAAACAATTATTTCTTTTAGGAGGAGAAAAAGTTGAAAAGAAAAATTGTACTAAATATTTTTTTGTAGGAATGGTATGCTTTGAAAGCATTCATATTGATAGCAAAGAGGAAGAAGAATTTGAAGATAAAGGAAGAGAAACACTCACATTGGAGTGTTCCTTGCTTGAATATCACCAAGGTAAGATGTATGATGAATAATGTCTCATGAATAAGACATATGAAGAAGAGTGTCTTATGGAGAAGACACCAAATCAGCTATTTGTTGAAGAATGCTTTATGGATAATGCATCTAAAATTCTCATGGAGGAGAATAAAGAATATGATGATGGAAAAGCAATGTTCATGGAAGACTATTGGCTTACTTTTGTTGAAGACCATTCACTTGGAATGGATGTGTGCTCTATTGAAAGAAAAAATGAAGTAATGTGGGATGATGATCCACAAGAAAATTTTTATGAAGAGGAAATTGAAGCTATAATCTTCTTGTTAGAAGATCACTCATCAAGGGTGAAGGATGTGTTGGGTGAAGAAAAGACCCCACAAGACTTGATAATTTGGGAGATGAAAAGTGAGAAATAAAATGGGATAAAAACAGAAAATGAAAATGAGATTGTTGATTTTCTTATTGTAATTACAAAGAAAACATCACTCATGGATGATGATCACTCACTTGGAGTGACTACATTGCAGAAAGAGAGTTGTCTTGAAAAGGCAACAATGTATGATTGCTTGAATGAATGGTGTTTCAACACACCAACATGGATTGAACAAAGGAGGATAACTCTTAGTGAAGAGTTGATGGTTGATCTTGAAGCACCATACAATGAAGGAGAACTGCTACAAAATAGCTTTATGGGAAGCACCAAATCTACTCATACTAAAGGTAATACTTTTATGATTAATGATTTGTTTTTTGTGAGCAGGAATAAAAATAAATGAGAATATCTTTCGAAGGCATTATTGATAGGTGATTGTCTCATTGAGAACAATTTTGATGAAGAGTCTTATTGGAGAGAAGATAGTTATGGATAACTTGGGTCACATGGATAAAAATGATGTGTTCAAAATTCCTTGGAAGAAGGATTATTGTAAAGTCATTGTTTTGAGAGAATATTTGTGCGAGGAGCAACTTTATGTTGCATATGTAGTTGGTCATTATATGGTCATATTTATTGTGATCTTATATGTGGAAATATATGAAAGAGTTGTATGGTATAATCATCTATGTGATATGATTAATTGTAAATACTCATGTGGAGTATTGTTTAGTGTTGAAGATGTAAAAGAAGATCAAAATGTGAAAGCATGGTTTAAAGACCATAATGATAAATATGTAAGAGAGTGGTTGCTGAAAACCACAAGAGGAGATACTTTTGTTGAAGGGGGATCTAATCAACAAAAGAAGGCACTCAAGCATTTGCAGAAAATTCCACATGAAGAGTGGAAGGAGTGCCACCATAAGTATTTTGTAAATTCTATTTTCTTGATTCAAGATTGGAAGAAACGTAAGAGAAATATTTTCTTCCAACTTTGTGATGCTTAAATAACTCTTGCATGAATGTATTTAGAATCAAGGGGGAGAATGTTGGAATATTTTCAACATTGCCTTCTTAGTCCTAAGTATTAAGTCCTAGTATTTAGTTTTAGTTTAATCTTTTGATTTACATATTTCTAATTAATTTGATTAGCATACATTGAGGTTTTGGCTTGGTTGGTCAATGTTTGACCATAGTTCAAGATTAGAATATTTCTAGGATAAGAGCTATCTTTAAGTTAGTTTGTTGTAATAAGTTTAAGAGGATTTCTCTCAACCACCGTGTCTATTTTTAGTTCTTTTAAGAACTATAAAACTATGTAATGCATTGTTGATAAATAGAATAATTTCACCATTGTTTCTCAATAAAAAAATAAATTAATTTGCAAACTAAGAAGAAGCCTAGCTTAAAAAAAAGGTTTAAAACTATGGACTAATAAAAATCAATGATGAAATTTTGCAAATAAGGGGGGAGAGTGACCACCCTACACACCCTAAACGTATTGACAATTTGAAAGAAGACCTAAATAACAAGTGGATGATAGAACCTATTTAAAATGTGATGACTAAGGAACTTGATTGTTGCAAGAGATACTAATGCTAAAACATAAGAAAAGTGATATGTGATAAGAAGAAAGGGGAAGGTGACCAACCTTAAAATACCAATATTGATGATAAACTAATGATAAACCTATATAACAAGCTGATTGCATTCCTATTTAATATGAAACCAAATTTTGTAAATAAAAACTAAGACTTTGGAGATGAAATAATTATCTTTTATAATGGTGAAAGTGATATACCTAAAACACCCCAATTTTGATGCACAATAAGGTAGTAAGGATTCACACACACCTTGATTTTTTATTGTGATAGGCTATTGGAGACTTGTACCTAGCTTGTGGGTAAGGTTCTGAGTAATAACAAGTGATTATTAGCTAGTTTCCTAGGAGTAGATGGTTAAGAATTTTGACCGTCTAGGAGTAGGGGATTGGACTTGGATGTAGGTGACATGAAGTCGATAAGGGGAACTCAACCTGATTGTTGTAAGGATAATTTTGATGTGGTTCCAGATCTATTACATAGATAGAAAAAAAAAATATTTGCAAGTAAGGTAAGATGAGAAAAAAATAATGAAAATTCCTAAAATAAATACACAAGACATGTTAAGATGAAAAGTGGAAATAAATACTATTACTATAACCTATGAAAGACAAAAAATACCTAGTGTGTCATGGGTAAGTAGAGTCCAATCATGATTGACAAAGATGCAACATAGGAAGATCACCATTCCATTAAATGAACAAAATATGGTATTACAATAACTCTTTTGGTTATAAATAACCCTCTAAGGGGTTTTACAAATGAAGCCTCCAAAATGGAGGGTTTCCCTTTCTTAACAAAAGTTACAATAATCACAATGGTGATATAAGAATCTCCTATGCCACCTCAAGAGTTGGGTGGTTTTGGAAGTTTTGATATCTTGACCACCCTAGGTTGAGTGCTACTCCAAGATACTTGCACATAACCAAATGTAAAGTATTAGTAGCACTAAGTGGGTCTACCTTAGTTGGGTCCAAATCTAAAATATGCAAAACAAAAGAATCAAAAACCTTGATTAAAGGAACAAAAATGGATGCAAATGTATAAAACTTCACAAAAGTGCTTTTCTTACATTTCATACCTATTTTCAGTTGGTTTGATGTTTGTATTTGGCCTCACACTACAATCACACAAGGGTATGTGGTTGTGTATACTAACAACCAAGGAGAAGACAGATAGGTCTAATAATCACCTAGAGGTAGGTAGTTGGCTCTCTAGTGTTCTATAGGTGTTGAAATTTGTTGTGGACCTCATGTAGCTTGCATGAAATATCTGGAGTCAATACGATGTAAGTCCAACTTTCAATTTAGGAGTAACTTAAAGAAGGAAGGTTGTTGTAAGCTTAAATAAACCTTCACTTCATGTTGGTTTTGGAAACTCCAAAGAGGGTTATCACCTTGAGAGGTTTGAACACACACAAGGGAGCAAAGGGGATAGGACAATTTTGATAGAGTTTTTGTAAGATAACTCAAAGTTATTATGGCAATGAAGAAATGTGGGGGGGCATTTATAGAAATTTGCAAGTGGGATGGAGGTGGTGACTAGGATGTGAGGTGGCATGAGGTGGTAACCATGTAGTAAGTGTGAATAACAAGACAAATTTAGATATTTTATCACGG
The DNA here is from genome assembly GCA_028583015.1 of Wollemia nobilis. Lineage (NCBI taxonomy): Eukaryota > Viridiplantae > Streptophyta > Pinopsida > Araucariales > Araucariaceae > Wollemia > Wollemia nobilis. The sequence goes on along the minus strand of JAQPPZ010016917.1, from coordinate 8,756,185 downwards.
AGGAAAGTTCACCTTCCTACATTAATGACCTTGGGTGGGGAGAGTCCTCACCCTCCCAAGTGTCATAAATACACATGGAAAGTGGTGATGGATCATGGGGATGTGGAGACCTTAGGTGATGTGGAGGAATTTTAAATTCCTAAAAAGTGCAAGGTGGAGTTTGGAAGGACTTGTGAATTTATTAGGAGTATTCATTAGGGGCTTTGAATTGGGATTTGGGGGAATTTTAAATTCCTAGAAAAGTGCAAGGTGGATGTAGGAGGATTTGTGAATTTAATGGGGGTATTTCCTAGGAGATTTGGTGGGGATATTAAGGGTTGATTAATATTTTTGGGGATTTGTTTAGGATTTGGAAATTTATTATGCATTTTTCTTGGGATTTGGTGGGGGATTAGGGTTAATTAGAGATTTGATTAGGGAATTAGGGATTAATTAGGATTTTGAGACTTTTGAGGATGATTTGGGGAATTAAAAGGAATTAAAGAAGAATTTGAAAAATATAGGAGTATTTAGAGGAATTAAAGAGGAATTAAGATAGTTTAGAGATGTTAAAGAGGAATTAAATATATTTAGAGGAATTTAAGAGATTTAGAGAAATTTAGGGGAATTAGAGAGGGGACTTCAGGATTTTAGAGGAAATAAGAAGAGTTAGGGGGAAATTTGGGGGTTTGGGATATATTAAGAGGAATTAGGGGAATTTAGAGAGAATTTAAGGATTTTGTGGATTTTAAAGGAATTATTTATGATTTTGAGGAATTTTGGTGAATTATGGGGATTTTGGGGGGTGTTTTGAGAATTTGTAAAATTAGTCAAAATTTGGGTTTTTAGGGGATCATAAATGACTTATGTTTGGTGTCTATAACAAGTGTCAGGGATATTTATATAGACAACTAATTAAAAACGGATCTCTCTAAATTGAATATCAATAGATTCCTTGAGGTCCTTTAAGAGATCAATTTCAATGTAAATGCATTTGTAAGGTTGCACAACATAGAATTTTTATGGTTTTATGCACACATACTTGCTAATGGGCATAACAAGATATGCAAAAAATGGCCATATGAATAAAGAGGGACCCAATAATTCCACCCAAATAGGGACACATAGGGAAACATCGACAAACATCATAAAATTATGGTGTTATGGCTGAATAATTAAATGTGTATTTATAATATACCGAGGACCTTTGCTCATAACTACAATGACATGTTGTGTATTGAGAAACTAGAAATGAAATATGCCTTTAGTAAGGTTCTAAATGTGGTCAACTTTTATACCATATGGTTGTCAAACTTGTTGAATCCATTGACAAATTAGCGAGTCACTAGGAATCCTCCCCAAAAAATACCCAACAAGGGTGTGACTCTCAAGCCAGTTGTAGGCTTTATCAAAATCCTACATGGGCAAGACTATGTTCAACACAAAGGATTTACCTTGTGTAAAATCCTTGAGGTAAAATTCCTAGGTCTATTGACTGATGCCATGGCTCTCCACAGCTACAACTTCTCTAAATAGTAAAGTGATGGCTTGAGATGTGGTCATACAAGGTAATAATACCCTCTCCCTAGGTGGAGTTAGTACACAAAATTTTGTAGTAAGTTTTCTTAGATCCCTAACAGTATGCTAGTAAAATAAATATAAAATAAACAGTAACAACATACAATCAATAACTCATATAGTTTTTTTGAGATGACCTTTATAATTTTGTATTTCAGTTTGTTATACTCTATTATTTTTAATTTTTACTCTTTCTTGATCTTCCTTAACTAGAAATTCTAAGTTTTAGAATAGTCAAAATTTTGAGTTTTAAATTAAAATATCTTATTGGTTAGTAGAAATATCATAGGAATCATTGTGTAGGTTGTCACATTGACTAATGAACATATACAATATACTACAATATACAATATTGATCATCGGTAATGAATAAAATATTACACATTTCAACATCAGTACCTCTACTATCAAAATGAGATAATGTATATCCCAATAAATTTCAAATTGACATGTTATCAATTAAACTAATATCACATAAATTAAAATATACAATATAGTGCAACATGCAATGTTAGTTATTCACCAAAAGTAAAAAATTATACATTTTAATAAAAACACCTTTATCCTCAAGACACATGCAAAAGGATGATACATTTACTTGAATAAGATGTTTGAGTATGCATGGATAATTAAGGATTCAAACTAAAAACTTCCTAGCAATGCACTCGGTTTTTTTTTGCATTGAAATTTAATGAGAAATGGCTATACCTAAGTAGGTAATGGGGATGCCAATGCCACTATCAATGCTAAGGTAAAGTAAGTGTTAACTTGTGTTGCTAAATTTGGAGATAGATATTTAGAAGGTTTTACTAATTTTATAGGCCATATGATAACTATGGTAGTGCTAGTGGTGATAATGGAGACTAGGGATGAATATAAGAGAGTCATGATAGGCCCTAATTTCAACAAAACTAGTTTTCTTTTTGGTGTCGAAAAAAAAGCTTATATTAAGAGTAAATAATGCAATATATACAATTATTTAGTTTTAAGGACTTAGGCCTTGTAAATCAAATTGCTCTCAAATAACCAAGGTCAATAAAAAGGTAAAAATATAAAGTATCTAAACCTATATATAAAATGGGCTAGTATAGGGCACAACCTAATGGAAACCTACAAGGTAATAGTTTACCATATATTAAAATTGTTAATACATAAATATATAAGAATACCAAAAGTTATTGCCAAGAAAAATAATAGCCAACATATTACTAGCAACACTCTATACAATAGTATGATAAGAATCATGGTAGATTTAGATTTTGTACCACCTTAAGCAGAACTTCATGATATTACTCCTTTGTGATAGGTATATTTTGACTAGAAATAGAGCTTTAGGGTAGCATTGACTTGATTATGTGTTCATGGTTTAGCTCCATAATTCCAACCTTATCATGGATATCCCTCATGAGGTGTCTAAGAACCTAGTTCTTGTTGTGAACCTTGTTCACCTGTAATAGGATGTAATGTATGATGGAGATCCACCTAGCCCAAGGGGGTAGAGCTCCCTAGTAAACAAAAAACTATGCCTTAATTTTCAAATAAATAATAAAAAACCAACTCTCAAAACATCCCAACTCATATTATGAGGGTTAAAATTAGTCAAGAGACCAAGAAGATAGGTTTTCTAGTTGACACAAGTGAATAAGGGTGAGAAAATATAAATAAACACTTCCTAGTATCTTTTGATAGAAAGACAAAACCAATATAAGTGTGTGATAGGTTCCACTTGTTCATAGGTAACATAGAATGCTAGATTAGGTTGTGATTTGTTAGGTGCTAAACAGAAGAGATTTTATATTGAAGTATTCTACAGGAAAAAAACACATCCTATGAAGAAAGTGACACATTCAATAATTTATCAACAAAAAAATCCATTGTTGTTTGGAAATATGAAGGTCCCACTTCTTGTTAAGTTGAGGAGAGAAGTCAAAGGAAGATATTAGGTGAAAATACATCTATTTAGAATAGGTGGTTTGTAAGGAATAGTTGTTCCACCATATCTAATCAAACTAGGAGGATATAATAGAGTAGTTAATTTTGATAGTAACTAGATTATGAATAAAATTGATAATCTCTTCAAATGCCACTATATAATGGGAAGGAAGGAGATACTGTTATGAACCTCTCCTATCATTACAATAAATCATTCATCAATATGTAAAATATGCAACATGCATCCACAAATAAATTGTAAAATAAATTTCATACAATAAAATAGAGATTAATTATGCCCTTGAGGTAGGGAAACATCATACGTTGTTCCTTATTGTAAGAAGGCCACTGCACAAAATCTTCAACTCCACGAGCCAAGACTTCTACAAAAATACTTCATACATGATGTTATGATCCTGGTTTATTTGAATTTCACTAACGCCTAAATATTTTGGTGTAACAGTTTGTTATATTTGGTATCAAATATAGGTTTGTATCAATTTTGCTAATGCTCTTGTGAAATCCTCATACTCACTAGGGCCAAAATGAGTGAGTAATTGAGACTCAAAAAATTCCCAAGAGGGGTCATGAATTGTGTGTTGTAACCAATGGTACTATTGTTAGGCTTAATACTAAAATTTGAAAGAGGCCAAAGTGATCCAAAAATATTTAAGGATATTTTGAAGTTTAAAAAACTGATCTGCTTGACATAACCACCCATTTGCATCCTTGCCATTGAACTTAGGAAAGTCCAATTTGGCCATCTTAAAGGGAGTATCTTTGTCAAGGAAATTTTTAAGGTCTTTCTTTTCCTTATGTATGCCTTTCTCACGATCAGTAGGTTCAATGTCATGATGCTCAAATACCTTTGGGCTATGATTAATTGCTTTCCCAAGCTCTAAGAAGTGTTCTTCAAATTTAGATTTTGAGCAGAAGTAGACACTTCTTAAACCTTGTATGTCATCCTTCATAAAATTTATTTTTTCCATAAGGGAATTAACTGTAGTTCTTATTTCATCCAAAGTGTGGGATTGCTCAACCTCCTTTTGGTATTAGAGCAACCACACAAGTTTGAGTCACAAAATAGGTGATAAGGAGGTCTACCAACCTAGAGTCCTAAGCAGAGTGGGTGACAAGGAGGTCTATCAACCCATATTCTAGGCTACCAAAATATGATGGGATGTTATGATCCTCGTGTATTCAAATTTCACTAACACCTCAAGGTTTTGGTGTAGATATTGAACCCTTGCTTATTTCAAGATAATCCTTTCTTGAAGTCTTGTCCCAAATATCCAAGAGTATTAATAAACCCTTTGCTACTAAGAATAGAGGCTTGCATTCCATAGAAAATTCTAAGGAGTTGGGATATCTCTAGATAATAGGGTTTGATCATATATTATTAGTGGTTATGGAAATAACACCTTGCAAGTCATCAACCTTACCCTAAATAAAGGAGTTGTAGGCTTACCATGCTATCCATTTTCTATAGATTGACAATGAACCATTTATGGAAGAAATTATGACATGAACACCTTGTATTGCCAAGGAATATGGATCCATTTGTATATATATGTAGCTATAGATATATTGGGTCTAATGAGGGTTTACCTCTTGGTAAGTATCTAGTTACCCAATTTTTCGTAAGATATTTACCTTACTTGAGGATAAATAATGGAAATCCTAGCTTTGGTCTCAAGGGTGATGTAAAGCTTCCAAGGGATAGTTGTTAAGGAACGAGTCCCATTCCATTTTCTTCATAGAAACCATATCAACATAGAGGTGAACTTATGGTAATAGACTTTAGTCATAATCCTACAAGAGGAGTAATAAATATGTAAGGCTAAAAATATCTTGTTTAGAAACTAGAATTTACTCATGAATGACAAAAATCTAGTGCACCAAGTATGCCTTATTGAGAACCCAATTCCACATTACCTTTTGGGAAGCATTAATCCCAAATGGTATCCCTAGATATCTAATGATGGATTCAAGGGAAACAACTTTCCAATCAGGTTAGGCATAGGTATAAGTCTAGTTTTTAGAGAGTAAAACTAATTTAGTCATTTTTGTCACTTTGGGACCAAAAATATCATAGTATAGTTGGTGCACCTCTCTCACTGTTTCCACATCCTCTTGATTGTTATGGATCAATAACAAGAAATCATCAACAAAGGAAGTTTATCATAGCTTGCGACTTGGGTATAATAACTCCTTTAAGAAGGCCTTCTCTATGAGTGGTATCTAAAAGGTAATCAAAGGTATAAACATGGATAGCATAAAGGAGGAAGTAAGAGGATAACCCTATAAAATTAAGCATTGAATGTGGTAGGATGGGATAAGATACCATTAAAAACTATTATAGCTAAAGTATATTGAAACAAGAGTAGCATATGGGAGAAAAAAATGCTATCAAAATCCATCCAAGAAAGAATATTTAGTATACCTCCAACTAATATGGTCATAGGCCTTGTCAAAATCAATATTCAATAGAATAGCATCCTACTTAGAGTCCTTGGCCCATTGGGAAGTTTCCCAAGCCAACATCAAGTTGTCAAGAATAAACCTTCCTTTGAGAAACCCCATCTGTTCTTGTCTAACAATTTTAAAATCCATAGGAATAAAATTCATGGTAAGGGCCTTAAAAATAATCTTATATGCAACATTAAGCAGGGTTATAGACCTTCAACTAGAGACACATATATTATCTATGCCTTTTGAAATAAGTTTGATCATTACCCTGATTGATGAAGGTACTAAGTGAGCCAAAGGTAATGGATAGATGATGTGAAGGTCTTTATCAATCAAGGGCCATAAGATCTTGTATAATTTCATAGGAAGACCATTGGGACAATGCGATTTACCATATTTCATAAAAGAAACAACCTGTCGTAGATCTTCCAATGTGAGGTTAAGGTCAAGTGTATCCTATATTTTAAATGGTATATTTTGTGGGATAAACTCCTTAACGCAGTCCATGATGGCAAACAAATCATTTGGAATATCAAAATCAAATATATGTTGGAATTGGATTTAAAAGACTTTAACAATTTTATGGTGATTGTTCTCAAGAATCCTCAAGGAATCCTTGATGCTAGTGATGTTCTCATATTTTTATTTTTCCTTGAGAAAGGAAAATAAAACTTAGAGCCTTTATCATTATGTTAAATTTAATTTTTTAATCCAAAAGTGTAATAATTATATTACTTTAGAAAAGAAATATAGTACACTAATTTTCAAAATAAGTGTGGATAGAAAATCACACCCTAAACTATATGCTAGATAGAGCCATTAAACAAAAATTATTAAATAAAACTAGACATAGCAAATCAAGTGTGAGATATTTATGTAGCAAGATATGTGGATCTAGAATGATGTGGTGAATCATGGTTTGAGGGGCCTACCCATCTGAGTGGATCCTTAGTGTCTAATGAATGATCCTAGCTCAAGTTGGTACCTTTGCCGGTTAGGTCTTCTACTTGGTTATCATTTTTACCCCTCCTTAGGGATATGGTGAGGCTGAGATGAGGAAACTTATCATTTTTGTGCTATCCCTAGGCTCCTTAGCCATAGGGTTAAGAGGTATAATATGGAAAATAATTCTAGTCCTCAACTTATTCTAAGGACTCCATAGGGAGCTTGCAAAGCCCAACTATGTTGATTGTAGGACTAGATCCTATGTGGAGGAGATATTGGAAGGACATGAGTCATTATGCATGGGGAATTGATGCAATGACCTATAAGAGTTTATAAATGATCCACGTCCAATACTATCTTGTTCACTTATACCTAGAACTATAAAATCATATTCGTACAAATTTTGGCTTTTGTAGTCAATGATAATGGATGTTAATAAATGTTCTAGAAAAAATAACTATATTTCTATACTTTTAGATATCAAATAAAATATCCACTCTAAAAGCATGCCATATCAGGGTGTATTTGGATGACATGTTAGGTCAGTCATACAGAAGAATAATGTGTCAAGATAAAGTTTTGGGTCTAAATGGCTTGAAGAAATCATGAATCCATGCCCATGCGGATTGATATCTAAGATAAAATCAAAATATATGTTTAATATTTTTAGAATCGGTATCATATATTGGCAACCCCTAAATGATTCAATATATCACCAAGGGGGATAACTTGATAGATGATACACCAATCAAAACATGCAAGTTTAGGTTTCATTATGGTGGACTAGATAATTTGAAATCTAATTTGCCAAAATTTATTGGTAAACTATAGCCTCCATCTATCATTAATTTTTTATACCATTGATAGATGAGGTAAAATCCACTTGTAGTCTATGATGGGTTTGTACCTAAAAAATGGGGTATTTAGCCTTAGAGTGAATTTGAATACCTTGAATATTTACCACTTCAAGTTGGTGAATCTCTTCTTCATACTTAGTAGAATGAGTATACGATTCCAAGTTATAAAGGTTGTGCTCAAGGATAGTGTGGGCATGGTGAAGTTGAGAGGTGAGGATGTCAACCTTTTAACATTTGCCTTGGCAACCTACCGACCATAATTCCTCAAAAATATTTTTTTTCTTCATATATCTTCTTCCCCTTATTGTATCTAGGCCACTTTAGTGGAAGGATGAGCTTTTAGTTTCCATACAATGGCTATAAGGTTACTGCATTCCTTAGAGTCTAGGTGCAAAACATTGATCTTGAAGGGAAGATGTACAAATTGATTTGTGGACCAAGAGAGCAATTCAAGAGAATTTGGATATGATCAAAGAGACATGAGATAACAAGACAATGGCTAATTTTAATATGAATTGATGAGTTGTGGAAATCTTAGGCAACATAAATCAATATTGATGATTGGACCAAGTATATTTGGTTGAGTTTATGGAGGGGAGTATAATAAGGGATAAAACATATTCAAGTAGTTTATATTTTAGAATAACACTCTAAAATCATCTATTCTTTAGGGTCTCCCTTTCACCTATATTCGGTCCAGGAATCAAGTGGGTGAGCAATAAGATAGCATGCATCTAGTTCCAAAGAGCAATTCTATTATGAGGTTCAGTAGGGATATATATAGAATAGAATCCCATAATCATCCCACTAAGATTTAAAGTCAGCCAAACATAGTGGTGGTTGGGGCCTTATCCCCAACTAAGGTTATTTTTTTTAGTTGGGTGTAACTAATACAATTATACCACCACTTTCCTATGCATGTCTTATCTAGAAATGCACATGATCCCTAGCAATCAAGTGTAGTATAAAGGCAAGTTTTTCATTTTCTACCTTAAATTCATAGCGAAAAATACTTGAGAGGCATAACCATTAATAAGAAAAGCTACATAGGCTTTTTGAAGAGGAAAGGTAAGATATCTCATATTCCAATATAACACCATGAGATTCATGGATTAATAGGAGGATGGGCACTCCCTAGTGTTCAAGGCTTAAGAGGTGTTCTCATGACACACATAATTGACCTCAAATTTAGTAGCTATCATAGACACCATCCCTATTTTTTGCAAGATAGAATCAAGTGGTGTAGTGACTAGTATATCAAGAGTAGGATTAACAACAAGTAATTTAGGAGGCCTCAAACTATCTATTATAAATACCTCATTAAAATTGTTCTCTTCTCTTAACCAAATAGGAATTGGATCTATTTGGAATTTTGAAAACTTTTGGAGTATTCCAACTATCAAGAGCTAAATCTAATGGCTAAGCTTAAAAAATAAACTTTGAGGATCCTAGCTCAAGTTTAAAGACTAAAGTAGCATGAAAAACTATACCAAAAATACTCTTTGCAACTATTAAAAAAATATCAACATATGAAATAGTTAGTGGATGCTTTCCATTGTCAAAATCAAGGCCAAAGACCATCATTGAGCAGAGTAAAGTAGAATAAATGGTCTTATATATATCCAAACATGAACTAATCAATAAATTCATTGGTATTCACCCTACCTTAAATTTTTGTACTTTTGGGTTCAATAGAATTGAAAGCCTCTTGGTGAGTATTATTTATGGTTTATTAGTAATGAATATTTTGTTATTAGTTTTTCCTTACTGAGACAAACAGGACATTTAAATTAGAAAAGAGGAACCATAATTTGGAAATATTATTTGTTTATCTTTGGAGAGTGGGATTTGATCCTCGAATTGAATCCAATGTTATCTTGGTTTGGGTCTGATTGTATGCACTTCCAATGGAGTTCTAGAGTGAATATATTTGGGTGTCTCTAGAGACACAATAGAAGAAAATGTAGTAGTTTATGCTAGATTATGTGTTAAAATGGATCTTAGATAGTCTTTGCCAACATAGGTGGAACTCAAAATTATAGGTCTATCTTGGATTCAAAAACTAGATTATGAGGCATTACCCTTCAAGTGTAGAGTTTGCCACAAAAAAAAGCATTTGGCTGGGTCTTCCCAACCAATATGGTCACAAAAATTAGGGCTCCTCTAGGAATTCCAAATCTTCATAAGGAGGGTAAGTTTATAGTCAATAAATAAACAACCACTATTTATCAAGAAGGAGAAGAACATGAACATGATTTTAAATAGCCTAAAATAGAAAGAAGAAAAAATAAAAAGATGGTAAAGAGCAAACCCAACCCAAGACCTCAAATAAGTATGATATCTTCAAGACACTAGTGGAGTAGGAAGATGAATAAATCATGGAAGGAGTGGATGGGAATAATTAAAGGTTATAAAGTGTAGTGAGTTATCACAATCATAGATTGCAAGGGCATTAATAGTGCATAATCAGGAGAAAATGATCGTAAAGGATGTCATCATGGGTGTGAAAAAAATATAAAATCCAACTCTAGGGATCAATTAGGTGGAGAAGAGATCAAAGAATATTAGATCATAGAGAGTGGGTAGAAAATCAAATAAGGAGTTGATAACATCTCAGAGACAAACTGTTAATTAGGGGATCGATGAGGACACTAGACTCTTACTGGTCTCAAGGTTATCAATGATTATACAATCATGGATTATCAGGGGTTTAAAAAATAGAACCTATTAATATATTATTTGAATACTCTTGGAGAAAAGTAAACCAAGTTTTTTATTTTCTAGGAGACAAAAATATCACTGGATTTCATGTATAAAATAGTAAATAGACTTTGAAGGGTTACTGGTCATATGGAAGCGGCTATCCAAGGGGCCTCAAGGGGATAGTTACATTTTGGAACTATCTTGAATGAAAAACAATAGAACTTATAGATTTGAGGGGTGTCTCACATCCTATTTTAGGAACAATGTGATAATTGAGCATGCTTTAATCATAAATTTATATGGGGATAAAAACCTAGATGGTCAAATCCATCAATGGAAAGGAGTGCATAATTTAGAGTCTCGAGGGAGGATTTAGACTAGATTTTTGCTAGAGATTTTAATGTTCATAAAAATATTAAGAAGAGGAAATCTAATTTTAAACTCAAGGATTTAGCTTATGATTTTCAAGGTGTATACATTACACTTGGTGGATACAAAATGTCCTAGACCCAACTATACTTGGGCTAATAAGAGGAGGGCGCCATATAGCAACAATGTGAAGCTAGATTATTTTTTGGTTTTAGAGGAGGTGTTTGTGAAATGGAATCTAAAATTATAGATTTTGGAGGGTCCAGTCTCAAATAACTTCTACATTCTATTGGAGGAGGGATCAATATAAGGTAACACTACAAATCATTCATATTAAAAAAACTAGTTACAAAAGGAAGAATTGTGGAAGAAAATCCGATAGTGGTGGGAAGAGGAATGACTGACATATGGGACAATAATGTTTAGATTCCACAAGAAACTTTATTACATTAAGGATCAACTAAAATAATGGAGATGAGCCAACAAGTCTAAATTTTAGGCCCAAAGAGCTCCATTAGTGGTTAGATGGGATGATGTGCAAAAGCTCTTCAAGGAAGGAATAATTATAAAGTAGCTCAAAGAAGAAGATGATGAATTATGTAAAGTAGTTGAGGACATTGACAACCAAGAGGAGATATATTAGAAATAGAGAGAAAGAACCACTGGATTATTGGAAGGTGATACAAACACCAAATGTTGTCATCAGGTTTCTTGTGTTATAAGATATATGAACAAGATGGAAGCTCTTTAGGATGAGAATGTGTTCTCCTTTGACATGATCATTGGTATACATTCACATTCAATGGATTATTTTGCTAAATTTTTTAACGTATGTTACAAGATGAAGAGGCTAAAAAAGAAGTTCTTGTTGTCATATCCTCTATCATTTTTGAAGAAAAAATCAGGCCCTACTTAAACCCATTGATAACAAAAGATAATTCAAGTAGATCTAAAATTTTAGTGGTTTGTAGGAATCATGTTGGGACAATGCTCTATTGGGAACTATAGGGTTTGATTAAGGCCATGAACAATGAAGCATAAGCCTTAGCTATCAAATTTGCTTCTATCTAGGTTGTAAGATAAGGTTATAGGAGGATAATCATAAAATCATATTCTCAAATTTTGGTAGGAGCTTTGGATTGCATGAGAAATGTTGCTTTGGAGACATGGAGGTTGAGGATTATTGTCACCCAAATTAAGGATTTGTGGCAGGAATTGGATGATGTGATTCCAATTTACATATGTAAAGCTTTGAATAAAATGGAAGACTTCCTGGCTAAGATGAGTATCGAGAAGGAGGTAGGGGTTTAGTGGCATAATGACATGACTATTGAGGATGAGATGATTAGGTAGGTTGATAAGCAAATCTAGTGTTTGGCTAATTTGGACAGCCATTACAAACATATGGTTTAGGATATTTGGCTCCAACGTAGATCTCCTTTTAGAGTTGAAACCAAAAATGCTTACTTCTTAAGAGCTTAGGTTTTAGAGTTATGAAAGTTAATCGAAAAAGTTAAAAAGAGGAAACCAAATACTCTTGCTGACTAAGGTTAGAAGGAGTCTTATTCCAACTTATAAATAATCTTGTTCTAATATAATTAAAAAAAAAATTAATTAAAAAATATAAGGTATATAAGTTTTATATTCAAATAATAAAACACAAAATCCTTCAATAAATACATTAAAAAAATAGAATGATAATGTTTATAAAAATTGAAAATAAACACGGCCATCCTATCAAATCCAGTTAACAACTCCACTATGGATGAGACAGCCAGCTCTTTATCTTTGGTTTTTTAAGAATGTTTGAATGTTCGCCTGTGTCCCTACCCGTTCCAAAAGACACCTTAAGAAAATATGTCGTATTTACCTTTAACAGATACTCCTCACTTCCGCATTTGTGAAACTCAACCAAAGGCCAAAAGTCTGAATATTCGCCTTACAGTTATTCTTTGCATAAATAAAATAATTAAAATTTCTTGGCTAAGCGGTTTCCGTCAAGTTACAGAAATGATGTACCAAACGGACGGATCTGATCGTTCGGTTTATATGCCAGAGATGGATCCAACGAAGATTGGGTTGCCCGCTGACCCGGCTGCGTTGGCCACTTCAGAGGGTTCGATAGTTCCTGATCTCCTCCCCAGGGTTTGTACAAGATTGAAATGCGTGAACTTGTTATTTTCGTTAAGGAGATTTCGACGATTCGTCCACCTTCATCTCCTCCCCAGGCCTCTGCCTCTTCCGAGGCTTGCGCCCCACCACTGTGTTGACCTCGACTGCATCTTACGACCCATCGATTATTATTATTTGTTTTTTGCAGCTGATTTGAGTGGGAATCAAAATTATGTAGGAATTAGGCTGATTTAATAACTAAATTTAAGTCATTCGTCATGCATAAAGACATTACTTTTCAACATGAGGAGCAACTGCAAGTAATTATACATTTACAACTTTGTGTAACTCCTAGTAATTATATTGATCCATTTAATATGAACAACAACCATATGAAATCTACTTAATCTAGGGTAACATAACCCATTTATTGTCTGCTGTAGAGACAGCAGTCCTTCATTCTACTAGTACGCTGCGCTACTTCTTACAATCTAGGCACCCAAGTTCTTCCGGACCCCTTCGACCATGCTTTGGTCTATTTGAAAGGCCTTCTCCAACACCATGTCAGGGATGGGAGGATTCGACGCAAATAGAACATTTGGAAGAAGAGAAGCGCCGGGATTCTGGCTGTTCAGCGCTGAAAGCGTACTTGCAGGTGTATCTCCCACGTTCTGTAGAAAATGCACAAGTCCTCTGGGAAACACAAATACATCTCCTGGATTTAGCGTTTGCGAGAAGAGCGTGTTGTTGGTATCCACGAAACCAACCACAATTGTCCCATTCATAACAAATACCAACTCGGAAGCTCTGGGATGGTTATGAGGAGGAACCACTCCTCCCTTTGCGAAGTCAGAGCGAGCCATGATGAGACCTTGCGTATTCACCCCTGGTAAAGACTGCGTAGAAATTGCTGTCACGTTGCTACCCGCCTTGTTATTTGTATTTCCGGCAGCAGCGAGAAGAGAGGTCTTGAAATCTTGGGCATTGGCTTGGTTGGGATCAATGCAGGACACGCCGTTGATGAAAATCTTGTTGGAGTTGTCCGCGACGCAGAAGTCCTGAAGGGGGTCAGAATCCGCGGCGCTGGCGCAGTAGGCAGCGGCCATTATCACAACAATGGTGCCGAACGTCATGATATTAAGACAAGGAGATGCCATGGTTAGGCTCGATATGCTTCTAGCGTTGAGCAGAGTTTTGTGGTCGTGAGTGCAGATAAGATTATAGGCCTTTTATTTATAGGTGCAGATAAGATCAGAGGCGGTTTATTTATAGGCTTCACACTGGACGACGTAGTCCACCATTACAAATCCTCTGGACGAATTAAAATCGCCAGATGTGTGTTTGTCTAACTGAACATTATCCTAAGCATTTGTATATACACATTTCGGATAAGGAATGGTTCAGGTGCATGCCTACCGTCAAGATAACTACTTCCCCGAAGAGTCATCCCAAAGTATTTATTTATTTGATTTTGAACGGTGGTAACTGTCCAATGTATTATGTCAACCACCATTATATATATAAAACATTGAACGGTGTTAACTGTACAATTTATTTTATTGAACATTGAAAAGGAAATATGATAACATCAAAAAATAATTTTAAAAAGGTGGGTGGAAAGCATTAAACCCTAAACAATAATGTTGACCAAAGACAAGATGTTAGGGATGAAAAATATCCTCAAGACAAATTACTAGTGGTTAGGGATAATCAACAATGGTTTCAATAAAGAATTTGATAGACATAAGGTGTATCATTGGTGATGGCATATAGGTTTCTTAGTGTTCAATTAGAGTTTGTAAGTGTACTGCCTTCACAACCAAATAAAATTTTAGAACAAATCATCATCGACTACTTTTCTTTGTTATAAGAAAAATTGTGGTTTTTAGATTTCCATTTAAAATATAGTATGGTAATTCTAAAGATATGTTGAATGGTATTATTGATATTTCATCTTAATCATTCAATCATAATCACAATCACAATCATAGTTTATTTCAACATTTTTTTTGTACTATTAGAAACAGAGGGTTTTAATGGGATTCCACAACCACTACATGGAAGACCAAACGGGAGAAAACCCCGAAACAAACCTGGAAGAAACCAAAGGTAAACCAGAACAAGCATTAGCCGCCAGACTTGAAACATTCTCCGTCAAATCAAGGGTAAGTTTCAACAAGCTCCAAATTTTACGCTGGTTAATATCAATAGGCAATAAGTCTCACAGAACCACATCTTTAGAAATTTTTGACTCTCTTGGAGAAAGGATTTCCTCCACAAAATTTTCTTGAGTAAAATCTCGTGAAAAATATCCATAACAGAAGAAGCCATCACAAAGGGAGAGTCATCCTCCACCACATTACTCTGAAGCCACTTAGACAAACGACGTTCCATAGTAGCAGCACCAACCGGCATTGGATCAGAACCACCAAGACCAACCAAGCTCTCCTTATGGGCCAACTCTAAATTATCAATGTGATCCAACGGAAGAACCTCAATCACCTTTGGGTCGCCATCCCAAACCCCTCGCAAAGAGATTTGGATATTTTTAGAAATCTGCTCCGTGCCAACACCAAAAGTGAAAGAGAGAGTGTCCCTACTCTTGTCAGAGTTCGATCTAGAGGCAAGCTGAGAATCATCATCAATGGAGGGGGATTCAATACTCCGCTTAGGGCCACGAACCAACCGACCAAAGCAATCTGCAAGAGACTTTAACACATCGTTAGCATCAAGGTCATTCTCCAAATCTACTTGTTCAAAAACCAACAACGCCAAACCTTGATGAATAGGAAATTGACCATGACCAACCTGGACATTAAGGAAATATTTTTGCATAGAATGAAAAATAAATAAAGGAATGTTCATGCAAGCTTTACGTCTGAGATGATTCAAAAACATTGCATGAAAACTCCTTAGGATTTCATAAGAGAGATCCAGGATAAAATAATCCACAATAACCCGAACCACACGGTTCTAAGGAGGAGTAAAACCGCAACACTAAAACCATTCTGAATACGTGGTAAAAACTATAGGTTTTAAATATTAATTATATTTTTATATATAATAAGTTTTATAAAATTATAATAGTTTTAAAATAAATTAAAATATTTTAAAATATATTTATTTACAAAGGAAAAAATAGAAATAACATTTCAAGACTTCCATTTAATCTTATCATAATAAATATCACATGTGTGAAGGTTAAAAAAATATTTCTTGTAAAGGTAGTCCATTAGAGTCTCTATTCCAGTAAACAAATAATTAAACATGACTTACCCTCAATTAGTGCTTAAAGCATTAAATATTTATACATTAATTATAAAAGAAAAGAGATAAATTATTAACTTTCGCCTCATTCAGAAAGATACAAATTATTAAGTTCCTCTTCATTTAGAATAAATGGTCTTCAAATGTAACGATGGTTGAGATCATTATCCCTATTGAAATTTTTTAGTTGTTTGACAATTTCTATAGTTTCCTTAAATTTCATGGCTATTAGGTTATTCTTATTTGTAAACTTTTATATTTTCAATAATATGATATCTTGTTGTGCGTGAGTGATTTATTACAGATAAAATAAAAATTTGTATTTAAGCTTAAATCCTTACAATGTTTTTTAATATGTATCTTGATTCATTATGGAGAAGTTGACTTAAAAGCCATAATGTTGAATTATAGAAGTTGTTGATTGGTTTGACCAAAATGTCTCCAACTAGTGCTCCATGGAGAACAACACAATCCTCATAATTCAAGACCATTTTTAGAAGGCTCATTATCTTGTCTATGTACCTTACATAGGATATTCATCCTAGAGGTGACAAGACAAATATATCCATAGATTAAAAATTAGTTTGATTAAAAAAGAATGAGAGGTACATCAGGCTATTAGGGATGTTGAGGGTTGTATTCTAACTTATTAGCCAAACTAGAATTTTATGATGTAATCTTGTGGAAGCCTACATACATTTATTATTTATGTATAGTCTATGGACCCATAGCTAATCATGTCATGGTTAAACCTTAACTTATAATTAACCTTAATTCTATTTTATATTAGATTACGTTAAGGGTATTATGCAACTATGATTATTGGGGTTTAGGTATTGGCACAATTACATCCATCCATCAAATTTCTTGCATTGGAGTGTACTAATTATTATCTATAAATAATATAATGATTATTGATGCTTAAAAGCATCCATCAATTCATGTTTATTGCTCTTTCTCTTTCATTCTTTTTACTTTTGCTATAAGATTTGAGTAAATAAATTACTTATTTTATTTCTAAAAATTGATGGGAATTACAACATGGTATCAAGGTGGGTACGGAGCATCGTTACTTGATCATGTTGAAAGTTTACTCAAAGCCTCAAAAATTTCTTCTAATTTCTAGAGCAAATTACTTCTCAAAGCTTCCTAAGAATTTTTAGCATGAGTCATAGGCAATATCTAATTATTTTTATCTCTAGCTATTTTGATTTGTTTGGAGAATTTATACCTACTCCAATTTTTATTCTATTATTATTGATACACTTTTAACCCTTTTCTGTGTAGATTTAAGTGATTTACAATAGAAGAAAATTATCACTGGTGTCTTTTGTTCTTCACAAAGAATCAAATATTCTTCTCCCATAAATTAGTCTTGGATTTTTAGAAAAAGTGGAAGGTTTGTATTGTTTTGTTTCACTTGGGAGTGATGACTTAGATGGAAGGAGGAAAGAGAGGCATGATCATTTTATTTGAATTATATACACTATGTTTGTTTGAGTGGATGATTCCTTTTTCCTTACTATGTAGGATGTGATGCCCTACTTTATAAAGAGGGCATACTTTCTTATCTAAACAAGGATGATGACACATTGGTTAGACAAGCATGGCATAGGATCAATTTTTGCTTACAAGACACAACATAAATAAGGGAATACATGATATCTTCTCTTGTTCTCTTGTTGAATTAATGAATGACACATTAGTCAAAGTAAAGATATGTCAATTGTTATGAAAGGAAGCTCTTATATTCAAATGATATGTCCCTATTTTGGCTAGCTCATTGTTGTACCATTAGAATTGAGTGATATTGATGTAGACAAGAGAGGGAAGTATTCCTATGGATGGACTTCTCAAGTATCAAATGATTAACTCAACCTACTACCACAAGTTTAATGATAAATTTCTTCTTATTGTATGACTACTAACATTGTATGATCATGCTCATGGATATGCTCATAATATAATAATATTCAATGTATGGTGGTTTAATGGTATGGTTTGCATTACAACATTCAAATGTACAATGAAAATTCATTTTGAAGATGAAAAAAAATACATCCAACTTTTCTTTAGCATGTTATTATGCTAACAAATTTTAATTTTAATTTTGAAAATATATTAGGCATAATGATATCCTAAATAGCTTTTAATTATTATTATTTGTTATTTTTGAATAAACTCTAAAAGTGTTTTTGTTATATTGAATTTATGGAAAGAAGACTCTTTCATTGTACTATTTGAGCAAATTTTTTCTCATATAGAGTCACTTGAATTTGTCTTTTTAGTGCCACATTAGTCAGTTCATCTTTAATGCACATAATAACTTGTTGAATAGAGACCTCCAAATATTGATGTGCATGATAGAAAAAATATGCTTCTTCGTAGAATAATATTTATCATTTATTTAAGAATATTAGTTAGTAAATTTTAGGATTGAATCCTCCTTCTTATTAATTAATGCCATTGAAAAGTAGAACCTATAAAAAATTCTCTATCTTTGTATATCCTATTCTCATTATCTTTGGTGCTAAATATTTTACCCAAAAATTGTCAATACATTATGGTCATCCAAAAGGGTTCAATAAAAATGATATTATGATAGATTATTCATCATAAAAGTTGAACCAAAATAATAAGAAATTATATTTTCTTCTAAAACTTTTAAACATTGCCTTAAATTACTATTTCTTGCTCTGGAACATAGATATGATATGAATAAACTTATGCATCACTTAGATGAAGTAAATAAGAGTTTTTAAAAATCCTAAAAATATAATACCTATCCACAATAAAAATTATTTTTAGAAATACTCTTTTGAATGATGTCCTCTAAAACAATGTCATAGTGTTGCTAAAATCTTAAATTAAAATATTTTAAATATCCCTAAATGAATACCCAATATTTTAAAAAAGTGTAGAAAACTTGAAAAACCTTACCCTACAACTAGTTCTATGAAAAACACATGTAGACATGGAAAACTGACCCATTAAGATGAGTAATTTTTCCTTAGTTCTTCCCTCAAGTTGCTAAAGGTCATCTTTGAGCCAAATTTCCCCCACAAAATCCTCAACATTCCTTTCGAAACCTATACGATTGGATTGGGATCAAAAAGAGATTTTTCATGATATAAATTTAATCTCATTCCAACATCATTTGGTACCCCAAATTATAGAAAAACTACACATGGGTCTAGTTTTCTCAAAATCATGGTCGGCCCTTGTAGGGTGAGATTTTAGCAAGTTAGGGTTTTCTCTTAGAAAACCCTAACTTTTGGGATGACTTCTTTAGGGTTTTCCCACCTTTTTCTTTTTCTTCTTCCAAACCTCTTATAAATAAAGGATTTTTATCACTTTTTGGACATGATGATGACTATAATATCCTAGAAAAAATCTATTTGTGACCTCTTATATGTTCGATCTTCTCTCTTCTACTTGCGAGCTCTCCACAACTTTGTTTTCTTTTCTCCATATTTCTCTTGTGTGATCTTGGGCTTAGCTATGAGTGGAAAGCAAGTGATAAAAGATGGTGCACAAAGGAAATACTCTTTAGCTTCATCAACACCAAAGGAGAGAGGCTTACCCTTTGGGTTATTTGGCTTCAATATTTTTGCTTCTCCATTTTTGGTATAGCTTAAGTATTTAAGCTTTAGTATTGCATTTCTTTTATATACATTATTATTATTATTATTATTATTATTATTATTTTAAATTGACATGGTGGAATCGGTAGCCGCCACAAATCCGGGCAGGCTATCCAAATTTTTATGGCTGCCACAGTATTCTACGTTGTTCGCCCCAGAAGCCGCCACACAGATCTTCGTGTAGTTCACCCCTATAACCACCATGCCACAATCATTTTAAACCTTTTACGTCGCTGAAAGCACCAGGAAAGGGATAAGTGTTCAATCCGACAAGGCCCGATATTTGAACCTTGGACCTCCACCCTCCTTATGGGGTTTGGATGAACCAATTGGTATCCACCTCGGACCATATCCATTATTATTTTAGATAGAGTTTTATTTTATTATCTGCATTTACATTTGTTGTAGAATACATTCTTGTGCATTCCTAGAGTTTATTTACTTTTATTTTAGATATGGTTTTAGTTTATTTTTGACATTCATTTTTTGTGTTATAGAATACATTTTAGATTTATTTTGTGCATTTGTGCTATACTAGAATCCATTTTTGTATATTTACTATAGTTTAATATTTTATGTAAACTTTCTTTTGCATGTTATTGCTTGTGTTTTTCATTTATTTAGAATAATTACATTTTTTTATTTACATATGCATTATTGTTTTTACATTTTAATTGCATTTAAAATAATTGCATTTTGTTATTTACATATGAATAATTATCTTTACATTTTAATTGTATTTAAAATAATTGTATTTTGTTATTTACATCTACATTATTGTATTTACATTTTAATTGCATTATTGTTTTCACATTTTTTGTATTTAAAATAATTGCAGTTCGTTAGTTGCAAAATCTTATTAGGTTGGAGGCAACCATTTATCCCCAAAACCCTAGTTTCAAAATTACATTTTGTTTAAGCCTTGTATTCATTCTATTTTACATTGCATTTACTATTTTATGCTTGTGTATCTCACTTTATTTATTTTAAAAGGTCAAAATTATTTTTACTTTCAAAAGGTCAACTAAAAGGACCTAGGGGGCTTGACTATTGTGCCTTCGAGTACACTCATATAGTGGCCCAAGTAGGCCCCTTAATGCTAATCATATTTTTTAGTATTTTTGTGAAGCTATCTTATAGGTTGAAGCTATTAGATATTTTTGACACCAGTAAAAGCTAAGATCAACCTCTAAAACAAGTAAGTATCCTATACAAGATTTTAGGTTGTTTGTTGTTTGTTTATTGTTCATTTCTATTTCAAGTTTAAAATTATATATATATATATATATATATATATATATATATATATATATATATTATATAAATAAATAAAGTAAAGGAAAGAAAGAAAATATTTTAAATTTTTGTTTTAGGCATCTGAAAGTGAAGTGCATATAGTCTTGCATCTAGAGTTTTATCTTGTATGTTACATTCTCTTGGACCCTTGCCATAAATATAAAGATTTATTTTCTTACAAGCTAGGGTTAAACTTCATTGAATTGAAAATAATATTAGGGTAGTCCTTGTATTATTGCATATTGTATGTTTTGCATTGCAATTTACTTTTATAGTTTCGACAATTTTAGAAGGATCAAATAACATAGGTGTTTCTTAATAAACACATTAAACATTCCCACCCAGGACTTGGAATGAGTTCTAAAACCATTCTTGATGAACCCCTCTTTCCTTTTGTCCATCGAGTGTAGAGACATAACACCCACCGCAGTCACCTTAGGGCTTCCTAGCGGATCCATCCCTAAGAATCATATATGGTGTGCTAATTTTCTCCCTCTACAACATAATTTCTCTAAAATTCTTATTATAAGAGATCTGAAACCAATTTTGTATGAGGTACACTTGATACTCTATTATTAATAACTCAAAATATAACTCCACTATAAATTAACATAAAAATATACACAAATGAGAAAATATCAAAAAGTGGTGAATCTCATTTTCTCTAATAATACCATGTAAAAATTCATGGTAAGGCCTTATATCTAATTCCATGAAGAAATTCATAATATTTACATATGATTAACAAAATAAATTTATTACCCTCATATCAATACAAAGAATTGAAAAAGAAATGATATACATAATAAGAGTGAAAAGATGCTCCTAGAAACTAACTATTTTCTTTACTAATAACCCAATTGATATAGTGAAATATAAGTACTTTATGACAATGAAATATTTTCCAATAAATTTTAACTAGATATATAATATAAGTATGTGATATTTTTGGGGCATGGATATATACCACAAACACCCAAAAATCTATTTTTTAATCCTAACTATAGACACTAAGATCACATCAATCCAATTAGACTATGAATATGCCACTCTTACAGGAACCATATGGCCCCAATGGGTAATCCTCAAAGGTTAAGTAGTGGTCCTAACCACTTTTGGGAAGGTTTCCTAATGCACCTTGTCGAAGCCATAACTTGTGAACCGTACACCCGTTTGCCTTGAAATTTAATAGGTGGTTCCGCGTGCGTGTTCTGCATTAGGCCCATATTTGATGCACCTGACCCTCCAAAAATCATGTTTTTGGGACCTAACTCCGACATCTAGTGCCCCAAAATTAGCTTTTAGAATAGGTTCCTGGGTTTTTTGGTTTTTTTTTGCTGTTAGAAGTTTATTATCTTTTGTTATACCATAATTTGAGACCTAATATTTTAAATTAAGGTTCATTATTGTAAGAGGGATGTGTGCACCAAATTTGGGTGCAATCCGACTCATTTCTATTTTTAGCAGTTTTTAGGAAAAAGATCTATTTTTAGCAGTTTTTAGAAAAAATACATTTTTAGGGTTTCTTTGGTTTTCGGTTGCTATATGATGGATTGTAATCATTTTTAGAAGAGGGTGTGAATTCAGGAATGATAAGAATATCAATTGGCAGTTTTCTTCCATTATTGCATTTGTGTTATGTGATTGGAGTCTATTTTGTTGGTCTCTTGTAGCTGAGTTTACACCATTTGGTATCAGAGTGGGTGTGATCTCGCTAGTGAAGGGAAGATGCCACCTAGAAGATATGCCCAGATGAATAGGCAGATCGAGGATCTAAATGCAGAAATAGCATGGCTGACTAGTGTGATTGATCGCATGGGAGAGAGACGTCCCAGGGCACGTGCAGATCAAGGATCTGATGATGAAAATATACTTGAGGAACGTGGATCTGAGGTCCATGCAAAAGTAGAACCAGAAGGCCCAAAGGAAGAAGGGCACAATTTTGAAAATCAACTGATACAAGCTCTAGAGGGGCTTAAGGGGAATCGAGATGGGATTAAGATCGAGGTTCTTGAGTATGCTGGTGGGTTGAAACTAGAGGAGTTGATCGATTGGATCAATAGCCTAGAAAAATATTTTGAATGGAGTAATCTTGCTAAAGAGAAGAAGGTTAAGCTCGCATGCACAAAGTTGAAGGGACATGCATTGATTTGGTGGGATCATTTACAGACTACATGATAGAGGAATGGAAAGGAAAATATTAGGGATTGGACAAAGATGAAGAAGAAGTTACAGGAAAAATTTATACCTGTAGACTACTCCCAAACCCTATTTTGTAGATTTCAAAATCTTTGACAGAAGGATCAAAGCATTGAGGACTATACTAATGAATTCTACAAGCTATCCATTCGAGTGGAGCACAATGAGACGGAGGACCAAAAGGCTACCAGGTATGTAAATGGCCTAAGTTTTGCTATTCAAGATGAGATGAGCATGCATCACACTCTTACAATGGAGGATGCGTATCAAATGGCCCTCAAGGTGGAGGAGAAATTGAAAAGGATTAATAGAAGAGGTAAGAAGGGATTCACACCCTCTTCAGGTCGGGGTCAAAGTGGATCTAATTTTCTCAAGGGAGAATCCTCAATACCTACTAAAAAAGAAGAAGATGAACAGAATCTGAGAGGAAGAGGATACCAACGAGGTAGAGGTTATGATGGTGGACAAAATGGGAATGATCCAAGGAGGTCATATACCTATTATGGATGTGGTGAGGAGGGGCACAGAGCATTTGAGTGTCCCCAATGTGATGTCCAAGAAAGGGTTCAAGGAGGACAAGGAAGGGTCAATCTAGTTGAGATGGAAGAGCAGGATGAGGATGAAGTTGTTGCTGACATGGGGGAAGCACTTATGATAAGGAGGATATTGATTGCTCCTAAGAAAGAGATGGTGCAGAGCAAAGCAAAGGGGCAGACCATAGATGGTGAAGATTCTTGGCTACGAATGAACATATTTTGAACAAGGTGTACATCAGGAGGGAAGGTATGTAACATTGTCATTGATGGTGGTAGCTATGAGAATATGGTGTCAAATGTCATGGTTGATAAAATGCACCTAAAATGTGAAAAACATCCTTATCCATATCACATCTCATGGGTTAATAAGGGGAATGAGGTAACAATAGATCAGAGGTGTTTAATTAAATTTTCAATTGGGAGCACTTACAAGGATGAAGTGTGGTGTGATGTGATCTCGATGGATGCATGTCACATTCTATTGGGAAGACCTTGGCAATACGACAAGGATACTAACCATAATGGGAGAAAGAATACTTATACATTCTAGAAGGATGGTGTAAAGGTAGTTATTGTACCTCTAAAGGAGGATGGGCTGAGTGAGATCTTGTTGACGATGAAGGAGTTTCTTGTAGAGATCAGGGATGCTAGCTTATGTTATGCCTTAATAGCTAGGAAGCTAGAAATAGAGGAAGTGGTTATGCCTACAACAGCAGCTAAGTTGCTAAGTGAATATAAAGATATCACACCAGAGGAGTTACCAGATGGGCTACCACAAAAAAGGGATATCCAACATCACATGGATTTGATTCCAGGAATCAGGCAGCTTATCGGTTGAACCCGACATAGAATGCAGAGTTGAGTAGGCAAGTGACAGAGTTGATAAAGAAGGGATTAGTTAGGGAGAGTATGAGTCCATGTGCGACTCTAGCATTGCTAACCCCGAAGAAATATGGTGATTGGCGAATGTGTGTAGACAGTAGAGCCATAAACAAAATCACAATAAAGTATCGGTATCCTATGCCGAGAGTGGATGACATGATGGATGGATTGGCTGGAGCTAAATACTTTAGTAAAATTGATCTATGGAGTGGCTACTACCAGATCAGAATTCGAGAAGGGGATGAATGGAAGACAACTTTTAAGACAAAAGATGGATTGTACGAGTGGATGGTGATGCCATTTGGGTTGTCTAATGCACCCAGTACATTTATGCGGTTGATGAACAAAGTACTATGGGAATATAATGGTAAGTTTGTGGTTGTGTATTTTGATGATATTTTGATTTATAGTAAAAGTGAAGAAGACCATTTGTTACACCTGAAATTAGTGTTAGACGTGCTCAAGAAGGAGAAATTGTATGTCAACCTGAAGAAATGTAGATTTCTTCAAGATAGTTTAGTGTTTTTGGGATTTGTAATCTCGAGAGATGGCATGAGGATGGATGATGAGAAAGTGAAGGTGATTCTGGAATGGCCTCTTCCACGATCTATAATAGAAGTAAGGAGCTTTCATGGACTAGCTACCTTTTACAAGAAGTTCATCAGGAACTTCAGTAGTATAGTTGCCCCTATAACTGAGTGCACGAAGGGGAAAGAGTTTGTATGGACTACGACAACAACAAAGAGTTTTGAACTCTTGAAGAAGAAGGTGTCAGAAGCCCCTATTCTAGTGTTACCATATTTTAGTAAGGTGTTTGAGGTTGATTGTGATGCCTCATTTTTTGGAATTGGTGGTGTCTTAAGTCAAGAGGGCCGACCTATAGCATTTTTTAGTGAGAAGTTGAATGATGCAAGGAAGAATTATTCTACATATGATGTGGAATTTTATGCAATTGTGCAAGCATTGCAACATTGGAGGCACTACTTAATCTCAAAGGAGTTTGTGTTGTTTATTGATCATGAAGCATTGAGGTATGTCAATTCTCAGAAAAAGTTAAATAGCAGGCATGCCAAATGGGTTTCATTTTTGCAACAGTATACATTTGTCCTAAAACACAAGTCAGGAAAATAGAATAAGGTTGTTGATGCATTGAGTAGGAGAGTCTTGTTGTTGACCACTATGGAGAATGAAGTGGTAGGATTTGAGGGGATTAAAGATCTGTATGAATCTGATGCAGATTTTGGGAATATTGTGCAACAATGCAAAAGTGCGGTAGGGGGTGAGTCCCATACCATTTTTGAAGAGTATTTTTTATAGAATGGTTACTTGTTTAAGGGTAATCGATTATGCATTCCCAATGGCTCTATGAGAGAGAACATCTTGAGGGAATTACATAGTGGGGGTTTGGCTGGTCATTTTGGAGTAGCCAAAACTACCACTCTTGTAGAGGAGAAGTACTATTGGCCAAAAATGAAGAGAGATATAATCAAGTTTATCTCTAGATGTAGAGTATGTCAAATGGCTAAGGGCCATGCACAAAATACAGGGTTGTATATGCCACTGCCAATTCCTACAGGACCATGGATCGATCTGAGTATGGATTTCGTGTTGGGGTTGCCCAAGACACAGAGGGGTAAGGATTCAATTTTTGTTGTGGTAGACATATTTTCCAAAATGGTGCATTTTATTGCTTGTCAAAAGACTAATGATGCAACTAGGACTGTAGTCTTATTCTTTGATGAGATTGTGTGGTTGCATGGTGTTCCAAAGACTATTACTTTTGATCGGGATACTAAGTTCTTGAGTCACTTTTGGAGGACGTTGTGGAAAAATTTGAATACCAAGTTGCAGTTCAATAGTGCTTACCACCCATAGACCGATGGGAAAATAGAGGTAGTGAATAGAAGCTTGGGAAACCTCTTACGATGCATAGTTGGAGAAAAACCAAAACAATGGGATTTAGCCTTGTCACAAGCTGAATTTGCATACAATAGTTCAGTGAACAGGTCAACGGAGTAAATCTACTTTTCAAATTATTTATGGTCAAAATCCTAGAGGTGTATTAGATTTGGTTGAGTTACCAATTGGGGAACAAGTTAGTGATGATGTCGAAGCATTTGCTGAGCATATCCAGAAAGTGCAAGAGTCAGTGAGGGAAAAATTGTAGAGTAGTAATGCTCACTACAAAGAGTCTTTTGATGCACACAAAAGGGTGAAAGTGTTTGAAGAGGGTGATATGGTCATGGTTCATCTTAGGAAAGAAATATTTCCTAAGGGGACATATAAAAAACTGAAACTTAAGAAAATTGGGCCATGCAAGATTTTGAAGAAGATCAATGATAATGCCTATAAAGTGGAGTTACTCGATGAATTTGATATTTCACCCATTTTTAATGTTTTTGATTTATTTTAGTATCCTGGTACTTTCAAGGATGGTGAATTACAGGAGACAATAAATTGGGCACGACAGATGCCTAAGAAGAAAAAATATAGAGTTGCACAGGTGCTCGATAAGAAGGTGATCACCACCAGACATGGGAGCTACAACAAATTCCTGGTTCAGTGGGAAGGATTACCACAGTCAGATAACACTTGGGTTTTAGAGTCAAAGCTAAAGAAAATTGATAACCCAAGGATTTCAATTCAGCTGAACTCGCAAGAGCTGAGTTCTTTTTCACCAGAGGAGAATGATGCACCTTGTCGGAGCCATAACTTGTGAACCATACGCCCGTTTGCCTTGAAATTTAACAGGTGGTTCCACGTGCGTGTTCTGCATTAGGCCCATCTTTGATGCTCCTGACCCTCCAAAAATCATGTTTTCGGGACCTAACTCCGACATCTAGTGCCCCAAAATTAGCTTTTAGAATAGGTTCCCGAGTTTTTTTGGTTTTTTTGGCTGTTAGAAGTTTATTATATTTTGTTATACCATAATTTGAGACCTAATATTTTAAATTAAGGTTCATTATTGTAAGAGGGATGTGTGCACCAAATTTGGGCGCAATCCGACTCATTTCTATTTTTAGCAGTTTTTAGGAAAAATATCTATTTTTAGCAGTTTTTAGAAAAAAGACATTTTTAGGGTTTCTTTGGGTTTTTGGTTTTCGGTTGCTATATGATGGATTGTAATATTTTGTAGAAGGGGTGTGAATTCAGGAATGAGAAGAATATCAATTGGCAGTTTTCTTCCATTATTGCATTTGTGTTATGTGATTGGAGTCCATTTTGTTGGTCTCTTGTAGCTGAGTTTACACCATTTGGTATCAGAGCGGGTGTGATCTCGCTAGTGAAGGGAAGATGCCACCTAGAAGATATGCCCAGATGAATAGGCAGATCAAGGATCTAAATGCAGAAATAGCATGGTTGACTGGTGTGATTGATCGCATGGGAGAGAGACGTCCCAGGGCACGTGCAGATCAAGGATCTGATGATGAAAATATACCTGAGGAACATGGATCTGAGGTCCACATAGAAGTAGAACCAGAGGGCCCAGAGGAAGAAGGGCACAATTTTGAAAATCGACTGATATGAGCTCTAGAGGGGCTTAAGGGGAATCGAGATGGGATTAAGATCGAGGTTCCCGAGTATGCTGGTGGGTTGAAACCAGAGGAGTTGATCGATTGGATCAATAGCCTAGAAAAATATTTTGAATGGAGTAATCTTGCTGAAGAGAAGAAGGTTAAGCTCGCATGCACAAATTTGAAGGGACATGCATTGATTTGGTGGGATCATTTACAGACTACACGATAGAGGAATGGAAAGGAAAAGATCAGGGATTGGACAAAGATGAAGAAGAAGTTACAGGAAAAATTTATACCTGTAGACTACTCCCAAACCCTATTTCGTAGATTTCAAAATCTTTGATAGAAGGATCAAAGCATTGAGGACTATACTAATGAATTCTACAAGCTATCCATTCGAGTGGAGCACAATGAGACAGAGGACCAAAAGGCTACCAGGTATGTAAATGGCCTAAGTTTTGTTGTTCAAGATGAGATGAGCATGCATCACACTCTTACAGTGGAGGATGCATATCAAATGGCCCTCAAGGCGAAGGAGAAATTGAAAAGGATTAATAGAAGAGGTAAGAAGGGATTCACACCCTCTTCAGGTCGGGGTCAAAGTGGATCTAATTTTCTCAAGGGAGAATCCTCAATACCTGCTAAACAAGAAGAAGATGGACAAAATCTGAGAGGAAGAGGATACCAACGAGGTAGAGGTTACGGTGGTGGATGAAATGGGAATGATCCAAGGAGGTCGTATACCTATTATGGATGTGGTGAGGAGGGGCACAGAGCATTTGAGTGTCCCCAATGTGATGTCCAAGAAAGGGGTCAAGGAGGACAAGGAAGGGTCAATCTGGTTGAGATGGAAGAGCGAGATGAGGATGAAGTTGTTGCTGACATGGGGGAAGCACTTATGATAAGGAGGACGTTGATTTCTCCTAAGAAAGAGATGGTGCAGAGCAAAGCAAATGGGGCAGACCATAGATGGTGAAGATTCTTGGCTGCAAATGAACATATTTCGAACAAGGTGTACATCAGGAGGGAAGGTATGTAACATTGTCATTGATGGTGGTACTTGTGAGAATATGGTGTCAAATGTCATGGTTGATAAAATGCACCTGAAATGTGAAAAACATCCTTATCCATATCGCATCTCATGGGTTAAGAAGGGGAATGAGGTAACAATAGATCAAAGGTGTTTAATTAAATTTTCAATTGGGAGCACTTACAAGGATGAAGTGTGGTGTGATGTGATCTCGATGGATGCATGTCACATTCTATTGGGAAGACCTTGGCAGTACGACAGGGATACTAACCATAATGGGAGAAAGAATACTTATACATTATGGAAGGATGGTGTAAAGGTAGTTCTTGTACCTCTGAAGGAGGATGGGCCGAGTGAGAGCTTGTTGATGATGAAGGAGTTTCTTGCAGAGATCAGGGACGCTAGCTTCTGTTATGCCTTAACAGCTAGGAAGCTAGAAATAGAGGAAGTGGTTATGCCTACAGCAGTAGCTAAGTTGCTAAGTGAATATAAATATATCACACCAGAGGAGTTACCAGATGGGCTACCACCAAAAAGGGATATCCAACATCACATGGATTTGATTCCAGGATCAGTGCTCCCAAATCAGGCAACTTATCGGTTGAACCCGACACAGAATGCAGAGTTGAGTAGGCAAGTGACAGAGTTGATAAAGAAGGGATTAGTTAGGGAGAGTATGAGTCCATGTGCGACTCTAGCATTGCTGACCCCGAAGAAATATGGTGACTGGCGAATGTGTGTAGACAGTAGAGCCATAAACAAAATCACAATAAAGTATCGGTATCCTATGTCGAGAGTGGATGACATGATGGATGGATTGGCTGGAGCTAAATACTTTAGTAAAATTGATCTATGGAGTGGCTACTACCAGATCAGAATTCGAGAAGGGGATGAATGGAAGACAACTTTTAAGACAAAATATGGATTGTACGAGTGGATGGTGATGCCATTTGGGTTGTCTAATGCACCCAGTACATTTATGCGGTTGATGAATAGAGTACTACGGGAATATAATGGTAAGTTTGTGGTTGTGTATTTTGATGATATTTTGATTTATAGTAAAAGTGAAGAAGACCATTTGTTACACCTGAAATTAGTGTTAGACGTGCTCAGGAAGGAGAAATTGTATGTCAACCTGAAGAAATGTAGATTTCTTCAAGATAGTTTAGTGTTTTTGGGATTTGTAATCTCGAGAGATGGCATGAGGATGGATGATGAGAAAGTGAAGGCGATTTTGGAATGGCCTCTTCCACGATCTATAACAGAAGTAAGGAGCTTTCATGGACTAGCTACCTTTTACAGGAAGTTCATCAGGAACTTCAGTAGTATAGTTGCCCCTATAACTGAGTGCACGAAGGGGAAAGAGTTTGTATGGACTACGACAACAACAGAGAGTTTTGAACTCTTGAAGAAGAAGGTGTCGAAAGCCCCTGTTCTAGTGTTACCAGATTTTAGTAAGGTGTTTGAGGTTGATTGTGATGCCTCATTTGTTGGAATTGGTGGTGTCTTAAGTCAAGAGGGCCGACCTGTAGCATTTTTTAGTGAGAAGCTGAATGATGCAAGGAAGAATTATTCTACATATGATGTGGAATTTTATGCAATTGTGCAAGCATTGCAACATTGGAGGCACTACTTAATCTCAAAGGAGTTTGTGTTGTTTACTGATCATGAAGCATTGAGGTATGTCAATTCTCAAAAAAAGTTAAATAGCAGGCATGCCAAATGGGTTTCATTTTTGCAATAGTATACATTTGTCCTAAAACACAAGTCAAGAAAATAGAATAAGGTTGTTGATGCATTGAGTAGGAGAGTCTTGTTGTTGACCACTATGGAGAATGAAGTGGTAGGATTTGAGGGGATTAAAGATCTGTATGAATCTGATGCGGATTTTGGGAATATTGTGCAACAATGCAAAAGTGCGGTAGGGGGTGAGTCCCGTACCATTTTTGAAGAGTATTTTTTATAGAATGGTTACTTGTTTAAGGGTAATCGATTATGCATTCCCAATGGCTCTATGAGAGAGAACATCTTGAGGGAATTACATAGTGGGGGTTTGGTTGGTCATTTTGGAGTAGCCAAAACTACCACTCTTGTAGAGGAGAAGTACTATTGGCCAAAAATGAAGAGAGATATAATCAAGTTTGTCTCTAGATGCAGAGTATGTCAAATGGCTAAGGGCCATGCACAAAATACAGGGTTGTATATGCCACTGCCAGTTCCTACAGGACCATGGACCGATCTGAGTATGGATTTCATGTTGGGGTTGCCCAAGACACAGAGGGGTAAGGATTCAGTTTTTGTTGTGGTAGATAGATTTTCCAAAATGGTGCATTTTATTGCTTGTCAAAAGACTAATGATGCAACTAGGACTACAGTCTTATTCTTTGATGAGATTGTGCGGTTGCATGGTGTTCCAAAGACTATTACTTCTGATCGGGATACTAAGTTCTTGAGTCACTTTTGGAGGACGTTGTGGAAAAATTTGAATACCAGGTTGCAGTTCAGTAGTGCTTACCACCCACAGACCGATGGGCAAACAGAGGTAGTGAACAGAAGCTTGGGAAACCTCTTACGATGCATAGTTGGAGAAAAACCAAAACAATGGGATTTAGCCTTGTCACAAGCTGAATTTGCATACAATAGTTTAGTGAACAGGTCAATAGGTAAATCTCCTTTTCAAATTATTTATGGTCAAAATCCTAGAGGTGTATTAGATTTGGTTGAGTTACCAATTGGGGAACAAGTTAGTGATGATGCGAAGCATTTGTTGAGCATATCCAGAAAGTGCAAGAGTTAGTGAGGGAAAAATTGCAGAGTAGTAATGCTCACTACAAAGAGTCTGTTGATGCACACAGAAGGGTGAAAGTGTTTGAAGAGGGTGATATGGTCATGGTTCATCTTAGGAAAGAAATATTTCCTAAGGGGACATATAACAAACTAAAACTTAAGAAAATTGGGCCATGCAGGATTTTGAAGAAGATCAATGATAATGCCTATAAAGTGGAGTTGCCCGATGAATTTGATATTTCACCCATTTTTAATGTTTTTGATTTATTTCAGTATCCTGGTACTATCGAGGATGGCGAATTATAGGAGACAGTAAATTGGGCACGACAGATGCCTAAGAAGAAAAAATATAGAGTTGCACAGGTGCTCGATAAGAAGGTGATCACCACCAGACATGGGAGCTACAACAAATTCTTGGTTCAGTGGGAAGGATTACCACAGTCAGATAACACTTGGGTTTCAGAGTCAAAGCTAAAGAAAATTGATAACCAGAAGCTACAGGATTTCAATTCAACTGAACTCGTAGGAGCTGAGTTCTTTTTCACTAGAGGAGAATGATGCACCTTGTCGGAGCCATAACTTGTGAACCGTACGCCCGTTTGCCTTGAAATTTAATAGGTGGTTCCGCATGCATGTTCTACATCAGGCCCATCTTTGATGCACCTGACCCTCCAAAAATCATGTTTTTGGGACCTAACTCCGACATCTAGTGCCC
This sequence comes from Wollemia nobilis, assembly GCA_028583015.1. Taxonomy (NCBI): domain Eukaryota; kingdom Viridiplantae; phylum Streptophyta; class Pinopsida; order Araucariales; family Araucariaceae; genus Wollemia; species Wollemia nobilis. The sequence goes on along the minus strand of JAQPPZ010016917.1, from coordinate 8,723,367 downwards.
CAAAATTAGCTTTTAGAATAGGTTCTCGGGTTTTTGGGTTTTTTGGCTGTTAGAAGTTTATTATCTTTTGTTATACCATAAGTTGAGACCTAATATTTTAAATTAAGGTTCATTATTGTAAGAGGGATGTGTGCACCAAATTTGGGCGCAATCCGACTCATTTCTATTTTTAGCAATTTTTAGGAAAAAGATCTATTTTTAGCAATTTTTAGAAAAAAGACATTTTTAGGGTTTCTTTGGTTTTCGGTTGCTATATGATGGATTGTAATATTTTGTAGAAGGGGTGTGAATTCAGGAATGAGAAGAATATCAATTGGCAGTTTTCTTCCATTATTGCATTTGTGTTATGTGATTGGAGTCCATTTTGTTGGTCTCTTGTAGCTGAGTTTACACCATTTGGTATCAGAGCGGGTGTGATCTCGCTAGTGAAGGGAAGATGCCACCTAGAAGATATGCCCAGATGAATAGGTAGATCGAGGATCTAAATGTAGAAATAGCACGGCTGACTGGTGTGATTGATCGCATGGGAGAGAGACATCCCAAGGCACGTGCAGATCAAGGATCTGATGATGAAAATATACCTGAGGAATGTGGATCTGAGGTCCACGTAGAAGTAGAACCAGAGGGCCCAGAGGAAGAAGGGCACGATTTTGAAAATTGACTGATACGAGCTCTAGAGGGGCTTAAGGGGAATCGATATGGGATTAAGATCGAGGTTCTCGAGTATGCTGGTGGGTTGAAACCAGAGGAGTTGATCGATTGGATCAATAGCCTAGAAAAATATTTTGAATGGAGTAATCTTGCTGAAGAGAAGAAGGTTAAGCTCACATGCACAAAGTTGAAGGGACATGCATTGATTTGGTGGGATCATTTACAGACTACACGATAGAGGAATGGAAAGGAAAAGATCAGGGATTGGACAAAGATGAAGAAGAAGTTACAGGAAAAATTTATACCTGTAGACTACTCCCAAACCCTATTTCATAGATTTCAAAATCTTTGACAGAAGGATCAAAGCATTGAGGACTATACTAATGAATTCTACAAGCTATCCATTCGAGTGGAGCACAATGAGACGAAGGACCAAAAGGCTTCCAGGTATGTAAATGGCCTAAGTTTTGTTGTTCAAGATGAGATGAGCATGCATCGCACTCTTACAGTGGAGGATGCATATCAAATGGCCCTCAAGGCGGAGGAGAAATTGAAAAGGATTAATAGAAGAGGTAAGAAGGGATTCACACCCTCTTCAGGTTGGGGTCAAAGTGGATCTAATTTTCTCAAGGGAGAATCCTCAATACCTGCTAAACAAGAAGAAGATGGACATAATCTGAGAGGAAGAGGATACCAACGAGGTAGAGGTTACGATGGTGGACGAAATGGGAATGATCCGAGGAGGTCGTATACCTATTATGGATGTGGTGAGGAGGGGCACAGAGCATTTGAGTGTCCCCAATGTGATGTCCAAGAAAGGGGTCAAGGAGGACAAGGAAGGGTCAATCTAGTTGAGATGGAAGAGCAAGATGAGGATGAAGTTGTTGCTAACATGGGGGAAGCACTTATGATAAGGAGGACGTTGATTTCTCCTAAGAAAGAGATGGTGCAGAGCAAAGCAAAGGGGTAGACCATAGATGGTGAAGATTCTTGGCTACGAACAAACATATTTTGAACAAGGTGTACATCAGGAGGGAAGGTATGTAACATTGTCATTGATGGTGGTAGCTATGAGAATATGGTGTCAAATGTCATGGTTGATAAAATGCACCTGAAATGTGAAAAACATCCTTATCCATATCGCATCTCATGGGTTAAGAAGGGGAATGAGGTAATAGTAGATCATAGGTGTTTAATTAAATTTTCAATTGGGAGCACTTACAAGGATGAAGTGTGGTGTGATGTGATCTCGATGGATGCATGTCACATTCTATTGGGAAGACCTTGGCAGTACGATAGGGATACTAACCATAATGGGAGAAAGAATACTTATACATTCTAGAAGGATGGTGTAAAGGTAGTTCTTGTACCTCTGAAGGAGGATGGGCCGAGTGAGAGCTTGTTGACGATGAAGGAGTTTCTTGTAGAGATCAAGGATGCTAGCTTCTGTTATGCCTTAACAACTAGGAAGCTAGAAATAGAGGAAGTGGTTATGCCTATAGCAGTAGCTAAGTTGCTAAGTGAATATAAAGATATCACACCAGAGGAGTTACCAGATGGGCTACCACCAAAAAGGGATATCCAACATCACATGGATTTGATTCTAGGATCAACGCTCCCAAATCAGGCAGCTTATCGGTTGAACCCGACACAAAATGCAGAGTTGAGTAGGCAAGTGATAGAGTTGATAAAGAAGGGATTAGTTAGGGAGAGTATGAGTCCATGTGCGACTCCAACATTGGTGACCCTAAAGAAATATGGTGACTAGCGAATGTGTGTCGATAGTAGAACCATAAACAAAATCACAATAAAGTATCGGTATCCTATGTCGAGAGTGGATGACATGATGGATGGATTGGCTGGAGCTAAATACTTTAGTAAAATTGATCTACGAAGTGGCTACTACTAGATCAGAATTTGAGAAGGGGATGAATGGAAGACAACTTTTAAGATAAAATATGGATTGTACGAGTGGATGGTGATGCCATTTGGGTTGTCTAATGCACCCAGTACATTTATGCGGTTGATGAATAGAGTACTACGGGAATATAATGGTAAGTTTGTGGTTGTGTATTTTGATGATATTTTGATTTATAGTAAAAGTGAAGAAGACCATTTGTTACACCTAAAATTAGTGTTAGACGTGCTTAGGAAGGAGAAATTGTATGTCAACCTAAAGAAATGTAGATTTCTTCAAGATAGTTTAGTGTTTTTGGGATTTGTAATCTCGAGAGATGGCATGAGGATGGATGATGAGAAAGTGAAGGCGATTACGAAATGGCCTCTTCCACGATCTATAATAGAAGTAAGGAGCTTTCATGGACTAGCTACCTTTTACAGGACGTTCGTCAGGAACTTCAGTAATATAGCTGCTCCTATAAATGAGTGCACAAAGGGGAAAGAGACTATGATAGCAATAGAGATTTTTTAACTCTTGAAGAAGAAGGTGTCGAAAGCCCCTGTTCTAGTGTTACCAAATTTCAGTAAGGTGTTTGAGGTTGATTGTGATGCCTCATTTGTTGGAATTGTGTTATGTGATTGGAGTCCATTTTGTTGGTCTCTTGTAGCTAAGTTTACACCATTAGGTATCAGAGTGGGTGTGATCTCGATAGTGAAGGGAAGATGCCACCTAGAAGATATCCCCAGATGAATAGGCATATCAAGGATCTAAATGTAGAAATAGCATGGCTGACTGGTATGATTGATAGCATGGGAGAGAGATGTCCCAGGGCACGTGCAGATCAAGGATCTGATGATGAAAATATACCTGAGGAATGTGGATCTAAGGTCCATACAGAAGTAGAACTAGAGGGCCCAGAGGAAGAAGGGCACGATTTTGAAAATCGACTAATACGAGCTCTAGAGGGGCTTAAGAGGAATCGAGATGGGATTAAGATCGATGTTCCCGAGTATGCTGGTGGGTTGAAACTAGAGGAGTTAATCGATTGGATAAATAGCCTAGAAAAATATTTTGAATGGAGTAATCTTGTTGAAGAGAAGAAGGTTAAGCTCACATGCACAAATTTGAAGGGACATGCATTTATTTGGTGGGATCATTTACAGACTACATGACAAAGGAATGGAAAGGAAAATATTAGGGATTGGACAAAGATGAAGAAGAAGTTATAGGAAAAATTTATACCTATAGACTACTCCCAAACCCTATTTCATAGATTTCAAAATCTTCAACAAAAATATCAAAGCATTGAGGACTATACTAATGAATTCTACAATCTATCCATTCGAGTGGAGCACAATGAGACGGAGGACCAAAAGGTTGCCAGGTATGTAAATGGACTAAGTTTTTTTGTTCAAGATGATATGAACATGCATCACACTCTTACAGTGGAGGATGCATATCAAATGGCCCTCAGGGCGGAGGAGAAATTGAAAAGGATTAATAGAAGAGGTAAGAAGGGATTCACACCCTCTTCAGGTTGGGGTCAAAGTGGATCTAATTTTCTCAAGGGATAATACTCAATACCTGCTAAAAAAGAAGAATATGGGCAGAATTTGAGAGGAAGAGGATACCAACAAGGTAGAGGTTACGATGGTGGATGAAATAGGAATGATCCAAGGAGGTCATATACTTGTTATGGATGTGGTGAGGAGGGGCACAAAGCATTTGAGTGTCCCCAATGTAATTTACAAGAAAGGGGTCAAGGAGGACAAGGAAGGGTCAATCTAGTTGAGATGGAAGAGCAGGATGAGGATGAAGTTGTTGCTGACATGGGGGAAGCACATATGATAAGGAGGACATTGATTTATCCTAAGAAAGAGATGGTGCAGAGCAAAGCAAAGGGGTAGACCATAGATGGTGAAGATTCTTGGCTACGAACAAACATATTTTGAACAAGGTGTACATCAGGAGGGAAGGTATGTAACATTGTCATTGATGGTGGTAGCTGTGAGAATATGGTGTCAAATGTCATGGTTGATAAAATGCACCTGAAATGTGAAAAAAATCCTTATCCATATCACATCTCATGGGTTAAGAAAATGAATTAGGTAACAGTAGATAATAGGTGTTTAATTAAATTTTCAATTGGGAGCACTTACAAGGATGAAGTGTGGTGTGATGTGATCTCAATGGATGCATGTCACATTCTATTGGGAATACCTTGGCAGTACGACAGGGATACTAACCATAATGGGAGAAAGAATACTTATACATTCTGGAATGATGGTGTAAAGGTAGTTCTTGTACCTCTAAAGGAGGATGGGCCGAGTGAGAGCTTGTTGACGATGAAGGAGTTTCTTGTAGAGATCGGGGATGCTATCTTCTGTTATACCTTAACAACTAGGAAGGTAGAAATAGAGGAAGTGGTTATGCCTATAGCAGTAGCTAAGTTGCTAAGTGAATATAAAGATATCACACCAAAGGAGTTACCATATGGGCTACCACAAAAAAGTGATATCCAACATCACATGGATTTGATTCTAGGATCAGCGCTTCCAAATCAGGCAACTTATCGGTTGAACCTGACACACAATGCAAAGTTGAGTAGGCAAGTGATAGATTTGATAAATAAGGGATTACTTAGGAGAGTATGAGTCCAAGTGTGACTCCAGCATTGGTGACCCCGATAAAATATTGTGACTGGTGAATGTGTGTAGACAGTAGAACCATAAACAAAATCATAATAAAGTATCGGTATCCTATGCCGAGAGTGGATGACATGATGGATGGATTGGTTGGAGCTAAATACTTTAGTAAAATTGATCTGCGGAGTGGCTACTACTAGATCAGAATTTAAGAAGGGGATGAATGGAAGACAACTTTTAAGATAAAATATGGATTGTACGAGTGGATGGTGATGCCATTTGGGTTGTCTAATGCACCCAGTACATTTATGCGGTTGATGAACAGAGTACTACATGAATATAATGGTAAGTTTGTGGTTGTATATTTTGATGATATTTTGATTTATATTAAAAGTGAAGAACCATTTGTTATACCTAAAATTAGTGTTAGGCGTGCGCAGGAAGGAGAAATTGTATGTCAACCTGAATAAATGGAGATTTCTTCAATATAGTTTAGTATTTTTGGGATTTGTAATCTCGAGAGATGGCATGAGGATGGATGATGAGAAAGTAAAGGCGATTCTGGAATGGCCTCTTCCACGATCTATAACAGAATTAAGGAGATTTCATGGACTAGCTACCTTTTATAGGAAGTTCATCAAGAACTTCAGTAGTATAGCTGCTCCTATAAATGAGTGCACAAAGGGGAAAGAGTTTGTATAGACTATGATAGCAATAAAGAGTTTTGAACTCTTGAAGAAGAAGGTGTCAAAAGCCCCTGTTCTAGTGTTACCAGATTTTAGTAAGGTGTTTGAGGTTGATTGTGATGCCTCATTTGTTGGAATTGGTGGTGTCTTAAGTCAAGAGGGTCGAATTGTAGCATTTTTTAGTGAGAAGCTAAATGATGCAAGGAAGAATTATTCTACATATGATGTGGAATTTTATGTAATTGTGCAAGCATTGCAATATTGGAGGCACTACTTAATCTCAAAGGAGTTTGTGTTGTTTACTGATCATGAAGCATTGAGGTATGTCAATTCTCAAAAAAAATTAAATAGCAGGCATGCCAAATGGGTTTCATTTTTCCAACAGTATACATTTGTCCTAAAATACAATTCAGGAAAATAGAATAAGTTTGTTGATGCATTGAGTAGGAGAGTCTTGTTGTTGACCACTATGGAGAATGAAGTGGTTGGATTTAAGGGGATTAAATGAATCTGATGCATATTTTAGGAATATTGTGCAACAGTGCAAAAGTGCGGTAGGGGGCGAGTCCCGTACCATTTTTGAAGTGTATTTTTCATAGAATGGTTACTTGTTTAAGGGTAATCGATTATGCATTCCCAATGGCTCTGTGAGAGAGAACATCTTGAGGGAATTACATAGTGGGGGTTTGGCTGGTCATTTTGGAGTAGCCAAAACTACCACTCTTGTAGAAGAGAAGTACTATTGGCCAAAAATGAAGAGAGATATAGTCATATTTATCTCTAGATGCAGAGTATGTCAAATGGCTAAGGTCCATGTGCAAAATATAGGGTGGTATATGCCACTGCCAGTTCCTAAAATACCATGGTCTGATCTGAGTATGGATTTTGAAAGCACGAGATTCCGAAAAACAAAAAGGGAAAACTCCAAACACGATGCAAGAACGAAACTAAACTTGATGCTACAAATTAGAAATGCGTAAAATAGAGAAAGCATAAAAAAATTGGAACCCAAATGGAATGAAACAACCCTCTTCTTTTATTGATGTATTTCAAATTCGGTTACAATTAGCTTCCTCCCTTTTTAGGGGAAAGGAGCATCAAACTTGTCTCTTGGTCACATCAATGGAAAGTCATCTCTCTTTCGCGTGCCCACATGCAAAATGGGCGAGCCAAAGTGTTGTCGTCGCTGGTGTGAATGAATCCTTGATCTTTGCTACTCCTCCTGCATTCAAAGAAACAACAAAATTGTTAGTAGCACCTGTTGCAAAGATGAAATGTTTGTTCTCTAAAAACAATGGAAGATGCATGCAAAAGATTGATTACAACGATAAATAAAACGATTCTAAACAACTTGCAAATTTTATAGTAACCAGGGAACATTACCAGAGGGCCACTAACATAAAAAAATTTAGACGATTTGCCTCCGATTCGAATTCGCTCCTAGATGGGATGAATTCGACTATAATTCGTCCCGGGGTAGGACGAATTCTCCTATGACAAAACGTTGAAGTGATGCTGCCAAAATGTCGTGTCTCAGGAGCTCCAAACTACCTACAAAGTTAGGGGTTAGCTAATTGGAGGTATTTTGGGAAGACCCAGATGGTCAGATTTCCCCAATTTGACCTCCATCAACGGGAATTTGACATTGCTACCTGCAAGTTAGTGAGGACAACAAAAGTGACAAAACATGATAAGATTTGATCAAAGCATTATGAAATCAAAATTACAAGCTATTTAAACAGCATAAGATGGAATGCAAAATAACCAAATGACAAAAGAACAATCTGCCACGAATTCCTAATCGTTCTTAAAAAAGAAGATTAGGCTCGCAAGAGTGCGGGGCACCCGAGCGGGCCGCCCATCGTTAGAACCTGATTTTGGCACCAATCCACTTGGGATGGGCCCAAAATCTCTTGTAATGGGTTGTCGGCGAATTGGTAGATCAATGTGGTCAAATGTCGAGTTTTGGATCCGGATTCACACTTCCAATAACCACCCAATGACCTCTCTTGCGAAGGAGATCAAGGATGTGGAAGAGGTGAATCAAAAAGGTAAAAACATGGTATCAAATTTGGCAGCACTTCGTTGCTTGAAAATGCTTCCAACCTATCCTCTTTTGGGTGAGAAAGTTCACCATTTTATAGACCTAGGGGGTCTCTTTGGAGGGGCATGCATGAGCGCCATGTGGCGATCATGCCTTCCCATGAGGGAGGAAAGTCCTCCATGACTGCCCTTGTGACAGTCCTCTAACGTCCAATCTGCCCACCTACACGCGCATGCAAGGCAGGAGGCATTAATGGACTATCCTCGACTGCCATTTGGCGCAATTTCTCTTTTTTCCCATTAAACCTGGAATTCATCCTACCCTAGAGGGAATTCCAAATTCATCCCTGGGTGGGGCGGATCCCATTTTGAATTCGTCCCAGGGTGGGACGGATTTGGAGCAGGGTGCCTGAATGTGCCAAATTGCCTTTTGACCTTCCAAAATTGCTGCAAAAGTGGTTAGGACCACTGTTTAACCTCTAAGGGCTGCCTTGGAGGCTGTGTGTGTCAAAGCGATCAGTGTTTGCAGTCACATAATCGGATTGGTGATGTTTTGGTGTCTACAATAAATATTTGCCTAAGACCTAGATTGAGCCTAAAAATAAAGAGAGATTTATACTACTCACACCCCCTAATATTTATTTTGCTTAAGAATATTGACATTAGTACTGCTTTCTCTTTATGCGAACATCCCTTAGTCATAATTTACTACAACACTAAAGGAATTTCTGCTTATCTGGTGGCTTAGTCAAGATATTAAATATTCGATAATTTATAGGACAATGCAAGAGATAAACTGACTTTGAGCCAAATAATTATCATTTAAAATGATGATAAAGATTAATTTATTTGATTATATCATAAAACATAGGATATTTAGCCAACAATTCACACTTAGGTTATAAAAAAAAAAAGTGTCATGAAGGATTTGGGTGAAGTCCAAAATATTTAATATGTATTCTTAAGCAAATTTCTCCATTTTTAGATCTAGTGTGATATTTGTCTTAAGCTTCAAAGGAAGATAATTTCTATTTTAGTATATTAGAGTAATTGATAGTGGATTTATGATTATCAGTACCTCTTGCCCAATTAATATTTGTAAAAACACTTAAATTATTAGAAAAACTCCAATCACGCATGACTACAAACACTTGAGATGACATTGAGTAGAAAAACACACATTTGACGATTTCAATTCTCTGAAATATTCGTAATGGTGGACTACGTCGTCCAGTACGAAGCTTATAAATAAAGCTCCTCTCATATCATCTGCACTCAAAACTCACAACCACAAAACTCTACTCAATGCTAGAAGCATATCAAGCCTGACCATTGTATCTCCTCTTAATATCATGACATTTAGCACCATTGTTGTGATAATGGTCAATGCCTACTGCGCCAGCACCACGGATTCTGACCCCCTTCAGGACTTCTGCATTGCGGATAACTCCTCCAAGATTTTCATCAACTACGTGCCCTACATTGATTTCAACCAAGCCAATGCTCAACATTTCAAGACCTCTATTCTCGCTGCTGCCCAAAATAAAATAACAAGATGGGTTTCAACGTGATAACAATTTCTACCCAGTATTTACCGAGGGTGAATACGCAAGGTCTCATCCTGGATCTCACTGACTTCGCAATAGGAGGAGTGGTTCTTCCTCATAACCATCCCAAAGCTTTCGAGTTGGTATTTGTTATGTATGGAACAATTGTGGTTGGTTTCATGGATACCAACAACACACTCTTCTCGCAAATACTATATCCAAGGAGATGTGTTTGTGTTTCCCAGAGCACTTGTGCATTTTCTACATAATGTGGGAAATACACCTGCAAGTGTGCTTTTAGGGCTCAACAGCCAGAATCTTGACACTCCTCTTCTTCCAAATGTTCTTTTTACGTCGAATCCTCCCATCCCTGACATGGTGTTGGAGAAGGCATTTCAAATAGACCAAATCATGGTTGAAGGGATCTGGAAGAACTTGGGTGCCTAGATCGCTTCTCACTACAAAATAAAATGGCTCATCAACAAGATTTCTTATGGTTATTGATGTTAGAAAAATTAAACCTGATCCCCATCTCGCTATTGCTCAAAACAAGCACCAAAAATGGGAAAAACTTACTTGCAACAGTGATCTTGAGAATCGCTCGAGCAAGGAGCAATTCTAGGAGTCGCTCACCCACTACAGTTATTTGATGCCATCTGATGTGATTTGATTCCTGATAACTCGGATCGCTACAAATCTTATTGTCGTATTTTATCAAGCATGATCAATTAATACCGGTAGTTGCAGTTCGGTGATTGGTCAAAAACCCTACTTCAATGGTAAAAAACTCTAGTACAGAGCATGTTATAGGATAAGCTTGTCAAAGGACAAGCCTTATCCTCCCTTCCACCAGGATATATAGTAGAGCGGGTTTTCAAAAAATAGATTGGGGTAGATCAAACCAGTGCACAATAGTGCAGGTTTGGGCAAAGTAGAGGTAGCTAAGAGTAGAAGTAGGAGCTGATAGCAGTAGCATAAGATTTCTGGAGATCCGAACCACAGATTTAGAGCCTGGAGATCCGAACCACAGATTTAGAGCGCTTAGTTTTTGTACTTATCCTGCAAAATTTGTGGATGTCTGAAATCACTCAATGGAGGAAGCATTGTAATGTTGATTGTTTCCCTTGTTAATATAAATTTCTACAAGTTTTAGTGATAAATCATTGTGGGAAATATCTGAGTTTTAAACCCCTTTAAATCTCTCCACTTCGCTCTCTTTAAACAACAAATTTATGTCATTTTTATCGACAGGGATATTGGGAGTGGAACTATTCTCTTTTCCCTTGGTGTCTTCCAGTGGCCCCTTTGTTATTCTCGTTTTCGCTCGCACAAGAAGAAATTCCTGACATTGCTCTTCAAATTGAGCGATTAAGGGAGTCATTGTTGTATTTAGCGACTCACGGCTTGCCCTAATTTCTTATAGTCACTAAAAATCAAGTGATTCTCACTCTCGCTTGTAAGCGAGAGTGATTCCCAAAATTTATTTTCTCACCATCGCCAATAATTTTAGCGATCCTCATCGTCGCTCATTAGTGACAGCAATCTGATGCAAGTGTTATTCTTATGGTCGCTCAAATTTTGAGTGTTTCTCACTGTCGCTCATTAGCGACAGCGATCCACGGTGCATTTGAAACTTCATTTGTATCACAGTAACTTGTCATCCCATGGAGGTTGAAGCATGGCTTCCAGAAGCAACAACTTACAATTGCAGATCTTGCGGTTCAATGACAAGAATTACGACTATTGGAGCATCCAAATGAAGATCATGTTTTGATCTCAGGAGTTGTGGGACTTGGTCAAGAATGGCTACCCATAACCGACAGATGTAGCAGTACTGGCCACCCTCTCCCAAACAGACAAGGACCTGTTGAAGTAGAACATGAAGGACCAGAATACCCTATTCTATATCATGCAAACGGTCGAGGAGATGATCTTCCCGTGGATTACAACAATGACCAAGATGAAGCAAGCCTGGGAGATATTGGTCAGTTCGTATTAGGGCACCAACAAGGTGAAGTTGGTGAAGCTGCAGATACTAAGGAGGGAGTTGAAGAATCTACAGATGAACAAGTCGGAGTCCATGGGTGACTTCTTCACCTAGATGACAAACATCATCAACCAAATGTGGTTGAATAGAGAAATCGTGCAAAGTTAGATAATCATGGAGAATATTCTAAGAAGCTTGCTTGCTAAGTTTGACTTGGTTGTGATAGAAATCTAGGAATTGAAGGATCTGACAACCCTCTCGGTAGACGAGCTTATGGGTTCTTTGTAGATGCATGAGCATATGTTGAGCCATTCATCTCAGTCCTCTCTGGAGTAGGTTTTTAAGGTGCAAGTCTCATTTTGAGATAGTGGTAGATAATATTTCCACCATGGCGCCTATAGTTCTCAAGGAGGAAGAGACAGAGGCAGGCGTGGGAAAGCCAACAAGCAAGGAGGGCAATCAAACCTTAATGAGGGAGAGACCAACTGCAACTTTCATCAGCAAGGAGGAATAGGTAGTGGGAAAAATTAGCCAAGTGGATCTGGTTAAAAAAAGTACAAATCCAAGGTCTAGTGTTACTATTGCAAGAAATTCGACCATTACATCTATGAGTGTAAAAAAAGGATGGCCAAGGAGAACCAGCAACAAGCCCACTACACAGATGAAGCTGGAAATGCAAAGTGTAGAGATGTTGGTGGGGATGTTCTACTGACTTGTAATATTAAGGAGGAGAGCTAGAAGAACATCTAGTATCTCAACAACTGGTGTAACAACCATATGACTGGGAATAAGGATATTTTCTCACAACTGGATGAAACAGTCCAGTTCGAGGTGAATATGGGGAACAACAGCAAGGTTCCCATGATGGGGAAAGGCAAAATCTTGATCTGCACCAGGCATGGTGAAAGGAAGCAAATCTGTGATGTCTACTATGTTCCTGGTCTGAAGCACAACCTGCTGAGTGTTGGACAGCTCGTGCAGACGGGACACACTATCCAGTTCAAAGATGAAACATGCACCATCAGAGACAAAGCACATGAGCAGATTGCAACTTTGTCCATGACAAAGAATAAGATGTTTCTACTGTAGATTCAGAATAAATATTTGATGTATCTAAGTGTAGTTTTGAAGGATACTACCTGGTTGTGACATCTCAGGTTCGGTCACCTAAGTTTCAGTGGCCTGAACCTGTTGCACAAGAAGCAGATGGTGAAATGTTTACCCCTCATCGAGCAGTCGAATCAAGTTTTTGAGGGCTTTAGTCAGCAAACAACACATGGATTCATTCCCTTTTGGGAAGTCTTGGAGAGCATCACATCCATTGGAGCTGGTGCACTCAGACATTTACGGTCCGATGTAGACCAACACATTTATCGACAATAAGTACTTCCTGACATTCATTGATGACTTCAGTCGGAAGACATGGATTTATCCAATCAAGCTAAAGTCAGAAGCCTTTGCCAAATTCAAGGATTTCAAGGCTCTAGTGGAGAAATAGAGCGGATATTCAGTGAAGACTCTTCGGACGGATGGTGGAGGTGAATACATCTCCAACAAATTCCAAAAATTTTACAAGCAACATGGAATTCAAAAGCAGCTTACTACCAGATACACACATCAGAACGACGTAGTTGAGAGGAAGAACAAAACCATTATGGAGATGGCATGGAGCATGTTGAAGGTGAATAATTTACCACATGAGTTCTAGATAGAAGCTGTGTCATGTGCAGTTTACCTTTTGAATAGATCTCCCACCAAAAGTGTGAAGGACAAAATTCTCGAGGAGGCCTGGAATGGTCAAAAGTTGAATGTGGCTCATTTGCATGTGTTCGGGTATATTGCATATGCACATGTTCTAGAAGAGAAGAGGCAGAAGCTGGATGACAAGGCAGAGAAGTGTATCTTCATAGGATATAGTGAGTAGGCGAAGGCGTACAGTTTGTACAATCCTATCACAAAGAAACTTGTCATCAGCCACGATGTCAAGTTCTTGGAGGATCAAGCCTAGAACTGGAAATCAAAGACTGGCCAACCTGAGCCAGCAGTCATTGAGTATGTTGACTTGGAGGAGAGTAGTGTCCTACCACTTGTAGCCTCAAGTAGCAGTAGTAGTGCCAGTAGTAGCACAGCCTCACCATATCGGTCACCTCCACTTGCAAGAAGGATTCCAAATTTGGTGACACCCGCAAAGATGAGGAGCTTGCAAGACATCTACAAGGAAATACAAAATCATGAAAATGAAGAACATTTTGACTTTGCATTCTTCACTGAGTGTGATCCAATTGAGTTTGAAGAGGTAAGTCAAAATCAGAAGTGGGTGAAGGCAATGGATGAGGAGATAGACGCCATTGAGAAAAATGACACATGGCAGCTGGAAAATCTTCCAAAAGTGAAGAATACCATTGGGGTCAAGTGGGTGTATAAAACAAAGTTTAACACCTAAGGAGAAGTGGACAGGCATAAGGTCATATTGGTGGCAAAGGGATACAAGCAGAAGTCAAGCATTGACTATCATGAGGTGTATGCGCTTGTAGCCTGACTTGACATAGTCAGGATGATCCTGGCACTGGCAGCTAAGGGCTGGAGTGTTTACCAGATGGACATCAAGTTAGCCTTCATCAACAGTGTTTTGGAGGAGGAGGTCTATGTAGATAAGCCACTAGGTTATGAGATTGAAGCCAAGAGGGAAAGGTCCTAAACCTAAAGAAGGCCCTATATGGGTTGACGCAGGCATCTCGGGCATGGTACAACCAAATTGATGGCTACTTTTAGGAGAATGGTTTATCAAATGTCCATATGAGCACACCCTGTACTTGAAGATAAATGAATCAGGTCCTGTATGTGGACAATCTGATTTACACTGGTAACAACAATGTACTATTTAAATAGTTTCGAACAGCCATCACAGATGTTACCATAGGTTTGAAGTTGAGCAAGTTGGATTTAGACAGGAATGTTGATCCAACTTTGTTCAAGTGGCTAGTTGGCAGTCTAATGTATCTGACTGCAACTCGGCCAGATCTGATGTTTGGAGTCAATTTGATCAGTCGATTCATGGAGACTCCAAAGGACATGCATTGGTAAGCAGGCAAGCGGATGTTACGCTATATCAACGGGACGCGAAACCATGGCATATTCTATGCCAGGTAAGACCAACTGGAATTCATGGGCTACACAGATAGCGACTAGGCTGGCAGCATTGATGATCGAAAGAGCTCTTTCGGGTATGTGTTCCATCTCGAATCGGGAGCAGTATCATGGGCATCCAAGAAGCAACCGATCATTGCATTACCACTGCTAAAGCAGAGCATGTTGTCGCCATGTCAACCGCATGCCAGGAAGTATGGCTATGGAGGGTTTGGGTGAGCTGAACCATCCACCACAAGGCGTGACAATAGTATTTTGTGACAAAAATTCTGCCATAGCACTCTTGAAGGATCTAATGTTTCATGGGCAGACGAAGCACATTGACATCAGGTATCACTTCATCAGAGATTTGGTGAAGTCGGATGAAGTTCAGCTACTTTTTTTTAGATCCAAGGAGCAGGTAGTTGACATTTTCACGAAGCATTTGAAGGAGGAAGACTTCAGCAGATTGCATGAGCAGTTGGGGGTCAAAGAGCTTGTGAGATCAGGCTTAAAGGAGGGTGTTAGAAAAATTAAACCTGATCCCCATCTCGCTATTGCTCAAAACAAGCACCAAAAATGGGAAAAACTTACTTGTGATGGCGATCCCGGGAATAGCTTGAGCAAGGAGCGATTTTGAGAGTCGCTTGCCCACTACAGTGATTTGATGCCATCTGATGTGATTTGACGTCTGACAGCTCGAATCACCGCAAATCTGATCACCGCATTTTGTCAAGCATGCTCAATTAATACCGATAGTTGCAGTTCGATGATTGGTCAAAAACCCTACTTTGGTGGTCAGAAACCCTAGTTCAGAGCATGTCAGAGGATAAGCTTGTCAGAGGACAAGCCTTATCCTCTCTTCCACCAGGCTATATAAGGCAGAGCAGGTTTTCAGAAAATAGATTGGGGTAGATCAAAGCAGTGCACAACAGTGCAGGTTTGGGTAGAGTAGAGGTAGCCAAGAGCAGAAGTAGGAGCTGATAGCAGCAGCAGTAGAAGAGTTCTGCAGATCCGAACTGCAAATTCAGAGCGCTTAGTTTTTGTGTTTATCCTACAACAGTTGCCAATGTCTGAAATTCCTCAATGAAGGAAGCATTGTAATGTTGACTGTTTCCCTTGTTAACATAAATTTCTACAAGTTCTAATGATAAATCATTGTAGGAAATATCTGAGTTTTAAACCCCTTTAAATCTCTCCACTTCGCTCTCTTTAAACAACAAATTTATATCATTTTTGTTGGCATCGATATTGGGAGTGTAACTAGTCTCTTTTCCTTTGGTGTCTTCTGGTGGCCCCTTTGTAATTCTCGTTGTCGCTCGCACAAGAAGAAATTCCTGACATCGCCCTTCAAATTGAGAGATTAATGGAGTCACTGTTGTCTTGCCCTACTTTCCTGCCGTCCCTAAAAAATCAAGCGACGCTCACTTTCGCTTGCAAGCGAGAGCGATTCCCGAAATTCATTTTCTCGCCGTCGCCAATAATTTTAGTAACCCTCACCGTCGCTCATTAGCGACAGCTATCTGAGGCGAGTGTTATTCTCGCGGTCGCTCAAATTTCGAGCATTTCTCGACGTCGCTCATTAGCGATAGGGATCCGCGGCGTGTTTGAAACTTCAATTGCAACATTTAGTCAATAACTCGTTTAACTATGGATTATTAATTAAATTGTTTTGGAACGAGCTTCATAGCTATGCTATCTCTGATTGGTTTGCTAATAAAGATTTTTATGTACAATTATCTTAATCTGTGTAATCAATTACACATAAGTTGCTAAATACTTGGTCGCTACAATTAGTTTTGCAATTCTCACGTGTAGTTAGTAGCCATGGATTATTATCTTAAATATATTGGCTTGGCACACCTCTAACTTAAACCCTTCAAGCACAATGTAATTACCGACGATTCCTAACTCGATGGAAGTCTTCGGAATACACAATTTAATTACCGAAGATTCCTACATCGATGGAAGTGTTCGGAGTACATATTAGACGAAGAGGGCTACATAAATACATATTCCCATAATGGAATTCAACGGAGTTATAGAAATATTGCGCGGCACCTAAGGGTAAAAAGAAAAGACCCTTTGAGAAAATTAGGATACACGTTTAAAACGAATTGGCACGAAATACATAGGCACGTAGTTGAGGACCTTTGAAACGAATTTCATTTATTCAATAAGAAAAAATTGAAGGATTATTTGATTTGATTATTACCCATAATTGAAGCCTTGAAGGGATTGAAAACTTGTAGAATAATTTAAAGTTTAGAATAAAAAGATTAATAATTGAAATAGATAATAGAATTATATAAATTTAAATGTTTTATAAAAAATTTCTAAAAAATTGTGATTTTTTTTTTAATTATTTAATATTTTTATGATCGAATGAGGTATGTATGCATAAATCATTGTTTAAAAGAGGTGCTTGAAGCTAATTTACATTTTGAAAGTCTTTTTTTTACTATTACACAAGTTTGAACATATGGCTTTCAATATGTAGATTAGCCCTATATTTAAGTCAAATGAATTTATTATTTAATATTGAACATATAAGAAAAAACCATACAAAGACAAGGTAAGATATTTTTAAGGAGAAAAAACCCTTGAATAACTAGGAAGATAAAATTCTAAAATCCTTGTTACGTAAGGTTGTAACAAAGCGATGAATAATAAAATAATTTGACTTTGGTAGGGTTTGATGAAGAAAAACTGCTCTGCGGGGATGGTAGCAACTTTCGAAGGAGGTCTGAAAAATTGGAGGAATGTCATGATGGCATCGGGTCCGGCACAGAGAGTGCATGCTCGTGATGTTTTTTCATCAAAAAATGGCTGGAAGGAACAGGATTTTCCAGTGCATGTCGAGAACCGCTTGTTAAATAACAATGGATGTTTGGAACGATGTGAATCCAGGCCAGTTCTAGTGGTTCAACCAGACTCGGTGGTGGAATATGTGGAGTATCTAACCAAACATGCCCTTATTGGTAAATTTTTGGGCATCCGAATTTCTCTCCCCTTTGTGGAGGCTTGGGTCAGGAAGACTTGA
Source organism: Wollemia nobilis (assembly GCA_028583015.1). Taxonomy (NCBI): domain Eukaryota; kingdom Viridiplantae; phylum Streptophyta; class Pinopsida; order Araucariales; family Araucariaceae; genus Wollemia; species Wollemia nobilis. The sequence continues at coordinate 8,705,739 of JAQPPZ010016917.1, read as the reverse complement.
AATCCTGAAGGCGATGTGGAGGTGATGCTGAGTGTGAAAAACTATTTTATGGTGGTTTTCTCTTGTATTGCAGATCGTAACAAAGCATTTGAAGGGGGTACTTATTTCTATAACCAAGTGGGACTCTTTCTTAAACCCTGGCATGTGGGTTTCAACCCATTAGAGGAGCGGCCGTCGTGGGTTCTAGTATGGGTGCGACTTCCATGGCTCCCGTTGGAATTTTGGAGAACTGATATCTTGCATAAGATTACCCTTCTACTTGGGAAGTCGGTTGGACCGTCACAACAGACAATGGATAAAAATGTAATCTTTGTTGCTCGTATTTGTGTTGAAATTGACTTAAATAATCCTATTCTAGATTCTATTGAAATACAATTTGGATCAACTACATGGGTTCCAAAACTTGACTATGAAGCTCTTCCATTTCGTTGTCGGATTTACCGTGAATATGGCCACCTACAAATAAAATTCCCTAAGTTTTTCCCACTTGTGGCTTCAAATCTTGGGCCCTCTCGATCTGGACAAAGTTTGGATAAAGGAAAAGCCCCGATAAAGGAAGGGGAACGGGATAAGGAAGGTTTTGTTTCGGTAAAATCTTGAAACAAAGGATGAAGGGCAAACAAAGACCTTAAGGATAGCCAACCAGATGCTCTACTCAACCATTTTAAAATATTATATGATCTTGATCAGTGCATGGAGATACCTGAAATGTCGCTACCTGATGCAAATATAACAAGGCCAAATCAGATGTCTCTTCTTGAGGGGGAACTTAAGGAATCAGATCTAGGGGGTTTAAATGAAGAACAAAGGGCTTTGGATCTGAGCATAGGGGATATGGTTGGGTCTAGCCCTATAAGGGAAACTATTTTGGAAAGTGGTACAAATTTAGTTATGCCCTATCCTACTCAGGCATTGATGCAGTCATCCTTGGACTGCAAAACTCCTACGGTGTTGGGATTGCAATAGAAAATAATTAAAAAAAAATTTTGGATAAGAATATGAAGGTGGGTCGGAAGAAGGACCAGGATAAAATTAAGTTAATGGGGGAGACTTTGGTGGAGTCAGTATTGGTGAGAACATTGGACTCCCATTTTTATAACCCCCAAAAATGATTATCCTCTCATGGAATGTAAGGGGGTTTAACAACATCCCTAGACAAAAATTTGTTCATGATTTGGTTCGTGTGCATTCTCCGGATGTGGTGTTTATTTAGGAGACTAAATTGGTTATTGATAGTATGTTCAATATTGCTTCCAATTTATGGAGAAGGGGGCAATATCAGTGTATTGGTGCATGTGGATATGCTGGTGGCATTGCTTGTTTATGGGATTCGATTAAGATATCCCCTCTTACTTGGATTTCCAACAGATGGTCTATTTCGATGGTCGGGCATGATAATGAATCTAGTGAAACCATCCTACTTACAAATGTGTATGCTCATGTTGATTACAATGGTAAAGTGAATTTGTGGAAGCACATTTGCTTTGTGAGAATTTTGGTTCCCCTGTACCCATGGATTTTGGCTAGAGACTTCAACTATATCACTTATCTAGAGGATAAACATGGTGGGGTGGACCATCTCGAGCATTTTTCTTCTATATTTAGTGCTCATATCCAGGCCTTAAACTTGGTTGACATCAAGCCAGATAATGGGATATTTACTTGGCATAATAGAAGGTGTGGGGAAGCTTCCATCTCAGAGAGACTAGATAGGTTTTTGATATCCAGTTACTGGATGGGTAATAATAAAAGTGCTAGTTCTATGATTCTGGAGGGTAGGGGATCTGATCATTGGCCTATAAAACTCTTTGCTTTGGAGTTAGGGCTAAAAAAGAATCCCTCCTTTAAGTTTCAACTTATGTGGCTTTGTGATCCTAAGCTTCATGATTTCATGCGAGGCTGGTGGACCATTGGCAAACCTCCTCATGGCACCGCTATGTATTCCTTTATGAAGCGACTACAATTTGTAAAACATAAATTGAAGAGATGGAATAGACTAAATTTTGGGAACCTTTCCTTGGCTAAGCTGGTAGCTCTTAGGAGGATGGAAGAAGCTTCAAGGAATATTAGAGATCAGGGATTCACGAAGGAGCTTCTTGTTGAGGAATTTGAGGCTACGAAAGACCTTGTTGAATGGGAACTGAGGGAAGAATTTTTTTGGAAACAAAAAGCTCGAGTAGATTGGCTTCAAGAAGGGGATATGAACACAACCTTATTTTATAACTTAGTTAAGGCTCACCGTAATGGTAACTTGATTACCTCTCTTGTGAATTCTTAGGGTGCCATGCTCTCTTCTTTCAGGGATATTTTAGAAGAGACTAAGAGGTATTTTTCCTCTCTCTTCAAGGAGGACTCCCTATCATATGATGAGAATGAAAAGCTTATTCTAAACTGTATTCCAATGATTATTTATAGAGAGATGAATGAGCACTTGATGGGTCCAATTTCCCTTGAGGAGTTGGAAAATGTTGTATTCAAGATGAAAAAAGGAAAATCCCCAGGCCCATATGGATTCTTGATTGAGTTTTATCAGGAGTTTTGGGATTTAATAAAATTTGATCTTTTGGAGGTGGTCCATGAGTCCCAAAAGAACAAAAAGATGCTAAGGGCCCTAAATGCTACCTTTGTGGTGCTTATACCCAAAAAAGAGGGAGCAAATTCCTTGGATATGTTCAGGCCTATTGCTCTCTACAATGTTGTGTATAAGATCATCACAAAAATTATTGCTGAGAGGTTGAAGATATGGTTGAGAAAAATCATCTCCGAGGATCAAGGAGGGTTTGTTGTTGGTCGACAAATCTTGGATGGGGTTGTTATTGCTACAGAAGCTCTTCACTCGATGGAAAATTCTAAGGAGAAAACTATGTTCATTATGTTGGACATGGCCAAAGCCTATGATCGGGTCAGATGGTCCTTTCTTCAGAAAGTTCTTGTTGCTTTTGGATTTGAGGAGGAATGGATTAGATGGGTGATGAGTTGTGTTTCTTCTTCCTCATTCTCTGTTCTTGTTAATAATGAGCCATCATATTTGTTTGAGGCCTCAAGGGGATTGAGGCAAGGAGATCCTTTATCTCCTTATTTATTTATCATTATGGCGGAAGGGTTGGGAATATTGCTCAAGTCTCAAGTCATGTAGGGTCTCATTCAAGGGTGGAAGTGGGATAGTAGTTTGCCACCTCTTTCCCACATTCAATTTGTTGATGATATTGCTTTGTTGGGAGTTGCCACTATCAAGGAAGTTGGCAATATTAGACAGTCTCTTGAAATTTATCTTGGTGCTTTTGGATAGTTGATTAATGAGGACAAGTCTTCTATTTTCTTCTTCAATACCCCTCCTCTTATTCAAGCCAGGATTGCTCACATTCTAAGATTCTAGGTTGGGACTCCCCCCTTCATTTATCTTGGTATTCCAATTTCATCTCATCCTCTACCTAGATCTTCTTGGAAGTCTATGCTTGATAAGTTTAGAAGGAAGGTGAATCACTAGACTTTCATATGGCTATCCACTGCAGGTAGAGTGTTGCTTTTAAAATATATTGTTCAAGATTTACCCATTTATAGATGTTTTGTACAAATAGCTCCATCTCACTTCATCAATGACATGGATGCTTTGTCAAGATAGTTTTTATGGTCTAGAAAACTTGATCAATCTAAATAGAGTTTGTTTAGGTGGGATTCTATATGTAGGCCGGTGCAAGAGGGAGGCCTTGGGTTGCGACAGAAAACTCTTTTTGGGCAGGCTTTGGATGCAAAACTTTATTGGAGATGGTGTACCTCTCAAGATCATATTTGGGCTAAAATATTATCTTGTAAATACTTGAGAGGTATTTATGAGGCTGAGATCCCTAGAGTCAGCTTGGTTGGGAAAGGTTCAGTTATTTGGGACACTCTAAAAAGAGGATCTAATTTAATTAAGCATGGTTTGTTTTGGATTTGCAATCAGGGATCAATGCTCTTTTTTGGGAGGATTCTTGGGATGGCCACCTTCCTATCTTGAATCAATATCCTAGGTTATGTTCCCTAAGAATTTTTTTCTTGGAAGCAGGTTGGTCTTGTGTGGAGGAATTTAAAAAAATCTAGTCTTTTGGAAATATGGAGATGTACAGGTGGAAAGATCCGCAAGAATGGCCCCAGGGGGACTGGCCAAGGATAGAGAGGTGCTTGCTCTTATTCTTACGAGGAGTCCTTGTTCTTCATTGAGGTATAAAGATATTCTATCTTGGAACCCTGATCCTAAGGGAACCTACTCGGTAGCCTATGGTTATCAGGTTCTTGATAAGCAAAAGTATGGGAGTCTTCCTGTCACTTGGTGGAAAAATGTGTGGAACAAATTTTCCTAGCCAAAATATAACTTCTTTCTCTGGTTGGTAGCTCATAATAAATGCCTCACTTTGGATAATGTGAGAAAGAGGGGATTTTAGGGTCCCTCTTTTTTTGTCCTTTGTAGTAATAATGAGGATGAATCTTCTCATTTATTTTTCCAATGCTCCTTTGTCGGAGACATTTGGCACCATTGGTGGAGCGCCTGGAACCATCCATGTTTTCATGTGTTGTCCCTGGTGGATTTTTGGAGTAGTCTAGGAAGACCTCCGACCAAGGCCCCCTTCCTTCGAGTGGCTTGGAATTTGGGCCCTTCTTGCATCATCTGGAAAATTTGGCTCGAATGGAACCGACACATATTTTAGGGTAATTATTTGGTTGTTCAATAGATCTGGCAAAGGATCTTGTATATGGTTCAGGAAACCATCCATAGCAAATGTGATGTGGACCCTATTTTGGATTCTAGGGAGGAGAAGGTACAACAAGCCCTTGGTATCTTTAGGGATGGTGTGAACTCTTCTATCCCTAGTAGGGTTCCTCAGCTCAGCAAGAAGGTTAGGAGATATGGTAGGTGGAGGCCACCTCCTAGAGGAGTTTTAAAAATTAATACTAATGGATCGTCCAAGTATAATCCTGGACATGCTGGCATTGGTGATGTTGGGAGATATTCTACTAGTGGTGTCAGTTTTTTCTTTTCCATTTATAAAGGTGTTCACTCCAACAATTTTATGGAAGATCTTGCAATTCTTGAGGCCTTACGGAGGGGTTTTTATCTTGGCTAGCATAGGATTATCTGCGATTCTGACTCTTAAATTATGGTTAATATTTTAAATAGTAAAAGAGTGGAGGAATTTAATTGGTAGTTGGCCTTTGTAGCCGTTCATATTCTCAGAATGAGTGAAGAGTTTGAATTTATATCCTTTGTGCACATTCCAAGGGAATGGAATGTGGTTGTTTATTACTTGGACAAAAGGGCTTCTGAGTTGTTGGATCCTTGGAGTATTGATAATTGGGAGAGTCTCCCATTTGGGGACTCTCAATGCCTATGGGAGTTGATCCAAAAGGATGTACAGACTTAATGTGGTTTGTTCTTGTTGTCTTTTTTGGGTGTCATTCTAGTCTAGTGGTTTTAGCCTGTTTGGTTGTTTATTTGAGTCCTGGTTGGAAGCTCAGTTGTACTCTATAATCCAAATTTTTTATCAATAAATTTTTACCCCTTTATTTAAAAAAAATGTTGTAACAAAGCGATATGAAAATTCATTAAACTTCAAAAAAAAAAAATTGTTACAACTTAATTACTCTTTGCATACCTTAGACATCTCTTACATCCTACACATATATTTATACATGGACATTTGGAATGAATGAGTTATAAGCTTTACATCATGCATTTTTTCCTTCTTAACAGTGTATGTCTAAGTATCCTAAAATTTTAGGTACAAGGGAATCTTGAGTGATGCATAACCTATATCTACGTAAGTACGCCGCTTTAAACTATTCTAACGTGACACATATCTTCAAGTCGTATAAGAAGTTTCAAGATAATACATGTATGTGTGACAACGCATATGGAGAGTATAGAGAAAGAAAGTTTTTTATATTATTCTCATAAAATAATTAGAATAATAATGTATCCTATAACTTTTATACACAAGGGAATATCTAGTGGTATATAACCTATATCTGCATACATGTGTCACTTTAAACAATTCTAACATGACATGTATCTTAAAGTCGTATAAGAAGTTTCAAGATAACATCCTCTTGCATGTATGGGTGACAACACATATGAAGAGCGTAGAGAAATAATATTTTTATATATTATTCTCATAAATTTAAAAGAATAATAAATACTTGCCCAAGTCGTAGATAGAACCTAAAAATAAAGAGAGATTTATACTACTCACACCCCCTAATATTTATTTTGCTTAAGAATATTGACATTAGTACTGCTTTCTCTTTATGCGAACATCCCTTAGTCATAATTTACTACAACACTAAAGGAATTTTTGCTTATAAGGTGGCTTAGTCAATATATTAAACATTCGATCATTTATAGGATAATGCAAGAGATAAAATGACTTTGAATCAAATAATAATCTCATAGGAGGGGTGGGGGTGTTGTGTTCGCCGACGAGGACACCCCGTGTATTTATTGGGGTTGCGCGGGGGCTTCCCCCCGAGGGGGGGGTGTAAAGAAGGTTTTTCAAAAAAAATTATCTCATAAAAGGATGATAAAGATTAATTTATTTGATTATATCATAAAACATAGGATATTTAGCCAACAATTCACACTTAGGTTATAAAAAAAAAAAGTGTCATGAAGGATTTGGGTGAAGTCCAAAATATTCAATATGTATTCTTAATCAAATTGCTCCATTTGTAGGTCTAGTGTGACATTTGTATTAAGCTTCAAATGAAGATCATTTTCATTTTAGTAAATTAGAGTAATTGACAGTGGATTTATGATTGTCATTACCTCTTACCCAATCAATATTTGTAAAAACACTTAAAATAATGTTAGAAGAATGACAATATGCATGTCTACAGTGTATTGTTATTTTCACATATCTAGTAAATCATTTTCTAGATTCCAAATATGTTTCATAAGGATTTGATATAACTCTTCACATTAATCATACATTAAATATAATAGCAGGTTTAGTATTTGTAAAATAATTTAACTAAGAAGATGATTGTAAATGTGAGAACAAATATAAGAGGAATTCATACCACTCAATAATTTAATTCCAAGTTCAAAAGGATTAGAAACAACTTTAGCATCTTTCCTATGGAATTGAACTATCAAAAATTAAGCATATGTCTATTAGAGAACACAAAATTAGGTCGGATTGTTGCTTAAATTTCACCCCTAAAAGTTAATGTACCATGTCTAAATAAGTCACCTTAATTGCTTAACTTAATATGGACCTCGTTTCATGAATTAAAGAAGTATAACTAGAGGTAATATTTAATCATTAGCATACAATACAGTGGTAATAATATAACTATTTTAGCTATTATATGATAGTTAGTATCACTCTTACTTCAATTAAATACTTAAGAAATATAAAATCATCAAATTTGAAATGTCATTCTCTAGCATTTTTTTCATGCCATAAATTGATTTCTTTATTCTCAAAACTAAATCCTCTTTGCCTCTCTTAATAAGGTTATCAAGTTAGAACACGTAAATTTAATAATCCAAATATCCTTTTAGAAATGCATTTTTGACATCCATTTTTTTCAATGGGTTATATGGGCTTCAAAAGGGCCCCAATCGTATTACATCATCACCACAGAGTGGTATTATAGATATTATCCATGTATTTCTTGGCAATATTCAAACCTAGATCTCCTCCTTGAAATATTGAGGAATCTAACCGGTTGAGCTAATGCCACTTGATGTATTTTTTACATCCATTTGATACACTTGTTAAAAAAAAAAATTATAGCTAAAGTTACCACTAGTCTAGTTGTGTGCATATAGCAACAAGAGCAATACACCTTCCATTTAATAAAAGAATGTTACAACTAATCTAGATGTATATTTTATTAATTCATTTTAAGAATTTTTTTTAAACAAGCATTCTTAACAAATTAAATGTATATCTTTAAGTGAGAACTAGATCCTAATTTTGATTACCCATAAAAGAATTATATTATGAAAGCATGATCTTTTCCAATAAATATTATGTCATTCTAGAAAATGTTATTAATTATCATTAATATTTATAGATTTGGATATCGATGACTAGTTATAATAACTTTTTCTTCTAGTTTGATTTGGAGCATGCATACTCAAATACCCATCGCTTTCTTGAATAAGATTTTTGAACCGCTTAGGACTTTGATTTGATTGCACATTAGAAGTAGAATGATCTTCGACACTAATATTTTATATTTAGTCTATGCTATCGATTTCATCATCTATATATTCAACATTATCATCATTATTTTCAAAAGCAATAATGCTTACTTTGGAATAATTAAGCACTGCACGCTCATTAATATAAATTTCTCTTCTAATTTATAACCTTTTTTATTTTAGGATTATAAATTCTATATGTTTTTTATTGTTCAACATAACCAAAAAATATACGAGGAACATGTTCATATTATGAATTTGTTCTTTTCTACTTCAGCGACATGAACAAATGTAGGTGAACTAAAGATAGATAAGTGCTTTAAGTTTATCCCCTTCTATTTGCAAGCTTATTTAGGAATAAATTCCTTACAATTTTGGTAGGAGTTTGGTCGATTAAATACACTATAAAATATATTGCTTTAGCTCAAAATTTATAATACATATTCATGACAAGGAGTAACTATTTGGCCATTTTAATAGCGGTTTGATGTTTCTATTCAACGGCAGTATGTTATTCTAGTGATTATATAGCATTATTTTTTTATTCTTATATGATCAAGAAATTCACTATTACAATACTCAATACCATTATCAATCATAAGATTTTTGAACATATAATTAGATTATTTTTCAATAAAAACATAAAATTTGGTAAAGAAATCAAGTATTTCATCTTTAGTTTTCAAAAGGTAAATTCATATTCTCCTAGAATTATTATCAAAAAGATTGAGTGCATGTCTCTAACTGTTAAGAGATAATATTTTTATAGGTCCTAATAAATCACCATGTATTATGTATTAAATGTATTTTTTTACTTGCATGCCAATTTCTACAATGGGATATGGTTCTCAATGGATATTCTCAATTATGCAATATGTGCAAGTACCACTGGACATGGTTATTTGAGGCATTCCATTAACTATTTTGATATTATTTATAAGAGAAATAGTCCTGAAATTGATATGACCTCATATTTTATGCCATAAATCATCTTCATCAAGCTTAAAATAAGAGAATAATGAACATTAGATGCATATGGTTTCATAAATCTTGAAAAGTTTATCTTCATCTAACTTACCCATAATAATAATACTAAAAATTAACTTTATATTTATCATATAACAAATGTCTCTATGATACTCGACTCTATAATCTTATCATAAGTTAGAAACATAACGCAAAGTCATATCAATCTTAGGAACAAATAAAACATCTTTAAAACCACTATCGACCACTCTAACGTCTCTTATAACATCAACCTTGTATGCCATATAATTTGTAAGTTATAAAGGAATGTTAGAAAATATCGAAAGGTAAACAAATGAAGACATTTCTATAATAAGTCATGCATGGTGTCACTTCTAGGTCGTAATTCTCATTTAATACAAATAAAACTTTGATAAGAGCAAGTAAAAATAGTCTTTAGATCGGCTTGTTGTGCTCTCTTGACCAACATCAAACTCTTGATTAGAGGTGATATTGAAATGTTATAAACGATAAAAGTATATACTATGTACTCAATGGTAAAAGCACCACTATGTGAGCAATAGCATTATCGATGCTTTTGCTGACAAACAACACTTTCTCCTTCTATGACTATGACTAAACTAGAGAGTGATAACACCATAAAAACTATAATTTGATAGTGTTTTACTTTAAATATGTGATATATTGATGCTTTGATTCAAGTTTTATATTTTTTATGGTCTTCCTCTTCCTCATTGCATAATTGTCCTCCACTATGTATCACAACCAACTTTGATACGAATTATGCAGATGAGAGAAGGGATTTATCCTATGGATGACCCCCTCAAGCAATGATTTATCCTCTCTTATGATCACCCAATGCATGGTAATCACATGTGCAATTGACAAGATTTAAGACAACAAAATAAATGTAAAGTTTTTGTGATTTCTTATACGATACTTCCTCTTTCGTACACTTCTCATACGATACTTCCTCTCATATGATATTTCTACTTGTGTGACACTTCCTATAATACAAATATTTCTCTCATATGATACTTTGTCTCATATGACACATAAATTATATGATAAAGTCAAATATGATTCAGTCTTTGAGATGAAAAATTACTTATGTAAAATGGTATCCTCCATAGATGATCATTTCATGGGATGGTTCCAAAATATAGTGATGGTTATCCTATTAACCATATATCATTTAGATACCTTCCACATTGAATGACAATATTAGAAGACAATGGCAACCTTTTCCTTGAACATCTCTCACTCTTTGATCTATACAATGCTTCCTCTCGAATAACATCATCAATTGGAATGCATATATTTTCTCTTCATAATCCTACATACATTCAAACATAAAAAACCTTCCAATGACCACTAAATAAATAATCACACATTATTCACCCAAAGTAATGTTTTCACAATTGACTCAAAAGATTTGTATTATTACGATTTACAATAGTTACATCACAACATTATTTTCAGGTATAATTCTCAATAGAAGCATTCTCAAAATCTTGTACTTTTATTTTTAGGATATATCTCTCTCAACATGGCCTCTCTTTGATTTCTATCCACCAAAATCCATCCCAAGTGGCCTCCTTGTCATCCTTTTTATCTCTCCTACCTCGATTTTCGTTTGATTTCTCTTCTAGGGATGCATGGAATAGGTCTTCTTTTATCACTCCTATTTCTATCTCTCCCTCTCTGTTTTTAATTTCTCTTTTGCTTCTCCCTATTGGTTTGCTCTCCTATTCCTTTGTGTTTTCTATTCCTTTATTTTTTCTTTCATTTTTTCTAGGTAATAACAAGTATTGTTACCCTTACTATAACCATTAGGATGCCTCTACATCCTAAAGCATATTCCAAATATGACTTTCCTCTTGCTTATAATCAATATGATTATCAATTTCATTATCAAATGTGGAAATATTTCTTTGACAAATAGGATTTAAGGATATAATTAAATAAAAATTACCCCTAAAGATCAATTCAAAATAACTTTCACTATCCTCTAGGAAACCTTCTACCACCAGGTCATGCCATTTGGATTGAATAATATAGGATATATCTATCAAATATCCATGATGTATACCTTTCATGACATGATGCATGACATAATGGATGATTGTATTGATGATCTTCTCGATAGGTCCCTTAATTAGGAAGATCATATTTGAGATCTAAGACACATATTCAATTGGAAAAGGATTATAAATTATACCTAAAACCTTATAAGTACATATTTGAGGTGACATCAACTAAACTATTGGTATTCATTGTATCTCGATGTGGCATAAAATTCACTCTAACAAAATATTGGTTATCGACAACATGCCACCCTCTCAAAATATAATTCAACTTTGTAGTCTCTTAGGCAAGCTTTAAGACATTTGGAGATTTATAATGGGAGGATGAGTTTGAACATTTGTGAGACCATCCTCATTGCTATATAAACCTTAGGTAGACTTTAGTAGATGGAAAATTCCTTTAAGCTATTTGAAGTGTTGTTATAATGATTCAAAAACCTTTTATATTTGCTTTAACAAGAGAAGATTGCTTGACAAGTTGTATTCTAAAAAGGGTTGTCTATAATAAACCATGGTAGATATGGATGAATCATTAGATATTTGGATTCTTTGTGAAAATTTAGGGGGTCCTCGTTCAACACTTTGCATGACATTGACATTTGATGTCTTTTTTAGCATCCAAAGAAAATTTGTTATTTCCCTCTAGAGTTTGAAACTTGAATGCTTAAAAAATAGAAGATTATATTGAATATTATAACCTTTGATGGAAAAATAGTAAATGGTTGCATAAGCATGGTATGAATTGCTTGTGCTTGATGGTCAATTTTAGCAATAGAAAAATTAACTATCCAGGGAAGGTTATGATATGGTATGGATTATTTGTGTTTGGAGGTTATATTTCTAGGAAGTAATTTAACTATCTAGAGAAGGCTATGGTAAAATAACATGTACTTTATGTGTTTTAAGGAACCAATTGGAGGAGGTCATGTATTCAATGTACAGTGCTTCTCACTTCCCTTTTGTCATGCATAGAGAACATCATATTATTCTTAGAGGTAATTTTCTTGCGCATGGAAATTATTTTTTGAATATCCAATCCTTAGGCTCCTTAGAGGCCATGGTTTGATGTATCTCCCTTTCTTTCATAAGGTGCTAACAAATGTTGGTCATGGGTTCAAGTTTTCAATTATATTCATTTGTGAGATAAATGGGTGTATTTTTTGGGTAAAATAATAGGAGGCCTTTAGACCACATGTGTAGACACCAAAACAACACCAATCCGATTATGTGACGACAAGCACCGATCGAATTGACATACATAGCCCCTAGGGCAGCCCCCAGAGGTTAAACAGTGGTCCTAACCACTCCCACAATAGTTTTGGAAGGTCAGAGGTCAATTTGGCACCTTTCAGGCACTCTGCTCCCTACTCGTTCCACCCTGGGATGATTACAAACTGGTATTCATCCCACCCCGGGATGATTAGCAGTATTCGCTCCAGGGTGGGGCGAATAGCAGGTTTGATGGGAAAAAGGTCAAACCTTGACAAATGGTAGCTCAGATCCACCACTCAACTCCACCTTCAATGCATGGGAGTGCGAGTGAGCATTTTTGAGCTCAAAGAGGTAGTCATAGAGGCAGTCATGGAGCCCTTAATCAGGGAGGAATCTTCTCTCCCCTGGCAAGGCATGATGGCCAAGTGGCGCCTCTGCATGCTCATTCACAAGAGACCCTCAGGTCTATAAAATGGTGAGTCTTCTCACCCCTAAAAAAAGGATAGAGTAGGAGCATTTGGAGCAATGGAGTGCTGTCGAATTACATCCTCACCCATCGCTTGTGCTTCTTACATCCTTGATCTCTCTTTTGGAAGGGAGGTTATTGGGTGATCATTGGAAGCACAATCCGGACCCAAAACCCAAACATTTGGCCACAATACCCCACCCAATTTTTTGACACAACCCCCTAGGAGGTTTTGGACCCATCCCAAGTGGATTGGTGCCGAAACCAAGCCCCAAACGATGGGCGTCCTGCCCTCGGGCGCCCCCGCACTACTGCAGTCCTAATCGCCCCACCCCGGAGTGATTAGAAATATGTAGTATATTTCTTTACTATTTCATTTGAATTTCATTTTAGGTCACTCATATAGGCTTCCATTCAAATTTCATGTCATTCTGATGAATATTGGCTGTGTTTTCAGTGTTTTTCGCTTTCATTAACATACAGGGAGCATCATCGGATACAGGGTGATCGAGGCAGAATTTGCAAAATCCGACCTTCTGGGTCATCTCAAAATGCCCCATTTTTCCTAACCCCAACTTTGCAGGTGTTTTGGAGGCCCCTGGATGGGACATTTAGGAGGTCACTTTCTGACATTTTGTGACAGTCCTAATCGTCCCACCCCGGAGCGATTAGAAATATGTGGCAGATTTCTCAACTGTTCCTTTTGTAGTGTGTTCTTGGTAATTTTTCCATGCCTCTATCCAAATTTTAGCTCATTCTGATATGTTTTGATTATAGTTTTAATTATTTTATGCATGCATTAACCGGAGGCCTTGGGGATCGCATGTTTCCCTCCATCCGTAGGTGCTTTTAATCGTTTGCTATTTTTTTGAATGTAGGATCTCAACACCGGAGGGGTAGAAAGGAAGCACAGATGCATTCACGCAAGCGGCGATGATGTTTGGCCCACCCATTTCACATGTGGGCACGCGGAAGAAAGCGTACCATCCGTGGTGTGACAAAACTATGTTTAACGCTCCTAGCCCCTGAAAAGGGAGGAGACGTATTGTAACCTGATCTCGAGAAAATTAATAAAATAAAGGGCTGCACTTTACATTTTCTTTACATCTCATTTCATTTCGCTTGTTTTCCCCTTTTCATGCATCTTCGTTCGTAGGACTTAGCGTTACGTTTTGCTTTTGTTTGCATCGCACCCGGTACGCCATTTTGCTTCCGTATCCTCGTGCTTTCAGTGGCGATCATGGTGGGACCCTATCCCTTGATTTTGAGATCAAATTTTTGATCAAAATTGTGTGTTTTTGCTTTCAGGTGTTAATCCTTCAAGCGTTGGACTGCTGCTCGTGCCACCCTGTGACGAATACAGACTGGAATTCATGCCACCCTGGGATGAATAAGGCATTCGTCCCACCCTATGATGAATACAGATCTACTATTCATCCCACCCCGGGACGATTAGCTCTCTGTGCAGTTTTTGAGCAGAAACTCAGGGGCATCTGGTGTGGGCAGAGAAGAGGTAGGTTGTCTGAACACTCTGTAATTTTCTGTCTCTGTTTCTATGATTTTTCTGTTTCTTTGCTTGCATAGGAAATTTTACTGCATGATTTCTTTCTTTTCGCAAGTAAAAATAACCCCACACACCATGAGATAATCTAAACATCAAGGCGTTGGTCGTAAAACCCCAACACTTGATCAAGACCAACGGTGGATTTCATCACCACCTTGGCTTGAATTTTTGCATACATAACCCCGATCGCTACTGTTGCTAGACGTAAATCCTGATGAAAGCTGACCAAGTGTAGCTAGGGTGATTCCCAATGCATGAGGATAAGTCTTCTATGGTAGGTGTCAAAAATAGAGTGATTCCCCTTCCGTACCGCCTATGTTCCACGTACTGTTCTGCTCTCGCGTACCAATAGTTTCCCTCACGTAAGGGCGGGTATATTGAGAGGTTCGGTATAAATGGCCTCGGCAGTGGTATATTGAAGGGGCGACCATTTTGGGAGACATAAGAGCCCTCATATTGCATATACAACAAAATTTTCTTTACAAAGTTTTCAAAACAAAAATCAAAACACACTAAACCAGATCTAGGGCACACCTTTAATCTATAAATGAGATAATCACTTCTTTGTTTGTGTGGCTCCTATTTGTTTAGTGTAGCATAAAAAATTGTAAAGAAGATAAAAACGTACGCATCATTTAGAGAAACACCACCATGGTGTACACCCGTAGCCAAGCCCAATCATGGGCAGAAGCTACGAAAAGTGTACAAGGGGGCACAAGTCACCTCCGCTATAGCCCCAAGGACTTGGTCATACCACCTTGGTGGCCTGACCCACAAAATAGTCCACATCATACCATGACGGAATGGGACTATAGAGGCACCCCTTCGAGGGGCACTCCCATTCAACATAGACCCTTTCAGGAGGAGTCCTTACACGTGGCACTCAACATAAATGGGAAGGCTCCCTTAGACACTCGTTATGAGTGGCCACCATGCAATGAAGTGCTAGAACAACATAGGGTCCATAAGGAGGGGCCACATGATTACATCATCCCTCCTCTACCCCTTATTACTATCAGAAACAATAGGCCAAATCCAGAGCACAAGGCTCTTCAGACAGGGCGAGCCAACTCTGCCCGCCCCTTTCACATATACGAAAGGGAGCATGAGGAAGACCACTACATTCCTCAAGAGCAATACATAGTGTGGGAACAATGCACTTCCACACCTACTATTTATCAGGATCACCTACTGAGGCCAGAGCCTCGGGTGAATGCCACTAACCTCGATAGAGGGAAGCGACCTATAGAGATCTCGGATCACCATGACCGAGATAGATGTGTAGGGGAGGCATCTAGGCCTCCTAGACTCAAGACGATGGAACAAATCGACTTGGCATTTGCCAAACATGCCACCCACCAAGCACAAATCACGCAGCTTGAGCAAGATCAACAATAGTTAGAGCACCTGTATCACCTTAGCAAAGAGCGCATTCAACGTCAGACAGATGAGTTGCTCTAGAACACTATGCCTGAGAGGGTCCCAACCCCTCACACGCATAGGACAGAGTTGTATGAGAGGCACAACCCCTTGGTGCGAGATAGGTCTCCATGACCTTATCAAATGTTACCTCCAAGACCTCCTAGACCTGAGCGGGAGACCACCCCTAGAGCCAATGATGGGCACCCTCCACGGGCACCCACCCATGTTTATAGGTCACACCCAGGAACTCCTCAAGAAGCCTATGAGGAGTTTGAGCAAGAAGAAGAGCGGGCTGAAATGCCCTACCAAGGCAGGGGGGTGCTATCCGACTACCCCTCCATAGGCCTCAAGTTCCCCATAATTCACAATGGGAACAAACCAAGGAGGAAGAGATCAAATCTTTCGATGCATACAAAGCGCTACTAGAGCGCTTAGAGTCTATGGAGACCAAGACTTCTGGGCCCCAAAAGCCCACTTTATGCCAACTCCGTAGTCACCCTGTGCATCCTTCAATGCCTGCACCCCCATACCCCGAACACTTTAAAATGCCTCAATTGGCAATATTTAGAGGGGAGGAGGATGCCCAAGAGCACGTGACAAGATTCCTGAGCCAATGCTTTGGCATTCAGGACAATGATGCTTTGCTTCTAAGAACATTTATAACCACGTTCGTAGGCCCTACCTCGGATTGGTTCACTCAGTTGCCAAAGCATAGCATCAGTAACCTGGACCAGCTAGTGGACACATTCCTCGAATGCTTCACCTTCAACACCAAGAAGAAGGCATCATTAAGTGACCTAGCTAGCCTCAGGCAGTATGAGGAAGAGACCATGGCGGCTTATGGAAATCGGTGGAGGACATTGCTTTCAAAGCTACCCTACCTCCCTCCCATGGCCGACCTGACCCAAATGTTCTCAAAGAGTTGTTTGAGGTCGATCTCCATGCTATTGCAGCTATAGCAATATGCCACTCTCGAGGAAGCCCTGGCGCAAGCCAGAATCATTGAGGAGATCAAGATATAGGATGGCGAGATTGCCAAGCCATGCAAGAAAGAGTGGCCTAAAAATACCAAAATTGGGTCAATGCAACTGAAACCCATTATGGTCAATCAGGTTGCTATAAACATACCTAAGCCTACACAAGCAATATAACCCCAAAAGGCTAATTATCAGGTAGTTCCTCTTGACACCTATGAAAAGGAAAATCATAGGCAAGAGCAAAATTAGCAACGTCACCCTAGGCGACAATTCACACCCTTCACAGAGTCTAAAGACTCCTTGTTTGACCGCTTGTCCATGGAAAACTTGATAAACCTACTAGAAAGTCGACCCGTAGACCCCAACGTGCCAAAACCCAAGGGTTATAGGGAAGACTTGTACTGTAGATTTCATCGATAGAAAGGACATGACCTTTATGCATGTTGGAAGTTCAAAAGCTTAGTGCAAGACCTAATAGACAACAAGATGCTAGCGGTGGATAATCCCATTGCACCAAACAACCAATAGATGGAGGTCTTCAAAGACCCCCTGCCTACCCATGATGTGCAGGCAAAGACCCTTCAAGTCAATGAGGTGACACAGAACTTCCCCATGCAGGGGTATGTAGGGATGATAAGCATAGTGACTCGAAACAAGAGGTACCCAAGCACAGCTGCCCCTACGATGGCTACAGGAGAGGTTCCATCAATGTCACAACCTCAACAACACCCTACACAACCTCCCCCACCTAGACCAGTGGCCACGATTCGGACTAAACTTACCCAAAGTTTAAGGACCACGTCGGCTAGGCTCTCCATCTACGAGCTCATCCAACAATCACCGCCCCATCGGGAGGCTCTAATGGAGATATTAAAAGCCATCGAGCTGCAGCCCCATGAAGCAAACTCTTTCAACAACTTTGTGGGACATGTAAAATGATGTACAAAACCAATCATCACCTTTAGAGAAGACGAGCTAAAATCGATGACTGGTGATATGGCAGATCCACCCCTGCACGTCATTGCGTGGGTCAACGGGATTCCATATAAGAGGGTGTTGGTGGACACTGGCTCATCCAGTAATATAATCACAACAACGGCTTTGAAACACCTCAAGTTGCCAGCATCTCACATCGTGGCCTCCACCTATACTCTTCGAGCATTCAATGATGCGATATGCTCGATGGTTGGCACAATTGTCCTACCCATCCAAGTAGGGCAAAAGACTATTCCTACGTTGTGCCACATCTTGGAAGGTGAGATGGCCTATAATATCTTGTTGGGCCGGCCTTGGATCAGGGACATGAAGTGTGTCCCTTCGATAGCTCATCAGTGCCTAAAGTACACATTCGAAGGGCAGGTGCATGTAGTCCCGATAGACTTAGAGCCCTTCAAGTATTGCAATGCGGTGCAGCTGATGCCGCAATCGACCCTTCCATCGACACATTTGGATTTTTAGTTGAATCCATCTAAACAGGGTCTGATTTCGCATGCATCCCCACTGTTAAGTCCCTCAAATCCCTAGTCGGGTCCATCTTCATCGTCCGGTCCTTCACCAATGATGCCACCTACGGTGGCCACACTGAAGGACAATGGGAAGAAACCCCTGGAAGAGGCACCGCCATCAGTCTCAACCATCTCTACCGAGGAGATGCCTAGCCGAATGGAAGTCGAGATGCCTAGTTCACCCGACATGGAGTGGACTCAGGAAGAACTCCCATTCCCTCCCCCTCAACCACCAATGATCACCATTGAGATGGCCAATACGGGCCTAGGGGAGTACCTAGTGTGGAACATTGTAGCAACACCCACACTTGAGTCCATGCAGGACATGGGGAGACCTCGCCTCCCCATCGACACTATTGTTCCTCTAGGCTACCCACCAAACCAGACAAATTTTGTATATGGGGGCCTCGATAATGGCATTGAACCTTACCTGCAAGAGGAAGAAGATGAAGAGCCCTTTGTTGAGGATGTCAACTATTTGTCCAACCCAGACTTCACTTTGAGATATCTTGGCCAATGTAATTGGCATGGATATGGGTTGGGCAGGTATGAACAAGGAGTGCACGTTCTTTGTCAACCAAGATATCAGATGCCATACGACAAATCAGGAGTAGGGTTCAACCACCCTCTACCCCTTGACATCTTGGTAGAGAACATGCAAGGCCTAGGGATAGGCAACAAGGATGGGTTGGCACAAGATCCATATGCCAATCCTAACACAACATACACATTGGGGGATTATCTCCCATTGTTAACAACCAACCTTGTTGACCTCAACAACCCCTCCCCTTTGATCGAGAAAGGAGAAAGTTCAAGAACTCACCTACAAGAGGGATATAGACAAGGTCAAGAAGGATCTTCAGAAGATGAGTCAGAATATGAGGTAGCACCGTGGGACCCTTTCGAATCTGATAGCAATCATTCGCAAGTGACCCCCATGGATGACTATCAAGAAAGCTTATTGGCAATGTTCCCCTTGAATGCTCCAGTCGAGCAAGGGCCACCTCAAGAAAATCAGGTCCTCCCATAGAGAGCGAAACAACCCCGATGGGACCAGATCAATTTGCTCGAGCAAGACGAGCCTCACATGTCACAAATAGTTGTCGAAGCCAATGAAGGCCTATGGATCTCTGATAGTGATTATGAAGATGAAACTGAGATGGCATATCTCAATCATATGCGACAACAACAATACCCCATGGACATTGATGACATGTTTCAACAACTAAACATGGGGCCAAGGCATAGGTGGCACCTAAACCCCGCATAGCTGGACCAAGTGCTGCATCCACCACTTTGGGCATACAGAGAGCACTTTCCACCCAGAGACCCTATAGAGCCATCAGTGCCAAGGGTAGACCCTATCCTTCTATCCACACATAGGGCTGATCCATTTGTGCCAATACCCCCAGAGCCAGATCCAGAGCACAAATATCACCAAGGAAGTCCGAGTCACCACACCCATGGTAATGGAGACCAAAATCATTTCATCAACATGATCTCCATTGACTTAACCGCCCCCATCCACAATCCAACCGATCCAACATGACCATTGTATCTAGACCTAGATGCTATAGACTGGGATCATGCTAACTCACCACCATCCCCATCAGAGTACTGGCCTTGCGGTGAGATGCTTCATTTCACCCCAGGACCAACTCAGGATATCTTCCATGCTGAAGAGGAACCCGAGGTTCCAAACGTAGATCTAAATTCAGCGAATGATATCCACCTGATCCCAACTCCACACCAGTTGGAGGATGGGTCCCACATGTCAGTCGAAGAGACGATTGACGTAGACATCGGCTCTGATCCAATGAATCCACAAATCATCAAGCTGGGGGTAAGTCTATCCCCCGAAGAGCAAGCCGATTACATTGCCCTTCTCAAAGAGAAGAAGGAGGTTTTTGCATGGTCCTACAAAGACATGTCGGGGCTAGACCCATAGCTAGTCACGCATAATCTAACGCTTGATCCGACAGTCAAGCCAGTCAAGCAAAAACTATGTAAGATGCACCCAACAGTAGCCTTAATGGTCAAATATGAGCTACAAAAGTTGTTGGATGCACAGTTTGTCATCTGCATGGATTACCCACCATGGTTGTCCAACATGGTACCCATCAAGAAGCCTAATGGGAGGATTCGCATATGCACCAATTTTTGAGATCTAAACAAAGCGAGTCCCAAGGATGATTTCCCCTTGCCTAGCATCGATGCATTGGTAGATGCTACAATGGGCCATGAAATGCTTTCCCTCATGGATGGTTTCTTGGGATACAATCAGATTCGTATCAATCTCGATGATCAACTAAAAATGGCATTCACAATGCCTTGGGGGACATTTTGTTATAAGGTCATGCCCTTTGGCCTTAAAAACGTTGGCGCCACCTACCAACGCGCTATGACATACATCTTCCATGATCACATGCATAAAACTTTGGAAGATTATATGGATGATTTGTTGGCCAAATCTCTTTTGCGCCCAGATCATCTCGATGACTTAAGCAAGATCCTCGATCGCCTTATCGAACACAAAGTCAGACTAAACCCCAAGAAGTGCGTATTTGGCATCACATCTAGAAAACTCTTGGGTTTCATAGTCTCAAAATGAGGAATCGAGGTGGATCCAAATAAATTCAAGGCAATCCTTGAAATGCTTCCCCCAACCACCATCAAGCAGCTCAGAAGCCTGTAGGGAAAGGTCACGTCAATCAAGCGCTTCATAGCATAGCTATCTGACAAGTGCCGACCCATGAATAAATTATTACACAAGGGGGTAGCATTTCACTGGGATGACGAGTGCCAGTCAGCCTTCGATGACATTAAACAATACTTGGCTTCACCGCCAGTATTGGCACCACCTAGACCAGGAGTGTCATTCTATTTATACATCTCAGCTATTGAGGTGGCACTGGGTGCCATGCTAGCCCAAAAAATGAACTACACAAAGAACAGGCTAATTACTATCTTAGCCGCACCCTGGTCAGTTATGAACTTAACTATGCATACGTTGAGAAGCTATGCTTAGCGGTGGTATTTGCTACCAAAAAGCTATGCCATTACATGCTGAGCAATACGACGTATGTTGTGTCTAAGGAGAATCCATTGCGGTACATGATGAGTCATACTTATCATAGTAGCCGCACGACGAAATGGATCATGTTGTTGACGGAGTTTGACATCGAATTCATTGGACAAAAGTCCATCAAAGGTCAAGTCATCACCGATCAACTAGCAGAGGCTCCTCTCGAAGATGATCAGCCTCTGACCATAGAGCTACCCGATGATGGGGTCTTCCATGTCTCAGAATCACCAGATTCTGATGAGCCTGAGTCACAGGCCGACATAACCCTATTTTTTGATGGTTCTAAATGTGAGCAAGGGGGTGGCACGGGAATCGTATTCTTCACACCACAAGGGGCTCCAATGCCTCTATCATTTAAACTAGATTTCTCATGCACCAACAACAATGCCGAATACGAAGCCTTGCTCATAGGTCTTCAGACAACAATCACCATGAACATCAAATGCTTGAACATCTTTGGTGATTCACTGTTAATTGTCAACCAAGTAAAAGGGGTATTCCAATGCAAATGCCCAGTTCTGTAGGCCTACAAAGCCCTTGTGGACAAATTCCTGGCAAAGCTTGAATGGTATGACATCGAGGCACTCCCTCGATCATCGAATCATTTTGTGGACACTATGGCCTCCTTGGGGTCACTAATCCCGCAAGACCCTTCCGGTGAGATGACAACCATTCAAGTCAAAACACTATCGCAATCCATGATGGAGCGTGCAAGCTCTGACCTAACGCCAGGAGTCCACCTGATCCAGATTGAACCATCTCAGGATAAGTTCTCTCGAATCCATGATAGTCTGAATCATGCCAACTGGGGGTCCTTGTTCTCCCCGACTCCTCTTAATAGCAACACAACGCTATTCTTACAGGTCCATTCCCGCTCAACTTTTGCTAGGGATGAACTTCAAGAGGGATTGGCTGTTCATACCATCGAGGTTTCTGATCAGCAGGATTGGTACACACCCATAAGAGATTACCTCAAGCTAGGTAACCTCCCACTTGGATTGTCACATGCCATGAAAAGATCATTCAAATAGAAAGTGACAAAACATGTCTTGCTAGGAGACATTTTGTACCGTCGAAGCTATGAAGGAATCCTCCTTCGTTGCTTGGACCAGCAGGAGTCCACTTGGGCGATCACCCAAGCGCACGATGGTACATGCGGTGGCCACTTCAGCGGTATGGCCATCGCAAAGCGCATTCTTCGCATGGGCTATTATTGGCCATCTTTAGAGCGAGATTGTTGCACGTATGTAAGGAAGTGCATGAAGTGTCAACACCATGCCAATTTGACACACGTACCTTCTCAGGCCTTGCAGTCGATCCAATCGGCTTGGCCATTTTCATAGTGGGGCTTAGATCTAATCGAAAAGATCTCCCCTACGTCGTCAGGTCATCACACGTTTATCATAATGGCCATAGAGTACTTCACCAAGTGGGTGGAAGCAATTCCGCTTACCTCTACGACTGGAACCCGCATTGCGGAGTTTATTTTACATAACATCATATGTCATTTTGGTATTCCATCCAAGATCATCTCGGATAATGGGACGTCATTTAAAAACAAAGATGTGCGTGCTTTGACAACAAAGTACAAAATTCAGCATAGTTTTTCAACACCCTATTATCCGTAGGCAAATGGGCAAGCAGAGGCGTCAAACAAAATGCTAGTTGCCATCCTTAAAAATATAGTCATAGATAGTCATAAGGATTGGCACATTCAAATCCCACTTGCTCTTTGGGCTTATCGCACTAGCATTCGGATGCCCACTGGGGCAACTCCATTTTCACTGGTGTATGGCTCCGAGGTAGTCATGCCTCTCGAGTTGGAAATACCTTCCCTACGCATATCAATGCAAGAGTTCATCGATGATGACACTATGCGGCAGGCCCGGTTAGACCAACTTACGTTGCTCGATGAATGATGCATCAATGCTCTCGAGCATTTACGTATCTATCAAGAGTGACTTAAGAAAGCATACAACATGAAAGTTCACCTGAGGGACTTTCAGGTTGGTGACTTGGTCTTAAAAGAGAACCAACAAAACTCTAACTTGCCACCCCATTTAAGGGACAAGTTCATGGAAAATTGGTTAGGTCCCTATGTAATTGATAGTAAAATAGGACCTAGAACATACCGGCTCACCTCTCTTGATGGAATCAAGGAACTAGAACCCTTGAACATCAGTCATTTGAGGCCATTCCACATTTAGAGAGCCATAGCCCACCCCAAAAGCTCCAAGGATTCCCATCATCACTTGGTCAACCTAAAATACCCCAAAGGTGCCCATAATCCCTTTGGTCAAACCCCAAAAGCTCCAAGGATTCCAACAATCACTTGGTCAACCCCCCCAAAAAATGCCCCAAAGGTATCCATAAACTCTTTGGTCAAACCAAAAGCTCCAAGGATTCCCATCATCGCTTGGTCAAACCAAAAGCTCCAAAGGTTCCCATAATCCCTTTGGTCAAACCAAAAGCCCCAAGGATTTCCACAATCGCTTGGTCAACCCAAAAAATGCCCCAAAGGTATCCATAAACTCTTTGGTCAAACCAAAAGCTCCAAGGGTTCCCACAATCGCTTGGTCAAAAACAAATATTCAAAAACAAACAAAACAATAAAATAATCAAAAATAACAAAAAAACTGCATCTCACTTCCATGCATACTCTTAAAAATCAAAACACAAAAAAATAAGTTGCATTAGGCATCGCAAACATACATTGCATATTTGTTGGTCATACAGGTCAAATGCACCATAGACTATAATTACTCGACAACTCCATCATTTTCCACATTTTTCCACTTTGTAAATAGTCCATCAAAAATAAACGCCATTCACATTTTGCACCATATCATAGTCAGTTGTCTTCTAATGCATCTAGGGTTTTCGTCATTCAGCTGTCATTAGATTTCTAGCCAAAAACTGTACAAAGTCAGACAGATTTTTACAAAGGTAGAGTTTTACTTGGATCACACCTTGTTACGTAGCATCCCAACACAAGTTAAAACACATAAAAAAAATTCCCAAGTTGTGTGAACGAAAGATGAAACCTGCAAAGCAATCCAGGATACCATACGGTGAAAGGTTATCTCTGCTCATCCCCCTGTGCGAATGACCCCGAGAATGCTGAGAATTGACAAAAGGACACATGCAATCACCTTTTTAATGAGGAAAACATGCCAACCTTATCCCTTTTTTTTACTAATATTGATATGCCTTTAGTGTGTTGCCTTGGAGGTATTGCAATAAAACCTTTTTGTGATGTAAATGATACAAAAATAAAGAGCACCAAAATGCATCCAAAACACAGCAAAAATTGTAGAGTAGCATAGGACAATCTAAATTTGAGGGACCAAAACTGCTTAAAATTTGATAAAATTTTGGGAGTGAATTCTACACAAAATGACCTTTCCAGTGGTGTATCACACATAAAAAAAGAGCTATAAAATAAAATTTATTAGCTATGGAAGTTTACTGTAGGCTTCAGAAAACATGGACAACAAGCATATTTTTCACAAAATGAATGGAATAGAATGTTGTTTTCATTCCAAATGAACTCAAAAGTATTACAAAGATTTTTTCACAATCTTCTATAGCTATATTACTCTATTTTACATTTACAAGAGATAAAATGATGTTACAACACTTCATTTCACATTCTACGAAGTCCAATAGTCATGTAGACTCTTGAAGGCATATAGAAAATTTTGGGCTTATTCAAATTCATGGGAGAACTTTTGGTTTTATCTTTTTTAGTCGGCATCAATTTCCAACATACTTCTCCTTGATTATGAGTGGTGAGACAAGTTTGTATCTCAATCTCAAAAATTATTCTTTATTGACACATTTGGTAAATAGGTCTATAGCTTGTTGTTTGGTGTTGTGATATTTTAAATTTATAATCTTCTTTCCACCATGTCTCTTATGAAATAAAACTTTAAATCAATATGTTTTATTTAACTATGATGCACTGAATATTTTGCAATCTTAATTACACTTGTGTTGTCATAAAAAATGTTGGTGGACTATTTTGAACTTCATCAATCTCTTCAAGTATCTTTCTCATTCAATGTGTTTGTACTTGTTGCAGTAGCTGCAACATATTATACCTTTGTAGAATATAAAGTAATAATACTTAGTCTTTCCTCATATTACATAAGAGAACCAACTAGACAACTAAATTCAAGTGTAGACAACATGATTTTATCTAAGGGGTAAGAGATCTCAATACCTTCTTCACAACTACCTCTTCCTTCAAGGTCTCTCCAAGGATGGTCATATTGTTCACTACATCCTTCACTCTAACATAATAATCACCCACACTTTCAACCTCGTTCATTTGTATATTATCATACTCTTTCTTCATGGTCTTCAACTTAGCCATTCTCACTTGATCACTTCATTGGTAAGCCTTTTTAAGAGACTTCCAAGCCTTCATGAATGATGTAGCAGCAACAATACATAGAAAAAAACTCTTTTCAAGAGCATACTAAGTATGGTAGAGGTGAATTATTCTTCTTTGTTTCCCTTTTTGTTATCCTATTATTTTCTTGTAATGTGTTCCAATCAGGTGGTTCTTCATAACCACTCTCCACTACCTCCCAAATATATTTTCTAATTAACAATATCTTCATATTTATGCTTCAATAATAATAATTGTGTCCATTAAATTCTAAAATGGATAATTATTTATTGAAGTTGGCCATTAGACGCAAACAACAATAAATAATTTTTTTCTTCAATGAACATGTCCATCAATTGTTTGAATGACGATGAATTCAATTTTACTCAAACACAAAAACCAACCAAGATATGATACCAAATGAAGTAAATGATCCAAAAACAAATAGCACCATAGTGCAACAAAAATGCAACAACAAAAATGTAGCAAAAATTATAGTAGGACAAGACAATCTATATTTTAGGGCCAGAACTACTTAGAATTTGTTGAAATTTTAGGAGTGAATTCTACACAAAAATACCTTTACAACAGTGTATCGCACGTGAAAAATATATAAAATAAAATTTATAAGCTCTGAAATTTGATTGTAGGTTTCAAAAAATAGGGACAACACGCATGTTTTTCACGAAATGAATGGAATAGAATGTTGTTTTTCATTCCAAACTAACTCAAAATTATTATAATTTTTTCCACAATCTTCTACAATTATAATACTCTATTTTATATTTACAAGAGAAAAAATGATGTTACAACACTTCATTTCGCATTCTAGTAAGTCCAACAATCATGGTGACTCTTCAAGGTCTATAGAAACTTTTGGGCTTCTTCACATTCATGGGAGAAATTTTATTTCTCTTTCTTAGTCAACATCAATCTCCAATAATTTTCTCATATAAAATGGGCTAAAATCTCATCCCCAATGTTTTGGTTGAAGGAAGGTATGAAAGGATTTTATGAGGTTCTACATGACTAAACTCATGTTGTTGAAGGTACTTTAATGCTAATGTGCCTTGGTGGATTTATGGCTAATGGAGAGCATGTTAAGGCTTGCCACCTTTATGATCTTAGGTTTGAACCCCTTGCATGCTATTTTGTATGGATATGCCTTGGTGTTTGAGGTTTGCTGATTGATTTAGCATGGTTGGCCAATGTTACACCCAAATCAATTTTTATTGTATGTGGAGGTTCATCCAATCAATGTATAAAACTTAACAAAAATTAGGTAATTATTTCATCTCCTTAATCTAAATGTAAAGTTAGTAATATATGAAAACACTTCAAACTTTCTACCCAGACATCATTCCAATTAGTAGTAAATGCAAAGGATGAGTAGCCTTAATTATTTTTTGCCACACATGGCACCTTTTAAGTTTTTACATGTATTTTTTATTTTATTTTTAAATCACGTAGTTTTTACAATTTTGTTAATGCATGGAAGGATAAACTTTTAAAAGCTATATCTTTTGCATATGGAAGCATTGAGCTTGTTTTTAAAATTGAATAATTTTTTGAGATCTTAAGTAGTTGCATCAATAGATCACATATGTCATGTTTGCCCTAATAAATGCGTAAAGTTGATCTAGATTATGTCTAAAGTGTTATTTGAGAAATTGTGAGAATAGCTTGGATTAGAGAGTATATCTTATGATGGAATTGGAAGTCTTCTTGATGGTGATGGAGGCTAACATATTCGTTGGTGACTTGAAAATCTTCTAGATGATGTAGGGGGCTTAGAGGTTCAAATATTCTTTACTCTAATGTCTTCTCTTCTTGGATCCAATCTCATATTAGTGGGGGATGTTTGAATATGGTAGCCTAACATTATTAGTCATGTTCGATAAATAGTAATAAAATCATTGATGGGTATCCTTTATGTAAGCCTATGATCATTATGTACATAATCCTGCAAGAAAACTTGATGTATTCACCCCTAGTAGGATTGGTTACATCACTTATATGGTTAACCTTAACTAAACCATAATTAAGGGTTTAGTAACTTGACTTAACTTCATGCCTTATATCAACTTAGGTTAAAGTGATATGTAATTATTAATCTAGCAATTAGGTATCTACTATAAATATCTCCTAACCAAAAATTCATAATATCGGTGTATATTATAATATATTGTTTGGGGTTCCCCGTTAACCACCCTCTTATTTTATCTACTTTATATTTGTACTTGGATTCTTTATTCTCTTTTCTATGGCTTGTTGTGAATGTTATTATTCATTTTATTTCTACAAAATATTATAAAATCTAACACCTCATAGTCTTTCAAACCTACACTAGCATTTTCTACCATGACATTTCCTTTCATCTTGGGTGAGGATAACATCGAACACCTTATCCTCCTCACCTTTGTTTATGATAAGTTTTATATTGATCAACACCTTATAATAATTTTGGAGTTTCTTTTATGCATGTCCTCATTTGTTGTGAGCTAATTCAACAATTTGTCAACCTAGTTTTCCAAGATTAACTTTTTTAACCCAAATTTACAACTATTTTTTTCATCTAATCTACCTTTGGATCATCTACTTTGTAGGGGGTTCAATTCACACTTCAAAATATACACACCCCAAAAGGGTCAATAGATTAACGATAGAGCACCTAGAGCACTTGCTAGAAAGTCTTTGGTTTAAGTCTTTGTTAGTCCATAATTTTTAAATATAAAGCTAAATGCACTTGAGTTGGTATGAGGCTTGAGTAGTGTTGAAGGTCAACCACACTTTCTCAAAATACTCATCCAAAAAGGGTTGGTAGCTCAATAGTAAAGCATTTGAAATACTTGTTATGAGGGTATTAGATTCTAATCCTAGCTAGTTAATGGATTTTAATAAAATTGAACTTAAATAACTCTTATCATTCCTTATGGATATCTTTTTTGTAAATTTTCTTTTTGGTCTTTTTTTATCTTCTACATAATTAAAACTATTAGAATTGCATTTGTGATTTAAAACAAGATTTGATTTGAGACTAGATTGATAATGGTTGCAATAAAATATCTCTAAGTGATATGGTAATGGTTATCAAAAATAAATATATTCTCATAACCTATTCACTAAGGAAAAACCATCTTTCTTAAACCCTGATAATGATAAAGGCATCTATAAATTTAGAAGCGCACATATATACATTAACTATATAAAATTTTATCAAAGAACATGAAAACATGCAAAATAATAAACCTAATAAACTTCATTATCTTCTTGAAATAACAAAATATGTTAAGAAACTTAATTCAAACGAATGTTTCTTTTAATACAAAGCCAATTCTTTTGGTTACTCGAGAAGGCCGTAAAATTTCTAGAACCACATAGCCAGCCAAACTTGGCTATGGGTTTTCTAGACATGCCTACAATTCACCCCATCTTGGACAACTTACCAATAAAGTGGAAAGACAACTTACCAATAAAGTGGAAAATTAGAGATAAACTTTGCAAAGAACTTCACTCCATTCCCTGACACATTTGAGTCTTGGTCTACCTGGCTAACATAACCATTTCCCAGTAGGTCGGACTTCAGAAAATACTGTTAAGTTAATAAGAGATTAGCCCTCTTAGGATTGGAGGTCCGAAAGCACAAGTTGAAAAGAAAGATGAACAGCTTTGTTCCTATTAACGGCGCTACCTTTAAAGTTGAGGATGAAGCCATTCAAATTTCTCAGAAACAAATCCCAGTTTAAAAAAAGTTACATACACAAACAAAAACAAAGAAAGGGATGTAAATACAAATGAAATGAACGCTCGGTCACTGAAGCATATCAAGCCCTTTGTCCAACCACCTTACAAAACCTCAGGTAGAAAGAACACAAGAATTTTTTTGAGAGAAGCAAATTGAAAGAGGACGAAGATCTAGAAGCCCCTATTTTTTATTTTAACAAATCATGACAATCATATGATCATCGTGGTCTCATCCTTGCACAACGTGGGCATTCTAATTTTCTTTGGACTGTAGCAATTGTCTTCTTTAACGACACAATTAACATATTCTGATTGGTAACAATAAATTCTGTTGACATAGTCATTTTGTACATATGCTACCCACACGTAAACCCACACGTAAACAAATGTCTGTCCCCGTTTCAAAACAAATAAAAATTCAATAAGAAAGAGAACGATTCCATTACAGGACACAGTTCTCGATAATGATATCTAGTTTGACTTTAATTGCTGCATTTGTCGCTACCTTAACACGAAATAGAGGACACCATGCAGCCCCAAACCCCTCGCCGCCACTAAAATTTTGTAGAACTTCGGACATATGGTTGCCACCACGTATTGGAAGAAATTAATGCCAATCCATCGCTCCCGCGTATTTGAGGTCGATGCACGCGGTAAAATGGGTATTAATCTCCAACAAAAAAAAATGAGCAGACTTTTGAAGATGAAAACAAGATGTGCGGTCTGAAATAAAACGGTTATGACCAAAGCTCTTTAGGGCACTAACAGGTTTTAATATAAGATGGGTGTGGTTGATATTTTTTTTATTAATTTTATATTGTTTATTTAAATGTTTAATTAAAAATATTATTTTGTAAATTTAAAATTTTATAGGTTTTTTAATTAAAAATTTATAATATTTTTAATTAGAAAGTTTACATCTTTTAGAATCGTTTTTCTGTGCGTCGTTTTTTATTTTATTGACCTTACATTTAATAATATATATAATATTTGTTTGTGACACCCTTTGGAACCACATATTTCCATAGGGTTCAACGTTTTCATTAGCTTTTCAATATTTATTTGTATTTGGAAGTTACTACTTTAGTGATAAGTATCAACTGTAGGTCCGGGTAGCGTGCGCACGTTTCCTTGTTCGGTGACAAGGAAGCATCGTCGCAATCCAGCCTACCAAATAAAGAAAGTAACTGATTGATAGTATCTCCAGCACGTGGAGCATATTGTGTTCTTGCTTTTAACGACCATCAAATTATAGCGACCTAGGTGTTTGCCCAATATTCCCCTCAACATACATACTCGAATGGTGTACACATCGTGCATTAAACAAATAGAATCAGTTCAGATAAAATATGCCTTGAATTTGACGATGACAATTGACTGTAAGGTGTTTAATTCCACAAATATACTCCGTGTACATCTAAACATGAAATAGATAGAATCATTCAGTTTCAGACAAAACATTGGAAAAGGTCAATATTGGGATGGCCTCTGGGTAGTAGGTCAGGACAGTTAATCTATTCTATTATTTTATTATATAGATTATTTTTACTTATTTTATTATAATTAATTAATTTATACTTTAACAGTATAGCTGCATATTTCAAATTCCAAAACATCTTATAACTACTTCCATTGTTTAAAAAATAAAATAAATTATTAATAAATAGCTGTTCACATCTTACATGACCAACACAAATAGAAACATTCAATTTCAGACAACATGGCCCAAAAAAAACAAAAAAAAAAAACTCATAAATAACTGTCAAGTTCCAGCCTTTCACATCATCCATGAAAGAACACAAATAGAAACATTGACATCGTACATAATAACAAATTAAAAAAATTAATTTCAGACAAAACATGGAAAGTTTCAGATGTTATTTATCGACCTCCAGGGCCCAGGCTGCTAACTGCGTCGGGACTAAGTGGCGGCTCGGCTTGCAGGGTGCCATCTGCTCGTGAACCCCCTTAAATCGGGACAGGATTACTGGTTAGGGTGAACCCATCTACAGGCAACTCTTCTATTACCAAACAAAAACCAACAGAAAGTTTATCGCCTTTCCTCAGAGTCCCATATCCTGGCTCCCAGGCTTTATATGTAAAGTGAATGCCCATAACAACAGTCAGAACAAACTTAAAGCATTACTCACCGCCTGAAGCGTTGGCCGTCCCGTCGTTATCTTTAACATTGACTCTGGCAACTGGGCTCTAAACCGAGGTTTCTCAGAGCCCTAGCTGAAGCACATGCCAACACAGTAAACAAATTATATAAGCATTTGATCCAGAAACTAATGTTCGAAAGCAAAAGGAAAAATAATTTTCGGATAACTCCACACGGAATAATGGATCTAAGAAATAAAGAAAGAAAAACAAAACAAAACCTAAATCGGCTACGGTTGTACTGGGATCGTGCTTGACTTTAACTGTTGTTCTGGAGATACTAATCGTCAGAATCCCAGGCACAGTCTGAGAGAGTCCTCGGATCTGTGCTTCCTGCGAATCGCCGTAAATACCATCGACATGGAAAGTTGTTTCCTGCGACATTTCTAAACCACCCTCTGCTGGAGACCAGAGGTATTTGATATAAGTAACTTCGACAAATACTAATGATTTCTACGGCCAAAACGAATCCTTCTACATTTTGGAAAGCAGTTAGGAGAAGAAACAAATAAATAATTGTTGTGTGAGAGATAGGAAAACCCACGATGGAGGGATGCGTGCACAACAAGTAACCCAAGGGATAACCCAACATGGTCCAGAGAGGTAGTGTAAATTCCATACCCTAACATAGAACAAAATTCTACCCTGGTAAATGGAATGAAGGCGGGATAAAACTTTAAAATTGCAAGAAAGAGATCTTTACAAACCATACCCGACACAAATGGCCGTCGGCGTTGTGTCGTTATAAATTATTTTGCGTGCATATGCTACGGTTTCTTTCCCACGCGGTTCAATGTGTTCCGGATTGTTTCTGCCAACACTGCGGAAGAGACTATATTATTCAAATATAAATTTTTCTTCCACTGTGAAAGGTAGGTTTTCTTAATTGCGTGAGCAAGATACCAAGTGCTGCTCGGTTGGAATTCGTTTAAAGCAAATGCATATGATCGAATGCAGATTTTCCTTATTAAATATCTCAAAATATTTAACTGATTGTAATATCAGAACGCAAGTTGGTTGTCACGAAGGGGTTAGTTTGGCTTTGACTCAGTTGTAATTGGAAAGCATACGTTTTCTAAACCTAACTTCACGGCGAAGCAATTATTCTCCAATATATGGATGATTGATTTATTTATTTTAAATAGACCAATACATAAACCTAACTTCTCCGCGAAGCAATTATTCTCCAATATATGCCATTTACAGTGAAATTCAACGATGGCACGGTATTTTGAATGCCCCTCAAATTTAATGTCGTACGAAAATGTATGGCTACCATTGCCATTTAGCATGATTACTAGCAAATATGGCGTATCTTTCTACGGGCGGTGAATTCCAGATCGTAATGCTATTGAAATTTAAAAATGCATTTCACAAAAAGACCCGGCTGACCCGGCCAACATCCCATAGGGAACTTGGGAAACAAATTATACTTGTGATTGGCACCTAAAAAATAAAAAAAATGCAAGAACAAGCGATGATTATCTGTAACGTATGCTCTATTTAGTTTTAGAGTTTTACCGGGCCCGAGGCAGCGAGTCGCGACAAATGCTGTAATAGAAAAAGTTTACAGAAATGTGTCATGTGATGCAATCGACGACTTTCTCATTTCCATGATCCTCAGGATAAGAAATAGGAGCTTCTAAATCTTCCACCTCCTTCAATTGCTCCCCAGAGCTTTGACGTTTCTCCACCTTACCTTTTGTGTGTTCGTTTGTCTAAGTATGGTGATGTGGCTCTACATTTGGGGCCTTTTGGTGTAGTTTGAGAAAAAGGGCTTTAGCATTAGTTAGTGGCCTCCATTTCATTGTTTTTAGTTTTTTTTTTTTTTTTTTGCGCGTCTCGCTACTTGTGTAATTCTATTGGCTTCCACTTCAACTATAAAGTAGCTTTGTGGGAGCAAAGCTATTCATCTTTGAAGTTATGCTTTTAGGCCTTCAATCCTAAGAAGGCGAATCTCTCATCTAACTTGAGAGCATTTGCTAATAATCTGTTTAGGGGAAAAATATAGAAAAAGACTCATGGTATCTATTCTGGTAAAGGAATTAGGGAATGGCATGAAGACATTTGGAAGGCCTTTATCTGATTTTTCTCAATAAAGAGGTGGACCAAGACTCAAATCTGTTCTTATTAGGAAAGGTTTAGGGAATGCCATGAAATTTTTGGAAGATATCTTTAATTTTTCACATTACTAGTAAGTGGCATAAGATAGGTGGGCATAAGATAGGTGAAACGCAGGCATGTGTTTTAAAAACTAGAAAACTTATAGCCAAATGCAGGTAGTAATGATTTTCTAGATTTCTCACAACCTTGTTTATAATGATTAGGATTGGTTTTGGATTTTAACTTGCTTATGCACATTATTAAAGAACGTTGATTTAATAGATAATATTTTCATATTCTTTAAATAAAATTTCATATCACTTATTCTTGCGTATGTATGCTTACAAATTTGTACAAGCTTCCATCATAGAATAAAAACCTAAATAAGATTATTTTTCTCCATGGACTATGAGAATAATCCCTTTTAAGTGTGGTTTTTTTATAATCATGACCATCTCACTAAGGGGTGTTCCATAAAAACTATTATCAATCTAGCTTAAGATGGTGTTATGGATCACAAACATAATTCTAACAATTCTAATTATCTCGAAGAGAATGAGATCAAAAAGGAAACTTGTTTCCTTAATAAAGGAAAAGGAATATCCATAAGGAATTATAGAAGTTATTAAAGTTTAATATGTTTATCAAGGGATATTAGCTCAACTCGTTAGATTTCTCATTTTAAAGAGGAGACCCGAAGACCCAAGTTCGAATCTTTTTAAATGATACATGGATAATATCCAAGCTTTGTTGTAATACCACTATGTGGTGATGATGTAATATGGGTGGGGCCTGTTTCAATCCCATATAACCCATTGAAATAAAAAAGTTTAATATGTTCAAATTCATGGACTTACTAGAACTCAAACCTACGACCTCTTAGCAAGTATTCTAAATGCTCAACCAATGAGCTATCAATTATTTTTTATAAGTATTTTTACAAAGTGCAGGTTGACCTCCAACACTCCCCCTCAAGTAGGGTTATGCATAGTGGTAAATATTCGCAAATTGGGCGAATATTAAGATTTTTAAAATTAAAAATTAATGAATATGAGGACCCTTGACGTTGACCCATTTGCCAAAAAATTTTAGGATCATTTTTTTCTTAAGGTCAATTCGTCACAATATATATCCAAACATAGGTATATTTGTACTCGTTGGAAATCTCTTTTCGAGCCTAATCTAATGGTGGTGTTTTTATGAAGTTATAAGGTGATTTAATAGGTCAAAATTTATCCTAAATATGACCTTTACTTTTTAGGGCTTCAAATACCCCAAATTTTGGTGTAAAGATGATTAATTTGATTTGCTTAGGATTCACCTTGATTCGCCTTGATTTCGATTAGGATTCACCATTTTTTTACAAGTACATTTTGAGTCCAACCCCTTATGTATAACCCTAATCTCAAGCCGCACATCAACTTGAGCATATGTAGCATTATGTTTATACATCATGGACTAGCAAAGACTTGAACCCAAGACTTTCTAACAAGTGCTCTATCCCCAAGCTCTAAACCCTTTTTTGGGTGAGTATTTTCTAGAGTGTGAGTTAGCCTCCAATAATGCACATTTAAATTGCATGGGCAGGAAAAGAGATCCAAATATGTGTCCATATTTAAAAGGGGATAGGTTAGTTGATAGCAACCAAATGTTTATTGATTGACTGTTTCAATTTGATTTCCTTGGAAGATTGGGGTCTCATTGACTTAGTCTTATCCATTCCTTGAAAAGTGAGATCCTATTAACTTTGTCTTATCAAACAGGTAGAAGGTTCAAACTTCCACTTATCTAATGAGGTAGAGTTTGTTTGATTCATTGAAAGTTGGATCCTATTAATTTTGTCTTATTCAAAAGGTGGATCCTATTTTATTTGTATCAATGTTTGTAATAAAAACTTTTAGAAGATCAACCCAATTCCTACCCTAGAAAACGGAGGAAAAGAAAAAAAAACCACACGAGCACGGGAAATTGTTTTTTTTTTTTTTTAAATCAAAGCTTGGGAAATAGATTGAAGAAGGTCCAAGATTTAAATGTCTCTATTTTTTAGATCAAGTAACAAATCATGACAATCATGTGGCCATCGTTATTCTCATCCTTGCACAACGTGGAATTCTAATTTTTCTTGGATTGTTGCAATTGTCTTTAACGACACAACTAATACTTTCTGATTAATTATTTTGAAAAAAAATATGTTGGGAACAATAAATTCTTGTGACATAATCATTGTCTATACGCTACCCACACCACGTAAACAAATGTCGGTGACCTTTTCAAAAC
This sequence comes from Wollemia nobilis, assembly GCA_028583015.1. Lineage (NCBI taxonomy): Eukaryota > Viridiplantae > Streptophyta > Pinopsida > Araucariales > Araucariaceae > Wollemia > Wollemia nobilis. The sequence goes on along the minus strand of JAQPPZ010016917.1, from coordinate 8,669,566 downwards.
AAATAAAAATAATGCCACGTATTGGAAGCAATTAATGCCAATCCATATCTCCCTATTTGAGGTCGGTGCATGCGGTAAAATGGATATTAATCTCCAAGAATAAAGATGAGCAACGACGTTAGAAGATGAAGATAAGATTTGTGGTAGGAAATAAAACGGTTATGACCAAAGCGGTTTATGGCGCTAAGAGCTTTGGTACGGTTTACAATTTATTAGTTTTAGATTTTTTATTTATAGTTACAATAATATATTTTTAAAATTATAAACTTAAAAATATATTTAATTATTTAATTTTTAATTAAAAATTTTAAACAAATTTAAAAAGTTCAAATCTTTTAATTTTTTTAAAGATCTGTTAAATTTAAAATTTCTTCTGTACGTCTTACTTTTATTGACCTCAAATTTAAGGATATATAATTTTTTTTTTTTAACACCGCTAGTTTTGGAAGCACATACTCCATAAGTATCAACGTTTTCATTAGCTTTTCAATATTGTGATTCTATCGACTTAGGTCCGGTTAGCGTACGCACGTTTCCTTGTTCGGTGACGAGGAAAAATCGGCGCAATCTAGTCTACCAAATAAAGAAAGGAACTGATTGATATTATCTCCAGCACGTGGAGTATATTGTGTTCTTGCTTTTAACGGCCATCAAATTATTGGCGACCTAGGTATATACCCAATATTCTCCATTCCACAAACATACTCGAACGGTGTACACATCGTACATTAAACAAATAGAATCATTCCGCTCAGATAAAATATGCATTGAATTTCACGGTGACAATTGACTGTAGGTTTTAATTCCACAAATATACTCAAATAGAATCATTCCGTCTCAGATAAAACATTAAAAATGGTCAAATATTGGGCTGGCCTCTTGGCTGGTAGGTGATGACTGTTAAATTATTTTCTATTATTTTACTATATAGATTATATTTGCATATTTTATTATAATTTAATAATTCATACTTTAAAATATAGCTGCAGGTATAAATAAATAAAAAGTCTTGTGATTTCAAATTCCAAATCTTCTTAATAACAACTTCCATTTTTTTTTTAAATAAATAAATTATTAATAAATAACTGTCAAAATCTAGGCTTTCAAATCTTACATGAACAACACACATAGAAACATTCAATCTCAGACAACTTGCCCATAAACAAAAACGAATAAATAACCGTCAAATTGCAGCCTTTCACATCGTCCATGAAAGAAAACAAATAGAAACATTGAATCTAAGAAAACATGGAAAACGGCCGTTACCGACATAGTGCCCTAGACAAAACAAGTAGACACTTCCAATTTCAGACAAAGCATGGAGAAAGCCTGATACTGACGTTGTACATAATTAGAAAACAAATAAAAAATAATAATTTCAGACAAAACATGGAAAAAGGTCGATTCTGGATTCAGATGCCTTCGTAAATGTTAAGAGTTTTATTCAGATAGATCGCTGTGCACTACCAAAGACATACAGAGTGCTTACATGAGAAGATGATTTTCAAAAGACTAAGAACTGCTTTTACAACCCATATATATTTGCGAACTTTGGAACATCAAATAGTTGAGGTTAAACCCTGATTCGAAGGGCTGAATCTTCACCCTTCCAAACGTCTACTGTCTACCTTATTTCAGAATTCGCCAGTCCTGCAACGACCACCGATATGCAAATTAGTTTTTATTGGTTACTCACTATTCAACAGTACCGTCTCGAGTCAGGTTTTCGTGTGCGTGAGTGAACATTTAAAGAAAAAAAGAACTTTTACTGCTTCCTTTTATATAGCGAAAAAAAAATAGTTTCAAAACCCAGCTCTTCTCACGAATTTAATGGAACTTCTGTTAACATCTGCAACCATCCAACAGATGTAAACACCACATTTACAAGGCCAAAAGCATTTCAGATGATCTTCAGAATGGACGGATTTGAAGAACGATTTAAGTTTCCTTGAGATGGACAAACGAGACGCCTTGACTGCCTAAGGCTGGGGACTTGGATGACTTGATGGCCGTCAGCCAGGTCACTGGAACGCTAGTGTGGGCACCAGTGGTGTGGTGGCCACACCGGAGACGTGTTGGCTTGGCTTGTGGATGGAAGCGTGGTCGTTCTTCTTCCAAAGGTTAGCCATGGCAGGGGACGTCGTGGCTACGTCCCAAGCTCTATCTGTGCCGGAAAATGGGAAGCCCGTTTTGGTGAGCTCCGGCAACGCCGAAGGATTGATGGGGGGGGAGGCACGAATCGGCCTGCAAAGTACCGACAGCACCAAAAGGGGCAGAGGCGGGTCAAACTGTAGAACCTGAGGGCACGAGGAGATGGCGCGGGTGTCTCTGCGGAGCACAGGTAGTGCCGATGAAACTGCGACGGATCGACCTGCAAAGTGCAGGCGGTGGCGGTGGCGATCGACTCTCAGAGTGTTACCGGAACGAAACACGCGGTGAAGGATCCACCTCCAGAGCAGAGGCAGTCTCAGGGAGGCAGCGATGGATCAGCCTGCACAGTGCTGGCAGACGGGTCATCTTGCAGAGCGCATGCAACGCCTACGGGGTAGCAGGGGTGGAGATCTCCAGAGCCCTCTAGAGCTGCAAGCGAGGGGAATAATATGGTTCAGCCTGGCGAGTGAGTGCGAGTGGAGAGGCGAAGGTTTGTGGGGCTGGTGGCGAGGAGGAGCTAGGGTGGAGGTGAGGGCAGCAGCGACTCGACCTCCAGGGCCCAGGCTGCTAACTGCGTCGGGACTAAGTGGCGGGTCGGCCTGCAGAGTGCTATCTGCTCGCGAACCCCATTAGATCGGGACAGGATTAGGGTGAACCCATCTACAGTCAACTCTTCTATTGCCAAACAAAAACCAACAGAAAGTTTATCGCCTTTTCTCATAGTCCCATATCCTGGCTCCCAGGCTTTATATGTAAAGTGAATGCCCAAAACACCAGTCAGAACAAACGTAAAGCATTACTCACCGCCTGAAGCGTCTGCCGTCCGGTCGTTATCTTGAACTTTGACTCTGGCAACTGGGCTCTAAACCGAGGTTTCTCAGAGCTTTATCTGAAGCACATGCCAACACGGTAGACAAATTTTATAAGCATTTGATCCAGAAACTAATGTTCGAAAGCAAAAGGGCAAAACAATATTCGGATAACTCCAGCCGCAAAATTGGATCTAAGAAATAAACAAAGAAAAGCAAAACAAAACCTAAATCGGCTTCGGTTGTACTGGGATCGTGCTTGAATTTTACTGTTGTTCTGGAGATACTAATCATCAGAATCCCAGGCACAATTTCCGCGAGATCTCGGATCTGTGCTTCCAAATCGCCGTAAATACCATCGACATGAAAAGTTGTTTCCTTCGACATTTCGAAACCACTCTCTGCTGGAGACCGGAGGTATTTGATATATGTAACTTTCGCAAACACTAATGATTTCTACAGCCAAAACAAGTCCTTCTACTATAGTTTGGGAAGGAGTTCGGAGGACAAACAAATAAATAAATGCTGTGTGAGATATAGGAATACCCACGATGAAGGGATGCGTGCACAACAAGTAACCCAAGGGATAACCCAACATGGTCCAGAGAGGTAGTGTGAATCCCATACCTAACACAGAACAAATTTCTACCCTGGTAAATGGAATGAAGACTGGATAAAACGTTATAATTGCAAAAAAGAGATTTTTACAACCCATACCTGACACAAATGGCCGTCGGCATTGTGTCGTTATAAATTATTTTGTATGCATATGCTACGCGGTTTCTTTCCCACGCGGTTCTATGTGTTTCGGTTTATTTCTGCCGACACTGCGGATGAGACTATATTATTCAGATACAAATTTTTCTTCACTAAGCGAGGTTTTCTTGATTGCGTGAGCAAGATTCCAAGTGCTGCTCGGTTTGAATTCGTTTTAAGCAAATGCATATGATCGAATGGAAGATTTTCCTTCTTAAATATATCAAAATATTTAAACTCATTGTAATATCCGAACGCAAGTTGGGTGAATTTGGCTTTGACTCAGTTGTAATTGGGAGGCATACGTTTTCTAAACCTAACCTAACTTCTCGGCGAAGCAAGTCGGTGGCCATATAGATAGATGATTGATTTATTTATTTAAAATGGACCAATTTATAAACCTACCGTCTCCGCCAAGCAATTATTCTCCAAACATTTACGGTGAAATTCAACGATACCACGGTATTTTGAATGCCCCTCAAATTTAATGTAACTTACACAAAATGTATGGCTGCGAAACCCCATAACAATGCGAAGAACCATTGCCATTTAGCATGCTTACTAGCAAGTTTGGCGTACCTTTCTACAGACGGTGAAATACAGATCGTATAATACATCTATTTAGGCCAATTAATGCATGGGCTATTGAAATTAAAAAATGCATTACGGGCGCAAAAGGACCCGGCCAACATCCCATAGGAAACTTGGAAAACAAATTGTATTTGTGATTGGCACCTAATAAATAAATATATTGCAAGAACAAGCGATGATTATCTGTATCGTGAGCTCTATTTCGTGTTAGTTTTAGAGTTTTACCGGGCCCGGGGCGGCGAGTCGCGACAAATGCTGTAATAGACAAAGTTTACATATATGTGTCCTATGATGCAATCACCGACTTTCTCGTTTCCGTGATCGTGAGGATAAAAAATAGAAGCTGCTAAATCTTCGACCTCCTTCGGTTGCTCCCCCGAGCTTTGATGTTCTTCCATCTTTTGTGTGTTCGTTTGTCTAAGTATGGTGATGTGGCTCTACATTTGGGCTTTTTTTTGGGGGGGTAATTGGAGAAAAAGGGCTTAGCATTCTTTAGTCAGTGGCCTCCATTTCATTGTTTTTAGTTTTTTTTTTCGCGCGCTTGTGGCTACATGTGAAATTCTAACGGCTTCCTCCCGAACTACAAAGGTAGCTCTGTGGGACCAAAGCTATTCATCTTTGAAGTTATGTTTTTAGGCCGTGAGAAGGCTAATCTCTTATCTAACTTGAGAGCATTTTCTAATAGTCTGTCTTGCGAAAAAATATAGACAAAGACTCAAAAGTGTCCATTTCAGTAAAGGAATTAGGGAATGACATGAAGAAATTTGGATGGCTTTTATCTGATTTTTTCCATTAAAGAGGTGCCCAACATTCAAATGTATCTTAATTATGAAAGGAATTAGGAAATGGCATGAAATCTTTGGAGGGTTATCTACAATTCTTCAAATTACTAGTAAGTGCCCTAATATGGCTGAATAGTAGGCATGTGTTTTAAAAACTAGAAAACTTTTATCTAAATTTTTCTAGCAATTTGTTTCTAGATTTCTTGCAACCTTGTTCATAATGATAAGAATTGGCTTTCTATTCATTTTCAAAGGAAGAATCACATTTAACTTTAGTTTGGATCAGGCTTTCTAATTTGTGTATGTACTTCATTAAAGAACATTCCTTTTTTAGGACACCAAAGTATATTAGGATGATTATTTGCTTATCTCCATATTCTTTGGTTAAAATCTCATATCACTTATATGTAAGTATTCTTCTAAAATTGTGTAAGCCTTTATCATAGAAAGTGATTTTTAAAAGCCTAGAGAAGATGGTTTTTTCTCAATCTATGGATTATAAGAATACCCCTTTAAGTGTGGGTATTTTTAAAACCATGACCTTATCATTAAAGCATGTTCCACCAAAATCATTATCCATTTAGTTTCAGATGGTCCTATAGATCACAAACATGATTCTAAAAATTCTAATTATGTGGAAGAGAGAATGAGATTAAAAAAAATAAAGGAAAATTAATTTCCTATTAAGGGAAAAAGAATATCCATAAAGAATGATAGAAGATATTAAAGTTTAATATGTTTAAACTCATGGAATTTCCTAGGACTCAAACCTAGGACCTATTAGCAAATGCTCTACCATTGAGCTACCAATTATTTGATATGAGTATTTTTACAAATTGTGGGTTGACCTCCAACAATCCCTCTGAAGCCACACATCAACTTGAGCACATGTAGCATTATGTTCATAAGTCATGGACTAGAAAATACTTGAACCCAAGACTTCCTAGCAAGTGCTCTACCCGTAAGCCCTCAACCTTTTTTTGGGTGAGTATTTTTTTCGAGTGTGAGTTAACTCCAATAATGTAGATGTATACTAGATGAGGGAAAAAGGAGTTGTAAATATGGATTATAAATTTTTAACTTAGAGAGCTAGATAGATAAATTTTTGAATCATCTAACAAAAAATAAGGGCATATTTGAGGTGGATCAATGAGAAATCATAATTGTTATAAGGTGTTTGTCAATCTAAAAGTGGTTATTAACAAAGGTGAGAAGGATAAGGTGTTTAATGTCATCCTCACCCAAGGTGGAAGGAAACATCACAGTAGAAGATTGTTACAAAAATTTACAACTTACAACATATATCATTTACCAATATGCAAAAATATCAAATGTTCAACCATAAAATAATCCACAATATGAGACATAGATAGCTAATATCCTTAAGGTAGGGAAACACCAATAATACTTAGAGAATAACTCCACAAGATCTCCAATATGAGAGGCCACTCCATAGGAAAATATGACTACAAGAGAATACTCAATGTAAAAGATGATTGATGATTCTTATAATGATAATATCCCTTATTTATATACCCATCTTCTAATGCTACTCTGGGGAGGGTATATACCTAACCCTAGCTGATACCCAAACCCTTATTCAATCATTATTATAATATAATATTACAATATAATCAACCTTGGAATCCTAAACCCTTATGGTCAACTATCAATAATACATATATAATATAATATTAAATCCCCATATACCTATCCCTATAGACATTCACTCGCTTTACAAATGTTTCCTCCTCGAAACATGAGAAGAAACTAAATAGTACGATCTTCTAAGCATTGTTCACAAATGGTACTAATTTTGATCACCCATCCATCTAAGTGAAATTTTGATTCTTGTTAGTCTTTGATATTTCCAAGTTGTATTTCCACCCAAATATCCATAATTGCTCCTTCAACTCCATCCTTCTACTACTTCACTCTAATATCTAAAATTATTGCTCTTATGGTTTCTATATTATTGTTGCAGCACTTTATAATCCATAATTATTACACATTTTTGCCAAGTACTCTAGTACTTGATGCATTTCTTACTCTTTATAGGTCCATAACAATATTGATACTTTGTCATACCTCCATGATAATTTATGATCATGGTGGTGTGGGTGGCAATATGCTATAAACTTAACCCAATTAACTACTTTCTTTGACTCTTCAACATTTTGTACCTTTATTTTAATTTTTTTCGTATGATCTTCTTACGTGATCATTTCTTTTGGTGCATTCTTATGCTCTTATAATTATGGATCATGGCATTTGTTGTTGCTTCTTCTTTAGAGTTTAATATTGATTCTTCCTTAGACTCTATTTTTTCCTCTTCCTTAAATTCTACTTGTGATTCCTCTTCTTTTTCTTCAATCTATTATTCTTTAATAACTTCTTATTGCTTCTCTTGGGGTGCTTGCTCCTTAAGTTGATAAATATCTTGTAGTGTTATCTCATTTTTCCTATACAAAACTTTAAGAACTTTTATACGTTAATGTTAATAGTACTTAATGAATCCAACTAAGGATAACAAACAATAATATCCATATCCACCATAACTATACCATAAAAATTTGAATGAAAGACATTTATTTATGGTTGTCTTTAAATATTAAAATATATGAACATGAATTTCCTCAAGTTGTATGTCCTTGATATTTTGTGCTTGAAACCAACAACCTCTTAGTCAAATCAATATTGATGAGATTGTACTTGTTGTTAGGGTCTATGGAAATTGACCTTTTCCTTCTTAATGCCTTATTTATTTTTTCTTCTTTTTCCTCCTTAAGTACTTGTAAATATTTTCCATAGTCTTCATTTTGTTTCTTGAAAAATTCAAACTCACTACTTATTTCTTTGTACTCCTCTTGAAACCCTTTTATTCTCCCTTAATAGCCCTTGATGATATCCTTTAAATTAGTAATCCTTATATATGGGTTTCATTTTATAAGAATGCTTGTTCAAACTCTTTCCAAGTGAAAAATGTATTGGCATAAGAAAAATTATGTGTAGATATATAATTTTGCTCATCCCATAGTATTCTAGGATTATTATCAATTTTGACAACATGTCGAGGATATTTTTCAGCCTCCATCATGAAAATTGAAGGCTCAAAATAGCTTTGCTTCTAATAGAGAAATTTTCAAGCTAAGAATTTATCTTCGAGGCTACAAATTTTAGTCTAATTCAAAATTTTAAATTCTTTCCACTCTAATGATCAAATGGATGAATTCATTTCCAAGTGAAGTTCATAACTGTAAACCTTATAAGGCTATGAATTTGCCTCCACACCTTTAGAATGGAAACATTCCAATCCAATGCTCATTTCTAACCCTACCAACAACTTGCCAATCTGTTAGTCAAAAAGTGACTAACTATAGAAAAATAGTTGATGCACCTTTTTGCATATTTTCCAAGAAGACCGAAGTGGCCCATATGCTAAAGATCAAAGAAAAAACAAAACACTACAAGGAGGAAAAAGTGTCACGATATCGCAACATGTTGCATTTTCATGGTCCAAAGTGAAGAGAAAGAGCAAGGAGGAAAAAGTGTCGTGATATCACGACATGTTGCATTTTCACGGGCAAAAGCAAAGAGAAAGATCAAAGAGGAAAAAGTGTCGCGATATCGCGACATGTTGCATTTTTGTGGCTAAGAGCAACAAAAAGGAGCAAGGAGGCAAAAGTGTCACGATATCGTGACATGTTGCATTTTTGCGGCTAAGAGCAACAAAAGGGAGCAAGGAGGCAAAAGTGTCGCGATATCGCGACATGTTGCATTTTCACGGCTAAGAGCAACAAAAGGGAGCAAGGAGGAAAAAGTGTCGCGATATCGCGACATGTTGCATTTTTGCGGGCAAAAGCAAAGAGAAAGAGCAAAGAGGAAAAAGTGTCACGATATCACGACATGTTGCATTTTCGCGGTCCAAAGCAAAGAGAAAGAGCGAGGAGGAAAAAATGTCATGATATCACGACATGTTGCATTTTCATGGGAAAAAGCAAAGATAAAGAACAAAGAGGAAAAAGTTTCTGGATATTGCGACATGTTGCATTTTTGTGGCTAAGAGCAACAAAAGGGAGCAAGGAGGCAAAAGTGTCGTGATATCGCGACATGTTGCATTTTCACGGCTAAGAGCAACAAAAGGGAGCAAGGAGGCAAAAGTGTCGCGATATCATGACATGTTGCATTTTCACGACTAAGAGCAACAAAAGGGAGCAAAGAGGCAAAAGTGTCATGATATCGCGACATGTTGCATTTTCGCGGCTAAGAGCAACAAAATGGAGCAAGGAGGCAAAAGTGTCGTGATATCGCGACATGTTGCATTTTCATGGCTAAGAGAAAAAAAAGAGAACAAAGAGGCAGAAGTGTCATGATATCGCGACATGTCGCATTTTTGCGACTGAAGGCAGCAAAAGCGCAACGCGAAGGAAAGAATTTCGTGATTTCACAACATGTCTCATTTTCATGGCTGGAAGCAACAGAAGAGCAAAGTAAGAGATGAATGTTGCGATTTCGTGACATGTCTCATTTTCACGGTTGGAAGCGGCAGAAAATAAAAGCAAGGAAAGAATGTCACAATTTTGTGACATGTCTCATTTTCACGACTGGAAGCGGAAAAAGAGCAAAGCAAGAGATGAATGTCATGATTTTGCGACATGTCTCATTTTCGTGATTGGAAGTGGCAAAAAATCAAAGCAAGGAAATAATGTCATGATTTCGCGACATGTCTCATTTTTGCGGCTCAAAGCGGCAGAAGAGCAAAGCAAGAGATGAATGTCATGATTTTGTGACATGTCTCATTTTCACGACTGGAAGCGGCAGAAAAGCAAAGCAAGGAAAGAATGTTGCGATTTTGCGACATGTCTCATTTTCACGGTTGGAAGCGGTAGAAGAGCATAGCAAGGAAATAATGTCACGATTTCGTGACATGTCTCATTTTCATGTCTAGAGGCAACAAAAGAGCAAAGCATGGAAAGAATGTCACGATTTCACGACACACCAGCTATAAAGGAATAAAATGTATTTTTGGCAATTAAAGGCATGCACTGACACCAAGAAGTGATTTCTAACATGATTATCAGAAATCTAGGATAGAGCAGGCTTGCCAGATGATTGAAAATGTGTCAGGCTCGTCTAGAATCTAATCTGCAAAGAAGATATCTAATTCATAGAAGACTTGTTGTGTATTATTAGAAACTGCAGATGATTGCTTGTAAAATAGTAAGATGTACTTAGAAAAATATACTTTTTTAGGGTATATATAGTGGTGAGCGACTCCAGAAAAAATTTCGGCTCTTGGACGTTTACAAGCTTGGTGTACATGTACTGGATTACAAGAAATAAAAGATTTCTTCTTTTGGCTTCCGAAACTTCTGTGTGCAAGTGTATGTATCTGGTGTTTTAACTTTTATTCACTCTAAGTTTTATAATGTATCTATTCTGAAATCTGGACTGTGCATGTATAAATCTTGTTTCTAGAGTTGAACATTAAAATATAGTTACATGCTTTTAGACGAATATCTAAAAGTCGCACTCAAGAATTCGTGTTTTCTATAAGAAGATATAAAGAAAACTCTAAAAGTAGTAATCTGCATTATCAATGTTTGTTGTTGTCCAATCTGTACCATGAGAAAAGTTCTAGCTTAGGCTATATTTCCCTTATCTCTTATTCTCCTTTTCTCTAAAAAACTCAAAGGAACTAGCCTTCTCTAGAGACCAGACAGATGATCTCAAGCAAGATCTATCTATTCAATGTTGGCAAAGTCTAAGACGCAACACTATTAACCGAAGGCATATTTTGTTCCAACAATTTTTGGCATGCCCGGTGGGACAAAGAATCCCACAGTATTGTATAAGTTTTGGTGTTTTACCTTAAGAGCCTTTTTTTTTAAATCTTAATAAAAATGACCTGGTGACTCCGTTGCAATTTAGACCATAAAATAAAGACCTTGTATAAAAACCTTCTGGTTATATAGCAATATGATAACCAGATCCTGAGCTAGAAACTCTGAGGAACCTATCGAGTTCTTTGAACTACATCTCGGAAGCCTAAAGGCACACCTTGTGCTAGCTGCATGATCAAATCCACCTGGCACCATTAGCACCTCTTTAACACCCATTATAGGAGCATCTGCAAGCAATCCTATAGTAGTTGTAACTCAATTAGAAATCATGGTAGACGCCTCTGCCCCAGCCCATCTTGTGTGGAATCAAACTAGCCCTTTGAACTTGGGAGCACACCACCAAATTTCACAAGCTGCACTAAAAGCATTACCAACCTTTGACAGAATAGGAAAAATAGTAGATGGGCATTATTTAGATGTATCATCGTTAGCATCTGTTTACAAAATCACTCAGGAAGATGTAATGGTCAGATTGTTGGTTATATCTTTGAAAGGAAAGATGCTCCATTGGTACAAAGCGCTTCCCACTAGATCCATTACTTCTTGGGCAGTACTTGCCAACCGTCTGGTCAATGAATTTAATATACATGCAGATCCTTTCACATTGCTGAATCAATTCACTATCATTAAGAGGCATCCATAAGAAGAAATCCAAGATTTCAACATCAGATTTATCAGAACTCGTGATAGAGTATCGCAAGGCCTAAAACCCACGAAAGAACAAGATATATGCTATTATTTAAGGGTTTTTGATTCAGATCTCAGTATGATAATAAGGCAATCACGTGTTACCACTTTTCCTGGGATCTATCTAGAGGCAGCAAATGGCGAAGATGATCTCATCGCTACAAAAAGATATCCATCAAAGAGTCTATTACCAATTGTACCAGAGCTTTCCCAAGCATCAATTTCTAAACTGCCTGTACTCCCATCAATGTAGGTCCTCCTAGCTATAGTCGCACCTCCTACATTCCTTGCATTACCAGCCACACCCCTTACATCAGCTCCCCCAAATGATCAATACATGACCATAATTGATACAATGAAGACATTGTCAAATGAAATGGCGTCCATGAAAAAGAGAGAGGCAGAATAGAATATCCAAGCAAGAATATTTTCGTAGATACAAAAGGAAGGTGCTTCAACAAGTTGAAGAGGATAGGATAAAAAAAATGTGGTGTATGCGAATGAGATAGGAGATAATAGAGAACCCACTAATTTTGATTACTGGTGTACCACTTGCAATGATCCTCATGGAGAATATTCATGCATGATTCATCAACATCATGTGCAAGCAGTTATCAATGAGAGATTCAAAGAAACTAGCAAGGGACAGGTGAACATAATCAAAGAATTCCACCACAATTTGGCAATGCCATCCATGGAACAAATCTCAGTCCTGACAAGGTCGAGAAAAAAGTCATTACAAGTCGACCCTAAGGAACTCTAACCACTAGGTTTTCCTCTTGCCCCCAGGGCAACTTCATAGAAAAACTAGTCCAATGAGAAAGGGCGTTCTGACCCTCCTCAGACTTCTATGGCTACACCAAGAAAATAATTTCCTCCTAGAAATGGGAGTGAGGCTCAAGAGCAAGCAAAGGAAAGACTCAGATTTTCTTCATTGACAAAATTACAAAGTGTAGACACCAAAATCCAGCCACTTGCAAGTCATCTATACCTTCCTGCTAGCCACGTGTCGGTCATCCACCTTCTCGCAATTATTTGGCCCAAATCCACACTTTCCCGCCATTATTTGGCCCAATTTCACCTTTCCCGCCATTTTTCATCCCCAAATTTATTTAAATTAATATTTATATATATATATATTTTTAATATTTTAATATATATATTTAAATAATAGTTTAAGTGATTTAATCTGAGTCGTCCGTCCTTCATTTAATCTCATCCGTCCATCCATCTTAATCCATTTCACAACCTAGATTTATTCCCTACCCTTAGATCCACTTTAATCTTAGCCACACGTTCAAAGTGTCGTTAAAACCCTAAAGTGTGCCCTAAGAGTAGATTATAAATTGAGTCACCTTGATGGCTCAAACCCTATGTCTTTTGCTACTTCTATCCTGGATCTTTTCTATCTTCTTAACTTCTTCTATCTCCTTTTTTGATCCCCTCTATCTCTCTTCTGCTATCTTTTCATCGCATCCATCGTCGCATCCATCGTCGCTTCCATCGCTGCTTTCGCCGCCATCTCTTCTGCAGCATTCTGCAGAATCCCCCATTCTTGTCGCAAGTGCCCACGGGTGTTTACCCCTTTACCAAGTGCCCACGGGCGTTTACCAAGTGCCCATGGGCATTTACCAAGTGCCCGCGGGCGTTTACCCACAGCCACAAACTCAAACCGGCATCTGAAACCTTAATCCAGAAGCACGCGGGCGTTTAGCGAGTGCACCAGGGTGCCTTCCGCAGTCGATTTGACAGCCACATTACTTCCAGTGTCGCTCGGTCTAGCGTTAACAGAGAACAGGTATAAATTAGTTTAAAGCAAGTAACTTCTTTTCTTTTATTGATCTGTTGTTGAATTCCTGAATTCTATTTTTCTAGGGTTTTAGATTGTCAAAAACTTGCACACATTAACACTTGGAGCCCTCTTATTAATTTCTAACTCCTTGATGTGTTAATGTGTGCAAGTTTTTGACAATCTAAAACCCTAGAAAAATAGAATTCAGGAATTCAACAATAGATCAATAAAAGAAAAGAAGTTACTTGCTTTAAACTAATTTATACCTGTTCTCTGTTAACGTAGCTAGACCAGGTGACCCTGGAAGTAATGTGGCTGTCAAATCGACTGCGGAAGGCGCCCCGGTGCACTCGCCGAATGCCCGCGTGCTTCGGATTAAGGTTTCAGACACCGATCTGAGTCTGTGGTTGTGGGTAAACACCCGCGAGCACTTGGTAAACGCCCGTGGGCACTTAGTAAACGCCCGTGGGCACTTGGTAAAGGGGTAAACGCCCGCGAGCACTTGCGACAAGAATGGGGGATTATGCAGAATGTTGCAGAAGAGATGGCGGCGAAAGCAGCGATGGAAGCGACGATGGATGCAGCGATGGATGCGACAAAAAGGTAGCAGAAGAGAGATAGAGGGGATCAAAAAAGGATATAGAAGAAGTTAAGAAGATAGAAAATATCCAGGATAGAAGTAGCAAAAGACCTAGGGTTTGAGCCATCAAGGTGACTCAATTTATAATCTACTCTTAGGGCACACTTTAGGGTTTTAACGACACTTTGAACGTGTGGCTAAGATTAAAGTGGATCTAAGGGTAGGGAATAAATCTAGGTTGTGAAATGGATCAAGATGGATGGACGGATGAGATTAAATGAAGGACGGACGACTCAGATTAAATCACTTAAACTATTATTTAAATATATATATTAAAATATTAAAATATTAAAATATATATATAAATATTAATTTAAATAAATTTGGGGATGAAAAATGGTGGGAAAGGTGAAATTGGGCCAAATAATGGCGGGAAAGTGTGGATTTGGGCCAAATAATGGCGGGAAGGTGGATGACCGACACGTGGCTGACAAGAAGGTATAGATGACTTGCAAGTGGCTGGATTTTGGTGTCTACAGATGCCCCTTTTTGAGATGCTTTGTGTGAAGACACAATGCAAGCACAAAAACTTAGGACACCCGAAAAGCTGGATCAGATGCAACTCTCTCTCAAGACTAAAGCACAACTTTGAAGACCAAAGAATAAAAGAATATTTAAAATTTATCAGCTTACCCCCTCAATTGGCGAGCGAGAATGGTTCTCACAAGCCAATTGGAAGAAATTTGGAAGAAAATGAACCGTTTTTGCCCCAACGGTGAAAAAGGGGTTTGTGTATGAACCATCTGTTTATGTCCCAATAGAAAAGGGGTTGGTGTACAAACCAGAAAATAATATGATTGAAGACGATATGAGTGATGTGAAAGATGGACCGTTTTCTGCCCCAACGGTTATAAAGGGATTTTTGCCAAATTGTAAGTTCCATGATCATGTAAGATGAATTCCACTATAGGAAAATTAGAAATTGATAACGGATGCCCCAACTCCTGTGTGTGAGTCCATACTGTTGATGAAATTGCCTTGTTGGAGCCATTGATATGCAGAGATGCAATATGAAAGAGTCCAGAACTTCATAGATGCTCCTAGTGACTGTATGGATAATTCCTCGGGTCGGAACCAATCAACCTAGGTAGCCTTAATCTCTAGCAAGACTCAAAATAATGATGATATTGAAGATTGTCCACGTTTAAGGCCCCATGAACTAGGCCATCAATGACAACTGTTGAGCAAATTAATCTTGGTATGAGGTCATTTGAAAAGTAGGATACCCAAAATTGATTTCCAATTTTCAAACAGTGAAATAATTGATGATGATAAATGGTAAGTGTCCTTATGGTGGTTTAATCCTCTTACCGAATTGCATGGATGCAAATCGCTGCAATCGCAAAGGTGATAGAATATACCACTAGATACGAGGTTTGCTTTAATTTAATTTGGCAAAAATATGCATGATGAAAGAAGAATGAATGAAATTGACGATAGATTAGAAGAATTGATGAATGTTGTTAATTTTGTGAAGGTTTTGAATGTTTTTAACCCAATTTGTAAATCAATGATGAATGATGCGCTTTTTGAGCAAAATGACAAAATTTGTTTCCAAAACTGTTGTAACCTTCACAAAATGTTTTATTATGATAAGAAGAATGGATGGATGCAATTTGATGAAATTTGGAGGAGGTAAGCTTCAATTTTGTAAGTTTTGTTCTTTTATTCAATACTGACACCAAACCCCGGTATGCATTTGGAGGTGGCAGAAATGCCCGCCGGTGTTTGAATGCATCATGAAATGCCCCACTGCATCTGAATGCGCCATGAAATGCCCCACTATGTTTCAGGGCACCAAAACCAGCTATTTAAACAGTTTCAACGAGAATTTCGCTCATTTGTGCGTTCGAGCTTGAGAGAAGTGCATCTAAGGGAGTGGAATGAAGTGAAGTGAAGTGAAAGGTTGTGTGGGAGAGTGAAGCACGCGGGAGCTATGGCGGAGATGGGAGCAGATGCACCAGTGCAGCCAGCTGAGGTATTTGTTCATTTAAGCAAGTACTTATTATGTGTTTTTTTTTTTGGAAAAATTTGTAACAAATTTTTGTTTTGTTGTTTTGCAGCTTAGGGTGTTAGAGGCACGACACCGATTCTCCCCTATCATTTCGGGGATGAGGAGGTCGTTGTCCCAGGCAGACTGGGAGATATTGGACGCAGTGGGGCTAGCGGAGGTAGCCCGGTTGGAGGTAGTTCGGGCGGATGAGGGGTACCTCTAGGCACACCACTAGGTCTAGGGCTCCTACTAGGTCTCAAGGGTCCTCTTTTGATGGTTATCTTAGTGCTTAGATGCACTCTTTATGAGCCTTGGTGCTCTATTGTATATTGTAGCCTTTTGGCATTCATTGTACAGTTTGACCTTTATACATATATATATACATGGCTTTTATTTTTAGTGTTTTACTTTCTTTTGTGTGAATGCCTATGTTTTTGTGATGCATGTTTTTATATGTTTTAATGCATATGTGATGGAATGGAATGCAAAGTTATAGATGATTAATGCGAGACTAAGTAAATGAAATATGCACTAAGAAGCACTCATACTTTTAGATAGTTAGATTTAGCCAACTGTTATCATAATTGTTTAATCAGGGGCACCGAACTTGGTGGCTTGTGAATGGATGACGTATGAAATGACATGAATATGGAAGAAGATATGGAGGGTGATATGGAGGTTGATATGGAAGATTGTTTTACAAAGACTCAAACATGCTAGTGGTATCAAAAAAACTTACTAACACTGCCTAATTCAACTAGGACCAAATGTGTGTGCATGCGAGTTCATTAACCAAATCAGAAGCATGGTAGTGACTCTAGGCAATCAAAAACTTGTGTGTGTGCAAGTGTGTTCATTAACCTCATCTTGTATAAATTAGGTAACCCTGTTATGGAGAAGACCCCAAAGCTAGTTTGTCCGTATGAGCATTCAGAGGTCTCTTTTTTAGGAGAGACATGTCACCACGCAAATGAGTATACTCCACTTCCAGTCAAGCGTCTATAGCCCCGGTGAAGGTTAACTCCATAGTCCATGTTGTTTTTGACCTTTGTAAGCCTTGGGGATGACTACCTATCCGTCTGACTAGACAAGTAGTACGATCCTTACAACTTATTTGGGATCAGTGGTGTGTGAAAAATGTTCATTTCCTTAGAGCTTTGGGGAATCGGATTCTCAACCGAAGTATGATGAGAATTTTACCCTATCCTTACTACTCTGTTTATATTTATATTTTGTAATTGCTTGTGATAGTGGTAAGAACCACTGTTTTATGGACTATGTTTGCATGATAGGACAAACGAGGATTACCCTGTTCACTTCGAGGCACAACCCAAGGATGGCGTTATCTCTCTTTGACACAAGATGTTTTTAAGATGTGAAAATGTGATAGGTTCAAGATCGCTTTTGAAATCATTTCCCAATACTCAATATTTTATTTAGTGTAATTGGTGATATGGCCCTAGAAGACTTTAACATGCATTTCGAAGTTTGCTTAAAACACTAGAAATGGCTGAGTGACTGAAAACATTTTGGCAATGTAAATATGTGCAAATGGAAAATGGATGTACGAATGACAATTCGGTTTGATGGATTTTATGACGGTGCCCCTGATTAAAGCAACATGACTTTTGCTTGACCAAATTTTATATCCAAAAGATAGAATGGTCTCTAACATGATATGCAACTATGGCTGAAAATGAAATGTTATGGTTTTCAATGAGATGTATGCACATGAAATGCAATGCAATGCAACTAACAATGAAATGCAAATTCTTTTTATTTTATTTGTTTTTTTTTTTGTTGTACAAGCCATGTATCTACGTACATATAAAATTCAAACTATGCGTAGAATGCCCTCAAGTGTATAATATTAAGTGGTTCGGGTTCTTCCTCTCCCTCTAAACTGGCAAGTCTATAAGTTCCATTACCCACTCTTTCAGTGACCATATATGGACCTAACCAATTAGCCACGAATTTATCTCAAAGATGCGGCAATGCATTGGTGTTTTGTTGATTCTATTTAAGGACAAGATCCCCTACTTGAAATTCTCTTAGATGAACTTTGGCATTGTAAGCACGTTTCAATCGGTCTTGATAAACTCGCAAATGCTCTAAAGCATTGATTCATTTTTTATCTATGAGTGTGAGTTGATCAAGACGTGCTTGTCTAGCAGTATCATCATCGATAAATTCTTGCAAAGAAATTCGCAAGGAAGGGATCTCGACGAGGCGGAGCTAAGACTGGCGAAGACGCTAAGTACTGCTTGATGTCATCAAAGGCTTTCTGACACTCATCTGTCCATGAAAATTGTACCTCCTTTTGTAGTAGGTGGCAAAATGGCCTACATTTATCAGAAAGTTGTGCAATAAAGCGACGGATTGAATTAATCTTTCCTTGCAGACTACGCAACTCCTTCAAATTAGTTGGGGGACACATTTCCATAATGGCTTTGACCTTGTTTGGGTCCACCTCAATACCTTGTTTAGAGATAATAAAACCTAGGAGTTTTCCTGAGGTAACACCAAAGACACATTTCTTAGGGTTCAACCTTACTTTATGCTCTAGAAGTCTATCAAAAACTTTTTCCAATACATCAAAATGCTCTTGTCGAGTTTTAGATTTTGCCAATAAATCATCCACATAATATTCGATAATCTTATGCATATAATCATGGAAAATATAAGTCATGGCTCTTTGATAGGTTGCACCTGCGTTACCCGAGGAATTATCCATACAGTCACTAGGAGCATCTCTGAAGTTCTGGACTCTTTCATATTGCATCTCTGCATATCAATGGTGCCAACAAGGCAATTTCATCAACAGTATGGATTCACCCACAGGATTTGGGGCATCCGTTATCAATTTCTAACTTTCCTAATAATAGAATTCGTCTTACATGATCATGGAATTTAAAATTTGGCAAAAATCCCTTTCTAACCGCTAGAGCGTAAAACGGTTCATCTTTCACATTACTCATATCGTCTTCAATCATATTCTTTTCTGGTTTGTACACCAACCCCTTTTATGTTGGGACATAAACAGATGGTTCATACACCAACCCCTTTTTCACCGTTGGGGCAAAAACGGTTCATTTTCTTCCAAATTTCTTCCAATTGGCTCGTGAGAACCATTCTCGCTCACCAATTGAGGGGGTAAGCTGATAAATTTTAAATATTCTTTTATTCTTTGATCTTCAAAGTTGTGCTTTAGTCTTGAGAGAGAGTTGCATCTGATCCAGCTTTTCGGTGTCCTAAGTTTTTGTGCCGCATTGTGTCTTCACACAAAGCAGCTCAAAAAGGGCATCTCGTAGACACCAAAATCCAGCCACTTGCAATTCATCTATACCTTCCTGCCAGCCATGTGTCGGTCATCCACCTTCCCGCCATTATTTTGCCCAAATCCACACTTTCCCACCATTATTTGGCCCAATTTCACCTTTCCCGCCATTTTTCATCCCCAAATTTATTTAAATTAATATTTATATTTTAATATTTTAATATTTTAATATATATATTTAAATAATAGTTTAAGTGATTTAATCTGAGCCGTCCGTCCTTCATTTAATCTCATTCGTCCATCCATCTTAATCCATTTCACAACCTAGATTTATTCTCTACCCTTAGATCCACTTTAATCTTAGCCACACGTTCAAAGTGTTGTTAAAACCCTAAAGTGTGCCCTAAGAGTAGATTATAAATTGAGTCACCTTGATGGCTCAAACCCTATGTCTTTTGCTACTTCTATCCTGGATCTTTTCTATCTTCTTAACTTCTTCTATATCCTTTTTTGATCCCCTCTATCTCTCTTCTGCTACCTTTTCGTCGCATCCATTGCCGCATCCATCACCGCTTTCGTCGCTTTCGCCGCCATCTCTTTTGCAGCATTCTGCAGAATCCCCCATTCTTGTCGCAAGTGCCCGCGGACGTTTACCCCTTTACCAAGTGCCCACGGGCGTTTACCAAGTGCCCACGGGCGTTTACCAAGTGCCCGCAGGCGTTTACCCATAGCCACAGACTCAGACCGACGTCTGAAACCTTAATCCAGAAGCACACGGGCATTCAGCGAGTGCACCAGGGCACCTTCCGTAGCCAATTTGATAGCCACATTACTTCCAGGTGTTGCCTGGTCTAGCTGCGTTAACAGAGAACAGGTATAAATTAGTTTAAAGCAAGTAACTTCTTTTCTTTTATTGATATGTTGTTGAATTCCTGAATTCTATTTTTCTAGGGTTTTAGATTGTTTCTGAGGGCTCACACAGTGGAGCCCTCTTATTAATTTCTAACTCCTTGATAGTGTTAATTTGTGTAGGTTTTTGACAGCAGATCCAGTTTATTGATGGCAGCTGATTAAGCTGGAGTTGTCCAAGAAAGGGATACAACAAAGCCCACTCACTCTGTTGGGATTGAAGATACATTCTTCGAAAGCGCCACCATTTGTGCCAACTAGGGTTTTGGAGAACCCTAGCATAACTTGTAACTGTGTATCACGAATAAAGGGTTACAGGCCCTGTTGTACTCAAAAGGAGTTTTTAAACTCCACTGATTAATAATAATCATTTGTTTTGTGCAACTTTCCTGTATTCCATTATTGTGGTTTTATCTTTTGTTTGGCGTTGTATTTTTAATCTACACAAAGAATAGAAGCCATGCAGGTATATAGAGACAGATACAATGCATCTACTAGTGGAAGGGAAAAAAGTGTTGAAGTATCCCCAACTGCAACCCTTTCGTTCAACATTGCAGAATAAATGAAGATGACTCCTTCCAAGATAAGCATGTATGATGCACTGCAAATTCCTAGTCAGATTGACCTCCTCCAAGAGTCCCTAAATTTAAAAAATGACACCTCCTTCTCAAATGTCGTACAATCAAATGTGGTGCCAACCTCTGAGAAAAATAGACCGCTCCTATTCTATTTATATTTGCAAATGGAGGGGTGGATAGTTCACAATTGCATGATTGATTCAGGGGACACAACTGCGGTGATGCCGAAAGTCGTATGTGACATAATGGGGATGGAATATACTCGAAGTCATCCTGGTGTGTTGCAATTAGATGGTACTCCAGTAAAAACTATCGGGGTGATCAAAGATATCCCTATTCAACTCCATAGAATGCCAAAAGCAGTCGTCATACAAGAAGTAGTCGTTGTAGACTTAGAACCATATTTCGATATGTGTTTATCCAGAGAGTTCATAGCCAAACTGGGAGGTTATCTGTCACTAGATTATTCGCATTTAGAGGTACCTTTCAAAGGTAAAATAGTCAATATATACAATGAAAAACCATCTACTTTTCATGTGGAAAGACTAGAAGAAACAACTACCATCAACATGATGTCCGAGGAATTGGAGAATATTGATCTAATGGAAGAAACCATGGAGGAACTCCAATTTGAAGATCATTTTTTGATGGAGAATTTCAACGCTATGGTAGAGATATAAATAGGAAGCTATTCCATTGAAAAACCAAAAAATCTTCCTGTTGTTGTCCCTAAAACAGGTGATTCAACCAACTAGTTATGGAAATTGTACTTTGACGGGTCAAGGTGCAAAAATGGAGCAGGAGCTAGAATTGTTCTGATTTCACCTACTAGAAAAGAAAAGGTTTTTTCATATAGGTTGACATGGAATTGCACCAAAAATGCGGCTAAATATGAAGCTTTGTGTTTGGGACTTAAGAAAGCTGAAAAACTAGGTGCAAAATAGTTGCTGATCTATGGAGATTCAGAGCTGATTGTTAAATAGGTTACTGGTAAATGCATTTGTAAGCAGCATTACCTAAAGGCTTACAAAAAAAAAGTGTTGGATCTATTGGAAAATTTTGAAGCACTAAACATAAAATCCATTTCCAGAGAGAAAAACACACATGCAGACCTATTAGCATCAGTAGGATCAAATTTTTGCCTAGTCAGCAATGTTATTCAGAAGTCTAAAACAGTTAGAATTATATACAGACCTTCTATGCCCGACAAGGATATTTTATGGCAGGTATTTGAAAATGATGAGCAGATCCTAGATTTTTTTATTCATGAGATGAATTGGTCTACAGAAAGAGCATTACAAGAAGAGGACGAAGAGAGCCTTATTTAACTGAAAATAATCATATCCCCAAGGGACTGATCACCTTGGAGAGCCTTTTCGACAATAGCAACAGAGCTGTAGGTCGAAGGATCAAGGTAGATGAATGCCAGTATAAAGAAATAGAACTAGAACCAAGCAAAATGATTAAAGTAGGGACAGATTGTACAGAAGTAGAACTAGAGAAAATAAAACAGTTATGTAGAGAGTATCCAGATATAATAGCCTGGACTTATAGTGATCTAAAAGTGTATAGGAAAGAGGTCATTCAGCATACCATAAAAATAGAGGAAGGAGCTAAACCTTTTAGGCATAGGCAGAGGCCTGTGAATCTTAAAATTGAAGCCTTAATGAAACAGGAGTTGTTAAAACTCCTGCAAGCTAAGATAATATACTCAATCAAGCACTCTACCTGGGTGGTAAATTTAGTTCCATTCCACAAGAAAAATGGAGAAATACGACTATGCGTCGATTTCAAAAATTTGAACAGAGTCTCTTTAAAGGATCACTATCCTTTACCCCAGATTGACCCAATCCTTCATACTGTGGTGGGAGTAGAAATGTTTTCTCTATTAGATGGCTTCTCTGGTTACAATAAAGTTTGGGTGAGAAATGAAGATCAATACAAGACTACGTTCACCACTAAGTGGGGAACATTTGCATACCAAAGGATGCCCTTTGGATTATCCAATGCAGGAGCAACTTTCCAAAGAGCCATGGACGTAGCTTTTGGGGAGCTTGCGAACAAAATTATTATCGTCTATTTAGATGACATGATGGTTTTTTCTCACAACAAAAAGGACCATGCCACTCATCTGCAGCAAGTGTTTGAGAAATGTAGAGAATTTGGAATATCACTAAATCCAAAAAAAATTATTTTTACTGTGGAAGAAAGAATACTCCTTGTTATTTCTAAAGTTGGGCTGTCAATTGACCCTAATAGAGTGAAGGCACTTCTTGAGTTGTCGCTTCCAGTTAACAAGAAAGGTTTGCAATCCTTCTTTGGGCAAATAAATTTCATCAAAAAATTCATTGTGGAATTTGCCCAAACAGTTAAACCAATGACTGAATTATTGAAAAAGGATGCTCCTTTCAAATGGACAGAGCCAAGGAAAGAAGATTTTCAAAAAATTCTAGAAGCCATCGGCCAAGCTCCTGTGCTAGTTAATCCTGACTATTCTCGAGGTTCCATACTATATGTTGTCGGAGAACAAGGCAGTTATGCTATAGTTATCACTCAAAAAGGAGTAGATGATGAAGAAAGACCCATAGCCTTTCTAAGTTCCACCATGCACAAACATGAGGAAAGGTACAACTTCATAGAAAAACAAGTATATGCAATTATGAAATCCTTGAATAAGCTAAAACATTTCTTATCCCAGAGTTGAACGATGGTGTATGTTATTCATCCCGATGTAAGGAACTTCATAATTCAAGGAGAGTTGGGTGAAAAAAGAGCTGGATGGGTGACTCGCATCCAAGAGTATGATGTAGAAATACATCCTACTAAAATAGTCAGAGGGAGATATTTGTGCTAAGAATTGGCCAAGCAAGCTGCAAGTGGATATGGGGAGAGCCACCCCGTCATGGCAAACACAGAGCAACACCAAGACAGAGTAGGTTCAAATTGGATCGATGACTTTGTGAGGTATTTTCAGACTGGGTCATGTCCTGAAGATATGAACGCTTCCCAGAGAAGGAGGTTAAGAACACAAGAATTGAAATATACCCTTCAAACAGAGGGGTTTCACAAGATTAACATCGATGATGTATTGTTAATATGCGTTCCTGATAATGAAAAGTAGAAAGTGTTAGATGAATTTCACAGAGGTTTTTCAGGGGGACATTATGCAGGCCAAACCACAACTTTGAAGATCCTTAGAGCCGGATGTTATTGGCCTTCCATCTTCCTAGATGCATACAAAGTGACCCAGAGATGTGAACAGTGTCAGAGGTATGTGGGGAGAAACAAGAATGCACCTATGCCCTTAAAAGCTATTCAAGTTAAGGAACCATTCTAGTAGTGGGGGTTGGATTTCATAGGGATAATAGAGCCAAATTCATCATCAGGCCACAAATACATTCTCACTGCCATAGACTACTTCACCAAGTGGGCAGAAGCAGTGCCTACGAAGAAAGCTGATTCAGAAGTGGTGATAGAATTTTTCAAAAGTCTAATCACAAGGTTTGGCATACCAGATTCTTTGATTACAGACAATGGATCCCCTTTCACCAGTGCAAAGATAATCGAATTCATCAGTAGATATGGAATTTACCTAAAGACTTCCTTTAATTATTACCCATAAGGTAATGGATTAGCTGAATCTACTAATAAGAATCTTCTAAGAATTTTGAAAAGAACATTAGAGGACAATAAGAAGAACTGGCACTCACTCCTGAATCAAGCCCTGTGGACCGATAGAATATCAATAAAAAAATCAATCAATACATCGCCATATGCTTTGGTTTATGGAAAAGAAGTTGTTCTGCCAATTCATATGGAGATACCCGCGTTGAGGATGCTAACCAAGTTAACGAAGATGAAGGTCATCTAATAGATGCCCGACTGATGCAACTTCTGCAGCTTGAAGAATCTAGGGAACAGGCTTGTGATCATCATCAAAAGCATATGGTAAAAATATCCAGGTGGTTCGATAAGAAAACCACTTTCAAGAAATTTAAAACAGGTGACCTGGTATTAAAATGGAATGTCAAGAAAGCAAATCCAGGACATCATGACAAGTTTGATGCATTATGGGAGGGGCCATTCAAAATTATTTCAGAAAGGCAATTCAATTCCTTCTAGTTAAAAGATCAACATGGATGGGTTCTACCCATCACGATGAATGCTTTTCACCTAAAATTGTATTTCCAATAAAAGCTATAGATCACCATTACATGTACAGTATATTACAAGTTTGAAGTTTTGTAAATATTTCCCCTTTTATGGCCTAATATTTCTAGAGGACAATAAGAAGAACTGGCACTCACTCCTGGGGAGGAAGTTTCCCTGTTAGAATCCTTCCAAGCGTAGGAAGTGGTCATTCTTCTGCTCCCAAAGTGTCCCAGCAACCTGAGAAATCCTAGCAGCCAAAGCTTGGACCAGCTCCCAGAATTGAATTTTTGTGTTCTTCATACAAAGGTTAAATATCTAAGCGATAAAAGAAAGGTTCTGATAAGGTGAAGATCACTTGTATTCCAAAGTGCATTCTTTTTCTTTTGTTTTTTTGCTTGAAAGTTTACTTTTCGCAACTATGCTGGTGACTCCGTTTCCCAATGGATGAAGGCCTGGTCTCTTTTTTTGTGAGAAAAAATTCCCTCGAAAGGCGCCAAGAATGTTAGTCAAAAAGTGACTAACTACAGAAAAATAGCTGATGCACATTTTTGCATATTTTCCAAGAAGACCGAAGAGGCCCATATGCTAAAGATCAAAGAAAAAGCAAAACACCGCAAGGAGGAAAAAGTGTCGTGATATCACGACATGTTGCATTTTCACGGTCCAAAGTGAAGAGAAAGAGTGAGGAGGAAAAAGTGTCGCAATATTGTGACATGTTGCATTTTTGCGGGCAAAAGCAAAGAGAAAGAGCAAAGAGGAAAAAGTGTCGCGATATCACGACATGTTGCATTTTCGTGGCTAAGAGCAACAAAAGGGAGCAAGGAGGCAAAAGTGTCGCGATATCGTGACATGTTGCATTTTTGCGACTAAGAGCAACAAAAGGGAGCAAGGAGGCAAAAGTGTCGTGATATTGCGACATGTTGCATTTTCACGGCTAAGAGCAACAAAAGGGAGCCAGGAGGAAAAAGTGTCACGATATTGCGACATGTTGCATTTTTGCGGGAAAAATCAAAGAGAAAGAGCAAAGAGAAAAAAGTGTTGTGATATCACGACATGTTGCATTTTCGTGATCCAAAGCAAAGAGAAAGAGCGAGGAGGAAAAAGTGTCACGATATCGCGACATGTTGCATTTTCACGCGCAAAAGCAAAGAGAAAGAGAAAAGAGGAAAAAGTGTCACGATATCATGACATGTTGCATTTTCACGGCTAAGAGCAACAAAAGGGAGCAAGGAGGCAAAAGTGTCGCGATATCGCGACATGTTGCATTTTTGCGGCTAAGAGCAACAAAAGGGAGCAAGGAGGCAAAAGTGTCATGATATCGTGACATGTTGCATTTTCATGGCTAAGAGCAACAAAAGGGAGCAAGGAGGAAGTTTCCCTATTAGAATCCTTCTAAGCGTAGGAAGTGGTCATTCTTCTTCTCCCAAAGTGTCCCAACCACCTTAGAAATCCCAGCAGCCAGAGCTGGGACCAGCTTCTAGAATTGAATTTTTGTGTTCTTTAGACAAAGGTTAAATACCTAAGCAGTAAAATAAAGGTTCTGATAAGGTGAAGACCACTTGTGTTCCAAAGTGCATTCTTTTTCTTTTGTTTTTCCACTCAAAAGTTTACTTTTCACAACTGTGCTGGTGACTCCGTTTCCCAATGGATGAAGGCCTGGTCTCTTTTTTTACGAGCAAAAATTCCCCCAGAAGGCGCCAAGAATGTTAGTCAAAAAGTGACTAACTACAGAAAAATAGCTAATGCACCTTTTTGCATATTTTCCAAGAAGACCGAAGTGGCCCATATGCTAAAGATCAAAGAAAAAGCAAAACACCGCAAGGAGGAAAAAGTGTCGCAATATCGCGACATGTTGCATTTTCACAGTCCAAAGCGAAGAGAAAGAGCGAGGAGGAAAAAGTGTCGCGATATCACGACATGTTGCATTTTCGTGGGCAAAAGCAAAGAGAAAGAGCAAAGAGGAAAAAGTGTCGCAATATCGCGACATGTTGCATTTTCATGGCTAAGAGCAACAAAAGGGAGCAAGGAGGCAAAAGTGTCGTGATATCGCGACATGTTGCATTTTCGCTGCTACGAGCAACACAAGGGAGCAAGGACGCAAAAGTTTTGCGATATCGCGACATGTTGCATTTTTGCAGCTAAGAGCAACAAAAGGGAGCAAGGAGGAAAAAGTGTCGCGATATCACGACATGTTGCATTTTCGTGGGCAAAAGAAAAGAGGAAAAAGTGTCATGATATCGCGACATGTTGCATTTTCGTGGTCCAAAGTAAAGAGAAAGAGCAAGGAGGAAAATGTGTCGCGATATCGTGACATGTTGCATTTTCATGGGAAAAAGCAAAGAGAAATAGCATGGAGGAAGAAGTGTCACAATATCGTGACATGTTGCATTTTCGCGGCTAAGAGCAACAAAATGGAGCAAGGAGGCAAAAGTGTCGCGATATCGCGACAGTTCCATTTTTGCGGTTAAGAGCAATAAAAGGGAACAAGGAGGCAAAAGTGTCACGATATCGCGACATGTTGCATTTTCGTGGCTAAGAGAAACAAAAGGGAGCAAGGAGGCAAAAGTGTCGTGATATCGTGACATGTTGCATTTTCGTGGCTAAGAGCAACAAAAGGGAGCAAGGAGGCAAAAGTGTCGCGATATCGCGACATGTTGCATTTTTGTGGCTAAGAGCAACAAAAGAGAATAAAGAGGCAAAAGTGTCACGATATCGCGACATGTCGCATTTTCGCAGTTGAAGGCAGCAAAAGAGCAACGCAAAGGAAAGAATGTCATGATTTCATGACATGTCTCATTTTCACGGTTGGAAGTGACAGAAGAGCAAAGTAAGAGACGAATGTCGCGATTTCGTGACATGTCTCATTTTCATGGTTGGAAGCGACAGAAAAGCAAAGCAAGGAAAGAATGTCATGATTTCACGACATGTCTCATTTTCACGGCTGGAAGCGGTAGAAGAGCAAAGCAAGAGACGAATGTCGTGATTTCACGACATGTCTCATTTTCATGGCTGGAAGTAGCAGAAAAACAAAGCAAGGAAAAAATGTCATGATTTCGTGACATTTCTCATTTTCGCAGTTGAAAGCGGCAAAAGAGCAAAGCAAGAGACGAATGTCACGATTTCGTGACATGTCTCATTTTCGCGACTGGAAGCGGCAGAAAAGCAAAGCAAGGAAAGAATGTCACGATTTCGTGACATGTCTCATTTTTGTGACTGGAAGCGATAGAAAATCAAAGCAAGGAAAGAATGTCGTGATTTCATGACATGTCTCATTTTCATGGCTAGAGGCGGCAAAAGAGCAAAGCAAGGAAAGAATGTCACGATTTTGCGACACGCCAGCTGTAAAGGAATAAAATGTATTTTTGGCAATCAAAGGCATGCACTGACACCAAGAAGTGATTTTTGACATGATTATTAGAAATCTAGGATAGAGCAAGCTTGCCAGATGATTGAAAATATGACAGACTTGTCTAGAATCTAATATGCAGAGAAGATATCTAATTCATAGAAGACTTATTGTGTATTATTAGAAACTGTAGATGATTGCTTGTAAAATAGTAAGATGTACTTATAAAAATATACTCTTTTAGGGTATATATAGGGGTGAGCGACTCCAAAAAAAAGGTAGGCTCTTGGAAGTTTACAAGCTTGATGTACATGTACTGGATTACAAGCAATAAAATATTTCTTCTTCTGGCTTCTGAAACTTCTGTGTGCAAGTGCATGTATATGGTGTTTTAACTTTTATTCACTCTAAGTTTTATAATGTATCTATTCTGAAATCTGGACTGTGCACGTATAAATATTGTTTCTAGAGTTGAACATTAAAATATAGTTACATGCTTTTAGAAAAATATCTAAAAGTCGCACTCAAGAATTCGTGTTTTCTATAAGAAGATATAAAGAAAACTTTGAAAGTAGTAATCTGAATTATCAATGTTTGTTGTTGTCCAATATGTACCATGAGAAAATTTCTATCTTAGGCTATATTTCCATTATCTCTTGTTCTCCTTTTCTCTAAAAAACTCAAAGGAACCAGCCTTCTCTGGAGACTAGACAGATGATCTCAAGCAAGATCTATCTATTCAATGTTGGCAAAGTCTAAGGCACAACACTATTAACCGAAGGCAGATTTTGTTCCAACACCAACCTAGATAGGATTTACGCACCCAAGAAAATTTCCAATTACACTCACCACCAACTTATCAAAAAATTATAAAAACTTGCCTAAATTTTCAAAACAACTATCCATGCACAATCTTATCCAAGTTGGGTTTCTTTTTTCAAATCTAACACCCTATACGTAGATTTTATAATCTTGCCTCCCTTTTCTTCTCAAGAAGCCCTAGAATTCTATAAATTGGGCACATTCCTCTCTAAATGAACAATAATTTTTAGAGCAATTGATTTTGAGAGTAACAAAACAATATTTATAATAGTGAAGCTCTAATTTTTTTATCAATTGATTAAACATTAATTTTTTGAATTCGAACCCTTTTTGAGTTCTCCTTCTAGTGTTGTTTTGCTTTCAAGAATTATTGATCCTTGCATGCATGCCTCATAGAATAATCATTTTAATGATGGAAGGGGGTTCTTCATGATTATCCTTTATTTGATTATATTTGAATTTTGATAGATATTTTTCTTTTTAATCCATCAAGAATCACATTTTTATTGATCAAATTTACCTCTTTATAAGGTTTTGTTTATTCAACTTATTCATTTTAGTCTACTTATCTTGTTTTATTTAGATTTAACAAACAATTATTTTGTTATCCTATAGAATTCATAGGTATCACCTAGGACTTTCCATAACCCCTTTGGAGAAAATCCCAAAAAACTTTTCCTAGGTTCTAACTCTACAATTGTATACTATGGAATACTAGCCTATAGGACTAGCAGGCTACGAATTCATCTAGGACCACCACTATCTAAGTTTTTGTTTGACTATTATATCGCTAGAATTTTCTCTACTAGACCATCACTTTTACATCTCAAAACATTTCTATTTTTTCCTCCAAAATAGGTTTTTAGGTTACAATATCTATAGGTTACAAATTTCTCAGGTTGTGAACTCATCATGTAGACTACAAACCAGGACTACTTAGTTTTCTATTTAGTTTTAGAATTCCAACAATCAGTCAAGCCTAGGAATATCCTAGCATCCCTATAATTTATCCAATTAAGTTTTGTAGTATTTTTTTTTAACATGGTGGAATCGATAGCTGCCATGAATCTAGGTAGGTTGTCCAACTTTTATGGCCACCATAGTATTCTGTGTTGTTCACCCTAGAAGCCACCACACAGATCTTCATGTAGTCCGCCCCTATAACCGTCATGCCACAATCATTTTAAACCTTTTACATTGTTGAAATCACTAAGAAAGGGACAAGCATTCAGTCCGGTGAGGCCCGATATTTGAACCTTGGACCTCCGCCCCCTTATGGGGTTTGGATGAACCAATTGGTCTACACCTCGGACCTAGTTTTATAGTAGTTAAATTTTTGTTTTATGTGATTTATCTCCTTCCTAAGGTCAATTTTATATTTCATAAAAAGGAACAGGGGGCTTGACCTACAAACATTGAAATTCACACCTTCTCAAGGATCAAGTAGATCCCCTAAAAACTAATACATTTATTGTTTTCCCTTTTGTAGTCTTTTTTCAAGCATGTGATGAACTTGTCTTAGGCTACGAACTTTTTAGTAGGCAACAAACTTACCTTGGGCTACAAACTAAATTCTAGGATATGAGTATGTGCTTTACATATTTACAAGTACTTTTCTTCTATACTTTCATTTTCATAGTGATAATATAGTTTTTTTGTTGATGTTTTGCTCTTTATTTTGGTTATAAGAACTCATTAAATGATGAAAATCAATAAACTTAATATTATGATTCATTTATTAATTTTTATATTACAAATAATACCTTATTTCAATATTGTTACAAGCTTACTAAAATGGTAAGGGATTTGGCCTCTCTTTGAGAGTTCCAAGGTTCAAAACCTACTCGGTATGAGGGGACCAGGACCCCTCAAAAAAACCTGTGTAAACTCATTGAAAAAAGACCTATCAAGAAAAAAATAATAAAAAACACCTTTCAACATTCATTAGGCATTGAATAAAAATTACATATAGGCTAAAACTTGTTTGTGCATTCTTCTTGTTCTCTTGCTTAAAAAAAAATATTATTTCTTTTATTTAGTTTCTTATAATTCTTGATTTAGTCTTGTAGTTCTCACAAGGAATTGAAAAGGCAATATATGACTAGATTCTTGTTTCTTGTATCATTATCTTCTTTACATTGTATTTCAAAATATTATTTTCAAAAGGATATAGTTTGCTAAATTCTAATTATGAAAACTTAGGTGTTTGCTCAATCTACACATAAAACATAGGATTTAAAGTGAATCCATTAAAAAATATTGGTGAACCTAGATCCCCACTGAATTACTCAAATAACGATAGGGTTTTGTTGGTCAAAATGACCACATCAAGGGGAATAAAGAGTAGTCTTCTCAAAATTTCACTAAGTATAGAAAAAATTTGCGATGGCACGATAGTTTTGAACCTGAAGACAAAGCGAAGAGAAAAATTCGTGACATTGTGATATTTTGAAGCCAAGGGGACAAGCGAAAGGAAAAAATGATGATAGCGCACCATTTTGAAGCCAAGGGATAAGCGAAGGGAAAAAGTCATGAAAGTGTGAAATTTTGAAGCCAACGGGCCAAGCGAAAGGAAAAATTCATGACAGTACGATATTTTGAAGCCAAGGGCCAAGCAAAGGGAAAAATTCATGATAACACAACATTTTGAATCCAAGGGATCAAGCGAAGGGAAAAAGTCACAACAACACAACATTTTGAAGCCAAGGAGCTAAGCGAAAGGAAATTGTTGCGATAACATGATATTTTGAAGCCAAGGGGTCAAGCAAAGGAAACAAGTCATGAAAATGTGATATTTTGAAACCAAGGGGCCAAGCGAAAGGAAAAAGTTATGATAGCGTGACATTTTGAAGCCAAGGACTAAGCAAAGGAAAAAATTCATGACAATGTGACATTTTGAAGCCAATGGGGTGAAGCAAAAGGAAAAGGTCACAATAGTGCAACATTTTGAAGCCAAGGGGCCAAGCGAAGGTAAAAATTCATGATAATGCAACATTTTGAAGCCAAGGGGCCAAGAAAAGAGAAAATTTATGACAGCATAACATTTTGAAGCCAAAAAAGTTACTACAGCATGATATTTTGAAGCCAAGGGGTCAAGCGAAAGGAAAACGTTGCGATAGTGCAACATTTTGAAGCCAAGGGGGGGCCAGGCAAAAGGAAAAAGTCATGCCAACATGACATTTTGAGTAAAATATAACTAGACCATGACATCTTTAAGAAGATAAATGTAGATTACTATAACAAGAAGATTTTAACCATTTCCAGTTGAAGATCCCATGCTCTCCTAACTACCACTCTACCAAAATGAGCCTACAAGCATATTGTTGTAACAACTTTTAGTTTTTATATTATGTAAAACTATATATATATATATATATATAGGATGAGTGACCCAAAACATGGTCGGCTCTTGGATGATTAAAAGGTAATGTACACAGACTTATGAAAGATAATAAAGATTATCCATTCTAGTTTTTGGCTCATTGGTGTTGTTATCAAGTATGTATGGATTGTTAATTGCTATGTAAAATTACGTTGAATATAAATTGCTTAAATTCTTATCGTGGATTTTTGTGGTGAAGTTTTTCTAACTCTGAAATTAACCATTCCAATAGAATTATGCTTGAGTAGATTTACACTAGAGGATTAGTTATTCTATTTTGATGGTTTAAATAGATGCTTTTATGAAAAAGGTTTTTAAAGTTACTTTATTGTTGTCTAATCTGTATTTTTTAAACGCTTCTAGCAATATATATATTTCTCTCTTTATGTATTTCCTTCTCTCTCCATTTTCCCAAAGAAGCAAGGAAACATCCTCCTTTGGAGATTGAACTGGGAAAAATCTATTTTAACCTGATCTTTCAATGTTGGCAAAGTCTTGGATGCAAATGTAACCAAAGGTAGATTTTGCACCAACAGTTTTTGGCATGCCTGGTGGGACCCAGTTCCACGTTTTATATAGATCAAATTTTTGGTGATTACCTTTGCCCTATTTATTTTTTATGAATCACCTAGCGAATCGACCCAAGAAAGGAACCCTAAGAAAGCCTTCATCTAAATTTTGGTTGAATACCATTTTTTATGATTACCAGATCTAAAGAAAAAAATTTCATATATCCCATTAAGTTCTTCGAATTACATCTTGGTAGCCTCAGATCTAATCCTTTTTTAGTTGCTAGAATAACTTCTTCATCTACTATTAATTCAGGATACATGAATTTTTCTCATGTAGGCTTCCCTAGTACTTCTGCTAGTGGAACGTTAACTCCAACTACCCATATACCCATAATATCTGGAAGAACCATAACAACAATGGTCATAAATCAGCCAAATCTACCTTACCCTTTATGGAACCATATAGGCCCCCTGAATTTGGTAGCTCAACACCTAATTTCGGTATCAACATTGAAATCATTACCCCAATATGATGATATAGGAAAGACAACCTACGAACACTTCCAATATGTATCCACACTCGCCCCAATACATAATATCACTGAATAAGATGTTATGATAAGATTGCTAGTCATTTCCTTGAAAGTAAAAATGCTCTATTAGTACAGATCCCTGGGTAACCAAACTATATCTACTTGGGTCCAACTTGTTGGTAAACTAGTGGAAGAATCTAATGAATATGTTGACCTATTCTCCTAGCTAAATCAGTTTATCATCATCCAGAATCACCCTCAAGAGGAAATCATCAACTTTAACATCAGATTCAGTCGAACATGGTAGAGAGTACCTAAAGGTTTGAGGCCAATGGATGAAAAATCAATGTATTATTATCTAAGGGCTTTAAACTCAACTATAAGTATGGCTATTAGGTAGTCCCAAGTATTTACCTTCCCAAATATTTACCAAGAAGTCCAAAAAGCAGAAAGAGATCTAATTGTTATTGGAAGGTTCCCTACAAAGATGATAATACCTATTTTCTCAGATCTACTGCAAGCAAAAAATACTGCTTTCCTAACTCCTGACCCCACTTCTAATACAAGTCTCCCTAAATGGATTGGGAAGCCTAATATCCCCATAATACAGTCACCTCCCTCTCTAATTCTTCTTGCCATTCCTGAACTTCCTATGGCGATAGTTTCGTCAACCCCAGATATTCCACTTGCAAATTTACAAGATCTGCAAGCATCCATGAAATCTCTGATGAATAATATGACCTCCATGGAAAGAATAGAAGCAAAAAAAAATTTCCACCCAAGAAGTTTTCCGTAGGCAACAAGATATCAAGCCTCCACGAGCAGTAGAAACCACGATAAATCTAATGTGATTTACATCAATAAATATAGTGAACCTACTAACACTTCAACAGAGTCAAAATTTTGGTGTTCTACGTGTAATGATCCACACAAAAAAACTCATGTATGATCCATAACATCATTTCTAGAAGATAGATATTAGAAACGCTAAGAAAATCCTCAAGGATCAGGTTTATTTGATCAAAGAAGAAAATCAAAATTTTATGATGCCCTATGTTGAACAAGTGGATGTTCTAACCAGATCAGGAAAGAAACCCTTACAAGTTGATCCCTAAGAGCTTAACCCCTTGAAGGTGCCTTCGCTTATAAAGGACCTAGTTGAGAAAATAACTTCCTATGAGAAATATCCCTAGAGTTCAGGTCATAAAGGAATAGAAACTCATATAGAAACACCTCGACAGAAGGAAGTGGAAACGCAAGAACAAGAAAGAGATAAGTTGAGATATCCCTCATTGACTAAGTGTCAAATAATATATGCTACTCAGGGATACAGGAATAAGTATGACATAGTTGTAAAAGATAAAAGTGTCAAACCCCTCCCATTCAACATAAAGGAGATGAAGAAAACTACCTCCAAGGCAACTATGTATGAAGCTTTGCAACTTCTAAGATAGATTGATCTATTTCAAGAATCCTTAAGATCTATAAAAAAAAATAATAGAACCCCAGATCAGTTAGATTCTGTAGAAGCTAGCTTGATGTCTTCTTTAGAAAAAAATAGACCTCCTCCCTTCTATATATCTCTTCAAATGGAAGGGTGGGTGGTACATAACTGTATGATAGACTCCAGAGCTGAAACCACTGTGATACCTAAATTTGTAAGTGATATCACGGGAATGGAATACACAAGGAGCAGCCCTAGTGTCTTGCAACTAGATGAAACCCCTATCAAAATAATGGGGGTAATTAAAGATATTCTAATAGTTCTTCACAGACTACCTCAACTTATAGTTATACAAGAGGCAGTAGTAGTGGATCTGGAACCTTATTTTGGTCTATGTCTCTCCAAGTAATTCATCGCCAAAATAGGAGGATATTTGTCATTATATTTCTTACACATGTAAATCCCATTCAAGGGCAAACGAGTGAAAATATTTAATGAGAAACATTCAAATTTTCACATTGAAAAACTTGAAGAGGAAAGTAAATATGCCACCATGGTAAATATGATGAAAAAAGAACTAGAAGATCTAAACTTGATGGAGGAACCTCTAAATGTGTTGTAGGAAGAATACCAGTTCTCTCTCCAGGACTTCAATGCCATGATCAAAATAGATATGGGGATCTACATAATTATAAAACCTAAGAAAAGTAACCCCACTCCTCTCCCTTAGGTAGACCAACCTACTAATCAACTATGGAAACATTTCTTCAATGGTGCTAGATGAAAAAATAGAGCCAGAGCAGGTATTATTCTAATATCTCCAATAGGCGAAGAGAATATTTTTTCGTCCAACAGAATATGAAGCTCTCTACTTAGGCCTTAAGAAGGCTAAAAAGATGGGTATAAAACAACTTCATATATTTGGAGACTTTGAATTAATAGTAAACCAGGTCATTGAGAAATGTGTAAGCAAGCAACACTACTTGAAGGCTTACAAGAATAAGTTTTGGGACTTGCTACAATCCTTTGAATCTTTAAACCTCAAAGCAATACCAATGGAAAATAACACTCATGCCAATTTATTAGCTTCAGTAGGTGCAAATTTTTACCCTATCAGCAATGTCATTCAGTCTAAGACAATTAGACTAATCTACAGGTCCTCCATGCCAAATAGAGATACCTTATGGCAAGTATTTGAAAATGATGAACAAATAATAGATTTTCTCATCCATGAGATGAATTGCTTGAACGATAGGGTGTCTAAATATGAAGAATTTGTGGGCATGATTCAGTTGAAAAACAACCACATCCCAAAAGGATTGATCACCCTCGAAAGCCTATTTGATAACAATGATAGGTCAATTGGCCATAAAATAAAAGTTGACAAGCATAGGTACAAGGAAGCTCAAATGGGACCCGATAAATCCATTAAAGTGGGAGTAAATACTATAGAAGAACAATTGGACCAAATTCAAGGATTATACAAGGAGTTCCCTAAAATCATAACCTGAAATTATGGCGACCTTAAAGTCTACTCTAAAGAAACCATCCAACATACAATCAAACTTGAAGAAGGTGCAAAGCCCTTTTGACAAAAGCAAAGGTCGGTGAATCCTAAGATAGAAGCTCTAATGAAGTAGGAACTACTAAAATTGCTTGAAGCCAAGATTATCTACCCAATAAAGCATTCTACTTGGGTAACTAACTTAATTCTAGTTAGAAATAATAATGGATATATTAGGTTGTGTGTGTTGGACATTTGAGGTAATTTGAGGTATTTTATGTTGTCATTGATGTCACATGGATCATTGATGTCACATGGATCACATTTGGTTTTGGTGGCTATTTATAAGGTTTTTGTGAAAACCAAGGTAGGTAAAATAAAAGGTTTTATTTAAAACCATGGATGGCATATTTGAAATGGGTTTTTCTTAAAACCCGGTTTAGGCTTTCGTTTCGTCGAAAAAGGTGCCCCGGAGATGGAGATATTCAATTTTGAATATTTGGTTTAAATTTTAATATTTAAAATTTATTTTTAAATTTTAAAATTAAAATTACCTCAGCGTCGACGTCATCATCAAAAAGAAATTAATTTAAAAGTGTTGCCGACGTCTACAAAAATTAA
The DNA here is from genome assembly GCA_028583015.1 of Wollemia nobilis. Lineage (NCBI taxonomy): Eukaryota > Viridiplantae > Streptophyta > Pinopsida > Araucariales > Araucariaceae > Wollemia > Wollemia nobilis. The sequence goes on along the minus strand of JAQPPZ010016917.1, from coordinate 8,632,382 downwards.
AGGGAAGTTACATATAAATACAAAGGCTTTTAATTCAAAAGCCTTGGAATCGAATGCAGAGGAGATAAGACGAAAAGCGTCGAAATATTCGTGTGGTAGCGTGGTCCAACGGTGAGCGAGGGGAGTGCAAAGGTTTTTGCTTGTGAAAGAGACGAGGTTTGATTCCCATGGGTTAGAGTTTCGAGCAAGAGAATTGGCCCACGTTTTTTGATGTGAGCAAGGGGAGAAGGACAAAAGCGCATTCTACGCTCTTCGTCCTATGCGAGCGTGTAGCTCGCGTGGTCTTTGGCACCGTGGTTGAGGATTGTTTGGGCAGAGACGAGGGTTCGATTCCCTCTAAGAGGCAAGTAACATTTTTATTAATAAATTTTTTATTATTTCCTAATGTTGGAGGAATAAGGTGATGAGGGTTGATTTGATTTTTTTATTGGAAGGCAAGTTTAAAAGCACTTTTAGAAAAGAAGATATTTCTGGTATTTTCCTTTTATAAAAGTATATCATATTATATATCGTTGGAAAGCTTATTTCGAGGGCTATTTGACTAACTCATTTAGAAGGAGAAATAAGGTGTATGTAGAGAGATATTTCTATTTTTGTAAAAGGTTTCAAAAGTGAAGTTTGCCTTGTTCTTTTTCAAGAGGACTAATTCTTCCATGAGGTGACAAGGTATGCAATATTGTGATTTATTTTATTTTAAGGTATAAGTGGTTTTGGGAGTGATAAGGTTATGCAATATTTTGATTTATTTTATTTTATGGTACAAGTGGTTTTAGGAGAGATAAGGAAGTTGTGAAATTAAAAGCCTTGGTGATTATTATTGAGAAGTGGAGTAATGTTGATTGTTTTGTGATCTACTAACCCTTGTGAAGATTGGCAAAGGAAAGTTGTGTTTAGTGTGGCAGATTTTATGGACAACTTCTTGGATTCATAAAAGGTATGGGCACATTCTCCTATTGATTGTTTATGGTGGTTGATTTCTGAAATATCATTGGAGGGAAAAGGATTGATTGTGGTTTCCTTTTCGAAAGTGGTTGGTTGAATGCATCAAGGTTTTTTAAATTTGAGAGTTGTGTTTAAACCTTGTGTTATAAGCATAGTGGTTGAAGCCCATTGGTTGTGAAAGAACTTGAGTTAGAAAAGAACATGAGTATCATTGTTATGTGAGATTTGTGGTTGAGCATTGTTGGAAACATTTGAGTTGGTTGATACATACTTGGACTAGGGTTGTGTGAGAGAGAGTTGTCCCTTGTGATGATTGGTTGAGTTGAGTTGATTGAGCCTAGTCAAGTGATGTGTGAAGTGATTGTTCAAGTTCTATGAAATAAACTATTCCATAATTCTATGTTGAGTTGAGATTGAGGTTAGAACATATTGAGTCTCTAACAATTCTCTTTATGGTTCTATAATACTTGAGTTGAGTTGAGGTTGACTTGAATTGAGTTGAGGTTGATTTGAGTTGAGAGTGAGTTTAGAACATATTGAGTCTCTAACAATTCTCTTTATGCTTCTATGAGTTGATTTGAGATTGATTTGGGTTGAGAGTGAGATTAGAACATATTGAGTCTCTAACAATTCTCTTTATGCTTCTATGAAGTGGATTTGAGTTGAGATTGCCATTCATTGTTGAGTTCATTTTGAGTACTACTTGAGCATGATTGATTGAGCCTTTGAGAAGGCCTTTGGGACAGATTTGAGGATAGCTTTGGGACAGATTTGAGGATAGTGTTGGGATATATTTGAGGACAATGTTGGGACATATTTGTGGACAGTTTTGGGCAAGTTCTTGGTGAGCTTGCTAGAGCAGATTTGGGCAAGTTCTTGGTGAGCTTGCTAGAGCATATTTGGACAAGTTCTTAGTGAGCTTGTTGGAGCAGCATTGGACAAGTTCTGTGTGAGCTTGTTATTCAGCATTGGACAGGTTCTATGTGAGCTTGTTATTCAGCATTGGACAAGTTCTGTGTGAGCTTGTTATTCAACATTGGACAGGTTTTGTGTGAGCTTGTTAAGGTTCTGTGTGAGCCTATTGAGCAGGTTCTTAGTGAGCCTATTGATAGAGCTTTGGAGGTGACAGAGTATAGAGGATAGAGTCTCAGTGGATAGAGATCCAGAAGCCAACATAGTTGAAGATAGATCTGAGTGAGGAGTCTTCAAGTGGAGAGAGGTCCACCAATTAGTGCAATAGAGAGACAAAGTCTTCTAGAAGATCACATAGCCAGAGTAGAAGGGGAAAGAGTTATTGGGGGAGATCCCCGAACTTGATATTAGGGGATCAACACTCCTTTGGATAGAGATCCATAAACATTGTAATTGGGAGTGATTCCCAAAGAGATTGATTGAGAAAGTTTTAGTAAAATATTTTCTCCGTGGAGTAGCCCACATTGGGTGAACCACGTAAATTGTGGTGTCTCTATTGTGTATGGTATTTTGTGCATTGCTTTGATTATTGCTATTGATACTGCTATCTATACACAACATAATATTGAATTGGAAGAAAAAGTAAAAAGTGGTCTTATACTTTTCACCCCCCTCTCAGTATAAGCTTGTGTTCTTCAATTGGTATCAGAGCGGGTTCCTTCGAAAAGGCTAACAGCTTGAGGGCAGATTCTATAAGAACACAAATGGCAAAGAAAGGCAAGAGTAGAAGCATGAGACACAAGAAGAAGAGAACACCTATGGTTATGAAAGAAAAGGAAGATGAGTGTAATATTATTGTGTTGGGAGGACACATGGAAATAGATTCAATAGATGAATCAAGTAATAGAGAAGTATCCAGACTGATAAAGTTTTGTACCAGATGTGGGAACACAGGTCACCATGCAGCTCATTGTCCACAAGAATGTTTTGTTTGTGGTCAACTTGGCCATGATGCAAGATATTGTAATGGGTTTAGTAGCAGTGAAGATGAAGATGATATTCTCAAAAATGAAATCCTAGAGAGAAAGGATAACAGGGACAATCAAAACAGGTATGAAGAAGAAACTCTATTTTTAGTAATAGAAGAAAAAGAAGATGCTTCAAAAAAATAAAAAGGGAAAGCCACTCTTAAAGAGCTTATTGAATTGAAAAGAGAGAATTTAGAATGTGAAAGGCTTATGATTACTCTTGAAGAACTAAAAAGGGAGAACTCACGATTAAGGGATCAAGCTCAAGAAGATGAAAAAGAAAAAGCAAGGTTTCTACAGGAACTCACTAACTTCAAAATCAAAGTTGAAGAGACAAGAAAAATTGAAGAAGGTATGGCCAAAAAATTAAAAACAAAAGATCTAGAGTGTGAAATATTAGAGCATGAGATAGTTTCACTAAGGTTGGAAGTAAAAGGTTTTAAGGAAAAGCTACACAAGTTTGAGGAAGATTCAAAGACCTTGGAAAGGACTATCAATGCACAAAGGTCATCAGTCATCATAACAGGACTTAGTTCTAAAGAAGAACAAGGGAAACATGAAGCAGAGATAGGTGAATCAAGCTCAAAGGGAAAAGAAATTTTTGAAGAGAAAGGCAAGGAAGAAACTAAGGAAGAGGTTTTAGATACTACAAAGAAGATTCAAGGATGCAATGCACAAGTTGAAGATGATCATAAGGATAATGATCAAGAAAGGTATGAAGAACCAAGGCATGAACAAAGGGCTTTTCAAGGACATTGTTTTTCTTGTAATGGATTTGGACACAGGGCTATACATTGCAGGATCCATGGATCAAAGAAGTTTGATTTTGCTAGAAGAAACTTCAAAGGAAGAAGGTATGATTTTCAGGGACATTGCTTCTCATGTAACATGATTGGTCATAGAGCTTCTCAGTGCAAAGGAAATGAGCAATATGGCTTTGGTTTTAGAGCTACACAATTCAAAAGTCATGGTCATAATGGTCATGAAAACAGAACTTCACAATACAGGGTTCAGGAAAGGAATGGATATGGAAATTATTTCAAGAAATATTTCAGGATATGGGCACCATCCAAAGGCTACAATATCAAGTGTTTTAATTGCAATAACTTTGGGCATATTGCAAGATGGTGTAGGACTCAATTCCAAACAGGTTCAAGGCAAGGAAGTCAAACAGGTTCAAAGCAAGAAGGTCAAATAGGTTCTAGACAAGAAGATCAAGTAATTCATCAAGAGAAGGATATCAAAAAAACATGGAAGGAAATTGATAGAGGAAAGAAACAAAGTGATATGGGAGTAAAAGTACTCCCACCCCAAAATTAATCACCTCAAAAGAGAAGGGGGTGAGGGGGCTAAACTTAAGAGTCACATATTTTAGCCCCATAGGTGTCCCTTTTGCCATTGATGTCAAAGGGGGAGAGATTTGAGTAAGGGGGAGAGCATTGAGTTAGGGGGAGCAGCCTCCAAGGAGATATTTGAGTTAGGGGGAGCAGCCTCCAAGGAGATATTTGAGTTAGGGGGAGCAGCCTCCAAAGAGAGTATTGAGTTAGGGGGAGCAGCCTCCATAGAAAGTATTGAGTCAGGGGGAGCAACTTTGATTCTCAGAGATGGTTCTTTCAGTGTTTGTGGTGTTTGCATTAGAGGTGTTGCCATCAATGACAAAGGGGGAGATTGTTGGACATTTGAGGTAATTTGAGGTATTTTATGTTGTCATTGATGTCACATGGATCATTGATGTCACATGGATCACATTTGGTTTTGGTGGCTATTTATAAGGTTTTTGTGAAAACCAAGGCAGGTAAAATAAAAGGTTTTATTTAAAACCATGGATGGCAGATTTGAAATGGGTTTTTCTTAAAACCCGATTTAGGCTTTCGTTTCATCGAAAAAGGTGCCCCGAAGATGGAGATATTCAATTTTGAATATTTGGTTTAAATTTTAATATTTAAAATTTAATTTTAAATTTTAAAATTAAAATTACCTCAACGTCGACGTCATCATCAAAAAGAAATTAATTTAAAAGTGTTGTCGACGTCTACAAAAATTAAAGGGAAGTTACATATAAATACAAAGGCTTTTAATTCAAAAGCCTTGGAATCGAATGTAGAGGAGATAAGATGAAAAGCGCCGAAATCTTCGTGTGGCAGTGTGGTCCAACGACGAGCGAGGGGAGTGCAAAGGTTTTTGCTTGCGAAAGAGATGAGGTTCGATTCCCATGGGTTAGAGTTTCGAGCAAGAGAATTGGCCCACGTTTTTTGATGTGAGCAAGGGGAGAAGGACAAAAGCGCATTCTGCGCTCTTCGTCCTATGCGAGCGCGTAGCTCACGTGGTCTTTGGCACATCGGTTGAGGATTGTTTGGGCAGAGACGAGGGTTCGATTCCCTCTAAGAGGCAAGTAACATTTTTATTAATAAATTTTTTATTATTGCCTAATGTTGGAGGAATAAGGTGATGAGGGTTGATTTGATTTTTTTATTGGAAGGCAAGTTTAAAAGCACTTTTAGAAAAGAAGATATTTTTGGTATTTTCCTTTTATAAAAGTATATCATATTATATATCGTTGGAAAGCTTATTTCGAGGGCTATTTGACTAACTCATTTAGAAGGAGAAATAAGGTGTATGTAGAGAGATATTTCTATTTTTGTAAAAGGTTTCAAAAGTGAAGTTTGCCTTGTTCTTTTTCAAGAGGACTAATTCTTCCATGAGGTGACAAGGTATGCAATATTGTGATTTATTTTATTTTAAGGTATAAGTGGTTTTGGGAGTGATAAGGTTATGCAATATTTTGATTTATTTTATTTTATGGTACAAGTGGTTTTAGGAGAGATAAGGAAGTTGTGAAATTAAAAGCCTTGGTGATTATTATTGAGAAGTGGAGTAATGTTGATTGTTTTGTGATCTACTAACCCTTGTGAAGATTGGCAAAGGAAAGTTGTGTTTAGTGTGGCAGATTTTGTGGAAAACTTCTTGGCATTAAAAAGGTATGGGCACATTCTCCTATTGATTGTTTATGGTGGTTGATTTCTGAAATATCATTGGAGGGAAAAGGATTGTTTGTGGTTTCCTTTTCAAAAGTGGTTGGTTGAATGCATCAAGGTTTTTTGAATTGAGAGTTGTGTTTAAACCTTGTGTTATAAGCATAGTGGTTGAAGCCCATTGGTTGTGAAAGAACTTGAGTTAGAAAAGAACATGAGTATCATTGTTATGTGAGATTTGTGGTTGAGCATTGTTGGAAACATTTGAGTTGGTTGATACATACTTGGACTAGGGTTGTGTGAGAGAGAGTTGTCCCTTGTGATGATTGGTTGAGTTGAGTTGATTGAGCCTAGTCAAGTGATGTGTGAAGTGATTGTTCAAGTTCTATGAAAAAAACTATTCCATCATTCTATGTTGAGTTGAGATTGAGGTTAGAACATATTGAGTCTCTAACAATTCTCTTTATGGTTCTATAAGACTTGAGTTGAGTTGAGGTTGACTTGAATTGAGTTGAGGTTGATTTGAGTTGAGAGTGAGTTTAGAACATATTGAGTCTCTAACAATTCTCTTTATGCTTCTATGAGTTGAGTTGAGATTGATTTGGGTTGAGAGTGAGATTAGAACATATTGAGTCTCTAACAATTCTCTTTATGCTTCTATGAAGTGGATTTGAGTTGAGATTGCCATTCATTGTTGAGTTCATTTTGAGTACTACTTGAGCATGATTGATTGAGCCTTTGAGAAGGCCTTTGGGACAGATTTGAGGATAGCTTTGGGATAGATTTGAGGACAGTGTTGGGATAGATTTGAGGACAATTTTGGGACAAATTTGTGGATAGTTTTGGGCAAGTTCTTGGTGAGCTTGCTAGAGCAGATTTGGGCAAGTTCTTGGTGAGCTTGCTAGAGCAGATTTGGACAAGTTCTTGGTGAGCTTGTTAGAGCATATTTGGACAAGTTCTTAGTGAGCTTGTTGGGAATTCGAGCATTGGACAGGTTTTGTGTGAGCTTGTTATTCAGCATTGGACAGGTTTTGTGTGAGCTTGTTATTCAGCATTGGACAGGTTCTGTGTGAGCTTGTTATTCAACATTGGACAAGTTCTGTGTGAGCTTGTTAAGCAGGTTCTGTGTGAGCCTATTGAGCAGGTTCTTAGTGAGCCTATTGATAGAGCTTTGGAGGTGACAGAGTATAGAGGATAGAGTCTCAGTGGATAGAGATCCAACAGCTAGCATAGTTGAAGATAGATCTGAGTGAGGAGTCTTCAAGTGGAGAGAGGTCCACCAGTCAGTGCAATAGAGAGACAAAGTCTCCTAGAAGATCACATAGCCAGAGCAGAAGGGGAAAGAGTTCTCCTTTGGATAGAGATCCATAAACATTGTAATTGGGAGTGATTCCCAAAGATATTGATTGAGAAAGTTTTAGTAAAATATTTTCTCCGTGGAGTAGCCCACATTGGGTGAACCACGTAAATTGTGGTGTCTCTATTGTGTATGGTATTTTGTGCATTGCTTTGATTATTGCTATTGATATTTCTATCTATACACAACATAATATTGAATTGGAAGAAAAAGTAAAAAGTGGTCTTATACTATTCACCCCCCCTCTCAGTATAAGCTTGTGTTCTTCAGTGTGTCGACTTTTGTAATCTAAAAAGGCTTTGTTAAAATATCATTATCTCCTCTCACAGATCGACAAAAATTTGCATACAGTAGTAGGAGTAGAAATATTTTTACTCCTGGATGGATTCTCTGGGTATAATCAATTATGGGTCAAATACGAAGATCAGTTCAATACTGCATTCACCACCAAATTGGGAACATTCGCTTATCAAAGGATACCTTTTAGATTATCCAATATTAGGGTAAATTTTCAAAGAGCAATGGATGTAGCCTTCAGAGAACTTTTCAATAGGATTATAGTGATATATCTAGACAATATGATAGTGTTCTCTCATAAAAAAGAAGACCACATCAACCATCTTAGAAGTGTGTTTGAGAAATGTAAGGAGTTAAACATCTCTTTAAACCCAAAGAAATCCATTTTTGCTATGTAAGAAGGGATATTATTAGGTCATGTTGTTTCTAATATCGGGCTAGCTATAGACCCTAACAAGGTGAAAGCATTGTTAGAACTCCCTCTGCACCCAAAAAAGGTTTGCAATCCTTCTTTGGCCAAATTAACTTCGTACGTAAATTCATAGTAGATTTTGCACAAATTGTCAAACCCATGACCAAACTATTAAAAAATGATACAAAATTCAAGTTGACAGGCTTAAGGAAATAGGCTTTCTAGGAAATAAAAGAATAGATAGTCCAAGCTCCCATCTTAATGAACCTAGAATATTCCATATTTTTTATCTTGTATGTTGTAGGTGAACAAGAGAGCTACACCACAATAATCACTCAGAAAGGGCCTGCCAACGAAGAAATACCTATAGAATTCCTAAGCCAAACTATGCAGGAACATGAAGAGAAATAGAACTTCATCAAAAAAAAAGTTTATGCAATAATGAAGTCTTTAAAAAATTTAGGCATTTTCTTTCATAGAGTACGACCATAGTATATGTGGTCCACCCCAATGTTAGGAATTTCATAATTCAAGGGGAACTTGGAAATAAGAGAGTTCTTTGGGTGTCAAATATACAAGAGTACGACGTTGAGATCCATACAACCAAGCTAGTAAGATGTAGAGCACTATTCCAAGAACTCACCAAGCAAGCCTCATCAGAATGTGTAGCTTGCCAAATACAAGAAGTAGCCTTGGACGATGATCAATACTTAGATGAGCTTGATCGGTTCAATGAATTGATTAGGTAATTCTAGACTAGAAAGTATCCAGCAAGTTTGAATGCTTCATATAGAAGAAGATGTAGGATATAGGCTTTGAAATACACCCTATTACCTAGAGGTTTGTACAAAAAAAATATGGATGGTGTATTGCTCCAATGTATAAAGGACGATAAAAAATAGAAGATCTTGAATGAATTCTACGGGGGCTCATCAGGAGGACACTACACGAGAAGAACCACTGCTTTAAAGATCATCAAAATTGGGTGTTATTGGCCAACCATTTTCTTAGATATCTTTTGGGTAACAAGAAATTGTGAGAAGTTCCAAAGATACATTAGGGGAAATAGAAACACTTCAATGAATTTAAAATCCATTTAGGTTGAAGAACCTTTTCAAAAATGGGGGTTAGATTTCATCAGAGTAATAGAGCCTAATTCGTTTGCTGGACATAAATACATCCTGACTGCTACATATTACTTCACTAAGTGGGTTGAAGCAATACCCACTAAGAAAGTAGACCAGGAAGTGGTGATGGAATTTGTAGAGAGTTTAATCACAATATTTGGCATCCCAGATGCATTGGTCATAGAAAATGACACATATTTCATAGGCACCAAAATTATTGACTTTGTGTGTAAATAAGTGATCTACTTGAAAATATCTTTGAATTATTACCCACAAGGAAATAGACTAGTTGAATCAATGAATAAAAACTTGCTCTAAATCTTGAAGCGGACTCTGAAAGACAATAAGAGGAGTTGGAACTCTTTGATAAACCAAGCGTTGTGGGCTGATAGGATAATTATAAAAAGTCTATCAATACCTCTCCCTACTCTTTAGTCTATGGTAACAAAGCAGTTATCCCAATACACATAGAAATGCCAGCTTTAAATTTTCTCAATCAAATGTGCATAGAGGAGGTAGAGCCAATGGAAAACATGTTGATTCAACTCTTGCAATTAGAAGAATGGAAATAACAAGCCTACGACCATTATCAAAAACATATGGTCACCACGAAGAAATAGTTTGACAAAAAGGCTACTCTTAGGAATTTCAAAGTGGGAGACTTGGTCTTGAGGTGGAATGAAAAGAAGGTGAAACCTGGGAACCACCAAAAATTTGATGTGTTATGGGAGGACCCTTTCGAAGTAATCGAAGAAAAATAGTGAAACTCCTTCTAGTTGAAGAACGAACAGGTTCAAGTTCAACCCATCCCCGTCAATGACTTCCATATTAAATTGTACTATAAGTAAGATGTTTCCCTCTACTTTGTATGTATTTTATGTAAATATGTTCTTTTTCTATCCAAAGGCCACCTCAAAGCAAATTATTATGATGGCACAATATTTTGATGCCCAAAGGCCACCTCAAATAAAATTGTCACGATGACACGACATTTCGGTGCCCAAAGGCCACCTCAAAGAAAATCGTCACGATGGCACGACTTTTGGGTGTCCAATGACCACTTCAAGGTAAATTGTCATGATTTCATGACATTTTGGCATCCAAATGCCAACTCAATAAAAATTATCATGATTTCATGATATTTCGGCGTCCAATGGCCACCTTAAACAAAAATGATGTGATGGCATGACATTTTGGTGTCCAATAGCCACTCGAAGGAAAATTGTCATGATTTTCTAAAATTTTGACATCCAACGACCATTCAAAGGAAAATTGTCATGATGGCATGATATTTTGGCATCCAATGGCTACAATCAAGGTGACCATGCCTCTGGGTAGGAAAATTAGTTTTCTTGAACTTTTAAATTCCTCGCCTCTCAAAGCATCGTCGTACCAAGTTATTGGCTGAAAATAGAGGTGATGCAAATTTATTGTCCCAAAACTAATGTGACACAATTTTATTAGCCCAGGATAGCGGCGAAGCGGTGCCATTGGCTTCAATAAAATAATAATGCATGGTGGTTGGTTTCTTGAAGGTGTAACATGAATCAAAGCATTTGACAACATTAAAAATTAGTCATGGGGTGTGCACCACCAACCATAGTTAATGCATGTCACTTGGACACGTGCATGCACGTCTACTTATACCACAAAAGCTTTTTCATTGCTTCTTTATCCTCTATAAAAAATTTCCCCTTACTTGCAACACTCCCAGATTTCCTCAAATTTCTCCAAGATCTTCTATGTGCCTTCGAGATTTTCCTATATGCCAAAATCACAGCAAGAAACCATGACTGCTTCTCCTCTAGTTGCTAATGGAAAGTGCAGGTCAGCTAAGAGTGAAAGTGATTTCATAGATCCATATGCACACATCACTGATACTAGGGTAACATGGAAGGATCTAGAGTATATTCTAAAATACATAGGAGCCAAGGTAGCGAAGAACATATCACCATCATTCTCGAGCACATTCTCTTACCACTCCCTGCTCTTTTGGTATGTTTGCAACCCTGTCCACACCTACCCTAAATTTTTCAGAACCATGGTAGAATTTTATGATGTAAAACACATAATCATAAGAAATTCCACAAGAGATGTCGTATTTACTCTCGACATCACTATATTTAGGGTTACCTTCAGTTGTGATAGAAGGCCCATGGTAAATCCTATTCCTTTTGACCCCATCAATTTGACCAAATTTTATACCCCCACCATCAACATAAGATTATTTTTGCATTAACATTTGTCAAAAATTCCTCCCGAAGGTATCTCGCCAAGATCTTTGATTCCATTTTCTAAATTCAATACCAAATATATTTTCTCCACTAACCATGGTATCAGGGCTAGAATCTGACACACAGTTCTATGAATGGTAGATTGCAGTGGTGCAATGCATTTTGAATCCTAATTTCTATGATGCTTCATGCGTAGACCAAAATACAGTGCCACTTTTCTTCAATTGGCCAACATACCTAGCCCAGCAGATACATGTAGGTCTATTCAAGATACAGAGAGATCTCCTAGGTGCCTTCAGGTTTTCATCTTACCTAGTATGGTTTTTCTATTTTTTTAGTAAAAAAATTTAGAATTTATCCCTACCAAAACCATGAACCAAGATGGAAACAAATTACTCGTATACGAGTGGATATCGATCCTATCAAAAGCAGAATCAGACTACCACTTTAATCTGGAGTTCTTAGGTCCTGCATTAAAAATTATGTATGGCACTATGCCAATAATTCCCCAAAAGATATGGGATACCCTACAACACATTCACATAGAAGAAGGGGATTGGTTTATTTTGACTCAAGGAGTAGTTGTCAGATTGAATGGCTTCATAGGGAAGCTCTTTTTACTATCGAGTGATTGTTCACTCTGGAGTATATAAGGTAGAATGAGTATGTAAATTATAAATTTAGCATAGGTGCTATAAATATTGGTACATACCTCATGCCCTTCCAATTTTTAGGGGTATCAGTATTGAAAAAGGAGGACCACAAGTGAATCACTTGAACCCTAAAGAATTTGAAGTTGATTGAGTTGCCATAGGAGTGGAAGTATGACCCTGTAGAAAAATTTTCTCAAAAATAGGTTGCCCTCAATCAGACTCCCTTCAAGAAGTTTCATGCATCAAACATTCAGATTGATATATAGGGTAGAAATAACGAAGAAGATAAACTTTTAGAATGGCACATCAAGAAAACATAGTCGTTAGCTCTATGGCATGAATTCTATGAGCATTTAACAGACTGGAGCCCCGACATGAACCCATACCACAAGTTAGATGAAAGAGTTATCAAAAGTATGAATAAAAAAGGGAAGGATTAAGATCACACCAAAATCTTAGCTTGGTGGCAGATGAGGTGTCAGATACAAACGCATACCAGATACAAAACAAAGATCGACCAGGAGTTTTGCAAGAGGTATGATGATCACCATACCACATGGTTTTAAACTCGCATGGAAAAAGTACCACTAGTCATCAATTATATCCCTATTTATCCCATTGTTGAAAAGGTAGGTAATAGAAAAAGCAAAGTAAAAGAGATTGATGTTGAGCAAGCAGAAGCTCCAAATAATGTAAGAATTAGAGCGAAACATGAGCATTAAACAAATTTATTAATATGCAAAGGATTAAATAGTACATTAGGTAGCTAGGAATAGCATTAGGAAATAAAATAAAATATTATCCTCTAAATTAGCTAACAAACGCCTTAATAGGTAGCCCCTCCCTGAAGGTAGCTAACATACTAATAGCTAACTATGTAGTCAAATTGACTACGACTAGTAACCTACTAACCTAGGTAATAAGTAAAAGTAAATACTAGTGGTAAAAAGTAACAAACTACTTTTTACCATGTGGTAAATTAAATCTACCTAGGTGAATCTTACAAATTACCAAATGAGGTAATATTTTATAGTTACTATAGCATAGTAACTTTAACATCCCCTATTATTACATTATTTGGGTAATGTATATAAATGTCCCAATACAGTGAAAAATATGTTGATCTGTTGGCTCTTGCTCTGTCATAGTGCTCTAGCTACTTCTAAGCAAAAAGTGGGTCATTCCTCACTTTGTCTTCACATAAATTAATGTCCTTATTGTAATCTTGTCATACAACTAGATTGCATGGGTAACCAACTGCTACAACCACTAGGTGTACTAGAGTAGATCACTACATATGAGGTTCATTCGGTTACAATATGATTTTACAAAAGTTTTGATAAGGTAGCTAAGGTTTCGATCACTGCTAAAAATGCACCCTTATAAGATTCCCTCCTTGTTGCAAAACATGTTGTAATAAAATTTTTGAAAAAAGTGTGACTACAATGTCAGTCACTGCCAAAAATGCACCCTTATAAGTCTTCTTCCCTTTTTTACAAAAAATTGTATGAAGTAGGAAAAGAAATGTGTATCCCCCTTAATTGCAAAATATGTGCAACTCATGAAGCTTGTTAAGGCTTTTACAAATATTGCCTTCCAGGAAAATTTTACACCAGAAAATTCCCCCCTTTTGTTACAAGTACTTCAAACAAAGAGAATTTACTATTTATGAATCCTAAAAGAGGTACAATCACCCATTTATTACAAGTACTTCAAATAAAAACTTATGCTATTTATGAAGCCTAAAAAAATAGAGCGTGTATGGTGCTTTCCTAGGGTGACCAATTTGTTTCCCCTTTACAATATTGTCTTAGCCATAAGCACTTTGTGTGCTCTTTCTAAACTAGAATTAGAATTGAAATCAGACACTTCACTAGCAACATTGCCTTTGTTTTGCTTTTGTGATGTACCTTTACCATTTTTGTTTTGCTTATTTTTAAACCAATACTTATTGGTTTCATGGTTGTCCATTTTACAATGTGAGCAAAAATTATTTTGAGATTTCTTTCCCTTACCTTTTGAAGATGATCCTCCCTTCTAAAAGTTTCCTTTCTTCTTTTCACCCTGATTGTTCGAGTAAAGTGCATTGTTCGACACTTCATCGCTTTGGAGCGGATTTGATTTCTTTGTTTGAAGAAAATTGACTAACTCCACAAAGGTGATTGTTCTTTGAGATAAATTAAGGGATGTTATTAACATCTTTTAGGATTTGGGAAGAACCCTCAATATTACTAAAGTCAAAATAGTATCTTCTACTTTGGCTCCTAAAGCATTTAGCTTTAACTTTAGTTCTACTAATCTACAGAGGAATAGTTCTACTAATTCTCCTGACTTCATATAGAGTGTATGAAGTTGTGTTTGAAGGTTTAGAATTATCAATTGATTCTTGCCTTCAAAAATGGTACAAAGTGCATCCCATACATCTTTGCCATTTTAGCTTCACTTATGTGAGGTTGGATCTCATCAGTAGTTGCTAGGATGATCAACATGAGAAGACTGTGGTTCTTTTTATCCCATGATTTTTGATCTACTCCTGGTGATGTGGGTCTTGTTTCAGTGCCATCTACTAAATCTCACATTTCCTCTACAGTAAAAATGGCTTTCATCTTAGTTTTCCATGCTAAATAGCTAGGACCTTTAAGCAATTGTGTATCATTTAGGTATTTTTTGATAGTTTTCATGATAAAGGTCCTATAATTTGCACTAAGATGATCTTTCTTTTAATTTTAAGTGGTATTTAATGGCACCTGCCTAAAAACTCTCTTTGAAGAAAGATGATCAGTTTGTGGATATTTAGCCAAACAAATAAGAGTGAAATAGAATTCATTCAAAAAGATATTTAATGACACCTACATAAAAATCCTCTTGAGAGGAATAATCGGTTTGAGGATATTGAGACAAACAAATAAGAGTGAATTTTAAGGTTTATAAGGAGAGAATATCAATTTTACAAATGGCTTATACTTGTGCAAATGAATTACACAAATATTTATGAAATTTTGGGATTTTCAGTGCTCTTGATTTTGATGACTTATAATTTCAAAGAACAAGAAATTAAATGCAATAATAAATCAAAGAGTGCCCACAAAATTATTATAACTTAGGTGTCGGATGCAACCGAAAGTGCACCTAATTTACCAATTTGTAATAAATGTGTCGAGTAATATAAAAAATGCACCTTTATCACCAACTTTTGAAACAAAATTTGGAATTGTGTTGTGCAAAAATTTGATATTTTATGTCTCTTGTTTTTCAAATTTGCAAAGAATGTGGCATAAAACAATTGCCTTTCCTTTTTGTGTTGCAAATTTAACAAGTTTTGATTTTGTTTTAAGTGCTCCTCATTTTGTGTTACAATTTTGCAAAAGAAATACAATTTCTTGTCTTCCCCCTTTGTTTTGCAAAATTAACAAAATAGCACTCCTTTCAATTCAAGTCGACATATGACCCACGTTTGAAAGGCTTCCATAACCAGTCGACACACGACTTGGTTTTTATGGACCCTAGGTATTCATTTTCTTCTCAATGTTACAAAAACAATAGAATGTGCAATTTCATGTATTATATCCCCCCTTGGAGAAAACAAATGCACACTTTGCCTTTGAATTTTACAAAATTTTGTGTCTCCTTGTTTTCCAATTTTGCAAGAAAGAATCAAATGTCTTTGATTTTGTCCCCCTTTGATTTTGTAAAGTTAACAAGGTTGAAAATATTTTGGGGTTTTCTAATTTGCAAGAAAAAAATTGCTATTAAATGTCTTATATCCCCTTTTTAGGAGAAAATAAAAGCATATGTTCTTTTGAGTTTGTAAAAAAAAATGGACCTTGAATTTTTAATTTTATTGCATTAGTCTAATTAATTGAAGTATAATATTATTAATAATAAAAATTATTTTATGTAAAAATCACTTTTTATAAAAAACAATATGATTTTTTATATAAAATAACTTGAAATTATTAATAAAAAATACTAAAAATAATTTAAAAAATACAAAAAAAATTAAAACTTCATACCTTTTTATTGCTCCTTGGAGAAAAATTTAAGGCTCAGAGACCCCTACGAGAGTCGATCCCCCGACCTCCTATCGAGGGAATTACAGTGGGCCGAACCACTAGTCAAGCTATCTAGCCCGATGGGTTCATAAGAATGTGCCTTCTTTTTCAATGCATTCTCCGACATAAGTCAAAAAAAAAATATTAAAGCCTTTTAAAAAGGCTTGGTATTAATAATCCCATATGTGCCTTGCGGGCACATGAAATCTCTTTAAAACATAGGAGACATTATTAAAAAAATTATTACCTTCGATCTATCATAGTATGTTGTTTTGTCACCCAGAGAAATGAATCTGAACCCACCATGTGTATGTTAGGTAACAACGAGAAAGGACACGTCAATAGAAAGTCCAATAAATCATACAATGCCAACTCAGCATGCTAGTTGTACCTCAAAAATCATGTTGATAGGTCAGAAAATGTGCCACATCATATCCAACATGTCTCTTGGTGTCCCTCAGATTTGTGCTTTCCATTTCATTCTCCTTGAAGTGTATTCCCACCTTGGATCATGTGCAAGTCATTTTTATCCTGTGTCAGATCAGCTCAAGGTTGAGTACAACCTAGGCAAATTTTCTATGCAAACTCTAAGAGGGGGTCCCAATCTGGGATTTCATCTCCTTTGTCCAGTTAGTTTCTTTCTCAAAAAATCTACCCAGGTCGTACTCGCCCTTGCCCCAATCAAACCAGGTACTTTAATACCACTGTAAGAATTAGAGCGTAACATGAGCATTAAATGAATATATTAATATGCAAAGGTTTAAATAGTACATTAGGCATCTCAAAAATTCATTCCCCATTCCACATTAGACACAAAGTCTGATGATGATGATGCCCCTCTCTTCTAGAGAAAGAGGAAAGTAGAATCAATAAAGGAAAAGGAACAGAAGAAAAGGAGACAAGAAGAATAACACTTAGAAGAAACATGGGACCAAGAAGAAATAGAGGACCAAGAAGGAAACTCAGAGGGAAGCATAGAACAAATATTTAGAAAAAAAGATACAAACAACCAAGATTTGGATGAAAAAACTGAAAAATCTAGCCCCACCAGTGGCAAAGAAAAAGTCTTGATTGAAGATGCAATGGATACTGGTGATACTAGCTTGAACAAAATAGCAAAAAATTATACTGAAACTCTTGAAAATGTACTAGAAACTAGAGATACCAACCTGTAGAAGGAATCAAGTATGTCTCCTATTAACCTCACTACTTTTTATTCTCACCCTCAAAGGAATTCCCCTTCCCATTCTATAGGTCAGGGTGATGCCTTTTCTCCCTCTATTCAGAAACCTCCACCATCACAACCATTAGCCCAAACTAATCCAAAAGCATCCTCAGTTGTCCCCCAGATACTTTAACTGAACAATAAAACATGGATGTCTCCATATCCACCATTCCATTTTCCTACACCACCAACTTCCCAAACTTCCAATCCATTCCTGCCTCTTCTTTTGAGAATAATACCATAATTGCCAAATTGAAAATTTTAAAAAAGACAACCTTGAATGCTGCTACTTGGTTGAAATTGTGTAACACTCAAAGTTCCAAAGAAATATCTCCCACCAAGGAAGGGATAGCCCTTGATCCCATCAACATGTAGCATTCTATCATGAATATGACACCACTCATCCAAAATCCCAAAGGAGAAATGACCCTAGAAGATTACCAATATGAGATAACCACTTAAGATATCACTCAACTATTGATGGAGGATGAATGGGGAAAATCCCAAGCTCACATGGGGATAATATACTTGAATGTTGAGAATTACAAAGAGAAATACCTCAGGGCTAAGCAGGCAAGAAAGCATTTGGAAGAAGCCTTGAATTTGCAAAAGATAATTGATAAGGCTTTAAAAAATGAAGCAAAAAAGTGGGAATAAATGTTCAATGAAGCAACCCCCTATAAGAAAAAAGTATAGAAGGTTGAGGAAAAGGTACAAATATTGAGCCAACATGTTAAAGACCTTAAGAAGCAGATCTCAAATGGTACTGACAAGACCAGTGGACTATCTAAAGAAAAGGCCAAAGCAATAAGGAAAGAAATGATTGGGGCCATCCAAAAGATGAGCATGAAAGCAAGGCCTACATTGTCATACTTGGTCAAGATCAAAGAAACGTTAGGTCAAGTGGAGGATTAATTTGATACATTTATCAATCTCTTTAAAGTAAGGTTATCTGCAACAATGAAGATCCAAGTCCTGGCTAAAAGCACGCAAGAAATACTCAAATACAAAGCATAGGATGAAAAATGGTCCCAAGCCAAACTAGCTACCAAGAACTTCTTCAAGAGGCACAATCTGGTAATAGAAAGTGCTAAACTAATGCAAGGACTCAAGGCAGAAGCTAAGGGGATTTTGAAACACGTGAGCATAGTAGAAAATTATGGCATGCCTAGCTTCTAGGATAAAGATTCCAATTTCCTAACAGAATATGAGCTAAAAAATATTTGGAAATTTTTTTAGAAGATGAATCGAAGATTGATAGCTAGGAAGAGCCGATCTAGGAAGAACAAATATTTAGTATGGCTCATGATATCACCTAAATCAACTCCTACCTGCATGAATTGTACATGAATTTGAAAGTCCTATCATATGACAAAGTAGAAGAATTGGAATATTTATACCTAACTTTCAAGGAGACTTCAAATACAGACGAAGAGACTTGAAGGGCATGTACAACATACAATGAAGTTATCCGAGAAAAGGAAAAGCAAGAAAAGGCTAAAAAAACCTTAGAAAGCAGTGCAACAACACCTGGACAGGAAGAAAAAGAGAAATATACAGAAGAAGACACTCCCTATGAATGACTACACAGAGTAGGAAGCACTTTTTTGCTTGGTATCATTTCCCTTTCTCCCCTTATTTTCTTAGTTGTTATTTTTACTCTATTCCCCAATGAATAAAGGCTCTAGATTCTAAAATTATGTTGGTAGAACCCCAAGGAGGTTCCAATAATGTTGGCCAAAATAACCACATCAGGGGGGATAAGGAGTAGTCTTCTCAAAATTTCACTACGTATAGAAAAAACTCAAAATGGCACGATAGTTTTGAACCTGAAGATGGAGCGAAGAGAAAAATTCATGACAACACGATATTTTGAAGCCAAGGGGCCAAGCGAAAGGAAAAATTCATGACATCACGATATTTTGAAGCCAAGGGCAAAGTGAAGGGAAATAGTCATGATAGCAAAAAATTTTGAAGCCAAGAGGCCAAGCGAAAGGAAAAATTTACGACAACATGACATTTTGAAGCCAAGGATCAAGCGAAGGAAAAAAGTTGTGACAACGCTATATTTTGAATCCAAGGGGCCTAGTGAAGGGAAAAAGTGGTGACAACATGACATTTTGAAGCCAAGGGATCAAGCGAAATGGAAAAGTCATGACAATGCGACATTTTGAAGCCAAGGGGTCAAGCAAAGGAAAAAATTCATGATAGTGAGACATTTTGAAGCAAAGGGGCCTGTTGAGTGGTATTTTCACCCGATTGTGAAAACACACTCTCCGATAGGATTTGGGTTCCAAATCCCCTCTTGCAAAGAAATTAAACAAGTAACTTCTCCAAGGTCTCCGCTATGTTAGCATTTTGCACAAATAATATTGTTCAATTTGAATGCTTGGAATACCTTAGTGGTTGCAAGTAACTGTTAACAAGGGGCACTATGGTTTATTTTATTTGACACTTCAATGTGAATTAATCTTAATGATGAATCTATTTTCGTTTTCGGACTTTGGTAGATTTTCAATTGTTTATTTGAATGACGGTAATTAAAATAGAAATGCAGAAAAATAAAGAATTGAAAATAAAAATGCAAAGAGAATGAACTAAACTACATTCAGAGTGCTACGATCCTATTTGACAAAATCGAAGATAATGAGGTTTTCTGCATACAACCTAACCTATTGAACCTGCAAAACTCGCACAATCCAGATAAGCTAGGTGCTGGTTTCTGGGGTTTTAACTATGGTTTTCAGATTTAGACATTCGCATGAAGCAACCAAGAGAACTTGCATTAAACTTCACCTATAAGCCTAAAAATCTGAAAGGGGGAAAGATAAACATTCAATCTTGCATGCAGAAAATAACTCCTTCTTTCTTGCCAATGAGATGCAACTCTCTGTAATTCTGTATTAAAAAGAATGTATCAGTTTACAATGACAGAATGTTTCCAGTTTTGACAAAACTAGAACAAGTGGAGGAAAACGCTCCAAAAGCAGGCCCATAATGGCTTATCACCCTTAGCTCTACAACTCTGCCCGTAGCGGTTTCTGACCCCTATACCAATCTGTGCTTCTACTTTTAAACTTTTTGGCAATGCGACACTTCGCTTCATCTCCCAGGTCTCTTCATTTCATCTTCCCGCCTCTTCATTATTTTTGACTTTTGTTCGAGCGTCGAAACGTTTGATCTTCTCTGCTGAACTGTAACGATTATGTAACAACCTTACATCTTTGTGCCATGTGTTCTGTGCTTTTCTGCATGTTCTGTAATGGCCCACTATGAATCATGACAAAAAATAGTATGTCACTTTGCTCCTCTACCTGTATTGCGAAAATGAGACATGTCACGATATCATGACATTTTTCTATATGCAGCTTTGCTCCTCTACCTATATCACAAAAATGAGACATGTCGCGATATCCTAAAATTTTTCTGTATGCAGCTTTGCTCATCCTCATGCATCGCAAAAATGAGACGTCATGAAATCGCAATGTTTTTCTCTTTCGGGTTGTGTCACTTCTTTCTGTCGTGAAGTCACGATGCATTTTCATTCGTACCATCTTGCTACTTTGTCATGAAATCGTGATGCTTTTCTCTTTCGGGCTGTCTCGTTGCTTTTTGTCATGAAATCATGACACTTTTTCATTTCGTACCATCTCGCTGCTTTCTGTCATGAAATCATGATGCTTTTCTCTTTCGGGTTGTCTCGCTACTTTCTATCATGAAATCGTGACACTTTTTCATTTTGTACCATCTTGCTGCTTTCTGTCATGAAATCATGACGCTTTTCTCTTTTGGCTCTTGCTTTGTCATGAAATCATGACATTTTCTCTTCTTAGCTTATCAGTCATTGTGAATCATGAAAATGAGACATGTCACGATTTCGTGACATCTTTCTATCTTTACCTTCTTTATCGCTGATAGATCGTGAAAGCAACTTTTGCTTTTCTTTGTCCTTTACTTAACATGTCGACGATATCATGACATTTTTTATCTTTGCCCTTCATCTCGTCTTCAGGTCGTGAAATGGTGACATGTCACGATATCGCGACAACTTTTGCATTGACTCTTCTCTTTGCTTTGACCACGATTTCATGACATGTCACGATATCGTGACATTTTCATTTTTGGGAAAACGTGACATGTGCGATATCGTGACATTTTCATTTTGTCTTTTGTTACTCTTGGCCATGAAAACATGACATGTCGCGAAATCGTGACACTTTTCTGTTCCACTGCACTTCGCTTGTGAGCCGCGAAAACGTGACCTATCGTGATATCGTGACACTTTCTTTTCTTAGCAGCACCACGTCGCGATATCGTGACACTTTCTTTTCTTAGCGAACATGTCGTGATATCGCGACAACTTTTTTTTGTGCGAGGAGAACATGTCGCGATATCGTGACACTTTTCTTTTGTGGTATTTTGCTCTTCCTTTGATTTTTTTAGCATCTGGGCCACTGCGGTCTTCTTTGAAAGCATGCAAAAAAGGTGGGTCCCCAATTTTGGGGTGTGTTGTGGATCAGCCACAACAAATGGTGACTCTGTTGTCAAATGCTCCTGAGCATTTTGGTGAGAACCCAACCTGAAATATACAAGCTTAGATACAGGCATCAGCACATAAAAGATAAACAAATACCGATAGATCAGAAATACATGAAACATCAGAATCATTAAGTATCAGCTCGGTGTGTGCAATGTGTTTTCATTCCCTATCACTTGAACTTGATCAACATTCCATTGTCAGTTTCACTTATGATTTGTATGCAAGGCTATGAATGATTTGTGCAGGATTTGATGTATGATGAAGATGCTAGAGATATAACAACCTGCTTTACAAAGGCTCAAACCTTCTAATATCATGAACAAACATATTAAAACTGTCAAACCCTCTTAGGACCAAATATATGTATACTGAATTAATTTACTAGATCCCAAAGTTGGTTATGTGTCACTACCATCTTGAACCCATGTGCAAGTGTAAGTGAAATCAGAACTTTGGGGAATAGGATTCCCAACCTAAGCGAGATGGGAATTTAACCCTATCCTTACTATTCTAATTTGGAGTTCATTACCTCATCTTGAACAAAATGATTTAACCTGTTATGGATGAAACTGTCAAGCTAGCCTGTCCATATGAGCAATCAGTGGTCTTGCTTTTAGACAAGACATGTTGCCACGCATGAGCATACTTAACCCCATAATCCATGATTTGGCTTCATTCATTCTCTTTTTTTTTATTTCTTGGACCTTTGGGATGACTACCCATCCTTGCTAGGGACATGTAGTATGATCCCTCCAATCCAATATTAAGATGAAAATGGAAAATATTTTTATTTCTTGGACCTTTGGGATGACTACCCATCCTTGCTAGGGACATGTAGTACGATCCTTCCAATCCAAGATGATAAAATGAAAGATGGAACATATTAATTTTATTTTTGTTTCTTGGACTTTTGGGATGACTACCCATCCTTTGCAGAGGACATGTAGTACGATCCTTCCCATCCAAGTTTTATGATAAAATGAAAGATGGAAGCTTTGGGGAATCGGATTCTCAACCTAGGTGAGATGAGAATTATGCCCTATCCTTACTACTCCATGAAGGTCAAATCAGAGCTTTGGGGAATTGGATCCTCAACCTAAGCGAGATGAGGATTTAACCCTATCCTTACTACTCTGATTTTAGGCTTTAAGCATTATGGGAGTGGTAAAAACCACTGTTTTAAGGATTATGTTGCATGATAGGACAGACATGAAATATTCCTTTCGCCTCACCTTTTCTTCCAAGTATGGTTTTGACCATTTTGCTCAAGATTCTCTTTAATATGCGTAGAACGTGCTTGGTTCAAGATAGTTCGGGCATCAGTTCCCAACCTTAGGATCCTTTTAATATATGTTATGTAATAACCCTAAGAGGATTCGACACCTTCTCAATGATTGCACATGAAATGAAAATGTAACTGAGATGACATGTATATGCAATGCGGAATGTGACATGAGATATGAATGCACTGCTTCTTTTGAAATGCGGATGGAATATATCATCTACTTTACCATAATGTGTAAAACTGACAACTTCATGCATCACAAGATTCAAACGATATTATTTAAAATGTTTGTGTTACTTGTGGAGCTTTCTACAACACAATTCCAATGTTTCATATTCTCCTGATCTTAGGCATAAGTTGACATCTCCAATTTTTTTCTTTTTTTTTATATAAACAAACCAAACATGTCAAATGAAATCAAACACACAACTTAAATCCTAACTAGACTAGCAATCCTAAAAAAAACAAAATTTGAAAATCTATACCAAAACCGAAAAATATAATATCAATCTCCTACGACTTAAGGGCTAAAATAGTGCTTTAAAACATGCCCATTAACTGGTAACATCAGATCCTTCCCTTCTAAAGTTCTTAACCTGAAGGTATTTTTCCCTAGAATTTTTGAAATCTGATAAGGGCCTAACCAAAGACAATCAAATTTTTGATGATTCCCCTTTTCTTCATGTCTTTTATCCCACAATAAGACTAAATATGAAATTCTGAAGGACTTAATTTTAGCTCTTCTTTCAAACCATATTTTAACAACCTCTTGGTGTTTACTCATGTGAATCATGGCTTCCTCCCTTTTTTCATCGAGGTGCAGTAAATGACTTAGTCTGGCTTCAGTGTGGTTATCTGTTCCCAAGTATTCTTGCATGAAATGTAGGGTTTGCAGCTTCAAGTTTGTAGGAAATATTGGGTCTTGTCCATAGACCAAATGATAGGGTGTGTTTCCTATTGAGTCTTTTATTTTGGTCCTATCTGCCCAAAGAGCAAACTTTAACTGGTTGTGCCAATCTCGAGGGTTCCTTTCCAGTAATTTCTTAATGATATTCAACAAATTCTTGTTTGAGGATTCGGCCAAACCATTTCCTTGAGGGTAATAATTAGATGCAAATTTTAAACTCACTTTATTGTCGTATGCCCAATCTGCAAATTGCATGGAAACAAAAGCTTTACCATTATCACTAACGATAGAATCGGGCATTCCGAATCTTGTTATGATGTGATCCTCAAGGAATTTTATTACAACATCTGTAGTGGCATGTTTTGTAGGAACTGCTTCTGTCCACCTTGTACAATAATCTGTAGCTGTTAGTATGAATTTATGGGAATCAGAAGAATTTGGGTTAATAACCCCAATGAAATCTAATCCCCATTGTGCAAATGGTCTCATCTCAACTATAGGTTGTAATGGCATGGCTGCATTTCTTTCTCTGTTGGCAGCTACTTGACAAATGTGGCAAGATCGTACATGAGCATGTGCATCTTTAAAAATGTGAGGCCAATAGTATCCTGCTCTCAGGATTTGATGCGTTGTAGCATTTTCCGCACCATGGCCAGTTCCATATTTCCCATGAAATTCTTGCAGAACCTTGGCAACTTCTTCTTTATTCAGGCATCTCAAGTAGATCCCCTCATGATTTTTCCTGTACAGAACACCAGATCTAATCAGATAATTAACAGATTTAAGTCTTAAAGCCCTTCTTTGAGTGGAATTCAAATTGGATGGGCACTTACCGTTTAATAGAAAATGTACAATGTCAACATACCAGTCATCTTTAGAAATGTATTCTGCATTTGAATATTGGCATGTCGTTTGTGGATTATTCTCAGCAATCGTCTTCACAAGTCCCTGTCCTCGAACTAGTTTCATGGGTTGGATTTCAAGATCAAATTCTTGGATAGTAGAAATCCATTTACCTCTTTTCTCACCTAGCTCGTTCTGTAAAAACATAGTTTTGATAGCAGGGTCAGGCACAATGGCAAAAACTCTGTTGTGCACAATGTAATGTCAGAATTTTTTTACCGTTTTAAAGAGTGCGTACATCTGCTTATCGAGGATAGAATACCTCAATTGAGCATCTTTTAAAGGAGCACTTAAAAATGCTATGGGATTTTCTGCGCTATCCTCACCTTTCTGGGTCAAGACACTCGCAAAAGAGTGTTCCGATGCGAAAGCATAAATATAGAAAGGTTTAGCATAGTTTGGACTTATGAGGGCAGGGGCTCTGGAAATGGCATCCTTAATGTTTTGAAAGGCCACCCTACTTTCCTCGTTCCATCTGACATCTACATCCTTCTTGAGCATCTTGTTCAATGGTTTGGCTATCTCAGCGAAGCTTGAAATAAACTTCCTCACAAAATTAATTTGCCCGAAGAAAGATCTCAACTCCTTCTTACTACCTGGGAGAGGCAATCTTTGGATAGCTTCTATCCTTTCTGGGTCAATGGATATACCTTCTTTTGAAATGATGTGACCAAGTAGTCTTCCTTCTGTTACTCCAAAGATGCATTTTTTGGGATTTAAAGAAATTCCATGCTCTCTGCATCTTTGAAGAACCTTTTTCAAATCCTTGACATGGTCTTCTCTTTTCTTTGAAAATATTGGAATATCATCCACATACACAATGATACACTTGCCTATAAGCCCTTTGAATGCATAGTCCATGGCGCGTTGAAATGTTGCACCAACATTTAACAGTCCAAACGACATTCTTCTGTAGGCAAATGTCCCCCATTTGGTTGTGAAGGCTGTTTTCATCCTGTCATTGGGATGAATAAGAATTTGGTTATATCCAGAATATCCATCAAGAAAAGACATCATTTCAGATCCATTCACTTGTTTGTAAAATTTCATCAATGGATGGCAATGGATAGTTATCCTTTTGAGAGGCCTTGTTAAGATTTTGAAAATCTATACATAGCCTAATCTCTCCGCTCTTCTTTCTTACTTGGAACGAGGTTAGCAACCCAGGTTGAGTGCCTAACAGGAAAAATAATCTTTGCTTCCAATAATCTCTTGACCTCCTTTTCTATTAAGGGCTCCAATAGCGGGTTAACAACTCGTTGTCTTTGTCTGAAAGGCTTGGAGTCCGGCTTTAGAGGGATGGTATGTGTAATGACGTTTTGGTTGTATGTTTTCAATTCGTTATAATTCCAAGCAATGCAATCCACGTAGTGTTTTAGTGCATGTATTATATTTTCTCTTTCTTCACTTGTACATGCCTTTGCGATGTACACTTCCCATGGATTGTCTGCACTCCCTAGATTAATTAGATCACATGCATCTTTGGGGAGTGGAACCTTTTTTCTTTTCTGGCCTTGTATCCCATATCGAACATTTTCTCCAATGAAACTATGTCTTTAGGTATTTTGTTGGATTGACATGTAGTTTCACTTTCGTTTTCTGCTTCTTCTTGCCATCTTTGCTCCTCATCAATCACCTGGTTTTCAAAAATACCTGAGTTCGTGACAAATTTGAATATGTGTCTGTCATTTTCAAAAACTTGGAAATTCTTGACATTATCAAGTATCGATGGACAAGGAACTAATTCGATGGAGAACTTTTTACACCTTTTTATATCAACTGGATTTAACATGCCCATGATGACTGCAAGAGAATCTGCTATGCGATTTCCTTTTCTAGAAATAAGGACTATATTGAAAGCTTCGAATTCCTCAATGAGGTCCATTACCCTAGTTCTATAAAGGCTCAGTCTCTTATCGTGGCATGTATATTGTCCTTTAATCTGTTTGACTACCAGTTCAGAATCTCCCAATACTTTCAAGCATTTAACCTTTTTGCTCAACGCTAGTTGTAAACCAAAAATCAGTGCTTCATATTCTGCCATGTTGTTCATGCAAGGAAATTGCAATCTATAAGCAGCCAATAATGGTTTACTTCCCGGGCAAGTGAGCTCGACTCCGGCTCCTGCTCCCTGTTTGGATTTGGATCCATCAAACCTAAGCAACCATATGAAATTATTTCCCTCAAGAGAGCTACCATGAAATGTTTCCCTTTTAGGCTCTTCGGTAGCTTCTTCAACATCAAATGCATAAACCCCCAACTCTGGTTCAGAAAACTGAACTTCATTTGGCTTATTAAATTCTGTTATGATTTCCTTAAGCCTCGGTTCATTTTCTACTCTGATTTGATTCGCGATTCCTTTCCAGGGTAGCCACATATGTGAGCAATCGGTTGAAAAATAGCCATTCAAAGTTTTCATCCAATCCCTTGCAAGTAGCATTCCATATCTACTTGGGATATTAACAACCAGAATGTCGACCACTTGTTGGACCCTGGGTTCAGAATTTAGTTGAATTTTGACATCATATAAGGTCCCTACCACATTTACCTCAGATCGGTCCAATTGCAAAACCTTGCATTTGGATGAAACAGGTTGTAGACCTAGCATTTGACATATCTCTGAAGGCATGAGATTGCTCGTGGCACCCGTGTCCACCAAAAAATTATGCAAATTCTTACCAGCAATTCTTAGAGTCAATAAGAATGGCGGGACATCCCGTCTCTCCTTTCGTAAAATCAAATGGGACTCAACTTCCTTTCCCTTCCACACTTGATTAGGTGAGTTCAGAGCCTTTATCAATGCTTCTTTTTGGCCAGGCAATCTGGCCGCTTCTAAGAACGAAAGGCTTGATTTGGACTTCTTTAGATCCTCCACTATGTCATAGTTTGATTTTTCAAATTTGACTGTCTTCTGCGTGTCATTAGACATTTCTCTTCTAAGTGGAGGAGGAGGATTATTATCTGCCTTAGTATCCGGAGGAAGGATAGAGTTATTTGGTGGTGTTGATGATGTTTTAGGGGCTTTAGATTTACTTCTCAAATGATATCCGTGATTCCCCTTTCTAAACTCTCGAAAAGCTTGCACCTCTTGTTCCAAAATTTCATCTTCTTCTTCCTCACTCTCACCTTCTTGACGGTATAAAGTTTCCACCACCATAATGTTATCATCTTGATGTTGGGGTGGATCCTCATTTGGCACAAGTTCCAGGTCATCTACTTGGGCTTGGAGACAATGAGTGTATCTAGCGATTTCAGGACAATTCCTCTCATTGTGCTCTTTTGTATTGTGCAATCTGCACCCCTTTTCCCATGCAAAATCAGAAAGATTCAAAAGGGAACTGGATTGACTGGGTCCTACATAAGTATCTAGTTGATTGGCAATAGGGGCAGGTACTCCTCCATTGTTTGGCTTTGTGTTCCAATGTCTCCCTCTATTGTTAAAATTTTGATTTGAGTGAGGGGCATGGGACTCATACTTCTATTTTTGAACCATGTCATTACTCAGTTTATGAACTATCTTCTTGAGCTCTTCAACATCCGAATAAATCTCTTTCGGTGGAGCTACATTATTGTTAGTTCCCGTTGGGTTTGCATAATTCATGGGATCTTGATTTAACATTTGAGTCAGATTTTGAGGAATTTGATTCATATATGGATTTACACTTTGGATCGGAGTTGGATTTGGGAAAGGAACTATAGCTTGAGAATTAACTTGGTTGGTTCCTTGCATAGTCGATTGACTATTTTGCAAAAATGCGGGAACGGGTGGAATGGATGTGATCGGTTGGATCGGAATGGGTGCATAGGCAGGTGTTGGTGGATATGGTTGTTGATATGGGAAAGCATTCATGTTTGGCATTTGCGGTGCCATGATCTGATTTACCATGGGAGCTTGACCATATGGAGCATATTGTCCCATCATAGGCATCTGGGGAAACCCATAGCCCTGTGGTGTCATTTGTTGCTCGATGGTCATAGCTTCATTGTAAGCTAAGGCGAGCATGGTGACTTGAGGATTTCGCCTGGCAAACATCGCTGTCATCGGATCCAATGCCCCAAAATAGATTTGTAAAGCTACTGCGGGGTCTATGGCAAAATGCCGAACTGCTCTATTATAACATTTTTGGAATCTCTGATTAAAGGTTCTGATTGGTTCACCCTGGCCCCTTTTGCATGTAATAAATTGATTGTAGATGGTTGCGGGATCCAAAGGTGACCTAAACTGATTGACAAAGGCATTCTCCATTTGTGTCCATGAAGTGATTGAACCAGTAGGCAAGCATATATACCATTCATAGGCTATTGGATCTAGGCTCATGGGAAAAAGTCTGCAAGCCACATCTTCATGTTGGACTTGCAACCTTATCAAAACATCCCTATAGGCTTGGATATGCTCCTCTGCAGTCCTTGGGCCATCTGGTTTATATTTGGGCAAGAATATTTCTATGTTCTTAGGGATTTCATGGATATCCCCTACAATATTCAAAGGGATATTATTAGCTCCATACCAAGGAGCTGCTGGAGGTTGGGCCATTTGACTCAGAATTGATGAGGACAACCCTACAAGAGCGGTGGAAATGGTACTGATGATAGGTACGCTAGTGGTAATTGATACCACTGGTGTAGGTCCGCTCGATGTTCCTAAAGCAGAAAGATCTTTTGTGACAAGGCTATCTGGTAGGTTTACAGCTTGCTTGGTTTTATTTTTTGGAGTACAAGTGAGTGTAAGGTCGTGGAATATGGTTTCCCCAGTTGTTTGGGACCTAGTCGCGATACGGCGCGGTGGGTCCAGCCTGCCTGACGAAACTCTCGATATCTCCAAGAAAACCTGCAACACAAAAAAAATGTTGCGGTTTAGTCGTTAATGAGATTTAAGAAATAATTTCAAAATCGAATCAAAAAACACATTACTTCTATATGAAAATCAAAATAAAGTAAACCAATTCGGCCCTCCTTCTAGCGCCAATCTGTTGAGTGGTATTTTCACCCAATTGTGAAAACACACTCTCCAATAGGATTTGGGTTCCAAATCCCCTCTTGCAAAGAAATTAAACAAGTAACTTCTCCAAGGTCTCCGCTATGTTAGCATTTTGTACACAAATAATATTGTTCAATTTGAATGCTTGGAATACCTTAGTGATTGCAAGTAACTATTAACAAGGGGCACTATGGTTTATTTTATTTGACACTTCAATAATTGCATTATAATGAATTCAATGTGAATTAATCTTAATGATAGAATCTATTTTATTTTTAGACTTTGGTAGATTTTCAATTATTTATTTGAATGACTGTAATTAAAATAAAATGCAAAAAAATAAAGAATTGAAAATAAAAATGCAAAGAAAATGAACTAAACTACATTCAGAGTGCTACGATCCTATTTTGACAAAACCGAAGATAATGAGGTTTTCTGCATACAACCTAACCTATTGAACCTGCAAAACTCGCACAATCCAGATAAGCTAGGTGCTGGTTTCTAGGGTTTTAACTATGGTTTTCAGATTTAGACATTCGCATGAAGCAACCAAGAGAACTTGCATTAAACTTCACCTATAAGCCTAAAAATCTGAAAGGGGAAAGATAAACATTCAATCTTGCATGCAGAAAATAACTCCTTCTTTCTTGCCAATGAGATGCAACTCTCTGTAATTCTGTATTAAAAAGAATGTATCAGTTTACAATGACAGAATGTTTCCAGTTTTGACAAAACCAGAACAAGTGGAGGAAAACGCTCCAAAAGCAGGCCCAGAATGGCTTATCACCCTTAGCTCTGCAACTCTGCCCGTAGCGGTTTCTGACCCCTATACCAATCTGTGCTTCTACTTTTAAAATTTCTGGCAATGCGATGCTTCGCTTCATCTCCCAGGTCCCTTCATTTCATCTTCCCGCCTCTTCATTATTTTGACTTTCTGCTCGACGTCGAAACGTTTGATCTTCTCTGTGAACTGTAACTGTCGATCCTGAAGCGTTATCATAGCCCTGACATCTTCGTGCCACGTGTTCTATGCTTTTCTGCATGTTCTATAATGGCCCACTGTGAATCGTGACAAAAAATAGTATGTCGCTTTGCTCCTCTACCTGTATCGCGAAAATGAGACATGTCGCGATATCATGACATTTTTTTGTATGCAGCTTTGCTCCTCTTCATGCATCATGAAAATGAGACATGTCACGATATCATGACATTTTTTTGTATGCAGATTTGTTCATCCTCATGCATCATGAAAATGAGACATGTCATGATATCATGACGTTTTTCTCTTTCGGTTGTGTATGCAACTTAGTCATGAAATCGTGACACCTTTTCATTCGTACCATCTCGTTGCTTTCATCAGAAATCATGACGCTTTTCTCTTTTTTGTCTCGTCTTTCTGTCGTGAAATCATGACACTTTTTCATTCGTACCATCTCGTTGCTTTCTATCATGAAATCGTGACGCTTTTCTCTTTCGGGCTGTCTCGCTGCTTTTTATAGAAATCATGACACTTTTTCATTTCGTACCATCTCATGCTTTTCATGAAATCATGACACTTTTTTTTTTTTCTGTCGTGAAATCGTGATATATTTCCCTTGCTTAGCTTATCAGTCATTGTGAATCATGAAAATGAGACATGTCACGATTTCGTGACATCTTTCTATCTTTACCTCCTTTACCGTCGATAGATCGCGAAAACGCAACCTGTCACGATTTCGTGACACTTTCTTTCATTTGTTCCTTCCTCACTTTCCTGAAAACTGACATGTCGCGATATCATGACATTTTTTATCTTTGCCCTTCATCTCGTCTTCAGGTCACGAAATGGCGACATGTCACGATATCGCGACAACTTTGCATTGACTCTTCTCTTGCTGCCTTCGACCGCGATTTCATGACATGTCGCGATATCGCGACATTTTTCCATTTTGGGATCCCGAGACCGAAAAACATGTCGCGATATCGCGACATTTTTCCATTTTGGCATTCCTCTTCTAGAGTCGCGAAAACATGACATGTCGCGAAATCGTGACACTTTTCCATTCCATTGCACTTCGCTTGTCTGAGCCATGAAAACGCGACATGTCGCGATATCGTGACACTTTCTTTTCTTAGCAGCAACACGTCGCGATATCGTGACACTTTCTTTTTCTTAGCAGCAACATGTCGCGATATCGTGACACTTTTTCTTTCTTAGCCGCGACAGAGCAACATGTCGCGATATCGCGACACTTTTTCCTTATGTTGTATTTTGCTCTTCCTTTGATTTTTTTAGCATCTGGGCCACTGCGGTCTTCTTTGAAAGCATGCAAAAAAGGTGGGTCCCCAATTTTGGGGTGTGTTGTGGATCAGCCACAACAGGGCCAAGTGAAAGGAAAATGTTGTGATAATATGAAATTTTGAATCCAAGGGCCAAGTGAAGGGAAAAATTCATGATAGCGTGATATTTTGAATCCAAGGGGCCAAGTGAAATAAAAAGGTCATGACAACGTGACATTTTGAAGCCAAGGGGCCAAGTGAAGGGAAAGAGTTACGATAGCACAACATTTTTAAGCCAAGGGTTCAAGCGAAGGGAAAAAGTCATGATAGCATGACATTTTGAAGCCAAGGGGTCAAGCAAAGAAAAAAATCATGACAACATGACATTTTGAAGCCAAGGGAACAAGCGAAAGGAAAAAGTCGTGATAACACGACATTTTGAAGCCAAGGGGTCAAGCAAAGGGAAAAAGTCATGCCAACACGATATTTTTGAGTAAAATATAGTTGGACCACAATGCCTCTAAGGATATAAATATGGATTTTTGTAACAAGAATATCTTAACCATTTCCAGTTGAAGATCCCATTCTCTCCTAACTACCACTCTACCAGAATGAACCTACGGATATATTGTTGTAACAACTTTCAGTATTTTTGTTATGTAAAACTATATATATAGGATGAGAAACCCAAATGAATGGTCGGATCTTGGATGTTTACAAGTCAATTTACACATATTTTTGAAATCTAATAAAGATTATCCATTCTAGTTTCTGGCTCACTGGTGTTATTATCAAGTATGTATGGATTGTTAATTACTATGTAAAGTTAGGTTGAATATAAATTGCTTAAATTATTATCTTGGATTTCTGTAGTGAAGTTTTGCTAACTCTAAAATTAACCATTCCAATAGGCTTATGCTTGAATAGATTTACACTAGAGGATTAGTTATTCTGTTTTTATGGTTTGAATAGATGCTTCTCTAAAAAAGGTTGTTAAAGTTGTTTTGTTGTTGTCTAATATATATCGTTTAAACACTTCTAGCAATAACTATATTTCCCTCTCTTTATGAATTTCCATCTCTCTCCATTTTTCCAAAGAAGCAAGGAATAAGCCTCCTATAGATATTGAACCGAGAAAACTTTGTTTTAACCCAATATTTCAATGTTGGCAAAGTCTTGGGTACAAACATAACCAAAGGCAGATTTTGCACCAACAGTTTTAGGTAAGAATCCTTGTCTGAATGTGAACCTTTCAATTTTGGCAATCAACACCCCTAAATCTAGGTTTACATATTTGGTGAACCTGACATGAAACACCACATGGGTCTTAAAATATTTTTGACCTAAATCTTTCCTTAATCAAACTTAATAATTTACTACACTTTTGATCAAGACCATCTAAATTTTTTTCTTAGGTTAAATCACATTAAATAAAGATAACAAGAACATAACTATAGGTTAGTCCTACTAGGAGAAGGTAAACGACCCCTTGAATAAACCATTTTACATAACTTAAGGGTTATATCTCTTGATGAGTATAAAATGGTGGGCTAATGAAATTCATAAGGAGGAATAGTTCTTTCACAAAGGGGATATAATGATTTTTTTAACATCTTCTTATTCTTCTCTAATCAACTCTATAAAAAAAATCTTTATAAAACCAACTCCTATTTTCCAAGTATGATTGAACAACAGCCTAGCTACATAGCCAAAGGTATGGCTCATCAAATGAACCACAACACATAAATTTTATCTCCCCTTAAAATCTCTCAAGAATTTTATCTTCCTCTAGAAATCTCTCCCTTGTCCATAATGAGAGGGGAGAAGTAATATTTGGATATATGGGTTATCTTGTTGCTTTTTCTCAAAAAAATAAATATGCTTTATTAGTAATCATGAATGCACACAATTTAAAACATTCAAATAAATTATATTTTCTGCTAATGGAATGTCCTTTTCAAAGCATATTCAATAACATAGGTCAATTCCTTTCACTTTCAATTTGATAGATATTTCCCATGGGTCCTCAAATGTAGATCTTAATGCATCAAGTTATAAAATTCCTATTGTCACTATAGAAGGAGGAACTCTTAAACCATAACTTCTATGGGACAAAATCCCCATTACCCCCTATAGAGGAATTATTTAAAATGACTTCTAGTCATTATCATCCTACAACTATCGTAGCAAATCAATCAAAAAATTCCCTTAATAGACCAATGTCCCAATTAGTCCTTCTCAAACAACAACCCCTTTTGAAAGTAAGAGGGGGATATTCCTATAATTCTATTCCTCCTACCTCTAAAACCACATCCTTTGACCTATTTAAACTTAATAGTTTTGATACATAACCTATGAATCCCCCAACTAATCCCTTCAACAATTTCTCAAATCCCTTTGCTTCTTAGTCAAATCCCTCTCTTAAACCAAATTCTCAAATGTATCATTTTATTAATGTCTTAAATCCTTTTCCTTCATCACAAGTTTTACTAATTCTAAAAATTCAACCCCTTCCTAAAGTCCTAGATCTTATGTCCCAAGTACAACAAATGACTCAACAAACATCTTCACTCTAAGTATTTTCAAAGTAAATTTGTGCTTTTGATGATGTGTAATCAACCGCTAGATCTACTTGTGGCTGACTATCCTTTTTCACATCATTTTGAAGCCCCTAATTTACCCAAGTACAATGGCATAGGTGACCCATGAGTCACATAAAACTCTTCATGATTACCTATGTAAGTATAGCATATAATGAATTGATTTTACTAAAAAAATTTCCACAAAGTCTTGTTGGGTTAGTGTTGGAATGGTACTACTAGTTTCCTTGTCATTCTCTTAGGATTTTTAGAGATTTAGTGGATAAATTCATCCAACAATTTACCATTGATATAGAATAAATAACTACTCTCACTAGTTTATATTAGTTAAAGCAAGGGAAGGATGAGTTTATAAAGTTTATTGAAAAGGTGGAGTTCATTAGTGGAAGAATTAGAATATAAACTCCCTCCAAAAATTTTCCTTAGAATTAAAAAAATAACCTTAACGAACATCTATCTTATCCTTTGGAAATTTCCATAATACCTTTGTTTTAACACGACATTCAATTGGCCAAACATTTGGAATCTACCCTCATTAGGAAGGGATAATTAAAACTCAAAATAGAGGATGATAAGTCCTCTTATAATAAGAAGTGGTAATATTAGAATAAACATGTTATAGGATATGAAGTCATTGACTCCATCTAAAGCAACAATAGTGGAAATATTATAGCATCCCTTTGAAATCTTGTATTAAATAAACAAGAAAGGCCTAGGAAGTGATATAATAGATTATATCAATTCTCCTTTTCCATTCTAGAACAACTTCTAAAGGGAATATGGTTGAAATTCCACCCATAAGGCCTCCAAATTATGAAATAGAAAAACAACCATGATTCAATGTTGCAAAATAATGAACCTTTCATCACATCAACAAATATCCTAGTAACAAATGTAAAACTTTAAGGACTCTCATCCAAGACCTCATTAACAAAGGGTGAATCACCTTCAGTGACTCTCAACCATCCACATCCTCTAATAAATACTTGGGAATTTTTTAAAATCCTCTACAAATCATGATAAAAAGTCGACTAATAACATTCAATACAAAAATATTTTTCCACCTAACTAGAATATGGTTGTGATGAGTCATATGATAACAAGGCAGCAACAAAAGGCCTCGTAATCAAATTCACTTTTCAATCCTCCTTTATTTATATAACCTAAAAAAAATCCTCAATATTAGATCCCACCCATAATCCTAAAGGTTCAAGATAAAGGAAAAGTGTCATGTAACCTCTAACAACAACTTGAAGACTTGCTTGCCAAGATTTCCTTGCTTGAGTTATTAAAAAATTCTCCTATTCATAGAGAAAATATTTTCAAGCTTTTGAATGAGTAGGTAGTCCCTCAAATTATTACTCTAGCTAACTTGACTCTTGTAGTAGGGGATAATACTATAAATAATGTAACCATAGACTTTTACAAGGAATATGTCCTATCCCCATCTATGCTTGGGAAATTCCCTCTTCACATTACCTGTGAAATTGATGATAATTTTATCAAAAGAGTGCTTATTGATAATGGATCTTCCATTAATGTGTGCAAACTCAAATTCATCACTAGGATTGGATTAAACAAGCCAAATTTAGAATTGCATTATGTCATTATACAAGTTTATGATAATGAAGAACAAGAAGTTATCAGAACCTTGGTCTTTCCTATTAAAGTAGGACCCCACATAATCAACACCTTAGCCTATATTTTGACTTATGATATGAACTATAACCTTCTTTTATAATGACCTTGAATCCATGCCATGCAAGCATTCCCATCCACTTATCATTAGTGCTTAAAGTTTCATTACCAAGGACAACCCCACACTATTTGTGCAAATCTTAATACCTTTATTTATTGTCAATCCGTCAAAAGAGGAAACCCAAATATATGCCTTTTCCTATTTAAAAGTACATATTTCCTCATCATTAATAAAACCTCAAAAAAATTATTCTTAGTATAAGATAACAATGACAATGAAGAAAGCACTAGTAATAAACTTGAGAAGTAAGAAGAGTAGACCTAAGAAATTCAAAGCATTGACTATATTATTCCATAAAGAAAATTAATAAAATTGGACCTAGATAGGTTTCCCTCATCACTTCTAACCTTAGGGCTACCTTCCTAATAGGGAAAGGTAGTGCAAATATGAATTTGTATCTTTATCAATATTGAAATGACTAATGAATAAATTATTTGTGGTAGTAACCCCTACCTAGTTGAAAAATGATATGATTCTTATTATATATTGAATATCTACTTGATACCTAAATTGATTTTATGTAACCTTAGGTATCATGGGATGGGTCTAAGAAGGTTTTAAAAAGGTGTTAAAGAACATTTGGAACCCAAACCATGGATAAGTCAATGGGAACCAAGGTGTAAACCTCATTGTAATAAGTGTCAACCCTACTCATCATCCTTTTGTAGTGATGATGAAGATGATTTTCTAGAACCCTATGAAGTTCATTACAACAACTAAATATTTCACCAAATGTGTTGAGGCTATGCCTCTATCTTCTTGTACTAGCATGCAAATTTCTAAGTTTATCCTCAATTAAATCCTATCCCATTATGACATCCCTTTGGTCATAATATCATATAATGAAACTCCTTTAAAAAATAAGGATGTTTCTAACCTTTGTATTAAGTGTAAAAATTAGCATAAATGGTCCACTTATTACTACCCTCAAGGTAACAACTAATTTTAAGCTTTAGATACAACTCTTATTTGAACCATTAACTAAATTATACACAAAAATAGATGATATTGGAACCTTCATCTATATACCACACTATAGGCCTATTAAACTAGTGTTCAGATTCCAATAAACACAATACCCTATGCCTTGGTCTATGGAACCGATGTTGTATTTCCTTTTGAACTATAAATTCCCTCTCTTTATATTTTGTTGAAGGTTGTAGTAGTAGGCAATGAATATTACCATGCTTAACTAAGTCAGCTAGAAATACTTGATAAAAATAGGATTCATGCCTTACAACACCTCTAAGTCTATCATCAAAGACTCAAATGATATTATAAAAAAATAATAATATCTCATTCATTTAACATCGAGGATCTATCCTCGAAGAAAACTAGAAAAAACACCAATGCCAATAATGAACTCAAGGGTAAATTTGACCTTAATTGATTAGAACCATTCATCATAACTACTAAGTATGGCTTGGATTCTTATCATCTGGCCATCCTTGATGGATATAAACTAAAATAATCCATGACTATAATACATATCAAGAAATGCTACATCTAAATCTACATCACTTGCCTACTCATGTTTGTCTACATTGACTATCTATTGCATGACTAAATGATAATTCACTTGCTTGCATTCATATGCTTGTTGTTTCCTAACTATTTGTTGCATACAAAGTTAAGATATCCAACAAGAATTATGATGATCATAGTTAGGATAGATTTCATTTAGACTACATTTCAACTAGGTAGTTGAGGTAGTGAATCTCTCTTAAGACTCTTCTTTCATGATAAATTTATAATCCATCACTTTTGCATCTTAAAACATATACAAATTTGTCAAAATAACCTCACTTCAATAATTCATTACAACATATTTCTAGCACCTCATGATAATCATAATACTAAAAATCATTTCTATACATTGCATTTAAATATCTAAGCTAGAAATTTCCATCTTAAAATCCACTATTTACTTTGAATATCTTAATTCATAAATATTTCTCATTATCTTGTAAACACTTGGGAGGTTACCACATTTAAACCTAATAATTGGAAGTTATATAAATTTTTATAGATGTTCTAAATAATAGAAAGAAATGTGGCACATCGCTTAACTATTTGTAGGATAGTTCGAACATATATCATACTCCACTATTTTTTATAATACCAAAATTCATCATGTGCATCTTATCAATTTGATTCATCTGTATACCTAAGAAGAATGAATGGTAGAATTATTTGATGCCTGAAAAGTTTCTAATCTGCTTATGCACCCAAAAATATGATATGATTTTATTAAATGTCCTTCCTTAGTATAGTGGTCTATCAAAAATATTAAGTTATGATATGAAATTTATTTTCCTCTACCCTAATAAGGGCTATATGACGGATATTACAAAATTCTTTCAACTATTTATGGCCATATTATGGACATTACAAAAATTG
This sequence comes from Wollemia nobilis, assembly GCA_028583015.1. Classification (NCBI taxonomy): domain Eukaryota; kingdom Viridiplantae; phylum Streptophyta; class Pinopsida; order Araucariales; family Araucariaceae; genus Wollemia; species Wollemia nobilis. The sequence goes on along the minus strand of JAQPPZ010016917.1, from coordinate 8,593,540 downwards.
ATGGTTTCACCATATCTAAAACCATTCATAAGCACTAACCCCCTCTATTCAAATAAAAGTGGTTACCTAGTTACTTTGCTTTGTGAATCCATAGAACTTTATAGATGTACCAAGCAAGAAAATCAGGTAATTTTGCTCCCTTTGACAATTGGGAAGGCACCTTAATAAAAAATATTTTCCTCTTTTTACTCTTAACAAGAAAATGCTTCTATCAAAATTTAATATTAGAGTCCTTCAAACCTTTATGGTCTAGGTATGTTTAAATTCCTGTAGACCCACAAGGTCTAGGTACACATTAATATTAAAATACTTTAAACCCACAAGGTCTAGGCACACATTAAGATTGAAGATCCTTTAGACCCATAAGGTCTAGCTATGTATCAAGATTATAATCCTTAAGACCTCTATAGTCTATGTATATTTAAAGTCTTTTAGATATCCATTATCTAGGCACATATCATGCTTAAAGTCCTTCAGTTCTCCATGGTCTAGGCATACATCAATGTTTAAAGTCCTTTAGATATTCATGGTCTAGGTATACATTAATGTTTAAAGTCCTTTAGATCTCCATGATCTAAGCATACATAAATGTTTAAATCCCTTTAGACCTATATGGTCTATGCATGTTTAAAAATCCTTTGATAAATTTTAACTAAGTCCTCTCGGCAATGCTAAATAAGTCCTCTAGGCAAACCTAATGAAGCCCTCTAGAAAAAGTTATCACAAGTTTCATAGGCAATATTGTCATGAATGTCCTTCAAACCATCCAAGCCTAGGAAAATAAAGTTCTTGAATATACCATAAAAAGCCTATTCGCAAGACAAATAATTAATTTCATATAAACAACTCATTTATGACAAGTATAAGTATCTCCTATATCATAACTACTATAAACCAAAATAAAGTTTTGTTTAAGTGATCAAACATTACATAATCACATCATCAAGACATCATATAGACAAAAGTAAATAATCAAAGAATGGCCTCATATATATATATATATATATATATATATATATATATATATATATATACATACACACACATATATATACATCTATACATACATATATCTATACATACATATATAGATAGATAGATAGATATAAATATAGATATATATATATATATATATATATATATGTATATATATATATCTATATCTATATCTATCTATCTATCTATATATGTATGTATGTATAGATATATGTATGTATAGATATATATATATATATATATATCTATACATACATATATCTATACATACATATATAGATAGATAGATAGATATAATATATATATATATATATATATATATATATATATATATATATATATATATAGATAGATAGATATAAATATATATATATATATATATATATATATATATATATATATATATATATATATATATATATATATGTAGACACCAAAATCCAGCCACTTGCAAGTCATCTATACCTTCCTGTCAGCCACGTGTCGGTCATCCACCTTCCCGCCATTATTTGGCCCAAATCCACACTTTCCCGCCATTATTTGGCCCAATTTCACCTTTCCCGCCATTTTTTCATCCCCAAATTTATTTAAATTAATATTTATATATATATATATATATTTTAATATTTTAATATATATATTTAAATAATAGTTTAAGTGATTTAATCTGAGCCGTCCATCCTTCATTTAATCTCATCCGTCCATCCATCTTAATCCATTTCACAACCTAGATTTATTCTCTACCCTTAGATCCACTTTAATCTTAGCCACACGTTCAAAGTGTCGTTAAAACCCTAAAGTGTGCCCTAAGAGTAGATTATAAATTGAGTCACCTTGATGGCTCAAACCCTATGTCTTTTGCTACTTCTATCCTGGATCTTTTCTATCTTCTTAACTTCTTCTATCTCCTTTTCTGATCCCCTCTATCTCTCTTCTGCTACCTTTTCGCCGCATCCATCGCCGCTTCCGTCGCTGCTTTCGCCGCCATCTCTTCGAGAATCCCCATTCTTGTCGCAAGTGCCCGCGGGCGTTTACCCCTTTACCAAGTGCCCACGGCGTTTACCAAGTGCCCACGGGCGTTTACCAAGTGCCCGTGGGCGTTTAACCACAGCCATAGACTCAGACCGACGTCTGAAACCTTAATCCAGAAGCACGCGGGCGTTCAGCGAGTGCACCAGGGCGCCTTCCGTAGCCGATTTGACAGCCACATTACTTCTAGGTGTCGCCTGGTCTAGCTGCGTTAACGAGAGAACATGTATAAATTAGTTTAAAGCAAGTAACTTCTTTTCTTTTATTGATCTGTTATTGAATTCCTGCATTTCATTTTTCTAGGGTTTTAGATTGTTTTCGAGGGCTCACACAGTGGAGCCCTCTTATTAATTTCTAACTCCTTGATAGTGTTAATGTGTGCAGGTTTTTGACAACAGATCCGGTTTATTGATGGCAGCTGATTAAGTCGGAGTGGTCCAAGCAAGGGATACAACAAAGCCCACTCACTCTGTTGGGATTGAAGATACCTTCTTCGGAAGCGCCACCATTTGTGCCATCTAGGGTTTCGGAGAACCCTAGCATAAAAATTGTAACATTGTATCACAAATAAAGGGTTACAGGCCCAGTTGTATTCAAAAAGGAGTTTTTAAACTCCATCGATTAATAGAAATCGTTTGTTTTGTGCAACTATTCTATACTCCATTATTGTGATTTTATTTTTTTGTTTGGCGTTGTATTTTTAATCTACAAATGGCGATCACGGTGGGACCCCCTAGGGTTTCATATTTTTAATACTTGCTTTACTAATCTGTTCCTATTTTCTGTTTTATTTTGCAGGTTCCAGAAATCGTGAAATTCCTTGTTCCAACGAACTAGGGTTTCTGAGTTTGCGAAAACGTAGCAGACACGAGGGGCGTCTGGAAGTCCAATACGAAACGCAGAGGTGCGTTTCAGCCTGTGCAGACTCCCGTGGGCGTTTGAAGTCGGTTTATAGAAAAGCGTAGGCTTCCAAGTAAGTGCTGTACTTTTTACGTTTTTGGTTTTTCTGCCATATTTTGTTTCTTTTTCAGATCATTACTTTAAAATGAACAAAAACTAAGTAATCTGGAAAAGAACAGTTATTTTTAATTACATTTTTCTTTGCATTGCATTATTGATTGTTGCTTGCATTAAAAAAAAAAAAAATTTGCATACCTAGCTGCATATTAGAATAGCTACGAATTATTTGTTTTAATTATCTAAGTAGGACTATTGATTGGATGTCAATAGTACTCCTGCCATTGGGTGATTCCAGGTAGAGAAGTGGACGAACCTTCCGGTTGCTCCTTTGATATCTGATATCATTGGTAGGCAGGGGGTTTTAAACGGTGTACTCCACTTCTTCAGAGGAAATGACATGTTTTCAGTAGCCTCTTGCTTAGATCATTAGAACTTTTGATTTATAGCCTTGTATGTACACATTAGATAACTAAAACATTTAAAAAAAAAAATTCATTACATTTTCATATTGCATTTAAAACAGAATATCTGGATTTCATCACCAGGTATTGCTTGAAGTTTAGTGACGGTGGAATTCATCTCCATCCATTAAACTTCTGCCTTAGACACCATAGGTCACCCCCGAGCAAACTTGTTGGATTTCATCACCGATAAGAATCTCGTTGTCCTTTCCTAGCCATAGTTTTTACCTTTTTTGTGAATAATTCAAGATTAGATCACATGCAAAACTCATAAACCGGACACTTAAAATTTACTACAGATTAAGATCAGAAAATAATTAATTAACCGCAAGGTAAGACACATTGGTTGAAACCTAGGTTGTGACTGTTTTCTGATAATTTTTGTAGTGTAAATTTATCATTCTAGTTTTGCATTCTTCTTTTCTGAATTTGTTTAGATTTATTGCTCTATGGTCTTAACAAGGAATCAATCTAAAATGTTAAATCTAAATAATCAAATGGGAAATTCACAGAACATCCCCACCACCAACATGGCCACTTATCCTAGTGAATTTCAGGCAGGTTCGCCTGCAGGTCTTTCACGTCCTTCTACCATCTATCACATGGCCATGCCCATGGAGGAAGACAATTCCTCTCATATTACCCACATTGATATGGCCCAAGTGCAAACTCACTTAAGAGATGGCACCGGCTATGTCCTTGAGCCAATCCAAGATTCCCCTATGCAAGATTCTATTTTTCAGCAGGATATTGCATCAACCATACCCGCTGGTTTCACTCAGGTCTACACTAACCCTTTTTTTGAGGCTAATGTGGTATCTGTTCAGCCGGCTTCATCTCCAACATCTTCCCAGATGCTCAATTGTCCTCCTTTGGAGACAAATGTAGTGTCTTCCCGACCACCTTCTCCTCCATTTACCCGGGTGTACACCAATTCTCTTTATGAAGTTGGTGGAAACTCTTCTAGCCATAACCAATTTCAACCCTCTTCTTCCCAAACCATTTATGGTTTCACCCTACCTGGGACACAGTCTACTGTTCCTTCCCAGGTATCGCCTACTTCAGCCACCTTCATTGCCCCTGCTATGCAGTCTTCTGTGACTACCATGGCAGCCTGCCCTCCACCTTCATCCAATCATCCCACCTCCCTTGGGTTAGAGATTAATAAGGTTAAGGAGTATCTCGACAAATTGATTTTGCAACAACAGCAACAAAATGCTCAACCACCTGTCGTAGTAAATCCTACACCCCAACCAATTTCTACCCAGCCAGATTTTATTAGCTCAAGCCCCACTCGGGTACCCCAATCTTCGGTGGTGTCCATTCCTACCCCACCTTTCTCCCAACCTAGTCCAGTTCATCATCTACCCCAATCACCTTCTTTCCGGTATCATCCATACCAACAACCTCGTCCATTCCACACCACCTAATTCAGGCAATTTCATCCCATCTCATCAATTTTCCACTCTTCCATTGCATCATCATAATCATCAAACGAATCAAAATTTTCATGAAGATTCTCGACTCCATGCTATGCAACAACAGATTGACAACCTTATGCTCAACATGCCCGGCTCATCTAGTCGAAACCTACGCTAAGGTCATTGATCAATCAACCAATTCATCCTTCGGTACCTTCACCGCCATATCCGACCGATTTCACATTACCGAAGTTTGACAAATTTCGAGGAACTGAGGATCCTCATGAACATGTGAGCTCATTCATGCATGCTTGCTTTAGAATCCAAAATAATGATGCTCTTATGCTCAGAACTTTTCCTCAGACATTAGGAGGAGATGTTGTACAATGGTATAATCATTTAGCTCACCATAGCATTTATGCTTACGAGCAATTGATTAATCTGTTTTTAGAACGATTCTCCCTAAATGTACAAAAGAGAGTTTCATTGTCCGACTTATACAAGCTCAAGCAACATGACGATGAGACTGTTTATGACTTTGGAAACCGTTGGAGGGCTATCATTAATAAACTGCCATTCTCCCTACCAATGGAGGAGTTAACCAAAATGTTCACCCAGAGTTGTCTAAAACCTATCTCTTGGTTACTCCAATTACAACAATACAGGACTTTTGAAGAGGCTTTGGCCCAAGCAAGTATCATAGAAGACATTAAAGTCCAAGAGGGTGTTTTAAAACCCCGTAGAAAAGAATGGCAACAAAAGGGCCAACAACGAAATAATAATTATGGCCAAAACAAACAAGCACAAGGCTAATACAGCCTCAAATGTTAACCAAGTTAATCAAGTGGTGGCGAGCCAGCCCGTAATGGCTCAACAACAACAAGTAATGCAAAGTCAACCGCAACCAATTGCTTATCATGCGGTACCCGCCCCTACTCAACCAGCTCCCAATACTGGGCCAACCATGGAAACTCGACCTTGGCAAAACAATCGTCCCAAGCGACAATTCACACCTTTAGATGAACCATATGCGGTCATATTCAACAAGTTATATAGCACAAATCAGTTAACTTTACCTGAGTTTAAACCTTTAGACCCATCTAGAAGGGGGAAGTATTACAAGGAGTACCTATTTTGTCCTTATCATAGGCAAAATGGGCACGATATCAATAATTGTACGACTTTCAAACATGTGATCCAAGATCTTATTGAGATTGGAGCCATTAAATTGGATAGCCCCTTAGCCCAACAAAATCAAAATCTTGGTATATTTCAAACACCCCTTCCACATCGGGAGGAAGCTCCAACAACTTCAGGGGGAGTAACTCAGGTAACTCCTCCTAATCAAGTCAACCATGTACAACAATACCAAGGTTTTGTGGGTACTATTAACGTAGTAACCCGGGGTCAAAGGGCGAACCAACCAAATCGAGGTCGAACCACAGCCACCTGTACAAACCCCCAGTCCACCTCGGGTAACAGATGACCCAACGACGTGCTAGTACTTCTCAACAACCGCTAAATCATTCTACTCAACGCCAACGACCCATCATGTCATTGAGTAGCCGGTTAACTACCAGTTTAAAAATGGCTTCTGCCAAGTTATCGATCTATGACCTCATTCAACAATCTCCCCCGCATAGAGAGGCATTAATGGAAATATTAAAGTCAATCGAGCTTCAAACTCAAGATACTAATGCCTTCAACAACTTTGTGGGGAGTATTCAAACATGCATGGAGCCCTCCATCACTTTCTATGATTTTGAAATCAAACCTATGTCAACAGAAAGTATAGATCCTCCACTACATATCATGGCCAAGATCGATAACAAGCCATTCAAGAGAGTCTTAATTGACACCGGTTCCTCAATCAATATCATTACAACATCGGCGTTGAGTCATCTAAAGTCGTCGCCATCCCTTATCACAAAGTCGACTTTTACTCTTAAAGCATTCAATGATGCTTTATCTTCCCTGGTTGGCACGGTTATCTTGCCCATTGAGGTAGGGGCCCGAACTTTGCATACCTTGTTTCACATCTTGGAAGGGACCATGGCATACAATGTATTGCTTGGACGGCCTTGGCTTAGGGAGATGAGATGTGTCCCTTCTATACTCGCATCAATGTCTCAAGTATGTATATGAGGGACGAGTTCATTGTGTACCTGCCGACATTGAACCCTTCAAACATTGCAACTATGTCTCAAATCCTTATGAGATTGTGTTGCCATCCACTCATCTTTTCTTGACCCCATCTACTTCTTCTATACCATCTTCTTCTAAAGCTCTCATTCCCGAGGAGCTACCCATCATATCGCAACCATCTTCCTCTTCCGCTATTCCATCTCATTCACCACTTTCTTCATCAACTAATCTTCCTTCTTCTTCATCAGTGACCACATGCACATGTGGCCATGACCAATCATCTCTTTCCACGTCATTACCCCCTTCTTCTACACCTTCTTCAACATCACCTATTATTCCTCCATCTTCCCAACCATCACCAACTGATGTTTCACAAGTTAGTGAAGCATCAACCCAACCAAATCCTTCCAATTCTTCTATCCCACATTCTTCTATTCCATCATCTAGTCCATCTCCCTCCCAAGTCAAGGTCCATCTCACTGATGCAGGTATTGGTGAGTATGCCATCCAAGATGTCCACATCACACCGTTCAATGTGCAAACAGTTAAAGATTTTGGTCGTCCACATGACCAACATTTATCCATTGGATCGGTTTATAACATGGGTTCTATGCCAAATTCCATTAATTTTGTATATGGGGGAATAGAGTCATCTTCTAGTCCTACCACCATACTAGAACCTAAGCATCCAGTCCCAGCCAATATCGAAAGGATGGAGGGTTTTCCCTCTCGCTATTTCCACAGACATAATTGGCAGCAATTTGGCCTAGGTCGATACGAGCAAGGGGTAACTGAACGCATCGATATGCCATATCAGAGACCCACTGAGCATTTTGGCCTGGGCTACCAACCACTTCCATCCCTTTCTTCTTTTGAACGAGCTTTTCAAAGCATTAATCTTAATTCAGAAGAAGAAATCCTCCACCCCGACGAATCCGAAGATGAAGCCTATGAAGAATTTGACGTCATGTCAAATGGTGATGAATCTGAAGAAGAGTCGGCGCCCATTGTTCCCCTCACTAAACAAGACGAGTTTTATCTCCAATTGTTCCCTCTCCAAGAGGCCATCTTTCGCTTGCTTCTTCCACAAGAACGAGGTGAACCACCCCCTCCGCCACATCCATAAGCCATAATCCAAACCTGTATTATATGTATATACTAAAATAGTGGTTTTCACCACTACAAAAAAAAAAAAAAATAAAAAAAAATCAAAAAAAAAAAAAAAAAACTGAAAAACTATGTTGTTTTGCATCTCAGGTCTTCCGAGGTCTTCACCGGTTTTCCCTTCCATTCCGCCCATCCTTTCTTCCATAAGTCGACAATGAATTTCGAAGACTTATTCACCCCGCTCCATAATCCATATGATCCGGATAAGCCTAAGAAATGTGTCTTTGGTGTTACCTCGTGCAAACTCCTAGGTTTTATTATCTCTAAACGAGGTATTGAGGTGGACCCAAACAAGGTCAAAGCCATTATGGAAATGTGTCCCCCAACTAATTTGAAGGAGTTGCGTAGTTTACAAGGAAAGATTAATTCAATCCGTCGCTTTATTGCACAACTTTCTGATAAATGTAGGCCATTTTGCCACCTACTACAAAAGGGGGTACAATTTTCATGGACGAGATGAGTGTCGAAAGCCTTTGATGACATCAAGCAGTATTAGCGTCTCCGCGCCTTAGCTCCGCCTCGTCGAGATCCCTTCCTTGCGAATTTCTTTGCAGGAATTTATCGATGATGATATTGCTAGACAAGCACGTCTTGATCAACTCACACTCATAGATGAAAAATGAATCAATGCTTTAGAGCATTTGCGAGTTTATCAAGACCGATTGAAACGTGCTTACAATGCCAAAGTTCATCTAAGAGAATTTCAAGTAGGGGATCTTGTCCTTAAAGAGAATCAACAAAACACCAATGCATTGCCGCATCTTCGAGATAAATTCGCGGCTAATTGGTTAGGTCCATATATGGTCACCGAAAGAGTGGGTAATGGAACTTATAGACTTGCCAGTTTAGAGGGAGAGGAAGAACCCGAACCACTTAATGTTATACACTTGAGGGCATTCTACGCATAGTTTGAATTTTATATGTACATATATACATGGCTTGTACAAAAAAAAAAAAAAAACAAATAAAATAAAAAGAATTTGCATTTCATTGTTAGTTGCATACATCTCATTCAAAAACATTGCATTTCATGTGCATACATCTCATTGAAAACCATAACATTTCATTTTCAGCCATAGTTGCATATCATGTTAGAGACCATTCTATCTTTTGGATATAAAATTTGGTCAAGCAAAAGTCATGTTGCCTTAATCAGGGGCACCTTCATAAAATCCATCAAACCGAATTGTCATTCGTACACCCATTTTCCATTTGCACATATTTACATTGCCAAAATGTTTTAAGTCACTCAGCCATTCCTAGTGTTTTAAGCAAACTTTGAAATGCATGTCAAAGTTCTCTAGGGCCATATCACAAATTACACTAAATAAAATCTTGAGTATTGGGAAATGATTTCAAAAGCGGTCTTGAACCTATCACATTTTCACATCTTAAAAACATCTTGTGTCAAAGAGAGATAACACCATCCTTGGGTTGTGCCTTGAAGTGAAAAGGGTAATCCTCGTTTGTCCTATCATGCAAACATAGTCCATAAAACAATGGTTCTTACCACTATCACAAGCAATCACAAAATATAAATATAAACAAAGTAGTAAGGATAGGGTAAAATTCTCATCATACTTCGGTTGAGAATCCGATTCCCCAAAGCTCTAAGGAAATGAACATTTTTCACACACCACTGATCCCAAATAAGTTGTAAGGATCGTACTACTTGTCCAATCAGACGGATAGGTAGTCATCCCCAAGGCTTACAAAGGTCAAAAACAACATGGACTATGGAGTTAACCTTCACCGGGGCTATAGACGCTTGATCGGCAAGTGGAGTATACTCATTGCGTGGCGACATGTCTCTCCTCAAAAAGAGACCTCTCGAATGCTCATACGGACAAACTAGCTTCGGGGTCTTCTCCATAACAGGGTTACCTAATTTATGCAAGATGAGGTTAATGAACACACTTGCACACACACAGGTTTTTGATTGCCTAGAGTCACTACCATGCTTTCGATTTGGTTAATGAACTCACATGCACACACATTTGGTCCTAGTTGAATTAGGCAGTATTAGTAAGTTTGTTTGATACCACTAGCATGTTTGAGTCTTTGTAAAACAGTCTTCCTCCATATTTTCTTCCATATCAACCTCCATATCTTCTTCCATATTCATGTCATTCCATACGTCATTCATTCACAAGCTACCAAGTTCGGTGCCCCTGATTAAACAATTATGATAACAGTTGGCTAAATCTAACTATCTAAAAGTATGAGTGCTTCTTAGTGCATATTTCATTTACTTAGTCTCGCATTAATCATCTATAACTTTGCATTCCATTCCATCACATATGCATATAAAAACATGCATCACAAAAACATAGGCATTCACACAAAAGAAAGTAAAACACCAAATAAATAAAAGCCATGTATATATATGTATAAAGGTCAAACTGTACAATGAATGCCAAAAGGCTACAATATACAATAGAGCACCAAGGCTCATAAAGAGTGCATCTAAGCACTAAGCTAACCATCAAAAGAGGATCCCTGTGACCTAGTAGGAGCCCTAGACCTAGTGGTGTGCCTAGACTCACTACGCCTAGAGACAGAGGAGGATGGAGGATCAGGCAACACAATGTGATGCCTAAACAATGTGTCCTCCAGAGCCTCAATATAACGAGTCCTAGACCTAAGTCTAGATATGTCTATCCCGTGTCGTCGCTCTCGCTCCGCTAGCTCTGCCTGGAGTCTCGTCACCCTGTCATCCCGGGGCACCCTAGTCGCTCCATCCAAGTCCGCTCGCATCTGGGCCATCCTCTCCTCCTGAAAAGCTATCAGGGCATCCCGCTCTACAACATGTTGCTCCAACCGAGCTATCCTCTCATCTCGAACAGCTAGCATAGCATCGCGCTCTGCTATCTGCTACTGCAGCTGCGCCAGATCATCCTCGTGCCCGCTAGGGGGTACCTCCCTAGTCTCTCCTACGGCCTCTCCTAGGCCCTCGCCATCATCCTCCTCGTCATCTCCGCTCCTCGGTGCCTACCGTGCCATCTTCCCCTTTCGCCTTCGACTATCAGATCGAAGGCGGGGACCCTCCCTGCGCTTGGGAACCTCTGCGGTTCCCTCGTCCTCTCCAGCTCCAACAGCCACCAATGGTGGCTCCCACCTCGGCTCTGCGGCCATCCATGCTGCATACTCAGCTGTCACCCCGACGTCATCCACGTCGAGGATCTCCATGTCCTCATCGTCCTCTGTCGCCTCCCTCCATGGCTCGGCACACGGCAAATCCCCTCTGATCTGTGCCTCCGGTAGCGCACTGGCTCACCGGGGACATCCTGTCTCAATCCGACCTGGCGGAGCACTCGAGACATCTGTATGTACTCCGCCTCGCTGTGGCCCCGACCCACTACCCATCTAGCCTGTCGCACCCGTCTCAGATGCTCTCCATCCCCGATCCACCTCGCCTCCCGCCAGGGCCTCCAAATGACTTGGGCATCTGTCAAGTCTGCCCATAAACTCCTATACCATTGCCCCGATCTCACGGGGCGGCTCGGCTGTCTCTCCTCCGCCACTAGCCATCTCCTACCATAAGCCTGGCTCATGTCCCAGTAAGCACATGGCAACCCCTCCGGTCGGGCCACTCTGAAGTGCTCCCAGCCCCAGCACTGGAGAACCAAACTGCAGCCTAGGCCCTTCCGGCCCCGTCTTCGAACCTCATACAACTCCCGGTACACCTGCGCCAATAAAGCGGGCGCCCAGGCATACACTACCCTATTAGTGAGCATCTCGCTCACTACACCCATCGAGTTCCATGGAAACCTGCACCCGGTGTTGTTCGGGGCCACAATGTTGGCCAATACGAACATCATCAGAGCCTCCACCGCTACCAACTCCTTGGCCGTATACATGGCCAAGTAAGGAATCCCCCCGCTCTCCGTCCGGATCTCCCTCCAGTCATCCCCAAACAACTTGGCCATCTCCGTGGCCCTATCTCGTCCAACCTCCACCCGCGCCCCCTCCACGGGCACCTTGAGGATGCGGTATACATCCTCAAGCGTCACCGTCATCTCTCCAGTCGGGAGCTGGAACGTCCCCCGATCTGGATCCCACCTCTCGGCCAAAGCCGAGAGGTACCCCTCTCTCGCCCGAACTACCTCCAACCGGGCTGCCTCCGCTAGCCCTACTGCCTCCAATATCTCCCAGCCTATCTCGGGACAATGACCTCCTCATCCCCGGAATGATAGGGGAGAATCGGTGTCGTGCCTCTAACACCCTAAGCCGCAAAACAACAAAACAAAAATTGGTTACAAATTTTTTTCAAAAAAAAAAAAAAAAAAAAAAAAAAAAAAAATAAAAGTACTTGCTTAAATAAACAAATACCTCAGCTGGCTGCACTGGCGCGTCCGCTCCCATCTCCGCCATAGCTCCCGCGTGCTTCACTCTCCCACACAACCTTTCACTTCACTTCACTTCATTCCACTCCCTCAGACGCACTTCTCTCAAGCTCGAACGCACAAATGAGCGAAATTCTCGCTGAAACTGTTTAAATAGCTGGTTTTGGCGCCCTGAAACGTAGTGGGGCATTTCATGGCGCATTCAGACGCAGTGGGGCATTTCATGATGCATTCAAACACCGACGGGCGTTTCTGCCACCTCCAAATGCATACCGGCGTTTGGTGTCAATATTGAATAAAAGAACAAAACTTACAAAATTGAAGCTTACCTCCTCCAAATTTCATCAAATTGCATCCATCCATTCTTCTTATCATAATAAAACATTTTGTGAAGGTTACAACAGTTTTGGAAACAAATTTTGTCATTTTGCTCAAAAAGCGCATCATTCATCATTGATTTACAAATTGGGTTAAAAACATTCAAAACCTTCACAAAATTAACAACATTCATCAATTCTTCCGATCTATCGTCAATTTCATTCATTCTTCTTTCATCATGCATATTTTTGCCAAATTAAATTAAAGTAAACCTCGTATCTAGTGGTATATTCTATCACCTTGGCGATTGCAACGATTTGCATCCATGCAATTCGGTAAGAGGATTAAACCACCATAAGGACACTTACCATTTATCATCATCAATTATTTCACTGTTTGAAAATTGGAAATCAATTTTGGGTATCCTACTTTTCAAGTGACCTCATACCAAGATTAATTTGCTCAACAGTTGTCATTGATGGCCTAGTTCATGGGGCCTTAAACGTGGACAATCTTCAATATCATCATTATTTTGAGTCTTGCTAGAGATTAAGGCTACCTAGGTTGATTGGTTCCGACCCGAGGAATTATCCATACAGTCACTAGGAGCATCTCTGAAGTTCTGGACTCTTTCATATTGCATCTCTGCATATCAATGGCGCCAACAAGGCAATTTCATCAACAGTATGGATTCACCCACGGGAGTTGGGGCATCCGTTATCAATTTTTAACTTTCCTAATAGTAGAATTCATCTTACATGATCATGGAATTTAAAATTTGGCAAAAATCCCTTTCTAACCGTTGAGGCGGAAAACGGTTCATCTTTCACATCACTCATATCGTCTTCAATCATATTATTTTCTGGTTTGTACACCAACCCCTTTTCTGTTGGGACATAAACAGATGGTTCATACACAAACCCCTTTTTCACCGTTGGGGCAAAAACGGTTCATTTTCTTCCGAATTTCTTCCAATTGGCTCGTGAGAACCATTCTCGCTCGCCAATTGAGGGGGTAAGCTGATAAATTTTAAATATTCTTTTATTCTTTGGTCTTCAAAGTTGTGCTTTAGTCTTGAGAGAGAGTTGCGTCCGATCCAACTTTTCGGGTGTCCTAAGTTTTTGTGCTGCATTGTGTCTTCACACAAAGCAGCTCAAAAGGGGCATCTGTAGACACCAAAATCCAGCCACTTGCAAGTCATCTATACCTTCCTGTCACCCACGTGTCGGTCATCCACCTTCCCGCCATTATTTGGCCCAAATCCACACTTTCCCGCCATTATTTGGCCCAATTTCACCTTTCCCGCCATTTTTCATCCCCAAATTTATTTAAATTAATATTTATATATATATATTTTAATATTTTAATATATATATTTAAATAATAGTTTAAGTGATTTAATCTGAGCCGTCCATCCTTCATTTAATCTCATCCGTCCATCCATCTTAATCCATTTCACAACCTAGATTTATTCTCTACCCTTAGATCCACTTTAATCTTAGCCACACGTTCAAAGTGTCGTTAAAACCCTAAAGTGTGCCCTAAGAGTAGATTATAAATTGAGTCACCTTGATGGCTCAAACCCTATGTCTTTTGCTACTTCTATCCTGGATCTTTTCTATCTTCTTAACTTCTTCTATCTCCTTGATCCCCTCTATCTCTCTTCTGCTACCTTTTCGTCGCATCCATCGCCGCATCCATCGCCGCTTTCGTCGCCATCTCTTCCAGCAATTCCAGAATCCCCCATTCTTGTCGCAAGTGCCCGCGGGCGTTTACCCCTTTACCAAGTGCCCACGGGCGTTTACCAAGTGCCCACGGGCGTTTACCCACAGCCACAGACTCAGACCGACGTCTGAAACCTTAATCCAGAAGCACGCGGGCGTTCAGCGAGTGCACCAGGGCGCCTTCCACAGCCGATTTGACAGCCACATTACTTCCAGGTGTCGCCTGGTCTAGCCGCGTTAACAGAGAACAGGTATAAATTAGTTTAAAGCAAGTAACTTCTTTTCTTTTATTGATCTGTTATTGAATTCCTGCATTTCATTTTTCTAGGGTTTTAGATTGTTTCGAGGGCTCACACAGTGGAGCCCTCTTATTAATTTCTAACTCCTTGATAGTGTTAATGTGTGCAGGTTTTTGACAGCAGATCCGGTTTATTGATGGCAGTTGATTAAGCTGGAGTGGTCCAAGCAAGGGATACAACAAAGCCCACTCACTCTGTTGGGATTGAAGATACATTCTTCGGAAGCGCCACCATTTGTGCCAGCTAGGGTTTCGGAGAACCCTAGCATAACTTGTAATCTTGTATCACAAATAAAGGGTTACGAGGCCCGTTGTATTCAAAAAGGAGTTTTTAAACTCCATCGATTAATAGAAATCGTTTGTTTTGTGCAACTATTCTCGTACTCCATTATTGTGATTTTATTTATTTTTGTTTGGCGTGTATTTTTAATCTACGAGTATATATATATATATATATATATATATATATATATATATATATATATATATATATCTACATATATATATATACATATATATATATATATGTATATATATATATATGTATATATATATATACATATATCTATAATATATGTATACACACACATATATATAGATATATAGATAGATAGATAGATAGATAGATAGATAGATAAATAGATAGATAGATAGATAGAGACCATGGTAGTAGAGATAGGTTGTTTGTAGGATGAGCATGACAAGGAAACCTTGCAAGCTTCATAATTTATGATAAAAATAAACATGGATAGAGCTTAAGTCATTTATGTTACTATGAATATGGACATTGCTAGGGTAGAGATACATTCTAACATTGCTAAGTTTACTACTTAAAGGGATGCAACAATATCTTGTGCCACAACAACAAAGGTGCAAGTGACATAGTTTACTAAAAATAGAGATGATGCTAGAGCAATAGCTATAGAACTAGATATGTTTTTTATTCTAGACCATTTGGCCATATTGAGGTATGATTATATGTTTATTCTAGACCTATATATTTCGATATATATCCATATTCTTGACAAAATACAAAATCATAAGGACTAGTGCATCACAATCATTAAATTGGTGCACTTAGCCTCCCAAAAAATGGCCAAAAGGCCAATTAAAGCTCATAAAAACTAAAATTTAAGATCCTATGTCATGATTCAACCTATGTACTAACCACAATGAAGCTCGAGTAGTAGACCATGACCTAGAATGAGACCTGGAAGGAGCATGAAGTGGAGAGGGTTACCTCTACTTTGGTGGAATAATATGATGATATAGAGACCTATAGTGGGTACATCTAACCTAAACCACCTTTAAATCATACCTCACAATGGCCAATTTATCTAGCATAAACAATATATCTAGGTATATAGTTATTGATCTAGCATCATCTCTATTTCGAGTAAACTATGTCACTTGCACCTTTGTTATTGTGGTACAAGAGATTGTTGCATCCCTTTAAGTAGTAAACTAAGAAATGTTAGAATCTATATCTACCCTAGAAATTTCCATATTCATAGTAACCTAAACCACTTAAGCTCTATTCATGTTTATTTTTATCATAAATTATGAACCTTGCAAGGTTGCCTTGTCATGCTCATCTTACAAACAACCAATCTCTACTACCATGGTCTCTATCTTCCATTGTATAGAGGATCTATTTGACTCAACCATATCCTATATATTCTTTATGGGACCCACTCCTAGATCACCTCCTTGATATGGGGGCATAATATCAATGGTGAAACATTGAGGACTCTCATAGCCCTCTCTTGCTATTGTCTCCTTACCTATCTAAAGTGCCATCTGATAAATGGTTGGGCCTATTTTTTGAATGGATCCAATGTCAGTCTCTATGGTTGAATACCTCTGTACCACTATCTATATGTAATGGTAGTTCCTACATCATAAAATTTAGATTTTCCACTAAAGTATCATCAACATCTTCCTCTTTAAGAAAGGTAGCATTAGGTCTATCTCCCACATATCTCTTATTATGCTCCTCTCATTGATATCAATACTTACCCATTTATGGAAGATCATGCCAAAGACCAAACTATCTCAAAACTCAGTGTAGTCTATACACTTTTCTTCCCTCACTAGGTCCAATAATCTATTGAATTTATCAAATGTAGAAAAACTCAAAACCATCCACTACCCATCTAGTATGTTGTCTCCATGGCCTCCATATAATCTATTCTGACTTGAAGTCATCTATTTCTTGCCTAGCCACCATGAGTACCCCTCTAAAAAGGCAATTATGGACCTCAAACGAATGATCCCACCTGTATATTTTTGGGACCTTGCATTTGTGACCTACTTAGGTAAACCAAAAGGGCAGTAGATAGCAGTATGTTCCTAACACCAAATCTAAAGAAGAATACAACAAACAAGTATCTTGGCCCCTCTATAAGTAATCCTATGTAAAACTCTATAGAGATGAGAAAAAATAAAAAGTGTCCCAATTATATCTAACATGTCAGTTCCTCATCCCTATGATCACATTGCACCACCCCCATTATAACAAATAACCATTCATAGCTCCAACTAATAAACTAGAAACAATGGAATTCAATATAGTGGTCAATTTATCAATCCAACTACTAAGGAGTATTTTGCTAATATGAACCCATGTTGAATCAACTATAGTGTAGGATATCCATAATAATTATAAAGAGCTAAACTCTAATCCTCACTAATCCTAATGGGAACCCCTCATATGGGTATCTTCATAATCCTACACAAATCCTCAAGGATGACACTCATCTCACCCATCGATAAGAGAAAGGTATTATACTCATAGTGTTACCTCTTAGCAAGCACTATGAGAAGGGCATGATCAAGCTGAACCTCAAGCATCATCTCTAGATACCCAAGTCTAATTGCATGTAATATGAATCTATAAATTGGAATCATTCGACCCAACATACTCCTAAGAACCCTAGACCATTGCACTTTATGTTGTAGAACACCCACCTACATTGAAAATCTTTATTAGTATATTCTATCGTAACTTCATACAAATTGGTGGGTTTTAGGTAAATTTATCACATACTACTGAATTTATCACCTAATGAATTTACATCCCTAGACCTAGATGAATTTATAGCCTACTTATGAAATCATAGTAGTTGGTTCATAGGATGGGTGTGAATTCATAGGCCAAATTTTCAAATTAAATTTTAAGTAAAAAAAAAAACTAAGATTTTACCACATACCTGGAGACATACTCCCAGATGATCTTCTGCCCATCAGATCATGTTCATTTGATGTATCAATCCTTATTGTTGAGTCCTTGAAGATGGAAATAATATCAGTGCTTGAAGCTTTGTGTAGTAAAAATTTATTTCTTTGCCCCTATTACTTGATATAACCCCTCCAAACCTCTAAAAATATTTCTTTAAAAAATTTGTAACTCCTTTGTGATAAGAATAAAATACCTCATGACTACTTATTTTACAAAATTGGGGTCAACTATAGGTGCTTTTGAGGCATTTTTTGGGCAATAAATGCTTCTAAAATGATCAAAATGTAGATGCCTAATTTTTCACCTCATCACATTTTAAGATTCTAATCAACTTTAGGAGCATGTCTAGGACATTTTCCAACCTCCATCATAAAAATTGAAGGCTTAAAAGAAAATTGCAACTTAGAGAAATTCATAGGTTGTGACTTTGTCTCCAACACTATGAATTTTCCTCTAGCATAAATTTTTAAATAATTACCACTCCAATGGTTAAATGGGAGAATTTGCTACCAAGTGAAGTTTGTAATTGTGAACTTATAAAGGCTAAAAATTTATCTATATACCTTTAAAATGAAAAATTTCCAACCCAATGCTTGTTTTTGGCCTTGGCAACAACTTTCCAACCTAGATCAGATTTATACACCCCATAATATTTCCAATTACACTCACTGCCAACTTATCAAAAAAATATGAAAACTTTTGGAGTTCTCCTTCAAGCACTTTTTTGCTTTCAAGCATTCTCAAGTCTTGCATGCACACCTCGCACACGAATATTTTTAAGGATATAATTAGGGTTCTTCATGATTATCCTTTCTTTGATTATATTCAAATTGTATAATTCTTCATGATTATCCTTTCTTTTATTAATCCATAAATAATCATATTTATTTTAATCAAATATACCTCTTTATAAGGTTTTATTGATTTAACTCATCTATTTCAGTGTTTTAATATTGTATACTTTAGATTTTTCAAAACTTGCTTTGATTTTCTTGTAGGATTTGCAATTATAACTCAGGATATCCCATCATATCTTTGCAAAAAATCCTAACAAAGGCTGCTCTGATTCCACCTCTACAACCACATACTATGGAATCTTGGCCTGTAAGACTGGTAGGCTACAAATTAATTCAGGACCATCCTTGTATGAATTTTTTCTTGAATTTTCGATCACTTACATTTCCTATGCTAGACCATCACTTTTACATCTTATAACCTTTATTTTTTACTTCTAAAATAGGGTCATAGGTTATAGGATATGTAGTCTAGGAATTCATCCTATAGACTGTAAACTAGTACTACTTGATTTCCTAGTTAGTTTTAGAAATCCAACCACCTTCTCTCAAGCCTAGGAATATCCTAGCACCCTATAATTTTATCCAATTTGGGTTTTAGTAGTTAAATTTCTATTTTATGCGATTTATCTCCTTCCTATGTTTAATTTTATATTTTATATTTTATTCTATAATATTATATGGTACTAATATTGTCTTATTCGTGTCTTCCTATCTACAATATTATATTTTTGCAGATATAATATTGTACTAAATTGATTCTATGATATGATTAATGGATTTGTAATCGGTATTGTGATTCTAAGTGTTCATGATGGATTACTAAGTTGGTAATCCCATCATTAGAGTTATCTAATTATTTTTATGTCAAAATATTACATAATACATTGCAGATCTAAGATTGAGTAATTGCAACAAGGGTTTATTGTAACCATACATTTAGCCTTCCTAACTATACAATTGGTCAATAACTTTGTATTTGGGTTGTAATTTCATGTTTTGTACTTTTTAGAGTAAAAATGATGATTTTTAAGTGAACTATTATAAATTAGTTATTGCCCATTAACAAAGTCTGGTAGATTGTATGATTGGAAATTTGTATAGTTTGGGCCATTGTACTATTGTAACCATAGAATTTAACGTTTTGTGATCGTAAAATCCCTATTTTCACATTTTAAAAATATTACAATTGTAGTCATACAACTATACATATTGATGCATATTGAGTGCAAATTACTAGAATTCATTCCAAAACCTTCTATTTCACCTCCCTCATCACAAATACTACCACCTATGCTACATTGGGCATCATTGCCTATTGAAATTTGGTCAAATTATCATAGTCAAGAAGGACCTATGATTGAATTGTTTTGATATGGAATAAATTAAAATTAGACGTGAATAACAAATACAAGTCTATGAGGTCCGAGGTGTAGACCAATTGGTTCATCCAAACCCCATAAGGGGGGTGGAGGTCCAAGGTTCAAATCTCGAGCCTCGCCGAACTGAACACTTGTCCCTTTCCTAGTGCTTTTAGCAGCATAAAATGTTTAAAATGATTATGGCATGGCGGTTATAGGGGTGGACTATGAAAATATTATGTGGCAGCTTCCAGGGTGAACAACACAGAATACAGTGGCGGCCATAAAAGCTAGATAGCCTACCCGGATTCGTGGCGGCTACCGATTGCACCATGTTAAAATAAAATACAATTCTACAAATATGTGGAACATGAGATCATAGAGAAGAACAAGTTCCAGTAAGGAGGAGTACAAGAATTGATCAAAGAGAAAATATGAACAATTCAACACAAGACATGAATAAGAAAATATTAGAACAAGTATGGAATTTGGATGAGGGAGACATTGAAAGGTGGAAAATATTGTTGATAGAACTAAAAGAGAGGGTACAAGGACCACCAAGAGTTGAGGAGAATGTTGATGTAAGGAAATATGTTGACATAGAAACTATACGAGGATATGATGAGTGGATGGTAACACTTGAACAAATGATAAATATGCTATCAAGGGGTGGAGAGAATAGGATTCAGGCATCAAAGCAATAATGCATGAGGTCTTGGGAAGGAAGACTAGGACCACAAACAAGATACCAATGAAGGAGGTCATGGAGTGAGGATACACAAGAAGTTAGGAGATAACTATTTAGTAAAAATAAGGTACCACAAATAGAAACATTCGATAAAGAGCAACATATTGAATCACCCTTGGAAAAGAGTAATCGGTTAAAGAATCCAGGGGATACTTCATCAAGTGATGATGATAGAGGAACCCCACCAATGGCTAATGTAGCCATGAGAGCAGGAAAATAGAGATGTCCACCCTTCATAGGAGAAGAGGAGGATCCCGTTAGACATATTGGCACATGTATAACCATTTGGAGAGAAAATGATGTAAATCAACCAGATGAATGGTTGTAACTAATTTTTACCACATTACAAGAACTCGTGATAGATTGGTATCTGAAGCAAAAAAATACACCACCATTATAGGTTTGGAACATAATGAAATATACCTTCATTGAGGAATCCCTTTCTTTGAGATATGAAAATAAAATAATAACAAAAATATGCATCACAAAGCAAGGAAAAGATGAGGATGTTAAAATATATAACCATTGATTAAAATAATTGATAGATAAGATGTAGATTTTGCTAGCATATGGACTTGTTATGCGATGGTTTCTTGATAGGTTACTTCCTAAATATAGAAAACATATGAAGGGAATATCATTATAAACATATGAAGAAGTGCTATAAAAAGTGAAAAATAAAAATAAAGTGAGGTAAAACAAACATCAGTAGGAATTGTGGCACATGCCAAACATGAGGACTCAGATAGCGATGAATAGTACATGATCCATCATGCCATCCAATCATTTTGAAAATAACTTAATAATATGTTGAAGGAGGTTAAAGGAGAAACAAAGAAATATCAAAGATATATGTGGTGTACAAAATGTAAGACCGAAGGGCATACGAATGTAAATTATCCTTAATATGCATACTATAATATATGTGATGTGATGGGACATGAAGTGGTGAATTATCCATTTAATTTGAAGGTACAACATCATACTTTATGTATTCAAGAGAATGAGGAAAAACCAAAACCTCAAGGAAATGGATAAGCCACAAATAGGATAGGTTATAGAAATAATCATAGAGTGAGAAGTCCATATTAAGGTAATCGGTAAGGAGGTCAGATTCAATTGTAGTATGATTAGGAAGGAAGACCAATCATACAATATAAAAATTTCCAAGAGTAGGGGCACTTTGCAAAGAATTACCCTTCTCGCCAGACACAAGAGATAACATAAATTAATGTTACACACATGTGTATATGGTGTGGTCTTGATAACTACAAGGAAGTTAACTATCCTAAGAAAGCAAGTAAAAGTGGCTCATAGAATGTTAATTTCTTGGACATTGATGTATCCTTAATTAAGAAGAAAGGAAACAAAAAGTAAGTATTAGTCATGACACAAATTGAGGCTAAGAAAGACAATTACCTAGAACCTACTAAAGATAAGGAGAGATGGTAGGAGGTAAAAAAGGTAAATGTAAAAGAAGCATAGAAAGCTAAACAAATAAGGCTAGCAAAGCAAAAAAGTTAAAGAATCCAAGTGGTCCAAAAGATAAAGCATTAGTGAAGAATCTGGAAACACAAGTTCTAAATACAACAATAGAAATAAAAATGGCTAGTTTGTTAGAAGCCATACCATCCTTACATAAGGTGATAGGGGATGAGATGCAACCACAAAAGGTGATGGAATTCCATAGCCAGCCAATACAAGAAGTAGAAAATAAGGATTACTTTATGGATCTAACTATATTTATGATTTATGTTAGAAAGAAACCAACATTGTTCCATGTGGAGATAATGGGACATAAAATAACACAAGTTATTGTGTATGGGGGGTCTAGTGTTAATGTGCTACCAAAAACTTGGAATAAGATTGAAGCTCCATTTTTGTGGGTACCTAGTTTTAGGTTGTATGGTGTTGACCAGTACGACACTGAAACTAAGGGGGTGTTAAAAAAATATAAGGTAATAATAGCTAACCAAGAATTTATCTTGGATTTCATTTTGATTATGATGCAAAATCCTACATATGATGCATTGGTAGGAGAGGTTAGTTGTGAGTGGTCAAAGTTAATCACAACTAGGGAAAATATCATATTACATTCAAGAAAGGATATCACAAGTATATGATCAACCTAAAAATTCAAAGAGTCAATGAGTATGTCACTACAACATATGAATCAAGAAGTTCTTCAGGTGAATAAGAACAACATGAACCCAATGAAGAGGGAATATTGTACCTTGAAGAATGTAGTGAGGATGATGCTTGATCTGATAGTGGAATTCTCTCTTAGAATATGGAGGAGTACAAAGTATTTCAACCCAAATACCTTTGTATTAATATAAAGGAGATCATGGAAAGACAAGATGAGAAGAAGGTCAACAAGAAACCAAAATAAGAGGAACAAGAGAAATTGAAATTTCCTAAGAGTTTTATGGAATATACAATTAAATATGCAAATATAGATGCAAGACCAGTGCATCTTACAAATGTGGCAAAGGCTAAGGTAGATCCAAATAATATTAAGTATGAAAGACCTCATATAGTGGAAGTAAATCTAGGAACTGATAATGAACCTAGGATGATTCATTACAATGAAGATTGGCATCCAGTATTGAAAGCAACAACTTTCAAGATATTTTTGGAATACAAAGATGTTTTTGCATGGACATATAAGGACCTAAAAGGGATACCACCAAAATTATGTGTCCATAAGATTTCATTAATTCCTAGAGCATAGAAAAATAGGAGGAGACCCTACGAGATGAACCCAAATTATGTAGCTCTAGTAAACATAGAGATAGAAAAGATGTTGGATGCTCACATTATTTTTAGAGTCACAAAAAGTGAATGGTTTCCCCCATTATGGTCACCTTAAATAAGGAAGTGGATAAGATTTGTATCTGTGTTGAATTTCATATTTTGAATGTAGTAATGATCAAATATGCCTTCCTTATTCCATTCATAGATTCCATACTTGAGGAAGTCATCTATCATGATATTTATTCATTCTTAAACAGGTTTTCTAGCTATAATCAGAGCAATATAGTTGAAAAAGATAAATTGAATACCATATTTATCCTAGAGAACAAAATTTATGTATATAATAGGATGCCATTCAAGCTATGTAATGCCCTAACCACATTGTAATGTATACAAGAATATATACAAGAATTTATATTTCAAGTAGTGATGAGGCCTATCAAAAAGCATGTGATTGTAAACCAGTTATCTTGGATTCGATTAGGAAAACCTGCAAAGATAGGAATTCCAAATGAATTCCCTGGTACACAATTTTTTACAATTATCATTGTACATTCATGGTACAAGTTAATTAGAGGATATCTATCCATAGGGTAATTGCCACAAGATTTGGAAATGGTAGAGAAAAATAAGGTAAGGATGATTTCAACATATTTTCAGTCGATAGCTAGATTATTGTACAAAATGGGTGCGAATGACTACAATAATGTGTAATGGGGGAGGAATTTAAATTAACATTAAAAGAAGCCCAGAACAGTTTGGTAGGACACATGAGACCAGATGTTACTACCAAAAAAATGCTTTTGGAATTATTGTGGTGGCATCAATTGTATCATGATGTGAAATAATACGTACAGACATGTGACACTTATTAGAAAGTGGGAAAACCACTACACAAAAAATTTATGCCTTTGAATCCATTGCAACCTCAAGAGTTGTTTGAAATATGGGGTTTGGATTTTTTCATACCATTGAGAACAACCCATCAACAAAAATATTGATATATCATGGTAGTAATAAAATACCTAACCAAATGGGTAGAGGCAAGGATGCTACCATATAATATGATGAAAAGTAAAACCTAGTTCTTGTATGAAGAGATGATTACAAGATTTTAAATTTTATTGTGAATAACAAGTGTGAGAGATGCTCACCTTGCTAATGAGGTTCTTAAGAATCTAACAACCAATTTTAGGATTTTGCATTCATTTTTAAGTCCATATTACCCCATAGCAAATGGGAAGGTGGAGGAAAATAACAAATTCTTAGTCTTTATGTTGTATAAAACCTATGGAATAGGAGTGGATTGGAAAGAAAGATTTCCATATTTTATATGGGCTTATAGAACAACCTTAAAACTGATAGTGGACCATATGCCATTCTATTTAATGTATGATCAAGAGGTAATAGTACTAGTAGAATTCTTGGTACCTATTTTGTGAGTAGTTATGGAGCATTGCTTGGGTGACTAGAAAAGTCTAGAGGAAATACTAGTAGCACTCATCAAGCTAGATGAGAGGAGAGTTATGGCACAATGGGTGATTGAGGTGGCCCAAAAATGGAGGAAGCTATGGCATGATAAGCATCTCTAAAAATTAGATCTTAATAAGAGTGATTTAGTTCTAAAGTTTAACAGTAAATGAGAAATCAAGCCAAGGAAGTTGAAAATATTATGGTTTGGTCCCTTTAGAGTTATAGAAGTTATGGACAATGGTGTAGTTAAATTATAAAAGTTGGACAAGATAGTGCTACCCAAAATAGTAAATATTTTAAATTTAAAACCATATAAGACATAATGCATGTTCATTGCTTTACAAGAAATAGAACAGAGATTACAACAAGAAGAAAAATATAGCAAACCAAGACAAACAACCCAGAATAATCAATATCTTTTAGAAGGTGACAATGATTTGGGGATTACACATCTATTTATAGAAGAGGAGGCATGGCTAGTATTAAAACAACAAGAATTAGCACTTAGTCCTAGTGAAAGGAGAAGAATGTGAGTACACGTAAGTTTCACATATGGAATAAAATGAATTGAAGAAGAGGAGGAATGGATTTTTTCCAATGAAATAATACATCAATGTCAAGTACCATTAGCACTAGATTGAAAGCGATAAGAAGAAGGTACCCAATAATAATAAGTAGTAGTGTATCCACAAGTAGAAAAAAGTGAGTTACCTCAGCAAGTAGGAGGATGATGTAGAATGCGATTAACAATACAATACAAAGATAGAACGAATACCTTCGATATGGAAATTCCAAATTCAAATGAAGGTGGTATTGTAGAGGAGGATTTAACAAGGCTTACTTCATTAGCTCATATAGGTATGATACAACAGAGGATGTGACATCAAGCACAATAATGACAAGAGGAGTATGAAGAGTTACAAGCCCATAATGCATGACTTTGAAGGTATATTATTCAAGAATTGGATTATACAATGCAATAACTTGATGAACAATAGGTTGCAAGGCAAAGAGAACTGGAATTACAAGAAAATGGAAATTATGATAAACCTAAGTTACAAGGGATACAATAAGAACATCAAGTAGAATAGAGGATCCCGATTCAGGAGGAAATATCACAAGTAGAACCGAGGGGCCTAACTTAGGATCCATAAATCACAAATAAAGTAGCAAATATAGTTTTATGGGATATTGAAAAATGCCTTACATCACCTAAACCTCAAGGGAATATACATGAATATTTAAGCGAGTCTAGTGATGAAGGAATTCCCTTACAATAAATAGTAGTCAAGAAGGTAGTAGCAATGAATTCTTGGCAAAAGTACACAAAACTCATGTTCATCCTGATCTTGATGTCTATGTGATAGCATATCGATAGTCAAGAAGGAAAATAAGGGAATTCAGGGGACTCTAGAGAATAATGGACTTGCCAACAGAGTGGTCAGTGCAACCTAAAGATAATTGTAATGATTCAAGCTTGAATTTTGATTTTTTAAAAGACTGTAGAGAGACACTAGCTAGTTTCACACCTCAACATTATTTTAAAGAGCAAAGGTGGATAAGGTGACTAAGGTATGCAAATAATAGACTAAGAGTATTACAACAAATCCAAGATCTCAATGCAATGAACAACACCAAGCCAATATAGGATTCATGTATGTGACTCCCAATACTTGGGAAATAGGGGAACCAAGCTAACAACAAGATCACAAACAAGGAATTCCAAGTACTATAGGATGATAAGAAGGTCATATAATAGTATTATGATGATTTAATAAGGGTAGGAATCATTCAAATCCTTTATCTAGAGGAATGAGAGGAAGGAATTAACCTCCTAATCTAAGATGGCCTAGTTAGCTTGAGGAGACATCACATGCACCTTTGAATGTGAGTAGGAATACCCAAAAAAGATATAATTTGTGGGGTAGATTCTTACCAAATATTAGGGGATGGCATTTGCATAGAGAAAATTTAGGATGACCACCAATGCCTTGATGAGGACCAAGAAGAATAGAAGTAGGAAGAGGATTGCTTCATAGAGATGAAGGTCAATATAATACTTGAAGAGATTCTATAATAAGAAGATAAATCCATGGTAGATAGATGTGAGGAAGAGAACTTTTTGGCTTGGGAATAATATGATTTCAAGAGGAAAGAAGTTGAAGTAGACAAAGGACTCGTTCACCAAGTTTAGAGGTAAATTTAGTCCAAGGGGATAGAAGTTAGAATCACCCAAATGTGAACAAGTAACAAGGGTATATCCATAAAATTATCAACCAATAGGACAAAGGAGAATCCTAAAACAAGCTAATACAACCTTGGAAAGAGGGAATTGTGCAAATGCAAATCGTACAGTTTGTAATTGTACAATTTCAAATTGTACAGTTAACAAATCATACAAATGATCACTTGGAACTATATTGTACAATTACTCAACCTCTAGTTGCACAGAATGAGATGGAAAAACTTCTTGTTGACACATCAGCAGAAAGAATCGTATAAGTGAATGTCAATGTACGATTCCCATAACAGTAAGTCAAAAAAGTAGGCAATTTTGAAAAAAAAAATGATGAAAAAAATATAAAACTAATTTTGATTGTGAAAATATCTCTGGGAATAATCAAGATAGAAGATGGTTGAAAATAAAAATGGAAGCCTTTTTTATGGAAATATAAAAGAAAAATAAAAGCAAAAATAATAAAATAATAGACAAAAACCAACGAAAATGATAAAATTGCATGAAAAAAGGACTGAGTTGGTAGTCATCTGTACAAATAGATAAAAACACATGCAAAGAAGGTTGAGGTGGCATATTTTCATACAATAGGTTTTTTTAGCTATAGAAGAAAGTGTCGTGTACATTTTTTGAACTAGTTGAACAAATTGATCAATCATAATTAGGTGATTTTGAAAAGCAAGGAGCAGTGCAACAGAAGAAGTTACCATGTGGGCATGCAAACAACACAAGTTGACTAATTTTTTACACCCATTATGAATTTGCATTGCGGAGTTTCCTTTATTCTAAAATTTTAAAGGAAAAGCAAGCATAAATCGAAGTGCACTGGAACAGACAGAAGGCTTTTTCTTAAAAAACCAAGATTGTTTTTTCCAAAAAAGCTAGGGTTGTAAAATTATTCTAAAGAGAAACCCTAAGTTGTTTCAAAAAATTCTAAACATCTAGGGTTTGTTAGTTATTTTCAAAAAATCAAAGGAAGGATTACAAAGTTAAAACTCTAGTCACATACAAGAAAATTGCCATAGAGAATATGTTTTAGCCATTGCATGCATTCAAATATAAGGGAGAAGGCCATACAAGGTAATAAATTGAACAAATTTTGAATGGTACATCTAAAGAATTGCACATTCAAAAGGATAAAATTGCATAAGTAAGCCAAAAATTGTATCGAATAAAATATTGCACAACGATGGTAAAAAATATAGGAAAAATCATACAAATTTGACCAAGTAAGTAAAT
This sequence comes from Wollemia nobilis, assembly GCA_028583015.1. Taxonomy (NCBI): domain Eukaryota; kingdom Viridiplantae; phylum Streptophyta; class Pinopsida; order Araucariales; family Araucariaceae; genus Wollemia; species Wollemia nobilis. The sequence goes on along the minus strand of JAQPPZ010016917.1, from coordinate 8,564,826 downwards.
TTGGGGTCAAGTGCAAGTTTCAACAACAAATTGTATGATTTTGAGAAAGAATTGTACAAATTGAAGCCAATTGTATGATTTGGGGGAGCAATTATATGATTTCAAGTACAATTATATGATTTGGAAGTGCAAACATATGATTTGGTGTGCAATTGTATTATTTGGTGTGTAATTGAATAATTTGGTGTATAATTGTATGATTTTGGAGATCTATTGTATGATTTGAGTGTAATTGTACATTTTTGGGGGCCCATTTTACAATTCTAAGTACAATTGTACAACTTCAAGTGTAGTTGTAGATAATTATAGTGAGGCTGTATTATTTTAGGTGTAATTATATGATTTTGGAGAGCAATTGTATGAATTTGGAGTGCAATTATATGATTCTAGGAGGAATTGTACGATTTCAAGTGCAGTCGTTCAAATTTTGTTAAAAATTGCATGAAATTTGTGAAGAAGAGTGGTTCCACAAATATGGAGGTCTATGAAGGATGAGCCCTGAGTAGGAATTCTAGGCTCATATATGGTGAATTGTAAAAAAAAGAATAGAATGTTCACCAGGTCCACTACATTAGAGGGATCCATGGCCCAAGCAAGGAGAAGTGAACTACCCTGTACATGGTCAAGGATGAGGATTTCAACCATAAGGACAACAAATATGTCATCTTTGGAGAGGAATAGGTTATAAGCCATGAAGGGCACACAAAAATTGATGTGGTAGTAGAGGAAGGGAGCAACCACAATTCTAGGAGGAAATTCATATGGAACCACTTAGAGCCCATCAAAGGGAGCTTCAGAGTGAAATTCATAGAGAAGATACCTTAGAAAATTAGATAGACCTACCTAGTGAGGATGAAGGACGATAGGTAGACTTGAACGACATCAAATTTACATGACCAATAGGTAAATTATGTCAATAATGGTGGAATGACCATGATGAAAATCACTCGTTGAAGGTAACATTAACTTAGGTAGGAATGAGTGTTTTGGCATGAGTACCTCAACCGGATAAAATTTTCTTTAATGATTACTTGTTTTAGGTGGTGCAATCTTATGATCCTAGTAAGAATTACACCTTTTTTAGGATAGGGAATTATCATTTGAAGGTGACATTCTCAACTACCAATTTTTGAATAACATTCATGTTACCAAAGGAAGGTCTACCAATTAATAAAGGACATGTGGATCCCATTGAGATCCACTAGTTATTTACTAACCTGACATCACTTAAGTCTCCATCAACCACTATGTCTTTCAGTCCTAGAGGACAAGGGATCAAGTAGAGTATGTTGAAGACCAAGGAGTTTATGTGTGCCATGAATGTGATCATGTATTGATTTTTAGGAGAGACATGATATTTTAAAATGCCAATATGGATGGTGTAGTATGTGGAGGGCATCACCAAAGGAGTACAATATGACTGGGGCACATACTTATCAAATTCAACAGTTTTTGTTGATTGGCTGTAATAGATTACATTTAATTTATCAATCCAAGGGTAATCAAGGTTAGATTTAAAGAGTAGGAATATAGTATAGATTGTAATGTGGGGATAAATGCTAAGCTTAATTCAGATCTCTTTCAATTTCAGGTGTTTGCAAAAAAGTAATAAACAAAAATTAAATTGTGCAGGAATGAAAATAAAATGCAATTTATGATTTATGTAGTAAATATGATAATTACCTATTGATGAAGTGATCTATTAATGAGTTGATCTATTGGTGAATTAATCTAGTGATGAGTTGATCTATTGTTGAGGATCCTCATGCAGTTAGTTTTATTTATCTATTCTGACTTTATGTTTTATAAAAATAAAATTTATTTTATTTTATATGCTAAAGGTTAATTAACTATTTCTAACCTATTTTAGGGGCGATATATTAGGTATTGGCCGTAGGAGTGGGTGTTTCCTCCTAGAGGATAGTGTAAGTATTTCTCCCCTAAACTACTTTATCTCAGTAACTAAGATGCATAACTACTATTAACATTATTCTTATTTTATGAATGCAGGATAATTGCAATTACAACTACATAAAATAAATCAAGCAGTAAATATAAATGACACAGTTACCATATGTGAAAAATGAAGTGCCTACTTTTATTGCTGGAAATTCAAACATACATGTTGGCACAATTCTTCAAAAATTATACAAACACATTGAACATTCGATAGTTCTCCCTTATATTATTCAACATTAGATTATTGGACATTAGACATTTTCAAAGGTCTCCCTATGTAATATATATTGTGACTTGGACAATTCTAAATAATATTCTTCCACGTATTTTGCCATGTGGAGTTGTGGACTTGATAATGCGATAACTATGCACTAACGAGAATAATATAAACTTGTAGACACCTAAAATGTGTCATGTTTAGGAAACCACTCATATGAGCACATCTGAAGACCATATGTCCAATTTTGGACCTTTACAAGAGCAATCAGTGGTCCTAACCACTCAAAATGGTAGTTTTAACCCATCCAAGCTTAGCCACTATAAACTAGAGTAGCTGGATCCTGGCCACTCAAGCTGAGAGCGGCCAAACCTTAGCCACTACAAACGATAGCGGCAAAATCTTAGTCATTGCAGACGACAACGACTAAGTCATAAAAATCATTTTGTCGACAAACAAGCCTAATCAGGGGTGAAAGTGGTAGTTTACATGCAATAAAGTGAGCGGGGACAACTTTGCATTCCCCCTCACAACCAGTTTACATGGGAGACTCAAGTCCAAAGTTAGACTTCAGTTAACTGGCCTTCAAACATAGACAAATGACAAAATATTCTCATGCTAACAACCAGTTTGCATAGGAGACTCAAGTGGGTAGTTAGACTTCAATTAACTAGCCTCCAAACATAGACAAAGGACAAAATATTCTCATGCTAACAACCAGTTTGCATAGGAGACTCAAGTGGGCAGTTAGACTTCAGTTAATTGGCCTCCAAACATAGACAAAGGACAAAAGCTTCTCATGCTAACAACCAGTTTGCATAGGGGACTCAAGTTGGTAGTTATATTTTAGTTAACTAGCCTCCAAACATAGACAAAAGACAAAAAGCTTCTCATGCTAACTCTCACTACGCATGAGAAATTCATTCCTAGGGCTTGGACATAGACCTAGGGTTTCATCTATAAAAGGTGCAATCCTGAGAGCACCAGAGGACAGAAGAGGATCAGATATCAATTCTAAGACCAAGGATGATCTTTTAGTAGACTTCTTTGAGAGAGCTTTTCTTGGAGAAGATACTCAGTGAAGCCCTATCGGATTGGAGAGCAGATCTTAGCACCCTTGAGGAGAGACGAAGTGCTAGCCAACTGAGAGGTAATTATCCATGCACATATAGTAATCATTTAACATTAATAGCAAGCTTAAGATCCATAGCCTTTGGATCAATAGAACAGGTTTCATTCTAGCAGTCGTTGTCTTGGACAGTATCCTGGTAGGCCTAGTCTAGGGTTTTGGTATTAGCTTCTTTCATTCTGTTTTCTTTATATTTTCATATCATTAGCATAAGATCCATTTTAGCATTAGTTTCATTACATTGATCATATTTCCTTTCATTATCAATTTTATTGCTAACAAGCCTCATCCAAGGAGGCAATATCGGAAAATTAAACTTGTATTGTTGTTTCAATTACATACAGGGACATAGGTTCCACAAACATATTAGTAGCATTCGAAAGCACAAATATCCCTCCAAGAATTAGATTTGAGAAGGAGGCATCTGTAAGCCCTCATACATTTCCGTGTGCAGAATCGAGAAGCCTTTAAAAGCGTACCACCCCTTGTGAGGGGACATCGTACCCACTTGTAATTCATTGTATCAAAATGGGTATCCCTAAGAGGGACCGACATGTAACCGGGTTTCAATATTAATAAAAGGATCTCTCTTTGTTATTTTCATGTTATATGCTTTTCATAGTATTTTATTTTCATTTTTGGTATAATATTGCAAGTAGAGTAGTAAGCGGTGCATGCATCTCGGGGTCGCTACAGATGGCGATCACGGTGGGACCTCCATTGATTTTTCATTTTTTTCCTGAATACTAACTTAGTTTTGTGTGCAAGTTTTGCCGCTCTGAGCTATAGCGGCCAAAAATCAGCCACTCCTTTGAGTGCCAAACACTCGCTCGATCTACAATCCTAGTAGCCCTTTGATCTACAACGGCCAAAAACTAGTCGCTCTGATCAACAGTGGCCAGTAGAGAAGTGCAATAGAGGGTAGAATTTCTATCATCTGAGTGGGATTCAAGGTTGGTACCCCTTCCCTATATTCTCTGATTTTCTATTTGCATTTGATTTCGAGAAATAGCAAGCATAAACATAGATTAATTAGGGAAAATGAAAGAAATAAAAGAAATAAAAACTGCATTTTGCATTTCCTAGGTTTCTTTTAAATTTCCTCTAGGTGCTTGCTAGGAACAATGGACCTCTACCTGTAAGGTCCGCCCTAGTCTCCAGCGTGCTAGGCCATTGTGTTTTGGTTTGCTTGCATGTGGCCCAATCAGTGGCTATTTTCATCACAAAATATGAGAGTGCATTAAAATCATATAGACTAGTTATAGATGCATTTGTCTAAAAATGAAATGTTCTTTTTAGGCATTGTAGGAAAATAGTCATGAATGCTAGTTGATGCATCACTTTCTATTTCAAAATCTAAAAATAATCACACACATTCACACGTATCATTTTAAACATTGGGGAGTTGGATTTCATCACCAACCCCCAATTCAATCTAGTGACATTGGAATTCACCTCCTTCCACCGGCTTGCCCCCTAGATATCCTAGAATGGAGTAAGGCACTTACTCATAGTGGTACTAGTTACTTATGTTCAAACTATCTCCCACTATTGGAACAATCATTGGTTTAGAGTGGAAGAGCTAGGCGAACCCCCCACTGGGATTTAAGCGGTGTACCCTAGTCTCTTTTTGAGAAAATCATGTTTGGCATGGGTGTTCTTGGTTCCCACTATGGATGAGTCCCCTCATTCTAAATCCAAAGCAAGAGCAAGAAAGCAAAAGCAACAACACATCTGAAACACACTAGAACAAGTTCTTAGGATACACATTTAATCCTTAAAAGAGATAATCATATTATTTGCTTTGTGTGTTTCTTCATTACTGGGGTAATCAACCTAACCCTAATTTTTCAAAGAAATATATGACACCCACAACCTTTTTCGGAAGTCAAAAATTTTATAACAAAAATTATGGTCGGGAGACCTCCCATGGTGAGCAAGACCTTCGATCTAGAGAGGGAATCAGGTTCCATACCCACCACATCTCATTACACTGAGAGTTCAAATCAGCCCAATGAGGGGCAAGATAGAGGGAAGAGAGTTGCCGACCTTGTTGCACAATTTGAAGTAGACAAGAACCCTCACACAGAGTTGCAGAGGCATAGACCCAACACAACAAACCGATCAAATCAATCACATGGGTCACATGCAATTCAGAGAGAACAAATGCTCCAAGCTCAATTGGATGAGTGGGATCAAATTTATTCGAGACCGACTTCCAGAACCATAGCCACAAAATATTCTACATCTGGAAGCTCACAAAGCGTGACTGCTAAATGCACCACTCAACCTGGGGATGCTTCAAAGTGACCCCATAAATCTCATACAGAGTTTGACCACAGAGACACTTATCACCACATAGAGCACATAAAGCAAGTTACACTAGCTAGCCAAAGCAGAGAAACAGCAGAAACCTCTTTGAGGAATCTACGAATCAGAACTACAAGAACGAAGTCAGATAAGCATGAGTCTTCTATGACCATGCAAGTTAACCGCATGCGATGGTTAGAAAATGCCTTGTGTAAAGAGCGAGAGCTTGTAGAAGCTCTCAAACATGATAAACAAAGAGAACGGTTGTTGCACCAACATGATCAACGTTTAAGGGAGCAAGTTGAGCAGCTAGCTCATAGCAACCAACAAGCAAATAGAAATGATCATCAAAGAGATAAACGTGCTGACTCACCAAGAGAGAGGCACACTAGACAAGAAGAAATCCCATAATGAAACCACCACTCAAATCATGAGCAAAATCCAACTAGTGGTGAAAGGGTAAACATGATAAATCAGGATCAGACACATCTTGAATCCCCTCGTAGGAGGGAGGAGCATAGAACAAGATAAGTGGATAGAGGGTTACCTCCATTACCACTTCGAGTAGGCCTACAAGAGGAGGAAATCCATGCATCAAATGCATTTCAAGAGCTTGCTGAAAAGATGAAGGCCTTTGAGAAACAAGAGGCGGTTGGGAACCAACCAACATTAAGCAAAATACACAACCAACCATTGTGTCCATCAGTTCCTAGCCCTGCATATCCTAAGCATTTTGAGATGCCTAGGTTGGAGAAGTTTAAGGGTGAAGAGGATGCACAAGAACATGTCACCAACTTTATCAATGCATGCTTTCATCTAGAAGATAGTGATGCCCTTATGTTGAGAACCTTCATTATGACATTTTTGGGGGCTGCCACCCAATGGTTCAACCAGCTTCCCAAGCACAACATATCCAATTTTGAACAACTAGTGAATGCATTCTTAAAATGTTTCTCTTTTGGTGCTAAGAAGAAGGTGAACCTCTCAGACCTGGCCAACCTAAAGTAGTATGATGATGAGCCAGTCATGGATTATGGGGATAGATGGAGAAAAATCATGGCAAAGTTGTCATTTTCCATCCCGATCGAAGAGTTAATCTGAATGTTCACAAAAACTTATGCCAAGCATATCTCGTTACTATTGCAACTACAAAAGTATGATACATTCGAAGAAGCCTTGGCTCAAGCCAAGCTTATTGAAGATATAAAGCTCGAAGAAGGAGACCTAAAGCTCTATAGCAAGAAAGAATGGAATGAGAGTATGCAACATCAATCACAATAGGCCTAACCTACAGATGTCAACCAGATCATGTTAAGCATTCCAAAAATAGCACAGAGCCAACAACAAGAAAACTATCAGGCTCAGCCTCCTACTATGTATTACAACCAGTGCAACAAGAATCAAGGCAAGGGCAAACAAAAACAACCCCCTCGTAATTATACACCATTGCCTGAATCCTTGGCATCAATTTTCAATCGCCTTTGCGAGGCCAAGGTTTTAAACTTGCCTAAGGAGCGCATCCTAGATCCTAATTACCCCAAACCTAAGGGGTATAGGGAAGATCTCTATTGTGTTTACCATCGACAAAATGGCCATGATATCCAGGATTGTGTTGCATTCAAGAATATAGTGCAGGATATGTTGGATAAGAATGAATTGCAAGACATCAACATATTCAAAAATCTTCTCCCCAATCATGGGGCCAACAAAAATCAAGTTGAGCATGTCAATGAGGTGCACATAGCCCCACCTGAGGAGGGTTTTATAGGTATGATCAATACTACAATAAGAAGCAAAATATGCCTTGATCAGCCCAACATACCAAGAAAGTCAACTAAAGTTGATAATCTATCACAGTCCATACCAACAATAAGTTCAATGCACTTACAAAAAGACCCTATGATTGCCTTTCATAGGCAGGAGATTAAGACAATCTCTCAGGATGAACCTGATCCTCCGCTCCACATCATAGTAAGAATCAATCAAATTCCATACAAGAGAGTCTTGATTGACACTGGGTCATCCATCAACATCATCACAGCTATAGCTTTGAAGTATTTAAATCTACCACCTTCATGCATTAAGGACACAACATTTACATTAAGGGCCTTCAATGATGCTACTTCCCCAACAATTGGCACAATAATCCTACCTATACAGGTTGGGATAAATATGATACCTACATTGTGCCATATCTTGGAGGGTGAGAGGCAGTACAACATATTGCTAGGTAGACCATGGATAAGGGATATGGAATGCATACCTTCCATAGTGCACCAAAACCTAAAATTCATACATCAAGGACAAGTGTATGTGGTCCCCCATGATCCTGAGCCATTCAAGTATTACAAGAAAGTTGATGAGACACAAGAAAAAGTGCCTTCTCAAGAGTTTGTGGCAATGGTCAATAGCGAGATAGAGGACCAAGTGACTCTAAAGCAGATAAAACAAGATGTGGTGCAATCAGATGTTGCTTCCCCATTGAAGGGATCAAAACCATTGGCATTAGTCACCCCTAACTCACTTCTCATGGTGCCTCCTCAAGAACAAGAATAATTGTTCCCCCCACATTAGATAGGGGGTATCAAAGCTAGTACAATGCAACACTACGAAGTGAAACAAAAACATGAACTAAGTCATAAACATGAGCATGTGGATACCACTAACAAAGTGGATCATCATGAAGCCTCCACATCAACTCAAAGGAAGGAAATGGGTGAGTTACGGTTACCTGGTGGATCTTTAGCACCATTTCACCTCCTTCAATAGATAGTGTTATTTCAAACCAATCACTAGAAATACACATGGAAGCCTTATCAATATTGGAGCATATGCAAAATCACCTCTATAATATAGAGGCACAAATGGAGAAACAAAATGAGGCATTGCACTTTATCATGAACCAACTTGAGAGACAGAAGCAACCTTTATCTAAGGTCAAATTGTCTCCTAGGCAGCCACAAGAGAAGCCTCAACAAGAGCCCCCTAAGCCAGCAAGTGACATACCTAGGGCTCAACCTGGTCCTCATACCAGGCCTAAGCATGCTAAACAATCAAAGCAACAACAACACATTTGGACTCCTTTAAATGAGTCTATGTCAAATATTTTTCAAAAGCTACAGGAAGCTAGGGTCATCACCTTACCCGACATAAATCCTCTATACCCAAACAGAGCTAAACCCAAGGGTTATAGGGAGGACCATTACTGTATCTACCACCGAATAAAGGGCCATGACATTTACGATTGTCATGGATTCAAGAATGTGGTCCAAGACCTATTAGAGAGAAATGAGCTCCATCCAGATGGTTCACTCATTCCTCCCTACCCAGATAGGGGCACCTCACAAGGATCTGTGCCCCAATCAGGAGAGTTGATTTCCATCACTCTTCCTAAGAAGGTTGATTACATTGCAGTGGACAACATGTGCACTAGGGATCTTAAAGGTCAAATACCTTCCCCATCATCCACATCAAGTTCAATGAGACAAAGTGAGGGTTTTGAAGGTATCACACCTTCCTCACTTTCATTAAGTGGCACACACATTGGGGGTATTTAAGGTGTCACACCTTCCCCCCATAATATATCAAAAATACAAAAACATTCAAATATATCAAAAATACAAACAAATCATAAAACATAAAAAGTCAAAAATGAAAGGCACCAGGGGCATCTCTAAGCTTCTTGGTCAAATCTCATTAAAAAAAATTCTCCAAGGGTATCTTTATGCCGCTTGGTCAAATTCAAATTAATCAAAAATGCTCCAAGGGTATCTTTATGTCGCTTGGTCAAATTAATAAAAAATGCTCCAAGGGTGTATCTAAGCCGCTTGGTCAAATTAATCAAAATGCTCCAGGGGCATCTTTATGCCGCTTGGTCAAATTAATAAAAAATGCTCCAAGGGTATCTTCATGCCGCTTGGTCACCCTAATCAAAAATGCTCCAAGGGCATCTTTATGCCGCTTGGTCAAATTAATCAAAAAGGCACCAAGGGCATATCTTTATGCCGCTTGGTCAAATTAATCAAAATGCTCCAAGGGTATCTTTATGCCACTTGGTCAAATTAATCTAAATGATCCAAGGACATATTCATGCCGCTTGGTCAACCCACAAAAGGCCCCAAAGGCATCTCAAAGCCCTTTGGTCAAATCAAATCACAAAATGCCCCAAAGGCATCTTCAAGCCCTTTGGTCGAATCAAATCACAAAAGGCCCCAAAGGCATCTTAAAGCCCTTTGGTCAAATCAAATCACAAAAGGCCCCAAAGGCATCTTAAAGCCCTTTGGTCAAAAGCAAAACATAAAAGCATAAAAAAAATTTAAAATCAAAAGTTCAAAACATTCAAAATAATCAAAAGATCAAAAAATTGAAAGCATCCAAAAATACAAAAACATTTGCATCTCACATTTGCATCCACATAGTTGCATTGAATTAAACATTCATATCCATTACATTTGCATATGTTATGATCACAATCTAGCAAACGATGCCACAGTTTGTATCACAATCACAATACTCAAATCCATCTACATCCACTCATACATGTGTGTAATTGTGTTTTTCAACACAACCATTACTTGTTGCTATACATAATATACTATGGTTTTCTGGTTATTCAACCATACCTAGTGATCCTAGTGATCCTATCACACCTTCCTCACTTTCATTAAGTGGTGCACACATTGGGGGTATTTAAGATGTCACACCTTCCCCCCTATAATATATCAAAAATTCAAAAAAAATCAAATATATCAAAAATACAAACAAATCATAAAACATAAAATGTCAAAAATGAAAGGCACCAAGGGCATCTCTTAGCTCCTTGGTCACCATAATAAAAAATGCTCCAAGGTATGTTTATGCCGCTTGGTCAAATTAATCAAAAAGGCACCAGGGGCATATCTTTATGCCGCTTGGTCAAATTAATCAAAATGCTCCAAGGGTATATTTATATCGCTTGGTAAAATTAATCTAAATGATCCAAGGACATATTCATGCCACTTGGTCAACCCACAAAAGGCTCCAAAGGCATATCAAAGCCCTTTGGTCAATTCAACAAAAGGCCCCAAAGGCATCTTCAAGCCCTTTGGTCGAATCAAATCACAAAAGGCCCCAAAGGCATCTTAAAGCCCTTTGGTCAAATCAAATCACAAAAGGCTCCAAAGGCATCTTAAAGCCCTTTGGTCAAAAGCAAAACATAAAAGCATAAAAACAATTTAAAATCAAAAGTTCAAAACATTCAAAATAATCAAAAGATCAAAAAAATTGAAAGCATCCAAAAATACAAAAACATTTGCATCTCACATTTGCATCCACATAGTTGCATTGAATTAAACATTCATATCCATTACATTTGCATATGTTATGATCACAATCTAGCAAATGATGCCACAGTTTGTATCACAAATACTCAAATCCATCTACATCCACTCATACATGTGTGTAATTGTGTTTTTCAACACAACCATTACTTGTTTCTATACATAATATACTATGGTTTTCCGGTTATTCAACCATACCTAGTGATCCTATCAACTTTTGTGGAAAGCCATATTGGTTAGTAGAGAGTAAGGTCTAGTGGTGACAAAGCTTAGCATATTTCAGGATCCCATCACTAATTACAAACACTAAATTCTAGTTGGTACAAGGGAAGGATGAAAGTTGTAAAGTGGTTAGGTTACCTAAAGCGAAAAGGGTCTTCCTTGCTTATCCCCCTATGCGACCGGTTCAAAAGTGCTAAGAATTGACAAAAGGACAAGCTCCGCCCTACCCAAAAATCCCTTGCTTTAATCAAAACAAGCAAAAATCCCAGAGTCAAAGCAAAGTTCAAAATCCTCAAAAGTCATACATCGACATCCAAAGTCATAGTTCAAAGTATCAAAAGGAAAAAACAAAATAAATAGTGATTATCATCACTACTAAGAATCCCTTGCTCAAAAGAAAAAAAAAAAAAAATCAGTCAAAAATAAACAGTGATTTTTATCACTAAACACGAGCAAGTATCCCAAGTCAAAAGGAAGAAAATAAGGGAATGGAGCTTGAATCCCTGGAATTCTCAGCATTATACAAAACTGGAAGGAGATCCCCTTTGGGGTTGGGGGGTTGGCCGCCCTGGCAATGGTGATATCCTTACGCATGACGATATGTCTAACACAATAGCTATGCATTTGTGTAGACCAATGTTTGAATGTGGATGAGCTAGCTTTAGGTAACCCAATACTGCCTAGTGGTATAGTCCAACTAAGTCCAACACAAGAATCAGATGAACACTTGAAGATCCCCGATCTTAGCAATGGGCTGAAAGAATCCCACCTGACATCGGAGGAAATATTTGAGTTCTATCTAAATATATTCATTTGCACACATAGGGATAATGAGTATCTAGGTCCATGATGAAAACCTTACTGTTCAAAAGCCTTGATTGGTCAATACACAATTTTTGATAGGGTAACTAGAGTGGTTGAATCTCACGAACAAACCTCAAAAATTCCTACATAGCAACAAATCATATCATCCATCACATCATCCATTTTCTTTATAAGATTCTATAAATTAGGGGGTATCAACAGAGTAGGCTAGATACCGCATATATATTAGAAATAATATATAGACGACCACTGACTATTTTGTATATTTTAATTTACAGAAACTTATCTAGAAAATACATACATTTCATGCCATTACATCTCACATATGAGTACTTAATCAATTCTTATGATAAGAGTGATTATTTAAATTCATGATTTTTTTTTTTTCGTGGTGTCGCCCATTGGATTGTTAAACTCATATCATATGCATTCCTTATGTTTTAAGTGATTGAAGCATACAGGTTCATTTACATCAGATCAAAACCATGTAGATAATGCATTAGCACACAACACATTTACCATATCATAACAACATGAGTTAGATGCATACAATACACCAAAATTAAACATACATTCACATGTGCATCCATCATCATCATCTAGATCATACTATCTAATCATATATCTATCATCTAGCTAGTACATGTCATCAATACACTGCATACATATAGCATAATCAAATCATTATCTAGGCATTGCATTCATCATTGCACCATAACATAAAATCAAAACAAAAATATTTTCAAGCATCGACTGGGGCAATATTGGTATCATACCTCCCCTAGTCAAAAAATCAAATAGTTAAGCAATCAATTTGCAAAGGCCCCAAAGGTATCACAAGCCCTTTGGTCAAAAACAAAAGGCCCCAAAGGGGATAAGCCCTTTGGTCAAACCAAAATGCCCCAAAGGGGATAAGCCCTTTGGTCAAATTAACAAAAGCCCCAAAGGTATCACAAGCCCTTTGGTCAAAAACAAAAGGCCCCAAAGGGGATAAGCCCTTTGGTCAAACCAAAATGCCCCAAAGGGGATAAGCCCTTTGGTCAAATAAAAACACCCCAAAGGACATAAGCCCTTTGGTCAACTTAACAAAAGCCCCAGAGAGCACAAGCCCTTTGGTCAACTTAACAAATGCCCCAAAGGATGCAAGCCCTTTGGTCAACTTAAAAAATGCCCCAAAGGACACAAGCCCTTTGGTCAACTTAACAAATGCCCCAAAGGATGCAAGCCCTTTGGTCAACTTAACAAATTCCCTAGAGAGCATAAGCCCTTTGGTCAACTTAACAAATGCCCCAAAGGATGCAAGCCCTTTGGTCAACTTAACAAATTCCCCAAAGGACGCAAGCCCTTTGGTCAACTTAATAAATGCCCCAAAGGACATAAGCCCTTTGGTCAACTTAAAAAATGCCCCAAAGGACATAAGCCCTTTGGTCAAACTTAACAATTGCCCCAAAGGATGCAAGTCCTTTGGTCAAAAACAAAAAGCCCCAAAGGGCATAAGCCCTTTGGTCAACTTAACAAATGCCCCAAAGGATGCAAGTCCTTTGGTCAAAAACAAATACCCCAAAGGACATAATCCCTTTGGTCAACTTAACAAATACCCCAGAGGACATAAGCCCTTTGGTCAAACTTAAAAAATGCCCCAAAGGACATAAGCCCTTTGGTCAAACTTAAAAAATGCCCCAAAGGACATAAGCCCTTTGGTCAAACTTAACAAATGCCCCAAAGGACATAATCCCTTTGGTCAAACTTAACAAATGCCCCAAAGGACATAATCCCTTTGGTCAAAATTAACAAATGCCCCAAAGGACGTAAGCTCTTTGGTCAACCTAACAAAATGCCCCAAAGGAATCATAAACCCTTTGGTCAAATCACCCCACAAACATAGCAGTCTACGTTTTTGCTCAGCGTTGTGTTTTTCCACACAACGCATCACAAAAAGGGGCATCTATAGACACCTAAAATGTGTCATGTTTAGGAAACCACTCATATGAGCACATCTTAAGACCATATGTCTAATTTTGGACCTTTCCAAGAGCAATCAGTGGTCCTAACCACTCAAAATGGCAGTTTTAGCCCATCTAAGCTTAGTCGTTGTAAAATAGAGCGGTTAGATCCTGATCGCTCAAGCTGAGACCGGCCAGACCTTAACCACTACAGATGACAGTGGAAAAATATTAGTCACTGCATACGATAGTGGCTAAGTCATAAAAAGCATTTTACTGACAAACAAGCCTAATTAGGGGTGAAAGTGTTAGTTTACATACAATAAAGTGATCGGAGACAACTTTGCATTCCCTCTCACAACCAGATTACATGGGAGACTCAAGTCCAAAGTTAGAATTCAGTTAACTGGCCTCCAAACATAGACAAATGACAAAAGCTTCTCATGCTAACAACTAGTTTGCATAGGAGACTCAAGTGGGTAGTTAGACTTCAGTTAATTGGCCTCCAAACATAGACAAAGGACAAAATCTTCTCATGCTAACAATCAGTTTGCATAGGAGACTCAAGTGGGAAGTTAGACTTTAGTTAACTGTCCTCCAAACATATACAAAGGACAAAAGCTTCTCATGCTAACAACCAGTTTGCATAGGGGACTCAAGTTGGTAGTTATATGTTAGTTAACTAGCCTACAAACATAGACAAAATACAAAAGGCTTCTCATGCTAACTCTCACTACGCATGAGAAATTCATTCCTAGGGCTTGGACATAGACCTAGGGTTTCACACTATAAAAGGTGCAAGCCTGAGAGCACCAGAGGATCCATAATCATCATCAAATATCAATTCTGAGACCAAGGATTATCTTTTAGCAGACTTCTTTGAGAGAGATTTTTCTTGGAGAGGATACGCAGCGAAGCCCTATCGGATTGGAGAGCAGATCTCAGCACCCTTGAGGAGCAATGAAGTGCTAGCAAACTGAGAGGTAATCATCCGTTCACATACGGTAATAATTTAACATTAATAGCAAACTTAAGACCATAGCCTTTGGGTCAATAGAGCAAGGATTTCATTCTAGCGGCCATTGTCTTGGACAATGGCCCGCAGGCCTAGTCTAGGGTTTTGGTGTTAGCTTATCTCATTTTGCTTTCCTTATATTTTCATATCATTAGCATAAGATCCATTTTGTTCTTTTTTGCTTTCTAGCATTATTTTCATTGCATTTTTATCATTGAGCATATTTCCTTTCATTATCAAATTTATTGCTAACAAACCTCATCGAAGGAGGCAATCTCGGACAACTAAACATGTATTGTTGTTTCAATTGCATACAAGGCCACAGGTTCAGCAGACATATTAGCAACATTCAAAAGCACAAAGATCCCTCCAAGAATTAGACTTGGAGAAGGAGGCATCTGTAAGCCCTCATACATTTTCGTGTGCGAAATCGAGAAGCCTTTAAAATCGCACCACCCCTTACGAGGGGACATCTTACCCACTTGTAATTCATTGTATCAAAATGGGTATCCCTCAGAGGGACCGACATGTAAATGGGTTTCAATATCAATAAAAGGACCTATCTTTGTTATTTTTGTGTTATATGCATTTCATGGTCTTTCATTTTCATTTTGGTATAATATTTTAAGTAGATATTAAGCGGTGCGTGCGTCCCGGGGTCGCTACAAAACTAACACAATTCCTAATTCTTCTTAGACTCAGTAAACAACATAAGTGGTCCAAGTGGCACTTTATGAGCTAACATAAAAACATAATACTAACTTAGATATTTTGTAAGATATGACACATAACCACATGTACTTTATTCTTGAAAAGGACCAAACAATATTGCGTGGTAATATAATCATCTTAAAAATATTCCAATTATACAATGTTTACGAAATAAATTTATAACAACTTTATTAATCACAATATCCTTGTGAAGAATATGTGACAAGTCAACTAATTAAGTTGACTGTACTCCTTTATTGCCATGTAATAGTGCCACATTGTCACTGATGTGGCATGCAACATCGGTCAACTAACTTGGTCAACTTTCTTTGGTAACTGTTGGTAAAAGTTCTCTTCAGTAATAGTCTTAAGTAGCTACCTTATGCAACATATTTCGGTAACTGTCTTCCGTAACATACTTCAGCTACCATATTCTATAATAATCATCAACCACTGTTATGTCACCGTACCTAGAGTCTTCTTAATCCATTATCCTTATGTCCATCTTCTCTCATCCAAGGTGTATCCTGAAGTTTGTGCTACTGCATTGTGCACCTATGGAAAGTCCTTCAATATTTTCCTACATAATCACTCACAACTTGTACGTATTTTACATTAAATACACACATTTGTTAGATTAACTACATCCATATTTTTGACTGACAAATCACAGGAATAAGTAGAAATAACTCACTTAAAATATATTATAATCATAAATTAAATATAAAAATGAAATAATTTACTACATAAATATATGCCAAATAATCACTCATCAGTTGCAAATGATAAGGAAAAATTTCTCAATGATATTCCATGCAATTGTAGTAATGCTGGATGTAGTTTCTTAGGCAAGCATTCCATTCTATGGTTTAACAACTCCTTGAGATCTATTGAAGGATCAACTATCCATACTATATGGGTAAAGATAGTTTTGATCCATAAGGCTACATTGAAAAAGCTAAAATAGGAAGCACATAAGGATATTGAAATCTCCATTGGCTAAATAGTTTGATACTTTTGAAGAAGAAGCTCATCATTGGAGGAAAATACATCACCAACTACATCTATAATCTGATTCAAAGTAGTAGTCACTTTTACAAAGTCTCCAGGAGTAGGCACTCCCACAAGGAGTAAGCAGTAGCACCAACACCAAGACTAGTGAGAAGATGAAGGTAATGGAAGAAACGAACACGGGAAAAATCTCCTATATAAAGTGAGTAGTTGCAAACAATGCTCATATATCCAACTGATGAAATACACTTGGTACTGGAGGCATTAGAGTTGAAAAATAATAATTTACCGATGGAAATAGAGCGAGTTAGGAGAAGCAATGGGATCTCCTACATTGATCGATGCCAATGAGTTTGAAATATTGGAGGCATCCAAGCATTGGTTGGATAGAATGGTAACACCACCATGGATGAAAGCAAAATAAGTGATGGTGGCCTCATCGAAAGAGAAAAATGAGAAAAAGAAGCCATAAGTATAGATTATTATAAAAGGTGACAATAGTCATTTTATGGAGGAAAATGTAATACAAGCATATGAGTGATCTGATCTGGTATGTATACCTATATCAATGATAGAAAAATACCAAAGCTATAAGAAAAATAACAACCACAGCCATAAGAAAAAGTCTAGGTACCTAAGAATGAACAACAATTAGCTAAAGAAATCATTGATGTCGATAATATCAGATCGAAGGAATATGACCACAAAGCATTAACTATAGTTCAAAATTCACTAAATAAAGAGACTGTAACAGGTCCCATTAAGAAGAATAGAAAAAGATCACTTTCGGATGAGGAAGAGGAGGAAAAGACTCAGACACAGAAAATGGAACACACACTTCAAACAAGATTTTTGCTCAAAGTACCATGGTTTGAAATCTTGGATGGAGAAGGTAAAGACACAAATGAACAAGTGGACTATTTCCTAGAAAAAATCTTTGAAACGTTCCTAAGTACCCGATTGTAATTTAGAATAGGTTGTATAGGACAACTAAGGCAGTAGAAGGACAAAACCTTCATGGAAATGGAGAAGGTCATGGAGTGGGTGTACAGTGAAGACTAAACAAGGAGAATAACAAAAATACATGCATAACACCCATGGAAGCTACCTACAGGGGATGTAAAAAATATGTTAAGTATTGATGATTTGCAAAAAGGGATAAACATAAACTATAGAGTGTACCCATAGGTATACTTAGATTTAGAAAAAATTAAAGGTTTCCATTAAACATAATCAATATAGAATATCAGAGAGCATCACCAAAATTGACCTTTATTTTATAGAAATTTAATTTCCTAACACATTATATTGAATGGTTTAGCTTGGAACTAAAATAGATCTATCAAGATAAGGAAGCTCAATAGGGAGAAGCAAACATGACTAAGAAATAAATGGCTACAATTGAAGAAGAATTGAAATGCAACAAGAAAGAAGTTGAGGAAAAGTTGAAGTAGGTGGAAGCAAAAATGACTAGCATGAAGCAAGCCTATGAGGATAAGCTATAATCATAAGAAAAGGAAAAACAACTTATGGTCCACAAAATAGAAGAATAGAAGTAGTAAATATAGGAACGAGATGAGTTGTTATAGTGGTATGTTGCACAGATAAGACAATAGGAGGATTAATTGAGTTTGAACAACCAACAACTCAAGAAATAGGAAGAACAACTAGCATTTTTAGAACTAGCAATTGACAAAGAATGAAGATCAACTAAAGATATATGAAGAGAAACTAAAATCGAGGGATCATAAAATTGGGGATATCAAAAAATATGCAAACCACTACAATAAAATAATTATGGATCATAAGGTTATGCTTCAAGTAAATGAAGAACTTCAACAGGCTTATCAATATGAATTACAGCAAAGAGATCGAGTGATTGCGAAGAAGGATGAGGAGCTCTCCATTGCCATTCAGAAAAAAAAGTAGCTTTGAAAGAAAAGTTATACAAGGGAACATTTGAGAAGGAGGAGATTCTACAGATCCTATATACCATAGAGGATAAATTCAACACATATAGACTAAAGTTTATAGAGCTCAGTAACTATGCTAACAAGTTGCAAAATTAGCGAGCCATTCTACAAGTTCAACTTCAAGATTCCAACAATACCAGCTAGCTAATATCAAGAAAGATGAGTCAGTGGGGATGCTGAATAATTTAAAAGGGAGGGTATATGTAGGCAATAAATCCACCTCCCAAAAGAAGAAGAAATGATAATATAAGGATTTGCAAATTTTTGGTAAAAATACAATTTGTCTAAATATACAATGTAGGGTTTATGTACAATTGTAAAAATAAAATGAATTGTAATATGCATGAAATGTAATTTTGTGAAAATTAAATTAGAACCTTAGTAAAGCATTAATGAAATTAAGTTGGTTGAGAAGTTGCAAGTGGTAGTTGTAAATAATGTGATGTCTTAGGAACCGCTTTGGAATGACCTAGACAGGCATTATAAGTCCCCCCATTCAATTTGTGTAGTTTTTTCATGGTTTTTGATGGTTAGTGACAATAGTGGATGTGCAATGTTGTCAATATTAGCTGATATGGTTGATTGTAGATCGTTGATAAAATTGCAAAGCATAATTCAACATTATGATGTCCATGCATGTTATCGGTTGTGTATGAATTGTATACTTTTGTATAGTTTTATAGATATAATATTGTATTAGAATGATTCTAAAATGAGAATAAAGCATTTTTTGATACCCAATTGTGTATGAGATAGTGGATCGAGAATTGTTCATATTTTTTTCCTATAAATTGTAATTGCCATGTTTGCAAGTATTGTATGGATTCTGGAATGGGCATATTATATTGTTGATGGTTATGGAATAGGAATTGTGATTCTAAGTGTGCATGATGGATTACTTAGTTGATAATCCCATCATTAGACTTATCCAATTTCTATTATGTTGAAATATTATATAATACATTGCAGATCCGAGATGGAGTAATTGCAGCAAGGGTTTATTGTAACCGTACAATTAGCCTTCATAATCGTATAATTGGTCAATAAATTTACATTTGGATTGTAATTTCATGTTTTGTACTTGTCAAAGTAAAAATGATGATTGCTATGTGAATGATTACAAATTGATCAAGTTATTACCCACTAACTAAGTTTGCTAGATTGTATGATTGGAAAATTATACAGTTTAAGCCATTGTATGGTTATAACCGTACAATTAAATGTTTTGTGACCATACAGTCACTATTTTTACATTTTAAAAATCATACAGTTGTAACTATACAATTGTACAAATCAATGCATATTGAGTGCAAATGACTAGAATTCATCCCAAAACCTTCCATTTCACCTCCATCATCGGGAATACTACCACTTGTGCTACAATGGAAAGCAATAGTCAAGTATCCAAAGAGTCACATTACTATTACTATATTATGGAGATAATGCTCCATAGAAAATCAATTCCAGTATTCATTGTTGTAACAAAAAGAGGATAATTAAAACTTGTATACATTTTGAGCAATTAATATTGTAAGTTGTTCTACATGCATAGTATGTGTATGATTCAGCCTATTTACATTCATATTTAAATATGTTATTGAATGTTATTTGATTTATTATAAACCTTGATATACATATTAATTTTCTCATATTATTCTACTCATATTATTATCTTGATCTTTATTATATTGTGGTTATTTTATATTGGGACCTATGTTATATAATCTATGATATTTGTGGTAGTATAAGTCTTAAAAATTCAATAGGCTTAGTTGTATATTGATCATTGTTGTTGTTGTCTACCTATACTGCTTGCTTGATTTCTGATGCCTATTAATTGCTTTCACATAATAGTTGTTTGATATTTTCCTTTATATACTGGGTCATTTTGCTAACCCATTTGACCTTTTTGCTCCCTTTTATTTTGGATAAAGATGTTAAAATTGTGAGGTCTGATAATATTTCCTTTCTATGCCTAAACAAACAAGGCTATATAGACTGTGATATTTTTAAAAATTGAAAACATATGAAAGGATCATTTTCGATAGGAAATATGCACTTGTAGAGGCTCTTTGTGGTGCAACCAAATAAGGAAAACATTGTTTTCTCTAGCAAGCTTGGGTAAGATTATTGATGCCTTCAAATTTTCCTCATATATTATTTATTCCTTTTCCTAGGCCTTTATCCTTTTTTCTTATCATTTTTTCATGATGGTAAGAAACAAATCAGTTTCCAAGAGAGTTCATATTCATGAACACACTCCTTGAATTAGGGAATACACCCACAACTATTGAATGTTGGAGAATGTTTCCATTGGTGGAACCTTTTTAGTTATCATTGGGAAGGTTTTGGGGTCCCAATCAATGGCAAGATTTGGTTTAGCTACCATAAAAAATGCTAGTGGTAACTTACTTGTATAGTCTAACGAGTTAGCTAAGTCTTGTGGTGTCAAGAGCTTTAATAGTATTTGTAACTTTTTTATAGATCTTTCTTGAAAGCAACTTCAACAATTTTATCACATAATGAAATTGGAAGTTAGAGCATTAAACCCTTTTATCTTATTCTTGATTAACATTCTTATTTATATGAGATCAACTTTACCCAAGTCTTATAGTATATTGAAAATATAAGCCTTTTTATATTGACATTTTCACTCGAAAAGATCATTAATTTCATTTGAGAGCTTCATATTTCTTTTTAATATTTCATCCTTGACCAACACATGATAAGACTTTTGGGAGCTATTGAGTCAACAAAATTATGATAATCTACCACAAATCCCTAACCATCTTGCATGCGACTTGTCTGATGTAATTTCCCAACAATTTACTATCTACTTGGGCCAATGGTTTTATTACACTTATTTGTAGTTAGCTTTATTTATATGCCACCCTTTTTTTGTAAACTTTTCTATGTACACTTATGACGAAAACTATTGCATTCTTGTTTTGTACAAAGTATGTCATGAATAATAACTATTTACCAATAATGAAAAAAAAATGGCCTTTGATTGTTGCCATCTCATATGCTTTGCACTTGGGTTTATAGGTACTTTCCTATGGCCATGGCCTCATGAGTCCAAACCTCTTGATCCTTCTTGGCCTAGATTCTTCCTCATCCTAATGTAGTGGATTTAATTTTAGAATTATTCTGACCAAATCTCTTTGTTAGATCAATGTTTAGTAGTGTCATTTTTCTACCATAGGCCACCAAAAGCCTTATTTTGGGTTCCTCTTATAATAACAATCTAACTATTCTCATTTTACAAAACCCTTACATTGGAGTGGCTTGTGACTACTGATTTTTTATTCTTTCATCATCATAAAAAAATTCTACCTCCTTAGTTGTAGCAATAAAATCCTATAGGGAAAATACATCCTCTATATGTAAGTCTTTGATCACATCTTTAAATCAAAAATCATACTCCATTTGATATTTTTTGACCACTTTCTAAATGTAGTGCTCATCCTCCCTTTTACTTTCTCTGGCCACTTCATGGATGTAGTCTCAGTATTTTTCAACCAAATTAACCTCCTCAACATAGTCCTAATTATCCTCTAGTAGGTTAACCCTTTTTTCTTCAAATTTTTAATGTGGAAGGGAGATGGATTTTTCACATAGATATTGACCTTTCAACCTTTGTAAAGGATAACCATATGAGAATAATCCAAGATAGATAACATCTTAGCTTAGAAATGAATTCTTAGGTGTTAGGGGTTGGGTGTGATCCCTTGCACCCCTCGGGCATTGTGACCCCTCATGATTTTGGCCTGAACTATAGTCTTTATAAGCAAGTGCATCTAGTGCCTTGTTGTTAGGACCCCATCCTAACACTTGATGTAATATTCCTTGTGGAACGTGGGTAGTACCCATGTTAATATTTTGTAATTTTTCATTATATTTTTGTATTAATAAGTGCCTATGCCAAATGACACCTTTTTATGTAATCATTTTCAAGAATGTAACTGATTGTAGGTAGGATATTCTAACCCAGGTGGTATTTTGCATGTAAGCCAATGTTGGGAGTTAGGTGCTAGAGGAATTCCTTAAAACTGAGAGGGGTAGTATTGTAAGTATATTTTTTCATAATTTAATGAAGTATTGAAGGATTTTTCCCCCTCAAAGAGGCTTTCAATTTATTGCTATTGTGAGATTATTCCTTTTTTGCAATTTATTTTTTGTATTGTGCATTTTATTTCCAAGTGTGTTGTGAGAAAATGTGTTTATTTTCAATATTGTGTGAGTGTTCATTTTAATTAGTATGTTCCTAACAAGTGGTATTAGAGCACTTTCCAAGGTTGTGTTCTGTTGAGACTATGATGATTTCTATGTTTAGTTTTTCATTTGCTAGCTTTTCCTTATATATATATATAGCAAAAAGCCAAAAAAATTATAGTCTATTTTTATAGTAGTTGAGTAGGTTAGAAACCCTATGTTGGGGGTTTTAAAATATCATGAAGGAGTTATCATTATTAGCTAAGCTAGATAGCCCATACAATGTCTAGTGAAGTGAGGGACAATCAAGCTCCAATACCCAGGCCTTAGACAACACTTGCACATGGATTTGAGCTCCCACATATCTTTGGGTATATCGGGAGACCATCTAGGATTAAACAAAATTTTATCCTTAGGAATATTTTTTGGCCTTCTATTGTCCATATTGTATGAGACACAATATCCTGAAAGACTACCCTCTCATACTGTCAAAGGGGCAGATAGTGTGCTCAAGGGTATGTATGGAATCCTCCTTGAGTAGTTTCTTGAAATATTGGTTCGAGCACTATTACTCATCATTGCGGTATAACAGAGGGCCTATGGGTATTATTGATCGTACGATATGAAATTGGAATCTATATGACGAGCGAAGGCCCTAAGAATTATTCTATTTAAACTCGCAAATAAAGTTTGTTCTCCCAAGTCTTTTTATTTTTGTTCAACCTAAAACCAAAAAAAATCAAACTTGTTACCATATCCTTCACAAAATTTGAGCATACAAAGACATCACTATTCCAAATTTTTTACATGCAAAATGGATAATACAAAATCATAGAAGAGTATATTAGGAAGACAAAAGCTACAAAGACTAAAACAATGGCAACAGGGAGGCCATAGTTAGTTATAGTTTGGAATTTTTGTTAGTAGCAATCATTATAGTTAGGATATCAGTTACTTGTGATAGTTAGAATAGTTACCTGGATAGTCAGAACAATTACTTGTGATATTCATAACAGTTACTTGTGACAGTCAGAATAAAATAGATAGGGAATAGTTATGACAAATTCAAACTCAAACAGTGGACATAATAGTGTCAAGAATAAATCAGTGGTCAGAGTGGTCATAATAAATCATTAAAAAAGGGCATTCAACACAAAACTCAATTTTTGATCCAAACCTCTAGAGAAAAACCAACCACACCAATAGACTTGTCAAAACAATAATAAAAAATACATTAAAATTTTACTCAAATAGGTATATATCTTCACTCAAAGCTTAGATTGATGCCAAATTTTAGTGGACAACTCTACATTCCATTTTGGACAAAATTGTCCTTAGCAGCTCCTGGTCAAATTTTGCATTGATTTTCCAAAATTGGCAATTTTTTAATTTTCTTGTTAAGGCCATAACTTCCTAATGGTCAGTCAATTTGACCCAAAATTTAGGAACTAGAATCAGCTAATTATTCTACACGAAAGACCCTCAAGGACCCACCTATGAATTTTTAATTCCAATTTGAAGAAATTACCCTAACATTAACTTGCACCAAACTAGGAGATCACAAAAAGTCAAAGAAGTCAGTATATCTCCTTACTGAGTGCTTAGATCAAGCGACCATAGAAATGGTCCCTATCCTAAAACAAGTGTTTCAACCTAATTTCCAACCATTTTTTGAACCCTTACTAAAAATAGTAACTCCTAAAATCCACCTATCTTTTAGTAAGTTCCACAAAAAGGATCTAAATCTTCAATTATGGATGAGGGTACTTGCCAACAAGCTTTAGATAGGGAAATTTGATCCAAAGTGGATGATATGGACAAACAACTATGGGAGACAATTAACAAAAACCTACAGGTAATACAGTCACAACTCCATTCTTTTCATAAAACTATAACTAACCTCTCCCTTGCACAAAAATAAATGAAGATCGAATTGGATAATAGAGTCTTGGATGGGTCCATAGATCAACATGACCAAGAAGACATTGGTACAAGCCATCGCCAATGAGCTATACCCACCCACAATGGAATGAGATTATCAAAATTATACTTTCCTAAGTTTGATGGAAAATATCTTGAGGAATGGATTTGTAAGGCAGAACAACATTTCACCCTTCATAATGTGGATAATTTCCTATGGTTGACCATTGCTTCTATTAAATTTGAATCACATGCACTCCATGGTTTTTTTTTTGCTTAGGAATGCTGAACCAGAACTTTCATGGTTCAAATCTAGGCAACACCTACTCACTCACTTTGGTCCTAGCGAGTTTGAATATTTTACAAGAGCCCTTTTCAAACTCAATAAAACTTAATCCATTCAAGAATACCAAAAAAAAATACTAATCAAACCACGGGACTAAGTGTTGATTCTTTCCAAAATTCATTTTTGAGTGGATTGAAGGATGATATTAGGGATGAGGTTAAATTATTGCGACCTCAATCACTATCGCAGGCCATGCAATTGGCCAAATTGGTAGAAGATAAATTCAAGGCTCCTGGTCAAACTTCTAAATTTCTCCCTATAAGCCATTTTTTCTAACCAAGCCAATGCCAAGTCTAACTAATAAATCTCCACCTATACAAATATTGAGTCATGAGGAGATGGAGTGTAGAAAGGTACAAGGATTATGTTACAATTGTGATGAAAAATATACTAGAGGGCATAAGTGTGTGCAAAAAAAATTGTACTTGCTCGATATGGATGTTCCAACTATAGAATATTCTAGGGATGAGGAGGATCCTTAAGAAACAAAAACAATAGACCAAATGATCGATCAAAAGGAACCCAAAAAAAAAAATTTGTACATGCTTTAGCAGGAGTATCGACACTCCAAACCATGAAGATGATTGGCCATTTAAATGGCAAAGGGTCATCGTTTTTATTGACTCTAGCAACACGCATAATTTTATTGATTCATGTATCGCCAAACAAGGAAACTATTACATTACCACATGCAATTACTTTGAAGTTATGATTGCTAATGGTGGCACCTTACCATACAAAAGTAAATATCATAATTTTAAAATCAAAATTGGGGACTATAATCTCAAATATGACATGTTTATCCTACCCTTAGGAGGGTATGATATGGTTTTAGGAGCACAATGGTTAAGAATATTAGGACCAGTCCTATGGGATTTTGCAGAATTATGGATGAAATTTAGTCAATATGAGCAAGAATATACCTTTTATGGCAAAAATGTGGGATAATTTCAGTTTATTTTTTCTCATAATATGGAAAAATCACTAAATAAATCTTCCAATGGTGTGGTAGCTCAATTTTTTGCTAGCACTACTCCTGAGCAAGGGGAGTCTAGTCACCCACAACAATTACAGGGGATATTAAATAGGTATGCTCATGTTTTCAAGGAACCCAAGGGACTTCCTCCTTAGTGATCACATGATCATGTAATGCAAATTTTTCTTGGTAGTCTGATCGACCGGGTGCACTATTAGACGCAGCAAGAAACAAACAACAATTTAAATTAAAATAATTAATGCAGCGAACAAATAATTATTATTAAATTGCACTCACCAACCTTCAAACATTGCAAATTATAGTGAATATATATGTAGGCGATAGGGAGGAAGTCGACGGAGGGGATAGGAGAGGAAATGAAGGGAAGTTGGAGGAATAAGGGGAAAGGGAGTTGGAGGGATAAGGAGGAAGAAGGAATAACGGAGGAAATGGAGGGATAAGGAGAAAGGAATAGAGGAAAGAATATAGGAGGAGGAGTTAGGGAGAATAGGAAAATTAAAAAAATTGATGCCGACAAAACTTGCAGACAAAACTTAGGAGTGTTTCACACTTAGGACTAGAAAAAATGATTTTCTAAGCCACTTAGGAGAAACCCTATTCACACTTGCAACATTCTCCCCCTTAAAGTTGAGAGGACTGACTACACGGTCTCTCGGCTTTACAAATTGAGCTTTAGTCATCGCCTTGGTGAAGATGTCCGCGACGTTCTCCAAAGTGTGACAGTATTGAAGCTCAATAATTTCATGTTCCACCATATCTATGATGAAGTGGTACTTCATATCAAAATGCTTCGTTACTGCTATGGTGGACAGGATTATATGCCAATTGAATGGCAGCGATGTTGTCGCGATAGACTACGAGTCGGACCACTTTGCTTTGTTCTCCAATCTCTTCTAGTACTTTCCTTAGCCACAAGGCTTGAGTACTTGCATAAGTAACTGCTATATACTCAGCTTCTGTTGAAGATAGCGCTACTACTATCTACTTTTTGGAACTCCAAGTTATTAGTCCTGATCCAAGACTAAAACAGTTTCTTGATGTTGACTTCCTGTCATCAATATTGCTACCCCAATCACTATCGCTGAAGCCTACAAGCTTGATAGTGTTACATTTATGGTACTGGATTCCAAAATCCAATGTACCTTTCACATATCTCAAAATTCTTTTAGCTGCCTGCAAATGCAGCTCAGATGGGTTAGACATAAATCTAGAAACAAGAGATACAACATCTTGAATATACGAGTGCAGTGTTGGCGAGAAACATCAAACTCCCAACCATGCTTTCGAAAGTGGTCACGTCAACTTTTGGTGCTCCATCATCTTTGCTTAATTGGATCCCATGTCCAACTGGAGTTGCAGCTGGTTTGCAATGCTCCATAGCAAACTTCTTGATCATATCCTGAGCATACTTATGTTGATGAGATGAAGATCCTGTATCTGGTGATGAACCTCCATTCCAAGGTAGTAGTGCATTAAGCCAAGATCCTTCATCTCAAAGCTGCGTCATCATGGAGTGTTTGAACTCCATATTCATTTTTTCATTACTACCCATAAAAATGAGATCATCCACATACAAGCAAACTATGAGGATGTCATTACCTTGCTTTAGGTAGTAGAGTGTGGGTTCATTTTTGCTCCTGGTGAACCCATAATCTTTGAAGTACCCATCAATGCGTGAGTACCAAGCTCTTGGTGCCTGTTTAAGACCATAGAGTGCCTTCTTCAATCTGTAAACAAGGTGTTCCTTACCTTGCTCTTCAAATCCCTGTGGTTGCTCAACGTACACTTCTTCTGTCAAGTAACCATTGAGAAATGCACTCTTTACATCCATGTGTTGGACTTTCCATCCTTTGTGTGCAGCTAAGGCAAGAACTGTTCTGATAGTCTCCTGTCTAGCTACAGGAGCAAAAGTCTCTTCATAATCAATTCCATATTTATGAGTAAAACCCTTTGCTACTAATCTTGCCTTGTGCTTCTCAATGCTTCCATCGGCATTAAACTTGGTCTTGAAGATCCATTTACAGCCAACACATTTCTTTCCTTTAGGAAGCTTCACGAGCTCCCAAGTGTCGTTGTTTTTTATAGAGGTTATCTCCTCTTTCATGGCATCTTGCCAAATCTTTTGAGTACATGCCTTCTCATAACTAGAAGGTTCAAGTTGTGCACTAGTTAACAAAGCATAGTTAACTTGATCTCCCCTAGGTTCTTGTTGGGATTCATCATCACCATACAAGTGCATACTTTCTAATCTGTGTAAAACAGATTCCATTTCACTAGCTTGACTCCTAGTGTATCTTCTTGAAAAAATTTTATCCAACATCTGAGATGATGGATGATACTGTAGAGTTCTCTTACCTTTGGATGGAAAATCAATGTCCATTGGTGAGGAACTTACTGATCGCTGTGGAGAAGGACTTGGTGAAGTAGTTGAATCAGAAGATGGACTTGGAGGATGTGTGGGAGGAGACTGCTTTCCTTTCTGTGGTATGCTGCGGTTGCACCTGTTGAGCAACTATATCAGTGGCTTCAACATCACTGAATATTTGGGGCTTACCCCACTCTCCCCCTTCATCAAAAATCACATCCCTTGAAATCACTATCTTTCGAGTTGTAGGATTGTAGAGTCTATAACCTTTTGTGTTTTCACAGTATCCTACAAAAATGCATGCTTGACTCTTTGGATCAAGCTTCTTTCTTAGCTCATCAGGAATGTGAGCATATGCCAATGAACCAAATACTCCGAAATACTTCACATTTGGTTTCTTACCATATCGGGCTTGGTAAGGTGTCTTCCCTTTCAAACTTGAAGTAGGACTTCTGTTCAAGATGTGAACACTAGTCCTTGTTGCATCTCCCCAATATGAATTACTCAAATGCTTTGTCTGAAGCATTGATCTTGCCATCTCCACAATGGTGCGATTCTTCCTTTCTGCTACACCATTTTGCTGTGGAGTGTAGGCGAGTTGTGAGCGCCTCTTGATGCCATGATGTTTACAAAAATTCAAAAACTGATTAGAGGAGTATTCTCCTCCTTTATATGATCTAAGACATTTTACAGAATATCCACTCTCACTTTCAACTTTTGCTTTAAAATCAACAAAGCATGCAAATGCTTCATCCTTATGCTTCAAAAAATATATCCAACACATTCTTGTGCAATCATCAATAAAAAGTAGGAAGTAAGAGTGGTTACCTAGACTCTTGGTCTGCATCGGACCACAGATGTCTGAATGCACTAAGCTGGAGTGGATAGCTGGCCCGCCATGCTTGCCCATGAGGAAATTTTGATCTGGCATGCTTGCCCAAGGCACACCCTTCACAGACTTCCTTACTATCTTGAATTTTGGGAAGTCCAGTTACCATTGCTTGTGAAGTTAGCATTTTCAAACTTGTTGAATTCAAATGACCATATCTCAAGTGCCATAGGACACTTGGATTGGTAATAGCAACATTTGCTAACTTATTTCCTCCTGGCTGGCCAAACTTTAAAGGGAATAATCTATTCTTTGACATTGGCACTTGTGTAATGATTCTATTACTATTGTTCTTGTCAAAAATGGTGCATTTACCCTCATCAAAAATCAACTTGTAATTCTTTTCTAGCATTTGACCAACACTTAAAAGATTGTGTTGAAGATGGGGTGTGTAATAGATATCACTTACTTGCTTGATGCCTTCTTTCGTTGGAACCTCCATGGCTCCAATGCCTTCAACTGCCAATGATTTGTCATCTCCCAATCGGATGTTGGATTTGTATGAGGAGTCTAAAGTAGCAAAGAGTTCTTCTTTGCCACTCATGTGATTTGAACACCCAGTGTCCAAAATCCATGTATCATTCATATTTTGCTCTGTCTGGCCATAAGAAAGAAAGAGATTTGTGGACTCTTCCTCTTCTCCAAAATTTCCAAAGTGATTGCTCTCAGTTGCTACTTGCTTCCTTGCGAAGACTTTGACCAACAATCTCGAGCATAATGGCCAGGTTTGCCACAATTGTAGCAAACTTGTTTTGATTTATCTCCTCCTTTTCCTTTGCTAGATTGTTTCCCTCTATATTGTTGTTGTCCTCCTCTATTCTGATTTCCTCCTCTGTTGGATGATCCTCCTCTGTTAGGAGTTCCTCCTCTTTGATTATTCCTGCCTCTGCCTCTTTGTTGTCCTCTGCCATGGCCTCTACCTCTTCCTTCATGTGTGGCAAAAGCTTTATCATCTCCTCCATAGCTGGTGGTAGGAGTTTCCTGTAACCTCTCTTCATGTGAGAGAAGTGAACCAGTTAGGGCATCAAAAGACAACGAGGTTAAGTCTTTGGATTCTTCAATAATTATTGCAACAGAATTCCATTTAGGAAGAAGTGTTCTCAACACTTTCTTCACCATAACCTCTGGCTTAATATCTTCCCCTAGTGTGACCATTTTATCAACTACGGCTTTCACTCGCACGCAGTAATCTCCCACTTTTTCATTTTCTTGCATCTTGAGATTTTCAAAATCTCGTTTCAATGTTTGCAACTTTACCTGTTTTACTTGGTCACTACCTCTATAACTTTCTTTTAGGGCATTCCAGGCATCTTGTGCAATTACATAAGAGGCAACCCTAGGGAAGATACTTTTATCTAGGGCAGCATGTATGTGATAAAGGGCAAAAGCATTGTTTTTCTGTGCTTCTTTTTTAGCCTTTTTATCAGCATTAGAGAAAGTTGCCCATTCAGCAGCAGTAGGTTCAGTATAGCCCTCTTCGACTACATCCCATAAACCTTTTCCTATCAAAAGGGTTTTCATTTTAATAGACCAATACTCATAATCTCCTCCATTGAACTCAGGAATCGGTAGACTAGTATTGGATGCCATTGCAGAATAAAAAACAAACTTTATTTGAAGCAAACAGGCAATATAAAGCGGTACAAAGAGATTAATGATTCAAATCAAATCTCGCCTTTTTAGAACATTCAGGTTCTTCTTGAACTACTGCTGATGACTATGACCTCAGGTTCTTCAGGATCCACTTCCTCTGGATCTTCTTCTTCTTCTTCTGCTTCTTCTTCTTCGTCTTCTTCTTCTTCTGCTTCTGGTTCAGGAGAGCGTGGTGTATAGCTCTCACTTGATTCTGCTACCAGTACACCAGGTGTATGACTGGCACTTGCTTGGTCCTCTGGTACAACTTCCACGGTCTCGGACTCTTCAATCCTTTGTCCGAAGATGTTGTCTTCAGAATCTCCCTCGTACCCTGAATCCGGTTTCCTCAGATGAGCAATCACCTGATTTTCCAGCTGACAAAAAACTGTATGGAGACTTGTTCGTCGAACCCTTTCATCAAAGGATTCCGGTGTCTCTCTTCTCAAAATCGAGAGAAGTGCATTATAGCACCCCACTGACCGGATCATCTAACATTTCAAGGGCACATTATTTCTCCTTTTTCAAATGCTCATCAAACAAGGTTTTTAAAATTTTTATAAAGTCTTTAAAAAAATTTAATAAATTTTTATATTTTTTAAATTACCTTTTAAATAAATTATTAAAAAGATAATTTTAAAAAAATATAATTTAAAATTATTAAATAATTTAAAAACTTAAATAAAAATTTAAAACCTTTAAAAATTTTTTTTAAATTTACCTTTTTCAAGCGGGCGAAATCGAACCCGCGACCTCCCAAACACGGCGGGTGGGCTTTGCCGCTGCACCAAGCGGCTCCGCTGGAAACAAAGCGGACGGCCGCTGTAGTAAACCCCCGCCGGTCGAATTTTAAAATAAAAAATAAAAAAAATTTTTTTTCTTCCCGGTGGGAATCGACCCCGGGACCTCCTCTCCGCTAGCTACAGCCCTAGCCAACTCCGCTAGGCGTTCGGACGGGAATACAAGGGAAGGCGGCTATATATCAAATCACGTGGGCATTTTTTTTAAAATAAACTCGCCTTTATCCCACATGCACTGTGTGGGAGACGCAAGGGGGTTTATCAACCCAAAGGTGCACAGGGATAATCGACTGCCTTCAAACTCAAACTCAGCCAATCAAACAATGCCACGTTGACCAATGCAAATTCGCCACTCGTCGCCACGTGGCACACTTTTCGACCAACCGATCGTCGCCACGTCACCTCGCCTACCACATCAACTGCTGCCACATCAGTCGTGCCACGTGTCCTCTGTTAGCTCACCAGCCACGCCATGTCAGCCTTTCTAACTCAATTCATGTGCTGTCCATGCCACGTCCACTGTGTCAACCACCACTTGTTGCCTCAGTGTCACCTTGATCTGCATGTTTCTACCACGTGTCGTCACCTCGATCCACATGCTACTTTGGGATGCGTGTCAAGCCTGATGTCCTCCTAACACCTGTGCACGATCCATCTTAGGATTCGTGCCTAAAATTTCTCGTGGTCCGCTCAGGATCCGAGCCTTGCTGGCGATGCCTCGACCTTCACGCCTAACACTTGCCTCGAGAACCATGCCCGACTGGCTTCACCTCGGCTCTGATACCAGTGATCGACCGGGTGCACTATTAGACGCAGCAAGAAACAAACAACAATTTAATTAAAATAATTAATGCAGCGGACAAATAATTATTATTAACTTGCACCCATCAACCTTGAAACATTGCAAATTATAGTGAATATATATGTAGGCGATAGGGAGGAAGTCGACAAAGGGGATAGGAGAGGAAATGAAGGGAAGTTGGAGGAATAAGGGGAAAGGGAGTTGGAGGGATAAGGAGGAAGAAGGAATAACGGAGGAAATGGAGGGATAAGGAGAAAGGAATAGAGGGAATATAGGAGGAGGGTAGGGAGAATAGAAAAATTAAAAAAATTGATGCCGACAAATCTTGCCGACAAAACCTAGGAGTGTTTACACTTAGGACTAGAAAAAACTAGATTTTTCTAAGTCCTATTCACATTTGCAACATAGTCTACCTCCTAATGTTCATCCATACTGGTATTCTTATGCTCAGAGAAATAAAATTGAGAAAATTATATAGGAACTTCAAGCTTCTGAAATTATCTGTTCTAGTGTTAGTCCCTATTCTTCACTAGTATTGTTAGTCAAAAAAAAGGATGACACTTGGTGGTTGTGTATGGATTATTAGGATATAACAAAATTAATATTAAGGATAAATTCTCTATTCCTATCATTGATGAACTACTAGATGAGTTGCATGGGGTTAAATATTTTTCCAAGTTGGATTTATGACCGGGCTATCACCAAATCCATATTAGGAATGAAGATATTCCTAAAATAGTCTTTAAAAATAACGAAGGACATTATGAATTTTTGGTTATACCTTTGGGGTTGACCAATTCATCTTCCACCTTTCAAAGTTTGATGAATTATATTTCTTGCCATCTTCACAAATTCATTCTAGTCTTATTTGATGATATACTAATCTATAGTCGCACATGGGAGGATCATCTTCACGATTTAGATGAAACTCAAAAACTTGTGTCTGACCATCAATTTTATGCAAAGCAATCAAAATTTTCCTTTGGTCAATAGGAAGTTGAATATTTTGGGCATATAGTCACAAAGGAGGGAGTTCAGGTGGACCCTAAGAAAATTCAAGCAATACAAGAATGGCCCAAAGCTCGTATCTTGAAGTCACTTCATGGATTATTAGGTCTTACAGGATATTACAATAAAATTATGAAAAATTATGGAAATCTCGCAAATTTCCTAATAGCCAAGCTATGGAAAATTATTTTGTATGGACTGATTCAACTGAAAAGGATTTTGTTGATTCGAAGTTTGCTATGACCACAACCTCTATTTTGATAATGCCAAATTTTCTATAAAAAAATTCATTGAGAGTGATGCATTAGGAATCGACATTGCAACAGTTTTAATGCAAGAGAATCAACCATTGACTTTCACTAGCAAGGCACTTTCCCCTCAAAATTTAGGTAGTCCACTTATGAGAAGGAAATCCTTGCCATTTTACATGCGGTCATCCATTGGCATCAATATCTCGTTGGTCAACATTTTTCCATAAAAACTAAATATCAGAGTCTAAAATATTTTTTAGAACAATAGGTGGCTACTCTAGAACAACAAAAATGGGTCTCCAAATTGTTGGGGTATGACTATGACATCTCTTATAAGAAAGAAAAAGAGAACGTGGTGGTCGATGCCTTGTCTCATATCCATGAAGATACAACCATGTTACATGCTATCTCTACTCCTCTTTCACAATGGAATCAACTTCATGAAGATCTGGCCAAGGATTCATCATTACAAACTCTCCTTTGTAATCTTCAAGAGGATCCACAATCCCACCCTAGCTATGTTTGGCATGTTTAGGACTTATGGTTTCATGACCATTTGGTTAATCCATATGAGTCTCAAATCAAGAAACTTATCCTTCAAGAAATGCATGCTTCTTCCACAACTGGAGATTCAAGTTTTCTCAAAATATATACCTGAACCAAGCATACCTTTTTTGAAGGGAATGAAAAAATACATCAAAATATTTGTGGTCGAATGTGATCGCTACCAATGCATGAAAACTGAAACTGTTAGTTCTCTAGGAACACTTCAATATTTGACCATTCCTAAGTAGATTTTGATAAATATCTATGGACTTCATCAAAGGGCTACCAAAATTTGGAGGCAAATCAGTTATTCTGATAATAGTGGATCATCTTTCAAAGTATGCTCACTTCTATTCCCTATCCCACCTTTATACCATATCCATTATTGCCCAAATTTTCTTTGATTCCATCTCTCACCTCCATGGAATACCTAAATCCATTATCTTTGACTAGGATCCTACCTTTACCATTCACTTTTGGTAGGAACTATTAAAGTTGTAGGGGACACAACTCAAGATGAGTTTGGACTACCATCCTCAAATCGATGACCAAACTGAAATTGTTAATAAATTCTTGGAAATCTACCTTCGATGTTTCACTTTTTAAAAATCCTACTAATTGGGCTAAGTGGATTCCTTTGGCTGAATGGTGGTACAACACCACCTATCACCCTACCACTACGATGAATCCATTTTAAGTAGCCTATGGTTAGTTTCCACTAGCTCCAACTTCTTACATTCCAAGCAACTCCAAGATTCAAGCAATTGATTTCACTCTCCATCAGCATGACTCCATTCTTTGCCAAATCAAGCTTAATTTAGAAATGGCTCAGGAACCATATGAAACAACAAGTAGATAAACATCATAGTAAATATAGCTTTGTTGTTGGTGACATGGTCCTTCTTAACTTACAACCATACAAACAATCATCTCTCTAGTTGCATGGTTGTTAGAAACTTTGCCAAATACTATGTCCTTATTAGGTATTATAGAGGCTTGTGGTAATGGCATACAAATTAGACCTTCTAGCTAGTACCAAACTTCATCCAGTATTTTGTGTATCATCTCTCAAGAAGGTTATTGGCAATAAGATGCAGGTGCAGTCTACACTTCTAGAGTTGTACGAGCAAGGATCCATCATTCTTGAACCTGAATCTATTCTTGATTGAATATTGTGTACCCCTCATAAGTAGGTTATCACAGATGTATTGGTCTAGTGGCATGTCTTACAACTAGAATATGCAACCTAGGAACCTCTTCAACAAATCCAATAGAAGTTTCCTCACCTTCGACTTTGAGGACAAAGCTTTTTGAAGGGGAAGGGCATGTTAGGACCTCATACTAACACTTGATGTAATAGTACTTGTGGAATGTGGGTAGTACCCATATTAATATTTTGTAATATTTTATTAGATATTTGAATTAATAAGCACCTATGCCTAATGGAGCCTTTCTATATAACTTTTTTAAGAATATAACTGATTGTAGGTAAGAAATTCTATCCCAAGTGGCATTTTGCATGTAAGCCAAAATTGGGAGTTAGGTGCTAGAGTAATTCCTTAAAACTGTGAGGGGTAGTATTGTATGTATATTTTTGCATAATTTAATGAAGTATTTAAGGACATTTCCCCCTCAAAGAGGCTTATAATTTAGTGCTATTGTGAGATTGTTCCTTTTTTGCAATTTGTTTTTGTATTGTGCATTTTATTTCCAAGTGTGTTGCGAGAAAATGTGTTTGTTTTAGTATTTGTGTGAGTGTTAATTTTAATTAGTATATTCCTAGAACTTGCACCTCATGATAGTGAGTGTCAGTCCTAGGAATTTCGAGGAAGCGTGGGACACAACTCCAATTGAATGACCTCTAGAGTTTTTTTCTAATCCAAGGTTGAATCCTTGTGTTAGATGTGATATTTAATGCTCGTATTTCCCTATACTAATATAATATATTCTAATTAACTTTTTGAAGAAAAGAAAAAATGAAAGAAAACACGCAATAGTGCAGAAAGTAAAATTGTAAAAATTAAAATCTACCTAGCCTATCTAAGGGTAGCAATGCGCCAAAGAAAATACAATTTCCATATTACAACTCAATGGTACGAATAAACATATAAACCAAGAAATGCATTGAATTGTACATAATTTTGACCATACAATCATGCAATAGGTGTATAACCAAAAGAAGCTTGATGGCTTGTACATGCAGGTAGCCCAAGGCTTGAGTCCAAACTAAACAATAAACTAAAAAAAGGAGAGAGAAGATGTCATAGGTTAGATGCTTGGCACAATAAGAAATCCAAACTCCCTTTTTCCCATATAGGGGCAACTATTTATAATATTTACAAGTAAATTTTAAAATTCAAAATTCCCCCCAAAATGGGCATGGGCAGGTTTGTTGACATTAGCTTTAGTTGTAGGATCAAGAAGATTATCTTACATTAAATTTTGGGAAGTCTAGAGCTGATTTGAGTTAAATCACCATAAATTCTTCCATAGGGTGTATGGTTCTCTTTTTAGAGGTATAGTTAATGTGCCGAGCTCTCTTTATGGATATTTGAGCTTGATTGCTAGCCCGGGTAGACAAGGTTCATCTTGGTGATCATAGTCTAGTCTTCCCTTGGATTTTGACTTGCTTTTGATGATTCCATCATTTCTTCTTTAAGATACATATATTTTGATATAGATCTAGGCATGGATAGCCATTCTAGTTATTTGGTTGCTCTAGTGGACATTCCCCTTGTGTCCCAATTAATCCTAATTCTTATCATTGTTGCTGATGTTGCAATTTTTCTCATATTAGCTAATATTTTAAATATGCTTCATTGTAGTATTCCACTGGACCTCATTTTATGGTCATACTTTTGATCCATGGTAACTTTTCCATACTCTTCTCACCGCTCTTACCTTTGAGCCTTCAAGGAATCTTTATGAGGATCAACGATGCATGTTGGTCTTACTAAGTCCTTACTTGATTCTTCTAGTCCCCTTTATTTTTTCTCCTCAAGGATCTTGGGTTTCCCCTTATGGGTATGTTTCTCATGCCATTTAGAAACTACCCCTAGGTATATGAAGTTCTACAATACAATTGCTATAGGAAGACAACTCACTCTTATGGCCCTTCCACATTTTGGGTAAATAAGTTCTAGTGGACCAAGTTCTTGGAGGCCTCATCATCAAGGGAATCCTTTTAGTCATCATCAGGAAGACTTGAGGGTTCCTCTTGATGATGAGATGAGGTATAGTCACCACTGAAAAGGATAAAATCCCTTGTTATCTTGATCCAGATGAATGACTTACCTCAAGGTGAGGGGATTTTTGAGCATGATATTGGTCTTTGGCGTAGATTATCCTTAGTTGATATATTTTTCAAATCAATTGCTTAATACATGGATGGAGATTCAAATCCCCTCATCTAGTTGTATTCAATGGTAATATTTTCTTGTATTTCTTCTAGGGTAGGAACTTGTCCCACCGTAGTGAATATTTCACTATATTTTTGGTCACTCATAGGGGACTTCTTCTTGTAGGAGTAAATAACCTAACAAAAAATAGCCTTATATTTAGGTACAAAGTTTCTAGGTTGAGTTTTGGAAGCTTGAGAACTTAGGAGATAAGTATGAGTCCTTAAAGATATGTCAAGGAAGGTCCCTTCTTTTATATACTTTGATTGATAAGGAGTTGGAAGCCTTTTGTACTACCTATCTCTCTCCTAAATCCTTCTCATGTACCTAAATCATAAAAAAATATAGATATCTATTGCATTATCATTCATTGGTTATGGGGGATTTCCTTCCATGGTTTTGATAGCTTTTGAATGTTGTTGAAGAGAAAATTATGGTCTACCATTTCTATAGATCCCTACTCATCTTATCTCATGCATCCTCTTCTTTACATATGTGGTGAATTTCTCAAAATACTGTACTTAGAAGTCTTGAATTTTTATCATTTATTGCATTACCTATTTACATTGGCCAATAAATATCGTACTTTGGTATTTCCTTTTTTAAATATCACTTATTTATACTATAGGACATGACTTGATGTGTATGCACATGTTAGTCTTTTATCTTGTAGAGTTGCTTCATTGAAACCTACTATACCCAAACCATAATGACTTGAACTTCTATTTATCTTGGTAGCTTGGTTGATTGGGGGTGCATATTCCTATCATGGGTGGAGGATGGACATCAAGGGATCCAACAACCATTTGTATGTTTAGCTTATATTCTTGTATCATACATATATTTAGCTTGATTGTTTCATAATCTCCATATAAGGTCGCTTCCCATGTGTCATCCACCCACTTGTCTATTTGATCATTTGATACCTAGGTGTGTACTTCATATTTGAATGTCTTTGTTTCCTCCTCAATGATTAGGAATGCCTATTGGCGTTTTAAGCCTTACTACCACAAAATAACATAGGTCCCAATATAAAATAGCCACAATATTAAAGGTCAAAATAATCTTATAATGAGTAGAATAATATATGAGAAAATTAATATGTATATAAAGGTTTATATAATAAATCAAATAACATTCATTTATATAATCAAATATGAATTTAAGTACCTTGAATCATTCATGAACAGTGCATGAAGAAAACTTAGAATATTAATTGCTCAAAAATATATTTATAAGATTTATTACTTGTCTTCCTCTTACAACCAAATAATGAGATATATGATTTGTATTGCTTTTCTAGGATCATTATCTCCATAATATAGCCATAGTAATGTGACTCTTCAAGTACTTGACTATTTCTCTCCATATGCCAAGTCTCAATACTCTTTGCTTATCCACTTGCCACTTGAATACTAGATGGACACTTAAACTCAAAGACACTCATGCTCATGAATCTTACACTTCTACATATTCTAGGATACTTGTGCATATCCTTGCATTACATATTTGCACTCTTACATACAACAAACCTATGCACATTCTCTTTCACATGATACTTGTGTATTTCTTGCATATTGCACTCTTACATGACATGCATTTCTTGCACATTGACACTTACATAAAAGGAGAAATATATGTTGGAATGTATTACATTATTTGATACATGTCAATATACCACCATGGGTACATGATTAGATTAGATTTTGAGTCTACTTTATGCAATGTAATAAATGCACAAGTGTGCATAATATTCAATAATGTAAATATGCACATTAGTCCATGTGTACATGTATCCATAGATTAGAAAAATATAGTGAAGAGTCATATTACAAGTGTACATCAAATAGAGCTCCATATGTGTGCAAAGGAGAGCCAAGAGTCACAAGTTATGGAAGAGTCATAGTCATCCAAGAGTCATTATAGAAAGGCTATTTATACATGTTATAGCCTTGATTTATGTGACACTTACTTGATACTTACAAAGCTAATGTACTATTTTTGTGAGCTTTCATTAATGGCTATTTCATGAGTTATTTCCAAAGTTTCTCATGCTATTTACATGCATATTAGATTTGTGAAGACAAAAATGCAACACCAAATAACAAGATATAAATTAAACTCAAAAGACAATATTGCACAATGAATGATTTTTATTAATGAGGGGAGCCTTAAAACTCCATTGTTACAATATGAATATTTGAATCCTTTGATACATATTTAACAATAGCTAGGGTTATTCAAAATACTAGCAAACAACACTGGAGGTGTCTTCCGAATGCGCTCTTGCTCCCAATAGAAGTGAGTGGGCTTCTGATTATCTGATGTCGAGCCACTCTAGCTTAAGCAGCTACACAATGCTAATTTAACACTTCCAAATATGCACACAAGAAAATAGTAAATGTATTAGTAGCAATTGTGAGAGCTCCACAATGTGAGGCCCTCTATAATCAATACAAAAAACCTAGCTATATGATGTAAATAGCATGAAAAAAAATAGAAAGTGCATGGAATGAAATGACAATAAAAAGATTTACCTTGCTTATCTACCATTCTTTGATATGATGTAATCAATTGTAGTGGATTGGTGCAGTGATACCCTAGCATCACCCAAGGGCTAGGAGGTCTGCAAAACCCTAGTGTAAAAATCTTGTGGATGCTCGACGACTATAATAAATGCCCATGGGCACTTGGGAATGGTGGAAGGTACCCGAAGGTGCTTAAGTGTTGACAGGAAGTGCCCAAAGGTGCTTGTTGATGATAAAAAGCACCCGAGGGTGTTTTGCATCTAAATGGAAAGTTTGCATAAGTATATTTGGCTAAGCGAAGGAGGCAACGATGGATGCAGGGGTTATGGCAAGCGAGGATGGAAGGTGAGAGTGCTTGGATACTCTAGGGAACTTAGAGGTAAACTTCAACTCAGGATTTTGTTAGAATAAATATTTTAGTTCTCTTAAGTTCTACTAGGATAGTCTAACTTGAGTTACCACTCTTCCATGAGGTAGGTGAACTCTTAGTTTAGACTAGTTCAGATTTGTTGAGTTGTTGTAATCCAATGGCTCACATTGATCAACTTTGCTATTTATACAAAGTTGATCCCATGGAATAATCAATCAGTATTTTGAGCTTCACTACACTCTTGTGATGTTTTGCACACTATATTTTCATTTGAATAGAATATTGTCTTCAATAATTCTAACATGGTACCAGAGCTAGGATAGTTCTTGCTTACATTCAAGTTTTTTTGAAGCTTTTGTTCAAATCTGATTCATTGCTTAAAGGTTGGTCTCTTTAATGGTGTTTTCTGGATAATCACTAACAAGATTTTCTGCTTGTCTGTTCTAGCTCCAGCCTAACTAGGCCACATTTTTTGATTTGTTATTGGTGCCTCACTGTAGTTTGGATCTTATTCCAAACTCCTTTTTTTTACTTTCAAAAAAAGGAGCACCTCTATTTTTTTATCTTTTTGAGGCTAATAATCTTTGTTATCTCTTTCCTCTTAAATATTTTTCTGGTTTAACTCCAAATATTTTTTTTCAAAAAAAAGGGGCCCATCTGCAATGCTTTGTCTATCTGGTTTTATCTCCAGATAATATATATATATATATATATATATATTTCAGTGCTGGTTCAGGCTCCCGTAGGTCTTCTACGTCTTGCTCTCACTGGTAGCACTACCCTTGCTGTTCCACTATGAAGAACATGATTCTTTCATTCTAGTTCCTCTCAATGGTGCCCACTGGTTACCTTGGAGAATATTGAAGAGTGCTTACCTTGCAATTGATGTCATTGAAGCACGACCTCCCCATTCGAGTTTACTCTTACCACCTACTGCTCATCTTGATCGAACCTTGGCCCTTGGTGCATCTTCTTCCACGTGGCCATCTCACTCGGCCAAACGATCATGGGTATCCCGAGGCTCCCGATGCAAGACATGCTCATGTCATACGGTGAACATAAAATCTCTTTTCATAAAAGAGATATCCCCATTTAAGAGAACACTTTACGTTCGATATTCAAGAAAGTTTCATAATGTTCCATTCTCTTAAAGCCACTCCTGATTGTCTTGCGCGCCATCACTTGGCGCGATCCAAATCACGATGATTTAAGGATGTTGCATTTCCTAAGAAAGGTACCTCATTTGCTTTTTGGTACGATCGAGATCATTCATCTCTTTCATCAAGCCTTGGACTCTAGAAGCGCTTCCCTAGTTCGGTAAGGATCTAGACAAAGGATGTAAAGATCACTACTTTAGAGGACAACCTGGTTCAGTGGAGGTGCTAGAGAGTAGAGGTGCTCGATTCAAGACGTGAAGACTCTGGTGTAGTGGAAGCACAAGTTCATGGCTCACTGTTCGAGGGTGCAGTAGAAGCATTGGTTCTTGATCAAAAGACTTGCATTATTGTTCATGGTTGTTCATGGCTCATTGGTTCACTGTTCATGGCTCATTGCTTACTTGGTTCACTATTCATGGCTCGTGGTTCATGATTCACTTGTTCGTGGCTTGTAGGTTTGTTGTTCATGGCTCGTTGGTTCTGCATTCATGATCGTTGTTCGTAGCTCGCTACTTCTGCGTTCATGATTCGTTGCTCATGAATAGTTGTTCATGATTCATTGTGTGCTCATTCCTTTTAAGGGTGTCTTCAAAGTCCGCAAGACTCTCCTCTTCGTCAACTGGCGAAAGATTTTTTCTTGAGGGGTAAAATATTTTAATGTCCATCTATTGATGAGACAAAGGATTAATTTTTTTGGAATGAGCGAGATTAAGTTTGAATCCTCTATTTTCTCGAGCGCAGTATAATATACTTGCTCATGAATTTTGTATCCTTCTTTGGTAATTCATTCCTTCTCTACAAAAGCCATAGAGTGTAGGGTAAATGTGCATTGTTCTTCTAAAAAGCACTGTGAGGTTTTCTTTAGAACAATTTCTTTTCGATAAGAGTATTGTATCAAAAAAAGGGGTCATCATATATTGTAACAGAATCCTTATTCAGATTCTGATTTTACCCCTTATAGCCTCTTCAAAAGGCTCTCCCTTACTATTGTCAAAAAATATAATATATATATAATATTTTTTGGGGGTCATTGGGTGCTGATTTTTTGCACCAAACTGTTCTATTTGAAGGGGGGTGCACACTTGTTTTCTCTGACCCACTATTGTTGGACTCTTTTTGTGGCACTTCTGAAGGGTGGGATTTTTGGCAACTTAGTGCTTGTTGCTTACATCTCCTTACTTGAACATGTTATGATTGTTGCTACCCTTGCACATCTTGGGTTTTCTATATTGTAATCAAGTGGAATTCCATTGATAAAACACTTGAATATACATCCTTACAAGAAAGCAAACATAATCAAGAATCTTCTCATAAAAGCACCTCAAAATTTGGCCAAAATATTTTAATAATCACCTATGTTCCACGTATCGCT
Source organism: Wollemia nobilis (assembly GCA_028583015.1). Classification (NCBI taxonomy): domain Eukaryota; kingdom Viridiplantae; phylum Streptophyta; class Pinopsida; order Araucariales; family Araucariaceae; genus Wollemia; species Wollemia nobilis. The sequence goes on along the minus strand of JAQPPZ010016917.1, from coordinate 8,521,597 downwards.
CTCCTCATTTACCTATAGTCTCCCTCACGTAAGGGCGGGTCATTGAGAAGATTCGGTATAAAGGTCTGGCAGATTATTCTTGTTTCAAATTGCCTATGTTCCATGTATCACTCTCCTCATTTACTTATAGTTTCCCTCACGTAAGGGTGGGTAATTGATGAGTTCGGTATAAAGGTCTAGCTTCTGCTACCTTAATTCAACAAAGGTTTTCTGCTGCTGCTGATTTCTTGAAGGAAGGGAAAATTTCTTGTAGTTAAAGGGGGAATATTGGTTCACTGTAGGTTTCTTCTTTGGCAAAATGAATACAATTGACCCACTCACCCCTCATAACTATCACACATGGAAACCAAAAATATTAAATCTCATTTCTCAAAAAGGGCTCACACACTTGCTAGAAGAGAAGCAACCTGAATTTGAAAAGGAATATGAAATATTTGTTCATAAAGGGAAGATGTATGAAACAATGGGTATTATAAGCACAAATGTAAATGAAAGCTTATGGTTTCACATTTCAGAATGTAAAACTCCATTTGAGAGTTGGCAAAAACTAAAGAACTTGTTTGGTAAAGTGGATCAAATAAGGTCAATGCAGCTAGAGGCAGAGTTAACAACATTATCTCCTGAAGACTTCAACAATATTGTTGACTTTCTCACCAAATTTAAAGAAGTCCTCACTCAATTAAAAGGCAGTGGCAAGAATAAAATAGAAGAAGAATGCATCTATCTTATTCTTTCTAAGTTAAATGGAGTATTTCAAATTTTTGCAACCACCTTTTTGTCTACAAAATATGCACTTGGTACAAGTTTTAAAATGCCCTCTTTAGAGGAGTTTTGTGATAGGCTAACTAGAGAGGAAACAAAACTTGCAAAATATGAGATCTCTCCCTCTTCCTCAAAAGCATTAGTAGCATCCACCTCCACTAAAGAAAAATTCAAAAAGAAGGAAAGAGGCCCTATAACTTGTACACATTGCAAAAAGGATGGTCATTCTGTGAACAAATGTTGGAAAAGACTACAACAACTAGAGGCAGCAATGAAGGATCACAAAATAGACATTAAGAAGCAGATAGGAAAAGCCTTAAATGTTCAAGGTAAAGCTATAAAAACTTCATCAAAATATTGGGTTCTAGATTCAGGGGCAACTCATCATATGACTTCTTCACATGAGTCATTCACTTCAATCTCCTCAAGCTCAACTTGTAGCATAGAAGTTGGTGACTCATCCTTTATCCCAGTCAAAGGAAAAGGTGACATATCCATTGATGGTGGTTATATCAATAATGTTCTCTATGTCCCAAATATAGCTACAAATATTCTCTCCATCTATCATATTTGTACTTCTGCAAAGGGCAAAACAGTTCTATTTTCACCAATAGGAGTTGAGATAAGAGACTTTCAAGAACCACACTCTCTCATAGAAAAAGGAGATATTGATCATAACACTCACCTATTTCACTTCAATGGATTCAAAAATTCATATGGGGCCTCCTATTTTGTTGCACATGGAGATCTTGAAAGCAAAATTTGGCATGAAAGGTTTGGACATCTCAGTTATAGCTATCTAAAGGAGTTGAATACTCATGAAATGGTAACAGGGTTGCCAAAAGTCTCTTCTATTGATGGAGTATGTCCTGGATGTGCTCTTGGAAAACAACATCAAGATCCTTTTCACCCAAGTGGTTCTCAAAGAGCCTCATCCCCTCTAGAGTTAATCCATAGTGACTTGATGGTCTTCCCAGAGCCTTCTTTCAAAGGAGCAAAATATGCCTTAACCTTCATTGATGATTTTTCAAGAAGAACTTGGGTCTACTTTCTAAAATACAAAAGTGATGTTCTATCCCACTTCAAAATCTTCAAGGCCTTAGTTGAAAATCAAGCCACTTGCAAAATCAAGCAAATTCGTACAGATAATGGGGGGAATACTTCAGTAATGAGTTCTCCATATTTCTCTCAACTCATGGCATAATTCATCAACATTCAGTCTCCCATAATCCACAGCAAAATGGCATTGCAGAAAGGAAAAATAGATCTTTAAAAGAAATGGCAAATTGTATGCTCCACTCAAGAGATCTTCCAGCAGTTTTTTGGGCTGAGGCAATTAACTATGCAAATTATATTCAAAACCGCACACCTCATAAAGCTCTTGGCCATTTGACTCTAGAGGAAGCATGGACTGGCTCAAAACCTGATGTCTCTTTTTTCAAATTTTTTGGGTGTACTGCTTGGGCACACATCCCAAAGAAAAAGAGGAAGGCTCTAGACAAAAAAAGCAAGCAACTTATCTTTGTTGGTTATTGTGAGGAAATGAAAGCCTACAGGCTCCTTGATCCCACAACTCATGAGGTATTTTTTCATAGAAATGTTCAATTTGATGAAACATTCCCTTATAAAGATCCTCAATCATCTTCTTCCAACATTAATTCTCTCGAGCCATCTCCAATATTTGAGCCTCAATATAGTGAAGATACCATCCTTGAGATAGATGACCAAAATGAGGATCCTATAATTCAAACTCCAAGTCCTACCACACCCATTACTCCTTCCACAATGCCAAAATGGGCCCACACCATAGTTCAAGAAGCCACTCCTTACATCCAAGATCTTCCATCATCCAGATTAAGCCACTCCATGGGTTCTGGTCTTGTTTGTCAGTCCATTTCCATAGATCCTCAATCCTTCAAAGAAGCAACTGGTATAAAAGAATGGGATGATGCCATGGAGAATGAATTTTCTTCCTTAATCAAAAATAAAACTTGGGATCTAGTCCCTCTACCTAAAGGAAGAAAATTGGTTCATTGTAAATGGATTTATAGAACTAAGTATGGACTTGATGGAAAAATTGACAAACACAAAGCTCGCTTGGTAGCTAAAGGTTTTTCACAAATTGAAGGCATTGATTATTCTAAAACCTTTGCACCAGTTGCAAAAATGGATTCTGTTAGGTTGGTACTTGCACTTGCTGCTTCCCAAAAATGGCTAGTTTTTTAGATGGATGTTAAAAGTGCTTTCTTACATGGTGACTTAAAAGAGGAAATATTTATGGAACAACCTATTGGATTTATTCAAGACTCCTCCCTTGTTTGTAGACTAAGGAAATCTCTCTATGGTCTCAAACAAGCTCCTAGAGCTTGGTATGAAAAAATGGACTCCTTCCTTCTTTCCTCAAGATTTTCTCATTGTGAGTCTGATGCAATAGTCTATATTTGGAGAGATAAAGAAAACATCACCATACTTGTTCTCTATGTTGATGATCTACTACTCACTGGTAGTGCCATTTCTCACATCCATACTATCAAAGACTCCCTTTCTAAGAAATTTGAGATGGTTGATCTAGGTTTAGCTCATTACTTCCTTGGGTTTCAGATAACTCAAATAGATGCAGGAATTTCATTATGTCAATAGAAATATACTCTAGATCTTCTTCAGTGGTTTAAGATGACTGATTGCAAGCCTTCTTCCACACCCTTTCAGTCTGGAGTCACTTTATCTACTTCCTGCAAATCCCCTCCATGTGATGCTACTCTCTACAGACAGCTTGTAGGAAGTCTATTGTACCTCACTCATACTCGCCCAGATATTTCCTATGTTGTTGGCTTAATATCTAGATTCTCTCATAAACCTCATTTCAGCCATTGGCAAGCAACAAAGAGAATCCTCCGCTACTTGCAGGGAACCACTCACTTTGGGCTTCTATATGAGGGTGGATCCATGGATATCATTGGTTACATAGATTCTGATTGGGCAGGTTCAGTTGAAGATAGATGTTCCACCTCTGGCTATGTTTTTTGTCTTGGTTCTTCACCTATTGCTTGGTCATGCAAAAAAAACAAGCAATAGCATTATCATCTACAGAGGCAGAATACAGGGCAACAATTTTGGCCAGTCAGGAAGCTCTTTGGCTTCATCAGATACTAAGGGAATTTGGTTTTTTCCATGACCAACCTATTACCCTTTGGTGTGACAATCAGAGCACAATTCATATTGCTCATAATCCAGTTGAGCATCAATGCACCAAGCACATTGAGATTCACATGCACTTCATTCGACAACATATTCAACAAGGGGATCTAAACTTGGAGTATATTCCCATAGAAAATAAAATTGCAGACATCTTCACCAAATCCTTTCCTTCTCCACGTTACATTCAGTTGCATGAGAAACTTGGGATTAGGCAGTTGCATTAGAAGGGTGCACAGAGGTTTTCACCTCTCTCTTCTTCTTCTTCTTCTTCTTCTTCTTCTTCTTGGAAGATGGTTTTTTCCCATGTGGTTTTTCACCATCTCTCCAAAATGTAAGTTCATTGTACATGAGTACCTAATAAGGCCATATTTTTGGGACTCATTTTTTTGGGTAGCACCAATATTGTACATGAGTACCTCATCAGGCCTTGTTGTCGGGACTCATCTCCTATTGTTACTTTCACCCCTAGTATCACTTAAGGGGGGTGTTAGAATAAATATTTAGTTCTCTTAAGTTCTACTAGGATAGTCTAACTTGAGTTACCACTCTTCCATGAGGTAGGTGAACTCTTAGTTTAGACTAGTTCAGATTTGTTGAGTTGTTGTAATCCAACGACTCACATTGATCAACTTTGCTATTTATACAAAGTTGATCCCATGGAATAATCAATCAGTATTTTGAGCTTCACTACACTCTTGTGATGTTTTGCACAACTATATTTTCATTTGAATAGAATATTGTCTTCAATAATTCTAACAGATTCAAGCTTAGGACCTAGGAAAAACTCAAGAATTGAGACATCAAAATGGCTCCTATTAATAATCCAACATAGGGCATTCTAGGGTTTCCACGATACTAATCGTGTGGCTGAGATAAAAATATACTAGAGGGTGGATATTAAATATGGGGTCTGGCATGGATTGATATTGATGGATGGATAAGATTAAATGAAATCGGATGGTTGGGATTAATTTACTTATATAAATATATATTTATCAAATATATATAAAATATAATATATAAAATATTAATATTTAAATATATATATAATAAATAAATATAAATATATATGAATAATGGGTGGAAATGGTGGAAAAACCTAGATGGATGACAAGTGGCTAGATTTTGGTGTCTACAAGATTATCATTATCATAGATATAACATTGCATGCTTATTTCATTATTTGTGGTTTCATTTCCTTTAAATTTATAGATTCAAAAGCTAACAGTGGTATCAGATCCATGGCAGATTGTTAGAAAATAGAGAGAGCCACAAAAGAGATTGAGAGGAGTTTAGAAATTTTATTTTCAAAATTTCTAAAAATATATTTGGCTAGAGTCTTTCCATAGAGTTGTAGAAAAACTTGTGAAGACTAAGACTCAGTATTGATTCCACTAAATTAAAATTTCAACTAGTGAAGATTGATTATCTCTAGATTTAATGTTTCTTCCATTATAGCCCTATTACATTGTTGCAAAAAAAGGATATTCAAAGAAATTTTGCAAGCTTCTTACAAGATCTAGGAAGAATATCTTCTTTGGAATCAATCCAGTAGTTGAAGAAACAAATGGAAGAATGAATATTTGGAGACCTAAGGAAAAGGTCCCATTGCTAGAGTTGTAGACCTACAGATTGTAAGAGAGAGAAAAAGGCCAGAGGAGTCTTATTACAAATTGAATAAAAAGAGACTCAATAAAAGAGTCCAGGAGAAGATTGAAGGCTAGCGATCTCCATTGAATATTGAAGACTGCAAATCAATGAGGAGGTCCTAGAAGGAATACCCCATTGAAATAAGAAGACACTCAAGCGAAAGAGTCCTGAAGAAGATTGAAAACTAGAGATCTCCATTGAAGTTTGAATATAAGACCCGAAACTAGAGATCTCCATTGAAGGTTGAATATAAGACCCGTAGAAGGTCTCATTGAAGAACTTCTAGTTTTGGAAGATTGAAGATAGATAAGGACTAGCAAAAGTCCTATTCTAGTTTCCAAAAGCAATAAATTTTAGAGATCCAAGAAGGATATCTCATTGCAAAAATTCTATAGTTGAAGTTTGAAGAAAATATCTCATTGAGAAGACCAAATAAGTTGCAATATTGAAGACCCTAGATAAGAGGTATCAAGGAGAAAGAAATAGAAGGCTAGGAAAGCCTTTATTGCAGATATCAAAGAAGGTCATTGAAGCAAATTTTAGATAAGGCCATTGAAGGAGTTTCGAGTAGAACTCAAGGATAAGTTCCTAATAAAGGAAACTTTGGGAAAATTGTCACCATATGACAACAAGCCCAAGGAAGAATAATTTGGCAAGAGGTTTTCCAAGTTTTGGTGGAGATTATTGAAGACCTTAAGACATTTAGATTCTTGAGAAGAAGGCCCAAGATTGAAGTCAAAAATTAACAAGGAGATTTAAGGAGAAAGGAGCTAGAAGAGGCCATCAAATTTGAGATTTTTAAGGACATCCATGAAGGGATTGAAAGATGATTTGAAATAAGGATATTGCTATCTTTTTACAGCAAAAAATTGAAGGGTTATAAAAGGTAATATTGAGCCAAAACTTGGAGGAATTTCTAGGAAAATTTTAGATATTCAAGGGTAGCAAATGGAAGGAGGAATTGACTACATTAGAATCTAGAAAATTACAGATTTGAAGACAACAAGAGGGTAGCATTAATAGCTATAATTTTTTAGAGTTTGAGAAGACTACTTAAAGGAGAGTTGTAGCCACCAACTGTATTTTCAGGAAGCATATGTTAGGAACCTACTATTAAAATAAAGCACACTCACACAAAATATTGAAAAATAACTCACATACATCAAATAACTCAATATCACTATGTAAAAATCAATTACAGAAATGAAATAATCTCATAATAACACTGAATCGTGGGCCTCTTCGAGGGGGCAACCTCATTAAATATTTCATTAGCTTGCAAAAGGATAATCTCGTACATGGATTCATATATTTTTAAAGGAAAACTTCATGCAACCCTACCTAAATGCTCAAGAGGTGGCTTACATGCAAAATGCCACTTGAGCTAGAATCTTCCACCAAATGGCGATTACAATCTTGATAAAAAAGGTTACATGAAATGGTACCACTTTGCGAGGTGCCTTTATTGCCACCTACATTACTAAGTATTGCATAATAACATTAAAATAGGATCCCCATGTTGGAAGTGTGTTATTACATAGGTAAATGATAATTACAACATGGTGTTAGGATAGGATCCTAACATGTCCTTCCCCTTCGAAAATCTTTGTCCTCAAAGTTGAAATTGAGGAAAATGATGTTGGAGTTGATGGAGAGACTCCTATGTAGCATATTCTAGCTGGAGCCCACACCACTGGACACAAACTTCTGTGATGGTATGATTGAGGAGGGTGCGGGTGTGGAGATTCAACAACTTTTCTGGTTCCAGTTAGATGGACCCTTCCTCATCCAATTCTGGTAATGCTAATTGAACCTGTACTTGTGTACCTACAAATTTCTTGAGAGATGAAATATGGAAAACATGATGGAGCTTGGAGGTGGGCAGGATAGCCAATTTGTAAGCAGTGGAACAAATCTGCTGTAGGACTTGGTTAGGCCCATAGAATTTTGCACCAAATTTCTTAAAATAGCAAATTTTGATTTTTCTTGCTAAGGCCATAACTTTTCATCGGTCCATCAAATTGATCCAACTTTTTGGGAATAGAATCTACTTGTTATTATGCACAAAAGACCCTCAAGGACTCATTGGTGAAATTTTAAGTACAAGTGGAAGAAATTACCTTGACATCGACTTGCAACCAATAGGAGATCACAAAAAGTCAAGAAATTAAGTATATCTCCTCATTGAGCGCTCATATCAAACAGCCACCGGAGTGGAGCCTATCCTAAAATCAGTGTTGCAACTCATTTCCCAAATTGAATTTTGGATCCTTACTAAAAATAGTAATTCCTAAAAATATGAGGTATATTTTTAGTAAATCAACACAAGTGGGACCGTAAGGGTAAGTGGCACTCAAGGACAACAACAAAAGGATTTAGACTTGGGCACATTATTGGCCAACCTGCAAAAATCCATTGTTGAACGGGGGGAACCAACTTGAAGAACACTCATAGATATGGAGACAGATTAAATGTAGTCCAAAACTAAAAAGAAATATGAAGAAGCATAGATGATGGAGAGCGAAATTCATAATATCGTAGGATTGGTATAGGGTGATGTCAAGTTCGATTCAGGTCGTTCTCCAGCTCCATAATGTCCCTGTCTATCATCGGGTTTTGATACCACTTTTTAGGAACCTACTATTAAAATAAAGCACACTCACACAAAAGCATCAAATTCAAAGTTTAAAGTTGCAAGAGAAAATATCACAAACTTATATCAAGGTTAGAGAAGAGAGCATTCCCAAGGGATTAAAATCTACAAAAAAATAAAAGGAGAAGTTAGATATAATATAAGGAAATAAACTATATTCTTATTTCTTGGAAAGTAAATAAGTTGCAACAAAAAATAGAAGTATCATTCTACTTGAAAGACATATATTTTGGCACAAATTAGAAGCTTGGAATTATTATAAGAGAGTAGACAAAAAGGATAATCTATTGTACAAGAAACCACCATTACCAACTATCAAAATCCATATTGCAGTAGAATCAACCATCATACTCAAGATTTAGTGAGAAAAGTGGTTGTGTAAGAGAAACAAAGTGTTATTTTTTTAGTACAATCCAACAAGAAAAGTGCAAACGTTGGAGAAACTATTGAAGCACTATTGACCAATATTGTTCGAACATAGCCAAGCCAAGGAGAATATTATTTTATTCAAGTAGCATAGTTGGGTCAAACGTCGAGCCAAAATATGAGTGCCAAGTAAAGTGAAACACTAACAAATATCCTAGAATACCTCAAACAATATAACCATTGGAATATTTTGAGCGTTGAGCAATAGAAGGTCATTGACATATATCGTTGTGAGCACTAACATAAGGTCACTAACATATAGTCCAATAGATATTTGCATTATAATATACTCCAATAGATTTTTACCAAAGAATATAGCAAGCCTAATGCTTCACAAGGAGAATACAAACAATTATAACATTCATAAAAACATTAATTGTAAATCATCGTGCATAGAGAGGAGTAACCCTCAAGATTCATCATAGACTTATTTTCAAAAATATGTTATAGTCAATAAATAATGCTTCACAAGGAGCATATGCACAGTAACTTTCAAGTGGTGGGTTACCACCGAGTAGAAGGAGAGCACTAAATGTTATTAAAAAAGCCATTATTGAAGGAACACCGAGTAGAGTTTCTTATAATAGGCTAGTTGTTATAAAGGATTATCATGACAGTGGTGGATGTTATAGGAGGCAAGGACCCACCAAAGTGAGAAGCAATCATTCACAGAATGCATCAGTGCCATTTTAATGGGAAATTCAAACATCATGATTAATATTTTTTGTGCACCACTGATCATCTCTCAATGTAACAGGCACATGGTGAGCAAGCTGAAAGAGAGGTGCTATCATTACGGAGGTTGGTACATTGATGGTATTCAGTTTTATCAAATAAGAATAATAGACATTGAGGGAATTAAATATTTAGGTATGCCTTTTCCATTAGGTAAAATCTAAATTCAACGACTATAGCACAATGCGCCCAATACCTTTGATCATTATAGTGCTAGGGAATTATTTCTTGGCACAATAAAAATGAATAAATCAAGCTTGATAAATGTCCATATTAGTTAATTATACTCATTATCAATAAATCGTATCACATAGAGTAATAGAGAACTCTTGGCATCATAGAGTAGAAGCATCAATGGTCGTTTGAGCATCCATTATTCATTAGTTCATCTACCAAGCATTGGAGGAGAGGAAATTCAAACTTCTTGATTGCACCATATTGGAGGTAAAATTCAAATATTTGATTATTAATTTTTATAAGGTTTGGAGTTATAAGGTGGAAAATAATTATTTTTACCTAAGGTTTAATTAATTGATATTAATTTAAGAGATAATTGGAGACATAAGTCATTATAGTGAAAAATAAAACCTTAGAAACCAAATCATTTATTTTTTGAAAGTTGAAGGTTTTTGTAAAAAAATCATTAAATTTTGTGAAGGATATTTATTTGCAAGCATTTTTAATTTTGGAGAGATAAGGATTCCTACATCAAATTAGAATTACAAATTTGCAAATATAGTTTACAAAATTCTAAATTTCTTATTGGGAGTCATAAGAACTTCTACATAATATTAGGTTTTTGAAATTTAGAACTATTTATTTATATTTGAACCTAGAGAGATATAAGATAGTCAACTTTAAAGGAACATGGCAAACAAAAAGCAAATGAAAATCTCTTGGGAACCAATTCTCTATTACAATGTTTATGGGCACCAACCCAAAGGAGATACCAATCCCCTATACTCAAGTTTGTGTACCTCTATCCACAAGAGACACCAATCCCATTTGTTTAGTTTGTGGACCTCTATCCATAGGAGACCTCAATCCCCTCTACTCTTGTTCGTGGACCTCTATCCATCAAAGACCTCAATCCCCTCTACACTACTTCAAGCATTTTCATAATGCTTGCTCAATTCTGCTACAAAACTTGCTCTCAACTCGACTTAGATATGATCCAAATCTACACATATCTCTACTCAGATCTACTCCAAGTCTACACACTAGACTTGCTCAAATATGCTCATCAAAACCTGCTATCAACTCTGCTTAGATATGCTCTAGGTCTACATACTAGACTTGCTCAAATATTATCCAAGCCTATACACAAGGCTTGCTCAAATATTATCACCAAAACCTACTCAAATTAGCTCATAACACATACTCAAATTTGCTCATAATACATACTTAAATATACTCATAACACTTGCTCAAATCCTCTCATAATACATGCTCAAATATTCTCATAACACATGATCAAATTTATTCATAACACTTGCTCAAATCTACTCATAATACATGCTCAAATATGTTAGTGATCCAAAATTAGAAACACAAAAACTATAACTTCATGAGTTGTCACAATTAGTTGAAGAAGAAAACCTATACATTAAATATTACTTGTGTTTTCAAGAAGGAAAAATTTTACATTCAATATGATTCACTAGAGAAGACTAAGAAATTGTTGTAAATATTAAAAGGTTGTACACAAAGGATAACAGAAAAAATTGAAATTCAAGAGAATACATCAATAAATAAAAATAAGGTTTTGCAATCAATCATGAAAGAGGCTAAAAATGAAAGTTTTTCAATACTAGAAGATTATTTAAATTCAGAAATTGGTGAAGCAAAAATAAACTCAAAAGATGTTTTCATATTACCTAATGATATAGGAAAAGTAATGTATATGGCATTACTTTCTAATGAAGTTCTAAAATATAAGAATAGAAGACAAGAAGACATGATTAAAGATTTGAAGAACAAGTTTATTGATGAAACAAATGCTTTGAATAGTAGGCTTGTTGATATTACTAGTTAAGAATCAAAAGGGGAATTTTCAATACTTCAAAAATGCATGCAAAGTGTTCTTAATGATGCTAATGATTGTTATGAATATTTTGTTACTATACCTATTAATCTATGGAGAATAATCTACAAAGGAATTATCACTCTTAATATTTATAAGATGAGAAAACAAGAAAAAGTTGAAGTAGAGAACAAATTAGTGATGAACGATATTTCTTGTGATACAAATGACTTAAGGCCTATGATGGTAGATTCATGTTGCAATACTATGGAATCAAAACCATTGATGATTGATGCATGTTGTGACACTAGTGATATAGACTTTATGACTAAGATAGAATAAATTTTTGCAAATATTGATGTTATATGTGATACAAGTGATTTGAATACAGTTCATGATTGTTAAATTGATAAAGGTACACATAAAAATGATGATAGAGATAGTGATGCACAAATCATATTGATACTAACAAATATCATTCTAATGATTGTATTGGTTATTTTGAAAAGTAATAAAATATTTGGTTCAAATTTGATGAGATATAAAGATACAGGTTTAGAAAAACATGAACAAGGAATAAAAGAACCAATTGCACCAAAAATTAGCTCAAAGTATGGAGGTATTGGATATACAGGTCAGATCAGCAATAATGAGTAAGGAACTAAATTTGTGACAGGAAATAGTGATATCAAATCAATGATAGGAATTTATGGGAACAGTTCTTATGAAGGACAAAATGGTCAAAGGAATTTTGTAACAAAAAGTAGATGTAGTCATTGCAGCAGATATGGTTATAAAATAGAGAGATGTAGTTGTAAAATTTGTGGAGGAATCAATAATTCTCAAATACATTTTTGATACAAATAAAATCATTTTTTTATTGGATATACATGATGACAAGAAACTTTATTAATGAATTTTCTCAAATATATTTTTCAAGGTATGGAATTGGGCACAAGAAAGGTATGGACTTCTTCGATAACATAATCATAAGGAAAACAGTAACAGTACCAATGTTAGAATACAAAGTCAAGAAAGAGGATGAAGCTCAAGAAGAAGATCAAATGCAAGGTCGCTTGAAGAATGAAGATAAATATGAATATCCATATTTAAGACTAAAGTCTTCAATAAATAAATAATGTAATACAAGGGGGTGTTGGAATATATTACATTATTTGATACATGTTAATGTACCACCATGGGTACATGATTAGATTAGAGTTTGAGTCTTTACTTTATGCAATGTAATAAATGCACAAGTGTGCATAATATTCAATAATATAAATGTGCACATTAGTCCATGTGTACATGTATTCATAGATTAGGAAAAGATAGTGAAGAGTCATATTACAAGTGTACATCAAATAGAGCTCCATATGTGTGCAAAGGAGAGCCAAGAGTCACAAGGTATAGAAGAGTCATAGTCATCCAAGAGTTATTGTAGAAAGGCTATATATACATGTTATAGCCTTGAGTTTTGTGACACTTACTTGATACTTTCAAAACTAATGTACTATTTTTTGAGCTTTCATTAATGGCTATTTCATGAGCTATTTCAACAGTTTCTCATGCTATTTACATGTGTATTATATTACCATTATCATGTATATAACATTGCATGCTTATTTCATTATTTGTGGTTGCATTTCCTTTAAATTTATGGCTTCAAAAGCTAACAATATAAATCACACTCTAAACTATAGACTCAACTCTAATCTATTATATATTTACAAATGTACCATGAAGGTGCCATGGAGGTACATTAGCATGTACTAAATAATATAATATATCTCAATAGCCCCCGGTATTACGTTATTTGGTTATAGAAGACTTTATTCTTTAGTATTGGTATTTTTCTTTGTCTTCAATCTTGAAGTGACCTTGCATTGTTCACAAACCTCTTTTTCTCTAAAGTCTTCATCATCTTGAATATTGGGTTCATCATTTTTCTTGAATTTTGTACTACGTTCTTCATCTTCATTCTTAGTATTTATATCTTCATGGTATGAATCACTAACTTTTTGAGCTTCAAGTTCAATAGCTTGATCTTCTTCTTTGTATTTAGGCTTAGATATGGATGATTCCTTTCTGACTCTGCAAGATAAATTTGGTCCATAAATGATCCATTTTTCTTTTCCTTATTTTATAAACATTTTATCATAAAATATGTTCCTTTATTACATTTCAAAAATTCAACACATTTATCTATTGTTAGTAGTGTTGGAAATATTGATTTGTCATTAATGTCAAAGGTTCATGGTATTCAAGGTAAAAATATTCTTCAAGGGTGAGAAGTTTATAAGGTTGGACAATATATCAACGATGTCAAAAATAGATTTGGTGAATAGCAAACAATGGACAATTATTCAAGGTAAGGTATATCTCAAAGCAAGGCAACTATATTTTAAGCAAAGGATTATAATATTTAATATTAAATTTAAATATTATAAAGAAAAGAACAAAGGTTTAAAAGTTATTTGGGACAAAAATATTTAAATATTTCAAGAGAGAGACAAAGGTTTAAAAGTTAATATTATAATATTTAAATCATAAGATCACCCAGGTGTTTTAGGTGATTTGGAGAGGAGAGGGCAATCCTCCAAGCGAGGTCCCAGGTTCAAATCTCCACCCTACCAAAAAGTTGAATTGGGTGACCAAAATTCAATTGATAATATTGGTGCAGGTAGGGCCGGTCATGACTCTCGGGTGAATTTGACAGTGTAGAACCCCTTGGTCGTGGTCTCTCATACCAATAAAACCCCGCAAGGGGTTTTTCACTTTAAAAAAATCATAAGATTTAAAATATTTATAATATAAAGAATTTGAAAAAGAAAATTGTGCCAACGATTATAAAGTTTGAAAGCAAAAGGTTTGAGATGATTTGGACAAAATAAAAAAAATATTAGGAAGCATATAAATATATATAGTGATAATTCACCTTTGAATAAGAAGTGCAATCGATTAAATCTATCGTGGAGTGCGAGAGGCAACCAAAGGAAAGGAGCAACGAACAATAGGAGCCAGTGAAAGACAATGATAAAGATGATATCGTGCCCCTTTGTTGTCACCTACTAGGATAGCCCAGCTGGTTGTAGAGCTTTGTGTAGATCACTGTTATGCATGAGGTTGCAGGGTCGAATCTGGTTGACATTGTTTTGTTGAAAGTTTTGTTGTTGAAGGAGCAAAAAGATACAAACAAATATTACATCACACTCCTTTGTTTTCAACTGGTGGGGTAGCCTAACCAGTTGTGTGGCTTTGCATGAGGCACTGTTGTGGGTGAGATCTAAGGGTCAAAACCCATCGGTGGTAATTTTACTTGGAAGACATCATGGTGATTTTTGTTGACTGGAAGCACATCGTAGGTTTAAATAAAGTGAGATCCTTTTTGGTGTTACCTATAGGGTTAGCCTAGCTAGTCAAGGAAACATTGGCAAGGCATTGTGCTTTGGAAGGTCTAGGGATCAAATCACCTCCACGATAGTTAAGGGTTTTGGTGCAAGGTAAGGGAAAATATTTTTGTTTTAATTTAAGTAGGAGATATAAGGTGCTACATTGATTATTATAAAAGTTATATTTTGTATGTTATAAGTTGGATATATAAGGTGTAACTTTGGTTATTATAAAAATTGTATTCTGCATGCTATAAGTTGGAGATATAAGGTGTAACTTTGGTATTTCAATTTTGTATTTTGCATATTATAAAAGAAGGAATAAGAGGTCACTTTGATATTGTTAAAGATTTATTGTTTATATTTTTTAATAAGGATTTTTTGAGTGGATGATTTGATTTTTATTCAAGAAAAGGAAAAGGAGAATTGCTAACCAAATTTTGAAGGGACAAACAAAAGGAAAATTAATTTTTTTTAGACAGGTTTGGGAAGCTCATGACAAAAGATCATCATTATTGAGACAGATTTAGAGGTAAGGTGATTTAATTCCTTTATCAAGGTGGTTTGGGTTGAAGAAAATATTTTTGTTGTCATATGGTTGGAGGTATAAGGAATTATTGGATGTGCATTATTTTGCTTGAAATGGGAGTAAATGTGCAAGGGTTATAGATCATATTTGAGAGCAAATTTGTGCATTGTTCATGATTGGTTTTGGGAGTAGATGAGCAATGTTTGTGAGCATATTTATGCAAATTTGGGAATAGATTTGAGTGGAGTTATGAGCAGGTTTTAGAGCATATTTGAGCAGATTTTGTGAGTAGGTTATGGAGTAGATTTGAGTAGATTTTATGAGCAGGTTTTGGAGCCAATTTGAGCAGGTTTTATGAGCAGTTTTGAGTAGAATTATAAAGCATATTTGAGAGAATACTTGACAGATTTTAGACCAAATTTGTGAGTAGAGGGGATTGGTGTCTCCTATGGATTAGAGTCCATGAACCATTAGAGGGGATTGGTGTCTCTTGTGGATTGGTGTCCACAAAATTGAGAGGGGATTAGTGTCTCCTATGGATTGGTGTCCATGAAATTGAGATGGGATTGGTGTCTCCTTTGGATTGGTGTCCATGGACATTGTAATAGGGGATTGGTTTCTCTTGTGGGTTGGTGCCCAAAAATTTTATTGAAGAAATATATAAGAAATATTTTGTTGTGGTTTTCTCCCAAAAGGGTGTTTCCATGTAAAAGTTATGTCTCTCATATGTGTGATGATTTATTTCATTATTGCATTAATATTATTGCTATTATCATTTGTATTGAAAAGTAAAAAATTTTATCTTATATTGTTCACCCCCCTCTTAGTATAAGCTTGTGTTCTTCAAGAAGATGCTTCAGAAATAAGGTTTTGAAAGAGATTTCCTAATCTAAATGATAGTGCATTTTCAAATATTCCACAATATTTTTCTTTGTACCAACAAAATATTGGAGAATGAGATTTTCTTCCATAATTTTTACAAGGATACAAACCCCAGCAATTGCCTTTTTCATGACCAATTCTATTATAATAGCTAGACTTCAACTAAATGTAATATATTTTATTTTATTTATGCTTCCTTGTTAGTGCTTCAAGATCTTTTGTTTCTTTAAGAAAATAATGTAACCATTTATGCACAACCAAGGCTACTCTTTATTTATTTTCCTTATAAATAAGTTGCAAGATTTGATAATCTATGACATTCTAAGTAGTTATAGATTATGTGATAGAATCTATTTTTGATGTACTATCAAATTGAGATTTAGTAGCAACAAGATCTAATTTTGAGTTCTCAAGAGTATTTAGTGATCTTGTTATTTTCTTATTTTTATCAAGATCATCTATCAAATTTTGAAAATAAAGTTTTAATTTGTTCACTATTTCTTCACTATCTTCATTGAATGCATTTCTAATAATTTCTTCCATGGTATGCAATTCAATTTTATGATTTATTTCCTTTGAGGTGGTAAACCTTATAAAGCCCAAATTTCTAAATAATATACATTTTGTAAATTTTAAATAGTTCTAATCCTTTGGTGTAGAAAATATTTTAACTCCAAAATATTAAATTTACAAAATTTCAATCTCTTCAAAAATATTTTAAATAAATAAATAAAAACTTTCTCTAATTTCAAAAACCTAAAAAAAACTTCACTCAAAAAAATTCAAACTATCTCCAAAAACATTCAAATTACTTCAATTTAAAAATTTCACACTTAAAAAACCTTAATAACCCTTTTAACTCCAATTGAATTTTTTATCTCTATCCTTTAAAAAATTAATTTATTCAAACCTTATTACTCCATTCAAATGTTTAATTTTTGAAAAACCTAATTAACCATGTCTAATCCTTATTACTCCACTTAGGTTTTTAAAATTTTAAATATGCTATATTCCCTCTAGAACTTTATTAATTTTTGGAAATAATATTATGTAGCACTAATTAATGTTAGCTAAGTCAATGTGAATCTTATTGCGGTGTTAGTGTTGCATGCTTTTATTTTTTAACATTGTTTCTTGCATGAACACCTATCCTTTGATGTTGAATGATTACTTTCTCAATTTTATCGAATGCTTGAGCTCTGACAACTAGCTGAAAACTTGAACCTTGCTTGTTTCTTATTGTATACTTTGGCTAACAAAATGTCTTTCTACATTGATGAAGGTAGATTTGTGCTTTACTGGATTCACTAGAGATTAGACATCTATTGTTAACATTGGACATATTATGATTCTCCTTTGCTTTGTTATCTACATTGGAGATTATTTATGTTCTTTGTTGGCTATGTTATGATTCTCCTTAGTTTTGTTGTCTATATTGGAGATTATTTATCTCCTTATTAACTTCACTTTGAGGAGGTCGAATGACTTCTTTTGATCTATGCTTAGAGGAGGCCAAGCATCTCTTCTTATGGTCTATGCTTGGAGGAGGTCAAGTATCTCTTTCTTTAGTCTATGCTTGGAAGAGGCCAAAAATATCTTATCTTGGTCTACACTTCGAGGAGGCCAAGGGGTCTCTTTCTTTGGACTACGCTTGGATGAGGGCAAGCGTCTCTTTTGGTCTTTACTTGAATAACGTTGAGTGTCGTCTCTCTTCTGATATTTACTTTGTAGTATATGTCATCTCTCTTCTGGTCTTGAATCTTTCTTAATCTCTTCTACTATTATGTGTGTAGGCTTAGCTAATTTCTTAGATCCTTGTGCTATATTGACCACTATTTATTGTAGACAATGATATCTTTGATGTTGGCCTCTATTGGACACTTTCTTCCTAATGCTTATTCTTCTGATATCTCTTTGCTCATACCTTACTGTTTATTCCTTTCAATCTAATGTTGCTCTACTTGTTGTACTTCTTGAAGCTATATAAAGCAATATTTGATTTATCCTTCTTCAAGACTATTATATATTTCATATTTCTTATTATTCTATGGTTTTCTTATTATTATACCACTTTATCTATGTTGATGATGACTCCACTCTTTTCTATTCTTCATCTTAATAAAGTTATAGATTCCACTCTAATGGTGTTCTACTTATCTGTACTAATTTATTATGTTTTTATGTGGCTAATAGCTCCACAATATTCTTATTATTTATACTATCTTCTCTCTATTGTCTTTAGAAGCTAAAATTATTCTCTATATCTATAGGAAGCTTCCCAAAATTTTATATTAATACTTCTCCTTTCATCTAAAATCTAAAATCTTTAATGTCTTAGGTCACACCTAAGAACCCAATAATATTATCCTCCTTGCTAGATAACCTAATATCAATGTCAGGGTGGCAATGAATATCCATGAATGATAAACTATATTTTGAGTATATTCTTCCTCAAACTTCAATCTATGAATTCTCAAATATTCAAATTTTAAAACTTCAAATTTCAAAACATCTAATATTTAATTCTTCAAATCAATGTTGGGGTGGCTTTATCCTTGAATGATTAACTTCCTTCTGGGTTGGTTTAGCCAATCAATCAATGTCCAACTTCTCTTCTAAGTTGGCCCTTATATTCAATATAGTTGATTCCCAATCATCACTGGTTTTCCTTCAACCTAGTGGAAAGAACCTATCATATTCTACTCAATAAGACATTTAAAAAATAGAATCCAAGTCTTGACTACCTTTAAAGTGGACAAACTCTAAATTAACCTGATCAAAAATGGACAAAGCTAATTAATCATGGTGGATAATAAATAAATCTACCAAATTGGATAGAGTCAGGTGATAGCTCTAATACCATTGTTGGATTTTTAAGCCTTACTACCGCAAAATATAACATGTCCCAATATAAAATAGCCACAATATTAAAGGTTAAAATAATCATATAATGAGTAGAATAATATATAAGCAAACAAGGCTTATATAATAAATCAAATAACATTCATTTATATAATAAAAGTTGAATGTAAATAGCCTTAATCATTCATGAACTATGCATGAAGAAAAATTACAATATTAATTGCTCAAAAATTTGTATACAAGATTTATTACTCCTCTTCCTCTTACAATCATATAATGAGATATATGAATTGGATTGCTTTCCTATGGAGCATTGTCTCCATAATATAGTCATAGTAATGTGACTCTTCAAGTACTTGACTATTGCTCTCCATATGCCAAGTCTCATGACTCTTGGCTTATCAACTTACCACTTGCATACTAGATGGACACTTGACTCTAAGACACTTGCACACATGACTCTTACACTTCTACATGCACTCCTAATCTAGGATACTTGTGCACATTCTCACATTACATATTTGCTTTCTTACATACAAGATAATTGTGCACATTCTCTCTTACATGATACTTGTGCATTTCTTGCACATTGACACTTACATAAAATGGGAAATATAAATCACACTCTAAACTATAGACTCAACTCTAATCTATTACATATTTACAAATGTACCATGAAGGTACCATGGGGGTACATTAGCATGTACTAAATAATGTAATATATCTCAACGAGACCCATTCTCCTTCAACCCTATTTTTTAGATTATAATCCATGTGGTGCATGTGGAGTGGCTCAGAAAGAACCTTAATATTGGCCTCATAACAGTTCTTAATAACATATGGAGCCAATGTAAAGAGACACACTCATTGATCTTTGCAAATAAATATTAAAAGAGGAAGAGATAAAATGATGCCTACAAATCTATCACCACCACTTCTTGAACCATGGTCACATTAGGGTAAGCATATAGATAAAGTTGCAAGTCCTTCAAAATATCGATGATTAGTATTAAGATTTTGTCTAGTTGTGCCACCTTCTATTTGACCAGCTCATATTTTATCTCCAAAGAATATGCCACCCTTTTAGGAATTATCAAAGTGCTTGCTCCAAAGTCCACCAAACAATTATGGATAAGCTTATTGCCACATATGAGTGTTAAATAGAATTTTTATGGCTTGGGCTTGCTAGGACAAAATATTTGTAGGATGGCTTGCTCCTTTTGCTATCCAATGATATTTTGTTTCTCCAAGGCTTCCTATAGTTACTTCATATACTCTAGGAGGGTGAGGACATCTCATATCGACATTGACACAATGGACCTTTTAAGGCGCTCAACCACATTAAAAAAATCTATCGGTTGAGCCCTTGGTGTGAGGTTTGGCACCCTTATGTCCTAGGATATTTTATGTTGAATCTTGATGCTTGGACTAGACCCAACTTTAATTGTACTAGTTTTAGCTACCTTCGTGCTACCTAGTTTGATCTTATTTCATCTTCCATGCCTGATCGTTCTTATGTATTTGGGCCTCTAGTGCTTATTGTTATTGCTCTTGAGCCTCCTATACCACCCTTATTTTTCTTCTTACTAGAACATCAAATTGAGATTAAACATATTTGTTCAATTGGTTGCTTGTTCATCTGGATATGGCATAGACATCTTCCTCATCCCATGTTATTAAGATTTTCTTTGATGATTTAGTTTTTTGTACCAAGGGATTCTCTAGTGGCAGGCTTTGTATGGTTGGTCTCTACATTTAAGCAAGATTATTTTGACATATGAGAGGTGGAATTGGACACATGTCCTACTGGAGCATTTTGTATTTTATGTAATAGGGATCTAGGTAGTAGCATGACCAACCATAAGGATATCCTATGTAGTTTTTCTAGACTAGGATCATATCTCTTAACATATTATTTGGATTTGGTTGTATAGGGACTACGATAAGTACTATTTGCACTTCAAAAATTTGAAAAGGATGATACTCTCTATCGAGAGGAGTGTATCTCTAATATCCATATGGTGGTGGATAGCATCCTTGATTGTTCTAATGAAAGGGGGTGAGGGTAGTTATGTAATTAAATCTTTTAAATATTTCTTGTGCTTGAGAGATATCATTTCATTATTCATTTCCTTCTTAGAATTTTGCATTCTTTCCATTTTTAGGTATTGTGAGGCCATGGTGATGCTAATGAGGGAGGCTGAATAGACACAAAAAAGTTGTTGGTTGGATAATCAAAGGCAATTGGTACAATAAGTGAACATATGGGAAGAGGGTCATAGGTGGTTGGGGCTAGCCTCCAAATCTAAATGAGATATCTTTCAACTTGAGTGGTTATCCCATGGGTTACTAGTAATGATTTGCCTCCTTGAGTTTTATCCATCATGGATATTTCATAATTGATTGCCTTAAGGTAGTAGATGAAAGCCATACTTGGTATCAATAAAATTTATTCTAGTATCCTTTGCCAATTCTCCTAGAATATAGCATTAAAATTATTCATAGCTTTTATATGAGCTATTTTAATGGTTTTTAATTGTTATAATAGTGATATCCCATCTATATTCTCTTTGAATTGATCAATGAGCTAGTTTGCGCACTAATACCAGTTAGTGATAGAGTTTAGAGTGAGAGAAGCATACCAATCCCTTGATTTCCTCTTGAGAGAGGTTGCTAGAATTCTAAGAGAAACGTCTTGTTATCTAGTGTTGTATAATGCATACAGACTAACCATGTATTGAACATGTTCTATTGGAGTGGTCATATATTCTCCCATAAAATACAAGGATTTTACCACAAAATCTAATATTTGGTTTCATATAGCTGGTGTTGATGGTAGATGCAAAGGACATCCATTATTATAATTTTGGAGTATTCTTTGATTCTAGTTTTCTAGGGTAACCATATTTTGTCATCGATGTCTCTATTGGTTGTTGAAACTTAGAGGATGAAGAAGAATTTAAGGATTTGTTCTTGTCATTGGTCTAATGGTAGACCTTGTGCTCATGTAACTACAAACTAGCCTTTAGTCACTTTATTCGAGGCTTTCTTTCTTTATTTAATAGAGTCACCAGGTGGAAGGTTTTGCTGGCTAGACAGAGGTTACCACTGCAACCTCGATCTGGGGATGGTGAATTATTTTGGATTCTTATTTAGGAGGAAAGTCACAAAGTGAATTTCTTGAGGATTTCAAAAAGATGATGATCATGGCCATCACCAAAACCATGATGTGACTTCTAAATCATGGGATAACTCTTTTCTATTTTTTGTCCCATCGAGTGTGTTAGTTTAAACTATTGGGGATTGGATGTGACCTCTTGTACCCCTAGGCATCATGACCCCCATGGTTGTATATTGGCCTATAGTCTCATCAAGTGGGTACGTCTAGTGCTCTACACCTCATGATAGGGTGTGCTAGTATTGGGAAGTTTAAGGAAGTGTGGGATATGACTCCCATCAAATGACCTCCATGATTGTTTACATAAGAATGAATCCTTGTGTTAGATAGATCTTTGATGTTCATATTTCCTTTACTACACTAACCTATTCTAATTAAAATTTACCTATCCTATTGAAGGGTGGCAATGTAAAAAAATTAAATTGTAGAAATTAAAATCTACCTAGCCTATTAAAGGATGGCAATGTGCCAAAGAGAATATAATTTCCATATTACAACTTAGTGGGATAAATAAAAACATGAACCAATCAAGATAGAAATTTGAACATAAATTTGACCATACAATCATGTAATATGTGCATAACCAAAAGAGGCACGATGACTTGTACATGCAGTTGGACCAAGGCTTGAGTCTAGACTAAGAAATAAAGTGGAAAAGAGAGAGAGAACATGCCACAGGTTAGATTCTTGACACAATAACAAATACAAACTCTTTTTTCCATATAGGGTCTACTATTTATAATATTTATAGGTAAATTTTATAATTCAAAATTCCCCCTAAAATGAGCATGTGTGGGAGCTCTAACGTTAGCTCTAGTTGCAAGATCAAGAAGACCATGCTACATTAAATTATGGGAATTCCAAAGCTACTTGGAGTTAAACCACCATAAATTCTTCCATTGGTGGCATTTTCCTATTTTCAAATGGATAATTAATGTACCCACCTCCCTTTCAAGCCTAGCTATTAGCCCAGGTAGATAGGGCCCATATTGGTGATCATGGCCTAGTGTCCCCTTGGGTTTCAAATCACTTTTGGTGATTCCCTCATTTTTGTATCATCTCCTTAGATTTTAATAAATATTTGGGTGTGTATATCCATTCTAATGATCTAGTTGTTTTGGTGGGACTTCCTCTTATGCCCCGGTTAGTCCCAAATCATATAGTCACTATTGATGTTGTCTTATTTTTCTTATTAATTTTTATTTTAAATATGCTTTTGTGAAGGACAACCCCATTTTATGGCCATGCTTTTGGTCCATTGTGGATTTTCCATACTCTTCTCACCCATCCCATCTCTGAGCCTCCAAGTAATATTTGTGAGGATCAATGAAGTATGTTGGCCTTACTCAATCCTTACTTGACTCTTGTGATCCCAAGGCTATTGGGTTTTCCCTAATGGATATGTTGCTCATGCTATTAAGAAACTACCTTTGGGTATATGAAGTTTTGCAACCTAATTATTGAAGGAAGATAGCTTAATTTTAGTTCCCTTCCACCTACTGAGCAAGTAGGTCCTAGGGGAAAAAATTCTTAGAGGTCTAATAAAAAAGGGAACTCTTTTAGTCACTATTAAGAGGGATAAGGGATTCCTCTTGATGATGGGATGAGGCATTTTCATCATCAAAAATGCTAAAAACCTTTCTAGATTTATTTGAATGAATGATTTTACCTCAAGGTGAAAGGAGTTTTGATCATGATATTGGTATTTGGTATAGATCATCCTTCATTGGTGTCTTATTTAAATTAGCTACTTGATACATGGATGGAGCTTCAAGGCCTCTCATATAGTTAAATTTAGTGATAATATTTGCTTATATTTCTTTTGGGGTAGGAACCTATCCCACTGTAGTGAATATTTCACTATAATAGGCATAGGCCAAAGTAGGCCAAAAATTCCACCACAATCACTTCTTGAATAATCATTACCTTTGGTAGCTTTTGAAGCACCATTGATATGTCCTTGATCACCTAAACTATTCAGATAGGGATACCATCCATTTGTATAACTCTAGGACTTGATCAAGTGTAATCCATTTTGTTATTTTGTATACTACCTTTGGCATGATATTAGTAGCTAATTAGAATTCTATCATATAATTATGTACTATGCATCCATCCATTTGTAAATAATATGTAGAATGGGGTTTTTTGGATCCAACCCATGTTAAGGACTAGTTGGTCCCCAAAAAATTAAGTTTGACTACTTTTCATCTATGGGATTAATGTATTTTAATGCCACTCCAAATAGGTCTATCTAACAAGGGATTAAAAATGCATCATACATTCTTGCCTTGGAAGGATTCTTCTTGATTTCTTCAATAATACTATACTTGATCACTCCCAATATCTTTTGTTCCTTCTAGTCAATCTCTTCGAACCTTTTATGATATTGCTCAATGTCTTCCATCCTTTGGCTTTTGGTTGCAGAGGAATACCTTAGCCTTCTCAATGTTTACTTCTTAGAATCCTCTGGCCTGGCCTTTATTTTTACTAGTTTTGATCTTGTTGAGTCTAGCCTTGGCTACTTTTGTGTTTGCTCTTTATAAGGTTGAGCAAGGACTTTGAAGAGCTACAACTTTTGAGGCTCCACTTGGTATTCTTTCCAGATTTGGTCAAAACCTCAATAGCCTCTTCCTCCTTAGGTTTCATAGCTACCATAACTTATTCTGAATATAATCATATGTTTATCACTTCATTTTATGTCTTTTTTTCTCTTTCTACTTTATTTGTTGCTACCAACTAAGCTTGGTGCTAGTAGATCATAGACGTGTCTATGTTATGTGGACTATTATAGGCCAAGCACTAGTAGATTTCACAAGGAATGGAAGTAGATAACATCTCCTCTAGTTCATTGTATGCAACATTTCTTCATCAAGTGGCATTGTTGATAGAGGCTCCTTGGTCCTTGGTGATAAAGAGAAACCTCCTAGGTTGATAGCCCTCATATCTCTTCTTCAAATTCTACCTCTAGCATAATGAATTTATTATTTAGATTCTTCAATGTTACCCTTATCTCTAATAATTTTATATTTTCTTTAGGTTCTAGAGCTAACAAGAGAGGTATAGATGGTGTAACAGGATTTGGATCTTTAGGTGCCAAATCAAGATTATATTATGGTACAATAGTGACTAGAACATGTTGTGCAGGCAACTCTAGAAAGCATGGCAAATTGATATTAGGAGGAAGCTTTCCAAATAATATGAGTGCATCTTCTAAAACAATTGCAACTTTAAAGACAATCTCATCTCATTGGATAGCCATATTTAGAGGCATAGATCTGGTTCAAAGGCTTAGATATAATAGATATATGCTTGGGGATGGGAAGGTCTGATATCTTGAGGAATTTGATTCCACATTTTTTAATCTAATTTTAAAATTAGTAAGTCTCTTATGAATGACTTTGAATGGATGTAAATTGAGTAAGTAATGAAAATTGATCTCCTACCTATTTTAATTCCATGACGAATGGTTTGGCAACCTGATCCTATAAAGTTATATTGTTATCATCAAGTGATCTATACTAGGTGAGTCATTTACCTCTAAAGTATATGGCTAATAGTTGCACCATGACATCCTCATGTTGGATATTATGAATAGTAGCAAGGAAAACCATGTCTTAGCAATGCTTGTATACCATTTTCTTAGTTCCATCAAAAGTTGGTAAATCTTGAAGAGTAGAAAGAAGGATTTCATGGAGATCTAAAAGGAGGGGACCATTGCTATTCCACCTTGGATAGATTTTTTTGGCCATATATTCTCAAAGGGGACTATCAAGAAACTCCTAGGAAAGGATTGCAATACAATAGGACTTTGAATGCAAAGAGCTCTAGATGGAGAGTTGGATTTACATGGTATTCTATGATCTCTTTGATAAGGTAGTGAAGAAAACTACATAGGTTATTCAAGTTTCTTGTCCTTTAATATCATTAGCACATGATTTGGTAACACTTTCCTTTAGCGAAATCATTGATATCAGGTTCTTTCAATAGTGGAGTTGCTAGGTGAACATGTATTCTCTGCTTGTGAGGTCAAGAATATTCACCAAAGTCTTGGATATTTCGAGTGAGTGAGATAAACTATTTGTTTCCACTAATAATGTATTTGTAGAAATAAACTGAATAGGTTTGATCCTCCTAGGTGTACCAAAATATTTTGGTCTACAATCTTCCTAACTGATGGGAGTTTGTTGTTTGACCACAAGGCCAAGATTGGATGGCTTAGGATTTCTCCTTGTTGGTCTAAAATCCACCAAGTTGGTAATGTGTGCCTTGTATCTTAGCCAATGTTAGATGATTGGAATTTCTCCCAAGCTTAACCTTTGGAGTAGGTCAACTCCTTATAATGCTTATAAAATTAAAATAGGGGTTTAAGCTCAAAGAAATAAATGGAAGGGTTAGGAAGAGGTAAGGATTAGAAATTGCTTGAAAATGGATGAGATATAGCATAACAACAATGAATATGCATAGCATAAAATCCTTACACAATTAATTCTTAGTGAAACTTAATAGACCAACCATTAGCAAGAACATGATAGATTTCATTCAATTCTAGTTATATGATTCAAACATTCCAAATACTAATGAAAAACAATCCAAATAACAAACCAATAACTAGAATTTTCTTTAATAGAATAAATTGATCATAAAGTGCAAAAAATAATAATTAAAGCATAACATTCACTCATAAAAACATGAACATGCAATCATGATAGAGGTCAAACAACTTTCACTTTTCATTAATTGGAAACAATAATTACACAATATATATTCAAGCAAGTGCTATAGAGTTGAACCTCATTATGAGGTGAATTGAGCTATTCATAAGCTATACATGAATCTTGCAATGTAGTATTTTTAAGGTTTTGTTATAGGTCTACTATAAATAACCTAACAAGCAATTCTCATGGGAGCGAAGATCATATTTATGTCTTGCATTGCTTATCTAATGTGGTAGATTCAAATTTCTTCACCATGTTTTAGCTCTGGTGTGGCTTCACTAGATTGATCGATCTCTAACTACCATCCTCTACAATTTGCTTAACCATTGAAACAATATGTCACTTTCAACTCTAACTACCTCAATTCAGATAGCTAGCAAGCATTCAAATGGTTGCAACCTCTAACAAGGATGAGCTAAGTGAAAGGGATATTCTCGAACATTATTAACTCAATGTCAAAATATATAGTGATTTCAAGCTCTCTTAAATACTTTGGAGGTGTTTTAAACCAAATTCAGATCTTGGGAGAGGTTTTGCTGACATCGTCCTTGTGAAAGGTATATTTTCTATTCTTTTTGGAATTTGCTTTCTAGATTTGCATATTTTTCATCCCTTTTGACATTTCTACTTTGCAAGTCTATCTTTACTTCATCTCCTCATTCCAACATGATTTCAAACTTTTGTAATGCTTATGCTGACATAAGCACTTATAAGGTTTAGTTTTGCTCGATTTTGATTTAATGCATGATTGGACCTCTCCACTTGGAAGACCCAACTTTGTTTCATCCTGATTTTGTGCAAGATTAGAATTACATTGCTTTAACTTCCTTGATTTTGGGATTTTTTATATCCTTTTTTGACATAGCCCTCGTAAAAATCCATAATTGATCAATTTTAGGTCTACACATTGTCAAAACCCTTTGAGACTTAGTCAATTATTCTTCTAGCCAACATATATCATGCTTAGTTTATTCTCATGAATTTGGATCTATAGAAGTGCTTTGACTTCTTTGGAACCAAGCTCGATTTTGATGCATTTGAGTCTTTGCTTTCCTTATACTAAGACAATATCTAAGTTAACTGCCTTAGCAAAATTTTGGTAATATGGTAGGTTAGCTTGATTTGCAAGGGCTTACAATGTGGTCATCATTTTGACCTATATTCTTGGTACCTCCCAAGGGTTTCTATTCATAGAAATAAAAAACCTAAATAGCATTATATATTGGGTACAAATTCATAATAAGGAAAAGGAACTAGAAGATAAGCTGACAAAATTGGGCTAATTAAAGGGGTAACAAGGCTTATGGTGGTAGGATATGGCAATACTAAAAAACAAGGAATGAGTAAATAAAAACTATAAGTGATAAAGGCAAAGGTGTTGGGCGATGGAGGGGTCATAGATAATGGAGAGATATACAAGCAAATAGGATGCAAAAACAAACAAAAAAATGAAAGGAATGTGGAAAGGAGAAAATAATGGAAGGGAATGGAGATACCTAAAGGATGGTACCCCCTACAAAATTGGTACTTCCTTAAGCATAGTCTACCAAAAATAAGAGCTATTTCAGACCCATGATAAATTCCTTAGGTAAATATTCCAACCACTCATATATTGGAGCCTTTCATTACTTTACATCTTTCTTTTCTTCATGAAGCTGCACATAAATTCTTCTTTTATGTCACGAGCATTTGCACAAGTTCTCGAAGCTTTGGAGGTATGTATGGATGCTTTTATATTAATTAATGTATTGTACTTATATTTACATTTTAGCTTGGTCATGCATCAACTTATATTATGAGTAGATAGTTATGCCAGATAAGTGTTGCAATGATTACGTATTTCATTATTTGAACCAACACTATTTTTGAGAAATCTATATCTTGTGTGGGAGGTTCGTTTGTATGCTTTATATTTTGCACATTCAATAGCCTATTGCTAGCTAGATCCTTCTTGTTCATATACCTTTTGTTTGATTATATCACCAAGGAGCCAAAGCACCATGCAACATGCTTTATGCATCATCTTCTATGCTTGTGTGTTATCTTCTCGTAACTTATTAATTGGCCAAAGTACCTTCTACTACTTTCAAGTTCTAACTATCATGTCCATTGGGTTATGGAGTTAAAAGAGATGAAGAATAGTGTTGGTAGGAAAAAGAACAAATGTATATGGAATGATTGGGAGGACAAGGGGTGCATGGAGATAGGGAGTGGTGATAGGGAGCATGATGTGGTGAGTAAATACAAGGAAATATGGAAGTAACAATGCTTGGAGATAATGACATTCTCCTCTAACCATATTTAAAGATTATATTTAGTCCTTAACTTTACCTACTTACCTTATTGTCATTTAGTCCATGTTTTACTATAACAAGGGATTAAACAACAATAAGGAAAGAACAATCAAGCTTCTCCTTATTCCACAAATAAAAAAATATATATTTATTTGATCAAGTTGAAAGAGTGTTCATTGCTACATGTCTTGAAATTATACCTTGAAGCATGTAACTATGAATAGCCCTTAGACTTGGCTACACAAGGTTTTCTCTCAACTTATGGTTGTCTCTTTTGATCAACTCCATCAACTTCTTGAATTATCTCTCTTTCTCCTCCTTTGCTCCATGGGTTTAGAGGAATTCCAGTTTAATCAAGTTTGAAGAGTGTGCAAAGCTACATGTCTTATAAAATTATTTCAAGGCATGTTATTTGAATTCCCCTTAGGATTGGCCAAATAGAAATTTCTCTCCACCTATGGTTGTTTCATTGTAGGCTGAGAGTGTGACAATTGCCTTATATAAGCTTTTCTATCAAGATGCATCATTGATCTGTCATTAGGTTTATCCTTTACTTCTCTGGCCTAGCATTTGCTTACTTTCGAGAGAAGATATTCCCAATGAAGTTAACTCAACACCCTATACAATCTGCTCTTGTTTTCAAAATCTCACACATGTGAATTATTTGACACTTTTTCAAAGCACTACTTCTATAGTATAGTTTTGCCTTTTGGCCAATGGCCTTATTTTCATCTATCTATGCATTATATAGGATTTTCTCCCATCCAACTCATCTGGTCCTTCATCTCCTCCTCCCATTAATCCTCCTCCCATTACCCCTCCAAGTTTTATTTCTCTTCCCAGTGATATTGATCTTTGTTTGCATCAATATATGACGCATCAAGAACAAATGGTTGCATACATTATCAGCACCTTGAATGATCAAACTAAGATCTTGAATAACACTACAAGAATTCTAAATCTATCCATTACTATGGCTCTTTTTTCCTAAGGGTCATAACAAATTGTTGGGTTCCAACCTCTAAAAATTCATCAAGAACTAAATACAAGTATTTTTCCATTACCTCCACCTAGTCATAATCCTTTAAATTATTATGGAAGTTCCTATGACCTAGGATTCACTACTGATTTGGATTTTACGATAGAAGGTTCTTCTAATTTCCATGAATGGCATCATAGTGTTCTTTTTCCTTACATCAACATGCTCACCTTTGAAGGTATAGATCCTTGTGGATGGTTGGCCAAAATAGAAGGCCTTATCCATCTATACCATGTTATTGAAATATGTCATATCGTATTCATAGCCTCTAAGTTGGGTAGCCAAGCTTATAAATGGTTGTTGTGGCAGCTCTACCAACATGGTGGTCCTCTTTTATGGCTTGAATTAAAAGAATGATTTTTCTAATTTGATAAGGGATCTTCAACATCATATGTGGTATGACTTATTCAAACAAAACAAACTAGAATATTGGAAGAGTATATCTCTAAGTTCACAAGACTATTCACCTATATCCATCAATCAAGTCTAACGGTGGTGGTCTCAATATTTTGCTATGGTCATAAGAATGAAGTTTAGAATAAATTTGACCTACATAATCACTATACATTTGACAATACACATCGTGTAGCCTAGACAACAAAACAATATCTCCAAGATTCTAATCCCCCATATAGAAGTGACTTCAACTCTCATCGTCTTGTTCGTAATAGTGAGCATTCTAAAGTATTTTTCTATTCCAAATATCATTCTCACCATTCTATAAATCAATCCTATGAAGGACATTGCAACATTCAATTGAAATATAAAGACACATCAATATGAAAAGATTAAGATTCATTACAACATGAGAAACTAGCAAATATACATGAAGAAGAACATGAGGATGATACTGTGGTTCTCTGTACTTATGTGCTTATGGTATTCCAAAATCACAACACTATCAATGTAAAATGATTAGTTAAAGGATAACATGTCAATGTGCTAATTGATTCAGGTAGCACTCATAATTTTATAGATAGTAAGATGGCAAAATACTTAGGCTTAAACTTTAAGTCTTAATTACAAATGGAAGTATTACTCAGTGTTTGGGTTAAATGACTAGATTTAACATCCAAATTGGAGATTATAGTTGGTTAGGAAATCTCTTTTCCATGAACCTAGGAAGTTCAAATGTCATTTTGGGAGTGCAATGGCTATCTCAGCTCAAATATATCATTATTATTGTGCAAAAATTATATGTCAAATGGAAAAATAATTGAAGGATCATTTGTCTCAAAGGAATCCAACCCCCTCCCTCCAAGGTGGTCAGCTCATAATGCATGTAATTATTTGCCCAATTCAATTGCATGAAGGTTCAGTCCTCATATCCACCTCTTCTAATACTCAACAAAGAAGATCAAATTATTATTTAGCCTAAAGCAGTATTATGGTCTAGAGTTCATAATCACAATCTCAAACAATTTAGGAGTTCCTCATCAAGTGGTAAGACCTTTTAGAAGATAATATTGCATGGGAGCATGAGAGTATTTTTATTTTTAAGTTTATATATTGGAGAAAAGCTCCATTCTATGTAAGAATTTTGTAACAAGTTTGATATAATTTGGTTATCAATAAAGCTTTATAGTTTGTGATATATTAATGTTATTATGGTATGCGATTATGTGAATGTGATTGTATGATCTTGTGAATTATTTACCTATGAGATCTTTAGGCACATTTGCCAATATCTACTTGTGTATTATTGGAATTATTGTTGTTTTCATGATATTCTTACAATTCCTGGCATTGTGTCATAATAGTTTGATGGTCAATTTGGTAGTAGAAAAATAACTATCTAGAGAAGGATATGGCACAACAACATGTGTTGTATGTGCTAAGGAACCAATAGGAGGAGGTTATGGATTCAACGTACAATACTTCTAAATTATCTTTTATCATGTACAAAGGATGTCATTTGATGCTTGGAGACACTTTTATTGTGCATGGGGATTATTTTTGGGACATCCCATCCTCAAGCTCATTGGAGGCCATGGTTTGATGTCTCTTCCTTGTTTTTCTAAGGTGCTAGAACCTCTTGGTCATGGGTTCAAGTCATCGATTATATGTCTTTGTGAGGGAAATAGGTGTATGTTTTGAAAAACGTCATGAAGGACCTTTAGAACACATGCAATCGGTATTTTTACCAAGAAATATGCCAATTTTATCTCTTTTCTTAGCTACGCTTGGCATGCATTTGGTGTGTTGGTTTGAATGTCTTGCAATAAGGCCCTTTCCACTCACATAGCATGGTTTTAGATCCCATTCCCAATGTTTTGCATGGAGCATGGTGCAAAAGTATTCTTTTGAGGATCTACTTGACTAACCTCATATTATTGGAGTAAGGCACTTTATGGCTAGTGGAGAGCATGTTAAGGCTTGACACCCTAATGGTCTTAGGTTTTAACCCCTTGCATGAATTTTTGGATGAATATGTATTTTTGTTAGAGGTTTAGTGGTTGATGTAGTATGGTTGGCCAATGTAACACCCAAATCAAATTTTTATTGTATATGGAGGTTCCTCAAATCAATGTATGATACTTGAAAATAATTGGATAGTTATTTTTCTCCCTAATCTAAAAATACAGTCATTAGTAGATGAAGAAACTTCACACTTTCTCTATAGTCGTCATTCCAATTAGTAGTAGATATGAGAGACAAGTAGTCTTAATTAGTTTTTCCATACATGGGACCCTTTAAGTTGTTACATGTATTTTTTGAATTTTTTGAACTCAATGGTTTTTGTAGTTTTGTTAGCACATGGAAGGGACAAAATTTCAAGGCTATATCTTTTGCATATGGAAGCATTAGAGCTTATTTTTTAAATTTGAATGATTTTTTGAGCTCTCTTAATTGGTTGCATAGCTTTGATAGCAAAGTATGATAATTTATAGAAGCTTCATAGACCACATATGTTGTATTTACCCTAATCAATGGGTAAAGTTGACCTATATCATACCACAAGTGTCATGTGGGTGATTGTGAGAATAGCTTGGATTAGAGAGTGTCTCTTACGAAGGAATTGAGTGTCTTTCTATGGTTATGGAGGCTAATATATCACTTGGTGAGTTGAAAATCTTCTAGATGATGCAAGGAGTTTAGAGGTTCATATATTCTTCATCCTTGTTGAGCATTCAATATGGGGGGAGATTCTAGCATGTCTTATATCTTCTCTTCTTGGTCCCAAACTCAAATTATTGGGGGATGTTGGAAGATGGTAACCTAACCTTTTTTGTGTTTGATAGATAATAATACAAACATATATGGGCATTCTTTATGTAAGCCTATGAACATTCTCTATGTAAACCTACAAGCAATATTGATGTATTCACCCCTAGTAGAATTGGTTACACCACTTATATAGTTAACCTTAACTAAATCTCCATTAAAGGTTTTGTAACTTACCTTTATAAGTTATGTCAACCTAAGTAAATGTGATATGTAATTATTAATCTGGTAATTAGGTATCTACTATAAATATCCTCCAACCACTAATTCATAATATCAGTATACATTGTGATATCTTTATATGATCTATTGTTGGGGATGCCCCCTTAGGCAACCACCCTCTTGTTTCATCTACTTGATATTTGCATTTGGATTATTTATTCTCTTTATTATGGATTATAGTAAATGTTATACTTCATTTTATTTCTAGAAAATATTACGAAATCTAACACGTCATAGTATTTCAAACCCACGATAGCATTTTCTACCATGATCTTCGTTCCATCTTGGGTGAAGATAACATCAAAAACCTTATCCCATTGACCTTTGTTAATGATTACTTTTATATTGGTCAACACCTCATAACAATTTTCTTGTTGATTCATCTCAAAAATATCCTCATTTATTTTCAGCTAATTCAAAAATTTGTAAATCTAGTTTTCCAAGTTGAACATTTTTAAACCCATATTTACAACTCTTTTCCCCATCTACTCTACTTTTGGACCATCTAATTTGTAGGGGATTTGATTCACACTTCAAAATACACACACCCCAAAAGGGTTGATAGATCAACAATAGAGCACCTAAAGCACTTGCTAGGAAGGTTTGGGTTCAAGTCTTTGCTAGTCCATGATTCTTAAACATAAGGCTACATGCACTCAAGTTGGTGTAAGGCTTGAGGAGTGTCGGAGGTCAACCACACTTTCTCAAAATACTCATTTAAAAAGGGTTGGTAGCTCAATGATAGAGCATTTGAAACACATGTTAGGAGGGTCTTAGGTTTGAGTCCTAGCTACTCCATGGATTTTAATAGAATTGAAATTTAATAACTCCTATTATTCCTTATGGATATCCTTTTGCCCCTATTAGGAAAGTAAGTTTTCTTTTTGGTCTCGTCCTCTCTTCCACATAATTAGAACTATTAGAATTGTATTTGTGATATACAACATCTAAAGCTAGATTGATAATAGTTGCAATGGAATATCCCTTAGTGATATGGTCATAGTTATAAAAAAGAAGCATATTCTCACAGTCTATCCATTAATTAAGAAAAAAATAATCTTTTCTCAACCCTTATAAATCACTTTCTATGATAAAAGCTTGTATCTATCCATTAATTAAGGAAAAAATAATCTTTTCTAAACCCTTATAAATCACTTTCTATGATAAAAGCTTGTATGAATTTAAAGACACGCATATAGATACATAAATTATATAAAAATTTTATCCAAAAAATAAAAAACATAAAAAAACAACCTAATTAAAATTATTATCTTATCAAAATAATACTTTTAATAAAATACATAAACATGTTTAAAAATTTAATTCAAACCAAGTTAAAAATGGTTCTCAAAAGAGTGCAAAGCCAAAGCCAGTCTTTTCATTAGTGAAAAAACCTATCTTTTCATTAGTGAAAAAACCTATAAGACATCTAGAAATAGATGAATAGCTTTGTTCCTCTTAAAGTTGAGGATGAAGCCATTAAATTACCAAGAAACAAATCCCTTTTAAAAAACAAAAACATAACATACGCAATGAAAAAACCTATAAGACATCTAGAAACAGATGAATAGCTTTGTTCCTCTTATAGTTAAGGATGGAGCCATTAAATTACCAAGAAACAAATCCCTTTTAAAAAACAAAAACATACCATACGCAAACAAAAACAACGTGGGCATTCTAATTTTCTTTGGATTGTTGCAATTGTCTTTTAACGATTTCATCACAGTACACTTCTCTCCTTTATCAGATCTACGTTGACTTAATTGCCGCATTGTGGCAACCCTAACACACAATTCACCCACGAAACCCCACGCGGGCTGCTATAAAATTGTGCAGAACTTCAAATCTATGGTTGCCACGGCAATTAATGCCAATTTATCGATCTCCGCGGATTTGACGTCGTTGCACGCGGTAAATGGTACTAATCTCCAAGAATAAAAATGAGCAACAACTTTAGAAGATGAAGACAAGATGTGTGGTATGAAATAAAACGGAGCTATGTGGCACTAAGAGGTCTTAATATATGGTTTATACTTTTTTTTAGTTTTAAAGAAAAATTCTTTAGTTAAATCGTAGTTTAAGTGATTGTGTGATAACTTTTCATCTCTACGAGGGAAAAATACTGTTCAACTTTATGCTTTGGTTGTAAAAGTTTATCACACTACTTAAAATAAAATAAAAAATAAAAAATATATATTTTATAAACTTAAAAAATATAATAATTTTTTAATTTAAAAAATTAAATAAAATTAACATTTTTAAGATCTTTTAAAATTAAAAGTTCTTTTATACGTGGTTTTTGTTTTTACTGACCTTGCATTTAAGGATATATAATTTTTTCCTTTAACACCCCCTAGTTTATCAACGTTTTTACTAGCTTTTTTGGAACATTCATTCGTATTTGGAAGTTAAGTATCAACTGAAAGTTATTTCCCTGTATTTAAAAAAAAAAAACTCCTGTTAGCGTAAGCACGTTTCCTTATTCAGTGACAAGGGAGCAGCGTCGCAATCCAGTCTACCAAATAAAGAAAGGAACTGATTGGTAGTATCTGCAGTCTACCACATACAGAAAGGAACTGAATGATAGTATATTGTGTTATTGCTTTTAACGACAATCAAATTATTGCGACCTAGGTATATACCCAGATATTCCCCAATGCACAATCATACTCGAATGATGTACACATCGTACATCAAACAAATAGAATCGTACATTAAACAAATAGAATCATTCCATTCAGAGAAAATATGGCTTGAATTTGACGGTGACAATTGACTATGTTAATTCCACAAATATACATCTGACATGAAATAGAAAAAGGTCAGTATTGGGATGCCCTGTTGGGTAGCAGGTCAGGACAGTTAAATTCTTTTCTATCATTTTATTATATATATTATTATTACATATTTTATTATAATTTATTTATTTGTACTTTAAAATATGGCCGCAGATTTCAAATTCCAAAACATTTTAATAACTACTTCCATTGTTTAAAAATAAAATAAATTATTAATAAATAACTGTTAAAATCTAGGCTTTCACATCTTAAGTGACCAACACAAATAAAAAAAACATTAAATCTCAGGCAACTTGCCCAAAAACAAAAACGAATAAATAACCGTCAAATTGCAGCCTTTCACATCGTCCATGAAAGAAAACAAATAGAAACATTGAATCTAAGAAAACATGGATAAAGGTCGTTACGTCACCGTGCACTAGACGAAACAAGTAGAAACATCCAATTTATCGAAAAAGGCTGATGCCGACATCGTACATAATTAAAAAAAAAAGAACAAATAAAAAAATTTAATTTCAAACAAAACATGGAAAAGGTTCAGATGCCATTTATCCGATAAGCACTCTGCGTGTCTCTCGCACTGCACAGCGATCCATATGAATTAAATTCTACGGAATTTGAATTCCTCTTTCCATTGAAAATGAGTAGATTTTCAAAAGATTAAGAAATGCTTTTACAACCCATATATATTTGCGAACTTCGGAACATGAAATAGTCGAGGTCAAACCCTGATCCCAAGGGCTAAATCTCCACCACTCCGAAAGTCTGCCGATAGCGCTATTTCAGAATTCGCTAGTTCTGCAACGACCACCGATATGAGATTTAGTTTTTATTGGTTACTTGGTGACTAAGGTTTCCGTGTGTGAGTGAACATATAATGAAAAAACTTGTATCCCTTTATTTTACAAAGAAAAAAACAGGTTCAAAACCCAGCCCTTATCACGAATTTAATGAATCTTTGGTTAACGTTTGCAACCATTTGCCCCAGGTTACATGCCATCTGCAGCCATTCAACAGATCAAAACACCACATTTACAAGGCCAGAAGCATCTCAGTTGATCTTCAGAATGGACGGATTTGAAGAACGATATAGGTTTCCTTGAGATGGACAATCGACGCCCTGACTGCCTAAGGATGGGCACCTGGACGACTTGATGGCCGTCGGCCAAGTCACTGGAACGCTGGCGTGGCCACCAGTGGTGTGGTGGCGGCACTGGAGACGTTGTGGCTTGGCTTGTGGATGGGAGCGTGACCGTTCTTCTTCTAAAGGTTAGCCATGGCCGGGGACGTCGTGGTCCGAAGCTCTATCTGTGACGGAAAAGGTGAAGCCCGTCATGGTAAGCTCCGGAAACGCCGAGGGATTGAAGGGGGGGAGGCACGAATCGGCCTGCAAAGTACCGAAAGCACCAAAAGGGCCAGAGCCGGGTCAAACTGGTGAATCTGAGGGCACGAGGAACGGGCAGAGACGGGTCAAACTGGTGAATCTGAGGGCACGGGTAGTGCCGATGAAACTGCGACGGATGGACCTGCAAAAGTGCAGCTGCTGGCGGTAGTGGATCGACCCTCTAGAGTGCTACCGGAACCAAGCACGTGACTCGGGGAGGCAGCGATGCATCAGCCTGCACACGGCTGGCAGACGGGTCATCTTGCAGAGCGCATGCAACGCCTACGGGGTAGCGGCGGGGGAGATCCCCAGAGCCCTCTAGAGCTGGAATCGAGGGGAATGAGGCGAAGGTTTGTGGGGCTGGAGGCGAGGAGGAGCTTGGGTGGAGATGAGGGCAGCAGCGCTGTTAACTGCGTAGGGACTAAGTGGCGGCTCGGCTTGCAGAGTGCTATCTGCCCGCGAAGCCCTTTAAATCGGGACAGGACTACTGGTTAGGGTGAACCCATCTACAGTCAACTCTTCTATTGCCAAACAAAAACCAACAGAAAGTTTATCGCCTTTTCTCAGAGTCCCATATCCTGGCTCCCAGGCTTTATAAATATATGTAAAGTGAAAGCCCAAAACACCAGTCAGAACAAACGTAAAGCATCATTACTCACCGCCTGAAGCGTCTGCCGTCCGGTCGTTATCTTGAACTTTGACTCTGGCAACTGGGCTCTAAACCGAGGTTTCTCAGAGCTTTATCTGAAGAACATGCCAACACAGTAGACAAATTTTATAAGCATTTGATCCAGAAACTAATGTTCGAAAGCAAAAGGCAAAACAATATTCGGATAACTCCAGCCGGAAAAAAGGATCTAAGAAATAAACAAAGAAAAGCAAAACAAAACCTAAATCGGCTTCGGTTGTACTGGGATCGTGCTTGAATTTTACTGTTGTTCTGGAGATACTAATCATCAGAATCCCAGGCACAGTTTCCGCGAGATCTCGGATCTGTGCTTCCAAATCGCCGTAAATACCATCGACATGAAAAGTTGTTTCCTTCGACATTTCGAAATCACTCTCTGCTGGAGACCGGAGGTATTTGATATATGTAACTTTCGCAAACACTAATTATTTCTACAGCCAAAACGAGTCCTACTATAGTTTGGGAAGCAGTTCGGAGGACAAACAAATAAATAAATGCTGCGTGAGATATAGGAATACCCACGATGAAGGGATGCGTGCACAACAAGTAACCCAAGGGATAACCCAACATGGTCCAGAGAGGTAGTGTGAATCCCATACCTAACACACAACAAATTTCTACCCTGGTAAATGGAATGAAGACCGGAGAAAACGTTATAATTGCAAAAAAGAGATTTTTACAACCCATACCTGACACAAATGGCCGTCGGCATTGTGTCGTTATAAATCATTCTGTATGCATATGCTACGCGGTTTCTTTCCCACGCGGTTCTATGTGTTTCGGTTTATTTCTGCCGACACTGTGGAGGAGACTATATTATTCAGATACAAATTTTTCTTCCACTGTGAAAGCGAGGTTTTCATGATTGCGTGAGCAAGATTCCAAGTGCTGCTCGGTTTGAATTCGTTTTAAGCAAATGCATATGATCGAATGGAAGATTTTCCTTCTTAAATATATCAAAATATTTAAACTCATTGTAATATCCGAACGCAAGTTGGGTGAATTTGGCTTTGACTCAGTTGTAATTGGGAGGCATACGTTTTCTAAACCTAACCTAACTTCTCGGCGAAGCAAGTCGGTGGCCATATAGATAGATGATTGATTTATTTATTTAAAATGGACCAATTTATAAACCTACAGTCTCCGCCCAGCAATTATTCTCCAAACATTTACGGTGCATTCAACGATACCACGATATTTTGAATGCCCCTCAAATTTAATGTCACTTACACAAAATGTATGGCTGCGAAACCCCATAACAATGCGAAGAACCATTGCCATTTAGCATGCTTATTAGCAAGTTTGGCGTACCTTTCTACAGACGGTGAAATACAGATCGTATAATACATCTATTTAGGCCAATTAATGCATGGGCAATTGAAATTAAAATATGCATTACGGGCGCAAAAGGACCCGGCCAACATCCCATAGGAAACTTGGAAAACAAATTGTATTTGTGATTGGCATCTAATAAATAAATATATTGCAAGAACAAGCGATGATTATCTGTATCGTGAGCTCTATTTCGTGTTAGTTTTAGAGTTTTACCGGGCCCGGGACGGCGAGTCGCGACAAATGCTGTAATAGACAAAGTTTACATATATGTGTCCTGTGATGCAATCACCGACTTTCTCGTTTCCATGATCCTGAGGATAAAAAATAGAAGCTTCTAAATCTTCGACCTCCTTCGGTTGCTCCCCCGAGCTTTGATGTTCTTCCATCTTTTGTGTTCGTTTGTCTAAGTATGGTGATGTGGCTCTACATTTGGGCTTTTTTTTTGGGGGGGTTAATTGGAGAAAAAGGGCTTAGCATTCTTTAGTCAGTGGCCTCCATTTCATTGTTTTTAGTTTTTTTTTTCTCGCCCTTGTGGCTACATGTGAAATTCTAACGGCTTCCTCCCGAACTACAAAGGTAGCTCTGTGGGAGCAAAGCTATTCATCTTTGAAGTTATGTTTTTAGGCCTTAAGAAGGCTAGTCTCTTATCTAACTTGAGAGCATTTTCTAATAGTCTGTCTTGCGAAAAAATATAGAAAGACTCAAAAAGTGTCCATTTCAATAAAGGAATTAGGGAATGACATGAAGAAATTTGGAAGGCTTTTATCTGATTTTTTTCATTAAAGAGGTGCCCAAGATTCAAATGTATCCTAATTAAGAAGGAATTAGGGAATGGCATGAAATCTTTGAAGGGTTATGTACAATTCTTCAAATTACTAGTAAGTGCTCGAATATAGGTGAATTGTAGGCATGTGTTTTAAAAACTAGAAAACTTTTATCTAAATTTTGCTAACAATTTGTTTCTAGATTTCTTGCAACCTTGTTCATAATAACAAGGATTGGATTTGGATTCATTTTCAAAGGAAGAATCATCTTTAACCTTAGTTTGGATCAGGATTCTTAATTTGTGTATGTACTTTATTAAAGAACTTTTTTTTTATAGGACAAAAAAGTATATTAGGATGATTATTTGCTTATCTCCATATTATTTGGTTAAAATCTCATATCACTTATATGTAAGTATGCTTCTAAAATTGTATAAGCCTTCATTATTGAAAGTAATTTTTAAAAGCCTAGAGAAAAGGGTTTTTTCTCAATCTATGGATTATAAGAATACCCCTTTAAGTGTGGGCATTTCTAAAACCATGACATACTCAATAATGCGTGTTCCACCAAAATCATTATCCATCTAGTTTAATATGGTCCTATAGATCACAAACATGATTCTAAAAATTCTAATTATGTGGAAGAGATTAAAAAAAATAAAGGAAAATTAATTTCCGATTAAGGGAAAAGGAATATCCATAAATAATGATAGAAGATATTAAATTTTAGTATGTTTAAACTCATGGAATTTCCTAAGACTCAAACCTAGGACCTGTTAGCAAATGTTCTACCATTGAGCTACCAATTATTTGATATTAGTATTTTTACCAAGTGTGGGTTGACCTTCAACACTCCCTCTCAAGCCACACATCAACTTGAGCACATGTATCATTATTTTTATAAGTCATGGACTAGAAAAGACTTGAACCCAAGACTTCTTAGCAAGTGCTCTACCCCTATGCTCTCAAACCTTTTTTGGGTGAGTATTTTTTTCGAGTGTGAGTTAACCTCCAATAATGTAGATGTAGACTAGATGAGGGAAAAAGAAGTTGTAAATATGGATTCTAAAGTTTTAACTTAGAGAGCTAGATAGAAAAATATTTGAATCATCTAACAACAAATAAGGACATCTTTGAGGTGGATCAATTAGAAATAAAATTTTTTTATAAGGTGTTTGTCAATCGAAAAGCAGTTATTAACAAAGGTGAGAAGGATAAGGTGTTTAATATCATCCTTAACCAAGGTGGAAGGATGCATCACAGTAGAATATTGTTACAAAAATTTATAACTTACAACATATATCATTCACCAATATGCAAAAATATCAAATGTTCAACCATAAAATAATCCACAATATGAGACACAGATAGATAATATCCTTAAGGTAGGGCAACACCAATAATACTTAGGGAATAACTCCACAAGATCTCCACGATGAAAGGCCACTCCATAGGAAAATATGACTACAAGAGAATACTCAATGTAAAATATGATTGATGATTCTTACAATGATAATATCCCTTCTTTATATACTATCTTCTAATGCTACTTTGGGGAGGGTATATACCTAACCCTAGTTGACACCCAAACCCTTATTCAATCATTATTATAATATAATATTACAATATAATCAACCTTGGATTATGTGTGGTCGAGGTCAACTATCAATAATACATATATATAATATAATATCAAATCCCCATATACCTATCCCTATAGCCCTCCACTCTCGTTAAAAATGTTTCCTCTTCAAAACATGAGAAGAAACTAAATAGTACGATCTTCTAAGCATTGTTGACAAATGGTACCAATCTTGATCACCCATCCATCTAAGTGAAATTTTGATTCATGTTAGTCTTTAATAATTTTAAGTTGTATTTCCACTCAAATATCCATAATCACTCCTTCAGCTCCATGCTTCTACTACTTCACTCTAATATCTAAAATGATTGCTCTTATGGTTTCTATATTATTGTTGCACCACTTTATAATCCATAATTATTACACTTTTTTGCCAAGTACTC
This sequence comes from Wollemia nobilis, assembly GCA_028583015.1. Lineage (NCBI taxonomy): Eukaryota > Viridiplantae > Streptophyta > Pinopsida > Araucariales > Araucariaceae > Wollemia > Wollemia nobilis. The sequence continues at coordinate 8,478,815 of JAQPPZ010016917.1, read as the reverse complement.
TAGTACTTGATGCATTTCTTACTCTTTATATGTCCATAACAATATTGATACTCTATATCATACCTCCATGATAATTTTTGCTCATGGTGGTGTCGGTGGTAATATGCTATAAACCTAACCCAATTAACTGCTTTCTTTGACTTTTCAACATTTTGTACCTTTATTTTAATTTTTTTTGTATGATCTTCTTACGTGATCATTTCTTTTGGTGCATTCTTATGCTCTTATAATTATAGACCATGGTATTTGTTGTTGCTTCTTCTTTAGAGTTTAATAGTATTCTTCCTTAGACTCTATTTTTTCCTCTTCCTTAAAATCTACTTGTGGTTCCTCTTATTTTTCTTCAATCTATTATCCTTTAATAACTTCTTATTGCTTCTCTTAGGGTGCTTGCTCCTTAATTTGACAAATATCTTGTAGTGTTATCTATCTTTTCCTATACAAAACTTTAAAAACTTTTATATGTTAATGTTAATAGTACTTAATGAATCCAACTAAGGATAACAAACAATAATATCCATATCCACCATAACTATACCATAAAAATTTGAATGAAAGATATATTTATTGATGGTTGTCTTTAAATATTAAAATATATGAACATGAATTTCCTCAAGTTGTATGTCCTTGATATTTTGTGCTTGAAACCAATAACCTCTTATCCAAATCAATATTTATGAGATTGTACTTGTTGTTAGGGTCTATGGAAATTGACCTTTTCCTTCTTAATGCCTTCATAAACCTATAAAATAGAGTTATTATATTACAACAAATTCTTTTGATACTTCTCTTGCCAAAAATGTGGTGTCTTCATCCTTCTTAATATCTTATTTAATTTTTCTTCTTTTCTCCTCCTTAAGTACTTGTATATCATTTCCATAGTCTTCATTTTTTTTCTTGAAAATTTTAAATTCACTATTTATTTCTTTGTACTCCTCTTGAAACCCTTTTATTCTCCCTTCATAGCCCTTGATGATATCCTTTAAATTTGTAATCCTTATATATGGGTTTAATTTTATAAGAATGCTTGTTCAAACTATTTCCAAGTGAAAAATGTATTGGCATAAGAAAAATTGTGTAGATATATAATTTTGCTCACCCCATAATGTTCTAGGATTATTATCATTTTTGACAACATGTCAAGGATATTTTCCAGCCTCCATCATGAAAATTGAAGGCTCAAAAAAAATTTGCATCTAATAGAGAAATTTTCAAGCTAAGAATTTGTCTTCGAGGCTACAAATTTTAGTCTAATTCAAAATTTTAAATTCTTGCCACTCTAATGATCAAATGGATGAATTCATTACCAAGTGAAGTTCATAACTGTAAAGCTTCTAAGGCTATGAATTTACCTCCACACCTTTAGAATAGAAGCATTCCAATCCAATGCTCATTTCTAACCCTACCAACAACTTGCCAACCTATATAGGATTTAAGCACCCAAGAATATTTTCAATTACACTCATCACCAACTTATCAAAAAATACAAACACTTGCCTAAATTTTTAAAACAACTATCCATGCACAATATTATCCAAGTTGGGTTTCTTTTTTCAAATCTAACACCCTAGACGTAGATTATATAATCTTGTCTCCCATTTCTTCTCAAGAAGCCCCAAAATTCTATAAATTGGACACATTCCTCTCCAAACGAACAATAATTTTTGGAACAATTGATTTTGAGAGTAACAAAACAATATTTATAATAGTGAAGCTCTAATTTTTTTAGCAATCGATTAAACATTATTTTTTTGAATTCAAACCCTTTTTTAGTTCTCCTTCTAGTGTTTTTTTGCTTTCAAGAATTATTGATCCTTGCATGCATGCCTCATAGAATAATCCCTTTAAGGATGGAAGGGGGTTCTTCATGATTATCCTTTCTTTGATTATCATTGAATTTTGATAGATATTTTTCTTTTTAATCCATCAAGAATCACATTTTTATTGATCAAATTTACCTCTTTACAAGGTTTTGTTTATTCAACTTCTTCATTTTAGTCTGTTGATCTTGTTTGCTTTAGATTTAACAAAAAAATATTTGGTTATCTTATAGAATTCATAGGTATCACCTAGGATTTCCCATCACCCCTTTGGAGAAAATCCCAAAAAACTTTGCCTAGGTTCTAACTCTACAATTGTATACTATGTAATACTAGCCTATAGGACTAGTAGGCTACGAATTAATATAGGACCACCACTATCTAATTTTTGATTGACTGTTATATCTCTAGAATTTTCTCTACTAGACCATCACTTTTAAATCTCAAAACCTTTCTATTTTTGCCTCTAAAATATATTTGTAGGTTACAATATCTATAGGTTACAAACTTCTCAGGTTGTGAACTCATCGTGTAGACTACAAACCAGTACTACTTAGTTTTATATTTATTTTTAGAATCCCAACAATCATTCAAGCCTAGTAATATCCTAGCATCCCTATAATTTATCCAATTTAGTTTTGTAGTAGTTAAATTTTTGTTTTATGTGATTTATCTCCTTCCTAAGGTCAATTTTATATTTCATCAAAAGGAATAGGGGGCTTGACCTACAAAAAATTAAATTCACACCTTCCCAAGTATCAAGTAGATCCCCTAAAAACTAATACATTTATTGTTTTCCCTTTTTGTAGTCTTTTTTCAAGCATGTGATGAACTTGTCTTAGGCTACGAATTGTTTAGTAGGCAACAAACTTACCCTAGACTACAAACTAAACTATAGGATATGAGTACGTCCTTTACATATTTACAAGTACTTTTCTTCTCTACTTTCATTTTCATAGTGATAATATAGTTTTTTGGTGTTGATTTTTTTCTCTCTATTTTGGTTACAAGAACTCATTAAATGATGAAAATAAAGAAACTTAATATTAGGATTCATTTATAAATATGTATATTACAAATAATACCTTATTTCAATATTGTTACAAGCTTAATAAAATGGTAAGGTATTTGGCCTCTCTTTAAGAGGTCCAAGGTTCAAACCCCACTCAGTATGAGGTGACCAGGACCCCTCAAAAAAAATTGTGTAAACTCATTGAAAAATACCTTCTTTCAAGAAACAAATAATAAAAAACACCTTTCAACATTCATTAGGCATTGAATAAAAATTACATATAGTTTGCATATAGCCTAAAACTTGTTTGTGCATTCTTCTTGTTCTCTTGCTTAAAAAAAAAGATATTTTATTTTATTTAGTTTCTTATAATTCTTGATTTAGTCTTGTAGTTCTCACAATGATTTGAAAAGAGAATATATGACTAGACTCTTGTTTCTTATATCATTATCTTCTTTACATTGTATTTCAAAATATTATTTTCAAAAGGATATAGTTTGCTAAATTCTAGTTATAAAAACTTAGGTGTTTGCTCAATCTACACATAAAATATAGGATTTAAAGTGAATCCATTAAATAATATTGGTGAACCTAGATCCCCACTAAATTTCTCAAATAACGATAGGGTTTTTTTGGTCAAAATTATCACATCAAGGGGAATAAATAGTAGTCTTCTCAAAATTTTACTAAGTATAGCAAAAAATTGTGATGACACAACAGTTTTGAACTTGAAGACAAAGCAAAGAGAAAAATTTGTGACATTGCGATATTTTGAAGCCAAGGGGACAAGCGAAAGGAAAAAGTCATGACAGTGCACCTTTTTGAATCCAAGGGCTAAGCGAAGGGAAAAATTCATGACAACATGACATTTTGAAGCCAACGGGTCGAGCAAAAGGAAAAAATCGTTACAGTGCGATATTTTGAAGCCAAGGGCCAAGCGAAGGGAAAAAATCATGACAACGCAACATTTTGAATCCAAGGGATCAAGCAAAGGGAAAAATTCACAACAACACAATATTTTGAATCCAAGGGGCTAAGCGAAGGGAAAAAGTTGTGATAACATGATATTTTGAAGCCAAAGGGTCAAGCAAAGGAAACAAGTCATGACGATGTGATATTTTGAAGCCAAGGGGCCAAGCGAAAGGAAAAAAGTCATGATAGTGCAACATTTTGAAGCCAAGGGCTAAGCGAAGGGAAAAATTCATGACAGTGTGACATTTTGAAGCCAATGGGGCCAAGCAAAAGGAAAAGGTCGCAATAGTGTAACATTTTGAAGCCAAGGGGCCAAGCAAAGGGAAAAGGTCATGATAATGTAACATTTTGAAGCCAAGGGGCCAAGCGAAGGGAAAAATTTGTGACAACATGACATTTTGAAGACAAAAAAGTTGCGACAACACGACATTTTGAAGCCAAGGGGTCAAGTGAAAGGAAAAAATTATGATAGTGCAACATTTTGAAGCCAAAGGGCCAAGCAAAAGGAAAAAGTTGTGCCAACACGAAATTTTGAGTTAAGGATAGTTGGACCACGACATCTTTAAGGAGATAAAGGTAGATTACTGTAACAAGAAGATCTTAACCATTTCCAATTGAAGATCTCATGCTCTCCTAACTACCATTCTACCAAAATGAGCCTACAAGCATATTGTTGTAACAACTTTCAATTTTTCTATTATGTAAAACTATATATATATATATATATATATATATATATACATAGGATGAGTGACCCAAACAAATGGTCGACCCTTGGATGATTAAAAGGCAATGTACACAGACTTCTCAAAGTTAATAAATATTATCCATTCTGGTTTTGGCTCACTAGTGTTGTTATCAATTATGTATGGATTGTTAATTTCTATTCAAAAGTTACGTTGAATATAAATTGCTTAAATTATTATCCTGGATTTTTGCAGTGAAGTTCTACTAACTCTGAAATTAACCATTCCAATAAACTTATGCTTGAGTATATTTACACCATAGGATTAGTTATTTTATTTTGATGGTTTAAATAGATGCTTCTCTGAAAAAGTTTATTAAAGTTGCTTTATTGTTGTCTAATTTGTATTGTTTAAATGCTTCTAGCAATAACTGTATTTCCCTCTCTTTATGCATTTCCCTCTCTCTCCCTTTTCCCAAAGAAGCAAGGAACCAGCATCCTTTGGAGATTGAACCGGGTAAACTCTATTTTAACCCGATATTTCAATGTTGACAAAGTTTTGGGTGCAAACGTAACCAAAGGTAGATTTTGCACCAACAATTTTTGGCATACCCGATGGGACCCAATCCCACATTTTATACAGATCAAATTTTTGGTGATACCTTTGCCCTGTTTATTTTTTATGAATCACCTAGTGACTCTTCCCAAGAAAAGAACCCTAAGAAAGCCTTTATCTACTTTATGGTTGAATACCATTTTTTATGATAACCATATCTAAAGCAAAAAAATTCAAATATCCCATTGAGTTATTTGAATTACACCTTGGTAGCCTTAGAGCTAATCCTTTTTTAGTTGCTATAACAACTTCTTCATCTACTGTTAATTCAAGATACATGAATTTTTTCCCTACAACCTTCCTTAGTACTGCTGCTAGCGGAACGTTAAATCCAACTACCCATATACCCATAATATCTAGTAGAACCATAACATCAATGGTCATAAATCAACTAAATATACCTTACCCTTTATGGAACCATACAGACCCCCTAAATCTAGAAACAACACTCAATTTCGGTAGCAACCTTGAAATCATTACCCCAATATGATGGTATGGGAAAGACAGCATACAAACACTTCCAATATGTATCTACACTCACCCAAATATATAATATCACTTAATAATATGTTATGATAATATTGCTAGTCATTTCATTGAAAGGAAAAATGCTCTATTAGTACAGATCCTTGGGTAACCAAACTATATCTACTTGGGTCCAACTTGTTGGTAAACTAGTGGAAGAATCTAATGAATATGTTGACCTATTCTCCTTGCTAAATCATTTTATCATCATCTAGAAGCACCATCAAAAGAAAATCAACTTTAATACCAGATTTAGTCGAACATGGTAGAGAGTACCTGAAGGTTTGAGGCCAATTGATGAACAATCAATGTATTATTATCTAAAGGCTTTCAAGTCAAATATAAGTATGGCTATTAGGTAGTCCTAAGTATTTACCTTCCCAAATATTTACCAAGAATCCCAAAAATTAGAAAGATATCTAATTGCTATTGGAAGGTTCCCTGGAAAGATGATAATACATATTTTCTTAGATCTACCACAAGCACCAAATACTGCATTCCCAAATCATGCCCCCACTTCTAATACAAGTCTTCCCAAATGGATTGGGCAGCCTAATATCCCCATAATATAGGTATCTCCCGCTCCTCCAATTCTTCTTGCCATTCCTACACTTCCTATGGCAACAGTTTCGTCAACCCCAAATCTTCCACTCGTAAATTTACAAGATCTACAAGCATCCATGAAATCTCTGACGAATAAGATGACCTGAATGAAAACAAGAGAAGAAAAAAATAAATTCCAACCAAGAAGGTTTCCATAGGCAACAAGAGATCAAGCCTCCATGAGTGATAGAAACCATGACAAATCTAATGTGGTTTATGTCAATAAAGATAGTGAACCTACTAACACTTCAAGAGAGTCAAAATTATGGTGTTCTATGTGTAATGACCCACACGGAAAAAAAATTGTGTATGATCCATCAACATCATTTCCAGAAGATAGCTATTGAAAAGGCTAATAAAATCCTCAAGGATCAGGTTGATATGATTAGAGAAGAAAATCAAAATTTCATGATGCCCTATGTTAAAAAAGTGGATGTTCTAACCAAATCAAGAAAGAAACCCTTGCAGGTTGATCCCCAAGAGCTTAATCCCTTGAAGGTGCCTTCACCTATAAAGGACCCAGTTGATAAAATAACTTCCTACTAGAAATCTCTCTAGAGTTCAGGTCAGAAAGGAATAGAAACTCATAAAGAAACACCCCGATAGAAGGAAGTGGAAATGCAAGAACAAGCAAGAGATAAGTTGAGATATCCCTCACTGACTAAGTGTCAAACCCCTCCTATTCAACATAGTCGAGGAGATGAAGAAAACTCCATCCAAGGCAACTATGTATGAAGATTTGCAGCTTCTAAGATAGATTGATCTATTGCAAGAATCCTTAAGATCTATAAAAATAATAATAGAACCCTAGATCAGTTAAATTTTGCATAAGCTAGCCTAAAGTCTTCTTAAAAAAAAATAGACCTCATCCCTTCTATCTATCTCTTCAAATGGAAGGGTGGGTGGTACATAACTATATGATAGACTCCAAAGCTGCAACCACTATGATATCTAAAGTTGTAAGTCATATCATGGAAATGGAATACACAAGGAGCAGCCCTGGTGTCTTGCAACTAGACGAAACCCCTATAAAAATAGTGGGGGTAATTAAATATATTCTAATAGTTCTTCACATACTACCTCAAATCATAGTTATATAAGAGGTATTAGTAGTGGATCTAGAACCTTATTTTGGTATGTGTCTCTCCAAGGAATTCACCACCAAAATAGAAGTATATTTGTCATTATATTTCTCACACATAGAAATCCCCTTCAAGGGCAAAAAAGTGAAAATATATAATGAGAAACCTTCGAATTTTCACATTGAAAAAATTGAAGAGGAAAGTAAATTTTCCACCATGGTAAATATGATGACAAAATAACTAGAAGATCTAAAATTTATGGAGGAAACTCTAAATGTGTTGCAGGAAGAAGACCAGTTCTCTCTCCAAGACTTCAATGCCATGATCAAAATAGATATGGGGAGCTACATAATTGTAAAACCTAAGAAAAGTAATCTCACTCCTCTCCCTCAGGTAGACCAACCTACTAATCAACTATGGAAACTTTTCTTCAATGGTGCTAGATGCAAAAATGGAGCCAAAGCAGGTATTATTCTAATATCTCCAATAGGCGAAGAGAATATGTTTTCTTATCGATTAACTTGGAGTTGCACTAACAATACAATAGAATATGAAGCGCTCTAATTAGGCCTTAATAAGGCTAAAAATATGGGTATCAAACAACTTCATATCTTTAAAGACTCTGAATTAATAGTAAACTAGGTCATTGAGAAATGTGTAAGCAAATAGCACTACCTAAAGGCTTACAAGAATAAGGTTTGGGACTTGCTAGAATCCTTTGAATATTTAAACCTCAAAGAAATTCTAAGGGAAAAGAACACTCATGTCGATTTATTAGCTTCATTAGGTGCAAATTTTTACCCTATCAGCAATGTCATTCAGAATTCTAAGACAATTAGACTAATCTACGGGTCCTCCATGCCAAATAAAGATACCTTCTAGCAGGTATTTGAAAATGATGAACAAATAATAGATTTTATCGTCCATGAGATGAATTGCTCAAATGATAGGGTGTCTAAAGATGAAAAATATTTGGCATGATTCAGTTGAAAAAAACCACATCCCAAAAGGATTGATCACCCTCAAAAGCCTATTTGATAACAATGATAGGTCAATTGGCCATAAAATAAAATTTGACAAGCATAGGTACAAAGAAGCTCAAATGGGACCCGATAAATCCATTAAAGTGGGAGTAAATACTATAGAAGAACAATTGGACCAAATTTGAGGATTATGCAAGGAGTTCCCTAACATCATAACCTAGACTTATGGCAACCTTAAAGTCTACTCTAAAGATACCATCCAACATACAATCAAACTTGAAGAAGGTGCAAAGCCCTTTCGACAAAATCAAAGATTGGTGAATCCTAAGATCGAAGCTCTAATGATGTAGGAACTACTAAAATTTCTTGAAGCCAAGATTATCTATCCAATCAAACATTCTACTTGGGTAGTTAACTTAGTCCCAGTTAGAAATAAGAATGGAGATATTAGGTTGTGTGTCGACTTCTGTAACCTGAACAAGGCTTAATTAAAATATCATTATCCCCTCTCATAAATCGATCAGACTTTGCATACAATAGCAGGAGCAGAAAGATTTTTACTCCTGGATGGATTCTCTGGGTACAATCAAGTATGGTTCAAAGACGAAGATCAGTTCAAGACTGCATTCACCACCAAATGGGAAACATTCTCTTATCAAAGGATACCTTTCAAATTATCCAATGTCAAGGTAAATTTTCAAAGAGCAATGGACGTGACCTTTGGATAACTTGTCAATAGGATTATAGTGATATATCTAGACGATATGATAGTGTACTCTCATTGAAAAGAAGACCACATCAACCATCTTAGAAGTGTTTTTGAGAAATTTAAGGAAATCAACATCTCTTTAAACCCAAAGAAATTCATTTTTTCTATGGAATAATGGATCTTACTAGGTCATGTTGTTTCTAAGATCAGGATAGCTATAGACCCTAACAGGGTGAAAGCACTATTAGAACTCCCTCTATACCCAAAAAAAAAAAAGGCTTGCAATCCTTCTTTGGCCAAATTAACTTTGTACTTAAATTCATAGCAAATTTTGTGAAAAATGTCAAACCCATGACCAAAATGTTGAAAAATGATGTTGAATTCAAGTGGACAGACTCAAGGAAATAATATTTCCAAAAAATAAAAGAACAGATAGCCCAAGCTCCCATATTAGTGAACCTAGACTATTCCATATGTTTTATCTTGTATGTTGTAGGTGAACAAGAGAGCCATGCCACAATACTCACTCAGAAAGGGCTTGACAACGAAGAAAGACCTATAGCATTCCTAAGCCAGACTATGCAGGAACATGAAGAGAAATACAACTTCATTGAAAAACAAGTTTATGCAATATTGAAGTCTTTAAAAAAGTTTAGGTATTTTCTTTTATAGAGTAGGACCATAGTATATGTGGTCCACCCCAATTTTAGAAATTTCATCATTCAGGGGGAACTTGGCAATGAGAGAGTTGGTTGGGTGTCAACGATACAAGAATACAACGTTGATATCCATCCAACCAAGCTAGTAAAAGGTAGAGCACTATGCCAAGAACTCACCAAGAAAGTCTCATCAGAATATGTAGCTTGCCAAACCCAAGAATAAGCCTTGGAGAATGATCAATCCTTAGATGAGCTTGATCGGGTCGATGAATTGATCAGGTACTTCCAAACTAGAAAGTATCCAGTAAGTTTGAACGCTTCATAGAGAAGAAGATTCAGGATCCAGGCTTTGAAATACATCCTATTACCTGGAGGTTTGTATGGAAAAAATCTGGATGGGGTATTGCTCTGGTGTATAAAGGACGATCAAAAATAGATCTTGGATGAATTCTATGGGGGACCATAAGGAGGACACTACTCGGGAAGAACCACTACTTTAAATATCATCAAAATTGGGTGTTATTGGCCAACCATTTTCTCATATATCTTCAAGGTAACAAGAAACTATGAGAAGTGCCAAAGATACATTAGGAGAAATAGAAACACTTCAATGACTTTAAAATCCATTTAGGTTGAAGAAAATTTTCAAAAATAGGGGTTAGATTTCATTAGAGTAATAGATCCAATTTGTTTTCTAGACATAAATACATCCTAACCGCTATAGATTACTTCACTAAGTGGGTTGAAGCAATACCCACTAATAAAGTAGACTAGGAAGTGGTTATGGAATTCGTAGATAGTTTAATCACAAGATTTGGTATCCTAGATGCATTGGTCATAGTCAACGACACATCTTTCATAGGCACAAAAATTATTAACTTTGTGTGTAAATAAGGGATCTACTTGAAAACATCTTTCGAATTATTACCCACAGGGAAATGGACTAGCTAAATCAATGAATAAAAACTTGCTTCAAATATTGAAGCAGACTCTAAAATACAATAAGAGGATTTGTAACTCTTTAATAAATTAAGCGTTGTGGGTTGATAGGATAATTATAAAAAATTGTATCAACACCTCTCCCTACTCTTTAGTATATGGTAATGAAGCAGTTCTCCCAATACACATATAAATGATAGCTTTAAATTTGCTCAATAAAACTGGCATAGAGGAGGCATAGCCAATGGAAAATAGGTTTATTCAACTCTTGCAATTAGAAGAATGGAAAGACCAAGCCTACAACCATTATAAAAAACATATGATCACCACAAAGAAATGGTTTGACAAAAATGCTACTCTTAGGAATTTCAAAGTAGGAGACTTGGTCTTGAGGTGGAATGAAAAGAAGGTGAAACCCGAGAAATACCAAAAATTTGATGTGTTATAGGAGGTACCTTTCAAAGTAATCAAAGAAAAACAGGGAAACTCCTTCCAGTTGAAGAACGAACAGGTCAGGTTCAACCCATCCCCGTCAATGGATTCCATCTAAAGTTGTACTATAAGTAATGAAAGCACGAGATTTCGAGCAGAGGGAGCACTAATTATGCAACATAAGACGAAATGTAATGCTTTAATCCTATGCACAAAAACGAAGAAAGGAGACAATTTGAAAATGAAAGAAAAGATGTAAAGAAATCACAGCCCTCTTTATTCAAATATCTTATCCTCGGTTACATAGACGTCTCCTCCATTTTTGGGGGCTAGGAGCATTAAATTCGTATTTGTTACAATATGTGACTTAGTCTTCCTCTTTTCACGTGCCCACGTTTGAATGGACGGGCCAAGACGATGTCGCCGCTTACGTTGATGAGTCCTTACCTCTGCTGCTCCTCCTGCGAACAAAGAAACAACGAATATGTCAGTAGCACCTGCTGCAAGTGAAAAGTGTTCGTTCTTCTAAAATCATCAAAAGATGCATGCAAACATTTATCCAAAACAGTAAACAAAATGATTCTAAACATTCTGAAAACTTGACAGAAGACAGAAAATGTTACCAGAAGGCCATTGCCACTGAGACAGCTGGCCAATCTGCCTTCAACTGGAATTCGTCCCTGGGTGGGACGATTTCTGACTACAATTCGTCCCTGGGTGGGATGAATTCTGGAATTCGTCCCTAGGTGGGACGATTTCTGACTGCAATTCATCCCTGGGTGGGACGAATTCTTCTGTGTTGAAGAAGCCGACCTGCTGCTGCTCCAATGTCGATTTTTGAGACCTGCAAAACGCCTGCAAACAAGGGGTTTATGTAATTGGGGCCATTTTGGGATGACCCAGATGGTCGGATTCTCCCAATTTGGCCTCTACCCTCAGGAATTTGATCTTGCCACCTGCAAGTCAGTGAAACAACAAAGCGACACAAAACATACTAGAATCTGACCAAAAGTTACGAAATTGCAGCTGTGAGTTAACCAAACATGATAACACAAAATGCAACCTGACAAAGTAATCTAGAATGCTTTAAAACTCAGAAAGTGCGGGGGTGCCCAAGTGGGCCTCCTCTATCCTCGGGAATTTGATATCGCCACCTGCAAGTTAGTGAAACAACAAAGCGACACAAAACATACTAGAATCTGATCAAAAGTTATGAAATTGCAGCTATGAGTTCACCAAACAAAATGACACAATATGCAATGCGAACAAATAATCTAGAATGCTAAAAAGAATGGAACTTAGGAAGTGCGGGGGTGCTCAGGTGGGCCTCCCACTGTTGGCACTTGACTTCGGAGCCAATCCACTAGGGATAGGCCCAAAACCTCTTAGGATTGTGGGGGTCTGCGAATTGGTTGGTTCAGGTGTCCATGTGTTGGATTTGGGTCAGGTTCAAGCTTCCAAAAGCCACCCAACAACCTCCCTTGCAAAATATATTGGTGGATGTGGGAAGGTGAACCAAAAGGGATGCAAGTGGGTCTTCAACTCGGTAGCACTTCGTTGCTTGAAAACTCCTTCAACCTGTATATTTTGGGTGAGAAAATTCCCACCTTTTATAGACCCATTGGGTCTCTTTTGGGAGGGAAGCACAAATGCCATGTGTTGGTCATAGGCACCATGTGGCAGTCTTGTCTTCCCATGAGGGAGGGGAGTCCTCCGTTGACTTGGGCTTTGATAAATGCCTTTTGTGACAGTCCTCTAACGGCCCCTCTGTCCACCTACACACATGTGCAAGGCAAGAGTCATTAACTGACTATTCTGGGCTGCCACTTGGCACCATTTGTCTTTTTGCCCATTAAGCTTAGAATTCGTCCCACCCAGGGATGGATTCAGAATTCGTCCTGGGGTGGGACGGATTCTATTTTGAATTCATCCCTGGGTGAGACGAATACTGGGAAAATTGTCCAAGTGTGCCAAATTGCTTCTTGACCTTACAAAATTGCTATGAAAGTGGTTAAGACCACTGTTTAACCTCTGAGGGCTGCCCTGGGGGCTGTGTTTGTCAAAGCGATCAGTGTTTGCAGTCACATAATCGGATTGGTGCTATTTTGGTGTCTACAAGTAAGATGTTTCCCTCTACTTTGTATGTATTATATGTAAATATGTTCTTGTTACACACCAAACCTAGCCGTCGGCTAGGTATTCCAGGAGTAAAACATTTCATATATATAGTAGATAGATTATTCAAAATTAAATCATCGTGTTTTATTTTTTATTCTCTGCATTTCGCTATTGCCTTCACGGCGGGGACGTGCCCTCCCTGAGTGGCGAACTATTTCCATTTGATTTAATTTATTTACTGCTGTGGTTTTCATATTGCTTCATCATATTGCATTTGAGGAATTTGATCAGAATTAAATATAACGAACGAAGTTAAATCGTTTCATGTGGTATCAGTTTCCTTAAAAAGATCCTGAAGAATTCTTCGTACCTTCTGCTGGACTCGTTGTTATCATTCGGCCTCAACACAGTCGTGAGGAGCAGCTAAAACTACTTCAAAACTCCATCCACCGGTAGCAGCATTTTGCTTCAAACATATTCTACCGGGCAGCAACATTTTATTCTTTCGAAGCGTTCATCCAGGGAACAGCAAACGTGGGGTATAACTTACGAATCTGCGAGAGATTTCACTGAGCCAAGCACGGTTTCCACACAGCTGGGATTCATAAAAGAACTTTTTGTAGCTACGAATGTTACCTCTTCGATCGGGAGCCAAAGAAATGAGCAGAATCATGGTAGAATAGAGCGCGCACAGTCGTTTCTTCTCACGCCATCCGTCGGCCAATCGGAGCACACGAAACGGAATTATTAAGGTGCATAAACTAAGGTACAATTTTTTTTTTGTTTTGCCAGGACAAATATCCCACATTCGACGTGGTACGGGCAAATTACGATTTATAACGCGATAGGGGCAAATAGTAAGGTGTGACTTCGGTCACAGGGCCAGAGTCTCCTCCCGCACAGGTTAGCTTAGGTTGTCTTCGTCCGCGTGTTCGCTTTCTGTTGGTCCAAGGTTGTCCTTGTTGTCGTCCTTCGTGTCACCAGTTATCAGTTGCTTTGTGTCGTGTCCGCGTGTCGAGTGGTCATCCTCACGGTGTTGTCCCTTGTCGCAAATCACAATTGTTCCCAGTCATCCTGTCTTGTCAGTTGTGTCAGTCGCCGTTCGGGGTCCTGTCTTGTTAGTTTGTGTCAGTCACAGTGTGGTGTTTTCTGCGTCGCGTGTCTATTGGTCTAGCCTTCGGATGCTCGTCCTATCAGTTCAGTTCCGCATCCAGTCCCTTAGTCCAGTTCGTGTGTCAAGTGTCCAAAAAGTGGTCAAGAAAATTGCTGAAAGTTGTCACTAAAAGTTGTCAAAAGCTGTCACTAAAAGTTGTCAGAAGTTGTCACTAAAAGCTGTCAAAAGTTGCTGTCAAGGAGGAGCCCAAATTCAAATCCGCGTCGCAGTTGGAGTGACAGTTGAAGCGAAATCCAAATTTTTGCTAAATTCAACCAACTTTTTGCAGCCGTCAAAGCTCAAAAGCTCCTAAGCAGGTTATGCTAACAAGTGCATGAGCAAAAGGTGGACCAAAGGATCTGACGGTCGACTATCAAGTTCGAAAATGACCAATAACAACGCACGAAGACCTCATCGAAGCCCAGGTACAAAAAATTCTCCTTCTCCTTTCAAAATTGGCAGTTATAATCCACATCATCCACTAGTAGACCCTATGGCTACTAACCCTCCCCCAACTCACGAAAACATCACACAAGGAGACTCAAGTAACTCGGCCATTTCCAACGATGAATCTCTTCGACTCTTAATAGATGGTATGCACGAAATTAGTATCAACCTAAAAACCCTAGTGCGAGCACAAAACCAGCTTAATCCCAATACTAATCCCCAAAATCACTCCCATGCCCAAAGGAATGAAGAAAATGACGATCAAGATGACGATTGGGAACAACAAAGAGGCAATTCGGATAATTACAGGGATCGCTATCATAGACAACGGTATAACCAAGATCAAGAAAGGGATATGGGTTATCATCAACCGAGAGGCCCTAATAATTTTCCACGCATTGATATGCCCACTTTTGAGGGTCATGATCCTCGTGGTTGGATAGCCAAAATGGAAGGCATTCTCGACTTATACCAAATTAAGGAATTTGATAAAGTCCCTTTCGCTGCATCAAAATTAGGCACTGAGGCCTACCAATGGTTCGTATGGCTTAAGCGAGAGAAAGGAGCTACTATTAACTGGAAAAAATTCACTACCTCTTTTTTAGAAAGATTTGATGAAGGAGCTACATCGTCATACACAGTAAGACTGTTATCTCTTAAACAAGAAGGATCGGTTAGCGAATTCATTTCGAAGTTCACCAGTTTACTACCATATACTTTAGACCTCAGTCCCGACACAGTGGTAGGAGCTTTTCGCAATGGATTGAAAGAAAATATTAGGGTGGAGGTAGACATTCAAAATCCAACCTCGCTGAACGATTGTATAAGAATAGCCAAGCTGGCTGAGAAGAGAAATCAGTTGTATGCACGGCGTGAAACTTATAGTCGTCCTTCGTATCGCAACAATTCCTTTCATAGAAATGATCAACCATCAAGATACTTTTGCTATAAATGTCGCACTCATCACCCCAGGGAACAAGCATGTGCCCAAAAACAAAACTTTCATATTGAAGGCGATCAATATGAAGGAGAAGAGGAAGAAACTTACCACCAAGAAGAACCTATGCAAGAAGAACTACCAAGTACTTTAGAAGAGAAGGAAGAGGATACAATGGCGATCTCCGTGCATGCCCTCATGGGGTTAACCGCCCACCATACCATCAAGGTACCAGGATTTCTCTGCCAGAAAAAGGTGAATGTGCTAATTGATTCGGGCAGTACCCACAATTTTATCGACATCAAAAAAAGCAAAAGCTTTGAATTTATTCATTAACTCTTCCAACAAAGACAAATTCCAGGTTCTAGTGGCCAACGGGGTGAACGCGCAATGTGTTGGTCGAACATCTCAAGTTTCCATAAAAATGGGAACTTATACCTGGTTTGGATCCCTTTTCGTCATGAATTTAGGGAACTCGGATGTCATTTTGGGAGTTGAATGGTTGGAAACATTAGACACGGTTAGCTTCAATTTCAAAAAATTATTTGTGGAATGGAAGGAAAACGGACGAGTCATTCGCTTACAAGGCATTACTACTCCTCCATCACAAATGGTGAGCTCTCATAGTATGGAGAAGATGTTAAAAAAGGGTGGATATGGATTTATAGCTCAAATTAATTGTTTGGAAAAACAATCTCGAGCAAATTCGGATATTACTGCTCCAGAGTTACGAGACATCATAACACAATACGAAGAGGTTTTCCAAGAACCTAAAGGATTACCACCTAAACGATCTCATGATCATGCCATCCATTTGATTCCAGGGAGTGTCCCACCTAACAATCGTCCTTACCGCTATCCTCAACCACAAAAGATAGAAATCGAACAGATCATTCAGGATCTGCTAGATCATGGAGTCATTCGTCACAGCACTAGCCCTTATTACTCACCCGTAGTTCTGGCTCGACGAAAAGATAACTCTTGGCGTATGTGTCCTGATTTTCGTTCTCTCAATAAACTCACTATCAAGGACAAATTTCCTATCCCTGTCATAGATGACCTACTAGATGAGTTGCATGGTGCAAATTTTTTTACAAAATTAGACCTTCGCTCAGGATTTCACCAAATCCGTGTCAGAGAAGAAGACATTCCCAAAACTGCTTTTCGTACTCATGAAGGTCATTACGAATTTTTGGTCATGCCTTTTGGTCTCACCAATGCACCATCCACATTCCAAAGTCTCATGAACCAAGTGTTTCGTCCACTCCTCCGTAAGTTTGTGTTAGTTTTTTTTTATGATATTCTCATATACAGCAAAACTTGGACGGACCATTTACATCATGTGGATAAAGCCCTTCACATTTTACACAGAGAAAAGCTATTTGTCAAACGTTCCAAATGTTCATTTGGTGTCCAAGAAGTCGAGTATCTTGGTCATATAGTTTCACACGAGGGTGTCAAAGTCGACCCCAATAAGATTAAGGCAATTCAAGAGTGGCCTTTACCTAAAACCATCAAGAAACTTCGTGGTTTTTTGGGTCTCACGGGCTACTATCGCAAGTTTGTACGAAATTATGGTAAGATTGCAGCACCTCTCACAACACTCACAAAGAAGGATGCTTTTCGTTGGTCGAAAGAAGCCACTCAAGCCTTCGAAGCTCTTAAGAAGGCCATGTGTACAACTCCAGTATTAGCAACTCCCAATTTTCACAAACCATTTATTATCGAATGTGATGCATCAAGAACAGGAATTGGGGCTATATTAATGCAAGAAGGTCATCCGTTGGCATTTGAAAGTAAACAGCTCTCCGAGAAAAATTTGGGAAGATCAACATATGAAAAAGAAATGTTGGCTATTCTTCACGCAGTAGAAAAATGGAGACACTACCTAATCAGTAGCCGCTTCATTATAAAAACAGATCATAGTAGTCTCAAACATTTTCTTGAGCAAAGGTTTTCATATCCGAAACAAAATAAGTGGTTAACCAAACTATTGGGCTATGATTTTGTTATCGAATACAAGAAAGGGAAGGAAAATATAGCCGTCGATGCGCTGTCCAGGAAATATGAAGACGAAGTAGTCATTAACGCTATTTCAGGTCCTTGCTCCCAATGGGTGAATCAATTACAAGATGAATGGTTGTCCAATAGCGAAACTGCTCAGATACTTCAAGAGTTATCTATAGGGTCCTCTAAACACCCTTTGTTCTCTTATGAAGATAAAATCCTCCGGAAGAAGAACCGCATTTACATTCCACACAATTCAGAACTCAAATCAAAGATCCTCGATGAATCGCACGCTTCTCCATCAGCAGGACATTCAGGATTTTTGAAAACATATTTAAGGGTCAAACAATCATTTTGTTGGAAAGGATTAAAAGCAGAAGTCAAACAATGGGTAGCAGAATGCGAAGTTTGCCAGCGCAATAAAGGAGAAACAGTCAAATCACCAGGGTTGTTACAACCATTACCCATCCCTGAATGACGGTGGGAACATATATCCATGGATTTTATTGAAGGTCTTCCAAAGTCAGAAGGCAGGACAGTAATCTTCGTAGTCGTAGACCGGTTATCCAAATACGCTCACTTTCGGGCTTTACAACATCCATTTTCCGCAAGCAAGGTGGCAAAGGTATTTATGGATTCAATTTTCAAATTACATGGTATGCCAAAAAATATTGTAAGTGATAGAGACCCCATCTTCACTAGTAACTTTTGGCGGGAATTATTTCGACTTAGTGGTACCAAATTGAACATGTCCTCAGCCTACCATCCACGAGACAGATGGTCAAACAGAAGTAGTTAACAAATGTTTGGGTACGTACTTAAGATGTTTCGCTCAAGATAAACAATACCAATGGAGCCGAGTGGTTAGCATTGGCAGAATGGTGGTACAACACTTCTTACCATTACTCAATTAAGATGTCTCCATTTGAAGCATTGTATGGCACCAAGCCTCCAACCATCGTAGATTACGTACAAGGATCATCCAAAGTAGCCAAAGTGGATGATTGGTTCCAACAAAGGCAGTCTACACTCACCATCCTCAAAGAGAATTTAGTCCAAGCACAAAATCGTATGAAACAACAACAAGACTTGCACCGATCAGAGAGAACTTTTAATATAGGTGATTGGGTTTTCCTAAGGTTGCAACCTTACAAACAATCATCGTTAAGGATAAAGTCCAGCCAAAATTTGGCTCCACGATTCTATGGTCCTTACAAAATTGTGCGCCGCATTGGAGAAGTAGCCTATCAATTAGAGCTACCTACATCATCACGAATACACCCGGTATTTCATGTTTCATGTCTCAAAAAAGTAATTGGTCAAAAAGTGCAAAGTCAATCAGAATTACCAGTGCTCGATGAGGAAGGACGCATACATCTCCAACCCGAAGATATACTACAACACAGAATACGAAGACTGAGATCACGTCAGATTCAAGAATTTCTCATCAAATGGCAAGATTTACCAGAGGAGGATGCCACATGGGAACCTGAAAGTATTTTCCAGACATTTCCAGCTTTGAGGACAAAGCTTTCCGAGGAGGGGAGTCATGTTACACACCAAACCTAGCCGTCGGCTAGGTATTCCAGGAGTAAAACATTTCATATATATAGTAGATAGATTATTCAAAATTAAATCATCGTGTTTTATTTTTTATTCTCTGCATTTTGCTATTGCCTTCACGGCGGGGACGTGCCCTCCCTGAGTGGTGAACTATTTCCATTTGATTTAATTTATTTACTGTTGTGGTTTTCATATTGCTTCGTCATATTGCATTTGAGGAATTTGATCAGAATTAAATATAACGAACGAAGTTAAATCGTTTCAGTTCTTTTTTTGTCCAAAGGCCACCTCAAAGTAAATTATTGTGATGGCACAATATTTCGGTGCCCAAAGTCCACCTCAAAGAAAATTGTCATGATGACATGACATTTCGGTGCCCAAAGTCCACCTCAAATAAAATCATCACGATGGCATGACCTTTGGGTGTCCAATGACCACTTCAAGGTATATTGTCACGATTTCATGACATTTTGGCATCCAAATGCCACCTCAATAAAAATTGTCATGATTTCATAAATTTTTAGTGTCCAATGGCCACCTTAAAGAAAATTGTCATGATGGGACGACATTTTGGTGTCCAATAGCCACTCAAAGGAAAATTCTCATGATTTTCTGACATTTTGGCATCCAAAGGCCACTCAAAGTAAAATTGTCATGATGGCATGATATTTTGGCATCCAATGGCCACAATCAAGGTCACCATGCCTCTAGGCTAGGAAAATCATTTTTATTGATCTTTTAAATTCCTCGCCTCTCAAAGCACCTTCATACCAAGTTATTGTCTCAGAATAGAAGTGATGTAATTTTATTTGCCCAAAACTAAGGTGACACAATTTTATTGGTCTAGGATAGCGGCAAAGTGGTGCCATTGGCCCCCAAAAAATGGTAATGCATGGTGTTTGATTTCTTGAAGGTGGCACATGAATCAAAGCATTTGAAAATATTCCAAATTAGTGATGGTATGTGCACCACCAACCATAGTTAATGCATGTCACTTGGACACGTGCATGTACATCTACTTATACCACAAAATATTTTTCATTGCTTCTTTATCCTTTGTAAAAAATTTCCCCTTGCTTACAACACTCCCAAATTTCTCCAAAGTTCTCCAAGCTCTTCTAAGTGCCTCCCAAATTTTCTTGTATACCAAAATCACAACAAGAAACCATGACTACTTCTCCTCTAGCTGCTAAGGGAAAGTGCAGGTTAGCTAAGAGTGAAAGAGGTTTCGTAGATCCATATGCACACATCACTGATACTAGGGTAACATGGAAGGATCCAGAGTAGATTGGAAAATATATAGGAGCCAGGGTAGTGAAGAACATATCACCATCGTACCCAAGCACATTCTCCTACCACTCGCTGCTCTCTTGGTATATTTGGAACCCTGTCCACACCTGCCCTAAATTGGTCAAAACCATGGTAGAATTTTATGATGTCAAACACAGAATCGTAAGAAATTCTAAAGGAGAGGTCGTATTTACTCTTGAAATAACTGTAGTTAGGGTTACATTTAGTTGTGATAGAATGCCCATGGTAAATCCTATTCCTTTTGACCCCATTAATTTGGCCAAATTTTATACCCTTACCCTCAACATAATATTATTTCTGCAAGAATATTTTTTGAAACTTCCTCCCGAGGGGATATTGCCAAGATCTCTGATTCCCTTACCCAAATTCAAGAACAAAGATATTTTCTCCATGCTAGCCATGGTAAAAGGGTTAGAATCTGATACATAGTTCTATGAATGGCAGATTGTGGTGGTGCAATGCATGTCAAATCCTAAGTTCTATGATGCTTCACGTGTAGACCAGAAGACAGTGCCACTTTTCTTCAATTGGCCAACATACCTGGCTCAATAGATACATGCAGGTCTGTTCAAGATATAGAGAGATATCCCAGGTGCCTTCAGGTTTTCCTCTTACCTAGTATAGTTTTTCTATTTTTTTAGTCAAAATTTTTGGAATTCATCTCTACCACAACGGACCAAGATGGAAATAAATTACCTGTATACGAGTGGACATCGATCCTCTCAAAAGTAGAATCATACTACTACTTTAATATGGAGTTCTTAGGTCTTGCATTAAAAATTATGTATGGAACTATGCCAAGAATTCCCCAAAATATATGGGATACCCTACAACACATTCACACAAAAGAAGGAGATTGGTTTATTTTGACTCAAGGAGTAGTCGTCAGATCGTATGGCTTCACAGGGAAGCCCTTTTTACTATCATATTATGTCACTGAGCGATTTTTCACTCTGGAGTATGTAAGGTAGACTAAGTATGTAAATTATAAAGTTAGCATAGGTGCTAGAAAGACTGGTATAAACCTCATGCCCTTCCAATTTTTAGGGGTATCAGTCTTGAAAAAGGAGGACCACAAGTGAATCGCTCGAACCCTAAAGAATTTAAAGTTGATTGAGATGCCATAGAAGTGGAAGTATGACCCTATAGAGAAATTTTCTCAAAAATAGGTTGCCCTCAATCAAACTCCCTTCAAGAAGTTTCATGCATCAAATAGGCAGATTGACAGACAATGCATAAATACTGAAGAAGATGAACCTTTAGAATAGCACATCGAGCAAATACAGTCGTTAGCTCTATGGCATGACTTATATGAGAATTTAACATACTGGAGCCCCTACATGAACCCAACCCACAAGTTAGATGAAATAGTTATCAAAAGTATGAATAAAAAATGGAAGGATTAGGATCACACCAAAATATTAGCTTGGTGGCAGATGAGGTGTTAGATACAAATGCATACCATATATAGAACAACTATCGACCAAGAGTTTTAAAATAGGTATGACGATCACCATACCACATGGTTTTAAACTCTCATGGACAAAGTACCACTAGGCATAAATGATATCCCTATTTAGCCCATTGCTAAAAAGGCAGGTACTAAAAAAAGAAAAGGAAAAGAGATTGTTGCTGAGGAAGCAAAAGCTCCAAATAATGTAAGAATTAGAGCATAACATGAGCATTAAATAAATTTATTAATATGCAAAGGTTTAAATAGTACATTAGATAGCTAGAAATAACATTAGGAAATAAAATAAAATATTATCCCCTAACGTAGCTAACAAACACGCTAATAGGTAGCCCCTCCCTAAAGGTAGCTAACTTACTAATAGCTAACTACGTAGTGAAATTGACTACGACTAGTAACCTACTCACTTAGGTAATAAGTAAAAGTAAATACTAGTGGTAAAAAGTAACAAACTACTTTTTACCATGTGGTAAATTAAATCTACCTAGGTGAACCTTACAAATTATCAAATGAGGTAGTAATTTATAGTTACTGTAGCATAGTACCTCTAACATCCCCCCTTATTACATTATTTGGGTAATGTATATAACTGTCCAAATACAGTGAAAAAGATGTTGATTTGCTAGCTCTTACTCTGTCATAGTGATTTGGTTGTTCCTAAGGAAAAAGTGGGTCATTCCTAACTTTGTCTTCACATTAATGAATGTCATTATTGTAATCTTGTCATCCAACTAGATTGCATCGGTAATTAGCTACTGCAACCACTAGGTGTACGAGAGTAGATCACTACATATGAGGTTCATTCGGTTACAATATGATTTTACAAAAGTTTTGATAAGGTAGCTAAGGTGTCGATCGCTACCGAAAATACACCCTTATAATTTCCCCCCCTTGTTGCAAAACATGTTGTAATAAAATTTCTAAAAAAAGTGTGACTAAGGTGTCAGTCGTTGCCGAAAATGCACCTTTATAATTCTTCTTCCCTTTTTATAAAATTTTATGTGAAGTAGAAAAAGAAATGTGTATCCCCCCTTAATTGCAAAAGATGTGCAACTCATGAAGCTTATTAAGGCTTTTACAAAGATTTCCTCTTAGGCAAATTTTACACTAGAAAATTCTCCCCTTTTGTGACACGTACTTCAAACAAAAAGAATTTGCTATTTATGAAATTTAAAAGAGGTACAATCACCCATTTATTGCAAGTACTTCAAATAAAAAATTATGCTATTTATGAAGCCAAAAAAAAAATAGTGTATATGGTTCTTGTCTAGGGTGACCAACTTTTTCCCCTTTACAATACTGTCTTAGCCATGAGCACTTTATGTGCTCTTTTTGAACCAAAATCAGAATTGAAATCAGACACTTCACTAGCAATATTACCTTTGTTTTACTTCTGTGATGTACCTTTACCATTTTTGTTTTTCTTTTTTTTAAACCAATATCGATTGGTGTCAAGGTTATCCTTTTTACAATGAGAGCAAAACTTCTTTTGATATTTATTTCCCTTAATTTTTGAAGATGATCCTCCCTTCAAAAAAATTATTTTCTTCTTTTCACCTTGATTGTTTGAGTAAAATGCATTGTTCGACACTTCATCACTTTGGAGCTGATTTGATTCCTCTATTTGAATCAAATTGACTAACTCCATAAAGGTGACTATTATTTGAGATACATTAAGGGATGTTATTAACATCTTGTAGGATTTGGGAAGAGCCCTCAATATTACTAAGGTCAAAATAGTATCTTCTACTTTAGCTTCTAAAGCATTTAGCTTTGACTTCAGTTATGCTACTCTATAGAGGAATAGTTCCACTAATTCTCCTGACTTCATATGGAATGTATGAAGTTGTGTTTGAAGTTTTAGAATTATCAATTGATTCTTACCTTCAAAAATGGTACAAAGTGCATCCCATACATCTTTACCATTTTAGCTTCACTTATGTGAGGCTGGATCTCATCAGTAGTTTCTAGGAGGATCAACATGATAAGATGGTTGTTCTTTTTATCCCATGCTTTTTGATCTACTCTTGGTGATGTGGGTCTTGTTTCAGTGCCATCTACTAAATTCCACATTTTCTCTACAGTCAAAATGGCTTTCATCTTAGTTTTCCATGTTGAATAGTTAGGACCTTTAAGAAAATGTGTATCATTTAGGTATTTTTTGATAGTTGACATGATTAAGGTCCTAGAATTTGCACTAAGATGATCTTTCTTTCACTCTTAAGTGGTATTTAATGGCACCTGCCTGAAAACTCTCTTTGAAGAAAGATGATCAGTTCGAGGATATTTAGCCAAACAAATAAGAGTGAAAGAGAATTCACTCAAAGATATTTAATGGCATCTACATAAAAATCCTCTTGAAGAGAAATAATCAGTTTGAGTATATTGAGCCAAACAAATAAGAGTGAATTTTAGGGTTTGTAAGGAGAGAATATCAATTTTACAAATGGCTTATACTTGTGCAAATGAATTACACAAATATTTATGAATTTTTGGGATTTTGAGTGCTCTTGATTTTGATGACTTATAATTGCAAAGAACAAGAAATTAAATGCAATAATAAATCAAAGAGTGCCCACAAAATTATTATCACTTAGGTGTTGGATGCAACCGAAAGTGCACCTACTTTGCCAATTTGTAATAAATGTGTCGATTAATATCGAAAATGCACCTTTATAACCACATTTTGCAACAAAATTTGGAATTGTTTTGTGCAAAAAATTGATATTTTATGTCTCCTCTTGTTTTTCAAATTTGCAAAGAATGTGGCATAAAACAATTGTCTTTCCTTTTTGTGTTGCAAATTAAGTGCTCCTCATTTTGTGTTACAATTTTGCAAAAGAAATACAATTTCTTGTCTTCCCCCATTTGTTTTGCAAAATTAACAAAATAGCACTCATTTCAAGTCAATTCGACACACGACCCACATTTGAAAGGCTTCCAGAACCAGTCGACACATGACTTGGTTTTTATGGACCCTATGTATTCATTTTCTTATCAATGTTACAAAAATAATAGAATGTGCAATTTCATGTATTATATCCCCTCTTGGAGAAAACAAATGCACACTTTGCCTTTGAATTTTACAAAATTTTGTGTCTCCTTGTTTTTCAATTTTACAAGAAAGAATCAAATGTATTTGATTTTTTCCCCCTTTGATTTTGTAAAATTAACAAGGTTGAGAAGATTTTAGGGCTTTCTAATTTGCAAGAAAAATATTGCTATTAAATGTCTTATATCCCCTTTTTAGGAGAAAACAAAAGCATATGTTCTTTTGAGTTTGCAAAAAAATGGACCTTGAATTTTTAATTTTATTGCATTAGTCTAATTAATTGAAGTATAATATTGTTAATAAGTAAAAATCACTTTTTATAAAAAAATATATGATTTTTTATATAAAATAACATAAAATTATTAATAAAAAATACTAAAAATAATTAAAAAAATACAAACAATTTTTTAAACTTTATACCTTTTTATTGCTTCTTGGAGCAAAAGTTAAGGCTCAAAGACCCCGACGGGAGTCAATCCCCCGACCTCCTATCGAGGGACTTACAGCGGGCTGAACTACTAGTCAGGCTATCTAGCTCAATGGTTTCATAAGACTGTGCCTTCTTTTTCAAGGCATTCTCTGACATAAGTCAAAAAAAAATTATTAAAGCATTTTAAAAAGGCTTGGTATTAATAATCCCATATGCGCCCTGTGGGCACATGAAAGCTCTTTAAAATTTAGGAGACACTATTAAAAAAATTATTACCTTTGAGTAATCACATTATGTTGTTTTTTCACCCACATAAATGAATCTGAGCCCACCACGTGTATGCTAGGTAACAACGAGAAAGGACACGTCAACAGAAAGTCCAACCAATCATACAATGCCAACTCAGTATGCTAATTGTACCTCAAAAATTATATTGACAGGTCAAAAAATGTGCCACATCATCTCCAAAATGTCTCTTGGTGTCCCTCAGATTTGTACTTTCCATTTCATTCTCCTCGAAGTGTGTGCCCACCTTGGATCACGTGTAAGTCTACGTTATCCTGTGTCAGATCAGCTCAAGGGTGAGTACAACCTAGGCAAATTTTCTATGAAAACTCTAGGAGGGCGTCCCAATCTAGGATTTCATTCCCTTTTTCCAGTTAGTTGCTTTCTCAAAAAATCTACCCAAGTCGTACTCGCCCTTACCCCAGTCAAATTAGGTGATCTGATACCAATGTAATAATTAGAGCGTAACATGAGCATTAAATGAATATATTAATATGAAAAGGTTTAAATAGTATATTAGGCATATCAAAAATTCATTCTCCCTTCCACATTAGACACGAAGTCTAATGATGATGATGCCCCTCTCTTCTAGAGAAAGGGGAAAGCAGAATCAATAAAGGAAAAGGAACATAAGAAAAGGAGACAAGAAGAAGAGCACTTAGAAGAAACATGGGACCAAGAAGAAATAAGGGACCAATAAGGAAACTCATAGGGAAGCATAGAACAACTCTTTAGAAAACAAAAGACAAAAAACCAAGATTTGGATGAAACAGCTAAAAAATCTAGCCCCACTAGAGAATTCCCTGGCAAAGAACAAGTCCCGGTTAAAGATGCAATGGATATTGGTGATACTAACATGAAGAAAATAGCAAAAACTTATACTGAAACTCTTGAAAATGTACTAAAAACTAGAGATACCAACTTGTAGAAGGAATCAGGTATGTCTCCTATTAACCTCACTACTTCTTATTCTTATCACCCTCAAAGGAATTCCCCTTCCCATTCTACAGGTCAGGGTGATGCCTCTTCTCCCTCTATTCAGAAACCTCCACCATCACCACCATCAACCCAAACTAATCCAAAATAATCCCCAGTTGTCCCCCAGATACTCTCACTAAACAATAAAACATGGATGTCTCCATAGACACCATTCCCTTTCCCTACACCGTAAACTTCCCAAACTTCCAATCCATTCCTGCATCTTCTTTTGAGAGTAATACCATAATTGCCAAATTGAAATTTTTTAAAAATATAACCTTGAATGCTGCTACCTGGTTGAAATCACATAACACTCAAATTTACAAAGAAATAGCTCCCTCCAGGGAAGGGATATCCCTAGATCCCATAAAAATGCAACATTCTATCATGAATATGACACCACTCATCCAAAATCTCGAAGGAGAAATGACCCTGGAAGATTACCAAGCTGAGATAACCACTGAAGATATCACTCAACTATTGATGGAGGATGAGTGGGGAAAAGCCCAATATCACATGGGGACAATATACTTGAACCCTAAGTATTACAAAGAGAAATACCTCAAGGCTGAGTAGGCAAGAAAGTATTTGGAATAAGCCTTGAATTTGCAAAATATAATTGAGAAGGCTTTAAAAAATGAAGCAAAAAAGTGGGAATAAATTTTCAATGAATCGGACCCCTATAAGGAAAAAGTAGAGAAGGTCAAGAACAGGTACAACTATTGAGCCAACATGTTGAAGACCTTAAGAAGCAGATCTCAAATGTTACTGACAAGACCAATGGGCTATCTAAAGAAAAGGCCAGAGCAATAAGGAAAGAAATGATTAGGGCCATCCAAAATATGAGCATGAAAGCAAGGCCTACATTGTCATACTTGGTCAAGATCAAAGAAACATTAGGTTAGGTGAAGGATGAATTTGATACATTTATCAATATCTTGAAAGTAAGGTTGTTTGCAACAACGAAGATCCAAGTCCTGGCTGAAAGCACACA
Source organism: Wollemia nobilis (assembly GCA_028583015.1). NCBI lineage: Eukaryota > Viridiplantae > Streptophyta > Pinopsida > Araucariales > Araucariaceae > Wollemia > Wollemia nobilis. Next base: position 8,451,032 of record JAQPPZ010016917.1, on the reverse strand, counting down.
AGCAATACTCGGATACAGAGCATAGGATGAAAAATGGTCCTAAGCCAAACTAGCTACCAAGGACTTCTTCAAGAGGCACAATCTGGTAATATAAAGTGCTAAAATAATAAAATAACTCAACATAGAAGCTAAGGGGATTTTGAAACACGTGAGCATAGTAGACAACTGTGGCATGCCTAGCTTCTGGGATAAAGATTCCAATTTCCTAACGGAAGATGAGTTGAAAAATGTTTGGAAAATTTTTGTAGAAGATGAATCAAAAATTGATAGCTAGGAAGAGACAATCCAAGAGGAACAAATATTTAGTATGGCTCAGGATATCACCTAAATCAACTCCTACCTGCATGAATTGTGCATGAAGTTGAAATTCCTATCATATGATAAAGTAGAATAATTGGAATATTTATACCTAACTTTCAAGGAGAATTCAAATATGAACGAAGAGACTTGGAGAAGGGCCTGTACCACCTACAATGAATTTTTCCAATAAAATGAAAAGTAATAAAATGCTAAAAATACCTCAAAAAGTAGTGCAGCAACACTTGGGCAGGAAGAAATAGATAAATCTACAGAAGCAGACACTCTCGACGAATGACTGCATAGAGGAGAAAGCATCTTTTTGCTTGGTATCATTACCCTTTCTCCCCTTATTTTGTTAGTTGTTCTTTTTACTCCATTCCCCAATGGATAAAGGCTTTAGATTCTAAAATTTTATTGGCAGAATTCCCCAAGGAGGTACCAATAATATTGGTCAAAATGACCATATCAAGGGGAATAAGGAGTAGTCTTCTCAAAATTTCACTAGGTATAGAAAAATTTGTGATGGCACAATAGTTTTGAACCTGAAGATGAAGCAAAGAGAAAAAGTCGTGACAACATGACATTTTGAAGCCAAGGGGCCAAGAGAAAGAAAAAATTCATGACATCACGATATTTTTAAGCCAAGGGCCAAGTGAAGGTAAATAGTTTTGATAGCGAAACATTTTTAAGCCAAGAGGCCAAGTGAAAGGAAAAACTTGCAACATCACAATATTTTGAAGCCAAGGGCCAAGAAAAGGGAAAAAGTTACGATAGCACTATATTTTGAATCCAAGGGGTCAAGCAAAGGTAAAAGTGGTGACAACATGACATTTTGAAGCCAAGGGGCCAAGCGAAGGGAAAAAGTCATGACAACGTGACATTTTGAAGCCAAGGGGTCAAGCAAAGGAAAAAGTCACGATAGTGCAACATTTTGAAGCCAAGGGGCCAAGCGAAAGGAAAAAGTTGTGATAATATGAAATTTTGAATCCAAGGGTCAAGTGAAGGGAAAAAGTCATGATAGCATGATATTTTGAATCCAAGGGGCCAAGCAAAAGGAAAAGGCTATGATAGCATGAAATTTTGAAGACAAGGGGCCAAGAGAAGGGAAAGAGTCATGATAGCACAACATTTTGAAGCCATGGGGTCAAGCAAAGGGAAAAAGCCATGATAGCATGACATTTTAAATCCAAGGGGTCAAGCAAATAAAAAAATCATGACAACATGATATTTTGAAGCCAAGGGACCAAGCGGAAGGAAAAAGTCATGACATCACGACATTTTGAAGCCAAGGGGCCAAGCGAAGGGAAAAAGTCATGCCAACATGATAATTTTGAGTAAAAGACAGCTAGACCACGATGCCTCTAAGGAGATAAATATGGATTGTTTTAACAAGAATATCTTAACCATTTCCAGTTGAAAATCCCATGCTCTCCTAACTACCACTCTACCAGAATGAGCCTACGGATATATTGTTTTAACAATTTTTAGTTTTTTTGTTATGTGAAATTATATATTGGATGAGTGACCCAAAAAAATGGTCGGCTCTTGGATGTTTACAAGGCAATGTACACAGACTTCTGAAATCTAATAAAGATTATCCATTCGAGTTTTTGGCTTACTGGTGTTATTATCAAGTATGTATGGATTGTTAATTGCTATGTAAAGTTAGGTTGAATATAAATTACTTAAATTCTTATCCTAGATTTCTGTAGTGAAGTTTTGCTAACTCTAAAATTAACCATTCCAATAGGCTTATGCTTGAGTATATTTACACGATAGGTTTAGTTATTCTATTTTTATGGTTTGAACAAATGCTTCTATGAAAAAGGTTGTTAAAGTTGCTTTGTTGTTGTCTAATCTATATCATTTAAAAACTTCTAGCAATAACTATATTTCCCTCTCTTTATGCATTTATGTCTCTCTCCCTTTTTCCAAAGAAGCAAGGAATCAGCCTCCTTTAGAGATTGAACTAGGAAAACTTTGTTTTAACTTGATATTTCAATGTTGGCAAAATATTGGGTGCAAACATAACCAAAGGCAGATTTTGCACCAACAGTTTTAGGTAAGAATCTTTGTTTGAATGTGAACCTTTCAATTTTGGAAATCAACATTCCTAAACCTATATTTACATCTTTGGTGAACCTGACATCAAACACCACATGGGTCTTAAAAATATTTTTGACCTAAACCTTTCCTTAATCAAACTTAATAATTTACTACACTTTAATCAAGACCATCTAAATTTTTTGATTAGATTAAATCATATTAAATAAAGATAACAATAACATAACTATAGGTTAGTCCTACTAGAGAAGGTAAACGACCCCTTGAATAAACCATTGTATAGAACTTAAGGGCTATATCTCTTGGCGAGTATAAAATGGTGGGCTAACAAAAGTCATAAGGAGGAATAGTTATTTGACAAAGGGGATATAAGGATTATTTTAACATCTTCTTATTCTTCTCTAATAACCTCTATAAAAAAATCTTTATAAAACCAACTCCTATTTTCCAAGTATGGCTGAACAACGACCTAGATATATAGCCAAATGTATGGCTCATCAAATGGCCCACAACACAAAAATTTTATCTCCCCTTGAAATCTCTCAAGACTTTTATCTTCCTCAATAAATCTCTCCCTCGTCCATAATGAGAGGGGAGAAGTAATATTTGGATCTATGGGTTATCTTGTTTCTTTTGCCCAAAACAATTAATATACTTTATTAGTGATCATGAATGTACACAATTTAGAACATTTAGATAAATTATATTTTCTGCTAAGGGAATGTCATTTTCAAAGCATATTCAATAACATAGGTCAATTCCTTTCACTTTCACTTTCAATTTGATAGATATTTCCCATGGGTCCTCAGATGTAGATCTTAATGCATTAAGTTCTAAACTTCCTATTGTCACTATAGAAGGAGGAACTCTTAAACCATCACTTATATGGGACAAAAACCCCATTCCCCCCTATAGAGGAATTATTTAAAATGACTTCTAGTCATTATATTCCTACAACTATCATATCAAATCAATCAAAAATTTCCCCTAACAGACCAATGTCCCAATTAGTCATTCTGAAAAAATAACCCCTTTTGAAAGTAAGATGGGAATATTCCTATAATTTTATTCCTCCTACATCTAAAACCACATCCTTTGACCTATTTAAACTTAGTAGTTTTTATACATCACCTATGAATCCCCCAACTAATCCCTTCAACAATTTCTAAAATCCCTTTGTTTCTTAGTCAAATCCCTCTCTTAACCTAAATCCTCAAATATATCCTTTAATTAATGTCTTAAATCCTTTTCCTTCATTACAAGTTTTACTAATTCTAAAAATTCAACCCTCTCCTAAAGTCCTAGCTCTTATGTTCCAAGTACAAAAAATGACTCAACAAACATCTTCACTCTAAGTATTTTCAAAGTAAATTTGTGCTTTTGATGATGTGTAATCAACCACTAGATCTACTTGTGGCTAACTATCATTTTTCACATAATTTTGAAGCCCCTAATTTACCCAAGTACAATGGCATAGGTGACCCTATGAGTCACATAAAACTCTTCATGATTACCTATGTAAGTATATCATACAAATAATTGCTATTACTAAAAAAGTTTCCACAAAGTCTTGTTGGGTTAGTGTTGGAATGGTATTACCATTTTCCTTGTCATTCTCTTAGGATTTTTAGAGATTTAGGGGAGAAATTCATCCAAAAATTTACTATTGATATAGAATAAATAACTACTCTCACTATTTTATATCAGCTAAAGCAAGGGAAGGATGAGTTTATCAAGTTTCTTGAAAAGGTGGAGGTCATTAGTGGAAGAATTAGAATATAAACTCCCTCCAAAAAAATTCCTTAGCATCTAAAAAATAACCTTAATGAACATCTATATTATCCTTTAGAAATGTCCATAATACCTTTTTTTGAACACACCATTCAATTGGCCAAACATTTGGAATCTACCCTCATTAGGAAGGGATAACTAAAAATCAAAATAGAGGATGATAAGTCCTCTTCTAATCAAAAGTGGTACTATAAAAATAAACATGTTATAGGAGATGAAGTCATTGACTTAGCTAAAGAAACAATAGTGGAAGTATTATATCATCCCTTTGAAATATTGTATTAAATAAACAAGAAAGTCCTAGGATGTGATATAATAGATTATATCAATTCCCCTTTTCCATTCTAGAACAACTTCTAAAGGGAATATGGTTGAAATTCCACCCATAAAGCCTCCAAATTATGAAAGAGAAAAACAACCATGATTCAAAGTTGCAGAACAATGAACCTTTCATCACATCAACAAATATCCTAGTAACAAATGTAAAACTCTAAGTAATATCACCCAAGACCTCATTAACAAAGGGTGAATCACCTTCAGTGACTCTCAACCATCCACATCCTCTAATCAAGACTTGGGAATTTTTCAAAAACCTCTACAAATCATGATAAAAGGTCGACTAATAACATTCAATACAAAAATATTTTTCCACCTAACTAGAATATGGTTGGGATGAGTCATATGATAACAAGGCAACAACAAAAGGTCCCATAATCAAATTCACTTTTCAATCCTCATTTATTTATACAACCTAAAAACAATCCTCAATCTGAGAGCCCACCCATAATCCTAAAGGTTCAATATAAAGGAAAAGGGGCATGTAACCTCTAACAACAACTTGAAGACCTCCTTGCCAAGATTTCCTTGCTTGAGTTACTAAAAAAATCTCCTATTTATACAGTAAATATTTTCAAGCTTTTGAATGAACGGGTAGTCCCTCAAATTATTAGTCTAGCTAACTTGACTCATGCAGTAGGGGATCTTGCTATAAATAATGTAACCATAGACTTTTACAAGGAATATGTCCTATCCCCATCTATGCTTGGGAAATTCCCTCTTCACATTACCTGTGAAATTGATGATAATTTTATCAAAAGAGTGATTATTGATAATGGATCTTCCATTAATGTGTGCAAACTCAAATTGATCACTAGGATTGGATTAAATAAGCTAAATTTAGAATTGCATTATGTCATTATACAAGTTTATGATAATTAATAACAAGAGGTTGTTAGAACCTTGGTCCTTCCTATGAAAGTAGGACCCCACATACTCAACACCTTAGCCTATATTTTGACTTACGATATGAATTATAACCTTCTTTTAGAATGACCTTGAGTCTATGCCATGCAAGAATTCCCATCCACTTATCATTAGTGCTTAAAGTTTCATTACCAAGGACAACTCCACACTATTTGTGCAAATCTTAATCCATTTTTTTATTGTCAATTTGTCAAAAGAGGAAACCCAAATATATGCCTTTTCCCATATTAAAGTACATCTTTCCTAATCATTAATAAAACCTCAAAACTTTTATTCTTAGGATAAGATAACAATGACAATGAAGCAAGCACTAGTAATCAACTTGAGAAGTAAGAAGAGTAGACCTAAGAAATTCAAAGCATTGACTATATTAATCCATAAATAAAATTAATAACATTGGACCTAGCTAGGTTTCCCTCATCACTCCTAACCTTAGGGCTACCTTCCTAAAATGGAAAGGTAGTGCAAATAGGAATTTGTATCTTTATCAATATCAAAATGACTAATGAATAAATTATTTGTGGTAGTAACCCCTACCTAGTTGAAAAATTATATGATTCTTGTTATATATTGAATCTTTACTTGATACCTAAATTGATTTTATGTAACCTTAGGTATCATGGGATGGGTCTAATAAGGTTCAAACAAGGTGTTAAAGAACATTTGGAACCCAAACCATGGATAAGTCAATGGGAACCAAGGTGTAAACCTCATTGTAATAAGTGTCAACCCTACTCATCATCCTTTTGTAGTGATGATGAAGATTATTTTCTAGAACCCTATGAAGTTCATTACAACAACTAAATATTTCACCAAATGGGTTGAGGCTATGCCTCTATCTTTTTGTACATGAAAATTTCTAAGTTTATCCTCAATTATATCCTATCCCATTATGACATCCCTTTGGTCATAATATCATATAATGAAACTCCTTTAAAAAATAAGGATGGTTCTTATCTTTGTATTATGTACAAAAATTAGCATAAATGGTCCACTTCTTACTACCCTCAAGGTAACAACTAAGTTTAAGCTTTAGATACAACTCTTATTTGAACCCTTAACTAAATTATACACAAAAATAGATGAGATTGGAACCTTCATCTATATCCCAAACTATAGGCCTATTAAACTAGTGTTCAGATTCTAATAAACACAATACCCTATGCCTTGGTCTATGGAACCGATGTTGTATTTCATTTTGAACTACAAATTCCGTCTCATTATATTTTGTTGAAGGTTGTAGCAGTAGGCGATGAATATTGCCATGCTTACCTAAGTCAGCTAGAACTACTTGATAAAAATAGGATTCATGCCTTACAACACCTTCGATTCTATCATAAAAGACTCAAATGATCTTATAAAAAAATAACAATATATCATTCATTTAACGTTGAGGATCTATCCTCAAAGAAAACTAGAAAAAATACCAATTCCCATTATGAACTCAAGGGTAAATTTAACCTTATCTGATTAGAACCATTCATCATAACTACTAAGTATGGCTTGGATGCTTATCATCTAGCCACCCTTGATGGATATAAACCAAAATAATCCATGACTATAATACATATCAATAAATGCTACATCTAAATCTACATAACTTGCCTACTCATGTGTCTGTCTACATTGACTATCTATTGCTTGACTAAATAATAATTCACTTGCTTGCATTCATATGCTTATTGTTTCCTAACTATTTGTTGCATACAAAGTTAATATATCCTTCAAGACTTATGATGGTCATAGTTAGGATAGGTTTCATTTAGACTATATTTCAACTAGGTAGTTGAGGTAGAGAATCTCTCTTAAGACTCTTCTTTCATGATAAATTTATAATCCATAACTTTTGCATCTTAAAACATATACAAATGTGTCAAAATCACCTCACTTACATCATTAATTACAACATATTTCTAGCACCTCAAGATAATCATAATACTAAAAATAAAGTCTATACATTGCATTTAAATATCTAAGCTAGAAAGTTCCATCTTAAAATCCACTAGTTACTTTGAATATCTTAATTCATCAATATTTATCATTATCTTGTAAACACTTGGGAGGTTACCACATTTAAACCTAATAATTGGAAGCTATATAAATGTTTATAGATGTTCCAAACAATAGAAATAAATGTGGCATATATATTAACTATTTGTAGGATAGTTAGAACAAATATTATACTCCACTATTTTTTATAATACCAAAATTCATCATGTGCATCTTATCAATTTGATTCATCTGTATACCTAAGAAGGATGAATGGTAGAATTATTCGATTCCTGAAAAGTTTATAATATGCTTATGCACCCAAAAAAATGATATAATTTTATCAAATGTCCTTCCTTAGTATAGTGGTCTATCAAAAATATTAAGTTATGATATGAAATTTATTTTCCTCTACTCTAATAAGGGCTATATGATGGATATTATAAAATCCTTTCAACTATTGATGGCCATTTTATGGACATTACAAATATTCATGTTTTCACCATATCTAAAAGCATTCATAAGCACTAACCCCCTCTCTTCAAATAAAAGTGGTTACCTAGTTACTTTGCTTTGTGAATCCATAGAAATTTATAGATGTACCAAGCAAGAAAATCAGGTAATTTTTCTCCCTTTGACAATTGGGAAGGCACCTTGATAAACAATATTTTCCTCTTTTTACTCTTAACAAGAACATGCTTCTATCAAAATTTATGAATAAATTACATATATACTTACATCAAAAATAATTCCTATCAACAAAATAGGGGTATCTTTGACAACATTTTAATGTTTAAAGTTCTTTAGATCCAAAAAATCTAGGTACACATCATGCTTAAAGTTATTTATACACATAATGTCTAGGCACATATCAATATTAGAGTCCTTAAAACTTTTATGGTCTAGGCATGTTTAAATTCCTTTAGACCCACAAGGTCTAGGTACACATTAAGATTAAAATCCTTTAAACCCACAAGGTCTAGGCACACATTAATATTGAATATCCTTTAGACCCATAAGGTCTAGGTATGTATCAAGATTAGAATTCTTAAGACCTCTATATTCTAGGTATATTTAAAGTCTTTTAGATCTCCATTATATAGGAACTTATCATGCTTACAGTTCTTCAGTTCTCCATGGTCTAGGCATACATCAATGTTTAAAGTCCTTTAGATCTTCATGGTCTAGGCATACATTAATGTTTAAATTCCTTTAGATCTCCATGATCTAAGCATACATAAATTTTTAAATCCCTTTAGACCTATATGGTCTATGCATGTTTAAAATCCTTTGATAAATGTTAACTAAGTCTTCTAGGCAATGCTAACTATGTCCTCTAGGCAAACCTAATGAAGCACTCTAGTAAAAGCTATCACAAGTCCCATAGGCAATATTGTCATGAAAGTCCTTCAAACCATCCGAGCTTAGGAAAATAAAGTTCTTGAATATACCATAAAGACCTATTCTCAAGACAAATAATTAATTTCATATAAACAACTCATTTATGACAAGTATAAGTATCTCCTCTATCACAACTATCATAAATCAAAACAAATTTTTTATTAAGTTATCAAACATTACATAATCACATCATGAAGACATCATATATACAAAGGTAAATAATCAAATAATGGCCTCATATATATATATATATATATATATATATATATATATATATATATATATATTAACGTGTGTGTGTGTGTGTGTGTCTATATATATCTATCTATCTATCTATATATATGTATATATGTATACATATATCTATACATACATACATATATATATATATATATATATATATATATATATATATATAAGATAGATATAGATATGTATATATATATACATATATCTACACACACATATATATATAATATATATATAGATAGATAGATAGAGACCATGGTAGTAGAGATAGGTTGTTTGTAGGATGATCATGACAAGGCAACCTTGCAATCTTCATAATTTATGATAAAAACAAACATGGATAGAGCTTAAGTGGTTTAGGTTACTATGAATATGGACATTGCTAGGGTAGAGATAGATTCTAACATTATTGAGTTTACTACTTAAAGGGATTCAACAATCTCTTGTGCCACAATAAGAAAGGTGCAAGTGACATAGTTTACTCGAAATAGAGATGATGCTAGAGCAATAGCTATAGACCTAGATATGTTGTTTATGCTAGACCATTTGGCCATAGTGAGGTATGATTATATGTTTATGCTATACCTAGATATTTCGATATATATATCCATATGCTCGACCAAATACAAAATCATAAGGACTAGTGCATCACAATCATTAAATTGGTGCACTTAGCCTCCTAAAAATGGCCAAAATGCCTATTAAAGCTCATAAAAACTAAACTTTAAGATCCTATGTAATGAGTCAGCCTATGTACTAACCACAATGAAGCTCGAGTAGTAGACCATGACCTAGAAGGAGCATGAAGTGGAGAGGGTTACCTCTACTTTGGTGGAATAATATGATGATATAGAGACCTATTGTGGACACATCTAACCTACACCACCTTTAAATTATACCTCACTATGGAAAAATGGTCTAGCATAAACAAAATATCTAGGTATATAGATATTTCTCTAGCATCATCTCTATTTCAAGTAAACTATGTTACTTGCATATTTGTTATTGTGGCACAAGAGATTGTTGCATCCTTTTAAGTAGTAAACTGAGCAATGTTATAATATATCTCTACCCTAGAAATATCCATATTCATAGTAACCTAAACCACTTAAGCTCTATTCATGTTTATTTTTATCATAAATTATGAAGCTTGCAAGGCTGCCATGTCATGCTCATCTTACAAACAACCTATCTCTACTACCATGGTCTCTATCTTCCACTGTATAGAGGATATCTTTGACTCAACCATCTCCTCTATAGTCTTTATAGGGCACACTCCTAGATCACCTCCTTGATATGGGGGCATAAATATCAATGGTGAAACATTGAGGACTCTCATAGCCCTCTCTTGCTATCGTATTCTCACCTCTCTAAAGTGCCACCTGATAAATGGTTGGGCCTATATTTTGGATGGATTCAATGTCAATATCTATGGTTAAATACCTCTATACCACTATCTATATGCAATGGTAGCTTCTACATCATAAAATTTAGATTTTCCACTAAAGTATCATCAACATCTTCCTCTATAAGAAAGGTAGCATTAGTTTTATCCACATCTCTCTTATTATGCTCCTCTAATTGATACTAATACTTACCTATTTATGGGAGGTCTTGCCAAAGACCAAACTATCTCAAAACTCAATCTAGTCTATACACTTCTCTTCCCTCACTAGGACCAATAATCTATTGAATTTATCAAATGTATAAAAACTCAAAACCATCCTCTACCCATCTAGGATGTTGTCTCCATGGCCTCCATATAATCTATTCTAACTCCAAGTCATCTATGTCTTGCCTAGCCACCATAAGTACCCCTCTAAAAAGGCAATGATGGACCTCAAAAGAATGATTCCACCTGTATATTGTTGGGACCTTGCATTTGTGACCTACTTAGGTAAACCAAAAGTGCACTAGATAGCAATATGTTCCTAACACCAAAGCTAAAGAAGAATGCAAAAAACAAGTATCTTGGACCCTCTATAAGTAATCCTATGTAAAACTCAATAAAGATGAGAAAAAATAAAAGTTCCCCAATTATATCTAACATGTCAGTTCCTCCTCCCTATTATCACATCGCACCACCCCCATTATAACAAATAACCATTCATATCTCCAACTAATAAACTAGAAACAATGGAATTCAATAGAGTTGTCAATTTATCAATCCAACTACTAAGAAGTATTTTGCTAATATGAACCTCATTTTGAATCAACTATATTGTATGATATCCATAATAAATCTAAAGAGCTAACCTCTAATCTTCACTAATCCTAATGGGAACCCCTCATATGGGTATCTTCATAATCCTACACACATCCTCAAGGATGACAATCATCTCACCCATCTATAATAGAAAGGTATTATACTCATAGTGTTACCTCTTAGCAAGCACTATGAGAAGGGCATGATCAAGCTCAACCTCAAGCATCATCTCTAGATACCCAAGTTTAATTACATCTAATATGACCCTTTCAATTAGAATCATCTGACCCAACATACTCCTGAGAACCCTACACCATTGCACTTTATGTTGTAGAACACCCACCTACATTGAAAAATCCTTATTAGTATATTATACTTTAACTTCATACAAATTGGTGGGTTTTAGGTAAATTTATCACATACTACTGAATTTATCACCTAATGAATTTACATCCCTAGACCTAGATGAATTTATAGCCTTATTATGAAATCATAGTAGTAGGTTCATAGGATGGGTGTGAATTCATAGGCCAAATTTTCAAATTAAATTTGAAGTAAAAAATAAAAAATAAAAACCAAGATTTTACCACATACCTGAAGACATGCTCCCAGATGATCTCCTTCCCCTAAGATCATGTTCATTTGATGTATCAATAATTGTTGTTGAGTCATTAAATATGGAAATAAAATCAGTGCTTGAAGCTTTGTGTAGTAAAAATTAATTTCTTTTACCCCTATTACTTGATATAACCCCTCAAAACCTCTAAAAATATTTCTTTAAAAAATTTGTAACTCCTCTGTGATAAGAAGAAAATACCTCATGACTACTTATTTTACAAAATTGGGGTCAACTATAGGTGCTTTTGAGTCATTTATTGTGTAATAAATGCTTCTAAAAGGATCAAAATGTAGATGCATAATTTTTCACCTCATCACATTTTAAGATTCTTATCAACTTTAGAAGCATTTCTAGGACATTTTCCAACCTCCATCATAAAAATTGAAGGCTTAAAAGAAAATTGCAACTTAGATAAAATTCATAGGTTGTGACTTTGTCTCCAAGACTATGAATTTTCCTCTAACATTAATTTTTAAATAATTACCACTCCAACGGTTAAATGGGTGAATTTACTACCAAGTGAAGTTTGTAATTGTGAACTTATCAAGGCTAAAAATTTATCTATATACCTTTACAATGAAAACTTTCCAATCCAATGCTTGTTTATGGCCTTGGAAACTTTCCAACCTATATCATATTTATACACCCCATAATATTTCCATTTAAACTCACTACCAACTTATCAAAAAATTATGAAAACTTTTTGAGTTCTCCTTCAAGCACTTTTTTGCTTTCAAGCATTCTCAAGCCTTGCATGCACACGTCGCACAAGAATATTTTTAAGGATAAAATTAGGGTTCTTCATGATTATCCTTTCTTTGATTATCTTCAAATTGGATAATTTTTCATGATTATCCTTTTTTTGATTAATCCATCAATAATCATATTTCTTTTAATCAAATCTATCTCTATATAAGGTTTTATTGATTTAACTCATCTATTTATGTGTGCTAATTTTGTATACTTTAGATTTGTTAAAACTTGCTTTGATTGTCTTGTAGGATTTTCAAGTATAACTTAGGATATCCCATCATATCTTTGCAAAAATGCCTAAAAAAGGCTACTTTGATTCCACCTCTACAACCACATACTACGGAATCTTGGCCTGTAATACTGGTAGGCTACAAATTAATTTAGGACCATCCTTGTATGAAGTTTTTCTTGACTTTTGGATCTCTTACATTTCCTATGTTAGACCATCACTTTTACATCTTATAAAATTTATTTTATACTTCTAAAATAGGGTCATAGGTTATAGGATATGTAGTCTAGGAATTCACCCTATAGACTGTAAACTAGTACTACTCGATTTCCTAGTTAGTTTTAGAAATCCAACCACCTTCTCTCAAGCCTAGGAATATCCTAGCACCCTATAATTTTATCCAATTTTTGTTTTAGTAGTTAAATTTCTATTTTATGCAATTTATCTCCTTCCTACGTTTAATTTTATATTTTCTCAAAAGGAATAGGGGGTTGACCTACAAACAAGAAATTTCACACCTTCTCAAGCATCAAGTAGACCCCCTAAACACTAACAATTCTATTTTTTGCTATCTTTTTAGTCCTTTTGCAAATTTGTAGGTCAACAGGAGATAAAACTATCTTGGTAAATGAACTAGTTAGTAGGCGATCGAGGAAATTTCCCCATATTTCAAACTAAATTCCAAGCTATAAATACATCCTCTACAAATTTCTAGAAACCTTTCTTCTTTGCTTTCATTTTATTAGTGATAATATGTTTTTTTGTTTTGATTGTTCTCTCTATATTTTTCTTACAATATCTCATTAAATGATGGAAATCAAGAAACTTAGTAATAGTATTCATTCATTAAATTGCACATTACAAAAAAGGTTTCTTCCAAGAATAAAAATAATAAAAAACACCTTTCAACATTCATTAGATATTGAATCATAATTGCATATAGACTAGAACTTGTTTGTGCATCCTCTTTGTTCCCTTGCTTAAAGAACAAATATATTTACTTTCTTTTAGTTTCTTATCATTTTTATTTTAGTCTTGTATTTCACACAAGAAATTGAAAATATCATAGAGGACTAGACTCTCTTTTTTTTGTATCATTATCTTCTTTCCATTGAATTTTACAATCTTCTTCTTAAAAGGATATAGTTCATCAAATTCTAGTTACTGAAACTTAGGTGTTTTCTCAATCTACACATCAAACATGGGACTTAGAGTGAATTCATAAAATACTCTTGGTAAACCTTGATCCCCATCAAAGAACTCAAATAATTATAAGGTTTAGGTAAGAATTATTTTTTTGGGTGTGAACCTTTAGGTTTTGGTGACCAGTGTCCCCAAATCTAGGTTTACACTATGATACAATGATTTTGCCTTCCCTTTGAAGTAGAATAGAAGTAGAAATATCTAATGAACATTATCATTATATAAATATATTAAATTTTACTTTAACATTAATACCATATTCTCTATAAAATTTGGCAACTTTGTGAGCTCACATCCCAACAAAAATGATAATGCAAAGTTGGGTTTTATGAACTAGAATTATAAACAAATATATCTCCCCATTGAATGGAAGCCAAAATTCCACATAAATAAGTATACCACAAAAATATACTTCAAAATACAACAAACAATAGTTTATTTTCTTACTTAGACTAAAATATAACTAAAATTTTATTCTTTTGAAAAAATGCCATTGCCTCTATTCAAAATAACTAAATTTATAGGGTCATATCTCCCACAAAATTGCTCAAGTTTAATCATAGGATAACTTATTTTGAATATTTTAATTTTGAACAAGATTAGAGACATATTTGTTCTCATACATACATTGTACAGTCAAGTTTCTTTATAGGATCCTAGATTAGAGAGTGCAAGTAAGAAGTGTAAGAGTCATGTATAGGTGTACATGTGTTATAGAGTCAAGTGTTCATCAAGCATGCAAGTGACAATTTGATAAGCCAAGAGCAATGAGACTTGGCATATGGATTTAGGTAACAAATACACCTCCCAAAAGAAGAAGAAATGATAATATAAAAATTTGCACATTTTTGGAAAAAGTACAATTTTTGTCTAATTGTACAATGTAGGGTTTGTCTAATTGTACAATATAGGAAAATAAATGTGAATGAATGAAATGAATTGTAATGTGCATGAAATGTAATTTGATGAAAATCAAATTATAACCTTAGTAATGGCTAAGAAATTGTGGGGGTAGTTGTAAATAATGTAATGTCTCAGGAACCGCTTTGGAACGACATGGACAGGCATTATAAGTCCCTCCCATTCAATTTTTGTAGGTTCTTCATGTTTGTTTATGGTTTTGATGGTCATTTAAAATAGTGGATATGCATTGTTTTTTATCTTAGCCAATATGGTTGATTTTGGATCATTAAGGATAATTGCATAGCATAATTCAACATTATGGTATCCATGCATGTTGTTGGTTGAGTATGAATTGTATATTTTTGTATAGTTTTGCAGATATAATATTGTACTAAAATGATTCTATGATATGGTTGGTGCATTTGTAATAGGTATTATGATTCTAAGTGTGCGTGATGGATTACTAAGTTGGTAATCCCATCATTAAATTTATCCAATTCTTGTTATGTCAAAATCTCATATAATACATTGCAGATCTAATATTGAGTAATTGCAACAAGGGTTTATGTAACCCTACATTTAGCCTTCCTAACCATACAATTGGTCAATAAATTTGTATTTGGGTTGTAATTGCATGTTTTGTACTTTTTTGAGTAAAAATGATGATTTCTAAGTGAACGATTACAAATTGACCAAGTTATTGCCCATTAACTAAGTCTGGTAGATTGTATGATTGGAAAATTGTATAGTTCAGGCCATTGTACGATTTTAACCATAGAATTTAATGTTTTATGATTGTACAATCCCTATTTGTACATTCTTAAAATCTTACAATTGTAGTCATACAACTATACATATTGATGCATATTGAGTGCAAATTACTAGAATTCATCCCAAAACCTTCTATTTCACCTCCCTCATCAAGAATACTACCACCTATGCTACATTTGGCATCATTGCCTATTGAAATTGGGTCAAATTAGCGCAGTCAAGAAGGACCTATGAATTAAATGTTTTGATAAGGAACGAATTAAAATTAGAGGTGAATAACAAATACAAGTCTAAAAATATGTGGGACATGAGATTGTAGCGAAGAACAAGTTCCAGTAAGGAGGAGTACAAGAATTGATCAAATAGAAAATATGAACAATTCAACACAAGACACAAATAAGCCAGTATTATGGACTTTGGATGAGGGAGACATTGAAAGGTGGGAAATATTATCAATAGAAATGAAAGAGATGGTACAAGTACCACAAAGAGTTGAGGAGAATATTGATGTAAGGAAATATGTTGATGTAGAAACTATACGAGGATACGATGAGTGGATGGTAACAATTGAACAAATGATAAATATGCTACCAAGGGATGGAGAGAATGGGAGTCAGGCATCAAAGCAACAATGCGTGAGTTATTAGGAAGGAAGACTAGGACCACAACCAAGATACCAATGAAGGAGGTCATGGAGTGAGGATACACAAGAAGTTAGGAGATAACTATTTGGTAAAAATAAGGTACCATAGATAGAAATATTCGATAAAGAGCAACATATTGAATCACCCTTGGAAAGGAGGAATCAGTTAAATAATCCAAGGGATACTTCATCAAGTGATGATGATAGAGGAAACCCACCAATGGCTAATGTAGCCATGAGATAAGGAAAGTAGAGATGTCCACCCTTCTTAGGAGAAAAGGAGGATCCTGTTAGACATACTGGCACATGTATAACTATTTGGATAGCAAATGATGTAAATCAGCCAAATGAATGGTTGTAACTATTTTTTACCACATTAAAAGAACTCATGATAGATTGGTATCTAAAACGAGAAAATACACCACCATTTTAGGTTTGGAACATAATGAAATATACCTTCATTGAGGAATTCCTTTCTTTGAGAGATGAAAATGAAATAATAACAAAAATATGCATCACAAAGCAAGGAAAAGATGAGGATGTTAAAATATATAACCATTTATTAAAATAACTAATGGATAAGATGCAAATATTTATAGCATATGGACTTCTTAAGTGATGGTTTCTTGATGGGTTACTTCCTTAATATAGAAAAATTATGAAAGCAATATCATTCTAAACATATGAAGAAGTGCTAGGAAAAGTGATTTTTTTTAAAGTGAGGTAAAACAAACATCAGTAGTAATTGTGGCACATGCTAAACATGAGGACTCAGATAGTGATGAAGAGGACATGATGCATCATGCCATCCAATCATTTTTAAAATAATTCAATAATCTGTTGAAGGAGGTTAAAGGAGAAACAAAGAAAGATAAAAGAGATATGTGGTGTACAGAATGTAATACTGAAGGGCATATGAATGTAAATTATCCTTGATATTTATACTATAATATATGTGATGTGATGGGATATGAAGTGGTGAATTATCCATTTAATTTTAAAGTACAACATCATACTTTATCTATTCAAGAGAACGAGGAAAAACCAAAACCTCAAGGGAATGGATAAGCCACAAATAGCAGAGGTTATAGACATAATCGTAGAGGGAGAAGGTCATATCAAGGCAATAGGTAAGGAGGTTAGATTCAGTTGTTTTAAGATTAGGAAGGAATACCAATCATACAATATCACAATTTCCAATAGTAGGGGCACTTTGTAAAGAATTGCCCTTCTCCCCATACACAAGAGATAACATAGATTAATTCTACACACATGTGTAGATGGTTTGGTCTCGATAACTACAATGAAGTTAACTATCCTAAGAAAGCAAGTACAAGTGGATCATAGAATGTTAATTTCTTGGACATTTATGTACCCTCAATTAAGAAGAAAGGAAACAAAAAGTAAGTATTAGTCATGACACAAAGTTAGGCTTAGAAATACAATTACCTAGAACCTGCTAAAGATAAGGAGAGATGGTAGGAGGTAAAAAAGATAAATGTAAAAGAAGCATAGAAAGCTAAATAAATAAGGCTAGCAGAGAAGAAATAATTAAATAATATAAGGGGTCCAGAAGACAAATAATTAGTGAAGAATCTAGAAACACAAGTTCTAAATACAATAATAGAAATTAAAATGGCTAGTTTTTTAAAGCCATACCATCCTTACATAAGGTGATAGGGGATGAGATGCAACCACAAAAGGTGATGGAAGTCCATAGTGAGCCAATACAAGAAGTAGAAAAGAAGGATTACTTTATGGATCTAACTATATTGATGATTGGTGTTAGAAATAAACCAACATTGTTCCATATGGAGATAATGGGACATAAAATAACACAAGTTATTGTGGATAGGGGGTCTAGTGTTAATGTGCTACCAAAAAATCTTGGAACAAGATTGGAGATCCATTTTTGTGGGCACCTAGTTTTAGGTTGTATGGTGTTTACCAGTACGACACTGAAACTAAGGGGGTGTTGACAACATAGAAGGTAATAATAGCTAACTAAGAATTTATCTTGGATTTCTTTGTGATTATGATGCAAAATCCTGCATATGATGCATTGCTAGGAGAGGTTAGTTATGAGTGGTCAAAGTTAATCACAACTGGGGAAAATATCATATTACATTCAATAAAGGATGTCATAAGTATATGATCAACCTAAAAATTCAAAGATTCAATTAGGATGTCATTACAACATATGAATTAAGAAGTTCTTCAGGTAAATAAGAACAAAATGAACCCAATGAAGACATAATATTATACCTTAAAGAATATAGTGAGGATGAAGCTTGATCTTATAGTGGAATTCTCCATTAGAATATGGAGGAGTAAAAATTATTTCAACCCAAATAACTTTGTATTAATATAAATGAGATCATGAAAATATAAGATGAGAAGAAGGTCAATAAGAAACCAAAATAAGAGGAACAAGAGAAATTGACATTTCTTAAGAGTTTTATGGAATATACAATTAAATATGCAAATATAGATGCAAGACCAATGCATCTTACAAATGTGGCAAAGGCTAAATTAGAGCCAAATAATATTAAGTATGAAGGACCTCATACAGTGGAAGTAAATCTAGGAACTAATAATGAACCTAGGATGATTCATTACAATGAAGATTGGGATCCAGTATTGAAAGCAACAACTTTAAATATATTTTTGGAATATAAAGATATTTTTGCATGGACATATAAGGACCTAAAAGGGATACCACTAGGATTATGTTTCCATTATATTGCATTAATTCCTAGAGCACATACAGAGAGGAGACCCTACAATATGAACCCAAAGTATGTAGCTCTAGTAAATATAGAGATAGAAAAGATGTTGGATGCTCACATTATTTTTAGAGTCACAACAAGTGAATGGTTTCCCCCATTATGGTCACCTTAAATAATGAAGTGCATAAGATTTGTATTTGTGTTGAATTTCATAGTTTGAATGTAGTAATGATCAAATATACCTTCCTTATTCCATTCACAGATTCCATCCTTGAGGAAGTCATCTATCATGATATTTATTCATTCTTAAACAAGTTTTCTAGCTATAATCAGAGCAATATAGTTGAAAAAGATAAATTGAAGACCATATTTATCCTAGAGAATAAAATTTATGTTTATAACAATATGCCATTCAAGATATGTAATGCCCTGACCACATTCCAACAAATTATCTTGTATATATTCAATCAATTGGTGATAAGGAAATTCAAGGTATTCTTGGATGACTGGTCCATTTATAGTAAAATCATGGACCATTTACCACCTCTAAGTGAATGTATGAGCTGATGTAGTAATGCATAGATCTCCCTAAACCCAAGGAAATGTTACTCGATGGTACCTTATGGAAAGCTACTAGGATATATAGTGAGTGTCAGTGAAGGATTGAAGATAGATCTTCACAAAATTCATGTCATTCTATATATGCAGGAGCCATATGATGCAATTTCGTTAAAGACCTTAGGATCCATGGGATATTATCAAAGGTTTATTAGGAATTATGTACATGTCTTACCCATTTGACTCATTGACAAAAAGTAATGTTTCCTTTAGTCGGATAGAGGAGCATCAAGGAGCTTTTGAGCAGTTAAAAGCAAAGCTCGTATGTAGCCCCATTTTTGTGTTTTTAGATTGGGATAAAGAGTTCCATGTCCATATTGACACTTCCAATTTTACAATAGGATGCACATCGGCTCAAGAAGGATAGTTTAGGCTAGAACAACCTATTTACTTTGCAAGTTACTTATTATCAAGGGCAAAAAGGAAATATAGTACAATAGAATGAGAGGCTTTAGGACTGGCATATGCAGTTTAGAAGTTTAAGCATTACCTATTGAAAAACCCATTTTCCTTCCGTATTGATCACCAAGCTCTATTTTAATTGATAAATAAATCAGTGATACAAGGACAAGTTAGTAGGTAGATCATGTCCTTACAAGAATTTATATTTCAAGTAGTGGTGAGGCCTAGAAAAAGCATGTGATTGCAAACCAGTTATCTTGGATTCAATTAGGGAAACCTACAGGGATAGGAATTCCAAATGAATTTCCTGATGCACAGTTGTTTGTGATTATCATTGTACATTCATGGTACAAGTTAATTAGAGGATATCTATCCATAGGGGAATTGACACAAGAGTTGCCAATGGTAGAGAAAAATAAGGTAAGCATGAATTCAACACCTTTTCAGTTGATAGCTAGATTATTGTACAAAATGGGTGCGAATGACTACAATAATGTGTAATGAAGGAGGAATTTAAATTAACATTAAAATAAGCCCACAACAGTTTGGTAGGACACATGGGACCAGATGATACTACCAAAAAATACTTTTGGAAGTATTGTGGTGGCCTACATTGTATCATGATGTGAAATAATACGTACAGACATGTGACACTTGTTAGAGAGTGGGAAAACCACTACCCAAAAAATTTATGCCTTTGCATCCATTGCAACCTCAAGATTTGTTTGAAAGATGGGGTTTGGATTTTGTCATACCATTGAGAACAACCCATCAACAAAAATATTGATATATCATGGTAGCAATAAAATACCTAACAAAATGGGTAGAGGCAAGGATGCTACCAGATAATATGATGAAAAGTAAAACCTAGTTCTTGTATGAAGAGATGATTACAAGATTTTAATTTTTACTATGAATAACAAATGATAGATATGATCACCTGGATAATGAGGTTCTTAAGAATCTAACAACCGATTTTAGGATTTTGCATTCATTTTTAAGTCCACATTATCCCATAGAAAATGGGAAGGTGGAAGAAAATAACAAAGTCTTAGTCTCTATGCTTTATAAAACCTATGGAATAGAAGGAACAAATTGGGAAGAAAGGTTTCAATTTGTTCTATGGGCTTATAGAACAACCTTAAAACTGATAATGGACCATATGCCATTCCAGTTAATGTATGGCCAGGAGGTAATAGTACTAGCATAATTCTTGGTACCTAGTTTGTGAGTAGTTTTGGAGCATTGCTTTGGTGACTAGAAAATTCTAGAGAAAAGACTAGTAGCACTCATCAAGCTAGATGAGAGGAGAGTAATGGCACAGTGGGTGATTGAGGTGGCCCAAAAATGGAGGATGCTATGGCATGATAAGAATCTCTAAAAATTAGACCTTAATAAGAGTGATTTAGTTCTAAATTTTAATAGTAAAGTAGTAATGTATCCACAAGTAGAAAAAAGTGAGTTACCTCAGCAAGTAGAAGGATGATGTAGAATACTATTAACAATACAATACAAATATAGAACGAATACCTTCGATATGGAAATTTCAAATTCAAATGAAGGTGGTATTGTAGAGGAGTTAACAAGGCTTACTTCATTAGCTCAAATATGTATGATACAATAGATGATGTGACATAAAGCACAATAATTAGAATAGGAGTATGAAGAGTTACAAGCCCATAATGCATGACTTCAAGGGTATATTATTCAAGAACTGGATTATACAATGCAATAACTTTATGAGAAATAGGTTGCAAGGTAAAGATAACTTGAATTACAAGACAATGGAAATAACAATAAACCTAAGTTACAAGGGAGACAATAAGAACATCAAGTAGAATCGAGGGTCTCGACTCAGGAGGAAAGATCACAAGTAGAACCGAGGGATCTGACTCAGGATGCATAAATCACAAATGAAGTAGAAAATATAGTTTGATGGTATATTGAAAAATGTCTTACATCATATAAACCTCAAGGGAATATACATGAATATTGAAGTGAGTCTAGTGATGAAGGAATTCCCTTACAAGAAATAGTAGTCAAGAAGGTAGTAGCAATGAATTCTTGGCAAAAGTACATAAACCTCATGTTCATCCTGATCTTGATGTCTATGTGATATCATATTGATAGTTAAGAGAGCAAAGAAGGGAATTTAAGAGAATCTAGAGAATAATGGACTTGTCAATGGAGTGGTCAATGCAACATGAAGATAATTATAATGATTCAAGCTTGAATTTTAATTTTTTTAAAGACTATAGAGAGACACTACCTAGTTTCACCCCTCAACATTATTTTAAATATTAGAGGTGGATAAGGTGACTAAGGTATGCAGATAATAGACTAACAGTATTACAACAAATCCAAGAGCTCAATGCAATGAACGATTTCAGGCCAATATAGAATTCATGGATGTGACTCCCAATACTTGGAAAATAGGGGAACAAAGCTGACAAAAATATCACCAACAAGGAATTCCAATTACTATAGGGTGATAGGAAGGTCATAGAATATGATTATGATGATTTAAAGAGGGTAGGAATCATTCAGATCCTTTATCTAGAGGAATAAGAGGAAGAAATTAACCTCCTACTCCAAGATGGCCTAGGTAGCTTGAGGATACATCACATGCACCCTTGAATGTGAGTAGGAATGTCCAAAAAATACATAATTTTTAGGGTGGATTCTTACCAAATCTTAGGGGATGGCATCCACATAGAGAAAATTTAGGATGACCACCAATGCCTTGATGAGGACCAAGAAGAATAGAAGTAGGAAGAGGATTGCTTCATAGAGAAGAAGGTCCATTTAATAATTGAAGATATTATATAATAAGAAGATAAATTCATGGTAGATAGATGTGAGGAATATAACTTGCTGGCTTGGGAAGAATATGATTCAAGAGGAAAAAAGTCGAAGTAGACAAATGACTCGTTCACCAATTTTGGAGGTAAATTTAGTCCAAGGGGATAGAAGTTAGAATCACCCAACTTTGAATCAAGTAACAAGGGTATATCCTTCAAATTATCAACCAATAGGACAAAGGAGAAGCCTCAAACAATCTAATACAACCTTGGAAGGAGGGAATTGTGCAAATGCAAATTGTACAGTTTGTAATTGTACAATTTCAAATTGTACAGTTAACAAATCATACAAATGATCACTTGAAACTATATTGTACAATTAGTCAACCTCTAGTTACATATAATGAGGTGGAAAAAATTCTTGTTGACACATCAGTAGAAGGAATCGTATAATTGAATGTCACTATATGATTACCATAACAGTAAGTCAAAAAAGTAGGCAATTTTGAAAAAAAAATGATGAAAAAAATATAAACATAATCTTGATTGTGAAAATATGTCTGGGACATAATCAAGATAGAATATGGTTGAAAATAAAAAATAGCAGCCTTTTTTGGGAAAAAGAAAAGAAAAAAAAAGCAAAAAATAATAAAATAATAGACAAAAAGTAAAGAAAAGGATAAAATTGCATGCAAAAAGGACTGAGTTAGTAGTCATCTGTACAAATAGATAAAAACACATGCAAATATGGTTGAGGTGGCATATTTTTATACAATAGGTTGTTTTAGCTATAGAAGAAAGCGCCATGTACATTTTTTGGACCAGTTGAATAAATTGATCAATCATAATTAGGTGATTTTGGTAATCAAGGAGCTGTGCAGCAGAAGAATTTACCATGTGGGCATGCAAACAACACAAGTTGACTAATTTTTTACACCCATTATGAATTTGCACTATGGAGTTTCCTTTATTCTAAAATTTTGAAGGACAAGCAAGCATAAAGCGGAGTGCATTGGAATGGACAAAAGGCTTTTTATTAAAAAACCAAGATTGATTTTTCTAGAAAAGCTAGGGTTGTAAAATTATTCTAAAGATAAACCCTAAGTTGTTTCAAAAAAATTCTAAACAGCTAGAGTATGTTAGTTCTTTTCAAAAAAGCAAAGGAAGGATTACAAAGTTAAAACTCTAGTCACATACAAGAAAATTGCCATAGAGAATATGTTTTAGCCATTGCATGCATTCAAATATAATGGAGAAGGTCATACAAGGCAATAAATTGAACAAAATTTGAATGGTACATCTAAATAATTGCACATTCAAAAGGAGAAAATTGCATAAGCCAAAAATTGTACCAAATAAGAGATTGCACAACGATGGTAAAAAATATAAGAAAAATCATACAAATTCAACCAAGTATTCAAATTTGGGGCAAAGTGCAAGTTTCAACAACAAATTGTACGTTTTTTAGAAAGAATTGTACAAATTGAAGCCAATTGTATGATTTGTGGGAGCGATTATATGATTTCAAGTACAATTATATGATTTGGAAGTGCAAACATACGATTTGGTATGCAATTGTATGACTTAGTGTGTAATTGAATAATTGTGTGATTTTAGAGATCTATTGTATGATTTGAGTGCAATTGTACATTTTTGGGGCCCAATTGTACAATTCTAAGTACAATTATACAATTTCAAGTGTAGTTGTAGATAATTATAATGAGGTTGTACGATTTTAGGTGTAATTATATGATTTTGGAGAGCAATTGTATGAATTTGGAGTGTAATTATATGATTCTAGGAGCAATTGTATGATTTTAGGTGCAATTGTATTAAAAATTGTATGAAATTTGAGAAGAAGAGTGGTTCCACAAATATGAAGGTCTATGAAGGATGAGCATGCTGGAATTCTAGGCTCATTTATGGTGAATTGCAAAAACAAGAATAAAATGCTCACCAGGTCCACTACATCAGAGGGATCCATGGCCCAGGCAAGGAGAAGTGACCTACCCTACACATGGTCAAGGATGAGGATTTCAACCATGAGGACGACAAAGATATCATCCTTGGAGAGGAATAAGTTATAGGCCATGAAGGGGACATAAAAATTGATGTGGTGGTATAGGAAGGGAGAAACCATAATTCTAGGAGGATATTCAAATGGAACAACTTAGATCCCATCAAAGGGAGCTTCAGAGTGAAATTCATAGAGAAGATACCTTAGAAAATTAGATAGACCTACCTAGTGAGGATGAAGGAGGATAGGTAGACTTGAATGACATCAATTTCACATGATCGATAGGTAAATTATGTCAATAATGGTGGAATGACCATGATGAAAATAACTCATTGAAGGTAGCATTAACTTAGGTAGGATTGAGTGTATTGGCATGAGTACCTCAACTAGATAAAAAAAAATTTAATGATTACTTGTTGTAGGTGGTGCAATCTTATGATGCTAGTAATAATTGCACCTTTTTTAGGATAGGGAATTATCATCTGAAGGTGACATTCTCAGCTACCAATTTTTGAAGAACATTCATGTTACCAAAGGAAGGTCTACCAATTAATAAAGGACATGTGGATCCCATTGAGATCCACTAGTTATTTACTAACCTGACATCACTTAAGTCTCCATTAGCCACTATTTCTTTCAGTCCTAGAAGACAAGGGATTAAGTAGATTATGTTGAATACCAAAGAGATTATGTGTGCCATAAATGTGGTCATGTCTTGATTTTTAGGAGAGGCATGATCTTTTAAAATGCCAATCTGGATGGTGTAGTATGTGTAGGGCATCACCAAAGGAGTACAATATGACTGGGGCACATACTTATCAAATTCAACAGTTGTTGTTGATCGGCTATAATAGATTACATTTAATTTATCAATCCAAGTGTAATCAAGGTTAGATTTAAAGAGTAGGAATCTAGTATAGATTGTAATATGGGGATCAATGCTAAGCTTAATTTAGATCTCTTTCAGTTTCAAGTGTTTGCAAAAAAGTAACAAACCTAAATTAAATTGTGCAGGAATGAAAATAAAATACAATTTATGATTTATGTAGTAAATATGATAATTACCTATTGATGAAGTGATCTATTAGTGATTTGATCTATTGGTGAACTAATCTAGTGATGAGTTGATCTATTGTTGAGGATCCTTGTGCAGTTAGTTTTATTTATCTATTCTGACTTTATGTTTTATAAAAATGAAATTTAAGTTATTTTTTATTCTAAATGTTAATTAACTATTTCTAACCTATTGTAGGGGCAAGATATAAGGAATTGGCTGTAGGAGTGGGCGTTGCCTCCTAGAGGATAGTGTAAGTCTTTCTTCTCTAAACTACTTTATCTTAGTAACTAAGATGCATAACTACTATTAACATTATTCTTATTCTATGAATGCAGGATAATTGCAATTACAACTACATAAAAGAAATCAAGCAGTAAATATAAATGATGCAATTACCATATGTGAAGAATGAAGTGCCTAATTTTATTGCTGGAAATTCAAACATACATGTTGGCACAATTCTTCAAAAATTGTACAAACACATTGAACATTCGATAGGTCTCCCTTATATTATTCAACATTATATTATTGGACATTAGACCTTTTCAAAGGTCTCCCTATGTAATATATATTGTGACTTGGACAATTCTACATGATGTTCTTCCATGTATTTTTCCATGTGGAGTTGTGGACTTGATAATGCGAAAACTATGCACTAACAAGAATAATATAAATTGACACAATTCCTAATTCTGCTTGGACTCAGTAAACAACTTAAGTGGTCCAAGTGGCACTTTATGAGCTAACATAACAACATAATACTAACTTAGACATTTTGTAAGATATGACACATAACCACATGTCCTTTATTCTTGAAAAGGACTAAATAATCTTGTGTGGTAATCTAATCATCCTAACAATATTCCAATTATACAATGTTTACGAAATAAATTTATAACTTTATTAATCACAATATCCTTGTGAAGAATATGTGACAAGTCAACTAATTAAGCTGACTGTACTCCTTTATTTCCATGTAAGAGTGTCATGTTGTCACTGATGTGGCATGCTGTGTCGATCAACTGACTTGATAAAATTTCTTTTGTAATTGTTGGTAAAATTTCTCTTCGGTAATAGTCTTCAGTAGCTACCTTTTGCAACATACTTCAGTAACTATCTTCCATAACATACTTCAGCTACCATATTTTGTAACAGTATTCAGCCACTATTATGTCACCATGCCTAGAGTCTTCTTAATCCATTATCCTTACATCCATCTTCTCTCTTCCAAGGTGTATCCTGAAGCTTGTGCTACTGCATTGTGTACCTATGAAAAGTCCTTCAATATTTTCCTACATAATCACTCACAACTTGGATGTATTTTACATTAAATACACACATTTGTCAAAATAACTACATTCATCTTTTTGACTGGCAAATCATAGGAATAAGTAGAAATAACTCACTTAAAATATATTATAATCATAAATTAAATATAAAATGAAACAATTTACTACATAAATATATGCCAAGTAGTCACTCATCAGTTATAGATGATAATCAAAAATTTCTCAATGATATTCCATGCAATTGTAGTAATGTTGGATGTAGTTTCTTAGGCAAGAATTCCATTCTATGGGTTAAAAACTCCTTGAGATCTACTAAAGGATCAACTATTTGTACTATATGGTTAAATATAGTTTTTATCCAAAAGGCTACATTGAAAAAGCTAAAATAGAGGAAGCACACAAGGAGATTGAAATCTCCATTGGCTAAAGAGTTTGATACTTTTGAAGAAGAAGCCCATCATTAGAGGAAAATACATCACAAAATGCATCTATAATCTGATTCAGAGTAGTAGTCACCTGTACAAAGGCTACAGGAGCAACCACTCTCACAAGGAGTAAGCAGTAGCACCAACACCAAGTCTAATGAGAAGATGAAGGTAATGGAAGAAACGAACATAGGAAAAATCTCCTATATAAAGTGAGTAGTTGCAAACAATGCTCATAGATACAAATGAGGAAATGCACTTGGGACTAGAGGCATTAGAGTTGAAAAATATTAATTTGCCAATGGAAACAGACCATGTTGGCAATTTTGGGTACTTTGGGTACATTGCCTTTGCTCAAGTGTATAAGTTGTCATTGATGTCAAGAAGCTTTTGAAGGAATTTGATTTGATGTCAAATAATTTGTTTTGATGAAGGTTATGGCATGACAGTTTCAAAGGACTTTTGCAAACCCCATGTTGACAGAGAAAAAGGCAAGTGGAAAAACTATCGCGATTTCGCGACATGTTGGCAGACAAAAAGGCAAGTGAAAAACTGTCGCGATTTCGCGACATGTTGGAAGAAAAAGAGAAAGCAAGAAGAAGTGTCACGATTTCGTGACAAGTTCGAAGAAAGAGAACAAGTTGGAAAAGTGTCACGATTTTGCGACATGTCGCATTTTCGCGACTCGAAAAGTGCAGGAAGGCAAAGAAGGAAAAGTGTCACGATTTCGCGACATATTGCAAAGAAGGTTGTACGGATGAAAAAGTGTCGCGATTTCGTGACATATTGCAAGGAAGGTTGTACGGAAGAAAAAGTGTCATGATTTCATGACATAATGCAGGAGAGAGAGTCCGATAGAAAAAGTGTCGCGATATCGCGACATGTCGGGTTTTCGTGACCCGAAGAACAGAAAAGAGCTAAGGAGGAAAAGTGTCACGATATCGCGACATGTCGCATTTTCGTGACTTAAGTAGGAGAGAGAAAACAAGTCAGAAGACAAAGTGGAAGCAAGATAAACTGTCATGATTTCGCGACATGCTACAAAATTCGAAGTGAGAACTGTCACGATTTTGTGACATGCTGCAGAACTCGAAGTGAGAACTGTCATGATTTCGTGACATGCAGCAAAGGGAAGAGTTTGAAATGAGAACTGTCATGATTTCGTGATGGGTTGCAAAGAAAGCATACGGAATCTGAAAGCGTCACGATTTCATGATAGATTGAGATGGCAGCGTATGGTTGGAGAAAGTGTCACGATTTCGTGACAGAAGTAGAAAGGAGGTCGATGAAGGGAGAAGTGTCACGATATCGCGACAAAAGCAAAGTTGATGCTGATAAATACAGAAGTGTCGCGATATCATGACAAGAGCTTAGTTGAAGTCGACAAAGGCTGAAGTGTCGTTATATCATGACAAAAGCCAAAAGAAAGTGTACGGTTGCAAAGGTGTCACGATATCGTGACATGTTGTAGTTTCGTGGCAAAAGCTACAGAAGAGTTACAGAGGCAGTTGAAGCCGACAAAGTTAAATGTGAGCCGACAAAGTTTAGGGTTGTGCAACCGACTAAAGATCAGGGTTACAACCGACTAAGATTAAGGTTTTGATCTTGAAAGTGTTATTATAAAAGGCAGGCTATTTTGAAGAGTTGAGGTGTTGTTTGTTGCGACGTTCGTAGATAGAGCGCAGAGTGAGAAGTTCGATCATCGAGAGCAGAGTGCAAAATTTGATCGAAGTGTGCAGAGTGAGCGAAGAGTCATGGTGAATTGTTCTAAGTGCCGCTGTGATAGCGCAGAGAGTGCAAAGGTTGAAGTTCGACCAAGTGCGGCTGTGATTGCGCAAAGAGAGCAGAGGGCGTAGAGAGCACAAAGGGCAAAGATGAACGTGGAGTGCTGCTGTATGAGGACAGAGGTGCATTGGTTCTATGAGAAGAACCTGAGGATAGTTGGCAAGTCTTTGAGAAGGCTTGTATGTAGAGGATTGATTTGTTCAAGAGTTGGACAGATCTGACAGACAGAGGAAGACTTGTACTAGACCGACTGACTGTGTTTGGTACGAGTTGTTGAGCTATTGTGGACGTGATCATAGAAGGCAGAGGTCTCTTAGGCTAAGCATTGAGGACAGGAGGTCTTCGATGGAAAGGAGTTCCACGTGCTGGCAAGAGGTAGAGGCAATTGATCTTCTAAGGGATCATTTCCAGAGCAGAGGGGAAGGTATCTCCTTTGAGCAGAGGCTCATAAATTCAGATTGGGGAAGGTATCTCCTTTGAGCAGAGGCTCATAAATTCTGATTGGGGGAAGGTATCTCCTTTGGGCCGAGGCTCATAAACATTGTAATTGGGAAGGATTCCCAAAGAACTTTGAGATAACTTTTAGAGAAAAGTTTTGTGGATGTAGCCCAGCCATTCCGGGTGAACCACGTTAAAATTGGTGTCACTTTGTGGATGATATTGTGCATTGCTTTGATATTGCTTTGGGTATATTGCTTTACTATTTTGAAGTATGATGAAAAAGTAAAAAGAGGTCTTATACTGTTCACCCCCCCTCTCGAGTATAAGCTTGTGTTCTTCAATTGGTATCAGAGTGGGTGCCTTCGGAAAGTTTAACAGCTTGAAGGAAAAGCTAGTAAAGAACACAATGGATTATTCAAGTGGCAATGCAACACCTATTCTTGATGGGTCAGATTTTGGTCTTTGGAGTGCAAGGATGAAGGTTCATCTAATGGCACTTGGGAATGAGGTTTGGGAAGTGATTGAAGATGAGTACACTATTCTCGAACATGGTCCTTATACTAAAGAAGATAGGCTCCTACATCACAACAATTCAAAAGCAATGAATGCAATCCTGAAAGGCTTACAGAAAGCAGATCTCACCAAAGTTATTCACCGCAAGACAGACTAGTGAAATGTGGAAACAGATTGAAGGTGGTTCATACAGGTGATACAAATGTCGGAAAGGCCAAGTTGAGACACTTCAAAGGTATGTTTGAACAACTCAAGATGAATGATGATGAAAATATTAGTGACTACATGCTTCGTATGGATGAGGTTGTTAACTCCATGAAAGACTTAGGTCTTGAGCTTGCTGAAAATGATGTTTGTGATAAGATTTTAAGATCTCTTCCTAATAGATTTAGTGAAAATATTTTTGCTATTGAGGAAGCTAAAGATTTGGATAAGTTGAAAAAGGATGAGCTCCATAGTATACTTGCAGCATTTGAGTTGAGAACTCAAGTGAAGGTTGATGTCAAGAAAGAGGCAACTTTCAAGGCTACCAAGAAATCCAAGGGTAAACAACTTCAAGAGAGTGATGAGTCTTCTAGTGATGAAGAGGCATATTACAGTAAGAAAGGCAAGTTCTCTAGAAAGCACAAAAGCATGAAAAATATAAGATGTTTCAATTGTGGAAAGTTTGGTCATTATGCTACTGATTGTACTGTTCCCAAGAATGAAAGTGATGAAGATAAACAGGATTCTAAGAGCAAGGATTCTGAAAAGCACAAGCATCACAAGAAGAACAAAGATGAGCACAACAATCAAGGAAAGAGGTATTCTCACAAGCACAAGAAGAGTTTCTACCTAGACAAAGCAAGTAAGTGTTCTAGTAGTGATAGTGAAAGTTCTTCAAGTGATGATGAAAATGAGATGTTGTTCATATCGAAAAAAGAGGAAGAACCGAAACATAGATTCATTATCATGAAATGTCTTAGATGTGGAAATTTTGGTCACCTTGAGGATGATTGTACAAATAATGATTTGGTTTCTAGTATGTATGAGGATGCTTCAAAAAACTATAAGGAAGATGCTTGTATGGTTTTTGAAAAAGGTAGCACCTCTAGTGATAAGAAATCTGAAAAAGGCTTTGATGATTCAGAAAGCAAACAAATAAAGGATCTTGAAAGTGAACTTATTAATGCTCTTAGTGCTTTGAAAAAGGAAAGAAAGAAGAATGCTAGACTCAAGGATAAGTTAGATGAATGTTGTATGGAGAGAGATGATCTTATAGAAAATCTTGATTTCTCTATAGCTAAGACACAAGAACTCAAGGATGAGTTAGAGTCTAAGGTTCTTGAGTATAGTGAGTTAGAACAGAAAATGGCTTCTTTGAAAGAGGAAACTAAAGAGTACAAGGATAAGCTTTACGAGGTTTCAAGATAGCTCCAAAAAGGTTAAGTCACTCATCAAAGGTCAAAGAAAGACAACGAGATAAAATAGGCCTTGGTTTTGTTAAGCCACACAAGGAACAAGTTGGAGAGTCTAGTAAGAGACTCCAAAAGGAAGAGAGTTCTGATGAGGAAAGTATTTCAGATCATGAGTCCTTGAATGATAGATGCACGAAATAGAAAACAGAATTTAGAATGAGAAGAAGAAGTTTTCGAGACCCAAGAGGTCAAATAAAGGAAAATTTCAAGGCAGATGTTTTGCGTGTCACAGGTTTGGTCACATGGCTTCACATTGCATGGCTCAAATGAAGAAGGTAAATGACAATTTTAGAAGTGCTAGTTTCTTTCAAGGGTATTGCTACTCTTGTAAATAGTTTGGGCACAAGGCAGTTTATTGCAAGGCACATAACAGGAACAGGTTTGGTCAGAACAGGTTTGGCCAGAACAGGTTTGGCTAGAACAAGTTTGGTCAGAACAGGTTTGGTCAGAACTGGTGGATTCAAAGATCAGGTTTACCTCAGAGAAACAACATCGTCAAGTGTTTCAAGTGCAACAATGAAGGTCACATAATCAGACAGTGTAGAGCTAAAATTCCAGATTACAGGTCCAAGGATCAAGGCATGGACAAGAACAGGGATGAGAACAAGAACAAGAACAGTGACAAGAATAGGAATATGGACAAAGAGTTCAAGAGAAGGCCCGGCAAGGAAGTTATAGACGCTGATGATGATCAGTGCCTAATGGGAGTTTTACTCCCACCCCGGAATTAATCACCTCATCAGGAGGTGGGGGAGGGACTAAGCTAAGAGGCTCATTCTTAGTCCCGAGCCCCAAAGGTGACCCTTTGCCATTGATGACAAAGGGGGAGAGATATGAGTAAGGGGGAGAGCTTCAAGTGAAGAGGAAAGCTTCAAGTTAGGGGGAGAAAAACTTCAAAGGAAGATTCTCAGTTGTGGGCTAGGTTTCTTAGTTGTTAGCACAGTTGGTTTCGGTTTTGGCTCTTGAGAAGTGTTTTCAGTAAAGGTTTGCCATCAATGACAAAGGGGGAGATTGTTGGCAATTTTGGGTACTTTGGGTACATTGCCTTTGCTCAAGTGTATAAGTTGTCATTGATGTCAAGAAGCTTTTGAAGGAATTTGATTTGATGTCAAATAATTTGTTTTGATGAAGGTTACGGCATGACAGTTTCAAAGGACTTTTGCAAACCCCATGTTGATAGAGAAAAAGGCAAGTGGAAAAACTGTCGCGATTTCGCGACATGTTGGCAGACAAAAAGGCAAGTGAAAAACTGTCACGATTTCGTGACATGTTGGAAGAAAAAGAGAAAGCAGGAAGAAGTGTCGCGATTTCGTGACAAGTTCGAAGAAAGAGAACAAGTTGGAAAAGTGTCGCGATTTTGTGACATGTCGCATTTTCGTGACTCGAAAAGTGCAGGAAGGCAAAGAAGGAAAAGTGTCACGATTTCGTGACATATTGCAAAGAAGGTTGTACGGACGAAAAAGTGTCACGATTTCGTGACATATTGCAAGGAAGGTTGTACGAAAGAAAAAGTGTCGTGATTTTGCGACATAATGCAGGAGAGAGAGTCCGATAGAAAAAGTGTCACGATATCGCGACATGTCGGGTTTTCACGACCCGAAGAACAAAAAAGAGCTAAGGAGGAAAAGTGTCGCGATATCGCGACATGTCGCATTTTCGCGACTTAAGCAGGAGAGAGAAAACAAGTCAAAAGACAAAGTGGAAGCAAGATAAACTGTCACGATTTCGTGACATGCTACAAAAGTCGAAGTGAGAACTGTCACGATTTCACGACATGCTACAGAACTCGAAGTGAGAACTGTCATGATTTCGTGACATGCAGCAAAGGGAAGAGTTTGAAATGAGAACTGTCACGATTTCACAACGGGTTGCAAAGAAAGCATACGAAAGCTGAAAGTGTCGCGATTTCACGACAGATTGAGATGGCAGCGTACGGTTGGAGAAAGTGTCACTATTTTGTGACAGAAGAAAAAAGGAGGTCGACGAAGGGAGAAGTGTCGCGATATCGTGACAAAAGCAAAGTTGATGCTGATAAAGACAGAAGTGTCGTGATATCACGACAAGAGCTTAGTTGAAGTCGACAAAGGCTGAAGTGTCACGATATCACGACAAAAGCCAAAAGAAAGTGTACGGTTGCAAAGGTGTCGTGATATCACGACATGTTGTAGTTTCACGACAAAAGCTACAGAAGAGTTATAGAGGCAGTTGAAGCCGACAAAGTTAAATGTGAGCCAACGAAGTTTAGGGTTGTGCAACCGACTAAAGATCAGGGTTACAGCCGACTAAGATTAAGGTTTTGATCTTGAAAGTGTTATTATAAAAGGCAGGCTATTTTGAAGAGTTGAGTGCATTGTTTGTTGCGACGTTCATAGATAGAGCACAGAGTGAGAAGTTCGATCATCGAGAGCAGAGTGCGAAATTCGATCGAAGTGTGCAGAGTGAGCGAAGAGTCATGGTGAATTGTTCTAAGTGCCACTGTGATAGCGCAGAGAGTGCAAAGGTTGAAGTTCGACCAAGTGCGGCTATGATTGCACAAAGAGAGCAGAGGGCGTAGAGAGCACAAAGGGCAAAGACGAACACGGAGTGCTGTTGTATGAGGACAGAGGTGCATTGGTTCTATGAGAAGAACCTGAGGATAGTTGGCAAGTCTTTGAGAAGGCTTGTATGCAGAGGATTGATTTGTTCAAGAGTTGGACAGATCTGACAGACGGAGGAAGACTTGTACTAGACCGACTGACCGTGTTTGGTACAAGTTGTTGAGCTACTGTGGACGTGATCATAGAAGGCAGAGGTCTCTTAGGCTAAGCATTGAGGATAGGAGGTCTTCGATGGAAAGGAGTTCCACGTGCTGGCAAGAGGTAGAGGCAGTTGATCTTCTGAGGGATCATTTCCAGAGCAGAGGGGAAGGTATCTCCTTTGAGCAGAGGCTCATAAATTTAGATTGGGGAAGGTATCTCCTTTGAGCAGAGGCTCATAAATTCTGATTGGGGGAAGGTATCTCCTTTGGGCCGAGGCTCATAAACATTGTAATTGGGAAGGATTCCCAAAGAACTTTGAGATAACTTTTAGAGAAAATTTTTGTGGACGTAGCCCGACCATTCTGGGTGAACCACGTTAAAATTGGTGTCACTTTGTGGATGATATTGTGCATTGCTTTGATATTGCTTTGGGTATATTGCTTTACTATTTTGAAGTATGATGAAAAAGTAAAAAGAGGTCTTATACTGTTCACCCCCCTCTCAGTATAAGCTTGTGTTCTTCAGACCAGTTAGGAGAAGCAATGGGATCTCCTACATTGATCAATGCCAATGAGTTTGAAATATTTGAGACATCCAAGAATTGTATGGATAGAATTGTAACACCACTAGGGATGAAAGCAAAAGAAGTAATGTTGGCCTTATCAAAATAGAAAAAAGAGAAAAAGAAGAGGCCATAAGTATATATTATTATAAAATGTGACAATAGTCATTTGATGGAAAAAAATGTAATACAAGCATAGGAGTGATCTGATCTGGTACGTATACCTATAGAAATGATAGAACAATAACCAAAGATATAAGAAAAAGAACAACCACAGCCACAAGAAAAAGTATAGGTACCTAAAAATGAACAAAAATTAGCTAAAAAAATCATTGATGTCAATAATATCATATCGAAGGAAGAGGACCACAAAGCATTAAATATATATCAAAATTCACTAAAGAAAGAGACTACAACAAGTCCCATTAATAAAAATAGGAAAATATCACTTTTGGATGAGGAAGAGGAGGAAGAGACTCGGACACATAAAATGGAACACAAACTTCGAACAAGATTTTTTCTCAAAGTACCATGGTTTTAAATCTTGGATGGAGAAGGTAAATACACAAATGAACAAGTGGACTATTTCCTAGAAAAATATTTGAAACGTTCCTAAGTACCCGATTGTAAATTTGAATAGGCTATATAGGACAACTAAAGCAGTGGAAGGATAAAACCTTCATGGAAATGGAGAAGGTCATGGAGTGGGTGTACAGTGAAGACTAAACAAGGAGAATAACACAAATACATGCACAACATCCATGGAAGTTACCTAGAGGGGATGTAACAAATATGTTAGGTATTTATGATTTTCTAAAAGGGATGAACATAAACTATAGAGTGTACCCATAGGTATACTTAGATTTGTAAAAAATCAAAGGTTTCCATTAAACATAATCAATATAGAATATCAGAGGGCATCACCAAAATTGACCTTCATTTTCTAGAAATTTAATTTCCTAACACATTAGATTGAATGTCTTGGATTGGAACTAAAATATATCTATCAAGCTAAGGAATATCAATAGGGAGAAGCAAACATGACTAAGAAATAAATGGCTACAATTGAAAAAGAATTGAAATGTAGCAAGAAATAATTTGAGGAAAATTTGAAGTAGGTGGAAGCAAAAATGACTAGTATGAAGCATGCCTATGAGGATAAGCTACAGTCACAAGAAAATTAAAAGCAACTTATGGTCCACCAAATAGAAGAATATAAGTAGTAACTATAGGAACGAGTGATTTGTTACAGTGGTATGTTCCACAGATAAAACAATATGACAAAAATTTGATTTCGAAAAACCAACAACTCAAGCACTAGGAAGAACAACTAGCAGTTTTAGAAGGAGCAATTGACAAAGAATGAATATCAACTAAAGATATATTGAGAGAAACTAAAACAGAAGGATCATAAAATTGGGGATATAAAAAAATATGCAAACCACTACAATAAAATAATTATGGATAATAAGGTTATGCTTCAATTCAAGGAAGAACTTCAACAAAATTATCAATATGAATTACAGCAAAGAGATTGAGTGATTGAGAAGAAGGATGAGGAGCTCTCCATTACCATTCAGACAAAGGTAGATTTGAAATAAAAGTTATTCAAGGGAACATTTTAGAATGAGAAGGAGTTTCTATATATCATGTCTACCATAGAGGAGAAAGTCAATATATATACACTAAAGGTTATAGAGCTCAGTAACTATGATAAAAAGTTACAGAATTAGCGAGCCATTCTCCAAGTTCAACTTCAAGATTCCAACAAGACCAGTTAGCTAAAACCCAAAAATATGAGCCAGTGGTGATGCTAAATAATTTAAAATGGAGGGTATATGTAGGCAATAAATCCACCTCCCAAAAGAAGAAATGATAATATAAGGATTT
The DNA here is from genome assembly GCA_028583015.1 of Wollemia nobilis. Lineage (NCBI taxonomy): Eukaryota > Viridiplantae > Streptophyta > Pinopsida > Araucariales > Araucariaceae > Wollemia > Wollemia nobilis. The sequence continues at coordinate 8,413,924 of JAQPPZ010016917.1, read as the reverse complement.
GCATAATTTTGGTAAAAATACAATTTGTCTAATTATACAATGTAGGGTTTATGTACAATTGTAAAAATAAAATGAATTGTAATATGCATCAAATGTAATTTTATGAAAATCAAATTAGAACCTTAGTAAAGCATTAATGAAATTAAGTTGGTTGAGAAGTTGCGAGTGGTAGTTGTAAATGATGTGATGTCTTAGGAACCACTTTGGAATGACCTAGACAGGTATTATAAGTCCCCCCATTCAATTTGTGTATTTTTTTCATGGTTTTTGATGGTTAGTGACAATAGTGGATATGCAATGTTGTCAATCTTAGCTGATACGGTTGCTTGTAGATCGTTGAGAAAATTGCAAAGCATAATTCAACATTATGGTGTCCATGCATGTTATCGGTTGAGTATGAATTGTATACTTTTGTGTAGTTTTATAAATATAATATTGTATTAGAATGATTCTACAATGAGAATAAAGCATTGATTGATACCCAACTATGTATGAGAATTGTGGATGAATAATTGTTCATAATTTTTTTCTATAAATTGTAATTGTCATTTTTGCAAGTATTGTATGGATTCTGGAATGGGAAGATTATATTGTTGATGGTTATGGAATAGGAATTGTGATTCTAAGTGTGCGTGATGGATTACTTAGTTGATAATCCCATCATTAGAGTTATCCAATTCCTATTATGTTGAAATCTTATATAATACATTGCAGATCTGAGATTAAGTAATCGTAGCAAGGGTTTATTGTAATCGTACAATTAGCCTTCATAATCGTACAATTGGTCAATAACTTTACATTTGGATTGTAATTTCATATTTTGTACTTGTCAAAGTAAAAATGATGATTGCTATATGAATGATTACAAATTGATCAAGTTATTGCTCACTAACTAAGTTTGCTAGATTGTATGATTGGCAAATTGTACAATTTAAGCCATTATATGGTTATAACCGTATAATTAAATGTTTTGTGACCATATAGTCACTATTTCTACATTTTAAAAATCATATAGTTGTAACTATACAATTGTATGAATCAATTCATATTGAGTGCAAATTACTAGAATTCATCCCAAAACCTTCCATTTCACCTCCCTCATCAGGAATACTACCACCTGTGCTACAATGGAAATCAATAGTGAAGTATCCAAAGAGTCACATGACTATTACTATATTATGGAGACAATGCTCCATAGAAAAGCAATTCCAGTATTCATTCTTGTAACAAAAAGAGGATAATTTAAACTTGTATGCATTTTGAGAAATTAATATTGTAAGTTGTTCTACATGCATAGTATGTATATGATTCAGCCTATTTGCATTCATATTTAAATATGTTATTGAATGTTATTTGATTTATTATAAGCCTTGATATACATATTAATTTTCTCATATTATTCTACTCATATTATTATCTTGATCTTTATTATATTGTGGTTATTTTATATTGGGACCTATGTTATATAACCTATGATATTTGTGGTAGTATAAGGCTTAAAAGTCAATAGGCTTAGTTGTATATTGATCATTGTTGTTGTTGTCTACCTATACTGCTTGCTTGATTTTTTATGGCTATTAATTGCTTTCACATAGTAGTTGTTTGATATTTTCCTTTATATACTGGGTCATTTTGCTAACCCATTTGGCCTTTTTGCTCCCTTTTATTTTGGATAACGATGTTAAAATTGTGAGGTCTGATAATATTTCCTTTCTATGCCTAAAAAAACAAGGCTATATAGACTGTGATATTTTTAGAAATTGAAAATGTATGAAAGGATCATTTTCCATAGGAAATATGCACTTGTAGAGGCTCTTTGTGGTGCAACCAAATAGAGAAAAAATTGGTTGCTCTAGCAAGCTTGGGTAATATTATTGATGCCTTCAAATTTTCCTCATCTATTCTTTATTCCTTGTCCTATGCCTTTATCATTTTTTCATGATGATAAGCAACAAATCAGTTTCCAAGAGAGAGTTCTTATTCATGAACACACTCCTTGAATTAGGGAATACACCCACAACTATTGAATATTGGAGAACGTTTCCATTGGTGGAACCTTTTTAGTTATCATTGGGAAAGTTTTGGGGTCCCAATAAATGGTAAGATTTGGTTTAGCTGCCATAAAAAAGGCTAGTGGTAACTTACTTGTATAGTCTAACAAGCTAGCTAAGTCTCGTGGTGTCAGGATCTTTAATAGTATTTGTAACTTTTTTATAGCTCTTTCTTGAAAGCAACTTCAACAATTTTATCACATCATTAAATTGGAATTTAGAGCATTAAACCCTTTCATATTATTCTTGATTGGTATTCTTATTTAGATGAGATCAAATTTACCCAAGTCTTATAGTATATTGAAAAAATAAGCCTTTTTATATTGACCTTTTCACTCGAAAAGGTCATTAATTTCATTTGAGAGCTTCATATTTCTTTTCAATATTTCATCTGTGACCAACACATGATAAGACTTTAGGGATCTATTGAGTCAGTAAAAGTATGATAATCTACCATAAATCCATAACCATCTTGCATGTGACTTGTCTGATTTAATTTCCCAATAATTTACTATCTACTTGGGCCAATGGTTTTATTACACTTATTTGTAGTTAGATTTATTTATATGCCACCCTTTTTTTGTAAACTTTTCTATGTACACTTATGACACAAACTGGTGTATTCTTGTTTTGTACAAAGTATGTCATGAATAATAACAATTTACCAATAATGAAAAAAAATTGGCCTTTGATTGTTTCCATCTCATATGTTTTGCACTTGGATTTATAGGTACTTTCCTACAACCATGGCCTCATGAGTCCAAACCTCTTGATCCTTCTTGGCCTAGCTTCTTCCTCATCCTAATGTAGTGGATTTAATTTTGGAATTATTTTGACCAAATCTCTTTGTTAGAGCAGTTTTTAGTAGTGTTATTTTGCTACCATAGGCCACCAAAAGCCTTCTTTTGGGTTCCTCTTATAATAACAATCTAACTATTCTCATTTTACAAAACCCTTACATTGGAGTGGCCAGTGACTACTAATTTTTTATTCTTTCATCATCATAAAAAAATGGTCCCTCATTAGTTGTAGCAATAAAATCTTATAGGGAAAATACATCCTCTATATGGAAGTCTTTAATCACATATTTAAATCAACAATCATCCTCCATTTGATATTTTTTGACCACTTTCCAAATGTTGTGTTCATCATCCCTTTTACTTTCTTTGGCCACTTTATGGATGTAGTCCCAATATTTTTCAACCAAGTTAACCTCCTCAACATAGTCCTAATTATCCTCTAGTAGGTTAACCTTTTTTTCTTCAATTTTTTTAATGTGGAAGGGAGATGGATTTTCCACATAGATCTTGACCTTTCAACCTTTGTAAAGGATAACCATATGATAATAATCCAATATAGATAATATCTTATCTTAGAAGTGAATTATTAGGTGTTGGGGGTTTTGTGTGATCCCTTGCACCCCTCGGGCATTGTGACCCCCTATTATTGTGGCCTGACCTATAGTATTTATAATAAGGTGCATCTATTACCTTGTTGTTAGGACCCCATCCTAACAGTTTATGTAATATTCCTTGTGGAATGTAGGTAGTACCCGTGTTTTAATTTTATAATTTTTCATTATGTTTTTGTATTAATAAGTGCCTATTCCAAGTGACACATTTCTATGTAATCATTTTCAAGAATGTAACTGATTGTAGGTAGGATATTCTAACCCAGGTGGTATTTTGCATGTAAGCCAATGTTAGGAGTTAGGTGCTAGAGTAATTCCTTAAAACTGATAGGGGTAGTATTGTATGTATATTTTTGCATAATGTAATGAAGTATTGAAGGAGGTTTCCCCCTCAAAGAGGCTTTCAATTTAGTGCTACTGTTAGATTATTCCTTTTTTGTAATTTATTTTTGTATTGTGCATTTTATTTCCAAGTGTGTTGTGATAAAATGTGTTTATTTTCAATATTGTGTGAGTGTTCATTTTATTTAGTAGGTTCCTAAAAAGTGGTATTAGAGAACTTTACAGGGTCGTGTTCTGTTGAGACTACTATGATTTCTATGCTCAATTTTTCATTTGCTATATTTTCCTTATTTCAATATATATATAGAAAAAAGCCAAAAAAATTATAGTCTATTTTTATAGTAGTTGAGTAGGTTAAAAGCTCTATGCTGGGGGTTTTAAAATATCGTGAAGGAGTTATCATTATTAGCTAATCTAGATAGCCCCTACAATGTCTAGTGAAGTGAGGGACAATCAAGATCAAATACCTAGGCCTTAGACAACACTTGCACACATATTTGAGCTTCCACATATCTTTGGGTATATCAGGAGACCATATAGGATTAAACAATATTTTATCCCTAGGAAGATTTTTTGGCCTTCTATTGTCCATAGTGTACGAGACACAATATCCTGAAAGACTACCATCTCGTATTGTCAAAGAGGCATATAGTGTGCTCAAGGGTATGTGGAATCCTCCTTGAGTAGTGGCTTGAAATATTGGTTCAAGCACTATTGTTCGTCATTGTGGTATAACAAAGGGCCTATGGGTATTATTGATCGTAAGATATGAAATTGGAATCTATATGACGAGGGCCCTGAGAAAGATTCTATTTAAACTCGCAAGTAAAGTTTGTTCTCCCAAGTCTTTTTGTATTTGTTCAACCTACAACCAAAAAAAATTGAGCTTGTTACCATATCCTTCACAAAAGTCGATCATACAAAGAAGACATCACTATTCCAAAAATTTTACATGCAAAATGGATAATACAAAATCATAGAAGAGTATATCAGGTAGACAAAAACTACAGAGACTAAAACAAGAGCAACATGGAGGCCATAGTTAGTTATAGTTTGAAATTTTTTTTAGTAACATTCATTATAGTTAGGATATCAGTTACTTGTGATAGTTAGAATAGTTACCTAGATAGTCAGAACAATTACTTGTGATAGTCAGAATAATTACCTATGACAGTCAAAATAAAATTGATAGGGAATAGTTGTGACATATTCAAACTCAGACAGTGTACATAATAGTATCAAGAATAAATTAGTGGTCATAGTGGTCATAATAAATAATTAAAAAAAGGCATTCAACACAAAACTCAATTTTTGATCCAAACCTCTAGAGAAAAACCAACCACACCAATAGACTTGTCAAAACAATAATAAAAAAATACATTAAAATTTTACTCAAATAGGTATATCTCTTCACTCAAGGCTTAGATTGATGCCAAAATTTAGCAGACAACTTTACATTCTATTTTGGACAAAATTTTCCTTGGCAGTTCCTGGTCAAATTTTGCACTGATTTTTCAAAATTAGAAATTTTTTAATTTTCTTGTTAAGGTCATAACTTCCCAATGGTCAGTCAATTTGACCCAAAATTTTGGAACTAGAATTAGCTAATTATTCTACACCAAATACCTTGATAAATTACCCTAACATCAACTTGCACCAAACTAGGAGATCACAAAAAGTCAAAGAAGTCAATATATCTCCTTACTGAGTGCTCAGATCAAACGACCATTGAAGTTGTCCCTATTCTAAAACAAGTGTTTCAACCTAATTCCCAACCATTTTTTGAACCCTTACTAAAAATAGTAACTCCTAAAATCCACCTATCTATTTTTAGTAAGTTCCACAAAAATGATCTGAATATTCAATTATGGATGAAGGTAATCACCAATAAGCTTTAGATAGGGAAATTTTATCCAAAGTGCATAATATGCTAAAACAACTATGGGAGACAATTAAAAAAAACTACAAGTAATACAGTCACAACTCCATTATTTTCATAAAATTATAACTAACCTCTACCTTGCACAAAAATAAATGAAGATCGAATTGGATAGTAGAGTCTTTTTTGGGTCCATAGATCAACATGACCAAGAAGACATTGGTACAAGCCACCGCCAATGAGCTATACCCACCCACAATGGAATGAGATTATCAAAATTATACTTTCCTAAGTTTTATGGAAAATATCTTGAGGGATGGATTTATAAGGTAGAACAATATTTCACCCTTCATAATGTGGATCGTTTCCTATGGTTGACCATTGCTTCTATTAAATTTGAATCAGATGCACTCCATTGGTTTTTTTGTCTTAGGAAGACTGAACCAGAATTTTCATGGTCTAAATTTAGGCAAAACCTACTCACTTGCTTTGGTCCTAGCGAGTTTGAATATTTTATAGGAGCCCTTTTCAAACTTAAGAACACTTCATCCATTCAAGAATACCAAAAAACTTACCAATCAAACCATGGGACTATGTGTTGATTCTTTTCAAAGTTGTTTTTTGAAGGATTGAAGGATGACATTAGGCTGAGGTTAAATTATTGTGACCTCAGTCACTATCACAGGCCATACAATTGGCCAAATTGGTAGAATATAAATTCAAGGCTCTTGGTCAAACTTCTAAATTTCTCCCTCTAAGCCATTTTTTCTAACCAAGCCAATGCCAAGAACTAATAAATATCCACCTATACAAATATTGAGTCATGAGGAGATGGAGTGTAGAAAGGTACAATGATTATGTTACAATTATGATGAAAAATATACTAGAGGGCATAGGTGTGTTCAAAAAAAACTTTACTTGCTCGATATGGATGTTCCAACTATAGAATCTTCCAAGGATGAGGAGGATCCTCAAGAAACAAAAACAATAGACCAAACGATTGATCAAGAGGAACCCAACCAAAAAAAATTATACATGCTTTAGTAGGAGTATCCACACTCCAAACCATGGAGATGATTGGCCATTTCAAGGGGTAAAGGGTCATCATTTTTATTGACTCTAGCAACACGCATAATTTTATTGATTCTTGTGTCACAAAACAAGGAAACTGTTACATTACCAAATGCAATTAATTTGAAGTTATGATTGCTAATGGTGGCACCTTACTATACAAAGGTAAATATCATAATCTTAAACTCGAAATTGGGGACTATAATCTCAAATATGACATGTTTGTCCTACCCATAGGAGGGTATGATATGGTTTTAGGATCACAATGGTTAAGAATATTAGGACCAGTCCTATGGGATTTTGTAGAATTATGGATGAAATTTAGTCAATATGGGTAGGAATATACATTTTATGGCACAAATGTGGGATAAGTTTAGTTTATTTCTTCTCATAATATTGAAAAATTGCTAAAGAAATCTTCCAATGGTGTGGTAGCTCAATTGTTTGCTAGCACTACTTTCGAGCAAGGGGAGTCTAGTCACCCACAACAATTATAGGGGATATTAAATAGGTATGCTCATGTCTTCAAGGAACCCAAGGGATTCCCTCCTTAGTTATCACATGATCATGCAATGCAACTTTTTCTTGGTAGTCTACCTCCTAATGTTCATCCATACTGGTATTCTTATGCTAAAAAAAATAAAATTAAGAAAATTATATAGGAACTTCAAGCTTCTAAAATTATCCATTCTAGTGTTATTCCCTATTATTCACTAGTATTGTTAGTCAGAAAGAAGGATGGAACTTGGTGCTTGTGTATGGTTTATCAGTATATTAACAAAATTACTATTAAGGATAATTTCCCTATTCCTGTCATTGATGAACTACTAGATGATTTGCATGGGGTTCAATATGACCGGGCTATCACCAAATCCACATTAAGAATGAAGATATTCCTAAAATAGTCTTTCAAAATAATGAAGGACATTATGAATTTTTGGTTATACCTTTGGGGTTGACCAATTCATCTTCCACCTTTCAAATTTTGATGAATATCATTTTTTGCCATCTTCACAAATTCATTCTAGTCTTCTTTGATGATATACTAATCTATAGTCACACATGGGAAGATCATATTCACCACTTAGATGAAACTCAAAAACTTGTGTCTGACCATCAGTTTTATGCAAAGCAATCAAAATATTCCTTTGGTCAGTAGGAGGTTGAATATTTGGGGCATATAGTCACAAAGGAGAGAGTTCAGGTGGACCCTAAAAAAATTCAAGCAATGCAAGAATGGCCCAAAGCTCATATCTTGAAGGTACTTCATGGATTCGTGGGTCTTACAAGATATTACAAAAAATTATAAAAAATTATGGCAAGATTGCAACTTCCCTAATAGACATGCTATGGAAAAATTCTTTTGTATGGACTAATTCGACTGAAAAGGATTTTATTGATTTAAATTATGCTATGACTACAACCTCTATTTTGACAATGCCAAAATTTATAAATTTTTTTTCATTGAGAGTGACGCATCAGGCATGGGCATTGGGGTAGTTTTAATGCAATAGGATCAACCATTGGCTTTCACTAGTAAGGCACTTTCCCCTCAAAATTTAGGTAATTCCACTTATGAGAAGGAAATCCTTGCCATTTTACATGTGGTCACCTATTGGCATCCATATCTTGTTGGCCAATATTTTTCCATCAAAACTAAATATTAGAGTCTAAAATGTTTTTTAGAAGAATAGGTGGCTACTCTAGAACAACAAAAATGGGTCTCCAAATTGTTGGAGTATGACTATGACATCTCTTATAAGAAATAAAAAGAGAACGTGATGGTCAATTCCTTGTCTCATATCCATGAAGATAAAGCCATGTTACATGCTATATCTACTCCTCTTTCACAATGGAATCAACTTCATGAAGATTTGTCCAAGGATTCATCATTACAAAATCTCCTTTGTAATCTCCAAGAGGATCCACAATCCCACACTAACTATGTTTGGCATGGTCAGGATTTATGGTTTCATGACCGTTTGGCTATTCCATATGAGTCTCAAATCAAGGACCTTATCCTTCAAGAAATGCATGCTTCTTACACAACTGGTCATTCAGGTTTTCTAAAAATATATAATTGAACCAAGCATACCTTTTTTGAAGGGAATGAAAAAATACATCAAAATATTTGTGGTCAGATGTGATCGCTACCAATGCATGAAAACTAAAACTGTGAGTTCTCTAGGAACACTTTAACCTTTGACCATTCCTAAGTATATTTGGATAAATATATCTATGGACTTCATCAAAGGGCTACCAAAATTTGGAGGTAAATCAGTTATTCTGATAATAGTGGATCATATTTCAAATTATACTCACTTCTATTCCTTATCCCACCTTTATACCACATCCATTATTGCCCAAAGTTTCTTTTATTTCAGATCTCACCTCCTTGGAATGCCTAAATCCATTATCTTTGACTAGGATCCTACCTTTACCAATCACTTTTGGTAGGAACTATTCAAGTTGTAGGGTACACAACTCAAGATGAGTTTGGACTACCATCCTCAAATCGATGATTAAACTTAAATTGTTAATAAATTCTTGGAAATCTACCTTCGATGTTTCACTTTTTAAAAATCCTACTCATTGGGCTAAGTGGATTCCTTTGGCTGAATTGTGTTACAACACCACCTATCGCCCTACCACTATGATGACTCTATTTGAAGTAGTCTATGGTTAATTTCCACCAACTCCAACTTCTTACATTCCAAGCAACTCCAAGATTCAAGCTATGGATTCCACTCTCCATCAGCATGACTCTATTCTTTGCAAAATAAAGATTAATTTAGAAATAGCTCAAGAACCATATGAAACAACAAGTAGATCAACATCATTCTGAACATAGTTGTTTTTTGGTGAAATGGTCTTTCTTCACTTACAATCATACAAACAATCATCTCTCTAGTTGCATGGTTGTTAGAAAATTATTGCCAAATACTATGGTCCTTATCAAATATTATAGAGTCTTGGGGTAATGGCATAAAAACTAGACCTTCTAGCTAGTACCAAAATTTATCCAGTATTCCATGTATCATCTCTCAAGAAGGTTATTGGCAACAAGGTGCAGGTGCAGTCTACACTTCTAGAGTTGTATGAGAAAGGATCCATCATTATTGAACCTGAATCTATTCTTGATTTAAGATCGTGTACCCCTCATAAGTAGGTTATCATATATGTCTTGGTCCAATGGCATGGCTTACAACTAGAATATGCAACCTAGGAACCTCTTAAACAAATCTAGTAGTAGTTTCCTCACCTTCAGCTTGGAGGACAAAGCTTTTTGAAGGGGAAGGGCATGTTAAGACCTCATACTAAAACTTGATGTAATAGTACTTGTGGAATGTGGGTAGTACCCATGTTAATATTTTGTAATATTTTATTAGAGTTTTGAATTAATAAGCACCTATGCCTAATGGAGCCTTTTTATATAACTTTTTTAAGAATGTAACTGATTGTAGGTAAGAAATTCTAGCCCAAGTGGCATTTTGCATGTAATCCAACCTTGGGAATTAGGTGCTAGAGGAATTACTTAAAATTGTGAGGGGTAGTATTGTATGTATATTTTTGCATAATTGAATGAAGTATTGAAGGATGTTTCCCCCTCGAAGAGGCTTATAATTCAGTGTTATTGTGAGATTGTTCCTTTTTTGCAATTTTTTTTTGTATTGTGCATTTTATTTTCAAGTGTGTTGTGAGAAAATGTGTTTATTTTAGTATTTGTGTGAGAGTTTTAATTATAGTTAGAATTTTCCTAGCACTTGCACCTCATGATAGTGGGTGTTAGTCCTAGGAATGTTGAGGAAGCATGGGACACAACTCCCATTGAATGACCTCTAGAGTTTTTTTCTAATCCAAGGTTGAATCCTTGGGTTAGATGTGATATTTAATGTTTGTATTTCCATTACTAATATAACCTATTCTAATTAACATTTTTAATAAATAAAAATTAAATAAAACATAAAATAGTGCAAAAAGTAAAATTACAAAAATTAAAATCTACCTAGCCTATCTAAGGGTGGCAATGCATCAAAGAGAATACAATTTCTATATTACAACTCAATGGTATGAATAAAAATATAAACCAATAAATGCATTGAATTGTACATAAATTTTACCATACAATCATGCAATAGGTGTATAACCAAAAGAGGCGTGATGGCTTGTACATGCAGGTAGCCCAAGGCTTGAGTCCAAACTAAAAAATAAACTAGAAAAAGGAGATAGAAGATGTCATAGGTTAGATTCTTGGCATAATAATAAATCCAAACTCCTTTTTTCCCATATAGATGCAACTATTTATAATATTTACATGTAAAAATTCAAAATTCAAAATTCCCCCTAAAATGGGCATGGGTAGGTTTGTTGACATTAGCTTTAGTTGTAGGATCAAGAAGATTATGCTACATTAAATTTTGGCAATTCTAGAGTTGCTTTGAGTTAAATCACCATAAATTATTCCACAGATGGTATGGTTATATTTTTAGAGGTATCATTAATGTGCCTACCTCCAATTATGGATATTTGAGCTTGATTGTCAGCTCGGGTAGACAAGGTTCATCTTGGTGATCATAGTCTAGTGTTCCCTTGGATTTTGACTTATTTTTTATGATTCCATCCTTTATTATTTAAGATACCTATATTTTTATATATATAGGCATGGATAGCCATTCTAGTTATTTTTTTGCTCTAGAGGACCTTTCCCTTGTGCCCCAATTAATCCCAATGCTTGTCATTGTTGCTGATGTTGCAATTTTTCTCATATTAGCTAATATTTTAAAGATGCTTTATTTTAGGATTCCATTGGACCTCATTTTATGGTCATACTTTTGATCCATGGTAAATTTTCCATACTCTTCTCACCGCTCCTACCTTTGAGCCTTCAAGGAATCTTTATGAGGATCAACGATGCATGTTGGCCTTCCTAAGTCCTTACTTGATTCTTCTATTCCCCTTTATTTTTTCTCTCTAGGGATCTTGGGTTTCCCCTTATGGGTATGTTTCTCATACCATTTAGAAACTACCCCTAGGTATATTAAGTTCTACAATCCAATTTCTAGAGGAAGACAACTCGCTCTTAGGGCCCTTCCACCTTTCGGGTAAGCAAGTTCTAGTGGACCAAGTTATTGGAGGCCTCATCATCAAGGGAATCCTTTTAGTCATCATCAATAAGACTTGAGGGTTCCTCTTGATGATGATATGAGGTATAGTCACCACTAAAAAGGATAAAATCCCTTGTTATCTTGATCCATATGAATGACTTACCTCAAGGTGATGGGATTTTTGAGCATGAGATTAGTCTTTGGCGTAGATTATCCTTAGTTGATATCTTTTTCAAATAAATTGCTTAATACATGGATGGAGATTCAAATCCCCTCATCTAGTTATATTCAATGGCAATATTTGCTTGTCTTTCTTCTAGGGTAGGAACTTGTCCCACCATAGTGAATATTTCACTATATTTTTGGCCACTCATAGGGGACTTCTTCTTGTAGGAGTAAATAACCTAACAAACAATAGCCTTATCTTTATGTACGAAGTTTCTAGGTTGAGTTTTGGAAGCTTGAGAACTTAGGAGATAAGTATGAGTCCTTAAAGATATGTCAAGGAAGATACCTTATTTTATATACTTTGGTTTATAAGGAGTTGGAAGCATTTTGTACTACTTATCTCTTTCCTAAATTCTTCTCATGTACCTAAATTAGAAAAAATATAGATATCTATTGCATTATCATTAATTGGTCATGAAGGATTTCCTTCCATGGCTTTGGTAGCTTTTGAATGTTGTTGAAGATATGATTACGCTTTACCATTTCTATAGATCCCTACTCCTCTTATCTCATGCATCCTCTTCTTTACATATGTGGTGAATTTCTCAAAATAATTTGCTTAGAATTCTTGACTTTTTATCATTTATTGCATTACCTATTTGAATTGGCCAATAAATATAGTACTTTGGTCTTTCCTTTTTTAAAATATCACATATTTATACTATAGTACATGACTTGATGTGTATGCTCATGTCAGTATTTTCTCTTGTAGAGTTTCTTCATTGAAACCTACTATACCCAAACCATAATGACTTGAAATTCTATTTGTCTTGGTATCTTGGTTGATTGGGGGTGCATACTCCTATCATGGGTGGAGGACAGACATCAAGGGATCCAACAACCATTTGTATGTTTAGCTTCTCTTCTTGTATCATACATATATTTAGCTTGATTATTTCATAATCTCCATAGAAGGTCACTTCCCATGTGTCATCCACCCACTTATCTATTTGATCATTTTATAACTAGGTGTGTACTTCATATTTGAATGTCTTTGGTTCCTCCTCAATGATTAGGAATGCCTATTGGTATTTTAAGCCTTACTACCACAAAATACCATAGGTCCCAATATAAAATAGCCACAATATTAAAGGTAAAAATAATATTATAATGAGTAGAATAATATATGAGAAAATTAATATGTATATAAAGTTTTATATAATAAATCAAATAACATTCATTTATATAATCAAATATGAATTTAAGTACCTTGAATCATTCATGAACAGTGCATGAAGAAAAATTACAATATTAATTGCTCAAAAATCTATTTATAAGCTTTATAACTCCTCTTCCTCTTACAACAAAATAATGAGATATATGATTTGTATTGCTTTTCTATGGATCATTATCTCCATAATATAGCCATAGTAATGTGACTCTTCAAGTACTTGACTATTTCTCTCCAGATGCCAAGTCTCAAGAATCTTTGCTTATCTACTTGTCACTTGAATACTAGATGGACACTTGAATCTAAGACACTCATGTACATGAATCTTACACTTATACATATTCTAGGATACTTTTGCATATCCTTACATTACATATTTACACTCTTACATACAACAAACCTGTGCACATTCTCTTTTACATGATACTTATGCATTTCTTGCATATTGCACTCTTGCATGACACATGCATTTCTTGCACATTGACACTTACATAAAAGGATAAATATATTTTGGAATGTATTACATTATTTGATACATGTCAATATACCACCATGGGTACATGATTAGATTAGAGTTTGAGTCTTTACTTTATGCAATGTAATAAATGCACAAGTGTGCATAATATTCAATAATTTAAATGTGCACATTATTCCATGTGTACATGTATCCATAGATTAGAAAAAGATAGTGAAGAGTCATATTACAAGTGTACATCAAATAGAGCTCCATATGTGTGCAAAGGAGAGCCAAAATTCACAAGGTATGAAAGATTCATAGTCATTCAAGAGTCACTATAGAAAGGCTATTTATACATGTTATAGGCTCAATTTTGTGACACTTGATAATTTCAAAGATAATGTACTAATTTTGTGAGCTTTCATTAATGGCTATTTCATGAGTTATTTCCAAAGTTTCTCATGCTATTTACATGCATATTAGATTTGTGAAGACAAAAACACAACACCAAATAACAAGATATAAATTGAACTCAAAAGACAATATTACACAATGAATAATTTTTATTAATGGAGGGAGCCTCAAAACTCCATTGTTACAATAATAATATTTGAATCCTTTGATACAAATTTTACAATAGCTAGGGTTCTTCAAAATCCTAGCAAACAACATTGGAGGTGTCTTCAGAATGCGTTCTTGCTCCCAATAGAAGTGAGTGGGCTTCTGATTATCTGATGTTGAGCCACTCTCGCTTAAGCAGCTACATAATGCTAATTTAACACTTCCAAATGTGCACACAAGTAAATAGAAAATGGATTAGTAGAAATTATGAGGGCTCCACAATGTGAGGCCCTCTATAATCAATACAAAAACCCTAGCTATATGATGTAAATAGCATGAACAAAAATTGAAAGTGCATGGAATGAAATAACAATAAAAATATTTACCTTTCTTATCTATCGTTATTTGATATGATGTAATCTATTGTAGTGGATTGATGCGGTGATTCCCTAGCATCACCTGAGGGCTAGGAGGTTTGTAGAACCCTGGTGTAAAAATCTTGTGGGTCCTTGGCGACTGTAAAAAATGCCCATGGGCACTTGGGAATGGTGGAAGGTACCCGAAGGTGCTTAGTGGTTGACGAGAAGTGGTCAGAGGTGCTCGATGATGATAGAAAGCATTCAAGTGTGTTTTATAGCTAAAGGCAAAGTCTGCATAAGTATATTTTATTGAGCAAAGGAGGCGGTGATGGATGCAAGGGTTATGGCAAGGGAGGATGGAATGCGAGAGTGCTTGGGTACTCTAGGGAACTCAGAGGTAAACTTCAACTCAGGATTTTGTTGGAATAAATATTTTAGTTCTCTTAAGTTCTACTAGGATAGTCTAACTTGAGTTACCACTCTTCCATGAGGCAGGTGAACTCTTAGTTTAGACTAGTTCAAATTTGTTGAGTTGTTGTAATCCAATGGCTCACATTGATCAACTTTTCTATTTATACAAAGTTGATACCATGGAATAATAAATCAGTATTTTGAGCTTCACTACACTCTTGTGATGTTTGCACACTATATTTGCATTTGAATAGAATATTGTCTTCAATAATTCTAACATGGTACCAGAGCTATGATAGTTCTTGCTTACATTCAAGTTTTTTTGAATATTTTGTTCAAAGCTGATTCATTGCTTAAAGGCTGGTCTCTTTAATGGTGTTTTCTGGATAATAACTAACAAAATTTTCTCCTGTTTGTTCTAGATCCAGCATAACTAGGCCACATTTTTTTATTTGTTATTGGTGCCTCACCAAAGTTTGGATCTTATTCCAAACTCCTTTTTTTCACTTTAAAAAAAAGGAGCACCTCTATTTTTTTATCTTTTTGAGGCTACTAATATTTGTTATCTATTTCCTCTTAAATATTTTTCTGGTTTAACTCTTGATTTTTTTTTTCAAAAGGGGCCCATATGCAATGCTTTGTCTATCTGGTTTTATCTCCAGAGAATTTATATTTTTTATATATATATATATATATATATATATATATATATATATATATATATATATATATATATATATATATATATATATATATATATATTTCAATGATGGTTCAAGATCCCGTAGGTCTTCTACATCTTGCTCTCACTGGCAACACTACCCTTGTTGTTCCACTATGAAGAACGTGATTCTTTCATTCTAGTTCCTCTCAATGGTACCTGTTGGTTACCTTAGAGAATACTGAAGAGTTCTTACCTCACAATTGATGTTATTGAAGCATGGCCTCCTCATTTGAGTTTAATCTTACCATCTACTACTCATCTTGATTGAACCTTGGCCCTTGGTGCATCTTCTTTCGCATGGCCATATCACTCGACACAAACAATCATGGGTATCCCAATGACCCCAGTGCAAGACATTCTCATTTCATACAACGAACATAGAATCTATTTTTATAAAATAAATATCCCCATTTAAGAGAACACTTTACGTTCGATATTCAAGAATATTTCATAACATTCTATTCTCTTAAATCCACTCTCGATTATCTTGTGTTCCATCACTTGGTGTGATCCAAATCATGATGATTTAAGGACGCTACATTTCCTAAGAAAGATACCTCATTTGCTTTTTGGCATGATCAAGATAATTCATCTCTTTCATCGATCCTTGGACTCTAGAAGCGCTTCCATGGTTTAGTAAGGATCTAGAAAAAGGATGTGAATATCATTGCTTTGGAGGACAACCTAGTTCAATGGAGGTGCTAGAGAGTAAAGGTGCTCAATTTAGATGTGAAGACTGTTGCAGTGGAAGTGCAAGTTCACAACTCATTGTTCAAGGATGCAGTAGAAGTGCTGGTTCCTGATCAAAAGACTTACATCATTGTTCATGGCTCACTGGTTCACTGTTTGTGGCTCATAGCTTACTTGGTTCACTATTCGTGGCTCATGGTTCATGGTTCGTTGTTCATGGCTTGTAGGTTTTTTGTTCGTGGTGGCTCGCTAGTTATGTGTTCATGATCGTTATTTGTAGCTTGTTGGTTCTACATTCATGATTTGTTGCTCATGAATAGCAATTCATAATTCTATGTGCACTTGTTCCTTTTAAGGGTGTCTTCAAAGTCCACAAGACTCTCCTCTTCGTCAACTGGTGAAAGATTTTTTCTTAAGGGGTAAAATATTTTAATGTCCATCTATTGATGAGATAAAGGATTATATTTTTTTGGAATGAGCGATATTAAGTTTGAATCCTCTATTTTCTTGAGTGTAGTATAATATACTTGCTCATGACTTTTGTATCCTTCTTTGGCAATTTGTTCCTTCTCTGCAAAATCCATAGAGTGCAGGGTACATATGCATTATTCTTCTAAAAAGAACTATGAGGTTTTCTTTAGAAAAAATTATTTTCGATAAGAGTATTGTATCAAAAAAATGGGGTCATCATATATTATAACAGAATCCTCATTTAGATTCTGATTTTACCCCTAATAGCCTCTTCAAAAGGCTAACCCTTACTATTTTCAATATATATATATATATATATAATATATTTAGGATGTCATTGGGTGCTGATGTTTTGCACCAAATTGTTCTATTTGAAGGGGGGTGGACACTTGTTTTCTTTGACCCACTATTGTTGGACTCTTTTTTGTGGCACTTCTGAAGGGTGGGATTTTTAGTAACTTAGTGCTTGTTGCTTACATCTCCTTACTTGAACATGTTATTATTTTTGTTATCGTTGCACATCTAGGGTTTTATATATTGTAATCAAGTGGAATTCCATTGATAAAACACTTGAATATACATCCTTACAAGAAATAAAATATAATCAAGAATATTCTCATAAAATCACCTCAAAATTTAGCCAAAATATTTTAATAATCACCTATGTTTCATGTATCGCTCTCCTCATTTACCTATAGTCTCCCTCACATAAGGGTTGGTCATTGAGAAGATTCGATATAAAGGTCTGGTAAATTATTCTTGTTTCAAATTGCCTATGTTCCATGTATCGCTCTCCTCATTTACTTATAGTTTCCCTCATATAAGTGTGGGTAATTGATGAGTTTTGTATAAAGGTTTAGCTTTTGATTCCTTAATTCAACAAAAGTTTTCTACTACTACTGATTTCTTAAAGGAAGGGAAAATTTTTTGCAGTTAAAGGGGGAAATATTGGTTCACTGTAGGTTTATTCTTTGAAAATGGATACAATTGACCCACTTACCCCTCATAACTATCACACATGGAAACCAAAAATATTAAATCTCATTTCTCAAAAAGGGTTCACACACTTGCTAGAAGAGAAGTAGTCTGAATTTGAAAAGGAATATGAAATATTTGTTCATAAAGGAAAGATGTATGAAATAATGGGTATTATAAGCACAAATGTAAATAAAATCTTATGGTTTCACTTTTTATAAAGTAGAAATCCATTTGAGAGTTGGCAGAAACTAAAGAACTTGTTTGGTAAAGTGGATCAAATAAGGTCAATGCAGCTAGAGGCAGAGTTAGCAACATTATCTCCTGAAAACTTCAGTAATATTGTTGAATTTCTCACCAAATTTAAATAATTCCTCACTCAATTAAAAAGCAGTGGCAAGAATAAAAAAGAATAATAATGCATCTATCTTATTCTTTCTAAGTTAAATAGAGTATTTCAAATTTTTGCAACAAAATTTTTGTCTACAAAAGAGGCACTTGGTACAAGTTTTAAAATGCCCTCTTTAGAGGAGATTTGTGATAGGCTAACTAGAGAGGAAACAAAACTTGTAAAATATGAGATCTCTCCCTTTTTCTCAAAATCATTAGTAGCATCCACCTCCACTAAAGAAAAATTAAAAAGAAGGAAAGAGGCCCTATAACTTGTACACATTGAAAAAAGGGTGGTCATTCTATGAACAAATGTTGGAAAAGACTACAACAATTAGAGGTTGCAATGAAGGATAAAAAATAGACATTAAAGAAAATAGGAAAAGCCTTAAATATTCAAGGTAAATCTATAAAGACTTCATAAAAATACTGGGTTCTAGATTCAAAGGCAAATCATCATATGACTTCTTCACATTAGTCATTCACTTCAATCTCCTCAAGCTCAACTTGTAGCATAGAAGTTGGTGACTCATCATTTATCCCAATCACAGGAAAATGTGACATATCCATTGATGGTTATTATACCAATAATTTTCTCTATGTCCCAAATATAGCTACAAATCTTCTCTCCATCTATCAGATTTGTACTTTTGCAAAAGGCAAAACAGTTCTATTTTCACCAACAGGAGTTGAAATAAGAGACTTTTAAGAACCATACTCTCTCATAGGAAAAGGAGATATTGATCATAATACTCACCTATTTCGCTTCAATGGATTCAATAACTCAGATGGGGTCTCCTATTTTGTTACACATGGAGATCTTGAAAGCAAAATTTGGCATGAAGGGTTTGGATATCTCAGTTATAGCTATCTAAAGGAGTTGAATACTCATGAAATGGTAATAAGGTTACCAAAAGTCTCTTCTATTGATGGAGTATGTCCTAGATGTGCTCTTGTAAAAAAAAAATCAAGATCCTTTTCACCCAAGTGGTTCTCGATGAGCCTCATCCCCTCTAGAGTTAATCCATAGTGATTTGATGGTCTTCCCAATGCCTTCTTTCAAAGGATCAAAATATGCCTTAACCTTCATTGATGATTTTTTCAAGAATAACTTGGGTATACTTTCTAAAATATAAAAGTGATGTTCTATCCAACTTTAAAACTTGAAGCCCTTAGTTGAAAATCAAGCCACTTGTAAAATCAAGAAAATTCATACAGATAATGGGGGGAATACTTCAATAATGAGTTCTCCATATTTCTCTCAATACATGGCATAATTCATTAACATTCAGTCTCCCATAATCCACATCAAAATGGTATTGCAGAAAGAAAAAATAGATCTTTAAAATAAATGGTAACTTGTATGCTCCACTCAAGAGATCTTCCAGCAATTTTTTGGGCTGAGGCTATTAACTATGAAAATTATATTCAAAACCACACACCTCATAAATATCTTGGCAATTTGACTCCAGAGGAAGCATGGACTGGCTCAAAACCTGATATATCTTTCTTCAATTTTTTTGGGTGTACTACTTAGGTACACATCCCAAATAAAAATAGGAAAGCTCTAGATAGAAAAAGCAAGCATCTTTGTTGGTTATTGTGAGGAAATGAAAGCCTATAGGCTCCTTGATCCCACAACTCATGAGGTATTTTTCACAAAAATATTCAATTTGATGAAACATTCCCTTATAAAGATCCTCAATCATCTTCTTCCAACAATAATTATCTCAAGCCATCTCCAATATTTGAGCCTCAATATAGTGAAGATACCATCCTTGAGGAAGAGGACCAAAATAAGGATCCCATAATTTAAACTCCAAGTCCTATCACACCTATTACTCCTTCAAAAATTCCAAAATGGGCCCAAATCGTAGTTCAAGAATCCACTCCATACATCTAAGATCTTCCTTCATCCAGATTAAGCCACTCCATGGGTTCTGGTCTTGTTTGTCATTCCATTTCCACAGATCCTCAATCCTTCAAAGAAGAAACTGGTATAAAAGAATGGGATGATGCCATGGAGAATGAATTTTCTTCCTTAGTCAAAAACAAAACTTGGGATCTAGTTCCTCTACCTAAAGGAAGAAAATTGGTTTACTGTAAATGGATTTACAAAACTAAGTATGGACTTGATGGAGAAATTGACAAACATAAAGCTTGTTTTGTAGCTAAATATTTTTTACAAATTGAAGGCATTGATTATTCTAAAACCTTTGCACTAGTTGCAAAAATGGATTCTGTTAGGCCAGTACTTGCACTTGTTGCTTCCCAAAAATTTCCAGTCTTTCAAATGGATGTTAAAAGTGCTTTCTTACATGGTGTTTTAAAAGAGGGAATATTTATGGAACAACCTGTTGGATTTATTCAAGACTCCTCCCTTGTTTGTAGACTAAGGAAATATCTCTATGGTCTATAACAAGCTCCTAGAGCTTGGTATGAAAAAATGGACTCCTTCCTTATTTCCTCAAGTTTATCTCATTGTGAGTCTGATGCAATAGTCTATATTTGGAGAGATAAATAAAACATCACCATACTTGTACTGTATGTTGATGATCTACTACTCACTGGTAGTGCTATTTCTCACATCCAGACTATCAAAGACTCCCTTTCTGAGAAATTCAAGATGGCTGATCTAGGTTTAGCTCATTACTTCCTTGGGTTTTAGATAACTCAAATAGATACAATAATTTTATTATGTCAACTAAAATATACTCTTAATCATCTTCAATGGTTTAAGATGACTGATTGTAAGCCTTATTCCACACCCTTTCAGTTTGGAGTCACTCTATCTACTTCCTAAAAATCCCCTCCATGTGATGCTAATCTATACAGACAACTTGTAGGAATTCTATTGTACCTCACTCATACCCAAATATTTCCTATGGTGTTGGCTTAATATCTAGATTCTCCCATAAACCTCATTTCAGCCATTGGCAAGCAACAAATAGAATCCTCCGCTACTTATAGGGAACCACTCAATTTGGGCTTCTATATGAGGGTGGATCCATGGATATCATTGGTTACATAGATTCTGATTGGGCAGGTTCATTTTAAGATAGATTTTCCAGCTTTGGATATGTTTTTTGTCTTGGTTCTTCACCTATTGCTTGGTCATGCAAAAAACAACAAGTTGTAGCATTATCATCTACAGAGGTAGAATACAGGACAACCATTTTGGCTAGTCAAGAAGCTCTTTGGCTTCATCAGATACTAAGGGAATTTGATTTTTTCCATGACCAACCTATTACCCTTTGGTATGAAAATCAAAGCATAATTTATATTGCTCATAATCTAGTTGAGCATCAGCACACCAAGCATATTGAGATTCACATGCACTTCTTTCAGTAGCATATTCAGCAAGGGGATCTAATATTGGAGTATATTCCAACAGAAAATCAAATTATAGACATATTCACCAAATCCTTTCCTTATCCACGTTACATTCAGTTGCATGAGAAACTTGGGATTAGGCAGTTGTAATAGAAGGGTACACAGAGGTTTTCACATCTCCACTCTTCTTCTTCTTCTTCTTCTTTCTTCTTGGAAGATGGTTTTTTCCCATGTGGTTTCACCATCTCTCCAAAATATAAGTTCATTGTACATGAGTACCTAATAAAGCCTTATTATAGGGACTCATTTTTATTGGTAGCACCAATATTGTACATGAGTACCTCATCATGACTTGTTTCCAAATCTCATCTCTTTTTGTTACTTTCATCGCTAGTATCACTTAAGAGGACGTGTTAGAATAAATATTTTAGTTCTCTTAAGTTCTTCTAGGATAGTCTAATTTGAGTTACCACTTTTCCATGAGGCTAGTGAACTCTTAGTTTAGACTAGTTCAAATTTGTTGAGTTGTTGTAATCCGACGACTCACATTGATCAACTTTGCTATTTATATAAAGTTGATCCCATGGAATAATCAATCAGTATTTTGAGATTCACTACACTCTTATGATGTTTTGCACACTATATTTTCATTTGAATAGAATATTATCTTCAATAATTCTAATAGATTCAGTCTTAGGACTTAGGAAAAACTCAGGGGTTGAGCCATCAAAATGGCTCCTATTAATAATCCAACCTAGGGCATGCTAGGGTTTCAATGATACTAATCATGTGGTTGAGATAAAAGCATGTTGGATGGTGGATATTAAATATGGGGTGTGGCATGGATTGATATGGATGGATGGATAGGATTAAGTGAAATCGTATGGTTGGGATTAATTTACTTATATAAATATATATTTATCATATATATAAAATATTAATATTTAAATATATAAAATAAATAAATATATAAATATATATGAATAATGGGTGGAAATGACAGGAAAACCTAGATGGATGACAAGTGGCTAGGTTTTCGTGTCTACAATATTACCATTATCATAGATATAACATTGCATGCTTATTTCATTATTTGTGGTTTCATTTCTTTAATTTTATAGATTCAAAAGCTAAAAGTGGTATCGAGCCATGGTAGATTTTTAGAAAATAGAGAGCCATAAAAGAGTTTGAGAGGAGTTTAGATTTATTATTTTCAAAATTTCTAAAAATATACTTGGCTGGAGTCTTTCCATGAGTTGTAGAAAACTTGTGAAGACTAGGACTCAGTATTGATTCCACTAGATCAACAAATCAACTAGTGAAGACTGATTATCTCTAGATTTAATATTTCTTCCATTATAGCCCTATTACATTATTGCAGAAAAAGGAGATTCAAAAAAAGTTAGCAAGCTTCTTACAAGAGCTAGGAAGAATATCTTTATTGGAATCAATCCAGTAGTTGAAGCAACAAATGAAAGAACGAATATTTGGAGACCTAAGGAAAAGGTCCCATTGCTAGAGTTGTAGACCTATAGATTTTAAGAGAGATAAAAATGCTAGAGGAGTATTATTGCAGATTGAAGAAAAATAGACTCAAGAAAAGAGTCTAGGAGAAGATTAAAGTTTGGTGATATCCATTGAATATTGAAGACTGCAAATCAAGGAGGATGTCTTAAAAGGAAGACCCCATTGAAATAATAAGACACTCAAGCAAAAGAGTCCTGAAGAATATTGAAAATTAGAGATCTCCATTGAAGGTTGAAGAGAAGACCCATAGAAGGTCTCATTGAAGAACTTCTAGTTTTGGAAGATTGAAGATAGATAAGGACTAGCAAAAGTCCTATTCTAGTTTCCAAAAGCAACAAATTTTAGAGATCCAATAAGGAATTCTCATTGCAAAACTTTCATAATTGAAGTTTGAATAAAATATCTCATTGAGAAGACCAAAGAAGTTGCAATATTGAAGACCCTAGATAAGAGGTCTCAAGGAGAAAGAAAGAGAAGGCTAGGAAAGCCTTTACTGCAGATCTCAGAGAAGGTCATTGAAGCAAATTTTAGAGAAGGCCATTGAAGGAGTTTCGAGGAGAACTCAAGGAGAATTTCCTGATAAAGGAAACTTTGGGACAATTATCACCATCTGACAACAAGCCCAAGGAAGAAGAATTTGGCAAGAGGTTTTCCAAGTTTTCGAGAAGATTATTGAAGACCTTAAGAAATTCAAATTCTTGAGAAGAAGGCCCAAGATAGAAGTCAAAAATTGACAAGGAGATTTAAGGAGAAAGGAGCTAGAAGAGACCATCAAATTTGATATTTTTAAGGACATCCATAAAGGGATTGAAGGATGATTTGAAATAAGGATATTTCTATCTTTTTACAGCAAAAAATTGAAGGGTTCTAAAAGGTAAGATTGAGACAAAACTTGGAGTAATTTCTAGGTCAATTTTAGAGATTCAAGGATAGAAAATTGAAGGAGGAATTGACTACATTAGAAGCTAGAAAAGTACAGATTTGAGGATATCAAGAGGGTAGCATTAATAGTTTTAAAGTTTTAGGGTTTGTGAAGACTACTTAAAGGAGAGTTTAAGCCACCAACTGTATTTTCAGGAAGCATAGTAATAGAGTCTAAAGTTTCAAATTGGGAGAGATAAGGAACTTATTAGAACAACAAGAAAAGCTACAAAATAGAAAAGGTTTAGGGTAGCAAAGCATATCAAATTGAAGCTACAAACTAGAACATTCTAAGAGCTATTTTGAATAGTAAAGAAAAGCTATAAATTCATCAAAAATGAGGTAGCAATTTAGGTGATCCAAATCACCAAGAAATCCATCGTAAAAGTGGGATAAAAAGGTATGCAACATTGGTGCAAAATTTCATTGTTTGAAAAATCATATTTAGTTTATAATTAAGTTGTTAAAAGCACCAAATTCAAGGTTTAAAATTGCAAGAGAAAATATCACAAACTTATATCAAGGTTAGAGAAGAGAGCATTCCCAAGGGATTAAAATCTACAAAAAAATAAAAGGAGAAGTTAGATATAATATAAGGAAATAAATTATATTCTTATTTCTTGGAAAGGAAATAAGTTGAAGCAGAAAATAGAAGTATCATTCTACTTGAAAGACATAGATTTTGGCACAAATTAGAATCTTGGAATTATTATAAGAGAGTAGACAAAAAGGATAATATATTGCAGAAGAAACCACCATTACCAACTAGAAAAATCCATCTTGCAGTAGAATAAACCATCATACTCAAGCTTTAGTGATAAAAGTGGTTGTGTAAGAGAATCAAAGTGTTATTTTTTTAGTACAATCCAACAAGAAAATAGAAAACGTTGGAGAAACTATTGAAGCACTATTGACCAATATTGTTCAAACATAGATAAGCCAAGGATAATATTATTTTATTCAAGTAGCATAGTTGGGTCAAACGTCGAGCCAAAAAATGAGCGCCAAGTAAAGTGAAACACTAACGATTATTCTAGAATACCTCAAACAATATAACCATTGGAATAGTTTGAGCATTGAGCAATATAAGGTCATTGAAATATATTGTTGTGAGAACTAACATAAGGTCACTGACATATATTCAATATATCTTTGCATTATAATATACTCCAATATATTTTTACCAAAGAATATAGCAAGCTTGACACTTCACAAGGAGAATACAAACAATTATAACATTCATTAAAACATCAATTGTAAATCACCGTGCATAGAGAGGAGTAACCATAAAGATTCATCATAGAATTATTTTCAAAAATATGTTATAGTCAATAAATAATTCTTCACAAGGAGCGTATGCACAGTAAATATCAAGTGGTGGGTTACTACCGAGGATAAGGAGAGAGTTGAATGTTATAAAAAAAACCATTGTTGAATGAACAATGATTAGAGTTTCTTAGAATAGGCTAGTTGTTTTAAAGGATTATCATGAGAGTGGTGAATGTTATAGGAGGCAAGGACCCACCAAAATGAGAAGCAATAATTCATAGAATGTAGCAGTGTCATTTTAAGGGGAAATTCAAACATCATGATTAATATTTTTTGTGCACCACTGATCATCTCTCAATGCAATAGATACATGGTGAGCAAGCTGAAAGAGACGTGCAATCATTATTGAGGTTGGGACATTGATGGTATTCAGTTTGACTGAAGAAGAAGAATAGACATTGAGGGAATAAAATATTTAGGCACACCTTTTCCATTAGTTAAAAGCTAAATTCAATGACTGCAGTACAATGCGCCCAATACCTTTGATCGTTGTAGTGCTAGGGAAGTATTTCTTGGCACAATAAAAATGAATAAATCAGGATTGATAAATATCCATATTGGTTAATTATACTCATTATCAATAAATCGTATCACATGGAGTAACAAAGAACTCTTGGCATAATATATTAGAAGCATAAATGGTCGTTTGAGCATCCATTATTCATTAGTTCATCTACCAAGCATTGGAGGAGAGGAAATTCAAACTTCTTGACTGCACCATCTTGGAGGTAAAATTCAAATATTTGATTATTAATTTTTATAATGTTTGGAGTTATAATGTGGAAAATAATTATGTTTACCTAAGGTTTAATTAATTAATATTAATTGAAGAGATAATTGGAGAGATAAGTCATTATAGTGAAAAATAAAACCTTAGAAACCAAATCATTTATTTTTGGAAATTTGAAGGTTGAATTTCAAGTTTTAAAAAGTTTTGTAAACAAATTATTAAATTTTGTGAAGCATATTTATTTACAAGTATTTTGAATTTTGGAGAGATAAGGATTCCTACATCAAATTAGAATTAAAAATTTGCAAATATAGTTTACAAAATTCTAAATTTCTTATTGGGAGTCATAAGAACTTCTACATCATATTAGGTTTTTTCAATTTAGAACTATTTATTTATATTTGAACCTAGAGAGATATAAGATAGTCAACTTCAAAGGAACATGACAAAGAAAAAGCAAATGAAAATCTCTTGGGAACCAATTCCATATTATAATGTTTATGGGCACCAACCCAAAGGAGATACCAATACCCTATGCTCAAGTTTGTGTACCTCTATCCATAGGAGACACAAATCCCCTTTGTTCAATTTGTGGACCTCTATCCATAGGAGACCTTAATCCCCTCTACTCTGGTTCATGGACCTCTATCCATTAGAGACCTCAATCCCCTCTACACTGCTTCAAGAATTTTCACAAGGATTGCTCAATTCTGCTACAAAAGATGCTCTCAAATCAACTTAGATATGCTCCAAGTCTACACATATCTCTACTCAGATCTACTCCAAGTCTACACACTAGAATTTCTCAAATATGCTCATCAAAACCTACTCTCAACTCTGCTTACATATGCTCTAAGTCTACATAATATACTTTCTCAAATATTATCCAAGCCAATACACAAGGCTTGCTCAAATATTCTCACCAAAACCTGCTCAGATCGGATCATAACACATACTCAAATTTACTCATAATACATACTCAATTCTGCTCATAACACTTGCTCAAATCTGCTCATAATACATGCTCAAATCTGCTCATAACACATGCTCAAATTTATTGATAACACATGCTCAAATCTACTCATAATACATGCTCAAATATGTTAGTGATCCAAAAATAGAAACACAAATACTAGAACTTCATAAATTGTCATAATTAGTTGAAGAAGAAAACATGTACATTAAAGATTACTTATGTTTTCAAGAAGTAAAAATGTACATTCAAGATGATTCACTAGAGAAGACTAAGAAATTGTTGTAAATATTAAGAATTTGTACACAAAGAATGATAGAAAAAAATGAAATTCAATAGAATACACCAATAAAGAAAAATAAGGTTTTGCAATAAATCATGAAAGAGGCTAAAAATGAAAGCTTTTCAATACTAGAAGATTATTTAAATTCAGAAATTGGTGAAGCAGAAATAAACTCAAAAGATGTTTTCACATTACCTAATGATATAGAAAAAGTAATGTATATGGCATTACTTTCTAATGAAGTTCTAAAATACAATAATAGAAGACAAGAAGACATGATTAAATATTTTAATAATAATTTTATTGATGAAACAAATGCTTTGAATAGTAGGCTTGTTGATATTACTAGTGAAGCATAAAAAGGGGAATTTTCAATACTTCAAAAATGCATGCAAAGTGTTCTTAATGATGTTAATGATTGTTATGAATATTTTTTTACTATACCTATTAATCTATGGAGAATAATCTACAAAGGAATTATCACTCTTAATATTTCTAAGATGAGAAAACAAGAAAAAGTTGAAGTAGAGAATAAATTAGTGATGAAAGATATTTTTTGTGATACACATGACTTCAGGCCTATGATGGTACATTCATGTTGCAATACTATGGAATCAAAACCATTGATTATTGATGCATGTTGTGACACTAATGATATATAATTTATGACTAATATAGAAGAATTTTTTGCAAATATTGATGTTATATGTGATATAAGTGATTTGAATACAATTCATGATTTCTCAATTTATAAAGGTATAGATACAAATGATGATAGATATAGTGATGCACAAAATCATATTGATACGAAAAAGATCATTCTAATGATTGTATTGGTCATTTTGAAAAGTATACTAAAATATTTGGTTCAAAGTTGATGAGATATAAAGATACAGGTTTAGAAAAACATGAACAAGGAATAAAAGAACCAATTGCACCAAAAATTAGGATAAAGTATGGAGGTATTCAAAATACATATCATATCAGCAATAATGAGTAAGGAACTAAATTTGTGACAGGAAATAGTGATATTAAATCAATGATAGGAATTGATGGTAACAATGGCTATGAAGGACAAAATGGTCAAAGGAATTTTGTAACAGAAAGCAGATGTAGTCATTATAGCAGATATGGGAATAAAATAGAGAGATGTAGTTGTAAAATTTGTGGAGGAACCAATCATTCTCAAAGACATTTTTGGTACAAAGAAACTCATTTTTTTGATTTGATATACATGATGACAAGAAACTTTATTAATGAATTTTTTCAAATATATTTTTCAAGGTATAGAATTGGGCATAAGAAAGGTATGGACTTCTTCGATAACATAATCATAAGGAAAACAATAACAGTACCAAAGTCAAAATACAAAGTCAAGAAAAATGATGAAGCTCAAGAAGAAGATCAAATGCAAGGTCACTTGAAGAATGAAGACAAATATGAATATCCATATTGAAGACTAAAGTCTTCAATAAGTAAATAATGTAATACGAGGGGTGTTGGAATATATTACATTATTTGGTACATGTCAATGTACCACCATGGGTACATGATTATATTAGAGTTTGTCTTACTTTATGCAATGTAATAAATGCACAAGTGTGCATAATATTCAATAATTAAAAAGTGCACATTATTCCATGTGTACATGTGTCCATATATTATGAAAATATAATGAAGAGTCATATTATAAGTGTACATCAAATAGAGCTCCATATGTGTACAAAGGAGAGCCAAAGGTCACAAGGTATAGAAGAGTCATAGTCATCCAAGAGTCACTATAAAAAGGCTATTTATACATGTCATAGCTTGAGTTTTGTGACACTTACTTGATGCTTTCAAAACTAATGTACTATTTTTGTGAGCTTTCGTTAATGGCTATTTCATGAACGATTTCAAAATTTTATCATGCTATTTACATGTGTATAGGATTGTCATTGTCATGTATATAACATTGTATGATTATTTCATTATTTGTGGTTGCATTTCCTTTAATTTTATAGCTTCAAAAGCTAACAATATAAATCACACTCTAAACTATAGACTCAAATCTAATCTATTATATATTTACAAATGTACCATGAAGGTGCCATGGGGATACATTAGCATGTACTAAATAATATAATATATCTCAAAACCCCCCTGTATTATATTATTTGGTTATAGAAGACTTTAGTCTTTAATCTTGGTATTTTTCTTTGTCTTCAATCTTGAAGTGACCTTGCATTGTTCATGAACCTCTACTTCTCTAAAGTCTTCATCATCTTGAATCTTCGGTTCATCCTTTTGCTTGAATTTCTTACTATGTTCTTTATCTTAATTCTTAGTATATATGTCTTCATGGTTTGAATCACTAACTTTTTTAGCTTCAAGTTCAATAGCTTGATCTTATTATTTGTCTTTAGGCTTAGATATGTATGATTCCTTTCTAACTCTGCAAGATAAAGTTGGTCCATAAATGATCCATTTTTTTTCCTTATTTTCTAAACATGTTATCATAAAATATGTTCATTTATTGCATTTCAAAAATTGAACACATTTTTCTATTGTTAGTAGTGTTGGAAATATTGAGTTGTCATTAATGTCAAAGGTGCATGGTATTCAAGGAAAAAATATTCTTCAAGGGTGAGAATTTTTTAAGGTTGGACAATATATCAATGGTGTGAAAAATAGATTTGGTGAATAGCAAACAATGGACAATTATTCAAGGTAAGGCATATCTCAAAGCAAGGCAACTATCTTTTAAGCAAAGGATTATAATATTTAAATATTAAATTTAAATATTATAAAGAAAAGGACAAAGGTTTAAAAGTTGTTTGGGACAAAAAGATTTAAGTATTTCAAGAGAGAGACAAAGGTTTAAAAGTTAATATTATAATATTTAAATCATAAGATCACCCAGGTGTTGTAGGTGAGTTGGAGAGGAGAGGGCAATCCTCCAAGCGAGGTTCCAGGTTCAAATCTCGATCCTACCAAAAAGTTGAATTGCGTACCCAAAATCCAATTGATAATATTGGTGCAGGTAGGGCCGGGCACGAATCTCGGGTGAATTTGTCAGTGTAGAACCCCATGGTCGTGGTCTCTCATACCAAGACAGCCCCGCAAAGGGTTTTTCACTTAAAAAAAATCATAAGATTTAAAATATTATAATATAAAGAATTTGAAAAAGAAAAAGGTGCCAACGATTATAAAGTTTGAAAGCAAAAGGTTTGAGACGACTTGGACAAAATAAAAAACATTAGGAAGCATATAAATATATATGGTGATAATTCACCTTTGAATAAGAAGTGCAATCGATTAAATCTGTCATGGAGTGTGAGAAGCAACCAAAGGAAAGGAGCAACGAACAATAGAAGCTAGCAAAATACAATGATAAAGATGATATCATGCCCCTTTGTTGTCACTAGCTAGCATAGCCCAGCTGGTTGTAGAGCTTTGTGTAGAGCACTGTTATACATGAGGTTGCAGGGTCGAATCTGGTTGACACTGTTTTGTTAAAAGTTTTGTTGTTGAAGGAGCAAAAAGATAAACAAATATTACATCGTACTCCTTTATTTTCACTTGGTGGGGTAGCCTAACTAGTTGTGTGGCTTTACATGAGGCACTGTTGTGGGTGAGGTCAAAGGGTCAAAACCCATCAGTGGTAATTTTTCCTAGAAGACATCATGGTGATTTTTGTTGAGTGGAAGTGCATTGTAGGTTTAAATAAAGTGAGATCCTTTTTGGTGTTACCTGTTGGGTTAGCCTATCTAGTCAAGGAGACATTGGCAAGGCATTGCGCTTTGGAAGGTCTAGGGGTCAAATTCCCTCCATGTTTGTTAAAGGTTTTGGTGCAAGGTAAGGGAAAATATTTTTGTTTTAATTTAAGTAGGAGATATAAGGTGCTACATTGATTATTATAAAATTTGTATTATGTATGTTATAAGTTGGAGATATAAGGTGTAACTTTGGTTATTATAAAAATTGTATTTTGCATGCTATAAGTTGGAGATATAAGGTGCAACTTTGGTATTTCAATTTTGTGATCACTTTGATATTGTTAAAGCTTTATTGTTTATATTTTTTAATAAGGATTTTTTTAGTGGATGATTTGATTTTTTTCAAGAAAAGGAAAAGGAGAATTGCTAACCAAATTTTGAAGGGAAAAACAAAAGTAAAATTAATTTTGTCTAGACAGGTTTGAGAAGCTCATGCAAAAAGATCATCATTATTGAGATATATTTAGAGGTAAGGTGATTTAATTCCTTTCTCAAGGTGGTTTGGGTTGAAGAAAACATTTTTGTTCTCATACGGTTGGAGGTATAAGTAATTATTGGATGTGCATTATTCTGGTTGAAATGGGAGTAAATGTGCAAGGGTTATAGATCAGATTTGAGAGTAGATTTGTGCATTTTTCATGATTGGTTTTGGGAGTAGATGAGCAATGTTTGTGAGTAGATTTATGCATTGTTTATACAAACTTAGGAATAGATTTAAGCGGATTTATGAGCCGGTTTTAGAGTATATTTGAGCAGATTTTGTGAGCAGGTTATGGAGTAGATTTGAGTAGATTTTATGAGCAGGTTTTGAAGCAAATTTGAGCAGGTTTTATGAGCAGGTTTGGAGCAGTTTTGAGCAGAATTATAGAGCATATTTGAGAGAAGACTTGAGTAGAGTTTGGACCAGATTTGTGAGCAGAGGGGATTGGTGTCTCCTATGGATTAGAGTCCATGAACTAGTAGAGGGAATTGGTGTCTCTTGTGGATTTGTGTCCACAAACTTGAGAGGGGATTGGTTTCTCCTGTGGATTGATGTCCATGAACTTGAGAGGGGATTGGTTTCTCCTGTGGATTGGTGTCCATGGACATTGTAATAGGGGATTGGTGTCTCCTGTGGGTTGGTTCCCACAAAATTTATTGAAGAAATATATAAGAAATATTTTGTCGTGGTTTTCTCCCGAAAGCATGTTTCCACGTAAAAGCTATGTCTCTCATATGTGTGATGATTTATTTAATTATTTCATTAATATTATTGTTATTATCATTTGGATTGAAAAGTAAAAAGTATTATCTTATATTTTTCACTCTCCCTCTTAGTATAAGCTTATGTTCTTCAATAATATGCTTCAGAAATAAGGTTTTGAAAGAGATTTCCTAATCTGAATGATAGTGCCTTTTCAGATATTCCACAATATTTTTCTTTGTACCAACAAAATATTGGAGAATGAGATTTTCTTCCATAATGTTTATAAGGATACAAGCTCCAACAATTAGATTTTTCATGACCAATTCTATTATAATAGCTAGAACTTCAGCTAAATGTAAGATATTTTCTTTGATTTATGCTTCCTTTTTAGTGCTTTGAGATCTATTTCCTTAAGAAAACAATGTAACCATTTATGCACAACCAAGGCTACTCTTTCTTTATTTTCCTTATAAATAAGTTGTAATATTTGGTAATCTATGACATTCTAAGTAGTTATAGATTCTGTGATAGAATCTATTTTTTATGTACTATCAAATTGATATTTAGTAGCAACAAGATCTAATTTTGAGTTCTCAAGAGTATTTAGTGATCTTGTTATTTTCTTCTTTTTATCAAGATCATCTATCAAATTTTGAAAATAAAGTTTTAACTTGTTCACTATTTCTTCACTATATTCTTTGAACGCATTTCTAATAATTTTGTCCATGGTAAGCAATTCAATTTTATGATTTATTTCCTTTGAGGTGGTAAAACTTATAAAGTCCAAATTTCTAAATAATATACATTTTGTAAATTTTAAATAGTTTTAATTCTTTGGTGTAGAAAATATTTTAAATCCAAAATATTAAATTTACAAAATTTCAATCTCTTCAAAAATATTTTAAATTAAAAAAAAAAAAACTTTCTCTAATTTCAAAAACCTAAAAATAAACTTCACTAAAAAAAATTTTAAACTATCTCCAAAAACATTCAAATTACTTCAAGTTAAAAATTTCACACTTAAAAAACCTTAATAACCCTTTTAACTCCAATTGAATTTTTTATCTTTATCCTTTAAAATATTAATTTATTCAAACCTTATTACTCCATTCAAATGTTTAATTTTTAAAAAACCTAATTAACCATGTCTAATCCTTATTACTCCACTTAGGTTTTCAAAATTTTAAATATGCTATATTTCCCTCTAGAACTTTATTAAGTGTTGGAAATAATATTATGTAGCGCCAGTTAATGTTACCTAAGTCAGTGTGAATCTTATTGCAGTGTTAGTGTTGCATGCTTTCATTTTTTAACATTGTTTCTTGCATGAACACCTATCCTTTGATGTTGAATGATTACTTTCTCAACTTTATCGAATGCTTGAGCTCTCACAACTAGCTAAAAACTTGAACCTTGCTTGTTTCCTATTGTATACTTTGGCTAACAAAATGTTGTTCTACATTGATGAAGGTAGATTTGTGCTTTACTGTATTCACTAGAGATTAGACATCTATTATTAATGTTGGCCACATTATGATTCTCCTTTGCTTTGTTATCTACATTCGAGATTATTTATGTCCTTTGCTGGCTATGTTGTGATTCTCCTTAGTTTTGTTGTCTATATTGAAGATTATTTATCTCCTTCTTAACTTCACTTTGAGGAGGTCAAATGACTTCTTTTGATCTATGCTTAGAGGAGGCCAATCATATCTTCTTCTGGTCTACACTTGGAGGAGGTCAAGTATCTCTTTCTTTAGTCTATACTTGGAAGAGGCCAAGCATCTCTTATCTTGGTCTACATGTAGAGGAGTCCAAGGGGTCTCTTTCTTTGGACTATGCTTGGATGATGCCAAGTATCTCTTTTGGTATTTACTTGAATAAGGTTGAGTGTCGTCTCTATTCTGATCTTTAATTTTTAGTATATGTCATATCTCTTCTAGTATTGACTCTATTTTAATCTCTTCTACTATTATGTATGTAGGATTAGCTAATTTCTTAGACCTTTGTGCTAGAATGATCACTATTTATTGTAGACAATGATATATGTGATGTTGGCATCTTTTGGACACTTTCTTCCTAATGCTTATTCTTTTGATATCTCTTTCTAATGCTCATATCTTGTTGCTTATTCCTTTCAATCTAATGTTGCTCTACTTGTTGTACTGCTTGAAGCTATATAAAGTAATATTTGATTTATCCTTCTTCAATACTATTATGTATTTCTTATTTCTTATGATTCTATGGCTTTCTTATTATTATACCACTTTATCTATGTCGATGATGACTCCACTCTTTTCTATTCTTCATCTTAATAATGTTATATATTCCACTCTAATGGTGTTCTACTTCTTTGTACTAATTTATTATGTCTTTATGTGGCTAATAGCCCCACAATATTCTTCTTCTTTATACTATCTTCTCTCTATTTTATCTAGAAGCTAAAATTATCCTATATATCTATAGGAAGCTTCCCAAACTTTTATAGTAATGCTTCTCCTTTTATCTAAAATCTAAAATCTTTAATGTCTTATGTCACACCTAAGAACCCAATATTATTATCCTCCTTGCTATAGAACCTAATATCAATGTCAGGGTGGCAATGAATATCAATGAATGATCAACTATATTTTGAGTATATTCTTCCTCAAACTTCAATCTATGAATTCTCAAATATTCAAATTTTAAAACTTCAAATTTCAAAACATATAATATTTAATTCTTCAAATCAATGTTAGGGTGGCTTTATCCTTGAATGACCAACTTCCTTATGGGTTGGTTCAACCTATCAATCAATGTCCAACTTCTCTTCTAAGTTGGCCCTTATCTTCAATATAGTTGAGTCCCAGTCACCACTGGTTTTCTTTCAACCTAGTGGAAAGACCCTATCATATTGTACTCAATAAGACATTTAAAAAATAGAATCCAAGTCTTGACTACCTTTAAAGTGGACAAACTCTAAATTAACCTTATAAAAAATAGACAAAGCTAATTAATAATGGTGGATAATAAATAAATCTATCAAATTGGATAGATTTGGGTGATAGCTCTGATACCATTGTTGGATTTTTAAGTCTTACTACCACAAAATTAAAGGTTAAAATAATCATATAATTAGTATAATAATATATAAGCAAATAAGGCTTATATAATAAATCAAATAACATTCATTTATATAATCAAATATGAATGTAAATAGCCTAAATCATTCATGAACTATGCATGAAGAAAACTTACAATATTAATTGCTCAAAAATTTGTATACAAGCTTTATTACTCCTCTTCCTCTTACAATCATATAATGAGATATATGAATTGGATTGATTTCCTATGGAGCATTGTCTCCATAATATAGTCATAGTAATGTGATTCTTCAAGTACTTGACTATTGCTCTCCATATGCCAAGTCTCATGACTCTTGGCTTATCAACTTACCACTTGCATACTAGATGAACACTTCACTCTAAGAGACTTGCAAAAATGACTCTTACACTTCTACATGCACTCCTAATCTAGGATACTTGTTCACATTCTCACATCACATGTTTGCTTTCTTACATACAAGACAATTGTGCAAATTCTCTATTACATGACACTTGTGCATTTCTTGCACATTGACACTTACATAAAGGGGAAATATAAATCACACTCTAAACTATAGACTCAAATCTAATCTATTACTTTTTTACAAATGTAAAATGAAGGTACCATGGGGGTACATTAGCATGTACTAAATAATGTAATATATCTCAACAAGACCCATTCTCCTTCAGCCTTATTTTTTAGATTAAAATCCATGTGGTGCATGTGGAGTGGCTCAGAAAGAACCTTCATATTGGCCTTATAACAGTTCTTAAGAACATATAGAGCCAATCTAAAGAGAGGTACTCATTGATCTTTGCAAATAAATATTGAGAGAGGAAGAGATAAAATTATGCCTACAAATCTATCACCACCACTTATTGAACCATGGTCACATTAGGGTAAGCATACAAAGAAAGTTGCAAGTCCTTCAAAAGATCGATGATTAGTATTAATATTTTGTCTAGTTGTACCACCCCATATTTGACCAGCTCATATTTTATCTCCAAGGCATATGCCACCCTTTTAGGCATTATCAAAGTGCTTGCTCCAGAGTCCACTAAACAATTATGGATACACTTATTGCCACATACGAGTGTTAAATAGAATTTTTATGGCTTCGGCTTGCTAGGACCAAAAATTTTTAGGATGGATTACTCATTTTTCTATCCAATGATCTTTTGTTTCTCCAAGGCTTCCTATAGTTGCTTCATCTACTCTAGACGGGTGAGGGCATATCATATCGACATTGACACAATGAACCTTTTAAGGTGCTCAACCACATTAAAAAAATCTATTATTTGAGCCCTTGGTGTGATGTTGGGCACCCTTATGTCCTAGGATATTTTATGTTGAAGCTTGATGCTTGGACTAGACCCAACTTTAATTGTACTAGTGTCAGCTACCTTCGTGCTACCTAGTTTGATCTTAGTTCATCTCCAATGCTTGCTTGTTATTATGTATTTGTGTCTCTAGTGCTTATTGTTATTGCTCTTGAGCCTCCTCTACCACCCTTATTTTACTTCTTACTAGAACATCAAATTGAGATTAAACCTATTTGTTCAATTGGTTGCTTGTTCATTTGGATATGGCATAGAAATATCCTTCATCCCATGTTATTAAAATTTTCTTTTATGTTCTATTTTTTGGTACCAAGGTATTCTCTAGTGGTAGGCTTTATATGGTTGGTCTCGATGTTTAAGAAATATTATTTTGACATATGAGAGGTGGAATTGGACACATGTCCTACTAGAGCATTTTGTAGTTTGGGTAATAGGGATCTGGGTAGTAGCATGACCAACCATAAGGATATCCTATGTAGTTTTTCCAGACTAGGATCATGTCTCTTAACATATTATTTGGATTTGGTTGTATAGGGACTGTGATAGATACTATTTGTCTTTCAAAAATTTGGAAAGAATGATACTCTCTATCGAGAGGAGTGTATCTCTAATATCCATATGGTGGAGGCTAACATCCTTGATTTTTATAATGAAATGGGGTGAGGGTATTTATGGTAATTGAATCTTTTAAATCTTTCTTGTGCTTTAGAGATATTATTTTATTGTTCATGTCTTTTGTAGTATTTTGCATTCTTTCCATTTTTGGGTATTGTGAGGCCATGGTGATTTTTGGAACCGATTCTTGCATCCATAGGAATTCAATTGTCATGCTACAAGAATCCGTTTGAAACCAACGAGCTATTACAGGCTCTGGTTGACCTGCCTCATTGTTCTATTAAACACAAATATTGCTAAAGAAAACTACAGAATGGGTAAGGAAACCCCAACGGTAATTCTATGACTAAAACTCTAATTACACGCTCCAGATTTATATTATACTATATGTATTAAAATGACCAAGCATGAAAACAACCATTTGTTATGCCTTATGTAGACCGGTGCCTAGATTCATTGGGTTGTTATAGCAATTTAACAACAATTCTATCATGAAACAGAAAGAAGGGGAGGAGAAAAATTGGCATTCTTAATATTATTCGAATATCGCAATAAAACCAAGAGTTAACCAATGAGAGAAACGTATATAATGCATTCAAATAATGTAACCCATTACACAGTGACACACAGAGCTAAGACAAAAGATATAATAGAAAAGAGACTCATAATTGTATTGATTTCATAAAGTTTACATGCAGAGTGGGCAGAATGCCTTTTAACTCTATTTTTCTCAAAGAAAATATATCAATACAATGAAAAGATCTTATTCAAATAATGTAATAGGTCTCTCCTACTCTCCTTGTTCCAATATGGTAACAGTAGAGTCTCTAAATCTCAGGCTCAAAAAGGTAGGAAATGATCTCAGCTTCTTGAACACTTTCCTATCACAATCCTGCAAAGCAAAGGGAAGAATAAGAAATGAGAAAGAAAAATAGACACAGAAGGGGATACAACAACACAACTAATAGGGCACTCAAGTATACCTCTTAGAAAAAATGCTATTCTCTAATTGCTTGATGCAGAACTTGATCGTAATTGCTTCCTTTTATAACTGTAGGTTCTTGATTCTATTATTCTTGGTTCATTTCTAGCCTTACACTTGTCAGCATCTGATTGAACTTCAAAAATGGTACAGCTGGCTTCCACTACTCTTGTTGTTTTGGTTGTACTCTCTTCTTTGACTTTTTCAACAACAATTCAATCTAACCAATGATGGAGGGGTTAGGAGAACCTTTTTCTTTTTCTACTACTTCTTTATGTATTGTTTCCCTGTCAACTATTGTTGGGACTTTTTCTGTTGGCTCAGACTTCTATTGTGATGAACTTGCTTCCAACTGTTGATCATGAGTTTTAACCCCTTTCCCTTTTTGGGCTTTTTGCAGCTTTTTTATTTTCTCAATTATTAATCTCCATACTTCTGTATCAAATGTTGCTGCAATCCTCAGCATATTCATCTCTTGCAAAATTCTATTTTTCTGTGTGGCAATAGTGAGCCTATTCATTTCATATTGAAAGAGTAACATTTCCACAGTATTCACCACAAGAGTAGTTTGTCTAATCATTTCGGCCTCATCACCTGATTCACATTCAAATATTTCTATGGTATACTTGAATACTTCTTCTATATCAGAGGCCTCTAAGCATTGATCTAAGGAGAGACCAATATCTTCCAATATTTCTATTGCATCTTTGATCAGATTATCCATTTCATTTACAACATCTATCCACTTATTTCGGTTTTCTCCAAATAGAGCTGCTTTGAAAAACTCAAAATTGAGCTGAATTTTATGGCCATCATCTGTTATTATCTCTTGCCCTTGCAGTTCTTCAAAATGGTCTCCTATAAAATCTAGGGTAGGGTGGATGACTTCAAAATCCTCTTCTCTTTCTTGTAATAATGTCATAATTTCTTGAGCAGTTACTCGGATCACCCTCATCTGTCTAAACATCTCAGAAAACCCATTGGCATGAGCTTTTATTTTCATTAACATGTCTTTCTTCATTGCATTCAGATAATAGACATGATCTTGAATCTTCACCACTAAAGGGGGCTGTGCACTTGAAGTATCTCTTCTGGCCAATTCTTCCTATTGTTTATTTATTAATGCTTTCAATTCTACCTTTTCCTTCTCCTCTTTTTCCAATTGTTTCCGTAGCTCTACAATTTTCCCAATGAATTGGTCTATGGCTTGATTTTGCATTGCCTTGACAACTTTGGCCACTTCACCTTCTTTCCCTAGTATTGATGAGCCCCCTATTTCCTCATTGACTTTGAAGACTAGTGGGTCTTGTAGAGTAGGAAGATTTATCTCTGCTATATCTGATACAACTGCTCCTAATTGTGATTCTTCTACAAACTGCTCTTCTATATTTCCCATCTCTGCCACTAACTGTAGTTCTTGTTCATTTGTAGTAGTGAAAATATTCTGCTCATCTGTCCTTTCTAATACAACCTTTGTAGAAGGTAAAGATAATCTGGGCTTCTTCTTTTCTAAGGTGGTAATCTCTGTTTGCTTCTTCACCTGGTGGCCTCTGAATAAGCTTCCAATCCTACTTGTTCTTCTCATATTTATTTGCACCACTGATGGAATTTTAATCTCTTGATTCCTTATTTTTATAGTGGTAGGGACAGCCATGGGTGCTAATTTCTTTACACTTGTTACAGCTAAGACTCTATCAAAAATAGGAACTATAGCTTGTTCTGGGAGAGAAGACTCTTGAGTAGGTGTTGTTACAATCTCCTTCCCTTTATCTGTATTTGGGTTTATGGAAGCTTCTTGGGAAGTGCTTGGTGCTACCTCTATTCTGAGATGAACACTTTCAGAAGGCCTAACTTGTTGCTCTACTATGTCTATGGTATTCATAATGACCTCCATTAGGTCAATACCCTGTTCTTCTATCAATTCTAATAGGGGGTCTTCCTTGATTGCTTGTACTGCTCCTAGAAAAATGGGTGCTACAGACTCTACTGAAATTTCTTGAAGCCTTCTTAATTCTGTAGGGTAATCATAGGCCTCATGAACTTGTGTGCTGCCTCTTTTCTCTGGAGGGAACTCATTCCATACAATTTGTAAATCTGTCCCCTTTTCTATGGCTTCCAATAACCTCTCTTCAAAAGGGTCTGCACGATGTAGTATTCGAGCATATTCTCTTTTTTCCATCATTTTATTGTATATCCCTTTTGGGTCATAAAATCTCCAAGTTATTTCTTCGAAACCCATAGTATCCAAATCGAACATTCCCTTGAGCAGTGTAGGGTAGCCAACAAATATATAATCCCCAAATTGATAGGGAACATTGAGCCAGGGGACTTTACCATGTTTCTTTACTAATCTCATCTTGGCCTCTTCGGCTACCTGTCTGCATAATTCCAGGGCTGCTAGAGACAATGGACAATACTTTGGCAATAGCTTTGGGGGAATTTTGGCCCCATAAAACCTTATGTGAAAAAGAAATCCCCAATCTCCTTTTCTTTGATGAAAGCCCTTACTCCTGGCCCTAATCTCTCAGGGAGCATCCCAGTTAATAGCCAATGGATTTCTACCATAAAATGATCATAGAACCAGCCTAAATGAGTTCGCCCTTCATGTATTCTCCAAAAATTGGTTTGAACATAGGGGTTGTCGATGGCTTCTACTCTTCTCCGGGCTTCTTCTCCCAATTTACCCGCTATCAGGTGGATGAAAAATGAATATTGAGAGAAATGGGGCATCTCTTGTCTTTGTTCAAAAACTACCTTTTTCAATTCTATCATTTCTTCATGTATTTGATTACTCAATTCTAATTCCTACATGTAAATTGGGGTGTTATGTGCTCGATTGCATTGTGCAACTAAATATAAAGTCCTCTTAGTTACTACATTGAGATCCTGTACTCCTAAAACTATGTTTATCATATCACAAAAATCTTGGACCCATGGCTTTAAAGCATTTTTCCTAATTGGAAAATTCTTTTCTATTTTCTCATGTGTATCAAACAAAGTTTTAAAAACTTCCATGTCTATGAACATACGAGATTGGTGTTCGATTACCTTTTGCACCAGAAAGGTGGTATACTCTATCAGATTGAAGACTTCTTGGATGTGTCCGACTTTGATGCTGAATACCGATCGATTCTTGTTATCTCGAAATGTCCTTGTTCTCTCATCATACGCCACTACCATCCACGCCATTAAATCTGATGAGAAGTGAACCTTCGGGCATATCAACTTCCCGAGGTTACTGTTCCATCTGTTATCCCTAGGAAAACCCTTGTATTGTAACCTTCGTGCTTTGTGATGAAGATCAACCATTATCCATGGTGTCCTATTATCATTCTCCATTACACGATCAAAACTCTTGATACACGCATTGTCAATCTCGTATTATTGTGTTGGAGTAGGTTTTTTATTAGCTCCACATTTTTGAGCAAACTCATGCATTGTGCTTCTAGGTATAGGCGGTCTAGAAATCTCGAGTATGGGGACCTATCTGTGATGAATTTTATGGCTTCCCTAGTGTCTTTTGGTATGAAAATGTCTCCCCATGATGCCATTTTTCTCATTGTAGTGGGTATAGTCCTCTTTAATGAGTTGAAGCTCTCTCTCTCTCTATACTTCTCGTGTATCAACTTCTCTTAGCTCACTAGGGTAGTAGTCTTGACTGGTTTCATGAGCTCATATATAGGGTGGTGAAATGGGTTTGATAAATTTACATGTTTTGTCATCAATATGATGCCACCAACTGTTGTTTAAAATTAGCCAAAGAAATTTTGCCAATGCATCCTTTTCTGGAGTTGAGCATTTATGATGGGTAATGTCCTTCATCCTACGTGCCCCAGGACCTTTTGATTTGTGTGCTTGTAATCATTAAGACTTCAGCTATTTGTCATTGGAACCCTTTTTATCTGATGTGGAACTGAGATGTGTAATGGGGATGGTTTCTATTTTGAATCTCGTGCCACCTCGGACCCGAATGATAACTAAATCTTTGGGATTGATTATACTTCACTCAGGAAGCAATCACCCTCAGGATCTTCACAAGATTTGGTTCTTGGTGTGAGTGCCTACCATTATTATTTCGAAATCTTTAGCTTCCCTGAGTCAACCATGATCAAGTGCAACCATTGGATGTACTCTTGTTCTATCGTAACCTTTGATATTTTAAAACCTATAGGTTAGTTATTGAAAGAAAACATGTTAACCTTTTTAAATTTTGACCAATAAGGATGGTAATTAAATAGTGTTATAACTTTGTTTTTAAGATTTAATTAATCAAATGTTAATTTAAGCTTACCTTTTGGGTTTACCTTTAGAGCGTGCGTTATCGTTGGATCGATTTGAGATAGAGCGCATCCATCGGATCTATCAGAAGATACTCATTGGTTTTATCCCGCTCGTGTTATTTTGTCTTGACTTTGACTCATTCATGATCGTCGGATCTTCTTGTTCTTAATGGAGCGCTACCGTCAGATCTAGGTGATTGATTTATTATTTAAACCTTTGATTTATGTGCTATCATCAGATCTTGGAAAGGATTAGCACAACCATTGATGTCTTGGGACCTGCATGGTCATTAGTCTACCTTATGCATTTGATCAATTATACTATAGAAACTTCGTGCATTAACATTCGATCATTTTAAACATCACGTTGTCATTGGATCAAATGTTGATGAAATGTTGTCGTCTGATTCCTTCGATCTTTGTCATGGTGTTTTACCGTGTTTGAGCATATCCGTCTGATCATGATTTAAACAAAGCGCAATCGTCAGATTTCTGTAGTGTATACTTAATAATCAAAAGGGTGCATCATTAGATTTGATTAATCTTGATTAAGTTGAAAGGGGGAATGATTATCCAATGTGTTATACCCTTAGCATAATTAATTTTTGATTTTACCTTCGTTTTACCCAATATTTTACCATATTTGATTTGGTGCGATCATTGGATCTTCGATTGAATGTCGATGCGATCGTTGATCTCCTTCAACCTGCGAGGTCAGTTACTTAAGGACATATAATTTTAAACCTTGATTAATCTAAAAGGGGGATGATTAGCCAATGTGTTAGACCCTCGTTAATCTTGTTTAATATTTTAATTAATCTCATGGGGTTTTTACCTTTTTAATGCACCTTTGTAAGAGCATCGTCATTGGATCAGATCTAGATCAAGCTCTGTCATCTAATCTCCAACTTGCTCGATGATTATTTCAAAGGGGCACGTATCCTTAGTGTTTAACCATAGCATTTTAACATGTGATTTAATTAAATCAAGCGCAACCTTGATCTTGAGTTTACTTAGCGCTATCATCCGATCTGTCGAGTTGCTAATGGGTTTTAATCACTTTTGACCTTAGGTTATAATTTTCATAGAATATTGACATCCTTTTATTTAACCTTTAATTGGTTTATTGAAGCATGATCGATTAAACCTGATTCGAGCGTAGCCCTTGGATTAGATCTTAGGTGCTCATTTTTTAATTATATGGGGTGCATGTCCTTGAGATTTTAATTGGGGACCTTAATGTTAACCTTATGTTTTTGGGTTTATTAGACCACGATGTTTAATTAAATTTCCTTACTTTTGAATACCTTAGGGTTTTAAATTTTATCATTTGATTTAGACCCAAGGGAAACTTATTTTATGAGGTTCGGATTTTGGCTTTAAGAATATTGAATTAATAAAATTTTGCCCTATCCACTTGTGAGATACTTGAGTAATAAAAAGGGGCACACATTATTAACAACCAAGGTTAGACTTCATCAAACCAACCAATGAAAACTCAAGTAAATCACACCAACTGAAGAAGTAACCAACATTATGAACATTTTGATTGAAACCAAAAATTTAAATTTGGGGGTTTCAAAGTTGAGTCAAATTTGGCTCCAACATAGGCTCTAACTGGGACAAAGTGTTGAAAACATGAGGCACTTGAGAACCACAGAATCTCCTGGTTTTATTTGCAAAAAATGAACAAAAATAAAAAACTTCAAGGCTGATAAGCAAAACTTAAAAACAACAAAACATTACAATTTTTAAAACTGAAAAACTATACTAGTGACCGGACATCAGGGTCAGAGAGTATTGAAAAACTATAATTTCCTTTCATTCACTTTCTGGAAAAGTAGGGCCAAAATTTTAGAAATATATGAGCTTTTGAGATTATTGTAATGCTTGTTCTAGCTAAGTTATAAGATATGATTACACAAAATTTGTCAAAGCCTTTTGCTTCATCATGTTTAAGCCCATGTGTGTGTTTGTGTATTCATTTTTATTTCTAAGTCTTTCAGAACTTTGCCATATCTGAGCAAAATAATTAAGCCTAATATGTGATTTCACTCAAAAAATTTCACCATTCTATAGGGCTCCACTGCCAGTCAAGCGTCTATAGCCCCGGTGGAGTTGCTTCTAATCCCATCTGGTTTTACCCTACTACCAGTCAAGCGTCTATAGCCCCGATAGAGGTTTTCCAAGATATCTCAGGCAGTGACTCAATTTAACTTTGTTTTTTATTTTTCT
The DNA here is from genome assembly GCA_028583015.1 of Wollemia nobilis. Taxonomy (NCBI): domain Eukaryota; kingdom Viridiplantae; phylum Streptophyta; class Pinopsida; order Araucariales; family Araucariaceae; genus Wollemia; species Wollemia nobilis. The sequence continues at coordinate 8,369,055 of JAQPPZ010016917.1, read as the reverse complement.
TTCTCGTGAGAGAAGTACTTGGATATATAAGCAAATTGTGCAATGAGTATGCCTGAGTTGAGGATTAGTTTCTGGCTAAAAGGATGAGTGTAATGATTTTTAGCTTAACCACCCTCTCAAAGATAACTTGGCTCTTTGGACCTTTGAAGTCACTTTAAGTATCATTTGTAATGTGAGGCTTTGACATGATGTTTCAATCAACTTTGTTTTCCTTCTGTTTTATCTCATATCAAACAACTATTGCATAAACACTCATATTTTGAAAATTGTAAAACTCATCAAAATCTAAAATAAATCTCCTTTTTCCTTATCATTTTTTGTGGAATCAACAGTAATGTATACTCATCAAACTAAGAATATCATGTGTACAGTAAACTCAACATTAAACTAAACAAGAAAAGAAAAGCTAAAAAGTAAAGCACTCTATTTTTGGGGTTTTCTATTCTTTTCATTTTTTTTTATTTTTTATTTTATTCACCTTCAATAGGGATTGTACATTTTGAGGTGTTGGCCATTAATAGGGATAGCCATCATTTCACCCTGCAAGGTCTGCAACTTGTATGTATTCTGGCTGATAACATGGGCTATTTGGTATGGACCAATCCATTTGGGTTCAAATTTACCTTTTTCACCATGTTTATCATTTTTAGGATCCCAATAGATGACTATATCTCCCTGAGAAAAAGGAGTACCCTTGGCTTTCTTATTAAACAATTTCATGGTTTTCTGAGTTTGTTCCATCATTCTATTAAGGGTCTCTCTTCTTTGTTCTTCCAATAGGACAATTTGGTCAAGCCTTCTCTGTATGGGGTTGGGGTTTTCATGGTCTTGCAATAAGAGGGAAAGTGCCAATTTTTCTATTTTTGAAGGTAATAAGGCTTTCTCTCCATAAACCATCTCATAGGGGGTTCTTCCTGTGTTTCTTTTAACAGACAACCTATCAGCCCATAAAGCAAATTTAAGTTCACTGTCCCATCCCCTTTTGTTCTTTCCTAATGACCTTTTTATTCTTGTTATTACATTCTTATTTGATGACTCAACTAAACCATTTCCTTGGGGGTAATAATTAGCAGAATGGGATAATTCAATTCCATATTCAACACAAAATTCTACCATTTCATATGAAACAAAATATTGTGCATTATCTGTAACTAGCTTTTGAGGAACCCCAAACCTGGTCAAAATGTTTTCTTCTAAGAATTTGATGATTGTGGTAGTTGTAGATGTTCTCAAAGGTGCAACTTCTACCCACTTGGTGAAGTAATCTGTTGCAGTTATGATCCACTTGTGTTGGCCAGATGAATTAGGCTTGATCTCTCCAATTAGGTCAATACCCCATTGTGTGAATGGTGCTTCAATGATTACTGGCTTGAGGGGCATGGTAGCCAAATGCTTCTTTCCTACAAAAACCTGATAGTTATGACAGTTCCTAACATGTTTATATACATATTTAAAAATGGAAGGCCAATAATATCCTGCTCTCATAATTTTATTAGTTGTAGCTCTTGGAGCAAAATGTCCTCCACAGAAACCATCATGAAATTCATTGATTATTTTTGGGACTTCACTTTCATATAAACAGACTAATAATATTCCATCAAGGTGTTTCTAGTATAGCACACCATCTTGTATGTAATATTTCTGAGCTTGAAGTTTGATTGACCTCATTCTGTTTGTTGACATATCTTTAGGGAATGATAGAGTTTGTAAGTATGACAATATTTCTTCATACCATTTGCATTCAGTATTATTGATTCTTCTGACATCATATGCCTCATCTATTGTGAGAACATTTTCAAATCCTTCTTCTTCTTTTTGGCCAACAATTTTGCTAAACCCTGCCCTTTGATAGTTTTAACTATTTTGAATTCAACATCATATTGCAGAAGCTTTACCATCCACCTTGTTGGTCTTCCTAATGGCTCTGATTGGGAAAAAATATCCTTTATTGCTATAAAAGGAATACAACAGTAAACCTTATTTGAGCCAAATATACCTTTGAAGTGTTCTAAAGATTGTATGACTGCATAAGCATGTTTTTCTAGCAAGGTGTATTTAATATGTGCTCCTTTTAGTCCTGAGCTCATGAAGGCTATTGGCCTTTCATTATTTTCATCATATTTCTATGAAAGAACTACAGCTATAGAATGTTCAGATGCATAAGAATAGATGTTAAAATATTTGGCATAATCTGGGCAACTTAGGGCTGGAGTGGTTGATATGGCTTCTTTAATTTTGTTAAATGCTTCCATATTTTCCACTGTCCATTTTATTTCTCCAGTTTTCTTAACCATGTCATTTATGGGTTTGGTCATCTCTGCAAAATTTGGGACAAATATTCTGATGAAATTTATCTTGCCAAAGAATGACCTGACTCCTTTTAAATTTCTAGGAGGGGGAATTTTGGAAATGGCTTCAATTCTGTCTGGATCAATGCTTATTCCTTTTTCTGAAACTATATGTCCTAATAACTTTCCTTGTGTAGTCCCAAATATGCATTTCTTGGGATTCAAAGAAATTCCAAATTCCTTGCATCGAGCAAAAACTGCAGTTAAATGTTCTAGATGATCTTCTGGATTCTTAGAAAATACTATGATATCATCTAAGTATACAACTACAATTTTGAACATTAATCCTTTAAAGGCAAAGTCCATTGCTCTTTGAAACGTAGCACCTGCATTCATTAGTCCAAAAGGTATCCTTAAATATTCAAATGTGCCCCAGGGTGTAGTGAATGTTGCCTTATGTCTATCTTCTGGATTTATCTAAATTTGATTGTACCCTAAAAATCCATCTAACAGAGACAATCTTGTTGAGCCAACTATTGCTTGCAATAATTGTTCCATGTTGGGTAATGGGTAATTATATTTTAATGAACTCTTGTTTAAATTTCTAAAATCTACACAGAGTCTAATATCCCCATTCTTTTTTCTTACTGGTACTAAATTGGATATCCATGAAGAAAATCTTACCTTTCTAATTATTTTGGAATCCAACAATTTTTGTACTTCCTTTTGCATTATTGGGTGCAGAGTTGGATTGTATTTCCTTTGTTTCTGTCTGAATGGTTTGGAATCTTCTTTCAGGGGTATTATGTGTGTCATTACATCTATTTTGAATGTTTTTAGATCTTCATAAGTCCAGGCAAAATGTTCTTTGTTCTTTTTCAAGAAACTGATATATCCAACTTTTTCTTTAGCAGGTAAAGCCATGTCTACTTTCACTATTCTGGGTTCTTTCATTGAACCAATGTTAATATCTTCAGATATTACTTCTCTGCGTAAAGGTTTATAAGCTTTGTCAAAATCATCAAATAGACTTTCTAGAGAAACTAATCCTTTGGGTATTTTATTAGTTTTCAATTGGATTACTTCTACTGGCTCTCCTATTTGGTCTTTTAGCTTTTCTTCATCTTTTTCATCACAGATTACATCTGCATACTGATTTTGCAGAGTCATAAAATCTTTAATATCTATGTCATCTTGAAAGACCTGTAGATATACTATGTTATCTGGCACAGAAGGTTTATAAACTAAAATAGTTGGGAATCTATCCATATATTCTGTAGTTATCTCTGGGTGATCTAGACCTGAGGCATTTACAGCTAAAATATCTGCAACATGATTTTGTTCTCTAGGAATATATGAGATATTGAAAGCTAAAAATTTATCAATTTCTTCCAACATTGCATTTCTATATTGCTTAAGCCTAGGATGTTTAGTCTGATATTTACCTTTGATCTGTAGTATAATAAGCTCTGCATCCCCTATTACAGTCAAGTAGTTAATGCCTAGCTCTTTTGCTTTCCTTAGCCCTAGTAGTAAAGCTTCATACTCAACTACATTGTTTGTGCAAGGAAATTGCAATCTATAAGGAATACTAAGGTAATTTCCTTTTATATCAATCATATTAACACCTACACCTGCTCCAGATTGGGATTTAGCTCCATCAAAAGACATGGTCCACATTTCTTGAGTCAAAACTCTATCTGATTCTACATCTACTATTTTTATATCTTCTGGATCCATGTTCTTTGCTTCTGGTACTTCCACCAGGAATGGGTTGTGCCATATTGAATAAACTCCCATCCCTTTTTCTTCCATAGAGTTAACTAAGTTAATCATGGTTTCATCTATTTGAATTAACTCTACGGAGTGTTTGTTGAATGGTTCCCTTCTCAAAATTATATTCTCCTTATCTGATATTGGGATTGTAGCATAGGACCAGTCCAATTGAATTGAACCTCCTAGTTGTTCTGCCCAATGTCTACTGAGTAATAATGAGAAAAATGGGTCAACGTCAACTACTACAACATCCATGACAATGCCCTTTTTGGGGTGTTGATCTAGGAAAACTAACAATCCAGTTATCACCCCTACACAAGGAATTTGCCTACTATCCATTATAAAAATAGGGGTAGAATCTCTAGTACATATTAATCCCATTTGGTCAGCTATTAGCTTAGGCATGATATTATGTGAAGCTCCACTATCTAGCATGCAATTATGAATCACATATCTTTCCCCTTCATCTGAATTATATCTTAATGACACATAGAAGGGTCTGACAGAAGATGGTGATCTTGTATCATGTTGATTTTGTCTAGCAGCATGGCAAGTTGGGTCTTCTTTTAGTTCTACTAATCCAAATGCTCTATAGACTTGTTCTCTATACTGTTGAACTTTCATAAGTTCTCCAAATGTGATATTAACCTTTTTCTTACTGAGTTCTGACCCAACATCAAATTCTATCTTCTTTATATCCAATGGTTTATTACTTTCTTCTTTGGGAATCTCTTCCTCTGATTCTATTACTTCAGGAGTAATATTTTTAGGGTTCCTATCAGTTTTCTCTTTACTGATATTTTTATTGGTGAAAGTTTATTTTCTTGTTTCACTTGTAGAGGCTTTCTCTGTCCTTTCGGGGACTGTTCTATTCCTTAAATTTAGAACATGGGTTACCTCTAATTCTTCAACCTCTTGAGAAGTGGGGATTAATTTCCCTTGCTTCATCTTATCATATCTTGACTCATGTGATTTCTACAAGATTTTAGTTCCTTCAGTTACTAAAATTTGAGGATGATGATTTGAAGCATATTTATCCATATCTTCTTCAAACAACCTTTCTCTGGATTCATCTTCAATGGACCAACATGCATTGATTCTTATATCATCTTCTAATTCTGCATGCATATCTACATTACGTTGATCACTTAGGTGAATTCCACATGCATCAGGGTTATGGGGTGCATCACAAGTAGAGAAAAAATAGGGAAACCCTTCTGCTACATTAGCATATGGTATAGGGTTAGGAACATTGTTCTGATCCCTATCAGAATCTCTATTTTTCTAGTTATTGTTCCCATTACCTCTATTCCTATTTCCTTCTTCAAAACCATTGTTATTTCCCCAATTCTTATTGAAATTTTTCTTGAAGGGAGGATGGTTGTCAACATGAGATCGCTCTGTCTGTGAAGATTCACCATTATTTCCATTTCTTTCAATTCTTGCTAACTTGTTGTTCATGTTATTGAACATCTCAGTCATTTGACTGGTCAATTTCTCCATTGGATCAATTTTGGTTCTTCTTTGTATATCAAATGCCACCCTTTTGGGTTTTCTCTCAGGTAGGTTGACTTCTAGAGAATAGGGCTTCATCTTACCACTGTCAAGCATATTTCTTTCTATATCCATTGCTTTTTCCATACAACCATCAATGGTAGTGGCTTGTTCTTGCCTTAACTCATAGTTAAACTCTCCTTGAAAAGCATTCTTATAAAAACAAATAGACTGAATATCACTAGGTCTAAGGTTGGTAGGGATTTTGTTCCTAGTCTTTGAAAATCTTATGTTGAAATCACTAACAACCTCATTTTATTTTTTCTTCATAGTGGCTAGCTCAGTTAACAATGATTGTTCATTTTTCCTTTCACCATATTTCTTTAGAAACACCTCTTCCATTCTGGTGAAGTCTGGGATATCATTGTTAGGAAGGGAATTAAACCATTCTCTAGCATATTTTTCTAAAGTTCTATAAAAATAGTCTTAATACTACATCTTCATGTTCAACTTCTAGACTATCCATTGCATATAAGAAACTTTTGATATGATCCTCTCCAATTACTGCACTGTTTCCTAAAAATTTAGGGAGGTATTTGTGAGCTTTACTGGGTAAGGCATTTAAATTTGTTGGTAATACAAAAGGCCTATATCTGTTAGTCCTCCATAAATGAACATTAACCTGGGCCATTGCTACTGTAGGATTCAGATTCATAATAGTAATACTTACAGGAATGTGAGGTTGAGTAATCTGGATATGATCTAATGGATTATTTACCTTAGTATTACTATTATAAGAATAATCACATATATCTTCTATAACTAATTTTAAATGTTCATCTACAGTAATATCAGTAGTAATAGTATTCTAATTTTTCTTTATGTACTTTTTATTACTAGAATTTGATCTACTATTATAAACAGTATTCTTGAAAAGTGGAGTTTTTTGGGTATGTATAAATACCTCTAGATTATCAAGTTCTAGAAATAGCTCCTTACCACTTCTCCTTGTGTTCGCTAGCACGTTCTGTTCTCTCCTTTTTTATTTTTTTCTTTTGGGTTCATCTAGTAGAGTCGCCAGCATCCGGGTGCAGAAAGAACAATGTATGCTTTTATCAAGAATGCTTGATATTATCACTCATCCTCATAGGAGTTGGTTCTTGGGATAATTCAAGAAAATCAAGAAAAAAAATTCAAGAAGATCAAGAAAAAAAATTTCAAGAAGATCAAGAAACGTAAAGAAAATAAGATTGAAAAACATGGGTAAAATAAAGAATGTAGAAAATGTAAAAATTAAAACAAACGTTCTTTATTCTATTTGGCCACCCATTGATTAAAAATAATGTCGTAAAATCTAGGCTTAGAATGTAAAAATTCTCCCCAACAACGGTGCCAAAAATTGTTGGAACCGATTCTTGCATCCGTAGGAATTCAATTGTCATGCTACAAGAATCTATTTGAAACCAACGAGCTATTACAAGCTCTGGTTGACCTGCCTCATTGTTCTGTTAAACACAAATATTGCTAAAGAAAACTACAGAATGGGTAAGGAAACCCCAATGGTAATTCTATGACTAAAACTCTAATTACACGCTCCAAATTTATATTATACTATATGTATTAAAATGACCAAGCATGAAAACAACCATTTGTTATGCCTTATGTAGACCGATGCCTAGATTCATTGGGTTGTTATAGCAATTTAACAACAATTCTATCATGAAATAGAAAGAAGGGGAGGAGAAAAATTGGCGTTCTTAATCTTATTCGAATATCACAATAAAACCAAGAGTTAACCAATGAGAGAAACGTATATAATGCATTCAAATAATGTAACCCATTACATAGTGACACACAGAGCTAAGACAAAAGATATAATAGAAAAGAGACTCATAATTGTATTGATTTCATAAAGTTTACATGCAGAGTGGGCATAATGCCTTTTAACTCTATTTTTCTCAAAGAAAATATATCAATACAATGAAAAGATCTTGTTCAAATAATGTAATAGGTCTCTCCTACTCTCCTTGTTCCAATATGGTAACAATAGAGTCTCTAAATCTCAGGCTCAAAAAGGTAGGAAATGATCTCAACTTCTTGAACACTTTCCTATCACAATCCTGCAAAGCAAAGGGAAGAATAAGAAATGAGAAAGAAAAATAGACACAGAAGGGGATACAACAACACAACTAATTGGGCACTCAAGTATACCTCTTAGCAAAAATGCTATTCTCTAATTGCTTGATGCAGAACTTGATCATATCTTGCTTCCTTTTATAGCTTCTAGGTTCTTGATTCTATTATTCTTGGTTTGTCTTCAGCCTTACACTTGTCATCATCTGATTGAAATTCAAAAATTGGTACAATTGGCTTCCACTACCCTTATTGTTTTGGTTATGCTCTCTTCTTTGAATTTTTCAAAAATAATTCAATCTAATCGATGATAGTGGTGTTAGGAGAACCTTTTTCTTTTTCTACTACTTCTTTAATGTTCCCATTGTTTCCCTATCAACTTTTTTCAGAGAATTTTTCTGTTGGCTCAGGTTTCTGTTGTGATGAACTTGCTTCCAGTTGTTGATCCTGAGTTTTAACCCCTTTCCCTTTTTGGGCTTTTTGCAGCTTTTTTATTTGCTTAGTTATTAATCTCCATACTTCTGTATCAAATGTTGCTACAATCCTCAACATATTCATCTCTTGCAAAATTCTATTTTTTTGTGTGGCAATAGTGTGCCTGTTCATTTCATATTGAAAGAGTAACATTTCCATAGTATTCACCACAAGAGTAGTTTGTCTAATCATTTCTGCTTCATCACCTGTTTCACATTCAAATATTTCTATGGTACACTTGAATACTTCTTCTATATCAGAGGCCTCTAAGCATTGATCTAAGGAGAGACCAATATCTTCCAGTATTTCTATTGCATCTTTTATCAGATTATCCATTTCATTTACAACATCTATCCACTTCTTTCAGTTTGCTCCAAATATAGCTGCTTTGAAAAACTCAAAACTGAGCTGAATTTTATGGCCATCATCTGTTATTATCTCTTGTCCTTGCAGTTCTTCAAAATGGTCTCCTATAAAATCTAGGGTAGGGTGGATGACTTCAAAATCTTCTCTTCTTTCTTGTAATAATGTCAGAATTTCTTGAGCAGTTACTCGGATCACCCTCATCTGTCTAAACATCTCAGAAAACCCACTGGCATGAGCTTTTATTTTTATTAACATGTCTTTCTTCATTGCATTCAGATAATAGACATGATCTTGAATCTTCACCACTGAAGGGGGTTGTGCACTTGAAGTATCTCTTCTGGCCAATTCTTCCTGTTGTTTATTTATTAATGCTTTCAATTCTACCTTTTCCTTCTCCTCTTTTTCCAATTATTTCCATAGCTCTCAATTTTCCCAATGAATTGGTCTATGGCTTGATTTTGCATTGCCTTGACAACTTTGGCCACTTCACCTTCTTTCCCTAGTACTGATGAGTCCCCTGTTTCCTCATTGACTTTGAATACTAGTGGGTCTTGTAGAGTAGGAAGATTTATCTCTGCTATATCTGATATAACTGCTCCCAATTGTGATTCTTCTGTAAATTGCTCTTCTATATTTCCCATCCTCGCTACTAACTGTAATTCTTGTTCATTTGCAGTAGTGAAAATATTCTGCTCATCTGTCCTTTCTAATACAACCTTTGTAGAAGGTAAAGATAATCTGGGCTTCTTATTTTCTATGGTGGTAATATCTGTTTGCTTCTTCACTTGGTGGCCTCTAAATAAGCTTCCAATCCTACTTGTTCTTCTCATATTCATTTGTATTACTCGATGGAATTTTAATCTCTTGATTCCTTATTGTTATAGTGGTAGGGATAACCATGGGTGCTAATTTATTTACACTTGTTACAGCTAAGACTCTATCAAAAATAGGAACTATAGCTTGTTTTGGGAGAGAAGACTTTTGAGTAGGTGTTGTTACAATCTCCTTCCCTTTATCTATACTTGGGTTTTTGGAAGCTTCTTGGGAAGTGCTTGGTGCCGCTTCTATTCTGAGATGAGCACTTTCAGAAGGCCTAACCTGTTGCTCTACTATGTCTATAGTATTCATAGTGACCTCCATTAGGTCAATACCCTGTTCTTCTATTAATTCTAATAGGGGATCTTCTTTGATTGCTTGAACTGCTCCTAGAAAAATGGGTGCTACAGAATCTACTGAAATTTCTCGAAGCCTTCTTAATTCTATAGGGTAATCATAGGCCTCATGAACTTGTGTGTTGCCTCTTCTCTGTGGGGAATTCATTCCATACAACCTATAAATCTGTTCCTTTTTCCATGGCTTCTAATAACCTCTCTTCAAAATCATCTTATCGATGCATTATTCGGGCATATTCTCTTTTTTCCATCATTTTATTGTATATCCCTTTTGGGTCATAAAATCTCCAAGTTATTTCATCGAAGTCCATAGTATCCAAATCAAACATTCCCTTGAGCAGTGCAGGGTAGTCAATGAATATATAATCTCCAAAGTGATAGGGAACATTGAGCCAGGGGACTTTACCATGTTTTTTCACTAATCTCATCTTGGCCTCTTCGACTACCTTTCTGCATAATTCTAGGGCTGCTAGAGACAACATATAATACTTTGGCAATAGCTTTGGGGGAATTTTGGCCCCATAGAGCCTGATATAGGTAAAACCTTCTATGAAAAAGAAATCCCCAATCTCCTTTTCTTTGATGAAAGCCCTTACTCCTGGCCCTAATCTCTCAGGGAGCATCCCAATTAATAGCCAATGGATTTCTACCATAAAATGATCACAGAACCAACCTAAATGAGTTCGCCCTTCATGTATTCTCCAAAAACTAGTTTGAACATAGGGGTTTTCGATGGCCTCTACTCTTCTCCAGGCTTCTTCTCCCAATTTACCCGCTATCAGGTGGATGAAAAATGAATATTGAGAGAAACGGGGCATCTCTTGTCTTTGTTCAAAGACTACCTTTTTCAATTCTATCATTTCTTCATGTATTTGATTACTCAGTTCTAATTCCTAGGCATAAATTGGGGTGTTATGTGCTCGATTGCATTGTGCAGCTAAATATAAAGTCCTCTTAGTTACTGCACTAAGATCCTGTACTCCTAAAACTATGTTTATCATATCACAAAAATCTTGGACCCATGGCTTTAAAGCAGTTTTCCTAATTGGAAAATTCTTTTCTATTTTCTCATGTGTATCAAACAAAGTTTTAAAAACTTCCATGTCTGTGAACATACGAGATTGGTGTTCGATTACCTTTTGCACCAGAAAGGTGGTATACTCCATCAGATTGAAGACTTCTTGGATGTGTTCGACTTTGATGCTAAATACTGGTCGATTCTTATTATCTCAAAATGTCCTCGTTCTCTCATCATACGCCACTGCCATCCACGCCATTAAATCTGATGAGAAGTGAACCTTCGGGCATATCAACTTCCCGAGGTTACTATTCCATCTATTTATCTCTAGGAAAACCCTTGTATTGTAACCTCCGTGCTCTGTGATGAAGATCAACCATTATCCATGGTGTCCTATTATCATTCTCCATTACATGATCAAAACTCTTGATACACGCATTGTCAATTTCGTATTGTTGTGCTGGAGTAAGTTTTTTATTAGCTCCACATATTTGAGCAAACTCATGCATTGTGCTATCAGGTACAGGCGGTCCAACTATCTCAATGTATGGGGACCTATCTATGATGAATTTTATGGCTTCCCTAGTGTCTTTGGGTACAAAAATGTCTCCCCATGATGCCATTGATCTCAATGTAGTGGGTAGAGTCCTCTTTAATAGATGAAAGTTGAAAACTCTTCTCCTCTCTGTACTTCTTGTGTATCAACTTCTGCTCTTAGCTCACCAAGGTAGTAGCCTTGACTAGTTTTGTGAGCTCATATATAGGGTGGCAGAATGGGTTCGATAAATTCACATGTTTTGTCATCAATACGATGCCACCAACTATTATTTAAAATTAACCAAAGAAATTTTGCCAACGCGTCCTTTTTGGAGTTGAACGTTTATGATGGGTAATGTCCTTCATCCTACGTGCCCTGGGACCTTTTGATTTGTGTGCTTGTAATCATCAAGACTTCAGCTATTTGTCATTGGAACCCTTTTTATCTGATGTGGAACTGAGATGTGTAATGGGGATGGCTTCCATTTTGAATCTCATGCCACCTCGGACCCGAACGATAACTAAATTTTTGGGATTGATTATACTTCACTTAGGCAACAATCACCCTCGGGATCTTCACAAGATTTGGTTCTTGGTGTGAGTGCCTACTATTATTATTTCAATATTTAGCTTCCCTAAGTCAACCATGATCGAGCGCAACCATCGGATGTACTCCTATTCTATCGCAACCTTTGATATTTTAAAACCTGTAGGTTAGTTATTCAAAATAAAACATGCTTGAACCTTTTTAATTTTGACCAATAAGGATGGTAATTAATGATGGGTTTATATCCTTGTTAAATATGTTTTAAGATTTAATTAATCAAATGTTAATTTAAGCTTACCTTTTGGTTTACCTTTAGAGTGTGTGTTGTCATTGGATCGATTTGAGATAGAGTGCATCCATTGGATCTATCAGAAGATGCCCATTGTTTTAGCCTGCTCGTGTTCTTTTGTCTTGACTTTGACTCATTCGTGGCCATCAGATCTTCTTGATCTTAATGGAGCGCTACCATCAGATCTAAGCATTGATTTATCATTTAAATCTTTGATTCACGTGCTATCGTCAGATCTTGAAGAGGATTAGTACAACCGTTGATGTCTCGAGACCTACATGGTCGTTAGTCTACCTTATGCATTTGATCAATTATACTACCAAAACTTCATGCGTTAACATTTGATCATTTTAAACATCACATTGTCATTGGATCAAATGTTTATGAAATGTTGTCATCTGATTCCTTCGATATTTGTCATGGTGTTTTACCATGTTTGAGCGCATCCGTTCGATCAGGATTTAAACAGAGCACAACCGTCAGATTTCCTATAAATGTATACTTAATAACCAATAGGGTGCATCATTAGATTTGATTAATCATGATTAATCCAAAATGGGGAATAATTATCCAATGTGTTATACCCTTTCTAATTACATAATTAATTTTTCATTTTACCTTCGTTTCACCCAATATTTTACCAAGATTTTGATTTGGCGTGACCGTCAGATTTCGATTGAATGTCGATGCGACCGTTGATCTCCTTCAACCTGCGGGGTTAGTTACTTAAGGACATATAATTTTAAACCCTGATTAAGCTAAAATGGGGATGATTAGCCAACGTGTTTAGACCCTTGTTAATCTTATTTAATATTTTTAATTAATCACATGGGATCTTTACCTCTTTAATGCACCTTTGTAAGAGCACCACCGTCGGATCAGGTCTAGATCAAGCGCTGTCATCCGATCTATCCATCTTGCTCGATGATTATTTCAAAGGGGGCATGTATCCTTAGTGTTTTATTACCATAGCATTTTAACATGTGGTTTAATTAAATCAAGTGCAAACATCGATCTTGAGCTCACTCGAGTGCTATCGTCCGATCTGTCAGAGTTGCTCGTTGTTTAATCAGTTTTGACCTTAGGTTATAATTTTCATAGAAATTTGACTATCGATTTAACATTTAATCATGGTTTATCGAAGCATCATCTGTCGATTAAACCTAATTCGAGCGCGGCCCTCGGATTAGATCTAAGGTGCTCAATTTTTAATTAAATGGGGTGCATACCCTCAAGATTTTAATTAAGACCTTAATGCTAACCTTATGTTTTTGGATTTTTGGACCAAGGTGTTTAATTAAATCCCTTATTTTAAATACCTTAGGACTTAAAGGTTTATCGGTTGGTTTAGGCCCAAGGAAAACTTATTATATGAAGGTCAAATTTTGGCTTTAGAGATTTGAATTAATAAAACTTTGCCCTATTCCTTTTGAGATATTTGAGTAATAAAAAGAGGCACACATTATTAACACCCAAGGTTAGACTTCATCAAACCAACCAATGAAAACTCAAGTAGATCACACCAACTGAAGAAGTAGCCAGCATTATGAACATTTTGATTGAAACCAAAAATTTAAATTTGGGGGTTTCAAAGTTGAGTCAAATTTGGCTCCAACAGTGATGTTGATGAGGGAGGATGACCAGACACAAAAAAGTAGTTGGTTGGATAATCAAAGGTAATTGGTACAAAAATTGAACATATGGGAAGAGGGGCTTAGGTGGTTGGGGCTAGCCTCCCAATCTAGATGAGATCTCTTTCAACTTGAGTGGTTATCCCATGGGTTACTAGTAATGATTTGCCTCCTTGAGTTTTATCCATCATGGATATTTAATAATTGATTTCTTTGAGGTAGTATATTAAATCCATACTTGGTATCAATCAAAATTATTCTAGTATCCTTTGCCAATTCTCTAGAATCTAGCATTGAAATTATCCATAGGTTTTATATGAGCTATTTTAATGGTTTTCAATTGTTATAATAGTGATATCCCATCTCTCTTCTCTCTGAATTGATCAATGAGTTAGTTTGCGCACTAATAGTAGTCAGTGATATATTTTAGAGTGAGAGAAGCATACCAGTCCCTTGCTTTCCTCTTGAGGGAGGTTGCTATAATTCTAAGAGAAACGTCTTATTCTCTAATGTTGTATAATGCATATAGACTAACCATGTATTGAGCATGTTCTATTGGAGTGGTCATATCTTCTCCCATAAAATACAAGGACTTTACCACAAAATCCAATATTTGGTTTCATATAGATGGGGTTGATGGCAGATGCAAAGGACCTCCATTATTCTAATTTGGGAGTATTCTTTGATTCTAGTTTGCAAAGGTAACCATCCTTTGTCATCGATGTCTCTGTTGATTGTTGAAACTTAGAGTATGAAGAAGAAACTAAGTATTTGTTCTTGTCATTGGTCTAATGGTAGACCTTGTGCTCATGTAACAACAAACTAGCCTTTAGCCACTTTATTCAAGGCTTTCTTTCTTTATTTAATAGAGTCACCAGGTGGAAGGTTTTGCTAGCTAGACAGAGGTTACCACTGCAACCTCTATCTGGGGATGGTGAATTCTTTTGGGTTCTTCTTTAGTAGTAAAGTCACGAAGTGAATTTCTTGAGGATTTCAAAAAGCTGGTGATCATGGCCATCACCAAAACCATGATGTGACTTCTAAATCAGGGGATAACTCTTTTCTATTTTGTGTCCCATCGAGTGTGTTATTTTAAACTATTGGGGATTGGATGTGACCTCTTGTACCCCTAGGCATCATGACCCCCCATGGTTTTATATTGGCCTATAGTCTTATCAAGTGGGTACTTTTAGTGCTCTACACCTCATGATAGGGTGTGCTAGTATTGGCAAGTTTAAGGAAGAATGGGATATGACTCCCATAAAATGAACTCCACGATTGTTTACCTAAGAATGAATCCTTGTGTTAGATAGATCTTTGATGTTCATGTTTCCTTTACTACATTAACCTATTCTAATTAAAATCTACCTATCCTATTGAAGGGTGGCAATGTAAAAAAAGTAAATTGTAGAAATTAAAATCTACCTAGCCTATTAAAGGGTGACAATGTACAAAAGAGAATATAATTTCCATATTACAACTCAGTGGGATAAATAAAAATATGAACCAATCAAGATAGCAATTTGAACACAAATTTGACCATACAATCATGCAATATGTGCATAACCAAAATAGGCTCGATGACTTGTACATGCATTTGGCCCAAGGCTTGAGTCTAGACTAAGAAATAAAGTGGAAAAGGGAGAGAGAACATGCCACAGGTTAGATTCTTGACACAATAACAAATATAAACTCTTTTTTTCCATATAGGATATATTATTTATAATATTTATAGGTAAAGTTTAAAATTCAAAATCCCCCCTAAAATGAGCATGGGCAGGAGCTCTAACATTAGCTCTAGTTTCAAGATCAAGAAGACTATGCTACATTTAATTATGGGAAGTCCAAAGCTACTTGGAGTTAAATCACCATAAATTCTTCCATGGGTGGCATTGTCCTATTTTCAAAGGGATAAGTAATGTACCCACCTACCTTTCAAGCCTAGCTATTAGACCGGGTAGATAGGGCCCATCTTGGTGACCGTGGACTAGAGTCTCCTTGGGTTTTGAATGACTTTTGATGATTCCATCATTTTTTGTATAATCTCCTTAGATTTTAATAAATATTTGGGTGTGGATATCCATTCTAATGATATAGTTGTTCTGGTGGGCCTTTCTCTTATGCCCCGGTTAGTCCCAAGTATTATAGCC
This sequence comes from Wollemia nobilis, assembly GCA_028583015.1. Classification (NCBI taxonomy): domain Eukaryota; kingdom Viridiplantae; phylum Streptophyta; class Pinopsida; order Araucariales; family Araucariaceae; genus Wollemia; species Wollemia nobilis. Next base: position 8,353,180 of record JAQPPZ010016917.1, on the reverse strand, counting down.
ACTATTGATTTTGCCTTGTTTTTCTTATTAATTTTTCTTTTGAATATGCTTGTGTGAAGGACAACCCCATTTTATGGTCATGTTTTTGGTCCATGGTGGATTTTCCATACTCTTCTCACCCATCCCACCTCTGGGCGGCCAAGGAATATTTGTGAGGATCAATGATGTATGTTGGTCTTACTCAATCCTTACTTGACTCTTGTGATCCCAGGGCTATTGTGTTTTCCCTAATGGATATGTTTCTCATGCTATTGAGCAACTACCTTTGGGTATATGAAGTGTTACAACATAATTTTTGAAAGAAGATAGCTTAGTTTTAGTGCCCTTCCACCTATTGAGCAAGTAGGTCCTAGTGGAAAAAATTCTTTGAGGTCTAATAATCAAGGGAACTCTTTTAGTCACTATTAAGAGGGATAAGGGATTCCTCTTGATGATGGGATGAGGCATTTTAATCATCAAAAAGGCTAAAATCCCTTTCTAGGTTGATTTGAATAAATGATCTTACCTCGAGGTGAAAGGAGTTTTGAGCATGATATTGGTATTTGGTATAGATCATCCTTCATTGGTGTCTTCTTTAAATTAGCTACTTGATACACAGATGGAGCTTCAAGGCCTCTCATCTAGTTAAATTTAGTGCTAATATTTTTTTATATTTCTTTTGGGGTAGGAGCATATCCCACTGTAGTGAACTATAATAGGCATAGACCAAAGTAGGCCAAAAACTACACCACAATCACTTCTTGAATAATCATTACCTTCGGTAGCTTGTGAAGCACCATCGATATGTCCTTGATCACCTAAACTATTCATATAGGGATACCATCCAATTGTAGAACTCTAGTACTTGATCAAGTGTACTCCATTCCATTGTTTTTTATACTACCTTTGGCATGATAGTAGTGGCTACTTAGAATTATATCATATAATTATTTACTATGCATCCATCCATTTGTAAATTATATGTAGAATGGGGTTTTTTGGATCCAACCTATGTTAAGGACTAGTTGGTCCTCAAAATAATTAAGTTTAACTGCTTTTCATCTATGGGATTAATGTATTTTAATGCCACTCCAAGTAGGTCTATCTAACAAGGGATTAACAATGCATCATACATTCTTGCCTTGGAAGGATTCTTCTTGATTTCTTCAATAATACTATACGTGGTCACTCCCAATATCTTTTGTTCCTTCTAGTCAATCTCTTCAAACCTTTTATTATATTGCTCAATGTCTTCCATCCTTTGGCTTTTGGTTGTAGAGGAATACCTTAGCCTTATCAATGCTTACTTCTTAGAATCCTCTGGTGTGGCCTTTATTTTTACTAGTTTTGATCTTGTTGAGTCTAACCTTGGCTACCTTTTTGTTTGTTCTTTATAATGTTTAGCAAGGACTTTGAAAGGCTACAACTTTTGAGGCTCCACTTGTATATTATTCTTTCTATATTTGGTCTGGACCTCAATAGACTCTTCCTCCTTAGGTTTCTTAGCTACCATAACTTATTCTAGATATAATCATATGTTGATCACTTCCTTTTATGTATTTTTTTCTCTTTCTATTTTCTTTGTTGCTACCAACTAAGCTTGGTGCTAGTAGATCATAGATGTGTCTATGTTGTGTGGATTATTATAAGCCAAGCAATAGTAGATTTCACAAGGAATGGAAGTAGATAACATCTCCTCTAGTTCATTGTATGCAACATTTATTCATCTAGTGGCATTATTGCTAGAGGCTCCTTGGTCCTTGGTGATAAAGAGACACCTCCTAGGTCGATATACCTCATATCTCTTCTTCAAATTTTACCTCTAGCATAATGAATTTATTATTTAGATTCTTAAATGTTGTCCTTATCTCTAATAATTTTATATTTTCTATAGGTTCTAGAGCTAACAAGAGAGGGAGATATGGTGTAATAGGATTTGAATATTTAGGTGCCAAATCAAGATTATATTGTTAGTGACCAGAACATGTTGTGCAAGAAACTCTAGAAAGAATGGCAAAGTGATCTTAGGAGGAAGCTTTCCAAATAATATGAGTGCATCTTCTACAACAATTGCAACTTGAAGACAATCTCATCTCATTGGCTAGCCATATTTAGAGGTCTAGATCTGGTTCAAAGGCTTAGATGTAATAGATATATGCTTGAGGAATTTGCTTCTACATTTTTTAATCTGATGTTAAAATTAGTAAGTCTCTTATGAATACCTTTGAATGGAGGTAAATTGAGTAAGTAAAGAAAATGATCTCCTACCTAGTTGAATTCCATGATGAATGGTTTGGCAACCTGAACCCATAAAGTTATATTGTTATCATCAAGGGATCTATACTAGGTGATTAATTTACCTCTAAAGGATATGGCTAATAGTTGCACCATGACATCCTCATGTTGGATATTATGAATAGTAGCAAGGAAAACCATGTCTTAGCAATGCTCGTATACCATTTTCTTAGTTCCATCAAAATTTGGTAAATCCTGAAGAGTAGAAAGAAGGATTTCATGGATATCTAAAAGGAGGGGACCATTTCTCTTCCACTTTGGATATATTTTTATGGCCATATATTCTCAAAGGGGACTATCAATAAACTCCTAGGAAAGGATTACAATACAATTGGACTTTGAATGTAAAGAGCTCTAGATGGAGAGTTGGATTTACCTAGTATTCTATGAGCTCTTTGATAAGGTAGTTAAGAAAACTACATAGGTTCTTCGAGTTTCTTGTCCTCTAATCTCATTAGAACATGATTTGGGAACTCTTTCCTTTAGCAGACTCATTGATATCAAGTTCTTTCAATAGTGGAGTTGCTAGGTAAACATGTATTCTCTGCTTGTGAGGTCAAGAATATTCACCAAAGTCTTTGATCTTTTGAGTGAGTGAGATAAACTATTTTGTTCCACCAGTAATGTATTTGTAGAAATAAACTGAATAGGTTTGATCCTCCTAGGTGTACCAAAAGCTTTTGGTCTACAATATTTTTAACCAATGGGAATTTATTGTTTGTCCACAAGGCCAAGATTGGATGGCTTAGGATTTCTCCTTATTGGTCTAAAATCCACTAAGTTGGTAATGTGTGCCTTGGATCTTAGCCAATGTTAGATGATTAGAATTTCTCCCAAGCTTAACATTTGGAGTAGGTCAACTTCTTATATTGCTTACAAAATTAAATTAGGGGTTTAAGCACAAATAAATAAATGGAAGGGTTAGGAAGAGTTAAGGAATATAAATTTCTTGAAATGAATGAGATGTAGCTTAACAACAATGAATATTCATAGCGTAAAACCCTTACACAATTAATTCTTAGTGAAACTTAATAGACCAGCCATTAGCAATAACATGCTAGAGTTCATTCAATTCTAGTTATATACTTCAAACATTCCAAATACTTATGAAAAACAATCCAAAAAACAACCAATAAGTAGAATTTGCTTTAATAGAATAAATTGATCATAAAGTGCAAAAAAAATAATTAAAGCATAACATTCACTCATAAAAACTTGAACATGCAATCATGATAGAGGTCAAACAACTTTCAATTTTCATTAATTGGAAACAATAATTACACAATATATTCAAGCAAGTGTTATAGAGTTGAACCTCATTATGAGGTGAATTGAGCTATTCATAAGCTATACATGAATCTTGCAATGCAGTATTTTTAAGGGTTTGTTATAGGTCTATTAGAAATAACCTAACAAGCAATTCTCATGGAATGGAGATCATATTTATGTCTTGCATTGCTTATCTAATGTGGTAGGTTCAAATTTCTTTGCCATGTTTTAGCTCTGGTGTGGCTTCACTAAACTGATTGATCTCTAACTACCATCCTATACAATTTGCTTAATCATTGAAACAGTATGTCACTTTCAACTCCAACTACCTCAATTCAAATAGCTAGCAAGCTTTCAAATGGTTGCAACCTCTAACAAGGGTGAGCTAAGTGAAAGGGATATTTTCAAACATGATTAACTCAATGTCAAAATATATAGTTATTTCAAGCTCTCTTAAATACTTTGGACGTGTTTTAAACCAAATTCAGACCTTGGGAGAGGTTTTGCTGACATCATCCTTGTGAAAGGTATATTTTCTCTTCTTTTTAAACTTTGCTTTCTAGATTTGCATATTTTTCATCCCTTTTGAAATTTCTACTTTGCAAGCCTATCTTTACTTCATCTCCTCATTCCAACATGATTTCAAATTTTTTTAATGCTTATGCTGACATAAGCACTTATAAGGTTTATTTTTGTTCGATTTTGATTTAATGCATGATTGGACCGGTCCACTTGGAAGACCCAAATTTGTTTCATCCTGATTTTGTCCAACATTAGAATTACATTGCTTTAAATTCCTTGATTTTGGGATTTTTTATATCCTTTGTTGACATAGCCCTCGTGAAAATCCATAATTGATCAATTTTAGGTCTACACATTATCAAAACCCTTTGAAACTTAGTCAATTATTCTTCTAGCCAACATATTTCATGCTTAGTTTCTTCTCATGACTTTGAATCTATAGAAGTGCTTTGACTTCTTTGGAACCATGCCCGATTTTGATGCATTTGAGTCTTTGCTTTCCTTATACTAAGACAAATATATAAGTTAATTGCCTTAGCAAAATTTTGGTAATATGGTAGGTTAGATTGATTTGCAAGGGCTTACAATGTGGTCATCATTTTGACCTCTATTATTGGTACCTACCAAGGGTTTCTATTCATAGAAATGAATAACCTAAATAGCATTATATATTGGGTACAAAGTCATAAGAAGGAAAAGGAACTAGAAGATAAGCTGACAAAAATGGGCTAATTAAGGGGTAACAAGGCTTATGGTGGTAGGAGATGGCAATACTAAAAAATGAGGAATGAGGAAATAAAAACTATAAGAAGTGATAAAGGCAAAGGCGTTGGGCGATGGAGGGGTCATAGATGATGGAGAGATATATAAGTAGATAGGATGCAAAAATAAAAAAAAAGGAAAGGAATGTGGAAAGAAAATAATAATGGAAGGGAATGGAGATACCTAAAGGATGGTACCCCCTACAAAATTGATACTTCCTTAAGCATAGTCTACCAAAAATAAGAGCTATTTTAGACCCAGGAAAAATTCCTTAGGTAAATATTCCAGCCACTCATAGGTTGGAGCCTTTCATTACTTTAGATCTTTCTTTTCTTCATGAAGCTGCACATAAATTCTTCTTTGATGTCATGATCATTTGCACAACTTCTCGAAGATTTGGAGGTATGCATAGATGCTTTTCTATTCATTAGGAGTATTGTACTTAGATTTACATTTTAGCTTGTTCATGCATCAACTTATATTATGAGAAGATAGTTATGCTAGATAAGTGTTGCAATGATTACGTATTTCATTATTTGAACTAACACTCTTTTTGAGAAATCTATAGCTTGTGTGGGAGGTTCGCTTGTATGCTTTCTATTTTGCACATTCAATAGCCTATTGCTAGCTAGATCCTTCTTGTTCATATATTTTTTGTTTGATTATATCACCAAGGAACCAAAGCACCATGCAACATGCTTTGTGCATCATCTTCTATGCTTGTGTGTGATCTTCTCACAACTTCTTAATTGACCAAAGTACCTTCTACTACTTTTAAGTTCTAACTATCATGTCTATTGGGCTATGGAGTTAGAAGAGATGAATAATAGTGTTGGGAGGGCAAAAAACAAATGTATATGGAATGATTGGGAGGACAAGGGGTGCATGGAGATAGGGAGTGGTGATAGGGAGCATGATGTGGTGAGTAAAGACAAGGGAATACGGAAGGAACAATGCTTGGAGATAACAACCTTCTCCTCTAACCATATTTAAATATTATATTTAGTCCTTAACTTTACCTACTTACCTTATTGTCATTTAGTCCTTGTTTTACTATAACAAGGGCTTAAAAAACAATAATGAAATAACAATCAAGCTTCTCCTTATTCCATAAATTAGAAAAAAAAAATTATTTGATCAAGTTGACAGAGTTTTCATTGCTACATGTCTTGAAATTATGCCTTAAAGCATGTAACTATGAATAGCCCTTAGACTTGGCAAAACAGGGTTTCCTCTCAACTTATGGTTGTCTCTTTTGATCAACTCCGTCAACTTCTTGAATTGTCTCTCTTTTTCCTCCTTTGATCCATGGGTTTAGAGGAATTCTAGTTTAATAAAGTTTGAAGAGTGTGCAAAGCTACATGTCTTATGAAATTATTTCAAGGCAAGTTCTTTGAATGCCCCTTAGGATTGGCCAAATATAACTTTCTCTCTACCTATGGTTGTTTTATTTTAGGCTGAGAGTGTGACAGTTTCCTTATATAAGCTTTTCTATCAATATGCCTCATTGATCTGTCATTAGGTTTATCCTTTCCTTCTCTGGCCTAGAATTTTCTTACTTTCGAGAGAAGACATTCCCAATGAAGCTAACTCAACACCCTATGCAATCTGCTCTTGTTTTCAAAATCTCACACATGTGAACTATTTGACACTTTTTCAAGGCACTACTTCTATAGTATAGTTTTGCCTTTTGGCCAATGGCCTTATTTTCATATATATATATATATGCATTCTATAGGATTTTCTCCCATCCAAAACATTTGTTTCTTCATCTCCTCCTCCAATTAATACTCCTCCCATTATCCCTCCAAGTGTTATATCTCTTCCCAATAATGTTTATCTTTGTTTGCATCAATATCAAGAACAAATGGTTGCATAAATTATCAACACCGTTAATGATCAAACTAAGACCTTGAATAAAACTACACGAATCCTAAATATATCCATTACTATGGATCATTTTTCTCAAGGGTCATAACAAATTGTTGGGTTCCAACGTCTAAAAATTCATCAAGAACTAAATACAAGTATTTTTCCACTACCTCCACCTATTCATAATCCTTCAAATTCTTATGGAAGTTCCTATGACCTAAGATGCACTTCTGATTTGGATTTTATGATAGAAGGTTCTTCTAATTTCCATGAATGACCTCATAGTGTTCTTTTTCCTTACATCAACATGCTCACATTTGAAGGTATAGATCCTTGTGGATGGTTGGCCAAAATAGAAGGCCTTATCCATATATACCATGTTCTTGAAATAGGTCATATCGTATTCATAGCCTCTAATTTGGGTACCCAAGCTTATAAATGGTTTTTGTGGCAGCTCTACCAACATGGTGGTCCTCTTTTATGGCTTGAATTAAAAGAATTATTTCTCTAAATTTTTGACAAGGGATCTTCAACATCATATGTGGTATGACTTATTCAAACAAAACAAACTAGAATAATGGAAGAGTATTGCTCTAAGTTAACAAGACTATTCACCTATATCCATCAATCAAGTCTAATAGTGGTGGTCTCAATATTTTTCTATGGTCATAAGGATGAAGTTTAGAATAAATTTGACCTACATAATCGCTATACACTTGATGATACACATAGTGTAACCTAGACAACAAAACAATATCTCCAAGACTCTAGTCCCCCATATAGAAGTGACTTCAACTCTCATCGTCTTGTTCATAATAGTGAGAATTCTCAAGTATTTTTCTATTCCAAATATCATTCTCACGATTCCCTAAATCAATCCTATTAAGGACATTGCAACATTCAATTGATATATAAAGATACATCAATATGAAAATATTAAGATTCATTACAACATGAGAAACTAGTAAATATACATGAATCAGAACATGAAGATGATACTGTGGTTCTCTCTACTCATGTGCTTATGGGATTCCAAACTCACCACACTATCAATGTACAAGTATTAGTTAAAGGATAACATGTCAATGTACTAATTGATTCATGTAGCACTCATAATTTTATAGATAGTAAAATCCTTAGGCTTAAACTTTAAGTCTTAATTACAAATGGGAGTATTACTCAGTGTTTGGGTTAAATGGCTAGATTTAACATCCAAATGGGAGATTATATTTGGGTGGGCAATCTCTTTTCCATGAACCTAGGAAGTTTAAATGTCATTTTGGGAGTGCAATGGCTATCTCAGCTCAAAGATATTATTATTATTGTGAAAAAATTATTTGTCAAATGGACATATAATGTAAGGATCATTTGTCTCAAAGGAATCCAACCTCATCCCTCCAAGGTGGTCATATCATAATGCATGGAATTATTTTCCCAATTCAATTGCATGAAGGTTCAGTCCTCATATCCACCTCTTCTAATACTCAACAAAGAAGATCAAATTATTATTTATTCTAAAGCAGTATTATGGTCTAGAGTTCATAATCTCAATCTCAAACAATTTAGGAGTTCCTCATCAAGTGGTAAGACATTATAGAAGATAATACTGCATGGGAGCATGAGAGTATTTTTATTTTTAAGGTTATATATTGGAGATAAAGCTTCATTCTATGTAAGAAGTTTGTAACAAGTTTGATACAATTTGGTTATCAATAAAGATTTATAGTTTGTGAGATATTAATGTTATTATGGTATGCAATTATGTGAATGTGATTGTATGATATCGTGAATTATTTACCTATGAGATCTTTAGGCACATTTGCCAATATCTACTTGTGTATTATTGGAATTATTGTTTTTTCATGATATTTTTACAATTCTTGGCATTGTGTCATAACAGTTTGATGGTCAATTTGGTAGTAGAAAAAATAACTATCTAGAGAAGGATATGGTACAAAAACATGTGTTGTATGTGCTAAGGAACCAATTTGAGGAGGTTATGGATTCAATGTACAATGATTCTAACTTATCTTTTATCATGTACAAAGGATGTCATTTGATTCTTGGAGACACTTTTATTGTGCATGGGTATTATTTTTGGGACATCCCATCCTCAAGCTCATTGGAGGCCATGGTTTGATGTCTCTCCCTTGTTTTTATAAGGTGCTAGAACCTCTTAGTCATGGGTTCAAGTCATCGATTATATGTCTTTGTGAGGGAAATAGGTGTATGTTTTAAAAAACATCATGAAGGACCTTTAAAACACATGCAATTAAATTTTTTACCAATAAATGTGCCAATTTTATCTCTTTTCTTAGCTAAGCTTGGAATGCCTTTGGTGCGTTGTTTTGAAGGTCTTGCAATAAGGCCCTTTCCACTCACATATCATGGTTTTAGATCCTATTCCCAATATTTTGCATGGAGGAAGGTGCAAAAGTCTTCTTTTGAGGATCTACTTGACTAACCTCATATTATTGGAGTAAGGCACTTTATGGCTAGTGGAGAGCATGTTATGGCTTGGCACCCTAATGGTCTTAGGTTTGAACCCCTTGCATGACTTTTTGGATGGATATGTCTTGTTGTTAGAGGTTTGGTGGTTGATGTAGTATGGTTGGCCAATGTAACACCCAAATCAAATTTTTATTGTATATGGAGGTTCCTCCAATCAATGTATGATACTTGAAAATAATTGGATAGTTACTTTTCTCCCTAATCTAAATATAAAGTCATTAGTAGATGAAGACACTTCACAATTTCTCAACAGTCGTTATTCCAATTAGTAGTAGATATGGGAGACAAGTAGTCTTAATTAGCTTTTTCCATACATGGGACCCTTTAAGTTGTTACATATATTTTATGATTTTTTTAAACTCAATGGTTTTTGTGGTTTTGTTAGCACATGGAAGGGAAAAAATTTCAAGGCTATAAATTTTGCATATGGAAGCATTAGAGATTATTTTTCAAATTTGAAGGATTTTTTTACCTCTCTTAATTGGTTGTGTAACTTTGATAGCAAAGTATGATAATTTATAGAAGCTTCATAGACCATATATGTTGTATTTACCCTAATCAATGGGTAAATTTGACCTAGATCATGCCACAAGTACTATGTGAGTGATTGTGAGAATAACTTGGATTAGAGAGTGTCTCTTACGAATGAATTGAGTATCTTTATATGGTTATGGAGGCTAATATATCACTTGGTGAGTTAAAAATATTCTAGATGATGCAAGAAGTTTAGAGGTGAAGAACACAAGCTTATACTGAGAGGGGGGGTGAACAGTATAAGACCTCTTTTTACTTTTCCCTTATACTTCAAAATAATAAAGCAATATATCCAAAGCAATATCAAAACAATGCACAAGATCATCCACAAAGTGACACAACAATTTTTATGTGGTTCATCCACAAAACTTTTCTCTAAAAGTTATCTCAAAGTTCTTTGGGAAACCTTCCCAATTACAATGTTTATGAGCCTCGGCTCAAAGGAGAAACCTTCCCCCAATCTGAATTTATGAGCCTCTGCTCAAAGGAGATACCTTCCCCTACCTCTACTCTGGCTGGTGATCCTCTAGAAGACCTCTGCCTCTGCTGCCCTTAGAAAATGGAACTCTATCCACAGAAGACACCTGTCTTCCCTGCTCTGGCTAGAGACCTCTATCCTCAACTCTATCACCTCAAAAGTTGGTCCTCGAATCTGCACTAAACACAGTCCTTCAGTCTAGCATAAATTTGTCCTCGGGTTCTTCTCATAGAACCAATGCACCTTTGTCCTCAAGTTCTCTGATAGAACTATCAAACTCAGCTTCACAAGTCCTCTGCTAGGACCTGTCCAAATCTGCTCACAAGTCCCCAACGGAACCTGTCCAAAACCTGCTCATAAGTTCATCAAGAAAAACTTGCTTGGCATGAACCCACAAAGAGAATGGTTAGAGGCCCAATGTGATTCATCAACCTCATAGAAGCATAAATATAATTGTTAGAGACTCAATATGTTCTATACTTAACTCCCAATCTCAATCTCAACTCAATCTCAAATCTCATAAGAATAAGATAGATGTAATATGCTTTTCTCAAGAACATGAAACACAACCCAACAATTGCCAACCAAGCAATATCTTATATAACAATGATACTCATGTTCTTTCCAACAACCAATATCTTTTCTCAACCAATTAGGGCTTCAACAACAATGCTCAAAGACAAGGTTTAACCAACATCATTCAACTCAACATTAACCTTGAAGCATTCAACCAATCATCACAAGAAAAGGAAACATGTAGAAATCCTTTTCCCTCCAAATATATTTGAACAAAATAGCCAACCAAGGGTTTCACCAACTCAAAGCAAGTAGCTAGACTCACAAACATAAACCCTAGTGCACAATGCTTCCACTACCTCAAACCAGAATTATGCATTCACCAAAACTCTCATCAATGATAACAATGCATAAGTAGTCTTCAACAAATCAAAAAATAGGATTTACACCCAACCAAAGGAAACCTTGTTGAATACCTTTTCACTCCAATATTATTTCAGGAAAACATACACCATCATACTCATAAGAAGAATGTGTCCATACCTTTTTGAAGTGAAGAAACCCCTTTGGAAATCTGCCACAATCACAAAATTCTTTTGCCAATCTTCACAAGGGTTAGTAGATCACAAAATAATCAACATTACTCCACTTTTCAATAATCATCACCAAAGCCTTTAATTGCACAACTTCCTTATCTCTCCTAAAACCACTTGTACCATAAAATAAAATAAATCAAAATATTACATAACCTTTTCACTCCATTACACTTAATAAAAACTATATAGAAAATATTAATTTTGCTAACCTTATACCTCCCAAACAAACTTTGGAAATATCATCAACATTGCATAATTAATATATTTTATTCACTGCCCTTTTGCAACCCCGACTACTTTTTCAATGCAATATTCAACCCATTAAAATAATGAACTTTAACCTTATGACTCCTACTACATTAGCATGTCGTATAGGGTTAGGAATATTGTTCTAATCCCTATTAGATTCTCTGTTTTTCTAGTTATTGTTTCCATTACCTCTATTCCTATTTCCTTCTTCAAAACCATTGTTATTTCCCCAATTTCTGTTGAAATTTTTCTTGAAGGGAGGATGGTTGTCAAAGTGAGATCACTCTATTTATAAAGATTCATCATTACTTCCATTTATTTCAATTATTACTAACCTGTTGTTCACATTATTGAACATATCAATCATTTACTGGTCAATTTCTCCATTGGATCAATTTTGGTTCTTCTTTGTATATCAAATGCCACCCTTTTGGGTTTTCTCTTAGGTAGGTTGAATTATAGAGAATAGGGCTTCATATTACCACTATCAAACATATTTATTTCTATATCCATTGCTTTTTCCATACAACCATCAATGGTACTGGCTTATTCTTGCCTTAAATCATAGTTAAACTCTCCTTGAAAGGTATTCTTATAAAAAAATAGACTGAATATCACTAGGTCTAAGGTTGGCAAGGATTTTGTTCCTAGTATTTGAAAATATTATGTTAAAATCACTAACAACCTCATTTTATTTTTTCTTCAAAGTGGCTAGCTCAGTTAACATTGATTGTTCATTTTTTCTTTCACCATATTTCTTTAGAAACACATCTTCCATTTTGGTGAAGTCTAGGATATCATTGTTAGGAAGGGAATTAAATCATTCTCTAGCATATTTTTCTAAATTCTGTAAAAATAATCTTAATACTACATCTTCATGTTCAACTTCCAAAATATCCATTGCATATAAGAAACTTTTGATATGATCCTCACCAGTTACGGCATTATTTCTTAAAAATTTAGGGAGGTATTTATGAGCTTTACTGGGTAAGGCATTTAAATTTTTTGGTAATGCAAAATGCCTATATCTTTTAGTCCTCCATAAATGAACATTAACCTGGGCCATTGCTATTGTTGAATTCAGATTCACATCAGTAATACTTACAGGAACGTGAGGTTGAGTAATCTAGATACGATCTAATGGGTTATTTACCTCAGTATTACTATTATGATAATAATCACATATATCTTCTATAACTGATTTTAAACATTCATCTACAGTAATATCAATAGTAATAGTATTCTGATTTTTCTTTATGTACTTTTTATCGCTAGAATTTGATCTACTATTATAAGCAGTATTCTTGAAAATTAGAGTTTTTTGAGTATGTATAAATACCTCCAGATTATCAAGTTCTAGTAATAGCTCCTTACCGCTTCTCCTTGTGTTTTCTAGCACATTCTATTCTCTTATTTTTCATTTTTTTCTTCTGGCTTCATCCAGTAGAGTCGCCAGCACCGGGGTGCAAAAAGAACAACGTATGCTTTTATCAAGAATGCTTGATATTATCACTCATTCTCATGGGAGTCGGTTCTTGGGATAATTCAAGAAAATCAAGAAAAAGAAATTTCAAGAAGATCAAGAAAAAGAAATTTCAATAATATAAAGAAACGTAAAGAAAATAAGATTGAAAAACACGAGTAAAGTAAAGAATGTAGAAAATGTAAAACTTTATTTTTTTTTTTTGTGGAAAACATCCCAAAAGGGATGCCACTTTCGAGTAAGACCCAAGGAGGTAGGGGTATCCGAAAATGTAAAACTTAAAATAAACTTTATTTATTCTATTTGGCCACCCTTTGATTAAAAATAATGTAAAATCTAGGCTTAAAATGTAAAAATTCTCCCCGAAAACGGTGCCAAAAATTGTTGAAACCAATTCTTGCATCCGTAGGAATTCAATTGTCATGCTACAAGAATACGTTTTAAACCAACGAGCTATTGCAAGATTTGGTTGACCTACCTCATTATTCTGTTAAACACAAATATTGCTAAAGAAAACTATAGAATGGGTAAGGAAACCCAAGCAGTAATTCTATGACTAAACCTCTAATTACACGCTCCAAATTTATATTATACTATATGTATTAAAATTACCAAGAATGAAAACAACCATTTGTTATGCCTTATGTAGACCGATGCCTAGTTTCAATGGGTTGTTATAGCAATTTAACAACAATTCTATCATGAAAAAGAAATAAGGGGAGGAGAAAAATTGGCGTTCTTAATATTATTTGAATATCGCAATAAAACCAAGAGTTAAATGAGAGAAATGTATATAATGCATTCAAATAATGTAACCCATTACATAGTGACACATAGATCTAAGACAAAAGATATAATAGAAAAAAGACTCATAATTGTATTAATTTCATAAATTTTACATGCAGAGTGGGCAGAATGCCTTTTAACTATGTTTTTCTCAAAGAAAATATATCAATACAATGAAAAGTTCTTGTTCAAATAATGTAACAGGTCTCTCCTACTCTCCTTGTTCCAATATAGTAACAACAGAGTTTCAAAATCTCAGGCTCAAAAAGATAGGAAATGATCTTAGCTTCTTGAACACTTTCTTATCACAATCCTGCAAATCAAAGGGAAGAATAAGAAATGAGAAAGTAAAATAGACACAAAATGGGATGCAACAACACAACTAACAGGGCACTCAACTATACCTCTTATTAAAAATGTTATTCTCTAATTGCTTGATGCATAACTTGACCACAGTTGCTTCCTTTTATAACTGTAGGTTCTTGAATATGTTATTGTTGGTTCTTTTCTGACCATACACATGTCAACATCTGATTGAACTTCAAAATTGGTACAACTGGCTTCGATTACTCTTGTTGTTTTGGTTGTACTCTCTTATTTGACTTTTCCAATAATAATTCAATCTAATCAGTGATAGAGGGGTTAGGAGAACCTTTTTCTTTTTCTACTACTTCTTTATGTATTGTTTCCCTATCAACTGTTGTCAAGAATTTTTCTGTTGGCTCAAACTTCTATTGTGATGAACTTGCTTCCAACTATTGATCATGAGTTTTAACTCCTTTCTCATTTTGGGATTTTTGAAGCTTTGTTATTTTCTCAGTTATTAATCTCCATACTTCTGTATAAAATGTTGCTGCAATCCTCAACATATTCATCTCTTGCAAAATTATGATTTTCTGTGTGGCAACAGTGAGCCTATTCATTTCATATTTAAAGAGTAACATTTCCATAGTATTCAACACAAGAGTAGTTTGTCCAATCATTTCGGCCTCATAACATGATTCACATTTAAATCGTTCTATGGTACACTTGAATACTTCTTCTATATCAGAGACCTCTAAGCATTGATCCAAGGAGAGATCAATATCTGCCAGTATTTATATTAAATATTTGATTAGATTATCCATTTCATTTATAACATCTATCCACTTATTTTGGTTTGCTCCAAACAGAGCTGCTTTGAAAAACTTAAAACTAGGCTGAATTTTGTGGCCATCATCTGTTATTATCTCTTGCCCTTGTAGTTCTTCAAAATGGTCTCCTATAAAATCCAAGGAAGGGTGGATGACTTCAAAATCCTCTTTTCTTTATTTTAATAATGTTAGGATTTCTTGAGCAGTTACTCGGATCACCCTCATCTATCTAAACATCTCAAAAAACCCACTGGCATGAGCTTTTATTTTTATTAACATGTCTTTCTTCATTGCATTCAGATAATAGACATGATCTTGAATCTTCACCACTGAAGGGGGATGTAAAATTGATGTATCTCTTCTGACCAATTCTTCTTGTTGTTTATTTATTAATGTTTTCAATTCTACCTTTTCCTTCTCCTCTTTTTCCAATTATTTTTGTAGCTCTGCAATTTTTCCAATGAATTGGTCTATGGCTTGATTTTGCATTGCCTTGACAACTTTGGCCACTTCACCTTCTTTCCCTAGTACTGATGATCCCCCTATTTCTTCATCGACTTTGAAGACTAGTGGGTCTTGCAGAGTAGGAAGATTTATCTCTACTATATCTGATACAACTACTCCCAATTGTGATTCTTATGCAAATTGCTCTTCTATATTTCCCATCTCTGCCACTAACTGCAGTTCTTGTTCATTTTCAGCAGTGAAAATATTCTGCTCATATGTCCTTTCTAATACAGCCTTTGTGGAAGGTAAAGACAATATGGGCTTCTTATTTTCTAAGGTGGTAATATTTGTTTGGTTCTTCATCTGGTGTCCTCTGAATAAGCTTTCAATCCTACTTTTTCTTCTCATATTCATTTGCACCACTGATGGAATTTTAATATCTTGATTCCTTATTATGATATTAGCATGGACAACCATGGGTGCTAATTTATTTACACTTTTTAGAGCTAAAACCCTATCATAAATAGGAACTATAGACTATTTTTGGAGGTAATACTATGAAGTAGGTGTTTTTACAATTTCCTTCCCTTTATCTATATTTGGGTTTATGTAAGCTTCTTGGGAAGTGCTTGGTGATGCATCTATTTTGAGATGAACACTTTTAGAAGGCCTAACTTGTTGCTCTACTATGTCTATAGTATTCACAGTGACCTCCATTAGGTCAATACCATGTTCTTATATTAATTCTAATAGGGGATATTCTTTGATTGCTTTAAATGCTCCTAGAAAAATGGGTGCCACAAACTCTACTAAAATTTCTCAAAGCCTTCTCAATTCTATAGGATAATCATAGGCCTTATGAACTTATGTGTTGGCCCTCTTCTTTGTGGGGAATTCATTCCATGCAAACTATAAATATATTCCTTTTTCCATGGCTTCTAATAACCTCTCTTCAAAATCATCATGTTGATGCTTTATCCGGGCATAGTCTCTTTTTTCCATCATTTTATTGTATATCTTTTTTGGGTCGTAAAATCTCCAAGCTATTTCATCAAAGTCCATAGTATCCAAATAGAACATTCCCTTGAGCAGTGCAGGGTAGCCAACAAATATATGATCTCCAAAGCGACATGGAACATTGAGCCAGGGGATTTTACCATGTTTTTTTACTAATCTCATCTTGGCCTCTTCGACTACCTATCTACATAATTCCAGGGCTTCTAGAGACAATGGACAATACTTAGGCAATATATTTGGGAGAATTTTAGCCCCATAGAGCCTGATATAGGTAAAACCTTCTATGAAAAATAAATCCCCAATCTCCTTTTCTTTGATGAAATCCCTTAATCCGGGCCCTAATCTCTCAGGGAGCATCCCAAGCAATAGCCAATGGATTTATACCATAAAATGATCATAGAACTAGCCTAAATGAGTTTGCCCTTCATGTATTCTCTAAAAACTAGTCTGAACATAGGGGTTTTCAATGGCCTCTACTCTTCTTCAGGATTCTTCTCCCAATTGACCCTCTATTAGGTGGATGAAAAATAAATACTGAGAGAAACGGGGCATCTCTTATCTTTTTTCAAAGACTACCTTTTTCAATTCTATCATTTCTTCATGTATTTGATTACTCAATTCTAATTCCCATGCATAAATTTGGGTGTTATATGCTCTATTGCATTATGCAGCTAAATATAAAGTCCTCTTACTTACTGCACTGAGATCCTGTACTCCTAAAACTATGTTTATCATATCACAAAAATCTTGGACCCATGGATTTAAAGCAGTTTTCCTAATTAGAAAATTATTTTCTATTTTCTCATGTGTATCAAACAAATTTTTAAAAACTTCCATGTCTGTGAACATACGAGACTGGTGTTCGATTACCTTTTGCACCAGAAAGGTGGTATACTCTGTCAGATTGAAGACTTCTTGTATGTGTTCAGCTTTGATGTTGAATATTGGTCAATTCTTGTTATCTTGAAATGTCCTTGTTCTCTCATCATACGCCACTGTCATACACACCATTAAATCTGATGAGAAGTGAACCTTCGGTCATATCAACTTCCTGAGGGTACTATTCCATCTGTTATCCCTGGTAAAACCCTTGTATTGTAATCTTTGTGCTCTGTGATGAAGATCAACCATTATCCATGGTGTCCTATGATCATTCTCCATTACATGATAAAAATCCTTGATACACGTATTGTCAATTTTGTATTTTTGTGCTGGAGTAAGTTGTTTATTAGCCCCACATCTTTGAGCGAACTCATGCATTTTGTTGCCAGGTACAGGAGGTCCAACTATCTCAATGTATGGGGACCAATCTATAACAAATTTTACTGCTTCCCTAGTGTTTTCTGGTAAAAAAATGTCTCCCCATGAGGGCATCTTGCTTAAGGTAGTGGGTAGTGTCCTCTTTAAAAGCATTAAAGTTCAAAGCTCTTCTCCTCTCTATACTTCTCATGTATCAACTTTTGCTTGTAGCTCACCAAGGTAGTGGTCTTGACTAGTTTTGTGAGCTCATATATAGGGTGGCAAAATGGGTTTGATAAATTTGCATGTTATTTCATCAACACGATGCCACCAACTATTGTTTAAAATTAACCAAAGAGATTTTTCCAATGTGTCCTTTTTCTATAATTTTACGTTTATGATGGGTAATGTCCTTCATCCTACATGCCCTGGGACCTTTTGATTCATGTGATTGTAATCATCAAGACTTCAGCTATTTGTCACTGGAATGCTTTTTATATGATGTGGAACTAAGATTTGTGATGGGGATGGTTTCCATTTTGAATATCATGCCACATCGGACCCAAACGATAACTAAATTTTTGGGATTGATTATACTTTACTCAGGCAACAATCACCCACAGGATCTTCACACGATTTGATTCTTGGTGTGAGTGCCTACCATTATTTCAAAAATATTTAGCTTCCCTAAGTCAATTTTGGTCGAGTGCAACCATCGAATGTACTCATGTTCTATCGCAACCTTTGATATTTTAAAACCTATCGGTTAGATATCCAAAAGAAAAAATGCGTTGAACCCTTTTTAATTTCGATCAATAAGGATGGTAATTAATAATGGGTTCATAGCCCTGTTAAATACGTTTTAAGATTTAATTAATTAAATGTCAATTTAAGCTTACCTTTTTGGTTTACCTTTAGAGCATGAGCTGTCGTTGGATCAATTTGAGATAGAGTGCATCCATTAGATCTGTCAGAAGATGCCCATTGTTTTAGCCCACTCATGTTATTTTGTCTTGATTCTAACTCATTCATGGCCATCAGATCTTCTTAATCTTAATGGAGCACTACCATCAGATCTAAGCAGTTGATTTATCACTTAAGTCTTTGATTCACGTGCTACTGTTAGATCCTTAAGAGGACTAGCACAACTATTGATGTCCTGAGACCTACATGGTCGTTAGTCTACCTTATGCATTTGATCAATTATACTACCAAAACTTCATGTGTTAACATTTGAACGTCACACTTTCATTGGATCAAATTTTTATGAAATGCTATCATCTTATTCCTTCAATATTTTTCATGGTGTTTTACCATGTTTGAGCGCATCCGTTCGATCAGGATTTAAACAGAGCGCAGCAGTTCGATCAAGATTTAAACAGAGCGCAGCCGTCATATTTCCTGTAACTGTATACTTAATAACCAAAAGGGTGCATCGTTAGATTTGATTAATCATGATTAAGCCAAAATGGGGAATGATTATCCAATGTGTTATACCCTTGCTAATTAATTTTTCATTTTACCTTCGTTTCACCCAATATTTTACCAAGATTCTGATTTGGCGCGACCGTCAAATCTCGATTGAATGTCGGTGCGACCATTGATCTCCTTCAACCTGAAGGGTCAGTTACTTAAGGACATTATTTTAAACCCTTATTAAGCCAAAATGAGGGTGATTAGCCAACGTGTTAAGACCTTTGTTAATCCCATTCAATATTATTAATCACATGGGGACTTTATCTCTTTAGTGCACCTCTGTAAGAGCACCACCGTTGGATCAGGTCTAGATCAAAAGTTGTCGTTCGATCTGTCCAACTTGCTCGGTGATTATTTCAAAATGGGGCACATATCCTTATTGTTTTATTACCATATCACTTTAACATGTGATTTAATTAAAACAAGTGCAACCGATGATCTTGAGTTCGCTTGAGCACTATCATCCGATCTGTCAGAGTTGCTCATTGTTTAATCAGTTTTGACCTTAGGTTATAATTTTCATAGAAATTTGACTGTCGATTTAACCTCCAATCACTTTTATTGAAGCATCGTCGTTCGATTCAACCTGATTCGAGCACAACCCTCGGATTAAATCTAAGGTGCTCAATTTTTAATTATATGGGGTGCATGCCCTTGAGATTTTAATTGAAGACCTTAATGCTAACCTTATGTTTTTGGATTTATAGACCAAGGTGTTTAATCAACATTTCCCCTTACTTTGGAATACCTTAGGGTTTTAAATTATGTCGTTTGATTTAGACCCAAGGGAAACTTATTTTAGGAGGTTCGGAGTTTGGCTTTAAGAATCTGATTAATAATATTTTTCCCTATTCACTTGTGAGATACTTGAGTAATAAAAAGGGGCACACCATATTAACAACCAAGGTTAGACTTCATCAAACCAACCAATGAAAACTCAAGTAAATCACACCAACTAAAGAAATAACCAGCATTATGAACATTTTAATTGAAACCAAAAATTTAAATTTGGGGGTTTCAAAGTTGAGTCAAATTTGGCTCCAACAGTGATGTTGATGAGGGAGGATGACCAGACACAAAAAAGTAGTTGGTTGGATAATCAAAGGTAATTGGTACAAAAATTGAACATATGGGAAGAGGGGCTTAGGTGGTTGGGGCTAGCCTCCCAATCTAGATGAGATCTCTTTCAACTTGAGTGGTTATCCCATGGGTTACTAGTAATGATTTGCCTCCTTGAGTTTTATCCATCATGGATATTTAATAATTGATTTCTTTGAGGTAGTATATTAAATCCATACTTGGTATCAATCAAAATTATTCTAGTATCCTTTGCCAATTCTCTAGAATCTAGCATTGAAATTATCCATAGGTTTTATATGAGCTATTTTAATGGTTTTCAATTGTTATAATAGTGATATCCCATCTCTCTTCTCTCTGAATTGATCAATGAGTTAGTTTGCGCACTAATAGTAGTCAGTGATATATTTTAGAGTGAGAGAAGCATACCAGTCCCTTGCTTTCCTCTTGAGGGAGGTTGCTATAATTCTAAGAGAAACGTCTTATTCTCTAATGTTGTATAATGCATATAGACTAACCATGTATTGAGCATGTTCTATTGGAGTGGTCATATCTTCTCCCATAAAATACAAGGACTTTACCACAAAATCCAATATTTGGTTTCATATAGATGGGGTTGATGGCAGATGCAAAGGACCTCCATTATTCTAATTTGGGAGTATTCTTTGATTCTAGTTTGCAAAGGTAACCATCCTTTGTCATCGATGTCTCTGTTGATTGTTGAAACTTAGAGTATGAAGAAGAAACTAAGGATTTGTTCTTGTCATTGGTCTAATGGTAGACCTTGTGCTCATGTAACAACAAACTAGCCTTTAGCCACTTTATTCAAGGCTTTCTTTCTTTATTTAATAGAGTCACCAGGTGGAAGGTTTTGCTAGCTAGACAGAGGTTACCACTGCAACCTCTATCTGGGGATGGTGAATTCTTTTGGGTTCTTCTTTAGTAGTAAAGTCACGAAGTGAATTTCTTGAGGATTTCAAAAAGCTGGTGATCATGGCCATCACCAAAACCATGATGTGACTTCTAAATCATGGGATAACTCTTTTCTATTTTGTGTCCCATCGAGTGTGTTATTTTAAACTGTTGGGGACTGGATGTGACCTCTTGTACCCCTAGGCATCATGACCCCCCATGGTTTTATATTGGCCTATAGTCTTATCAAGTGGGTACTTTTAGTGCTCTACACCTCATGATAGGGTGTGCTAGTATTGGCAAGTTTAAGGAAGAATGGGATATGACTCCCATAAAATGAACTCCATGATTGTTTACCTAAGAATGAATCCTTGTGTTAGATAGATCTTTGATGTTCATGTTTCCTTTACTACATTAACCTATTCTAATTAAAATCTACCTATCCTATTGAAGGGTGGCAATGTAAAAAAAGTAAATTGTAGAAATTAAAATCTACCTAGCCTATTAAAGGGTGACAATGTACCAAAGAGAATATAATTTCCATATTACAACTCAGTGGGATAAATAAAAATATGAACCAATCAAGATAGCAATTTAAACACAAATTTGACCATACAATCATGCAATATGTGCATAACCAAAATAGGCTCGATGACTTGTACATGCATTTGGCCCAAGGCTTGAGTCTAGACTAAGAAATAAAGTGGAAAAGGGAGAGAGAACATGCCACAGGTTAGATTCTTGACACAATAACAAATATAAACTCTTTTTTTCCATATAGGATATATTATTTATAATATTTATAGGTAAAGTTTAAAATTCAAAATCCCCCCTAAAATGAGCATGGGCGGGAGCTCTAACATTAGCTCTAGTTTCAAGATCAAGAAGACTATGCTACATTTAATTATGGGAAGTCCAAAGCTACTTGGAGTTAAATCACCATAAATTCTTCCATGGGTGGCATTGTCCTATTTTCAAAGGGATAAGTAATGTACCCACCTACCTTTCAAGCCTAGCTATTAGACCGGGTAGATAGGGCCCATCTTGGTGACCGTGGACTAGAGTCTCCTTGGGTTTTGAATGACTTTTGATGATTCCATCATTTTTTGTATAATCTCCTTAGATTTTAATAAATATTTGGGTGTGGATATCCATTCTAATGATATAGTTGTTCTGGTGGGTCTTTCTCTTATGCCCCGGTTAGTCCCAAGTATTATAGCCACTATTGATTTTTCCTTGTTTTTCTTATTAATTTTTCTTTTGAATATGCTTGTGTGAAGGACAACCCCATTTTATGGTCATGTTTTTGGTCCATGGTGGATTTTCCATACTCTTCTCACCCATCCCACCTCTGGGCCTCCAAGGAATATTTGTGAGGATCAATGATGTATGTTGGTCTTACTCAATCCTTACTTGACTCTTGTGATCCCAGGGCTATTGTGTTTTCCCTAATGGATATGTTTCTCATGCTATTGAGCAACTACCTTTGGGTATATGAAGTGTTACAACATAATTTTTGAAAGAAGATAGCTTAGTTTTAGTGCCCTTCCACCTATTGAGCAAGTAGGTCCTAGTGGAAAAAATTCTTTGAGGTCTAATAATCAAGGGAACTCTTTTAGTCACTATTAAGAGGGATAAGGGATTCCTCTTGATGATGGGATGAGGCATTTTAATCATCAAAAAGGCTAAAATCCCTTTCTAGGTTGATTTGAATAAATGATCTTACCTCGAGGTGAAAGGAGTTTTGAGCATGATATTGGTATTTGGTATAGATCATCCTTCATTGGTGTCTTCTTTAAATTAGCTACTTGATACACAGATGGAGCTTCAAGGCCTCTCATCTAGTTAACTTTAGTGCTAATATTTTTTTATATTTCTTTTGGGGTAGGAGCATATCCCACTGTAGTGAACTATAATAGGCATAGACCAAAGTAGGCCAAAAACTACACCACAATCACTTCTTGAATAATCATTACCTTCGGTAGCTTGTGAAGCACCATCGATATGTCCTTGATCACCTAAACTATTCATATAGGGATACCATCCAATTGTAGAACTCTAGTACTTGATCAAGTGTACTCCATTCCATTATTTTTTATACTACCTTTGGCATGATAGTAGTGGCTACTTAGAATTATATCATATAATTATTTACTATGCATCCATCCATTTGTAAATTATATGTAGAATGGGGTTTTTTGGATCCAACCTATGTTAAGGACTAGTTGGTCCTCAAAATAATTAAGTTTAACTGCTTTTCATCTATGGGATTAATGTATTTTAATGCCACTCCAAGTAGGTCTATCTAACAAGGGATTAACAATGCATCATACATTCTTGCCTTGGAAGGATTCTTCTTGATTTCTTCAATAATACTATACGTGGTCACTCCCAATATCTTTTGTTCCTTCTAGTCAATCTCTTCAAACCTTTTATTATATTGCTCAATGTCTTCCATCCTTTGGCTTTTGGTTGTAGAGGAATACCTTAGCCTTATCAATGCTTACTTCTTAGAATCCTCTGGTGTGGCCTTTATTTTTACTAGTTTTGATCTTGTTGAGTCTAACCTTGGCTACCTTTTTGTTTGTTCTTTATAAGGTTTAGCAAGGACTTTGAAAGGCTACAACTTTTGAGGCTCCACTTGTATAGTATTCTTTCTATATTTGGTCTGGACCTCAATAGACTCTTCCTCCTTAGGTTTCTTAGCTACCATAACTTATTCTAGATATAATCATATGTTGATCACTTCCTTTTATGTATTTTTTTCTCTTTCTATTTTCTTTGTTGCTACCAACTAAGCTTGGTGCTAGTAGATCATAGATGTGTCTATGTTGTGTGGATTATTATAAGCCAAGCAATAGTAGATTTCACAAGGAATGGAAGTAGATAACATCTCCTCTAGTTCATTGCATTTATTCATCTAGTGGCATTATTGCTAGAGGCTCCTTGGTCCTTGGTGATAAAGAGACACCTCCTAGGTCGATATACCTCATATCTCTTCTTCAAATTTTACCTCTAGCATAATGAATTTATTATTTAGATTCTTAAATGTTGTCCTTATCTCTAATAATTTTATATTTTCTATAGGTTCTAGAGCTAACAAGAGAGGGAGATATGGTGTAATAGGCTTTGAATATTTAGGTGCCAAATCAAGATTATATTGTTAGTGACCAGAACATGTTGTGCAAGAAACTCTAGAAAGAATGGCAAAGTGATCTTAGGAGGAAGCTTTCCAAATAATATGAGTGCATCTTCTACAACAATTGCAACTTGAAGACAATCTCATCTCATTGGCTAGCCATATTTAGAGGTCTAGATCTGGTTCAAAGGCTTAGATGTAATAGATATATGCTTGAGGAATTTGCTTCTACATTTTTTAATCTGATGTTAAAATTAGTAAGTCTCTTATGAATACCTTTGAATGGAGGTAAATTGAGTAAGTAAAGAAAATGATCTCCTACCTAGTTGAATTCCAAGATGAATGGTTTGGCAAGTTGAACCCATAAAGTAATATTGTTATCATCAAGGGATCTATACTAGGTGAACACTTTTCCTCTAAAGGATATGGCTAATAGTTGCACCATGACATCCTCATGTTGGATATTATGAATAGTAGCAAGGAAAACCATGTCTTAGCAATGCTCGTATACCATTTTCTTAGTTCCATCAAAATTTGGTAAATCCTGAAGAGTAGAAAGAAGGATTTCATGGATATCTAAAAGGAGGGGACCATTTCTCTTCCACTTTGGATATATTTTTATGGCCATATATTCTCAAAGGGGACTATCAATAAACTCCTAGGAAAGGATTACAATACAATCGGACTTTGAATGTAAAGAGCTCTAGATGGAGAGTTGGATTTACCTAGTATTCTATGAGCTCTTTGATAAGGTAGTTAAGAAAACTACATAGGTTCTTCGAGTTTCTTGTCCTCTAATCTCATTAGAACATGATTTGGGAACTCTTTCCTTTAGCAGACTCATTGATATCAAGTTCTTTCAATAGTGGAGTTTCTAGGTAAACATGTATTCTCTGCTTGTGAGGTCAAGAATATTCACCAAAGTCTTTGATCTTTTGAGTGAGTGAGATAAACTATTTTGTTCCACCAGTAATGTATTTGTAGAAATAAACTGAATAGGTTTGATCCTCCTAGGTGTACCAAAAGCTTTTGGTCTACAATATTTTTAACCAATGGGAATTTATTGTTTGTCCACAAGGCCAAGATTGGATGGCTTAGGATTTCTCCTTATTGGTCTAAAATCCACTAAGTTGGTAATGTGTGCCTTGGATCTTAGCCAATGTTAGATGATTAGAATTTCTCCCAAGCTTAACATTTGGAGTAGGTCAACTTCTTATATTGCTTACAAAATTAAA
Organism: Wollemia nobilis; assembly: GCA_028583015.1. Classification (NCBI taxonomy): domain Eukaryota; kingdom Viridiplantae; phylum Streptophyta; class Pinopsida; order Araucariales; family Araucariaceae; genus Wollemia; species Wollemia nobilis. The sequence goes on along the minus strand of JAQPPZ010016917.1, from coordinate 8,327,653 downwards.
TTAGGGGTTTGAGCACAAATAAATAAATGGAAGGGTTAGGAAGAGTTAAGGAATATAAATTTCTTGAAATGAATGAGATGTAGCTTAACAAAAATGAATATTCATAGCGTAAAACCCTTACACAATTAATTCTTAGTGAAACTTAATAGACCAGCCATTAGCAATAACATGCTAGAGTTCATTCAATTCTAGTTATATACTTCAAACATTCCAAATACTTATGAAAAACAATCCAAAAAACAACCAATAAGTAGAATTTGCTTTAATAGAATAAATTGATCATAAAGTGCAAAAAAAATAATTAAAGCATAACATTCACTCATAAAAACTTGAACATGCAATCATGATAGAGGTCAAACAACTTTCAATTTTCATTAATTGGAAACAATAATTACACAATATATTCAAGCAAGTGTTATAGAGTTGAACCTCATTATGAGGTGAATTGAGCTATTCATAAGCTATACATGAATCTTGCAATGCAGTATTTTTAAGGGTTTGTTATAGGTCTATTAGAAATAACCTAACAAGCAATTCTCATGGAATGGAGATCATATTTATGTCTTGCATTGCTTATCTAATGTGGTAGGTTCAAATTTCTTTGCCATGTTTTAGCTCTGGTGTGGCTTCACTAAACTGATTGATCTCTAACTACCATCCTATACAATTTGCTTAATCATTGAAACAGTATGTCACTTTCAACTCCAACTACCTCAATTCAAATAGCTAGCAAGCTTTCAAATGGTTGCAACCTCTAACAAGGGTGAGCTAAGTGAAAGGGATATTTTCAAACATGATTAACTCAATGTCAAAATATATAGTTATTTCAAGCTCTCTTAAATACTTTGGACGTGTTTTAAACCAAATTCAGACCTTGGGAGAGGTTTTGCTGACATCATCCTTGTGAAAGGTATATTTTCTCTTCTTTTTAAACTTTGCTTTCTAGATTTGCATATTTTTCATCCCTTTTGAAATTTCTACTTTGCAAGCCTATCTTTACTTCATCTCCTCATTCCAACATGATTTCAAATTTTTTTAATGCTTATGCTGACATAAGCACTTATAAGGTTTATTTTTGTTCGATTTTGATTTAATGCATGATTGGACCGGTCCACTTGGAAGACCCAAATTTGTTTCATCCTGATTTTGTCCAACATTAGAATTACATTGCTTTAAATTCCTTGATTTTGGGATTTTTTATATCCTTTGTTGACATAGCCCTCGTGAAAATCCATAATTGATCAATTTTAGGTCTACACATTATCAAAACCCTTTGAAACTTAGTCAATTATTCTTCTAGCCAACATATTTCATGCTTAGTTTCTTCTCATGACTTTGAATCTATAGAAGTGCTTTGACTTCTTTGGAACCATGCCCGATTTTGATGCATTTGAGTCTTTGCTTTCCTTATACTAAGACAAATATATAAGTTAATTGCCTTAGCAAAATTTTGGTAATATGGTAGGTTAGATTGATTTGCAAGGGCTTACAATGTGGTCATCATTTTGACCTCTATTATTGGTACCTACCAAGGGTTTCTATTCATAGAAATGAATAACCTAAATAGCATTATATATTGGGTACAAAGTCATAAGAAGGAAAAGGAACTAGAAGATAAGCTGACAAAAATGGGCTAATTAAGGGGTAACAAGGCTTATGGTGGTAGGAGATGGCAATACTAAAAAATGAGGAATGAGGAAATAAAAACTATAAGAAGTGATAAATGCAAAGGCGTTGGGCGATGGAGGGGTCATAGATGATGGAGAGATATATAAGTAGATAGGATGCAAAAATAAAAAAAAAGGAAAGGAATGTGGAAAGAAAATAATAATGGAAGGGAATGGAGATACCTAAAGGATGGTACCCCCTACAAAATTGATACTTCCTTAAGCATAGTCTACCAAAAATAAGAGCTATTTTAGACCCAGGAAAAATTCCTTAGGTAAATATTCCAGCCACTCATAGGTTGGAGCCTTTCATTACTTTAGATCTTTCTTTTCTTCATGAAGCTGCACATAAATTCTTCTTTGATGTCATGATCATTTGCACAACTTCTCGAAGATTTGGAGGTATGCATAGATGCTTTTCTATTCATTAGGAGTATTGTACTTAGATTTACATTTTAGCTTGTTCATGCATCAACTTATATTATGAGAAGATAGTTATGCTAGATAAGTGTTGCAATGATTACGTATTTCATTATTTGAACTAACACTCTTTTTGAGAAATCTATAGCTTGTGTGGGAGGTTCGCTTGTATGCTTTCTATTTTGCACATTCAATAGCCTATTGCTAGCTAGATCCTTCTTGTTCATATATTTTTTGTTTGATTATATCACCAAGGAACCAAAGCACCATGCAACATGCTTTGTGCATCATCTTCTATGCTTGTGTGTGATCTTCTCACAACTTCTTAATTGACCAAAGTACCTTCTACTACTTTTAAGTTCTAACTATCATGTCTATTGGGCTATGGAGTTAGAAGAGATGAATAATAGTGTTGGGATGGCAAAAAACAAATGTATATGGAATGATTGGGAGGACAAGGGGTGCATGGAGATAGGGAGTGGTGATAGGGAGCATGATGTGGTGAGTAAAGACAAGGGAATACGGAAGGAACAATGCTTGGAGATAACAACCTTCTCCTCTAACCATATTTAAATATTATATTTAGTCCTTAACTTTACCTACTTACCTTATTGTCATTTAGTCCTTGTTTTACTATAACAAGGGCTTAAAAAACAATAATGAAAGAACAATCAAGCTTCTCCTTATTCCATAAATTAGAAAAAAAAAATTATTTGATCAAGTTGACAGAGTTTTCATTGCTACATGTCTTGAAATTATGCCTTAAAGCATGTAACTATGAATAGCCCTTAGACTTGGCAAAACAGGGTTTCCTCTCAACTTATGGTTGTCTCTTTTGATCAACTCCGTCAACTTCTTGAATTGTCTCTCTTTTTCCTCCTTTGATCCATGGGTTTAGAGGAATTCTAGTTTAATAAAGTTTGAAGAATGTGCAAAGCTACATGTCTTATGAAATTATTTCAAGGCAAGTTCTTTGAATGCCCCTTAGGATTGGCCAAATATAACTTTCTCTCTACCTATGGTTGTTTTATTTTAGGCTGAGAGTGTGACAGTTTCCTTATATAAGCTTTTCTATCAATATGCCTCATTGATCTGTCATTAGGTTTATCCTTTCCTTCTCTGGCCTAGAATTTTCTTACTTTCGAGAGAAGACATTCCCAATGAAGCTAACTCAACACCCTATGCAATCTGCTCTTGTTTTCAAAATCTCACACATGTGAACTATTTGACACTTTTCAAGGCACTACTTCTATAGTATAGTTTTGCCTTTTGGCCAATGGCCTTATTTTCATATATATATATATATGCATTCTATAGGATTTTCTCCCATCCAAAACATTTGTTCCTTCATCTCCTCCTCCAATTAATACTCCTCCCATTATCCCTCCAAGTGTTATATCTCTTCCCAATAATGTTTATCTTTTTTTGCATCAATATCAAGAACAAATGGTTGCATAAATTATCAACACCGTTAATGATCAAACTAAGACCTTGAATAAAACTACACGAATCCTAAATATATCCATTACTATGGCTCATTTTTCTCAAGGGTCATAACAAATTGTTGGGTTCCAACGTCTAAAAATTCATCAAGAACTAAATACAAGTATTTTTCCACTACCTCCACCTATTCATAATCCTTCAAATTCTTATGGAAGTTCCTATGACCTAAGATGCACTTCTGATTTGGATTTTATGATAGAAGGTTCTTCTAATTTCCATGAATGACCTCATAGTGTTCTTTTTCCTTACATCAACATGCTCACATTTGAAGGTATAGATCCTTGTGGATGGTTGGCCAAAATAGAAGGCCTTATCCATATATACCATGTTCTTGAAATAGGTCATATCGTATTCATAGCCTCTAATTTGGGTACCCAAGCTTATAAATGGTTTTTTTGGCAGCTCTACCAACATGGTGGTCCTCTTTTATGGCTTGAATTAAAAGAATTATTTCTCTAAATTTTTGACAAGGGATCTTCAACATCATATGTGGTATGACTTATTCAAACAAAACAAACTAGAATAATGGAAGAGTATTGCTCTAAGTTAACAAGACTATTCACCTATATCCATCAATCAAGTCTAATAGTGGTGGTCTCAATATTTTTCTATGGTCATAAGGATGAAGTTTAGAATAAATTTGACCTACATAATCGCTATACACTTGATGATACACATAGTGTAACCTAGACAACAAAACAATATCTCCAAGACTCTAGTCCCCCATATAGAAGTGACTTCAACTCTCATCGTCTTGTTCATAATAGTGAGAATTCTCAAGTATTTTTCTATTCCAAATATCATTCTCACGATTCCCTAAATCAATCCTATTAAGGACATTGCAACATTCAATTGATATATAAAGATACATCAATATGAAAATATTAAGATTCATTACAACATGAGAAACTAGTAAATATACATGAATCAGAACATGAAGATGATACTGTGGTTCTCTCTACTCATGTGCTTATGGGATTCCAAACTCACCACACTATCAATGTACAAGTATTAGTTAAAGGATAACATGTCAATGTACTAATTGATTCATGTAGCACTCATAATTTTATAGATAGTAAAATCCTTAGGCTTAAACTTTAAGTCTTAATTACAAATGGGAGTATTACTCAGTGTTTGGGTTAAATGGCTAGATTTAACATCCAAATGGGAGATTATATTTGGGTGGGCAATCTCTTTTCCATGAACCTAGGAAGTTTAAATGTCATTTTGGGAGTGCAATGGCTATCTCAGCTCAAAGATATTATTATTATTGTGAAAAAATTATTTGTCAAATGGACATATAATGTAAGGATCATTTGTCTCAAAGGAATCCAACCTCATCCCTCCAAGGTGGTCATATCATAATGCATGGAATTATTTTCCCAATTCAATTGCATGAAGGTTCAGTCCTCATATCCACCTCTTCTAATACTCAACAAAGAAGATCAAATTATTATTTATTCTAAAGCAGTATTATGGTCTAGAGTTCATAATCTCAATCTCAAACAATTTAGGAGTTCCTCATCAAGTGGTAAGACATTATAGAAGATAATACTGCATGGGAGCATGAGAGTATTTTTATTTTTAAGGTTATATATTGGAGATAAAGCTTCATTCTATGTAAGAAGTTTGTAACAAGTTTGATACAATTTGGTTATCAATAAAGATTTATAGTTTGTGAGATATTAATGTTATTATGGTATGCAATTATGTGAATGTGATTGTATGATATCGTGAATTATTTACCTATGAGATATTTAGGCAAATTTGCCAATATCTACTTGTGTATTATTGGAATTATTGTTTTTTCATGATATTTTTACAATTCTTGGCATTGTGTCATAACAGTTTGATGGTCAATTTGGTAGTAGAAAAAATAACTATCTAGAGAAGGATATGGTACAAAAACATGTGTTGTATGTGCTAAGGAACCAATTTGAGGAGGTTATGGATTCAACGTACAATGATTCTAACTTATCTTTTATCGTGTACAAAGGATGTCATTTGATTCTTGGAGACACTTTTATTGTGCATGGGTATTATTTTTGGGACATCCCATCCTCAAGCTCATTGGAGGCCATGGTTTGATGTCTCTCCCTTGTTTTTATAAGGTGCTAGAACCTCTTAGTCATGGGTTCAAGTCATCGATTATACGTCTTTGTGAGGGAAATAGGTGTATGTTTTAAAAAACATCATGAAGGACCTTTAAAACACATGCAATTAAATTTTTTACCAATAAATGTGCCAATTTTATCTCTTTTCTTAGCTAAGCTTGGAATGCCTTTGGTGCGTTGTTTTGAAGGTCTTGCAATAAGGCCCTTTCCACTCACATATCATGGTTTTAGATCCTATTCCCAATATTTTGCATGGAGGAAGGTGCAAAAGTCTTCTTTTGAGGATCTACTTGACTAACCTCATATTATTGGAGTAAGGCACTTTATGGCTAGTGGAGAGCATGTTATGGCTTGGCACCCTAATGGTCTTAGGTTTGAACCCCTTGCATGACTTTTTGGATGGATATGTCTTGTTGTTAGAGGTTTGGTGGTTGATGTAGTATGGTTGGCCAATGTAACACCCAAATCAAATTTTTATTGTATATGGAGGTTCCTCCAATCAATGTATGATACTTGAAAATAATTGGATAGTTACTTTTCTCCCTAATCTAAATATAAAGTCATTAGTAGATGAAGACACTTCACAATTTCTCAACAGTCGTTATTCCAATTAGTAGTAGATATGGGAGACAAGTAGTCTTAATTAGCTTTTTCCATACATGGGACCCTTTAAGTTGTTACATATATTTTATGATTTTTTTGAACTCAATGGTTTTTGTGGTTTTGTTAGCACATGGAAGGGAAAAAAATTCAAGGCTATAAATTTTGCATATGGAAGCATTAGAGATTATTTTTCAAATTTGAAGGATTTTTTTACCTCTCTTAATTGGTTGTGTAACTTTGATAGCAAAGTATGATAATTTATAGAAGCTTCATAGACCATATATGTTGTATTTACCCTAATCAATGGGTAAATTTGACCTAGATCATGCCACAAGTACTATGTAAATTTGACCTAGATCATGCCACAAGTACTATGTGAGTGATTGTGAGAATAACTTGGATTAGAGAGTGTCTCTTACGAATGAATTGAGTATCTTTATATGGTTATGGAGGCTAATATATCACTTGGTGAGTTAAAAATATTCTAGATGATGCAAGAAGTTTAGAGGTGAAGAACACAAGCTTATACTTGAGAGGGGGGTGAACAGTATAAGACCACTTTTTACTTTTCCTTTATACTTCAAAACAATAAAGCAACATATCCAAAGCAATATCAAAACAATGCACAAGATCATCCACAAAGTGACACAACAATTTTGATGTGGTTCATCCACAAAACTTTTCTCTAAAAGTTATCTCAAAGTTCTTTGGGAAACCTTCCCAATTACAATGTTTATGAGCCTCGGCTCAAAGGATAAACCTTCCCCCAATCTGAATTTATGAGCCTCTGCTCAAAGGAGATACCTTCCCCTACCTCTACTCTGGCTGGTGATCCTCTAGAAGACCTCTGCCTCCGCTGCCCTTAGAAAATGGAACTCTATCCACAGAAGACACATGTCTTCCCTGCTCTGGCTGGAGACCTCTATCCTCAACTCTATCACCTCAAAATTTGGTCCTCGAATCTGCACTAAACACAGTCCTTCGGTCTAGCACAAATTTTCCTCGGGTTCTTCTCATAGAACCAATGCACCTTTGTCCTCAAGTTCTCTGATAGAACTATCAAACTCAACTTCACAAGTCCTTTGCTAGGACCTGTCCAAATCTGCTCACAAGTCCCCAACGGAACCTGTCCAAAACCTGCTCACAAGTTCATCAAGAAAAACTTGCTTGGCATGAACCCACAAAGAGAATGGTTAGAGACCCAATGTGATTCATCAACCTCATAGAAGCATAAATAGAATTGTTAGAGACTCAATATGTTCTATACTTAACTCCCAATCTCAATCTCAACTCAATCTCAAATCTCATAAGAATAAGATAGATGTAATATGCTTTTCTCAAGAACATGAAACACAACCCAACAATTGCCAACCAAGCAATATCTTATATAACAATGATACTCATGTTCTTTCCAACAACCAATATATTTTCTCAACCAATTAGGGCTTCAACAACAATGCTCAAAGACAAGGTTTAACCAACATCATTCAACTCAACATTAACCTTGAAGCATTCAACCAATCATCACAAGAAAAGGAAACAAGTAGAAATCCTTTTCCCTCCAAAGATATTTGAACAAAATAGCCAACCAAGGGTTTCACCAACTCAAAGCAAGTAGCAAGACTCACAAACATAAACCCTAGTGCACAATGCTTCCACTACCTCAAACCAGAATTATGCATTCACCAAAACTCTCATCAATGATAACAATGCATAAGTAGTCTTCAACAAACCAGAAAATATGATTTACACCCAACCAAAGGAAACCTTGTTGAATACCTTTTCACTCCAATCTTATTTCAGGAAAACATACACCATCATACTCATAAGAAGAATGTGCCCATACCTTTTTGAAGTGAAGAAGACCCCATTTTGAAATCTGCCATAACCACAAATTCTTTTGCCAATCTTCACAAGGGTTAGTAGATCACAAAATAATCAACATTACTCCATTTTCAATAATCATCCTCCAAAGCCTTTAATTGCACAACTTCCTTATCTCTCCTAACAACCACATGTACCAAAAAATAAAATAAATCAAAATATTACTTATATACCTTTTCACTCCATTACACTTAATAAAAACTATATAGAAAATATTAATTTTGCTAACCTTATACCTCCCAAACAAACTTTGGAAATATCATCAACATTGCATAATTAATATATTTTATTCACTGCCCTTTTGCAACCCCGACTACTTTTTCAATGCAATATTCAACCCATTAAAATAATGAACTTTAACCTTATGACTCCCATGGCAAAAATACTATGCAAAAATAATTGTGCCCTTACCACATTTGCTGCCAAGGAGTTTCGCGTGGATACCTCTTACATCCCTCAAAAAGGGATTCGACGCGATTTGACCCATCGTCTTCTCTAGCCAAGGCGCTTGGCTAAACCGTGTGGGCTATCCACGCCCACATGAGGAAGGGAGAGGGGCCTCCCTCTAATCTTCGAAACAAAATCTTTTCTTTGGCATGAAAACCGAAACCTGCATCAACTCAAAACTGTCCGCGACCACCTTGTCAACAGGTTTGTCACGGCGTGCTCAGTGATTCGACTTCAACACCCTGTCTCTGCCATGATCTCCGCACGAGTAGAATCCACCACCTTTTGACAAACCATCTCAAACTCCACGTGTGCCTCCTCCTTGGCACTGCGACCAATTCGTCACAGCAAAGACTTGTCCACCATGTGCGCCTCCTTTGCTGGCGCAAACGAAGTCAAAAACGAAATGCACACCAATTGATATTGATTACTTAGCCCTCCCTGAAATGAATTTATTAGCCTCATTATATATGCACTTCGATGCATTACCAAACACGTCGGCATTTCCAAACACGTCGGAAAATACTTTAATTTAATTTTAAAATTTTAATTTAAATTTTAAATAAATAAAATTTAAACTAAATATTTAAAATTAAATATCTTCATCACCGGGGCACCATTTTCAACGAAACGAAGAGCCAACTTGGGTTTTAAGAAAAACCCATTTCAAATCTATTGCCCATGGTTTTAAATAAAACCTTTTATTTTGTCTGCCTTGGTTTTCACAAAAACCCTTCCTTGACTTGGTCCTTTGCTCTCTTCTTCAGCTTCTTGACATCAATGACAACATCTACACTTGAGCAAAGGCAATGTACCCAAGGTACCCAAAATTGCCAACAATCTCCCCCTTTGTCATTGATGGCAAAACTTTACTAAAAACACATCTTCAAGAGCCAAAACTGAAATCAACTGAGCCCACAACTGAGAATCTTCCTTTGAAGTTTTGCTCCCCCTGACTTGAAGCTTTCCTCTTCACTTGAAGCTCTCCCCCTTACTCATATCTCTCCCCCTTTGTCATCAATGGCAAAGGGCCACCTTTGGGGCTCGAAACTAAGAATGAGCCTCTTAGCTTAGTCCCTCCCCCACCTCTTATTGAGGTGATTAATTTTGGGGTGGGAGTAAAACTCCCATTAGGCACTGATCATCATCAGCATCTATAACTTCCTTGTTGGGCCTTCTCTTGAACTCTTTGTCCATATTCCTATTCTTGTCATTGTTCTTGTTCTTTTTCTTATCCCTGTTCTTTTCAATGCCTTGATCCTTGGACCTGATCATGCCACTGTTCCTGTTCCTATATTTTGGAATTTCAGCTCTACACTGTCTGACTGTGTGACCTTCATTGTTGCACTTATAACAAGTAACAATGTTATTTCTTTTAGGCATACTTGTTCTTTGAATCCACAAGTTCTGACCAAACCAGTTCTGACCAAACCTGTTTTGACCAAGCCTGTTCTAACTAACCCAGTTCCTGATAATTGCCTTGCAGAAAATTGCTTTATGCCCAAACTGATTGCAAGAGTAGCAATACCCATGAAAGAAATTACCACTTCTGAAACTGTCATTTACCTTCTTCACTTGAGCCATGCAATGTACAGCCATGTGACCAAATCTGTGACAAGCAAAACATCGGCCTTGAAACTTTCCTTTATTTGACCTCTTGGGTCCTGAAAACTTCTTCTTCTTCTCATTCTGAATTCTGTTTTCTGGTTCTGTGCATCTATCATTCAAGGACTCATGATCTGAAATACTTTCCTCATTAGAACTCTCTTTCTTTTGGAGTCTCTTACTAGACTCTCCAACTTGTTTCTTGTGAGGCTTAACAAAACCAAGACCTGTTTTATCTGTTGTCTTTCTTTGACCTTTGATAAGAGATTTAACCTTTTTGGAGCTTTCTTGAAACCTCGTATGACTTATCCTTGTACTCTTTATTTTCCTCTTTCAAAGAAGCCATTTTCTGATCTAATTCACTATACTCAAGCACCTTAGATTCTAACTCATTCTTGAGTTCTTGTGCCTTAGCCATAGAGACGTCAAGACTTTCTATAAGTTTATCTCTCTCCATGCAACATTCATCTAACTTATCCTTGAGTCTAGCATTCTTCTTTCTTTCCTTTTTCAAAACACTAAGAGCATTAGTAAGTTCACCTTTAAGATCTCTTCTCTATATGTTTGCTTTTTGAATCATCAAGGCCTTTTTCAGATTTCTTATCACTAGAGGTGCTACCCTTTTCAAAAACCATACATGCATCTTCATACACACTAGCAACCAAATCATTATTTGTGCAATCATCCTCAAGGTGACCAAAATTTCCACATCTAAGACATCTCATGATAATGAATCTATGTTTTGGTTCTTCCTCTTTTTTGATATGAACAACATCTCATTTTCATTATCACTTGAAGAACTTTCACTATCACTACTAGAACACTTACTTGCTTTGTCTAGGTAGACGCTCTTCTTGTGCTTGTGAGAATACCTCTTTCCTTTATAGCTATGCTCATATTTGTTCTTCCTTTGATGCCTATGCCTTCCTCAGACTCTTGTTTATCTTCTTCACTTTTGAACGGATCATCTTCATCTTCATTGCTACTAAACCCATGGCAATGATGATCATTGTGATAGAGTTGACCACAAACAAAACATTCTCTTCCTTGTGAGCAATCATCTGCAAAGTGACCGGTCTTCCCACATCTGGTGCAAAAATTTATTAATCTGGCTTGTTCTCCACTATTTGATTCATCTCTTGAATCTATTTCCATTCCCAAAACAACAACATTGAGATCATCTTCATTTTCTTTCATGACCCTGTGAGATTTCTTTTTCTTGTGTCTAATGGTTTTGCTTTTGCCTTTCCTTGCCATTTGTGTTCTTGTAAGATCTTCCTTCAAGCTGTTTAAACTTTTCGAAGGCACCCGCTCTGATACCAATTGAAGAACACAAGCTTATACTGAGAGGGGGGGTGAACAGTATAAGACCACTTTTTACTTTTCCTTTATACTTCAAAACAATAAAGCAACATATCCAAAGCAATATCAAAACAATGCACAAGATCATCCACAAAGTGACACAACAATTTCAATGTGGTTCATCCACAAAACTTTTCTCTAAAAGTTATCTCAAAGTTCTTTGGGAAACCTTCCCAATTACAATGTTTATGAGCCTCGGCTCAAAGGAGATACCTTCCCCCAATCTAAATTTATGAGCCTCTGCTCAAAGGAGATACCTTCCCCTACCTCTACTCTGGCTGGTGATCCTCTAGAAGACCTCTGCCTCTGTTGCCCTTAGCAAATGGAACTCTATCCATAGAAGACACCTGTCTTCCTTGCTCTGGCTGGAGACCTCTATCCTCAACTCTATCACCTCAAAAGCTGGTCCTCAAATCTGCACTAAACACAGTCCTTCGGTCTAGCACAAATCTGTCCTCGAGTTCTTCTCATAGAACCAATGCACCTTTGTCCTCAAGTTCTCTGATAGAACTATCAAACTTAGCTTCACAAGTCCTCTGCTAGGACCTGCCCAAATCTATTCACAAGTCCCCAACGGAACCTGTCCAAAATCTGCTCACAAGTTCATCAAGAAAAACTTGCTTGGCATGAACCCACAAAGAGAATGGTTAGAGACCCAATGTGATTCATCAACCTCATAGAAGCATAAAGAGAATTGTTAGAGACTCAATATGTTCTATACTTAACTCCCAATCTCAATATCAACTCAATCTCAAATCTCATAAGAATAAGATAGATGTAATATGCTTTTCTCAAGAACATGAAACACAACCCAACAATTGCCAACCAAGCAATATCTCATATAACAATGATACTCATGTTCTTTCCAACAACCAATATCTTTTCTCAACCAATTAGGGCTTCAACAACAATGCTCAAAGACAAGGTTTAACCAACATCATTCAACTCAACATTAACCTTGAAGCATTCAACCAATCATCACAAGAAAAGGAAACAAGTAGAAATCCTTTTCCCTCCAAAGATATTTGAACAAAACAACCAACCAAGGGTTTCACCAACTCAAAGCAAGTAGCAAGACTCACAAACATAAACCCTAGTGCACAATGCTTCCACTACCTCAAACCAGAATTATGCATTCACCAAAACTCTCATCAATGATAACAATGCATAAGTAGTCTTCAACAAACCAGAAAATAGGATTTACACCCAACCAAAGGAAACCTTGTTGAATACCTTTTCACTCCAATATTATTTCAGGAAAACATACACCATCATACTCATAAGAAGAATGTGCCCATACCTTTTTGAAGTGAAGAAACCCCACTTTTGAAATATGCCACAACCACAAAATTCTTTTGCCAATCTTCACGAGGGTTAGCAGATCACAAAATAATCTAACATTACTCCACTTTTCAATAATCATTCCCAAAGCCTTTAATTGCACAACTTCCTTATCTCTCCTAACAACCACTTGTACCAAAAAATAAAATAAATCAAAATATTACATCACCTTATCTACTCCATTACACTTAATAAAAACTATATAGAAAATATTAATTTTGCTAACCTTATACCTCCCAAACAAACTTTGGAAATATCATCAACATTGCATAATTAATATATTTTATTCACTGCCCTTTTGCAACCCCGACTACTTTTTCAATGCAATATTCAACCCATTAAAATAATGAACTTTAACCTTATGACTCCCATGGAAAAAATACTATGCAAAAATAATTGTGCCCTTACCACATTTGCTGCCAAGGAGTTTCGTGTGGATACCTCTTACATCCCTCAAAAAGGGATTCGACGCGATTTGACCCGTCGTCTTCTCTAGCCAAGGTGCTTGGCTAAACCGTGTGGGCTATCCATGCCCACGTGAGGAAGGGAGAGGGGCCTCCCTCTAATCTCCAAAATAGAATCTTTTCTTTGGCACGAAAGATCGAAACCTGCATCAACTCAAAACTGTCCACGGCCACCTTGTCAACAGGTTTGTCACGGCGTGCTCAGTGATTCGACTTCAACACCCTGTCTCTGCCACGATCTTCGCACGAGTAGAATCCACCACCTTTCGACAAACCATCTCAAACTCCACGTGCGCCTCCTCCTTGGCACCGTGACCAATTCGTTACAGCAAAGACTTGTCCACCACGTGCCCCTCCTTTGCTGGTGCAAACGAAGTCGAAAACGAAATGCACACCAATTGATATCGATGACTTAGCCCACCCTGAAATGAATTTATTAGCCTCATTATTTATGCACTTCGATGCATTTCCAAATACGTCGGCATTTCCAAACACGACGAAAAACTTTAATTTAATTTTAAAATTTTAATTTAAATTTTAAATAAATAAAATTTAAACTAAATATTTAAAATTAAATATCTTCATCACCGGGGCACCATTTTCAATGAAACGAAGAGCCAACTTGGGTTTTAAGAAAAACCCATTTCAAATCTATTGCCCATGGTTTTAAATAAAACCTTTTATTTTGTCTGCCTTGGTTTTCACAAAAACCCTTCCTTGAACTTGGATCCTTTTGACATCAAATCAAATTCCTTCAAACGCTTCTTGACATCAATGACAACATCTACACTTGAGCAAAGGCAATGTACCCAAGGTACCCAAAATTTCCAACAAGAGGTTCATATATTCATCATCCTTGTTGAGCATTCAATATGGAGGGAGATGCTAGCATATCTTATATCTTCTCTTCTTGGTCCCAAGCTCAAATTATTGGGGGATGTTGGAAGATGGTAACCTAACATTTTTCGTGTTTGATAGATAATAATATAAGCATATATGGGTATTCTTTACATAAGCCTATGAACATTCTCTATGTTGAGCAAGGTGCAGCAATAGTATTGTCATTGTTGTCAACACAGTCAGATAGATCTGTTGATGCAGTGGACAGAAAGTTCAAAAGATATTCAGATGCAGAAGACAAGAGTTCAAAGGGTATTCAGAGTATGTATAGTGATTTTCCAAGAAGACCAAAGTGGCCCATATGCAAAAGATCAAAGAAAAAGACAAGTAAGAAAAGTTTTACGATATCGTGACATATACAGCAAGCAAGAAAAACTGTCACGATTTCGCGACATGTTGGAAGAGAGAGAAAAAGTAGGAAAATTTGTCACGATTTCGTGACATGTTGGAAGAGAAAAAGACAAGGAAAAACTGTTGCGATTTCGCGACATGTTGGAAGAGAGAGAAAAAACGGGAAAAACTGTCACGATTTCATGACATGTTGGAAGAGAAAAAGGCAAGTGGAAAAAATGTTACGATTTCACGACATGTTGGAAGAGAAAAGGGCAAGTGGAAAAACTGTCGCGATTCCGCAACATGTTGGAAGAGAAAAAGGCAAGTGGAAAAACTATCGTGATTTCACGACATGTTGGAAGAGAAAGAGAAAGCAAGAAAAAGTGTCGCGATTTCACGACAAGTTCGAAGAAAGAGAACAAGTAAGAAAAGTGTCACGATTTGGTGACATGTCGTATTTTCACGACTAAAATAGGAGAGAGAAAGTAAGTTTGAAAAGGGTCGCGATATCGTGACATGTCACATTTTCGCAACAAAAGAAAGAGAGGAAGCGTAAGGAAGCAGAACTATCACGATTTTGCAACAAAAGTAGAAAGCAAGACTTCGAAAGCAGAAGTGTCATGATTTCATGACAAAAGCAGAGAAGAAGACTTCGAAGGTAGAAGTGTCGCGATTTCACGACAAAAGCAAAGAAGTAAAGTACGAAAGCAGAAGTGTCACGATTTCATGACAAAAGTAGAGAAGAAGACTTCGAAGGTAGAAGTGTCACGATTTCGTGACAAAAGCAAAGAAGCTAAGTACGGAAGCAGAAGTGTCGTGATTTCATGATAAAAGCTTAGTTGAAGACTACGAAGGCAGAAGTGTCGCGATATCGCGACATAAGAAAAGTCAAAGTCTATGGAAGCAGAAGTGTCACGATATCGTGACAAAAGAATAGAGAAAGCGTACGAAGGTGAAAGTGTCACGATATCGCGACATGTATTTTCGCGGGCCAAAGCTAAGAGAAAGAGCAAGGAGAAAAAGTGTCGCGATATCGCGACATGTTGTATTTTTGCGATCTGATGCAAAGAGAAAGAGCAAGGAGAAAAAGTGTCGCGATATCGCGACATGTAGCATTTTTGCGGTCCGATGCAAGGAGAAAGAAAGAGAAAGAAAAAGTTTCGCGATATCCCGACATGTGTTTTCGTAACAACAGCAACAAAAGAAGCTTCAGAGGTAGAAATGTCATGATTTCACGATAGGTCGTATGTGCGTAAGACAAGAAGAAGAACCCAACTAAAATGAGAAGTATGACAGTGGACCGACATCTCTACAGCATTTACAGGGGCAGATACAGAGTGAATTCATGCAGCTAAAATATGAAGAGTGAACAAAAGTCAATGCGACGGCTATAGGGACTGTTATCGAATGAAATCTTAGAGTGGTGGAATTATCGAATATCTTCATGAGTTGAAGCCGACTAAGATCAATGATAGCCGACTAAGATTAGGGTTTACATTTGTTATGCAAGTCGACTAATATTAGGGTTTTCATCATGAAAATATTGTTATAAAAGGAGGGTTGTTTGGAGAATTGTTGTGAAGTTGCATAAGTCGTCGAATGTGTGTCAAAGTGTGAAATGTGGTCGTAAGAGCACAAAAAGTGCAGAAGCGACGAGATGATGGCGAAGTGTGCAAAGTGATCGAAGAGTTGTATCAAATTTTCCTAAGTGCGTCTGTGATTGCACAGAGAAAGCAGAAGGCACAGAGAGTGCAAAGGGCAAAGATGATCATGAATTTTGACTGTAACAAAGCAGAGTGTGCAAAGTGATTGCGCAAAGAGAGTAGAGTGCATAGAGAATGTAAAGGTGAAGAAGACCAATCAGGGTCTTGCAAAAGTAAAGGTATCTTACTGTCAAACTTATAGATTCAAATTGAAGTCCAAGTTGGTGCTTGGCATTAGGGGTTGATGCTCCTTCCAGTTGGTGCTTTGGTAAATCAAGGGTTGGTGCTCCTTCCAGTTGGTTTTGGTAAATTAGGGGTTGGTGCTCCTTCCAGTTGGTCTTTGGAAAATTAGGGGTTGGTGCTCCTTTTTGTTGGTGCGAGATAAATCGGGGGTTGGTGCTCCTTTACGTTGGTGTAGATAAATCAGGGGTTGGTGCTCCTTCCAGTTGGTGCTGGTAAATTGATTGTAAAGTTGGTGCTTTGCAAAGGCTGGATTTGGATGGTAGTCCAAGAAATCATTCTTGAGGAGTAGCCAAATTGGTAAACCTCGTTAAATCTTATGTTATGTGATTTTCTCTTGTGATACTTGCTTTATCTGGTTTTAAGGTTTCATTATTTTAGTTTTAAGAGCTGTGAATTTAAGTTTGAAGAACTACACTGATTCACCCCCCTCTCAGTGCCATTGTAATACTAACACTCTATGTAAACCTACAAGCAATATTGATGTATTCACCCCTACCATAGTTGGTTACACCACTTATATAGTTAACTAAATTTTCATTAAAGGTTTTGTAACTTACCTTTATAAGTTATTTCAACCTAAGTAAATGTGATATGTAATTATTAATCTGGTAATTAGGTATCTACTATAAATATCCTCCAACCACTAATTCATAAAATTAGTATACATTGTGATATCTTTATATGATCTATTGTTGGGGATGCCCCCTTAGGCAACCACCCTCTTATTTCATCTACTTGATATTTTCATTTGGATTCTTTATTCTCTTTCTTGTGGATTATAATTAATGTTATACTTCATTTTATTTCTAAAAAATATTACGAAATCTAACACGTCATAGTCTTTCAAACCCACAATAGCATTTTATACCATGATCTTCATTCCATATTGGGTGAAGATAACATCAAACACCTTATCCCCCTAACCTTTGTTAATGATCACTTTTAGATTGATCAACACCTCATAACAATTTTCTTGTTGATTTATATAAAAAATGTCTTCATTTATTTTTCAGCTAATTCAACAATTTGTAAACCTAATTTTCCAAGTTAAACATTTTTAAACCCATATTTACAACTCGTTTCTCCATCTAGTCTACTTTTGGACCATCTACTTTGTAGGGGATTTGATTCACACTTCAAAATATACTCATCCCAAAAGGGTTGATAGATCAACAATAGAGCACCTAAAGCACTTGCTAGGAAGGTTTGGGTTCAAGTCTTTGCTAGTCCATGATTCTTAAACATAAGGCTACATGCACTCAAGTTGGTGTGAGGCTTGAGGAGTGTTGGAGGTCAACCACACTCATCTAAAAAGGGTTGGTAGCTCAATGATAGAGCATTTGAAACACATGTTAGGAGGGTCTTAGGTTTAAGTCCTAGCTACACTATGGATTTTAATAAAATTGAACTTTAATAACTCTTATTATTCCTTATGGATATCCTTTTGCCCCTATTAGGAAAGTAAGTGTTCTTTTTGGTCTCATCCTCTCTTCCACATAATTAGAACTATTAGAATTGTATTTGTGATCTACAACATCTAAGGCTAGATTGGTAATAGTTGCAATGGAATATCCCTTAGTGATATGGTCATAGTTATAAAAAAGAAGCATATTCTCACAGTCTATCCATCAATTAAAGAAAAATTAATCTTTTCTAAGCCCTTATAAATCACTTTCTATAATAAAAGCTTGTGCGAATTTAAAGACACATATACATACATAAATTATATAAAAAAATTATCCAAAGAATAAAAAGACATAAAAAAATTAACTAATTAAAATTATTATCTTATTAAAATAATACTTTTAATAAATACATAAACCTATTAAAAATATTAATTCAAACTAGATCTAAAAATGATTCTCCCAAAAAGAGTACAAAGCCAAAGCCAGTATTTTCATTAGTGAAAAAACCTATAAGACATCTAGAAACAGAAGAATAGCTTTGTTCCTCAACCATTAAATTACCAAGAAACAAATCCCTTTTAAAAAAGGGAAACATAACATACGCAATGAAAAAACCTATAAGACATCTAGAAACAGATGATAGCTTTGTTCCTCTTATAGTTAAGGATGAAGCCATTAAATTACCAAGAAACAAATCCCTTTTAAAAAAACAAAAAACATACCATACGCAAACAAAAAACAACGTGGGCATTCTAATTTTCTTTGGATTGTTGCAAATTGTCTTTTAACGATTTCATCACAGTACACTTCTCTCCTTTATCAGATCTACGTTGACTTAATTGCAGCATTGTGGCAACCCTAACACACAATGCACCGACGAAACCCCACGCGGGCTGCTCTAAAATTTTGCAGAACGAAACCCCACGCGGGCTGCTCTAAAATTTTGCAGAACTTCGAATCTATGGTTGCCACGTATTGAAAGCAATTAATGCCAATTTTTCGATCTCCACGGAAATTTAAAAAAAAAAATCTTTAATTAAACGGTAGTGTGAGTGAATATGTGAGGGAGATGTGTATAGATGTGTGTTAAATTCTCTATTGATAAGTGTAACTTTGAGGGAAGAATACTGTTCAACCTTATACTTTGGTTGTAAAAGTTTATCACACAACTTAAAATAAAATAAAAAAATTAAAAATATATATTTTATAAACTTAAAAAATATAATTATTTTTTAATTTAAAAAAAATTAAATAAAATTTAAAGTTTAACATTTTTAAGATCTTTTAAAATTAAAAGTTCTTTTATACGTGGTTTTTGTTTTTACTGACCTTACATTTAAGGATATATAATTTTTTTCTTTAACACCCCCTAGTTTATCAACGTTTTTACTAGCTTTTGAAACATGCATATTCGTATTTGGAAGTTAAGTATCAACTGAAAGTTATTTCCCTGTATTAAAAAAAATATCCTATGAGTGTAAGCACGTTTCTTATTCAGTGACAAGGGAGCATCGTCGCAATCCAGTCTACCAAATAAAGAAAGGAACTGATTGGTAGTATCTGCAGTCTACCACATAAAGAAAGGAATTGAATGATAGTATATTGTGTTATTGCTTTTGACGACTATCAAATTATTGCGACCTAGGTATATACCCAAATATTCCCCAACGCACAATAATACTCGAATGATGTACACATCGTACATTAAACAAATAGAATCATTCCATTCAGAGAAAATATGGCTTGAATTTGACGGTGACAATTGACTGTGTTAATTCCTCCACAAATATACATCTGACATGAAATAGAAAAAGGTCAGAATTGGGATGGCCTGTTGGGTAGCAGGTCAGGACAGTTTAATTATTTTCTATTATTTTATTATATAGATTATTATTACATAGATTATTATAATTTATTTATTTGTACTTTAAAATATGGCCGCATATTTCAAATTCCAAAACATTTTAATAACTGCTTCCATTGGTTAAAAATAAAATAAATTATTAATAAATAACTGTCAAAATCTAGGCTTTCACATCTTACATGACCAACCCAAATAAAAAAAACAACTTGCCCAAAAACAAAAACGACTAAATAACCGTCAAATTGCAGCCTTTCACATCATTGAATCTAAGAAAACATGGATAAAGGTCGTTACGTCACCGTGCACTAGACGAAACAAGTAGAAACATCCAATTTATCGAAAAAGGCTGATGCCGACATCGTACATAATTAAAAAAAAAAACAAATAAAAAAATTTAATTTCAAACAAAACATGGAAAAGGTTCAGATGCCATTTATCCGATAAGCACTCTGCGTGTCTCTCGCACTGCACAACGATCCATATGAATTAAATTCTACGGAATTTGAATTCCTTTTTCCATTGAAAATGAGTAGATTTTCAAAAGACTAAGAACTGCTTTTACAACCCATATATATTTGCGAACTTCGGAACTGGAAATAATTGAGGTCAAACCCTGATCCCAAGGGCTAAATCTCCACCACTCCGAAAGTCTACTGATAGCGCTATTTCAGAATTCGCCAGTCCTGCAACGACCACCGATATGAGATTTAGTTTTTATTGGTTATTTAGTGACTCAGGTTTCCGTGTGTGAACATATAATGAAAAGACTTGTATTCCTTTATTTTACAAAGGGAAAAAAAAAAAAACAACAGGTTCAAAACCCAGCCCTTATCACGAATTTAATGAATCTTTGGTTAACGTCTGCAACCATTTGCCCCAGGTTACATGCCATCTGCAGCCATTTAACAGATCAAAACACCACATTTACAAGACCAGAAGCATCTCAGGTGATCTTCAGAATGGACGGATTTGAAGAACGATTTAGGTTTCCTTGAGATGGACAATCGACACCTTGACTGCCTAAGGCTGGGCACCTGGATGACTTGATGGCCGTCGGCCAGGTCACTGGAACGTCTGGCGTGGTGGCGGCACTGGAGTCGTTGTGGCTTGGCTTGTGGATGGGAGCGTGGCCGTTTTTCTTCCAAAGGTTAGCCATGGCGGGGAACGTCGTGGTCCGAAGCTCTATATGTGACGGAAAAGGGGAACCCGTCATGGTGAGCTCCAGAAACGCCGAGGGATTGAAGGGGAGGAGGCACGAATCGGCCTGCAAAGTACCGAAAGGACCTAAAGGGGCAGAAGCGAGTCAAACTGTAGAATCTGAGGGCACGAGGAAATGGCGCGGGTGTCTCTGCGGAGCACGAGTAGTGCCGATGAAACTGCGACGGATCGACCTGCAAAAGTGCAGCTGCTGGCGGTAGCGGATCGACCCTCAGAGTGCTACCGGAACCAAGCACGTGGCGAAGGATCCACCTCCTGACTCGGGGAGGCGGCGATGCATCAGCCTGCACACGGCTGGCAGAGGGGTCATCTTGCAGAGCGCATGCAACGCCTAAGGGGTAGCGGCCATGGAGATCCCCAGAACCCTCTAGAGCTGGAATCGAGGGGAATCATATGGTTCAGCCTGGCGAGTGTCAGTGCGAGTGGAGAGGCGAAGGTTTGTAGGGCTGGAGGCGAGGAGGAGCTAGGGTGGAGATGAGGGCAGCAGCGCTGCTAACTGCGTCGGGACTAAGTGGCGCCTCGGCTTGCAGAGTGCTATCTGCTTGCGAAGCCCTTTAAATCGGGACATGATTACTGGTTAGGGTGAACCCATCTAAAGTCAACTCTTCTATTGCCAAACAAAAACCAACAGAAAGTTTATCGCATTTTCTCAGAGTCCCATATCCTGGCTCCCAGGCTTTATATGTAAAGTCAATGCCCAAAACACCAGTCAGAACAAACGTCAAGCATTACTCACCGCCTGAAGCGTCTGCCGTCCGGTCGTTATTTTGAACTTCGACTCTGGCAATTGGGCTCTAAACCGAGGTTTCTCAGAGCCCTAGCTGAAACACATGCCAACACAGTAGACAAATTATATAAGCATTTGATCCAGAAACTAATGTTCGAAAGGAAAAGGCAAAACAATATTCGGATAACTCCAGCCGGAAAAATGGATCTAAGAAATAAAGAAAGAAAAGCAAAACAAAACCTAAATCGGCTTCGGTTGTACTGGGATCGTGCTTGACTTTTACTGTTGTTCTGGAGATACCAATCGTCAGAATCCCAGGCACAGTTTGCGCGAGACCTCGGATCTGTGCTTCCTGCGAATCGCCGTAAATACCACCGACATGAAAAGTTGTTTCCTGCGACATTTCGAAACCACCCTCTGCTGGAGACCGGAGGTATTTGATATATGTAACTTCGGCAAATACTGATGATTTCTACAGCCAAAACGATTCCTCCTTCTATATTTTGGAAAGCAGTTAGGAGGAGAAACAAATAAATAAGTGCTGCGTGAGAGATAGGAATACCCACGATGGAGGGATGCGTGCACAACAAGTAACCCAAGGGATAACCCAACATGGTCCAGAGAGGTAGTGTGAATCCCATACCCTAACATAGAACAAAATTCTACCCTGGTAAATGGAATGAAGGCCGGATAAAATGTTAAAATTGCAAAAAAGAGATTTTTACAAACCATACCTGACACAAATGGCCGTAGGGATTGTGTCGTTTTAAATTATTTTGTATGCATACCCTACGCGGTTTCTTTCCCACGCGGTTTTTTGTGTTTTCAGTTTGTTTCCGCCAACACTGCGGATGTCTTAATATTATTCAAATATTATTAGGGTTGGTCTTAATATAAAAATTAATATAATAATATAAGTTTAATAATATATTTTATAATTAAAATTTCATTTGAAAGTAAAATGTCAAATGTTTTTATATAATAAAATAAATTATTAGTAATAATATATTTTATAATTAAAATTTCATTTAAATTCGTTTAAAGCTAATCCATATGATCGAATGCAGATTTTCCTTTTCAAATATCTCAAAATATTTAAACTCATTGTAATATCCGAACGCAAGTGGGGTGAGTTTGGCTTTGACTCAGTTGTAATCGGAAGGCATACGTTTTCTAAACCTTACTTCTCGGCAAAGCAAGTCGGTGGCCATAAAGATAGAGGATTGATTTATTTATTTTAAATGGGTCAACATATAAACCTAACGTCTCCTCGAAGCAATTATTCTCCAATATATGACATTTACGGTGAAATTCAACAATGGCACGGTATTTTGAAAGCCCCTCAAATTTAACGACAAAAACGTATGGCTGTGAAGCCCCGTAACAATGCGAAGAACTATTGCCATTTAGCATGCTTACTAGCAAGTTTGGCGTATCTTTCTACGGGCGATGAAATTCAGATCGTATATTTATAATTTTATATATTTAATATTTAAATTTATATAAAATTAAAAAATAAAATCATATATACATTTATAATATATGAAATTTTATGTTTATTTTTATCCCAAATTCTTAAACATGTTAATCTTCTTTCAAATTAAAAAAAAAAAAAATCGAATTTGAATATAAAAATTGATAACTAAAAATATATCTTAAAAAGATATTTAATTTTAATATTTTCCGTTATTTTAAATTTCCTCGTAAAAATTGCTATGGTAGCTGACAATAAGCAGAAAAGGTTATTGTCTCGTGATGGAAAGCTAAAATGAGTGCTTGAGCAGAATTTTGTCAGTTTATACTAAATTAAAATAATGTGTTGCATGTTCTGCGGACAATATTAATCATTTATTTCACTTTCGATAGATTGCGTTTGTGCCGGCGGGACACGCCTCTTTTACTCGAATTTCCCGCCCCCAGTCCCGACCGTGTCACACAAATACTAAAAACGCGTAAAAAGTAATGTCTATGTAACGGTCTATTTAATGCAAAGTCTTTGTCGGTAAGAGATGTCCTTTTGCGCAAACTTTGTCTTTCTTCAATCGTACAATCGCACACCGAAATTACAGGCCTTTAAGCAAAAGTGTGAAGAGGTACTTTGGAATCTAAAAATTCCTCTTAGTAGTTACGTGCGCATGTTTGCATGACGAAAAGTAAAATTTTTATCGTGACTCTTAGAATGTTACAATTCATAATTAATAAATAGTCTCCATCAAGAGGGGGCGGGCATGTATTGGCTTTACATTCAATTTTTATTATTGAATTTAGCGCCGGCTAGATCTATGGAAAGCGATTATGATTATTATCACCGTATTATTGTGGGAGGTCGGTTTTCCCGAAAACGAAATCTTCCCTGCCCCAAAATTAATTAGGGCTGATTCTGAGTTTATATTTTCACGAGTGAGAAAAGGCAATACTAAAGTGATCGCTACTCTGATAGACATCGTCTGTAGAAGGTCTCCCCAAGCAATATATGGTACAAAGATTCACCGTTTTCCATGGAAAACGTTCAAAATATAGACTACAACTGCTTTCAAAAACTACATACATTTGTCGCCGGGCTCATCAGCCTTGTAGTACAAGCTACCATTAGATTAGAACTATTGGGTCCAAAACTACAAGGTCATTATTATATAGCACTAGATCTGAGGCTACAAATTACATATATACTTGGCGCTGTGCTCTTCAACGTTTCTTATACCATAGATACTATTAAAACTAATGGATTCAACACTACTCACAGGTACCACACGCAACAGATGATGGATCCTTCACTAAATTCTGTAAAATGACGCAAACTTTGAACCGTCAAGTAGTTAGTCCCCCTCCAACCCCACGGAATGAATCGCCACCTTTCCGAAATTCTATTGTTTGCACCAGTTCAGAATTCGCCTATCCTGCAACACCATCCAAGAAGGGTAGCCGTTATGCTTTCTTTCACATAAAGGAAAAGAAAACAATTTTCAACAGCCAGCAAGTATGTATAATTGAAACCAGAATACAATGCGACTTGGACTCAAACAACCATTCATCTTATATAACATGTTCAAAAAGTAGATGACACACAATACGATCCATAAATCTGCAAGCATTAACTTTACTAGGCCGCAGGCACTCCATACGATCCTCAGAACGAAGAGGCAAGAAGCATTTTGGATTTGGTGAAAGTGAAATGCGGCCTAAAATTCCTGAAACTGGCGCTGGGTTTCAAAGGAAAAGGGACCTACCCTAATCTGAAAATCACCCTTCCTGTTCTGTATATGGCACATCTAGTTCCCCACATCAATAAATCGATATAAAGAACTACCAATATTCAAATCATCTATTATTGAATCATCTAAAACCATATCAAAACCTAAATAAAAGTTCCAGAAGTAGTTACCCAACCCATATTAGGGTTCGTTTTCCTTCAAACTTATTCTGATCAATCGAAGGGATGGTCCTCCTTCCGAAATAGTGAGACTTAATGATACTAACTCAATAACAGTTGCATTTTGCCTGGAAGAAGGGTCTGTTCTGCCCATGTGGACGTGTAAGTCGGCCCGCAAAGAGTCCCGCACCACCGGAGATGCGTTGACTCTGCCTGGAGGATCCCCACAGGCCTGGGGAAGCTGTGACACCACTTCTGGATAGGATGCCGAATTTGGAGGTTGTGGCTTGGACTTGGAGCCTAGGCAGAGCCGAAATAGTGCTAGCCGAAGGGGATCGTTGGGCTGCAAAACGCAGGCCGCCCCAACGAGACAGACGGATCGGCATAAAGAGTGTCGGGGACGCAGACAGGTGGTGGCAGCTCCCTAAAGAGCGGTTGTGGCCTAAAGTATTGACGGCGCTGATGGTGGTTGTGGCTTTCTGAAAAGAGAAGGGGGAGACGAGGAGGCGGCGATGGATGGGAGCGAATCTGCCTTTTATGGGAACACTGGGCGGTAACCGGGGATCCGCCTTCCGGATGCTGGCGGCGCCCAAGGGGGTGGGGTTTCAGCCCAGGGATTAATTTCGCCTTAGGCGTTGGCGGCGAAGGGAACGGCGGACACTTAGGCTTTCGGCTGGAGGATTGGTTTCCACGGCGGCTGACGGCAGCCAAGGTAGCCTCTCCGCCCAGGGTGATGGCTTCAGAGGGAGAGCCATTGCAACGCAGGGGAGATGGCGGGGGCCAAGACATACCCGCGCTGTGAGATAGCGACTGGAGGAGCGCGGGTGATATTGACGCTTGGCCCAGGTGGGGGTCACCAATGTAAAATTTGCGGAGCCTCGCAGAGAACCGACCTGCAGTCAAATCTTCTATAAATAAACAAAACAGGGAAGGAAAAAAAGACAGAGGATATACCACCAGCGGGAGCGGCGTCGTCATCGTTCGGTTGAAATTTGTTTGGTGCAAGTAGCCCTTAGTTTGAGTCTTTTCAACTCCTTCACTGAGTAAATCCGAACGCCCAAAACAAGTTATGTAAGTATTTATTCAGGAAATTCATGGTCGCAAGCTAAAGAAAGCTAAAACAACACCCTGATAACGTTTTTCCCCTCTGAGCGGAGACCGTTCGGATTTGAGAAAGGGAAGGAAACAAAACCGTACCTATGTCCGCCACGGTTATAATTGGATCGTGCTCAAATTTAACCTTCCCGGATCCGACTTGAACCATGCGAATTCCGGGCAGAGATGCGAGTGCTCGGATCTGTTTCTTCTGCGAATCACTGTAAATGCCGTCGACCTCGAAAATAGTTTCCATTTTTTGGTATTTAATCCAAAGCAAACACCTCCAGTAGGAAATTGGGATATCCAACCTTTTTGCCAGTACTACTGATTCAGAATAATCAAACAGAACCGATTAGCATTCTCAGAATAATAAAACAGAAGCAGTAAAATATAGGCATAGTAGTGGAAGTGGAAAAGGTTATTCTAAGAACCAAATGTAATTAGAATATAATATCAGAATAAGGGTTATGTTATGAAACCTTACACCCAAATGTAATTAGACAGCAATACCAGAATATGCAACCAAGCAATATACAGAACTACAATGTCCCCTCAGTATATCCCTAAAAGCTACGATTCACATTATGTTTAAGTTTCAAATGCCAAAGATATATACGTTTAACGCGGACGTCTATTAGTGTATCTCATGCATGTGGGATAATTAAAACAAATGTTAGGATGAGGTCCTTAGAGGCTAGATAAGATTTCTTAGCGGCGAAGCCATCTTAAGAACTTTTAGATAAAATTTGGTTTAATGTGATTTGTAAGATTTTAGTTTAAAGGTTCGAGGTGTAGATCAATTGGTTCATCCAAATCTTATAAGGGACGGAGATTCAAGGTTCAAATCTTGGGCCTCGTCGGACTGAACGCTTGTCCTTCCCTGGTGCTTTCAGCGGTGTAAAAGATTTAAAATGATTGTGACATGGCGGTTATAGGGACGGACTGCACGAAAATCTGTGTGACGACTTCCAAGGCGGACATGATTCATGGCGGTTACCGATTCCACAAGAAAGAAAAAGACAAAGATTTTAGTTAAAATTGGATAGTGGAAAAGGATTATACCACAATTGAAATCGTTGATCATTTCCAACCTAATCTGCCACGTCATAGCCCACACTAGTACCAGAACGCCGCTCAAAGTCACCGGTCAAACTAAGAGCTTCGATGTCACCGATAAAGATTCCGCCTCAAATGAGAGCCATAATAGAATAGCAAACCAAATAAAATCCTTATAAATGGGTAGTTGGCCTCTTCTATTTAATGGTTTATGTAATGTTATTATGGCATGGTTTATGTAACGTTAATTTTATTTTATACAAACTGTTAAAATTTCGTTTTACTTTAATACTCCTCTTATAAAAAATTCAAATTTACAACTGTATGACGTTATTTATGGTGAACACGGTGAATTGGTTTATTTTATTGAAGCCACGTGCCTAAGTAGGTGTGGTGAGGTAAGTAGAAAAATTCCACGGGCAAAATCGTTTTTAAGGAAATCTTATTTGACGTTCTAGAAGGTAACGGTGAAGTGTCGGTTGCAATTGAAAAATAAAATAAGTAAAATTCTTGCATATTACAAGCATTTATTATGAGATCCTGCAAGTGGGTGCATGATTAAACCTACAGATCTTGAGATCTTGTAAGTAAGCCGGCCTAGAATCGTAACTTGTTTACTTCCTACTGAAGCAAGTTTTTGGATCGAACGGAAATTTTTAAAATAAATAAATGCGATTAAATTTGACTTTGATTAAGTTATGTGTTCTGTGAAAAAATGTTTTTTTTATACAAGTTGTTTATTTTTAATTACATTTGACATTCACAGTTCTTTGGTTATGAATTCTGTTTCACAAGATGGGTTTTTGTAAGCAATGACGAGTGGGGCGGCGGGGCCGCGAGGCCTGCAACAATATTTAGGAAATAAAAAGTAGGGGTACGAGTAGTCAGCCGCAGGTTAACCTACCACCATTCCATAACAGTGGAGATTACAGCGCTAACATGAAGATGCATCTTTGTTAAAGGACAAGGACTCTTTCAACTTGAAACTGGGCCTTTTTTTATTCCGTTTTGGTTGCAGCCATTGGCTACTGTCCTTCACAAATATCACAAAATAATTAAACCCAAAAAAGTCACGAAGGGGAAGACTAACTTGATTTCGTGCGGTTAAAGATAATTATAAACATTCTCGAGATTAAAAAGATCGATCTCGCTATACACTATTTCAGCCAAGGAAGATTACAGCGAGGCCGATAGGTCCGCGAATAAACAACCAGTCAATCCGAATCGATTATGTCAACTGAATATTTTCTGACTGTTAGGTTTTTAACAAAAAATCCTTATAGGTAGTAGGATTTATCCCTCTATTCAAATTAAATATATATATTTTTATATTAAAAGAGTAAAACAATTGGAAAGAGTCTTCTATCATTGATTTGTGTGTTTGTCTAGTCCATGGTAAAAGTAAAGTTTTAAAAATAAACTTTCATTCAAATTAAGTTATATAGAAGAAATCTTACTCTTAGTAAATTGTGTAGCAAGGAAGTAAATTTAAATAATTTTTTAGATATTGTTCAATGAAAAATTAGCATTTTAAGTTTTTAATTGTAGATTTTATAAGATTTTTAAAAATAATTAATAAATATTATATTTTATATAACTAAAATATTTATAAATATTATACAATAAAATTATGATATTTTAATATAGATGAATTATCAATCTTGAGATGATTTCAAAAAATAAATTTGTCTCAATCATTTTACAGATGTGGGATGCCAAAATTAAATTATAAGTATATTTTTAACATCAACTAATAAGGAAACTAGATAAATTAAATCTATGCAAAGTCCAACTTTCACCTTTTTACATATAGGACATTGTTGATTTGATTTGGCCATAATATTTTCAATACTAAAAGAGTCAAACTTTCACCTTTTTAAATTATCAAATAAGTATCAAATGAGTTAAATATTGTTTATTTTTAATTTCACAACTTTAATTGGATGAAGGAGGAAAATGATATGTATTTTAGTGGTTTTCTTTTAAAATTATGAAGACATTTTTACCTCTATGATAGAAGAGTATTTTTATTTTCTTATACTAAAAGAATACTATGGCATTTTTGCCTTTGTGATAGAATTGAGTATTTTTATTTTCTTGTAGTTTCTATTTTCTATTTTAGGGCATGAGATCTATTTCCTTTATATAGTAAATAAGGTTTTCTATTTTTTATTTGTTGATTAATTATCAAAGCAAAAATTTTGATTTATGTTTTAATTGTGATCAAAATAGAAAAATAAATTGAATCATTCTTTTGTAGGTATTGAAATAAAAATTGCATGTAGTTTGTATTTTAGGGTAAATAGGTTGTTGCACATTTCTTCTCTAAAATGGGAAGAAGTCATTTTTCATTAAAAATTTCCATTTGTTGCATTTTTTTGTGCATTATAGATCAAAGATAAGCTTAAATACCAAAATAAAAAAGGTTGATGCTAGATAAAAGTGGATCTTAAAACGAAACTTAGTATCGTAGTTTCATTTAGAAACGTAAGCGTATGCAAAAATACACATTAAACATAGTCTTAGTCTTATTATTTTTATTCCTCCAAATCTCAAAGTGAGAAGCAAAAAGAGGAAAGGCATTGGGATCTCCCTCATTGGCCACTTTGTGATCTTTTTTTTTTCCCTTCCGCACATTTTGGTGAACAAATCCCTTCATGGTTTCCAAAAGGTCCTCTCTTTCTCAACCATACCTTAATCAAGATAAAATCAACTTCATTTTAATCAAATATCACTTAAATCTTGTTTGTGTAGTTAGACCACAATAATTAAGGTTAACAACAATATAACCAAGGGCTAGTCCTATTGGAGATCATACACAATCCTCTGAGTAACTATAGTATGAGCCACTAAGCTATATTGGGTATATAGTGAGCTGAGGCCGCCACTAAGCTATATTGGGTATATAGTGAGCCGAGGCCGCTAGCTACCCACGTAGGATCTCATGCATACTTACTTTTAGTAAAGAGTCTATCACAATGGGCTAGTGGGAGGCATAAGGAGGATTTTTATTATCCCTCATGTACTACCTTGGGCTGCATATTCAAAAAGTCACTCTCATATATTATTGGTTACCCATATAGAGACTGGTTAGAGACTGGTACTAACTATCTCTTATGTACTGAGAGGAATATAGAGACTGGTTAGGTATATGGGGAGGTTCCTAATGTATAGGTTAGATTAGTATATTGAAGGAAGGTGATATAAAAAAATAAAAAACATCTTTTTTTTCTTCTTCTTTAATTAACTCTATAAACAAAATGTAATCTCCACATGACACGTAGTATTGCTCTGCTCACCAATTAGCTACTAACCTTACTCCCTTAAATAAAAAACAAAAAAAATTAAACTATTTATAAAAATTCTATTTATGAAAAGGGAGAAAATGAAAACCTTCCCTTAAGGTACTTATCTCATACCTGTAAATAATTAATCTAATAAACTTTATTATTTTATTGAAACAATAATTTTCATAAAATAAATAGTATGATAACTAAAATAAAAAATGGTTATTTTCTAATCCTTTTCATTAGCGGAGAAAGCCGTCAAAAATAAAAAACTTGGCTATGGATTTTCCAAACATGCCTACAGTTCACCTCATCCTTACCAATAAAGTGGAAAATGAGAGCAAACCTTCCAAGGAACTTCACTCCATTCAATGATCCCTTTGCTAATAAGTATACATTTGAATTTTGGAACTTCATTCCATTCAGTGATCCCTTTCCTAATAAGGACACATTTGAGTTTGGGTCTACCTCTTTAATGTAGCCTAACATAGCCATTTCCCACTAGGTCGGACTTTAGAAAATAATGTAGATAATAATGTTAGCTAAGAGATTAGCCCTCTTAGGATTTGAGGTGTCAAAGCACGACTTGAAAAGCAAGATGAATAGCTTTGTTCCTCTTAACGTTGCTACCTTTAAAGTTGAGGATGAAGCCATTCAAATTTCAGAGGTGGCCTCACCAACTAAAAAAAAACATAAGGACATGCAAATACAATGAAATGGAGGCTCGCTCACTAAAGCATGCCAAGCCCTTTCTCCAACTACAAAAAAACTCACGTAGAAACGAACACAAGAAATATTGTATTTTTATTTTTGGAAAAACACGATCCAAGATTTAGAAGCCCCTATTTATTTTTATCTTCGGGATAACATACCAAATTATGACAATTGTGGTCATCGTGGGTCTCATCCTTGCACACGTGGCATCCTAGTTTTCCTTGGATTGTTGCAATTGTCCTTCACGAGACAACTAATACATTCTAATTAATTAATTTTAAAAAATTACTACTGGGAACATCAAATTCTTCTGACAGAATCATTTGTGTATACGGCACATACGCTACCGACACCACTTAAACAAATGTCTGTCACCGTTTCAAAACAAATAAATAAAATAAAAGATTTCGTTACAGGACACTTCTCTCGATTATGAGATCTACGTTGACTTTAACACGAAATGGAGTACACAACGCACACACCAACCCACGCTACCACTAATTTTGTTTTTAATTGAACTTCGTATATATGGTTGCCACGTATTGAAAACAATTAATGCCAATCCATCTATCTCGCGGATTTGAGGTCATTGTACGCGGTAAAATGGGTATTAACTGGTTAGAAGACGAGCACCTTAAGGCCAAGAATAAAGACGAGCAACGTAGTTAGAAGACGAAGAGAGGATTTTTGGTTTGAAATAAAATGGTTATGAAAAGATGGAATGGTAAATAAGATTAGAAATTTTAATATTTTAAAATTATTATTATTTTTCTTTATTGACCTCACAGTTAAGATATATGATTATCTTTTTCCTTTTGGCGTAACACCGCTAGTTTTGAAAGCACATGAACCATATATATATACCAATGTTTTTATTATGTTTTCAATAT
This sequence comes from Wollemia nobilis, assembly GCA_028583015.1. Lineage (NCBI taxonomy): Eukaryota > Viridiplantae > Streptophyta > Pinopsida > Araucariales > Araucariaceae > Wollemia > Wollemia nobilis. The sequence continues at coordinate 8,295,434 of JAQPPZ010016917.1, read as the reverse complement.
TTTATGATATAATTATTCATTCGTATTTGGAATTTACTAATTTAGTTGTTAGTATTGACTGTAGGTCCGGGTAGCGTAAGCACATTTCCTTTGTTCGGTGACTAGGAAGCTGTGCAATCCAGTCTAGCAAATAATGAAAGGAACATATTGTACTTTTGCTTTTAAATGATCATCAAATTATTGTGACCTCGGTATATACCCAATATTCCCAATCCCACAGTATTCCCCATTCCAGGAACATCCTAGAATGGCGTACACATCGTACATTAAACAAATAGAATCATTCCATTTCAGAGCAAATATGCCTTGAATTTCAGAGTGACAACTGACTGTCACGTGTTAATTCCACAAATAGTGTACATCTTACACGAGACAAATATAATGATTTAAGTTTGGGAAAAAACATTGAAAAGGTCAATAATGGGGTGGCCTCTTGGCTCGTCTGTCTAAGTTGGATGACAGATAATATTTTATTATATAAAAATAATTTATATATTTTATTATAATTTATTAGTTTATGTTCTAAAATCTAGATGCAGATATAAATAAAATTATAATATATTATGACTACTACCATGGTAATAAAATAAAATAAATATTAATATTTTATTATTTAAAAATAATTTATATATTTTATTGTAATTTATTTGTTTATGTTCTAAAATATAGTTGTAGATATAAATAAAATTATAACATATTATGACTACTTCCATGGTAATAAAATAAAATAAAATAAATATCTGTCTTTCACATCTGACATAAACAAAACAAATAGAAACATTCAATCTCAACATGACCCCGAAGAACTATAAATAACCGTCGAATTCCAGCCTTTCATATCGTCCATGAAAAAAGTCTGATGCTGACGTCGTACATAATTAAAACAAATAATTTTTTTTTACTTTCAGACAAATTCGTAAAAATATATCCTATTTACCTCAATTGCTACCGAAGGTATGAGATTAGGTTTTGCCGGCAGTCGGTCCGGGTCAAAAGATCTCTAACGTGGCCATTCGATAAAATAAAGAAAATGCCAGGCGGTTGTCTCACAATTGGAGTGTTGAAGCAATTTGTCCAATCGAGTGCTTACCATGGGACGTTCATGTGATTTGGACATATGACATTATTAAATTGTTGCTAAAAAGGTAACCAGCTTATTGGTGCCACGTAGCACGTAGTTGGCTAAGCGCTAAGAAATTGTCCAATCCAAAGGATACGGAGAGTTCCGAGAGTTCCGCCGTAAAACTGTGGAAAGCGACTGATAAAAGTAGGTGAGGCTGTGCTTATGTCTCTCCATTTAATGTGGACAAAAGTTCTGTGGCCGACCTTCAAAAGTAACTTTAACTAAACCTAACTTCTCAGCGAAGTAACTATTCACCATGAATTTACAAAGTAGCGTCAGCAAATATGATATTATAAAAAAAAATATTATAAAAAGTATAAGAAGTTATTTGCATTATGGGTGATGTGACTTTAGTTTTATTTTTATGGTGAATGTGTATAAGAAGTATTGCTAGCTTGAGAAACTTTAGAGCTCTCGCTATAGCAAACCCTCGGGGCTCTGCGGGGATGGCAGCAGTTTCTGGAGGAGGTATGAAAAATTGGAGGAATGTAGTGATGGCATCAGGTCCGTTACAGAGCGTGCATGCTAGGGCTGGTATTTCATTTAAAAATGATTGGAAGGAACAGGGATTTCCCATTGCATGCCGGGAATCGCTTGTTAAAGAACAATGGATGTTTGGAACGATGTGAAGCCGGGCCGGTTCTTGTGGTTCAACCGGACTCGATGGCGAAAGATGTGGAGTATTTAACCAAACATGCGCTTATTGGTAAATTTATGGGCATCCGAATTTCTCTTCCCTTTGTGGAGGCTTGGGTTAGGAAGACTTGGAACCCTGAAGGTGATGTGGAGGTGATGCTGAGTGCAAACAGCTATTTTATGGTGGTTTTTTCTTGTCTTGCGGATCGTAACAAAGCATTTGAAGGAGGTCCCTATTTCTGTAACCAAGCGGACTCTTTCTTAAACCCTGGCATGTGGGTTTCAACCCATCAGAGGAGCGGCCATCACGGGTTCCGGTGTGGGTTCGGCATTTGTGGCTTCCATTGGAATTTTGGAGAAATGACATCTTGCATATGATTGCCCTTCTACTTGGGAAGGCGGTTGGACCGTCACAACAGACGCTGGATAAAAAGGTAATCTTTGTTGCCCGTATCTGTGTTGAAATTGATTTAAACAATCCTATTCCAGATTCTATTGAAATACAGTTTGGATCAACCACATGGGTTCAAAAGCTTGACTATGAAGCTCTTCCATTTCGTTTTTGGATTTGCCATGAATATGGCCACTTACAAAGAAAATGCCCTAAGTTTGTCCTGCTCGTGGCTTCAAATCCTGGGCCCTCTCGAGTTATACAAAATATGGATAAAGGAAAAGCCCCGATAAAGGAGGGGGATCAGGATAAGGAAGGCTTTGTTACGGTAAAACCTCGAAACAAAGGAAGAAAGGCAAAAAGAGACATTAAGGATAACCTGACCGGATGCTCGACTCAACCGTTTTGAAATTCTAGAGAACCTTGATCAGTGCGTGGAGATACCTGAAACATCGCTACCTGTTATAGATATAACAGGACCAAATCAGTTGTCTCTTCATGAGGTGGAACCAAGGGAATCAGATATAGGGGGTTTAAATGAAGAACAGAGGGCTTTGGCTCTGAGTATAGGTGATATGGTTGGACCTAGCCCTGGAAGTGAAGTTATCTTAGAAAATGGCACAGATTTAGATATGCCCTCTCCTACCCGAGCAACCGATGCGGTCATCCATGGATTGTAAAACTCCTACGATCTTTGGGATTGCAGCATAAAATAATTAAAAAAAATTCTTCAGATAAGAATATGAAGGTGGGTCAGAAGAAAGACCAGGATAAAATTAAGTTAATGGGAGAGACTTTGGTAGAGTCAGGTTTGGTGAGAACATTGGACTCCCATTTTTATAACCCCAAAAATGATTATACTTTCATGGAATGTAAGGGGGTTGAACAACATCCCCAAACAAAAAGTTGTTTGTGATTTGATTCGTGTTCATTCTCCGGATGTGGTTTTTATTCAGGAGACTAAATTAGCTATTGATAGTTTGTTCAATATTGCTCCCAAGTTGTGGAGAAAGGGGCAATGTCAGTGTATTGGTGCATGTGGATATGCTGGTGGCCTTGCTTGTTTATGGGATCCAGTTAAGATCTCTCCTCTTACCTGGATTTCTAGCAGGTGGTCTATTTCGATGATCGGGCATGATAATGAATCCGGTGAGACCATCCTACTTACAAACGTGTATGCTCCTACTAATTACAATGGTAAAGTGAATTTATGGGAGCACATTGGCTTTGTGAGAAGTCTGGCTCCCTTGTACCCATGGATTTTGGCTGGAGACTTCAATTCTATCACTTGTCTGGAGGAAAAACGTGGTGGGATTGATCGTCTTGAGCCTTTTTCTTCTATCTTCAATGCTCATATCCGGGCCTTGAACTTGGTTGACATTAAGCCGGATAATGGGATATTTACCTAGCATAATAGAAGATGTGGGGAATATTCCATTTCAGAGAGACTGGATAGGTTTATGATCTCTAGTTTTTGGATTGGCAATAATAGAATCTCTAGTTCCGTGATTCCGGAGGGTAGAGGATCCGATCATTGGCCTATCAAACTATGCTCTGCTCTGGAGTTAGGGCTAAAAAATAATCCCTCATTTAAGTTTCAACTTATGTGGTTGCGAGATCCTAAGCTTCATGATTTCATGCGAGGCTGGTGGACTAATGGCAAACCTCCTCATGGCACTACTATGTACTCCTTTATGAAGCGGCTACAATTTGTTAAGCATAAATTGAAGAGATGGAATAGACTAAATTTTGGGAACCTTTCCTTGGCTAATTGAGCGGCTCTTAGGAGGGTGTAAGAAGCTTCAAGGAATATTAGAGATCAAGGACTCACAGAGGAGCTTCTTGTTGAGGAATCTGAGGTTGTAAAAGACCTTGTTGAATGGGAACTAAGGGAAGAAATTTTTTGGAAACAAAAAGCTCGAGTAGATTGGCTTCAGGAAGGGGATAGGAACATAGCCTTCTTTTATAACTCTGTTAAGGCTCATCGTAATGGTAACCTGATTACCTCTCTTGTTAATTCTCAGGGTGCCTTGCTTTCTTCTTTCAGGGATATTTCAGAAGAGACTAAGAGGTATTTTTCCTCTCTCTTCAAGGAGGATGCCCTCTCAGATGATGAGGAAGAAAAACTTATTCTAAACTGTATTCCCTCGATTGTTTCTAGAGAGATGAATGAGCACTTGATGGGTCCAATTTCCCTTGAGGAGCTGAAAAGTGTTGTATTCAAGATGAAAAAGGGGAAAGCCCCGAGTCCGGATGGATTCTCGATTGAGTTTTATCAAGAGTTTTGGGAGTTAATCAAATTTGACCTTTTGGAGGTGGTCCGTGAGTCCCAAAAGAACAAACAGATGCTAAGGGCCCTAAATGCTACCTTTGTGGTGCTTATTCCCAAGAAAGAGGGAGTGAATTCCCTGGATATGTTCAGGCCTATTGCTCTCTGTAATGTTGTATATAAGATCATCACAAAAATTATTGTTGAGAGGCTGAAGATATGGTTGAGCAAAATCATCTCTAAGGAGCAAGGTGGGTTTGTTGCTGGCCGACAAATCATGGATGGGGTTGTTATTGCTACAGAAGCTATTCACTCAATGGAAACTTCTAAGGAGAAAACTATGTTCATTAAGTTGGACATGGCAAAAGCCTATGACAAAGTTAGATGGTCCTTTCTTCAAAAAGTTCTTACTGCTTTTGGCTTTGAGGAGGAATGGATTAGATGGGTGATGAGCTGTATTTCTTCATCCTCATTCTCTGTTCTTGTTAATAACGAGCAATCGAAGCTATTTAAGGCCGCAAGGGGATTGAGGCAAGGAGATCCGCTATCTCCTTATTTGTTTATCATTATGGCAGAAGGGTTGGGCAGATTACTCAAGTCTCAGGTTAGGCATGGTCTCATTCAGGGGTGGAAGTGGGATAACAGTTTGCCACCTCTTTCCCACCTTCAATTTGTTGATGATACTTCTTTGTTGGGAGTTGCCACTATCAAGGAAGCTGGAAACATTAGACAGTCTCTTGACATATATCTTGGTGCTTCTGGATAGGTGATTAATGAGGACAAGTCCTTTATTTTCTTCTTCAATACCCCCCTCTTATTCAAGCCAAAATTGCTCGCATTCTAAGATTCCAGGTCGGGACTCCCCCCTTCATTTATCTTGGGATTTCGATTTCATCTCATCCTCTGCCTAGATCTTCTTGGTAGTCTATACTTGATAAGTTTAGAAGGAAGGTAAATCGCTGGAATGTCAGATGGCTATCCTCTACAGGTAGAGTATTGCTTTTAAAATCTGTTATTCAAGCCTTACCCATTTATAGATGTTTTGTGCAAACAACTCCTCATTTCATCAAGGATATGGATGCTTTGTCAAGATAGTTTTTGTGGTCTGGAAAACTTGATCAATCTAAATGGAGTTTGGTTAGATGGGATTCCATTTGTAGGCTAGTTCAAGAGGGAGGCCTTGGGTTGCGACAGGCAACTCTTTCTGGGTAGGCTTTGGCTGCAAAACTTTATTGGAGATGGTGTACCTCTCAAGATCAGATTTGGGCTAAAATATTATCTTATAAATACTTGAGAGGTATTTATGAGGCAGATATCCCTAGAGCCAGTTTGGTTGGGAAAGGTTCTGTTATCCCGGGACACTGCGAAAAGAGGAGCTAATTTAATTAAGCAGGGTTTGTTCTGGATTTACAATCGGGGATCAGATGTTCTTTTTTGGGAGGATTCTTGGGATGGCCACCCTCCTATATTGACTCAATATCCCAAGTTACATTCCCTAAGCATTTGTTTCTTGGAAGCGGGTTGGTCTCATGTGGAGGACTTTAAAAAAAATTAGTATTTTAGAAATATGGAGATGTACAGATGGAAAGATCCGCAGGAATGGCCCCAGGGGGGATTGGCCGAGGATAGAGATGTACTTGCTCTTATTCTTACGGGGAGGTACTGTTCTTCATTGAGGGATAAAGACATTCTAGCTTGGAACCCTAATCCCAAGGGAACCTACTCTGTAGCCTATGGTTATCAAGTTCTTGATAAGCAAAAGTTTGGGAGTCTCCTTGTCACATGGTGGAAAAAGGTGTGGAATATATTTGCTTGGCCGAAATGTAACTTTTTTCTCTGGCTGGTAGCTCGTAATAAATGCCTCACTTGGGATAACTTGAGGAAGAGGGGATTTTAGGGTCCCTCTTTATGTGTCCTTTGTGGTAAGAATGAGGATGACTCTTCTCATTTATTTTTCCAATGCTCCCTTGCCGAGAGACATTTGGCACTTGTTGGTGGAGTGCCCGGAACCATCCTTGTTTTCATGTGCTCTCCCTGGTGGAGTTTTGGAGTAGTCTGGGCAGACCTCCAACCAAGGCCCCCTTCCTCCAAGTGGCTTGGAATTTGGGCCCTTCCTGCATCATCTGGCAAATTTGGCTCGAATGAAACCGTCGCATTTTTTAGGGAAGTCATTTGGTTGTTCAATAGATCTGGCAAAGGATCCTGTGTATGGTTCAAGAAACTATCCATAGTAAATGTGATGTGGACCCCCATTTGGACTCTAGGGAGGAGAAGGTACGACAGGCCCTTGGTTTGTTTGGGGTTGGTGTGAATTCTTCTAGCCCTAGTAGGATTCCTCAGCTTAGCAAGAAGGTTAGGAGAGAGGGTAGATGGAGACTGCCCCCTAGAGGAGTTTTAAAAATTAATACTGATGGGTCGTCCAGGGGTAATCCTGGACATGCTGGAATTGGTGGTGTTGGGAGAGATTCTGCTGGTGTGGTCAGTTTTTTCTTTTCCATTTATAAAGGTGTTCACTCCAACAATCTTATGGAATCTCTGGCGATACTTGAGGCCTTGCAAAGGGGGTTTTCTCTTGGCTGGCGCAAGATTCTTTGCGAGTCTGACTCTCAAATTTTAGTTAATATTTTAAACAACAAAAGAGTGGAGGATGTTAATTGGCAGTTGGCCTTTATGACCATTCAGATTCTCAAAATGAGTGAAGAGTTCGAATTTATATCCTTTGTGCACATTCCAAGGGAATGGAATGGGGTTGCTGATTACCTGGCCAAAAGGGCTTCTGAGCTATTGGATACTCAGAGTATTGATAACTGGGAGAGTCTCCTGTCTAGGGATTCTCAACACCTACGGGAGTTGATCCATAAGGATGTTCAAACTTAATGTGGTTTGTTTTTTTTGGTTTTCTTTGGGAGTTGACCTTGTCTGGTGATTTAGCCTGTCTTGTTGCTTATTTGAGTCCTGGTTGGGGGCTCAGTTGTACTTTGTAATCCAGATTTTTTATCAATAAATTTTTACCCCTTTATTTAAAAAAAGAAGAAGTATTGCTAGCTTAGATATATAAAATATATGTATTCGAAAGAGTTATCAACCTCATGCGCCTATCTCAATGTATTTTTTAATAAAATATTAATATTATTTACGGCCTGGCTGACTTTCCTAACTGCCATTGTAGAACATAATAATAAAAAAAAATTAAACTTCTAATAGATTGTATTGATTATTTTAAGTAGTTATGCGAGATAAATTTTACTAATATTATAATAATATTTTAACAAATAAATGATTTTAAATTTAAATTTATTCTTAAAAAATATTTAAATTAAATATTTTTAAATGTTTAAAATTTTCTCGTAAAAATTGTCTATTTCTACCAGCGGGGACACACCTCTTTTACTCTATTTTTACCGGAAGTAACATTGTAAATATAGTATCTCCCTTTTACCATTAAAGTAAAAACACATTATGATTAGCACATTTTCCTTTCCAAACCACCAAATAAGAACCATGGTAATATAAAAATCAAAGAATAAAACTTTCAGTAGTAATTTAGTCATGGGATCTATTCCACTATAGTCCAATGCTATTATCCAAGCCATTATATTTTGCATTCATTAAATTAAACTTTAATAGAGTTCCCACAATGTTTGTCCATATTGAAGAGCTTTGTTGAGTGTCAAGATCAATATCTTTAAATTTGTCCACATCTTTTTTTTTACTAACTATTGACATAATGAGCTAAGGAAGGACAAGAAGTGATGTGTTGATTATAATTATTTTCTTCAATATTCATCAACTTTGGATAAGCTTCCCTAGTTATTGATTCATCAAGTCCATCCAACCAATCATCGAAGAAAATTATTAACTTATGGTGACTTTAGTTAGATTACAAGTTAGTCAAATAATTTTTCATTGTATTCTCTAGGCCTTCTTTATACGTATGGGGATGGGATTAACTTTTATTTAATGAAAATAAGTGAACAATGTCAAATATAATGGAGTTGTTAATAAAATAATTACATTATTTCTTCTTTATTGTTTTGATAATTATAAAAGATTTATATTCAATTCCAATAAAATCTCATTATCTCACAATTGATAATTAGATTCTAAAAATCAATGCCTTCATTAAAAACAGTTAAATTGTACTGAAAATCGTTTTTCACATATGTTTGTAATAGCTTTCCTTTAAAATAATTTTAAAAAAACTCAGTTAACTACATTTATGATATGTTATTGGTCAATAAAATAACATGTGGATTACCTAAGAAGGTTGTTATAATGACCTATAGGATAATAAAAGATACAAACTTATGTTATAGTCAATAAGTGAAGATCCTATAATCCAAGACCTTATTCTTTGCTTAATAATGTGTATGATGATAGAGATCATAACACCAACACTTAAGTATGCTCTCAATGAGAGACAACTATATAGGAAAGGTGTAATTATACCATGAAGAATTAGTCTAGGGATTTAATTTTTTTTTCCCAAGAATATAAGACCAAGTTCAATATCAATGATCAAATTAAGAAGCAAAAGACTCTCCTTATTGCGAAAGAATTTTTTTAAAATGTAGAAGTTGACTACATTGATACATTTTTTGCTATGGTTTGCATGGAATCCATTTGCATAATATTTTTCATAATTACTTTATTATAATAGAAAATTAATTGTTTTCATCATAATCTTTTGCATGAAATCCTTTTGCATAATATTTTTTTTATCATTGCTTCATTATAGATAGAAAGGTTATGTAGCATGTTGAGAGGTTGACTTTAGGGTTTTTTGATTTTTTTTGCTCTAGTATTTTTCTATGTTCATTGCACTCTAGGGTTCTCTTGTCTTTCTTTATTACTATTTATGGCTCCCAACCCTAGTGAGATAGGAATTAGTTCTAGCTTCATGGGAGATAAATCAATGGAGAATGTTACCCATCACGCATCCATAGAAGTTCATCGCAAAGGTGGTGTATAAGGCAAGGTCTCATTCCTTAATGTCTCTTTCCTTGCACATATTTTAGAAGTTACATGCAATTGGTTTGAATAACATACATTAGTAGACTACTTTATTGGTTGTATCCCTAATGAGTCAATCTCGAGGGCTTAGATAAATTTGGTGTAGGCCCCTCATGGCATTTAGGTTACACATTTATGAAACCTTACCAAGGATTTCTTTCTATTCTAGTTTTCAAACCCATCCCATGTTAAGGAGATTTTTCAACATGATCCATGGCACATGCAAAGCTCTTTGCTAGCTCTCATGTCATGGAATCATGAGTTTGTTGTGTTTGAGGATAAAAAAAATAAAATCCCATTCTAGGTTAATTTTCATAGTCTTCCCATCCCTTTGTGTGGTGGCCTACAACAAATTGCAAGTGTGCTCAGGCATGTTGTTATGCTCAAGCCTAAAATAATTTTAAATGCTCGAGTGACCAAGCGACTTTATGTCCAAATAGATTTGTCTAAGGAGCTTAAGGAATTCCTCAATATCCAAGTGGAGGAGATCACCTACTCACAAAGTATTATTTACATCAACCTCCCAAACACATATTTTCATTGCCAATATTTCAACCATAAGATGAAATATTATCTACTTATGATGTACAATAAGCTAAAGCCAAGTCTAGCACCTTCAACGGGGATAACCCATCAACCTAATATGGATGATTGGACAACTATGGACAACCATAAAAATCAGTGTGTTAGTAATGCTAAATTGTTGAACCCCAATACATCTACCAAAGAGGTTAGCACTACACATTCACAACCTTTAAAGAAGACGATAATACCACCAGTAGAAAAAGTGATCCTTAACCAGCATAGGTGAAAAATAAAGAGGTCTCATCACCTCATTAGAAGCCATCATGGATCTTAGGTAAATAGGGTACAAAAATAGTTTTCCTTCCCCATTCCCCCTGTATTAATATGCATCACTTCTGTAGCCCTAGGAAGAATATGGATTTGGGGGAGCTTCTATCAGAGAAACAAATTCACATTCAATTAGGGAGATTTAGTAGGGATATTGAAGGTTCCAATAGTTTCAAATCTTGTGAGCACCTTGATGGTGCATATATATCATTATATACCAATATCCTAATAAATTTTGTTTCATGGAATGTACTAGGTTTCATTGACACCAAGCACAAATATATGGTGCACTCAATTTGTCAAAATTTTACCGATTTAGATATCTTATATCTTTAAGAAATTAAAATCATAGGTTTCTTGCTAGTAGCTATTTATTAGGTCATCTAGCCTAAAATTTATTTTCTTCATAACGAACATGCTTAGGGATGAGGTAGTGTTGCACCTTCATTTCCCCCCACTGGTAGCCTCATTTTGTGGTGCATGGTTGTGACCCCACCTGTCATATGCTATGACCAATATTCTCGATCAATAACCATGTATTTGATATAGCTAATGTTTACGCTTTCAATGATGTGATGGAGTGTACCCAGCTTTGGAGTTGGTTGGTTGAGTCATTACCTACTACCACTTGGTTTATGGTGACTTCAACATGACTAAGTCCACTAAGAACCAAAGTGGTGGGCACCCGATGCATTGGGCCATGGGTGAATAGACAACTTGGTTTCACATGCGTAATAAATTAGGGTTTTATGACCCAAATAGTGGGTACTCTCAAGACAACAACCATACACATGGCACAATTTGTGCATAGGGATTGATCATATTATTAAAATATTTGATAGAAATTTGTTATTATCATAGCTCATATTTACTTTTGCCAACTATTTTTTATCTTGATGGTTTCACTCCCTAAGGTGGTCCTCTTGGACCACTCACCCATAAAATTTTGCATTGAATGGGTAGGTGGTGATAAACCCATGTGCAGTAATCAATTCTATCTTAACACATCATTGCTTGGTCATCATCCTACAATGGTTCATATTTGATACATGAAATTTGGAGCCATTCTCATCTATATATTTTGGCTAGATTGCATGGTGGAATGATACATTGAAATGCACCACACATTTCCTTTTCATCTACAAGCATCAACTGGCTCGCTTTCATAATAGGGTATACAAGGCTACAACCCTAGAACTCTAGCAAACCATATTGGCTTTGGAGGTGTAGCTCCTCTTCCTTACATTACAACTTTAGGTTGCTAAAGCTTCACCACCAACAATACCTTATTGATGCTTATGCCACATAAGTTGCTCAACTCAAAGTCTACCTTCATTGGCTCAAAATTGGTGATAGAGTATCCAAAGAATTTTTCCAATCCTTTAGAGGGAGGACTCAAGCCCAAAATATTAAGTGCATCCATAAAGGATACAACCATTTTACTGAGCTTCCAAATATTATGCATGTCATTATCAGCCACTACTAAAAGGTTTCGCAAGCTCAAGATCCTTCTACTACCTAGGAGTAAGCTCTTCAGTAGTGTATCCGAGTGGTTCCTTATTGAATCTTAGCTTCTCAGCAAGCCCTCTTAGCTAAGAATTGTTGTATTTTCCATGGCCAATGACAAGGTACCCAATTGTGATGGGTTTTCCTATGAGTCTTACAAAATCCTTTGGGATTTAGTGGGACCATATTTGAGTATACTTAGAGATCTTTCACAAGGGCTCCCTAGGACCTTTGACCAATAAGGGCAATATCAAACTCATCCCCAAAATAGGAGATCCAAAAGATATTTGTAACTAGAGGCCTATTACCCTGCTCCGTGTGTCTTATAAGATCATTGCCAAAGCTTTGGTACTTTGGGTTTGAAACTTACTCATGCGAATTAGCTATCCTAAGTAGAATAGGTTTATCAAGAGTTGGTACATTTTGAACAACATCATTGTCATCTGTGAAGGTATGGAATAGACAAGATAATCTCAATAGAAGACTTTTTTCCTTAAGATTAACTTTTCTAAGGACTAATATTGTATTGAATGACCTTTCATTTTGGCCATTCTTTAAGCCTTAGTGTTTAGCAACCCTTTTCTCTACACTATTCAAATATTTTTTGCAGACACTTTTACTTGTCTTACTATTATTGGTCATCAATTTTTGCCTCTTGGCCTCTTCAAATCAATTAGGAAAGGATGCCCTATTACTCCAACCCTTAATATGTTGGAATTTGAGGGTTTGGGGCACCTTTTAGCCAATCCTATTTCCTAGGGTAGAGTGAAAGGAATTGCTCTTCTTGATTCCTCTCAACAACTTGTCAATGCTCATTTAATGAATGATTCCTTCTTGACACTTTTTGAATATGAAAGCACCGTTGACAATGCATTATAGTGCCTTGGCATCATCTATGTAGCCTCTAGATCCAACATCAAATGGAAAACACCCAACACTACAAACAATCCTTTCTTACCAAGCTAAACTAGTTATCTCGCTTTTAGTGGAACTAGATTCAACATGGGAAAATATTCTATTTTTTGGATATTTTCTTTGCATTCTAGTCTTCATATCCTATTTTGTGATAATTGTTTCACGATAGAGTGGAAAGTAAACTTTATACATGATTTTCTAAGACTCTTTCATTTACTGGTAAATTTCAAGCTTATTTCAAAATCTTTACCGCCACTCATGTCTATTACTTGCCTTGCTAGGCTCCTTCTAAGGTATCATACCAAAATCTTGAGAAGTTTCTACAAGATATTTAATAGGATGCTATATATAAAAAAATATTCCATTGGGTTACTTGAAAATTATTTATCTCCTAAGGACCTCTAGGGGTTTGGGTCTTCTTGATACCCAGTGATAAGATATAACTCTTTATGCTAAATGGATCATTAGGGTTGTGCAAGGCAACAAAGCCTAGAAGGTGCTACTATGAAATTGTATCTCTTTAGAAGTCTCTTATGGATAACATGATTGGAAGGGCCTTGGTTTTCCCTCCTTTTTGGTTATGAAGGTGCTTATTTAGATTCAAGGTACCTTTATAACCAAAAGCATATGGAAGGCTTGGGAGTCCCTCAAACCTTAGCTCTAGTGGGTTGGCAATGGCTTATGTTCTAATTTATCTACAAATAGCCTCTCAATCTAGTAGTCACCTATTATCATGCATTAAGACTAGCCCTTAGCCATGCTAACTTGGGTGAAGGCTCTTTACTTTTTTCACAAGCGAGTGAGTCATATCATACCTTTTCTCTAATAAAATTAGATATTGGATCTCTTGGCATGAATTTAAAGCTCAATTTAGCTATTAGGAGCAATACAGAGAGACTTTTCAAATAAACCAAGAAGTAATCCCTTTTGAAATGCTTCACAATATTGGAGTCAATACCTCGCACCCATGGTGGAAACACTAGAAGTGGTATCCTGATACTCCCTTCCATAATTATTAGCCCAAAAATGGGTATCATTGGTTCTCCTCTCATCTACCCATGGTCCCTATTATCAATGCTTGTTGGCATCTATGATCCTCTCTAAATGACTAGAAAAATAGACTTTAGCTTTTTAGAACCCTACCATGGAACCCAAATTAGCACACTTCTCTTGGTGCTTGCTCTTCCAAGGTCTATCAATTGGGGATTGACTAGTTCATCTTAGGTTCTGTAAACTCCAATGCCCTTTCTACCATCAATGAGAGTCTACTAAGCATATTTTTTGGTTATGTACCTAAGCCCAAGCTATTTGTGCTTGAATTCATGATTTCTTCTAGCTATTTCACCCTCGATTCTTCTCTTGGCATATGACTCTTCTTAGGGAAGGATGAGCAAGTCAAAAAGCATTGATTAGCTATGGTAATTTTTAAGAAAAAAAAATTATCATTTGGAAGGATAATAATAGTGATATTTTTTCTAATCCAACTACTACTACTAATTTTCTAGTTTATGATAAATTTATTATTTTATATAATGTTATGATTTATATTTAAGCATAGGTGAATAAATTGGCCCTTGAAGTGAAGCATTTATAGACCTTACTAGATCATTGGGACAATGCCCCTATTTTATGTCTAGAGTCCCTCCTTCTTTGGTTTTTATCAGAGGGTATCCCAATCAAAAAAAATATTTATGAGGCCAAATCTCCCATGCATAATGAGTTCATAGTCCATGCCCATCTAGCCATCCCAAAATTTCATTACAATAACAACATTCCTTTGTTTGAATTCGAGGCTAGTCTACCACCCCATACTCTTCCCCTTAGGTGCTTGGTTAGGGGTTGGATACTGCTACTCAAAACATAGGATGGGGCTATTCTAGTCAAGAGCAAGACTAGGATTCCAAAAACCACCCTTATTCTTCAAGTCGAGAATCTTTATCTACATCTGCTCTTGATGAGCATCACCACCATCTTGGTTGGGGCAATACTAAAGATAAATATGCTCCTCCTTCTAGTGGTGCTCTAACCATGTAATTCTTGTTGCCTTATGCAAATAGATTTTTTTTACACTATTAAGATATGGCCTTTGTTATTAGTAGAGTGCTCTTTTCTTACTTTGGAATATTTATTAGTCTAAATTTTTGGGGTGAGCTTTGTCCTGCCATCCATGTTTTTTGTGAACAAGTGTATAGTTTATTCTTTTAATTATAAAAATACTTATCATCAATATATATATATATATATATATATATATATATATATATATATATATAACTATAGGATGTCTCATGTTGTCTTAAGAGACTTTATAATTATGTCATGTTCTAATTTTTATCCTAGTGTGAATTTTTCTCTCATTTAGTATCACAATTTCCAACAATTTTCCCCTTGAAATGAGTGGTAAAGTTTTATTCTAAGTGAAATAAAATTATTCTTTACCAATTTTTGATTGTAATAAGATAAAATAAGACTTCATCTTAGACTATATCTTATTGCACATTTCCTCATTAGGGTACATTCTATGAATACATTTTTGAAGTCCTACCATCACCTCATAGTCAACATCAAATATATCAACATAAAAGAAATTGGTGTTGAGGTAGTGCCCTACTACATGAAGAGGGATATGGATCTTAGAGGTACATCACTTGTCAATGATATCCCAAATGAGACTGTTGAGCAAGGTGCAGCAAAAGCATTTGAGAAAGTATTGTCATTGTTGTCAACACAAGATGCATTGATGCGATTGATGCGATTCGGAGGTCGATCGGATCAAGTGCGAGAAAGTTTCAAGCAAAACAGAGGTGACCCGTATTCGAAATTGGCAAAAAGAGACAAGGAAGAAAACTGTCGCGATATCGCGACATGTTTTCTGTCGCGATTTCGCGACAAAAAGTAGGAGAGAGAAAATGCAAGCCAAAATGTCGCGATATCGCGACATGTCGAGTTTTCACTGAGGAGAGAGAAAATGTGTCGCGATTTCGCGACAAAAAGTAGGAGAGAGAAAATGCACGCCAAAATGTCGCGATGTCGCGACATGTCGAGTTTTCACTGAGGAGAGAGAAAATGTGTCGCGATTTCGCGACATGTTCCATTTTCGCTGGAGTTGGCAAGGAGAGTTGTACGGAAGAGCAAAGTGTCACGATTTCGCGACATGTTCCTTTTTCGCTGCTGCTGGCAAAGAAGAGTGTACGGAAGCCGAAAGTGTCACGATTTCGCGACAAGAAGGATGATGACGTCAGCAAAGTTGAAAAGTGTCACGATTTCGTGACAGGATGAAAGAAAAGCCACTGGAAGCCGAAAACGTCGTGATTTCGTGACAACCTTCAGAGTGACGTCAGCATAAGTTGAAAGTGTCGCGATATCGCGACAAGATGCAGGGAAAGCTTCCAAGAGCCAAAACGGTCGCGATTTCGCGACATGCTTAAGGATGACGTCAACAAATGTTGAAAGTGTCGCGATATCGCGACAAGATGCAGGGAAAGCTTCCAAGAGCCAAAACGGTCACGATTTCGCGACATGCTTAAGGATGACGTCAACAAATGTTGAAAGTGTCGCGATATCGCGACAAGATGCAGGGAAAGCTTCCAAGAGCCAAAACGGTCACGATTTCGCGACATGCTTAAGGATGACGTCAACAAAAGTTCTAAGTGTCGCGATATCGCGACATGAACAGAAGGAAAGCTTTCAAAGCCAAAATGGTCGCGATTTCGCGACAGCAAGGGCATGAAGTGTGCGGCTTCAAAAAGTGTCGCGATATCGCGACAGGTAACAGTCTGGCAGGTAAAACCCGTAGGAGCATGCAAGGTGACACGTGTCGAAAAAGCAGACAAGAAAATCATGCAGCCAGTTACGTAAAAAGTAACTGATGTCTGATCAGCAGTTACAAATTGACAGGTGTCGATCATGCACTAGTACAGTTGTATACTCTTGATTGAAAAAGCATTCGATGCATCACATATGGAGTTTCGAAAAAGCATTCGAAAAGCCGTATTCGAAGAAATTGAACAACCGAATATGGAGAATCAAAAAAGCTTTTTAAAAGACGTATTGCAGGGTTTCGAACAGTCGAAGTGCATGGAACCGAACCCTATTGTTTCGAACAGTCAAAGTGCATGGAACCGAACAGCCGTATTGCAGGGTTTCGAACAGTCGAAGTGCATGGAACCGAACAGCCGTATTGCAGGGTTTCGAACAGTCGAAGTGCATGGAACCGAACAGCCGTATTGCATGGATTCGAACAGTCAGAGTATGTGATTCGATTGCATGCAGGATTGAAAGGTTATAAAAGAATAATCGTACAGAGAAGATGGTGCTGCTGTTAGAGAAAAGTTGTTGCAGAAAGAGAAATATTGCTGTGAAAAGAGGGTTTGGATAAGAAAATTAGCAGAGCCGTGAGAGTGTGCAGAGTTGGATTAAGTTGTGCATGAAGTGAAGACAATTTTATGTCATTCTAATTGATCGGAATTGTAGTCCAAGTTGGTGCTTGGTACTAGGGGTTGGTGCTCCATCCATTGCGAGTAGAAAATTACAGGGGTTGGTGCTCCTTCCAGTGGATGTTGGTAAAGAAGTTGTAAAATTGAAATTTTGCAAAGACTGGATTTGGATTGAAGTCCAAGCAGTTAATTTTTGAGGAGTAGCCAAATTGGTGAACCTCGTTATATTGTGTGTTGTGGTGTGCTCTCATTTTGTTCTTCTGGTTTTATAAGTTTTCTGTGCTTCAGTCTTTGAATGCTGCTGTTTCAAAATTAAATAACTACACTGATTCACCCCCCCTCTCAGTGTCATTGTGTGAACATCAATTGGTATCAGAGCGAGGTTCCTTGTACAAGCTTAATCAGCTAAGGAGATCTTGGAAGAAACAATGGCAGGCGGTGAAGGATTTTCATCCAACAAAGCTCCCTTATTTGATGGAACAAATTACACCTTCTGGAAACTCAGAATGCAAACATATCTGAGTGCATTGGGATATGATATTTGGGATTCTGTAGATAGTGGATACACAACACCCACTACTCCTCCAACAGATACTGCTGAGAAAAAGAAATTTGAGAACAACTCCAAAGCTAAGAATGCCATAATGTGTGGGCTTGTTGACAGTGAACTGATAAGAGTCATGAGTTGTAAATCAGCAAAAGACATGTGGGATAAACCGAAGAGCATCCATGAAGGAGACAGTAAGATTAAGGAAGCAAAACTGCAAACTCATCGAGCACAGTTCGAAGCACCGCAAATGAATGAAGATGAAAACATAGAGACTTATATGTTGAGAGTCAACGGAATTATTAATGCAATCAGAGGACTTGGTGAAGAAATTGATGATGCAGTTGTTGTGAAAAAGGTTCTCAGAACACTTCACAAAAGATTTAACTCCAAAGTCTCTGCAATAGAAGAGGCAAAAGATCTAAACAACTTCAGCATGGATGAGTTGCATGGTTCCCTGACAACATATGAAATGAGAATAGGACAAACCAAGTCTACAGACAGAGAAGCAGCTTTTAAAGCACACAAGAATGTAAAAGTTGAACATGAATCTGAGGATGAAGGAACACTGGATGAAACAGAAGCCAATTTTGTTCGAAAACTCACAAAAGGAAAAGGAAAATATAGAGGGAAGCTACCTTTTAAATGCTTCAATTGTGGAGGAGTCGGTCATTTTGCAGCCAAATGTCCAATGCAGGGAGAGAACCAAAAATGGTGAAGGTTCACACCAAGAAAAAGGTGACTAGAAGAAGAAACAAAATTTTAGAAAGAACAACTTCAAGAAGAAAAGCTTCATAACCAAGAATGTCAACGAGTTCTGAAGAAAGCACAGATGAGGAGTCTGAAGAAGAAGGAGGTGAAGCTCTTTTCATGGCACTTGAAGAAGAAAGAACAGAGAAAAATCAGGAAGGTGATGAAAATTCCAAGGATGAAGTTGAAGTGTATTTGGAAGGAGAATTGGTTGCTTGCACTTGAAGAGTTGAGTGCGAGAAAGGAAGAAGAATAAGAAATTTTCAAAGAAATTAGAGAATGCCACAGACATAATAAACAATCTAAAAATACAGGACAGGAGGAATTCAAGAAAATGTCCGAAGTTCTTGATGAACAATTAACCGTAAAGAGCAGTTGAATGCAGCAAGCTAGAGGAAGACATTGTTAAGTTAAGGATGGAGTTAGAGGAGATGAATAGAAAATTGAACTGTTTTCATAAGTTTGAAGAAAGTACTGTAAAGCTGGATAAAATGTTAAATAACCAAAGGCCTTCTGGCATAAAATTTGGTTTAGGCTTTGATGAAGGAGAATCTTCAAAGGATTCAAAGAACTTGAATATAGAACTCATAAAGAAAGAAGAAAAGATCAGGGTTGAACCAGAAAAACCAAATCTTGCAAAAGAAAACAATAATGCCAGATTCAAGAAGAATACTGACAAAGATGGATTCACAAAAGTCACACATCCAAGGAGGAGAAGAGTCATGGCTCCTACTTCAAACTGGCAAAGACCGGCACCCAGGTTTAATCATGCATTTTTTGGTTATTGTTTTAAATGCAATGCTTATGGCCATAAGATTTCAGATTGCAAGCATAATGTATCTCAAAGGAATTTTACCAAGAGAAATGTTTTTTCTCCTTTAATGAATTATGCGAGTTGAATGTTATAATTGTCATAATTTTGGACATATTGCTAGAAACTGCGAAGCACTTTTGCATCAAATAATTATCAGGGTAGAAAATCTCAACCAAGTGGGTTGAAACAAAACCAAAAATTTCTTGAAAAACAGGCACATGCTAATGAAAGGACAAAGGCAAAACAAGTAGCAAAATCTGCTATCAAACCAGAATGGAAAGAAAAGGAATCTTTGATTGTCCAGATTGCTTTTAAAGCTCAGAACAAATCAGCACCTTGGATACTTGACAGTGGTTGTTCCAGTCACATGACAGGTGACAAGCAAAAGTTTGAGAATTTACAGAATTATGAAGGTGGTTCTGTGAAATTTGGAAATAATGATGGAGCAAAGATTGTTGGAAAGGGATCAGTCAAGATCAGTGATGGCAATATAAAATCAAAAGAAGTCTTGTTTGTAATTGGCCCGAAGCATAACTTGCTAAGTGTAAGTCAAATATGTGACGAGAGGCCATGATGTAATCTTCAAGAAGGAGGGCCGTGAAGTAAGAAAGACAAAAAATGGAAAGTTAATAGCCACTGGATCGAGAACTTCTGGAAATCTGTATACACTTTCAGAAACCGCAGAAGGAACATGCTTGATTGGACAAGAAGATGAAAATTGGCTATGGCACAAGAGGCTTGGGCATATTAGTTTTGACAATCTGGCAAAAATCAGTTCAAAAAGAGCAGTTAGAGATATACCAAACATTGGCAAACCTGTAAATAGCATCTGTGAGTCATGCCAAAAGGGAAAACAAACCAGAGCCACTTTCAAAGCAAAAGAATACTTCACTAGCAAGCCATTAGAACTAATTCACACTGATCTATGTGGACCCATGAGAACTGAAAGCATAAATGGACACAAATATTTTATGTTGTGTATAGATGACTACTCAAGAATGACATGGGTACTATTTCTGAAACTCAAGTCAGAAGCCTTTGAAATGTTTAAAACCTTCAAAAATCTTGTTGAGAATCAATCAGGAAAAAGAATTAAATGCCTAAGATCAGACAGGGGAGGAGAGTTTATCTCCGAAGAATTTGCAGAATACTGTCAAAAACATGGGATAAGAAGACAGGTTTTCAGCAACTAGGACACCTCAACGAGAATGGTGTTGTAGAAAGGAAGAATAGAACAGATGCAGGAAATGGCAAGGACAATGCTGGCAGAAAACAAAATAGCTGACAGATTTTGGAAAGAGGCAGTTCATACTGCAGTTTACATTCAAAACAGGTGCATGCTGAGACCACATGAAAGCAAAACAACTTATGAGTTGTGGTTTGGCAGAAAGGCAACAACAAGACATTTCAAAGTATTTGGCAGCAAGTGCTACATAAAACGGACTGAAGATAACCTCGGTAAATTTGAAGATAGAGCTGATGAAGGTATCTTTCTCGGTTACTCAACAAAAAGCAAGGCATACACATGTTACAACAAGAGGTTGAAGAAAATTGTTGAAAGTGCTGATGTGAAAGTTGATGAAGGTAGAGAACAAGAAACTACTTATCAAGAAAACTACCCTATGTATGAAGAAGTCATTGAAGGTGATGATGAAAAAGAAACAGAGAAGAATCAGAAAATTGATCCAGGATGGTGTAAAAACTGAATCGAAGAAGAAGAAAACAGGAAATTTAAAACAGACAAGTCGACGGAAAAATCATCCAAGTGAACAGATTATTGGGGATCCCACGGATGGTATTCAGACAAGAAGAACAAGAAGTGAGGAACTATTCTCTCGTTATCTAGTATTGAACCTAAAAATGTTGTCTGAAGCAAGCACTGATGAAAGTTGGATGAAGGCAATCAATGAAGAACTAGATCAGATAGAGAAAAACAATACCCGGGAATTAGTACCTAGACCAACAAATAAAAACATAATTGGCACTAAATGGGTTTTTAGAAATAAATTGAATGAAGATGGGCAAGGTTGTCGAAATAAGGCAAGATTGGTATGTAAAGGCTATGCTCGAGGTTGAAGGCATTGATTTTGAAGAAACTTTTGCACCGGTAGCGGACTAGAGGCAATCGAGAATGTTTCCGGCATTAGCAGTTCATAAAAACTTCAAAGTATATCAAATGGATGTAAAATCAGCATTTTTGAATGGAAAAGCTGGAAGAAGAGGTTTACATTGAACAACCAGATGGCTTCCAATTGGGTGACAATCCAGATTTTGTTTGCA
This sequence comes from Wollemia nobilis, assembly GCA_028583015.1. NCBI lineage: Eukaryota > Viridiplantae > Streptophyta > Pinopsida > Araucariales > Araucariaceae > Wollemia > Wollemia nobilis. The sequence continues at coordinate 8,273,902 of JAQPPZ010016917.1, read as the reverse complement.
GGTTAAAGAAAGCTTTATATGGATTAAAACAGGCACCCAGAGCATGGTATGCAAGGCTGGATAATTATCTAATTAAACAAGGGTTTAAGAAAGGTTTGGTGGATAGCAACTTATATGTCAAAACAGAGAAGGGTCATCTTATTGTTCTTGTTGTTTATGTAGATGACATAATATTTGGCAACGACATGGATGAATACTGCAAAGACATATCAATTAAAATGAAAAAAGAATTTGAGATGTCAATGATTGGTGAACTTTCTTATTTCTTAGGACTGTAGGTCAATCAAAATGAAAAAGGCATTTTTATTTCTCAAGTTAAATATGTAAAAGAAATGCTGAAAAAGTTCACAATGGAAGACAGTAAACCGGTCAGCACTCCCATGACAACAGGTCGCAAGTTGAGCAAGGATGATAAATCTCCAGATGTGGATCAAACAATGTACGGGTCTATGATTGGAAGCCCGCTGTATTTAACAACTACTAGACCGGATATACTACAGGCGGTATGCATGGTTGCTAGATTTCAGGCAAGTCCCAAAGAAACTCATGTCACAGATTGTAAAAGGATCTTCGGGTACCTCAAAGGTACCATGGATTATGGGTTGTGGTACCCAAAAGGCAAAGAATTCACTTTGATTGCATATTCCGATGCAGATTGGGCGAGGTGCATTGATGACCGAAAGAGTACAAGTGGAGGAGCATTTTATCTTGGAGACAGGCTGGTAGCATGGCACAACAAGAAACAAGAATCAGTTTCTCTATCCACTGCAGAGGCAGAATACATTGCAGCCACAACTTGCTGTACATAGATATTATGGATGAGACAAACTTTGAAAGATCTTGGTATCCACTTCAAAGAGCCAATATCAATAAAATGTGATAACACTAGTGCTATCAACATATCCAAGAATCCGAGTTATGCATTCAAGAACCAAACACATTGCAATCCGATATCATTTTTTGAAGGATAAAGTTGCGGGAAGGAGAAGTCAAGTTGGATTTTGTTCCAACTACAGAGCAAGTAGTCGATATATTCACAAAACCATTGCCCAAGGATGTTTTTGAGTACCTTAGGAATAAGTTGGGAGTGGTCACAATTCCCAAGAACTGACTATCATTAGGGATCACATTCTCAATGGGTGCATGCATGCCTATACTTATAGTTTTGCTTATGTTTATGATTTTTGCTAACTATAACAATATTTTCCCGAGAATGGTGTACGAGAGACTCAGGGGGAGTCTGCAGTAGCCCTTTGGTATTATTGGCAAAGGGGGAGAAGAAGTTGAGCAAGGTTGATGTGTGTTGCCAACAATTCCAAAGGGGGAGATTGTTGAGCAAGGTGCAGCAAAAGCATTTGAGAAAGTATTGTCATTGTTGTCAACACAGACAGATTGATGCACTTGATTCGGAGGTCAGTCGGATCAAGTGCAGAAAGTTTCAAGCAAAACAGAGGTGACCCAGATTCAGAAATTGGCAGAAAGAGACAAGGAAGAAAACTGTCGCGATATCGCGACATGTTTTCTGTCACGATTTCACGACAAAAAGTAGGAGAGAGAAAATGCAAGCCAAAATGTCGCGATATCGCGACATGTCGAGTTTTCACTGAGGAGAGAGAAAATGTGTCGCGATTTCGCGACAAAAAGTAGGAGAGAGAAAATGCACGCCAAAATGTCGCGATGTCGCGACATGTCGAGTTTTCGCTGAGGAGAGAGAAAATGTGTCGCGATTTCGCGACATGTTCCATTTTCGCTGGAGTTGGCAAGGAGAGTTGTACGGAAGAGCAAAGTGTCACGATTTCGCGACATGTTCCTTTTTCGCTGCTGCTGGCAAAGAAGAGTGTACGGAAGCCGAAAGTGTCACGATTTCGCGACAAGAAGGATGATGACGTCAGCAAAGTTGAAAAGTGTCACGATTTCGCGACAGGATGAAAGAAAAGCCACTGGAAGCCGAAAACGTCGCGATTTCGCGACAACCTTCAGGGTGACGTCAGCATAAGTTGAAAGTGTCGCGATATCGCGACAAGATGCAGGGAAAGCTTCCAAGAGCCAAAACGGTCACGATTTCGCGACATGCTTAAGGATGACGTCAGCAAATGTTGAAAGTGTCGCGATATCGCGACAAGATGCAGGGAAAGCTTCCAAGAGCCAAAACGGTCATGATTTCGCGACATGCTTAAGGATGACGTCAGCAAATGTTGAAAGTGTCGCGATATCGCGACAAGATGCAGGGAAAGCTTCCAAGAGCCAAAATGGTCATGATTTCACGACATGCTTAAGGATGACGTCAGCAAAAGTTCTAAGTGTCGCGATATCGCGACATGAACAGAAGGAAAGCTTTCAAAGCCAAAATGGTCACGATTTCGCGACAGAGAAGGGCATGAAGTGTGCGGCTTCAAAAAGTGTCGTGATATCACGACGGTAATGATTTAGCGGGTAAAACCCGTAGGAGCATGCAAGGTGACACGTGTCGAAAAAGCGGATAGGAAAATCATGCGAACGATTACGTAAAAAGTAACTGATGTCTGATCAGCAATTACAAATTGACAGGTGTCGATCATGCACTAGTACAGTTGTATACTCTTGATTGAAAAAGCATTCGATGCATCACATATGGAGTTTCGAAAAAGCATTCGAAAAGTCGTATTCGAAGAAATTGAATAGCCGAATATGGAGAATCAGAAAAGCTTTTTAAAAGACGTATTGCAGGGTTTCGAACAGTCGAAGTGCATGGAACCGAACAGCCGTATTGCAGGGTTTCGAACAGTCGAAGTGCATGGAACCGAACAGCCGTATTACAGGGTTTCGAACAGTCGAAGTGCATGGAACCGAACAGCCGTATTGCATGGATTCGAACAGTCAGAGTATGTGATTCGATTGCATGCAGGATTGAAAGGTTATAAAAGAATAATCGTACAGAGAAGATGGTGCTACTGTTAGAGAAAAGTTGTTGCAGAAAGAGAAATATTGCTTGTGAAAAGAGGGTTTGGATAAGAAAATTAGCAGAGCCGTGAGAGTGTGCAGAGTTGGATTAATTGCGGACCGGTCGGGGTTGTGCATGAAGTGAAGACACTTTTATGTCATTCTAATTGATCGAATTGTAGTCCAAGTTGGTGCTTGGTACTAGGGGTTGGTGCTCCATCCGTTGCAGCGAGAAAATTACAGGGGTTGGTGCTCCTTCCAGGTGGATGTTGGTAAAGAAGTTGTAAAATTGAAATTTTGCAAAGACTGGATTTGGATTGAAGTCCAAGCGGTTAATTTTTGAGGAGTAGCCAAATTGGTGAACCTCGTTATATTGTGTGTTGTGGTGTGCTCTCATTTTGTTCTTCTGGTTTTATAAGTTTTCTGTGCTTCAGTCTTTGAATGCTGTTGTTTCGAAATTAAATAACTACACTGATTCACCCCCCCTCTCAGTGTCATTGTGTGAACATCAGAGACTGTATTTGGTGTGGGAATGTCCATAAAATGAGATAATTACCTCTTTTACCCTATCCATAACCTCATATACATATGCCATTATTGATTATTTTCCATCAACAATATGAAGAACCCTCACTAAAGGCTCTAAAACCTTAAAAAAAAAACTAATTTAAATAAAAATATTTCACAATAAAAAATTATAATACAAGATTCACAAATGGGAAATTAATTTAAATTATAAAAATAAATAATAAAATAAATTTAAAAACTTAGTATTGGACCTTAATGGCCTCATTTATGGCTATCCAAAAAGTCTCACCAAATAAACATTCATATACCTCCTACCCTTTATTGGAGATTCAATATCTAATATCTTGTTTGGAATTCCACCCATCATTGACAAACTATACTTCAATGACCTTATTACATCAAAGAGGCTTTGTGATGTCATGATATTTATGGTGAAGCATGTAAATCTAGCCTAGACTAGCTCCTTTCCACCAGTAAATTATTGTGTGAGGTTGAGGAGCCATGTATGGTTGTTGATGAATTTTGTGATAGCTCTGGACTTATGTATAAATTTTGACACCCAAGGTAATTTCCCAATGTATTTGAGGAGTAAATTGAGACAATGGGATGCACATGGGATCCAAAAAATGGTGGGAAATATCTCATCCATGGTCTTACTAGTCGCTACATACATTGCTATGTTTGTGATTATTTGGATAACATTCTCTTCCTTGACCTCCAACACAAACTCCCTAGCAACCTTGCAAGCATTTTGACTCTCTTAACTTGTACCAATGCATCCATTGAATTGAAGAATATAATTCCTCCTATGGAAGCAATCAAAAAATTAATTAAGGTTCTTCCCATCCCATTGATCCACCCATTAGACATGATAGTGCCACTCTTTTTCCTTGACACCCTATGTTAGTATTCAAGTAAAACCTGGATGTCATCCATAATTTCATGAAGGAGAGGGCCCGTAAGGTTATGATAAGTTGATAGCTTAAATCTTACGTTACAACTTGCGATGATATCTACCATGCCCCACTAGTATGAAGATCTTGCCATATTGAAGGGAAGGTAAAAATACTACAATTTGGCAACAACCTTCCTTATTTCCTTATGAATCTCCTAGTTCCATGTAGCCATACCCTCAAGCATGAGTTGTACCCCTGGCATGAAATATTATGCAAAATAGGACTCATCCACATAAATCCTTGGAAATACAACTAATGGACTTGAAATCTCATGATGAAATTGGCTAAAGGTACTACCGATACAGTCTATACCAAGTTGAGAAGGAATTTTTGATATTGCTTTACTTTGTTGTCATTTGAGATTTTTTTTCTCCTCTTTATTAGATAAGATAGCATTGCATTCTCTCATAACATCAATTGGTACCTGTGGGTATATCTTGACAATTTTTTCTATTTTCTTTGTCAAATGGTATTTGAGGTGGTATATGCCTCCATGAATGCGACATCCATAAAATTTACAATAAACCTCCCACTACACCAAAAAAGGGCTTTAACAATAGTTTTTAACTGCACTTAAAGGGCAGTTATTCAACCGCCATCTATGAGGGCATAATAAAAGTTAACACCCATATGATAGTGGCTAAAACCTACCTTAGAGGACCACCATATTAGGTCCTAAGATGGTGGTTTAAAACTGCCATCTTAGGACCTAAGACGGTGGTTTAAAACCATCGTATTATTATTTATTTAAAAAAAATAATAAAAACTTAAGACGACGGTTTACAACCGCCATCTTATTATTAAAGAAGACGGTTTAAAACCACTGTATTAGGGTGATTTTAAAAAATATATATAAATCATGTTTATATGACGTACGTGTTTATATGTACTCAATGTATCTGCAACTAAAAGTATCTGTGACTAAAATCTAACTTCTCCATGTCTTTAAATTTACTCAATGTATGTGTATACGAAGGTTTACACTATTGTTGATGATCCAGGTGCTTGGTCCTAACATAAAAAATATAACTGTACCACAACTTTCCATATACTGATTCTTATGCTCTTCACTGATGTTTTCTAATTGTTATCAGGTTACCTATTTTCTTATAATATCTTGGAATCCATAGGGAGATACCAGAGAAGCATTATTGAAAACATTTTTGAGAGGGCTAAACACATTTTATAGTGGAAAAAATGTAGGATTTCTGGGTTAGCATACCTTTCTATATGCATAAATTTTTATTCATCTCAGGGTGATTAGAGAGGTTTGATGTTGTGTTCTATTTTATCATTATCAGGTCTGTGTTGAGACTAGAGTGGCTATTGGAGATGCAAGGGATGTAATATGTGAGGAGGCAGAGCAACTTCAACCAAATTTATTGGTGATTGGGATTCTGGGCTATGGTGCCATAAAGAAGTGTCTAATACTTCTACACATATATATTTTTAATTTATTATAATTTTAATAAAAATAATTATAGCAAGATTTTTTTTGGCAGGGCATTTTTGGGAAGCGTGAGTGATTATTGTGCTCACAATGTGAAGTGCCCAGTTTTGATTGTGAAGCATCCAAGAAATAAGATTGAGTAAACTAAGGAATTATATTTATAAGAAAAACATTGTTAATTTTTAATTTTTAAATTTGGTTAGTGTGAAAAATCCTTATGTTCGATGCTCAAGGTTGGGCATCTCCATTTCACCATGACCTCTTATAAGGGTGAAATTTGAACTTATCAATAGGGACCAAACACACAACTATCATACACCCACATGCTCACACACTTGCTCACACTACGACTTGAACCTTAGACCTCTCAAAAAAGAGCCAAATCTTGAACCATTATGCTATTTCTCTTCAAACTTAATTAATTATTTATTTATATAAATAGTTTTTAAAGGTGACACCCTTGGAATATACATCTCTTATTTTTCATGAAACATCACAGTCAAGCCAAAGGAATAATGAGAGTATATTAGGTGTGTCTCCTTCATTAGATAGTTCTTAGTTTTATGATTTTTTTAGAGCTTGATTGTGACAACCTACGCTTTTGGGATCCATTCATTATGTCTAGGAAGTAGTTTTATTTTATGTATATCTATTTTTTTAAAGGATAAATAGATTGATAGGAAAAAAAACAAGGGGTGCACTCATATAAAGAAGGTAAAGATAAGGATAGTTGAAAACTTATTGTACAATGTCCTACATAGATCTAACCTATACCTACCTATGGGATGGGGTGGTATGGAATGGGGTGAGTGGATTTAGTGGGTGTAAAGGAGGAAGGTGGTTTTTTCGACATTGGAGTGTAGGGGCATCGAAGAGAGGTGTAATGCTCATTTTGGGTAGGTTTGGTTTGTTCGTTAGATGGTGTTCACAAAGATAGATAAATTGTAAAAAAAATAAAAATAAAGATAAACAAATTGAAACAATGAAAATCAAAGGTACAACCTTCAAGTCAGGTTTTCTTTAGTTCCAAATTTTAGAACACATAATTGCACAATTTTGATACTTGTTACCAAATTTTAGAAAAACATTATCTAGAAAAATAGTTAGACTTCAAACCTTAAATGCTTTTAGTTCTGCAATGTTTCCTTGTATACAACACCATTGAATTAGGCCCCATTGTATACATTGCTAAAAATAGAACAAAGATATTTTTAAAATATATATTTTATTACATTGCTAGTATTACAACTTTTCATAGTCAAAGAAAAGAAAAAATCTATAAAACACCCACAATATCAAACCCCATACTGAAGCAAAACCCTATCTTATTTAAGGTCGACTATTTTATTCATACTCATCATTTGGCCTTCTAAGAATTTCATAAAAAATCACATAAATATCAAAGCTCATCTTTTATGTACTTAATTAGGAGAAAAACTATCTATACTTTTTGCTTATTTTCAGTAGACTTACTCCTGCTGAAAAATCAGGGATCAAAGCTCGACGGTCGAATGCAGGACCATATAAACGAAGGGTGATGGATTCTTGCAAACTGGATTTTTTTTTTCAAATACGTCACTTCTTTTCGTTTTATTCTCTCTTCCCTACTTACCTCTAATGATTTGAGTTTCATTTCATAGACAAAATAACCAAATTTTCTTTCCTCAATGCAGTCTGAATCTTTCAATTTATACCATTGTATGCAAAGATTCTAAAAAATATTACCTTGTTCACCGTGATCTTTGGATCCAATGCTCGATAGAACCAACTATTAAGAGCTATCTAGAATCTTCTTACATCGCACTCCTTCAGACGATTTTCTTTTAAAATATTTTGCACATGACAAAAAATTGTAAACATCAATGAGCAAGATATAACCTTCTATGATAAATTCAAACTCAAACCCTATCGTGGTCCCAAATTCAAATTTTTTTCCTATTGTGCATCTAAAATATTGAAATTCTGCTTCGCACTCATGTAAAAAGTAAAATTCATGCTTAGAAAACTCTAAGAGGACGGTTTAAAACCACCCTCTTAGGTCACCTTAAGATAACAATTTTAAACCATCCTCTTAGGGCTCTGAGGGTGGTTTTAAACCGCCCTCATAGGGTGACCCTAAGATGGTGGTTTAAAACCACAATATTGGGTGACCCTAAGATAGCGGTTTTAAACCACCCTCTTAGGGTCGCCCTAAGACGGTGGTTCTAAACCGCCCTCTTAGGATCACCCTAAGATGGTGGTTCTAAACTGCCCTCTTAGGGCTAAGAGGGTGGTTTAAAATCGCCCTCTTAGGGTGACTCGAAGATGACAGTTACCCTAAGAGGGTGGTTTTAAACTACCCTCGTAGGGTCTATTAGGGCAATTTTTTACCGTCATAAAAAACCTCCTTATTTTAGTCATTGTTAAAGCCTTTATTTTGTGTAGTGTCCCCTTTCATTTCCCCCTCCCTTGCATACTTCCATGCTAGATCTCTTTTTGACATTTTCTAATGGCTACACATGGAAACAACTAATAACAAATAATTACTTTAAAAAAATCCTAAAACATAAACCCTACTTTAAAGTTTAAAATAGCTAAAAATATGGGCTCAGATACATAATTATCAAGCAACAACACTTATAAAGAACTGCATAAAAGGAGGAAAAAAACAAGATAGATGAAAAAATAGTTGAAACTTTGACCTAGTTTTTAAAATTTCTAGCTCAAATGCAATAGTTGGGTGGTTTTGCATTTTATTTTAATCTTAAAAATAAAATAAAAATATGCTTGAAATAGAAGTAGAGAAAAAAAAACAATTTGCATGTTTTTATTTTACCTCAGATGAGTCCTTTGGGTGGTTATTAGTGGCTTTTGGATTCCTTCAAACTAAAAAATAATTGTTGTTAGGATGCACTTTAGTGTTTTTTTTGATGTGGTAGTAGGTAGGTAGAGATCTTTCTCTACTTTGGAATAATCAAAATGAGACAAGTAGAAAAATAAAAAATTTATGTCATTTACCCAACTTGTATTACCATGAGTGATTGTTTCCATTAGGAATCATGAATCACAATTCTTGATTTTTATCCATATTTTGAAAAAAATTGACTATTTTTGCAAAATGACAATTCCCACTCTCAATTGACTTGGAAAAGCCTAATCACAATCGAAATGAGAAGAAATCCTGATTTTCTATTAATTTTCTCAACTATGATTTGAATTGTAGTCATTTTATCACAAAATATTATAGTTGGTATTTCTTACTTTTCACCAAGGTCTTCTAGAATCTATATAAACCATACTACTTACATGCTTTCTAATGTAGTTGTATATACTCTAGCTCTACTATTGGAAGTGCAACTATTGCTTATTTCATTGAAACCCAAGTTACCAATCCATTTCCCAATAAGAAATAAGTTTTTAATGTAGATTTTCTATCATTAATTGGTCCTCCCTAGTATGAGTCATTATATACAACCAACTCAATTTTATTGGTGAAGTATGATGGATTTCATAATTTATAGTTCCTTTCACATACCTTATTATTTTCTTAGATGCTCTTATATGATCTTTTGATAGCTCATTCATGAATATTAAAACTAAAGAGAATGTATATGTAATATTTAGACTTATTATTGTTAAGTACATAATATTGCTAATCAAAATTCTACTCTCTCTCATCCACTCTTCGATTTTCATAATCTTTGCACATTATTTTACCCTCTGCAAATGGGGTAGAAAAATATTTGTAACTTTCTATGCCAAACTTCTTCAATATATCATGTGCATATTTAAATTTCCAAATGAAGATCCCATCACATGTTTGATGCAGCTTTATGCCAAGAAAAGAATACATCAATAATATTGATAAGCTAGAAGGATATACCAACACTTGGTGTGTGCATTGGACCATAAATATTTGAATGAATAAACTACAATGGATATGATGCTCTCCACACTCTTCCTACTGGAAATATCTCTCTATGATGTTGTTCATTGTGTAGCCTTCACACACTTTATTTATTCCTTATAAACAAGGTAGTCCATTGATAAGTCTTCTAGCATTCAAAAAATACAAGCTTTAGAACTTTAAGTGACCATGCCTTTGGTGATATAACCAATGTTTTTCCTTAATGGATGCACTACATTAATTACTTTCTTTTCTCCATAAAAGGACAAAATTTGTACTTTTCTATATGTACATCAATCACTTCTTGGTTTCCACTTTCTTTGTCATAGATGATGCACTCCTTATTATCAAGCACCACTTTGTATTTTTTCTAGAATTTTCCCATAATCAATAAAATATGCTTCAAACCTAGTGTGAAGTAAGCATTTTAAATATTTTTCTTTCTATATTTTTTATTGATTTGTAAGGTTCCGTTGTAGGAATATTTCTATATACAATCACTACTTGACTTTGTGCAAGATGCACCTACATTGCTAGATTTTTAGGCTTAAGAAGTATTGTATAAGCTCAAGAACCTCATGCATGATAAAATAAAATTCATAATTTTAATCTCATTTATGGATTATATTAGTGTAAGGTTAAGCATGGCGTTTATGTTAATAATTATGCTTGCTAGATTTTCAATGTTGTGCTTTTTGTTTATGATTTTATCATCACCAAAAGTTTGAATTCATTTATTTAGTAGATCAAGGTAAGACTCAAATGATCCTTTAAAATGACATAATTGGATCTAATTAATTATTTTTATGGAATTTTAATAGTTTAATCTTCTTCAATAATTTATTTTTCTCAACATTAATATGCATTGTATCTATATGAAAGCTTTTAGATTGATAATTATAAGTTAGTTTCTAAACTTTTATATTTTGGTTTGAAACTATAAGGTAGGGCTTTTAGTTCTAGGTGATGAGTCTTCTTTACCTTATCTAAAATTGATTGGACATAATCCTTTATTGTCATTTTAGCTCCAAATAGATGTTTTGAGATGTGGTTGTACTATAAAATAGAGATCTAATGCAATGTAGAAAGGAAAAAATGAACATAAAATAAAATTGCACAAAAACCCTCTAGAAAAACACTTCATCCATATTCAAATCTATACATACTGTAGTGAAAATTTGCTTCACACGACCATCCCATTGCTTGCACAACAAGGCTACCAAGAAGGATGATTGAGGACATCATTTGATGGAGGTCTATGGCAAACATGCATGAAAGGCTTAGGATTGTGCATCCATGACAAATTTCCATTTCATCTAGCCAAATATCAACACTGTCCATAGCAACCCTTGCAATGATATCTAAGTTGAAATTCACTAGTGAGAAGAGTTAAGGAGCCCTTCTAGTGATGACTAAAATGATACATGAATGGAAGCTATGATTAATTTCACTTTGTCCTACTCCCTTAAATGTGTTTTTAATTCATGGTCAAATTCAATTTATTAGACTATGGTGAATGTGTTCATCTCTATATTATTCATGTAGTTAGGAGTGGAAGCTTGATATTAGAAAATTGCCTACATAGTTTAGGTTTTACTTTTTTTATAATTTACTTTCTTGTGCCTTTATGTTTCCTATTTTTTTACTTTTATTACAATTATTTTCCCTACACCCCCTAATAAAAGTAGGCCTACACATGTAATGGCCTTAAAGCACTCAAATATCAATCCAAAAAGGATTTGGCCTTATATAAAAACCCTAGAGGTTGCCCCATAGGTAATTATATACTTATGTTACTTTATAATATGTTATTCTATGCAAGGCATGGGTTTCCTAGGCACATAAAGATTTTACCCCAATGGGCCTATGCATCTAGTGACAACAACAATCCATTTGGCATACCCGGTGAGACAAGATTCTAAGTCTACCCCATAAAGTTGAAAGAAGACTCTTAAATTTGACCTTGGTTAAGGTTATAAGTAAATCCACTTATAGTGAAACATTGAGAGATTTTATGGGTGACTTTGCTAAAAATAAATATTCTAAAAAGTCATCTGACAAAAGATAGACTAAGATTCTTATAGGGGTCTCTATCTCCTAAGCTTGTTTAAGCATTAACTTCCCACCTAGTGACTCCATCCTCAAATAAAGGGTCCATAATTATATGAGCAAAAATATTGTAACTGGAGCCTCTACTTGATCCAATAAACAATAAATAGCACCACACTTGAATCAAAGAGCAAGGAGGAGAAGTCGATGGTGCAACATGGTAGTCCAAATGAACTAGCCTTCCTAATATTTTTGGTGTGGAACAATATATGTCCATTGATCTTACCTACTCCACCTAACATATGAGATCTAATCCCTACCTCAATTCTCAATTCCTACCTTAGTTCTTGGAATAAGATGTTGTCACCCTGATGGAGCATTTGCACCACTTGGTGAGCTTATGCATAATGCATTTCATTGAGAAGCAAGATATATCCTTAAGGTTATTGAAAACATATTTTAGAGGGAAATCTTATGAGTGGTACCTTGACCTTAATACTTAATCAATTAGAAGCAAGGAGTAGCTAGCAAAACTCCTAATAAATAGATTTAGAGAGAAGACATATGGAGTGTCTCTCCTAGAGTAGCTCATGACCATCAATAGGGCACCTACAAAAATAATGGACAAATTCAACATCCAGTTCCACAAGACTTAGAAGAGAATTTTTGATGAGATACTACCACCTTTGGGTATGATATTTATCTATTATTTGAAAGATTTTAATTATGAAATTTCCATGATGGTCAAGTCCAAGGGAGGCAACTCATTACTAAAAGCCTTTGAAATAGTCATCTAAGTTGAAAAAGATACAATATATATAGGAAGGCTAGCTACTAGACCACCTCCATCATTATTTCCCTTTGTGAAGCCCTTGCATCACCCCTCTCTAACCATCCAAACCATTATAAATCTAATCATTCTTAGCATGAGCTTAGGGCAAGCTCAGTATTTTGATCCCTATGTTGCTATGTTTGAGGAGATGTGAAATATGATGATAACTTTATCCAGTGATATCACAATCCTAAAGAGGTAACATAATGCTCAAGGGTTTCCCTACCAAAACTACCCAAATCCTCCCTTCCAATAGGTTAATCAGAATGTCTAACAACCTCCAAATGGATATCAAAAGGCTTCATTTTAGACCAATAGAAATTTTGGTTAGTTGTTGGCCTTGACTCAACAAATAGTACCTTTGCTAGTCCTAGTCCAGCAACCATCTACAAGCCTTGTGTCATGACCCGTTTTGGCAAGTCCTTCTACATGCAGGAATAGGACTTACTTTCTAGGTTGGTATCACTCGGTGAAGTCAATTAATGCCTTTGAGAAAAATATTAAAATGGGCAATTTTTAGAGTAGAGATTTATTTCTCTTAAATATGCTTAATTAATTTAATTACCTTCATTTTAGAAGGAAATGAGGTAGTTTGTTTTTTACTAGTTCAATTTTGATTGGATTAAAAATCCAAAAAAAACTACTACCTTGTAGATTTAAATAATAAATCTTTCCCTCCACATGGCTACTTTGGGAAGGTTGAAATAGTGGATAATATTATGCTCTTATCTCTATGGATTTCCTTTCCATTAATATATATATATATATATATATATTAAAGGAAGCTTTTACTAGGGGGTGAGGAAAAGAAGATAAAGAAAATAAATAAAATATATATATTTAGAAGCATATTTCTTGTCTAAGAAGAAAGAGAGCTATAAATCACCATTGTGATTGAAAAAAAAAATGCTATGCTATGTTATGTTGGAGGGAGAAGGCTGGAGAAGAAGAAGAGCTTAAGGAAGCACAAGGGAAGCATTCAATTGCTGGAGTTCCAGGTTGGAACTTTCCACTCTATTTATTTATGAGCTTTGAATATTGTATGGCTAGTCTTATATTTACCCTACTCATAGCTATTTGAACCTTTTTCTTGGTTTGGCTTCAATGAATTGTATGCTTTCAATGCTTGGAAAGTAATTTATGAAACTTTATAAGAGACTTAGATTGGTTTATTGTTTAATGAAGGTTAGTTATGATTAATTTGTGTAGCTTCCCAACTACTAGACTAAGTCACCATTTGTCTTGATTACCTATGTGGAGAGGCATAATAAAATATGTTTTTTTATATAATATTTTTGGTTTTTAGGTTGCTTGTAAATACCCGTGCATCAGTTTCAAATAAATGAGTATCCAAGTCTATCAAAACCAACATTATATTATGTCTGTGTCCTGCTAGAAGTAGAGTTCATCACCACGATGTATCCACAAAAGTATTGGTTCATATGTTATGATAACCTTGGCATGTCACTGTTATCACTCTTGGTTTGCATGATGAAGTGCTTTGTGTATTTTTATTTTGTGTTTTCAATTAGCAATAGAATACCTTTAAATTTTATGCCCTCATAATCACCACTATAGTTGGTTAAAACCAATTGGTAGGCTGTGCAGGAACCTCTAGCAGAACATCTACTGTCAACCAATCTGAATGAAGTAATTAAAACAATAATTATGGTTACCACATGAGCTATTCATATTCGTTATCTATATTTATTGAAAATATATTGTTGCTAGAATGCTTAGATCATTCTGTTTTGGGAGATTTCCACTGGTGGTAATCCTGATATACTTCTTTAGATCATTGCCACAAACTTAAATTCGTAAATTATAATCTGTTGATAATACAGGGTTACACCATGTTATTAGAGCCCATGCTAACTAATAGATTCTAGTTAGATCTAGGTTATAAAAATATTTTGGGTATGAAACAAAACAAATAAAGCATAAGTTCCATAACTCTAAACAATGCACTCTTGTTAAGAACAAGTCAGTACTTGAGATTTTTGAACTTTCAAATCAATTCAAATTAAAGAACAATTTGTTTCACAAAACTTGAACTATCACTCCAGTGCATTCAATCAATAATTCTCATACAACATCACTCAACCATTCACTCAATGAAATAAAAATTGCTTATAAACCCTAACCAAGTGTTGCACTATACTTCCAATAACTCACATTATGAATCTCAAACCTTGACTCAAGATGATTCCAAATTCACATAACAATGATACACATGATATTTCACACACCCTAGCTCATGATAGTTCTCAACTTCACATAACAATGATACTCATGTTCTTTCACAAACCCTAATCATGCACATGAAGGCTCACTCAAACATTTCCAACAGTGCTTATCAAAAAATCTTTTTTACTCCAACTTTACATATCACAACACTCAATCCAATAATATTTCACTCATAAGGAAGATATGTCCATACCTTTTGTTTTTATGGAGATATGTCTTCAAGACCTGTCTTAATCACAATCAAAACCTCTTTGCCAATTTCAAGGTTAGGTAGCAACAATCTATCTCAAAATCTCCACTCAAAATTATCCTCAATATTTATTTCACCATACAAAAATAACAAGTCTCAAGTAAAACTTACAATATCCAAAATTTTTAAAATACAACTAACAAAGGTTCAATTAACTCACTTTCACAGTTATTCATTTCAAAATTTTAATCCATAAAATAATCAAAATAACTCCCTTATACCTCCCTACTCAAAAATGCATTATCAAATAATCAACACACCTTTCCAGAAATAATTCAATTCACTTTTAAGCCAAAATTAAATCCTCCTCAATCTTCAACTAAGACAAAAATAAGATATATCTTAATCACCTTATATCTCCCAACTTAAAAATTGCATTTCAAAATAATTAACATCACTTATCCAAAAATAATGCAATTCACTTTTAAACCACAATTAAATCCTTCACAAACTTTAACTAAAATAAAATTTTCTTTAATCACCTTATATCTCCTAAGGAACTCACAATACAACCTTAGACCACATGCACATTACAAAAAAAAATTAAAGTACCTTTGCGCACTCCTCGGTGGGATTCGATCCCAATTCAAGTTGTTTCCTACGCCCTAGCCGCGGACTAGCTACTGTGTGAGCTATGTGCTCACGTGGGAGGTAAAATCATTTTTAGTGCTTTTTTTCTTCGACTAGCACCAAATCCAAAATTAAATCTTTGTGCCTTCGTAGCCAACGAGACTCGAACATGAAACCTCTGCTTACCCTACGCCTTACACACCAACAACTTACCACTTGCCCAATCGATTGTTTGGTGACAAGGCTTTATGCCGAGTTCAATTTGTCCTTCATGTTTTTTGACTGCATTAAAAAAAAAAAACATCCTCTTATCTTATGTGCTCATGAAATTTCGCATCCACTCTCAATAATCACGCATGCATTAATATTCAAAGACTTTCTTTTATGAGGTAAGTCTTATGGTATTTATACCATATGCCACTTTCCTTCGAACGTCAGGTGGGGAAGAAAAATTAAATCGAATTTGCACCCAACCCTACTTTGGGTTTAATAATTTTATTTTATAAATTAATTTATAATATAAATATTATAAATAATTTATTGACAACCTTAGGCTTTATCTTTAAACCTTTAATATTATAATAATAAATATTATAATATTATTTCCTTTGAGCCTAGGTATTTTTATTTTTCAATCTGACCACCTTTAATATTATAATAAAAAATATTATTATATTATTTCCTTTAAATCTGCTTTATTTTTAAACCTTTAATATTATAATAATAAATATTATAATATTATTTCCTTTGGGCCTAGGTATTTTCCTTCTTTTAGGGAATTTAGCCATCCTTTTGACCAATCATGTGAGGCTTTTAAACCAAATCTCTTGGGCTTAAAATATAAATATTTTAACCCTTATTTTTCCAAATGCTTGCATTGATCACTGACACTGACTCTTGACATCAATGACAACACAACTACTCAAAATTTCCAACAATATTTCCCTTTGTCATTGACAACAACCCTTTTTCTGTAACCATTCCTTTTTCCTTTTTCTAAAACTGCTCCCCCTGATAAACCGCTCCCCCTGACTGAATGATCTCCCCCTAACTCAAATCTCTCCCCCTTTGTCATCAATGGCAAAGGGCCACCTTTAGGGCTTGGGGCTAAAGATAAGACTCTTAGATCAACCCCTCTCCCACCTCCTTTTTGAGGTGGTTAATTTTGGGGTGGGAGTATCTCTACTCCCAGCATGCACTACTCTTTACCTTTATCCACCTTCTTCCTTAACTAAACTTTTTGATTCTTCCAAATATTATGTTCTTGCTTATCTCTAAAAATTCTACTCTACACCACTTAGCCATATGACCAAAATTATTTCATTTATAACACTTAATGTTGTGATTCCTTGAAGGTGCATATGTCTTGTAGTTCCTCCTGGTGAAGCCATATCCATTCTTGTCATGAACCCTACAATTCATTGCTTTATGACCAAACTGATTACAAGAGTAGCAATACCCTTGAAAGAGATGCCCATTTTTTAAATTTCCATATCCATGTATTTCACGTGTTCTACATTGCGTAGCCTTGTGACCAAACCTATGACATGAGAAGCAATGTCCATTGAAGAAACCTTGTCTTGACCCCAGTGGTCTCTTAGTATCTTCTACCCTGTGTTGTTTCCTGTTCCATCTGTTCCTCATTTGTGCATTTTTCCTTGTTGAAATTTCTATTTTCTAGCTTATCTTCAGAAGTCTCACTTTATCTTACACTCTCTTCTTCTAAATATTCTTCTTTGGAGGTTGATATTGACTCCTCTACTCGTCCTTTATATTCTTCTTCAAAACCAAGTCCTATCTTGTTTGATGAAGATCTTTGTACCTTGATAATCTTATCCAAGTTCTTTGAGCTTCTCCCAAACCTGTGTAGTTTGTCTTTAGACTCTTTTACTTCCTTCCTTAGTGAAGCTACCTCATACTATAACCTTTCACATTCCAATACCTTTGCCTCTAACCTCTATTGAAATCTCCTTGTCTTAGCTATTGAGTTGGTTAGATATTCTATAAGCTTTCCTTTCTCTTCATCACATTCTTGAAATTGAAGCTTGAGTTTTGAGTTCTATTTTCTTACCTTCCTTAATGCATTAAGAGCAGAAATAAGCTCACCCTCAAGATCAACTTCTCCTTCCTCTTCATTTTCTGATTCTTCCTCTACCCTTTTATCATCAAGATCATTTTCATTCTTTTCTGATTTATTTCCACTAGAAGCACTTCCTTCTTATTCTATTTCCATAATAAGACATTCTTATTTTGGTCCTTCAAGAGCATCTTCATATTCATATTCATTGAAACTGAATCCATTCCTTGTGCACTGATCTTCAAGATGACCAAAGTTCCCACACCTAAAATACTTGAGAATTATTGGTGCCCTTTTTCTAACATATTCTTTTTCTACTGTTAGAAATAGAATTTCTTCTTCTTCATTATCTGAGGACCTATCATCACTATCACTTGAACTCTTTCTTGCCTTATCTGCATAAAAACTCTATTTATGCCTTTGGAAAAAATTATTTTCATGCATGTCTTATCCATACCTATTTTTCTTTTGGTACCTAAATTTTCCTGCTTCCCTATTCTTATGATCCTGTTCCTCATCACCACTGCTATTTCTAGCTTTTGGATAATAAAATTCATAGTGACCATATTTACCACATTTAAAACACTTAACTGATTTTGTACCTTTGTGCTTTATTTTGTCCTTGTTCCTTCTACCATAGTTTGCTTCTTCATCACTAGATAACTCATTACTTGAATTCGACTTCTTACCCTTTATATTATTTGTAACTTTAAAAGCTACTTCTTTATGAGGAATAGACTCCTATTTTATTCTCATCTAAAAAGCTGTGAGAGTTCCATGTAACCCATCCCTTGTCAAAGTTTCAATATCTCTTTTTTCTTCTATGGCTGAAATATTTTCACTATACCTCTTAGGGAGTGATCTTAAAACCTTTTGACAAACATCTTATTCTTCCACTTTAAACCTGTTGTGGCTGATCCACAACACACCCCAAAATTGGGGACCCACCTTTTTTGCATGCTTTCAAAGAAGACAGCGGTGACCCAGATGCTAAAAAAATCAAGGAAAAGGGCAAAATATCACAAAAGAGAAGTGTCGCGATATCGCGACATGTTGCTCCATCGCGGCTAGAAATGAAAAGTTGTCGTGATATCGCGACATGTTGCTCCGTCGCGGCCAAAAAAGAAAAGTTGTCGCGATATCGTGACGTGTTGCTGCTAAGAAAAAGAAAGTGTCGCGATATCGCGACAGGTCGCGTTTTCGCGGCTCAGACAAGCGAAGTGCAGTGGAACGAAAAAGTGTCACGATTTCGTGACATGTCACGTTTTCGCGGCCAAGAGTAACAAAATGCAGCAAAATGGAAAATTGTCGCGATTTCACGACATGTCACGTTTTCACGGTTAAGAGCAGCAGAATGCATCATGAAGAGAAAATGTCGCGATATCGCGACGTGTTGTGAAATCGCGATCGAAGGCAGCAAGAGAAGAGTCAATGCAGAAGTTGTCACGATATCGTGACATGTCACCATTTCGTGACCTGAAGACGAGATGAAGGGCAAAAGATAAAAAGTGTCGCGATATCACGACATGTCAGGTTTTCGTGGCATAAAAGTGAGGAAGGAACAAATGAAAGAAAACGTCGTGAAATCGTGACATGTCTCATTTTTGTGATTCATGGTGACTGACAAGCTAAGCGAGGGAAATGTGTCATGATTTTGTGACATGTCGAATTTTCATGACCTGGAGCAGCCAAAGTGGTACGGAATGAAAAGGTGTCGCGATTTCATGACAGAAAGCAGCCAAAGTGAACAAAATGAAAAGGGGTCACGATTTTGTGACAGAAAGTAATGAGACAGCGCCAGAATGAAAAGGTGTCATGATTTCGCAACAGAAAGTAGCCAAAGTGGTACAGAATGAAAATGTGTCACGATTTCATGACATGTGTTTTCGTGGCTAAGTGCAACAAAACACAACGAAGGAGAAAAACGTCACGATTTCACGATAGGTTGCATCTACACAGCCAGAAACAGAAAAATGTCATGATTTCGTGACAGGTTGCATCTACACAGCTAAAAACAAAAAAATGTCACGATTTCGTGATAGGTTGCATCCACGTGGCCTGAAGGAGAAAAGTGTCACGATTTCGTGATAGGTTGCAGCAGACCAAACAAGAAAATGTCACGATTTCGCGACATGTTGCATATGCACAGAAACAAAAAATGTCATGATTTCGTGATAGGTTGCATCTGCACAGTCCGAAGGAGAAAAATGTCACGATTTCGTGACATGTCTTATTTTTGCGATGCATGAAGGCGAACAAGGCTATTGGTAGAAAAATGTCACGATATCGTGACATGTCTCATTTTCGTGATACAAGTAGAGGAGCAAAGCTGCAGATAGAAAATGTCGTGATATCGTGACATGCTATTTTTGTCATGATTCACAGTGGGCCGTTATGGAACATGCAGGGAAGCGTTGAACACGTGGCATAAAGGTGTAAGGGTTACAGAGTGGTTATAGTTCATAGAGAAGATCAAACGTTTCGACGTCGAACAGAAAGTCAAAAATAATGCAAGAGGCGGGGAAGATGAAACGAAGCGATCTGGGAGATGAAGCGAAGCGTCACAGGGCGAAACAGAGAGCATTGCCAAAAAGTTAAAAAGCAAAAGCACAGATTGGTATAGGGGTCGAAACCGCTACGAACAGAGTTGCAGAGCTGAAGGTGATAGGCTATTCTGGACCTGCTTTTGGAGCGTTTTCCTTCACATTTGTTCTGGTTTGACAAAACTGGGAACTTCTGTTGTTGTAAACTGACATATTTTTAATACAAAAATTACAGAGAGTTGCATCTCATTGGCAAGAAAGAAGGAGTTATTCTCTGCATGCAAGATTGAATGTTTATCTTTCCTCTTTCCGATTTTAGGCTTATAGATGGAGTTTAATACAAGTCGTCTTGGTTGCTTCATGCGAATGTCTAAATCTAGAAACCATAGTTAAAACCCTAGAAACCAGCACTTAGCTTATCTGGATTATGCATGTTTGCAGGTTCAATAGGTTAGGTTGTATGCAGAAAACCTCATATCTTCGGTCTTGTCGAATAGGATTGCAGCCTTCTAAATGTACTTTAGTTTTAGTTTCTATGCATTTTATTTTCATTTTCTTAAATTCTCTGCATTTTTATTTTCCCGAGAGATTAACCTTAGTTTAATTTCTAGTTATTAAAATAAAACACTTGAAAATTCACCAAAATCGAAATCATTATAATTTCAGAGTAAAATAAACCACAGTGCCCCTTGTTAACAGTTGCTTGCAACCACTAAGGTATTCCGAACATTCACATTGAATATCAGCACTTATATCAAAATGCTAACATAGCGGAGACCTTGGAGAAGTTACTTGTTTAATTTCTTTGCAAGAGGGGATTTGGAACCCAAATCCTATTGGAGAGTTGTACTTTCACAACTGGGTGAAAATACCACTCAACAGATTGGCGCTAGAAGGAGGGCCTAATTTGGTTTACTTTATTTTTATTTTCATACATAAGTAATGTGTTTTTTGATTTTGAAATTATTTCTTAAATCTCATTAAAGGCTAAACTGCAACATTTTTTTTGTGTTGCAGGTTTTCTTGGAGATATCGAGAGTTTCGTCAGGCAGGCTGGACCCACCGCGCCGTATCGCGACTAGGTCCCAAACAACTGGGGAAACCATATTCCACGACCTTACACTCACTTGTACTCCAAAGAATAAAACCAAGCAAGTTGTAAACCTACCAGATAGCCTTGTCACAAAAGATCTTTCTGCTTCAGGAACATCGAGTGGACCTACACCGGTGGTATCAATTGCCACTAGCGTACCTATCATCAGTACCATTTCCACCGCTCTTGTAGGGTTGTCCTCATCAATTCTGAGTCAAATGGCCCAACCTCCAGCAGCTCCTTGGTATGGAGCTAATAATATCCCTTTGAATATTGCAGGGGATATCCATGAAATCCCTAAGAACATAGAAATATTCTTGCCCAAATATAAACCAGATGGCCCAAGGACCGCAGAGGAGCATATCCAGGCCTATAGGGATGTTTTGATAAGGTTGCAAGTCCAACATGAGGATGTGGCTTGCAGAATTTTTCCCATGAGCCTAGATCCAGTAGCCTATGAATGGTATATATGCTTGCCTACTGGTTCAATCACTTCATGGACACAAATGGAGAACGCCTTTGTCAATCAGTTTAGGTCACCTTTGGATCCCGCAACCATCTACAATCAATTCATTACATGCAAAAGGGGCCAGGGTGAACCAATCAGAACCTTTAATCAGAGATTCCAAAAATGTTATAATAGAGCAGTTCGACATTTTGCCATAGACCCCGCAGTAGCTTTACAAATCTATTTTGGGGCATTGGATCCGATGACAACGATGTTTTCCAGGCGAAATCCTCAAGTCACCACGCTCGCCTTAGCTTACAATGAAGCTATGACCATCGAGCAACAAATGACACCACAGGGCTATGGGTTTCCCAGATGCCTATGATGGGACAATATGCTCCATATGGTCAAGCCCCCATGGCAAATCAGATCATGGCACCACAAATGCCAAACATGAATGCTTTCCCATATCAACAACCATATCCACCAGCACCTGCCTATGCACCCATTCCGATCCAACCGATCACATCCATTCCACCCGTTCTCGCATTTTTGCAAAATAGTCAATCGACTATGCAAGGAACCAGCCAGGTTAATTCTCAAGCTATAGTTCCTTTCCCAAATCCAACTCCGATCCAAAGTGTAAATCCATATATGAATCAAATTCCTCAAAATCTGACTCAAATGTTAAATCAAGATCCCACGAATTATGCAAACCAAAGGGAACTAACAATAATGTAGCTCCACCGAAGGAGATTTATTCGGATGTTGAAGAGCTCAAGAAGATAGTTCATAAGCTGAGTAATGACATGGTTCAAAAATAGAAGTATGAGTCCCATGCCCCTCACTCAAATCAAAATTTTAACAATAGAGGGAGACATTGGAACACAAAGCCAAACAATGAGGGAGTACCTGCCCCTATTGCCAATCAACTAGATACTTCTGCAAGACCCAGTCAATCCAGTTCCCTTTTGAATCTTTCTGATTTTGCATGGGAAAAGGGGTGCAGATTGCACAATACAAAAGAGCACAATGAGAGGAATTGTCCTGAAATCGCTAGATACACTCATTGTCTCCAAGCCCAAGTAGATGACCTCGAACTTGTGCCAAATGAGGGTCCACCCCAACATCAAGATGATAACATTATGGTGGTGGAAACTTTATACCATCAAGAAGGTGAGAGTGAGGAAGAAGAAGATGAAATTTTGGAACAGGAGGTGCAAGCTTTTCGAGAGTTTAGAAAGGGGAATCACGGATATCATTTGAGAAGTAAATCTAAAGCCCCTAAAACATCATCAACACCACCAAATAACTCTATCCTTCCTCCGGATACTAAGGCAGATAATAATCCTCCTCCTCCACTTAGAAGAGAAACGTCTAATGACACGCAGAAGATAGTCAAACTTGAAAAAGCAAACTATGACATAGTGGAGGATTTAAGGAAATCTAAGTCGAGCCTTTCATTTTTAGAGGCGGCCAGGTTGCCTGGCCAAAAAGAAGCATTGATAAAGGCTCTGGACTCACCTAATCAAGTATGGAAGGGAAAGGAAGTTGAGTCTCAATTGATTTTATGAAAGGAGAGACGGGATGTCCCGCCATTTTTATTGACTCTGAGAATTGCTTGGTAAGAATTTGCATAATTGTTTGGTAGACACGGGTGCCACAAGCAACCTCATGCCTTCGGAGATATGTCAAATGCTAGGCCTACAACTGCTTTCATCCAAATGCAAGGTTTTGCAATTGGACCGATCTGAGGTAAATGTGATAGGGACCCTATATGATGTCAAAATTCAACTAAATTCTGAACCCAGGGTCCAACAAGTGGTCGACATTTTGGTTGTTAATATCCCAAGTAGATATGGAATGCTACTTGCAAGGGATTGGATGAAAACTTTGAATGGCTATTTTTCAACCGATTGCTCACATATGTGGCTACCCTGGAAAGGAATTGCAAATCAAATCAGAGTAGAAAATGAACCGAGGCTTAAAGAAATCATAACAGAATTTAATAAGCCAAATGAAGTTCAGTTTTCTGAGCCAGAATTGGGGGTTTATGCATTTGATGTTGAAGAGGCTACTGAAGAGCCTAAAGGGGAAATATTTCACGGTAGCTCTCTTGAGGAAAATGATTCCATATGGTTGCTTAGGTTTGATGGATCCAAATCCAGACAGGGAGCAGGAGCCGGAGTCGAGCTCACTTGTCCAGGAGGTAAACCTTTACTTGCTGCCTATAGGTTACAGTTTCCTTGCACGAACAACGTGGCAGAGTATGAAGCACTGATTTTTGGTTTACAACTGGCGTTGAGCAAAAAGGTTAAATGCTTGAAAGTATTGGGAGATTCTCAACTGGTAGTCAAACAGATTAAAGGACAATATACATGCCGCGATAAGAGACTGAGCCTTTATAGAACTAGGGTAAGGGACCTCATTGAGGAATTCGACGCTTTCAATATAGCCCTTATTTCTAGAAAAGGAAATCGCATAGCAGATTCTCTTGCAGTCGCCGCAGGCATGTTAAATCCAGTTGATATAAAAAGGTGTAAAAAGTTCTCCATCGAATTAGTTCCTTGTCCATCGATACCTGATAATGTCAAGAATTTCCAAGTTTTTGAAAATGACAGACACATATTCAAATTTGTCACGAACTCAGGTGTTTTTGAAAACCAGGTGATTGATGAGGAGCAAAGATGGCAAGAAGAAGCGTAAAATGAAAGTAAAACTACATGTCGATCCAACAAAATACCTAAAGACATAGTTTCATTGGAGAAAATGTTCGATATGGGATACAAGGCTAGAAAAGAAAAAAAGGTTCCACTCCCCAAAGATGCATGTGATCTAATTAATCTAGGGAGTGCAGACAATCCACGGGAAGTGTACATCGCAAAGGCATGTACAGCTGAAGAAAGAGAAAATATAATACATGCACTAAAACACTACGTGGATTGCATTGCTTGGAATTATAACGAATTGAAAACATACAACCAAAACGTCATTACACATACCATCCCTCTAAAGCCGGACTCCAAGCCTTTCGAGACAAAGATAGCGAGTTTTTAACCCGCTATTGGAGCCCTTGATAGAAAAGGAGGTCAAGAGATTATTGGAAGAAAAGATTATTTTTCCCGTTAGGCACTCAACCTGGGTTGCTAACCTTGTTCCAGTAAGAAAGAAGAGCGGAGAGATTAGGCTATGTATAGATTTTTGAAATCTTAACAAGGCCTCTCAAAAGGATAACTATCCATTGCCATCCATTGATGAAATTTTACAAACAGTGAATGGATCTGAAATGATGTCTTTTCTTGATGGATATTCTGGATATAACCAAATTCTTATTCATCCCAATGACAGGATGAAAACAGCCTTCACAACCAAATGGGGGACATTTGCCTACAGAAGAATGTCGTTTGGACTGTTAAATGCTGGTGCAACATTTCAACGCGCCATGGACTATGCATTCAAAGGGCTTATAGGCAAGTGTATCATTGTGTATGTGGATGATATTCCAGTATTTTCAAAGAAAAGAGAAGACCATGTCAAGGATTTGAAAAGGGTTCTTCAAAGATGCAGAGAGCATGGAATTTCTTTAAATCCCAAAAAATGCATCTTTGGAGTAACATAAGGAAGACTACTTGGTCACATCATTTCAAAAGAAGGTATATCCATTGACCCAGAAAGAATAGAAGCTATCCAAAACTTACCTCTCCCGGTAGTAAAAAGGAGTTGAGATCTTTCTTCGGGCAAATTAATTTTGTGAGGAAGTTTATTTCAAGCTTCGCTGAGATAGCCAAACCATTGAACAAGATGCTCAAGAAGGATGTAGATGTCAGATGGAACGAGGAAAGTAGGGTGGCCTTTCAAAACATTAAGGATGCCATTTCCAGAGCCCCTGCCCTCATAAGTCCAAACTATGCTAAACCTTTCTATATTTATGCTTTCGCATCGAAACACTCTTTTGCGAGTGTCTTGACCCAGAAAGGTGAGGATAGCGCAGAAAATCCCATAGCATTTTTAAGTGCTCCTTTAAAAGATGCTCAATTGAGGTATTCTATCCTCGATAAGCAGATGTACGCACTCTTTAAAACGGTAAAAAATTTTGACATTACATTGTGCACAGCAGAGTTTTTGCCATTGTGCCTGACCCTGCTATCAAAACTATGTTTTTACATAACGAGCTAGGTGAGAAAAGAGGTAAATGGATTTCTACTATCCAAGAATTTGATCTTGAAATCCAACCCATGAAACTAGTTCGAGGACAGGGACTTGTGAAGACGATTGCTGAGAATAATCCACAAACGACATGCCAATATTCAAATGCAGAATACATTTCTAAAGATGACTGGTATGTTGACATTGTACATTTTCTATTAAACGGTAAGTGCCCATCCAATTTGAATTCCACTCAAAGAAGGGCTTTAAGACTTAAATCTGTTAATTATCCGATTAGATCTCGGTGTTCTGTATAGGAAAAATCATGAGGGGATCTACTTGAGATGCCTGAATAAAAGAGAAGATGCCAAGGTTCTACAGGAATTTCATGGGAAATATGGAACTGGCCATGGTGCGAAGAATGCTACAGCGCATCAAATCCTGAGAGCAGGATACTATTGGCCTCACATTTTTAAAGATGCACACGCTCATGTACGATCTTGCCACATTTGTCAAGTAGCGGCCAACAGAGAAAGAAATGCAGCCATGCCATTACAACCTGTAGTTGAGATGAGACCATTTGCACAATGGGGATTAGATTTCATTGGGGTTATTAACCCAAATTCTTTTGATTCCCATAAATTCATACTAACAGCTACATATTATTGTACAAGGTGGACATAAGCAGTTCCTACAAAACATGCCACTACAGACGTTGTAATAAAATTCCTTGAGGATCACATCATAACAAGATTTGGAATGCCCGATTCTATCGTTAGTGATAATGGTAAAGCTTTTGTTTCCACGCAATTTGCAGATTGGGCATACGACAATAAAGTGAGTTTAAAATTTGCATCTAATTATTACCCTCAAGGAAATGGTTTGGCCGAATCCTCAAACAAAAATTTGTTGAATATCATTAAGAAATTACTGGAAAAGAACCCTCGAGATTGGCACAGCCAGTTAAAGTTTGCTCTATGGGCAGATAGAACCAGAGTAAAAGAATCAATAGGGAATACTCCCTATCATTTGGTCTATGGACAAGACCCAATCTTTCCTGCAAACTTGAAGCTGCAAACCCTACATTTCATGCAAGAATACTTGGGAACAAATAACCACACTGAAGCCAGACTAAGTCATTTACTGCACCTCGATGAAAAAAGGGAGGAAGCCATGATTCACATGAGTAAACACCAAGAGGTTGTTAAAATATGGTTTGACAGAAGAGCTAAAATTAAGTCCTTCAGAATTTCAGATTTAGTCTTATTGTGGGATAAAAGACATGAAGAAAAGGGGAATCATCAAAAATTTGATTGTCTTTGGTTAGGCCCTTATCAGATTTCAGAAATTCTAGGGAAAAATACCTTCAGGTTGAGAACTTTAGAAGGGAAGGATCTGACGTTACCAGTTAATGGGCATGTTTTAAAGCACTATTTTAGCCCTTAAGTCATAGGAGATTGATATTATATTTTTCGGTTTTGGTATGGATTTTCAAATTTTGTTTTGTTTGTTTTAGGATTGCTAGTCTAGTTAGGATTTAAGTTGTGTGTTTGATTTCATTTGACATGTTTGGTTTGTTTATATATAAAAAAAAAAAAAATAAAAAAAAGGAAAAAAATTGAGATGTCAACTTATGCCTAAGATCAGGAGAATATGAAACATTGGAATTGTGTTGTAGAAAGCTCCACAAGTAACACAAACATTTTAAATAATATCGTTTGAATCTTGTGATGCATGAAGTTGTCAGTTTTACACATTATGGTAAAGTAGATGATATATTCCATCCACATTTCAAAAGAAGCAAGTGCATTCATATCTCATGTCACATTCCGCATTGCATATACATGTCATCTCAGTTACATTTTCATTTCATGTGCAATCATTGAGAAGGTGTCGAATCCTCTTAGGGTTATTACATAACATATATTAAAAGGATCCTAAGGTTGGGAACTGATGCCCGAACTATCTTGAACCAAGCACGTTCTACGCATATTAAAGAGAATCTTGAGCAAAATGGTCAAAACCATACTTGGAAGAAAAGGTGAGGTGAAAAGAATATTTCATGTCTGTCCTATCATGCAACATAATCCTTAAAACAAGTGGTTTTTACCACTCCCATAAAGCTTAAAGCCTAAAACCAGAGTAGTAAGGATAGGGTTAAATCCTCATCTCACTTAGGTTGAGGATCCAATTCCCCAAAGCTCTGATTTGACCTTCATGGAGTAGTAAGGATAGGGCATAATTCTCATCTCACCTAGGTTGAGAATCCGATTCCCCAAAGCTTCCATCTTTCCCATTTCATCATAAATCTTGGATGGGAAGGATCGTACTACATGTCCTCTGCAAAGGATGGGTAGTCATCCCAAAAGTCCAAGAAACAAAAATAAAATTAATATTTTCCATCTTTCATTTTATCATCTTGGATTGGAAGGATCGTACTACATGTCCCTAGCAAAGGATGGGTAGTCATCCCAAAGGTCCAAGAAATAAAATTAACTAATATTTTCCATTTCATCTTAATATTGGATTGGAGGGATCGTACTACATGTCCCTAGCAAGGATGGGTAGTCATCCCAAAGGTCCAAGAAATAAAAAAAAGAGAGAAGAGAATGAATGAAGCCAAATCATGGATTATGGGGTTAAGTATGCTCATGCGTGGCAACATGTCTTGTCTAAAAGCAAGACCACTGATTGCTCATATGGATAGACTAGCTTGACCATTTCATCCATAACAGGTTAAATCATTTTGTTCAAGATGAGGTAATGAACTCCAGATCAGAGTAGTAAGGATAGGGTTAAATTCCCATCTCGCTTAGGTTGGGAATCCTATTCCCCAAAGTTCTGATTTCACTTACACTTGCACATGGGTTCAAGATGGTAGTGACACATAACCAACTTTGGGATCTAGTAAATTAATTCAGTATACATATATTTGGTCCTAAGAGGGTTTGACAATTTTAATATGTTTGTTCATGATATTAGAAGGTTTGAGCCTTTGTAAAGTAGGTTGTTATATCTCTAGCATCTTCATCATACATCAAATCCTGCACAAATCATTCATAGCCTTGCATACAAATCATAAGTGAAACTGACAATGGAATGTTGATCAAGTTCAAGTGATAGGGAATGAAAACACATTGCACACACCGAGCTGATACTTAATGATTCTGATGTTTCATGTATTTCTGATCTATCGGTATTTGTTTATCTTTTATGTGCTGACGCTTGTATCTAAGCTTGTATATTTCAGGTTGGGTTCTCACCAAAATGCTCAGGAGCATTTGATAATAGAGTCACCATTTGTTGTGGCTGATCCACAACACACCCCAAAATTGGGGACCCACCTTTTTTGCATGCTTTCAAAGAAGACCTCGGTGGCCCAGATGCTAAAAAAATCAAGAAGAAGAGCAAAATATCACAAAAGAGAAAAAGTGTCACGATATCGCGACATGTTGCTCCGTCATGGCTAAGAAATGAAAATTTGTCGCGATATCAGACGTGTTGCTCAGAAAAGAAAGTGTCACGATATTGCGATAGGTCGTGGCTCAGACAAGCGAAGTGCAGTGGAATGAAAAAGTGTCACGATTTTGTGACATGTCATGTTTTCGCGGCCAAGAGTAACAAAATGATAAAATGAAAGGGCAAATGAGAAGATGAAAATGTCACGATATCGCGACATGTCATGAAATCGTGGTCAAAGGCGATAAGAGAAGAGTCAATGCAGAAGTTGTCGCGATATCGTGACATGTCACCATTTCATGACCTGAAGACGAGATGAAGGGCAAAAGATAAAAAGCGTCGCGATATCGAATGTTTACGGTAAGTGAGGAAGGAACAAATGAAAGAAAATTGAAATCGTGACATGTCTCATTTTTGTGATTCACGATGACTGACAAGCTAAGCGATGGAAATATGTCACGATATCATGACATGTCAGAGTTTCATGACCTAGAGCAGCCAAAGTGGTACGGAATGAAAAGGTGTCATGATTTCGTGACAGAAAGCAGCCAAAGTGAATAGAATGAAAAGGTGTCATGATTTCATGATAGAAAGCAATGAGACAATCGAAAGAGAAAAGTGTCATGATTTCATGACAAAAAGCAACCAAAGTGGTATGGAATGAAAAGGTGTCACGATTTCATGACATGTCGATGGTAAGTGTAACAAAATGCAGCGAATGAGAAAAGCATCATGATTTCATGATAGAGAATAGCCAAATGGTACGAAATAGAAAAGTGTCATGATTTCATGACAAGTTGAATACAAGTGGCACGAATGAGAAAAGCGTCACGATTTCATGACGAAGTTGCATGCATAGTACGAAATGGAAAAGGTGTACAGATTTCATGATAGGTTGCATTTGCACATCCAAAAACAGAAAAATATCATGATTTCATGACAGGTTGCATCTGCACAGCTCGAAGGAGAAAAATGTCACGATATCGCGACATGTCTCATTTTCGCGATGCATGAAGACGAACAAGGTTGTTGGCATAAAAATGTCACGATATCGTGACATGTCTCATTTTCACGATACAGGTAGAGGAGCAAAGCTGCATACATAGAAAATGTCGCGATATCACGACATGCTATTTTTGTCACGATTCATAGGGGGCCATTATGGAACATGCAAGAAAGCATTGAACACGTGGCATAAAGGTGTAAGGGTTACAGAAGCGTTACAGTTCACAAAGAAGATCAAACGTTTCGACGTCGAGCATAAAGTCAAAAATGACGAAGAGGCGGGGAAGATGAAACGAAGCGATCTGGGAGATGAAGCGAAGCGTCACAGGGCAAAACAGAGAGCATTGCCAGAAAGTTTAAAAGCAGAAGCATAGATTGGTACAGGGGTCGGAAACCGCTGCGAACAGAGTTGCAGAGCTGAAGGTGATAGGCTATTCTGGGCCTGCTTTTGGAGCATTTTCCTTCACATTTGTTCTGGTTTGATAAAACTGGGAACTTCTGTTGTTGTAAACTGACATATTTTTAATACAAAAATTACAGAGAGTTGCATCTCATTGGCAAGAAAGAAGGAGTTATTCTCTGCATGCAAGATTGAATGTTTATCTTTCCTCTTTCCAGTTTTAGGCTTATAGATGGAGTTTAATACAAGTCGTCTTGGTTGCTTCATGCGAATGTCTAAATCTGGAAACCATAGTTAAAACCCTAGAAACCAGCACTTAGCTTATCTGGATTATGCATGTTTGCAGGTTCAATAGGTTAGGTTGTATGCAGAAAACCTCATATCTTCGGTCTTGTCGAATAGGATTGCAGCCTTCTAAATGTACTTTAGTTTTAGTTTCTATGCATTTTATTTTCATTTTCTTAATTTCTCTGCATTTTTATTTTCCCAAGAGATTAACCTTAGTTTAATTTCCTGTTATTAAAATAAAACACTTGAAAATTCATCGAAATCGAAATCATTATAATTTCAGAGTAAAATAAACCATAGTGCCCCTTGTTAACAGTTGCTTGCAACCACTAAGGTATTCCGAACATTCACATTGAATATCAACACTTATATGCAAAATGCTAACATAGCGGAGACCTTGGAGAAATTACCTGTTTAATTTCTTTGCAAGAGGGGATTTGGAACCCAAATCCTATTGGAGAGTGTGTTTTCACAATCGGGTGAAAATACCACTCAACAAAACCCAAGTCCTTGTATGGAGTTAAAAACTTCATCCACACAAATTAAGTATGTAGCAATGTCTTCCTCTTCCTTCATCTTCAAGTCTTAAAATGTTTTCTTGCGATTTTGCAATTTTGCCATCTTGACCTTTTTGTTTCCCTCATATATATAAAGTTGAGCTTATCCCAAATCTCTTTTGTTGATGTGCAATGCATAAATTTTATAAACTTTATTTCATGCAAACCATTTAAGATTCCATTCATTGCCTTTGAATTATTCATTTGTAGGAGATTACCATATTTATCTGTAGGAGGAGTAGTTGGCAGTATGTACCCATATTCAATTGCTTACCATTTATCATTTTCTAGTGCCATTAGGAAAATATTCATTCTCACACTCCAAAATACATAATTGTTCCCATCGAACAATGGTGCCTTATTCCCATTTATGTTCCTATAAGATTTTCCTTCAAGTTGTTAAACTCTTTCAAATAAACTCACTCTAATACCAATTGAAAAACACAAGCTTATACTGAGAGGGGGGTGAACAATATAAGACCAATTTTTACTTTTCTTTCCCTAACAATATTAACCAATATAATAAATAGCAATATCAATATCAGTAATCAAAGAAATGCACAAATAACCACACACAATAGAGACACATATTTAACATGGTTCACCCAATGTGGGCTTCTCCACAAAGAAAATATTTCAGTAAAATTTTCTCAACAAATCTCTTGGAAATCCTTTCCTATTACAATGTTAATGGACCTCTATCCAAAGGAGACATCGATCCCCTAATCAATTTTATGGATCTCTATCCATAGGAGAACTCTTTCTCCTTGCTGGTTCATGGATCTCTATCCATAGGAGAACTCATTATCCTCTACTCTAGCTGGTGATCTCTTCGAATACTAATACCTCCACTGTACTAGCTTGTGGATCTTCCTCCACAAAAGACCTATATCCTCACTTAGAAGACTTCTATCCTCATCAATCTAGCTAATGTATCTTTATCCACTAGAGCCTATTGTCCTCTACTTTGTCACCTCCAAAGCTTACTCTCATATCTAATCAATATCTATGTCAAATATTCACTAAAAATTTCCCTTCGATCTAGCACAAATCTACTCACAAGTTTATCTCTGGTATGACACAAATCTATCTTCAAATCTAAACCAATTTTTATGTCTGCTATAGCACAAATCTGTCCTCAAGCCTTAACACAAATCAACTTTGCTGTATTTTTCCCAAGCCTTAACACAAAGCTTGAACAAATAAATCAATAAATTATGCTCTCAAGTGTTCTCAAATACTTGCCTCAAATTTATCTACAATTTCTCTCAATAACTTGCTCAATCTGCTCTCAAGTCTTCTCTAAGACTTACCTTAAATCTGTCCATAAGTCTTCATCAAGACTTACCTCAAATCTGCTCAACAAGTCTTCACCAAGACTTACCTCAAATCTGCTTGTAAGCTTCCACAAAAGCTCACATAAATCTATCCTTAAGTCCCCTCTAGGACTTACACAATTATGCTCATAAGTTTTCACAAAAGCTTGCCTAACTTTGTCCTTAAGACCCTCTAGGACTTACTCAACACAGTCCACTAGCTTTCACAAAAGCTTATTCAAATCAATTGCAAAACTTGCATACACAACTCAACTCAATATTTTTAGAAAAACTTTTCAATCACACAAACAAGTTTCAATCAAAATCTTGTTTAATCATAGAAACATATAGATAATGTTAAGAGACTCAATACATTTCACACTCACAAATCACTTTATCACTTTCAAACTCATGTTCAAATAAATTCAAAATAAAGAACAATTTGTTTCATAGAACTTGAACTATCACTCCAATGCATTCAATAAATAATGTTCATCCAACATCACTCAACCATTCACTCAAAAAAATACAAATTTCTTACAAACCCTAACCAAGTGTTTCACTATACTTCCAACAACTCACATTATGAATCTCAAACCTTGACTCAAGATGATTCTAAATTCACATAACAATGATACTCATGATATTTCACACACCCTAGCTCAAGATAGTTCTCAACTTCACATAACAATGATACTCATGTTCTTTTCACAAACCCTAATCATGCACATGAAAGCTTACTCAAATATTTCCAACAATGCTTATCAAACAATATCACATAACAATGATACTCGTGTTCTTTCACAAATCCTAATCATGCACATGAAGGCTCACTCAAAATTTTCCAACAATGCTTATCAAACAATCCTTTTCACTCCAACTTTGCATTTCACAACACTCAATCCAATAATATTTCACTCATAAGGAAGATATGCCCATACCTTTTGTTTTGATGGAGATATATCTTCAAACCTGTCTTAATCACAATAATTACCTCTTTACCAATTTCAAGGTTAGGTAGCAACAATCTATCTCAAAATATCCACTTAATTCTCCTCAATACTCATTTCACCATACAAAAATAACAAGTCTCAAGTACACCTTTAATCTCCAAACTTTTCAAAATACAACTAACAAAGGTTCAATTAACTCACTTTCACAATAATTCATTTTAGAATTTTAATCCATAAAATAATCAAAATAACTCCCTTATATCTCCCTACTTAAAAATGCATTATCAAATAATCAACACACCTTTCCAAAAATAATTCAATTCACTTTTAAGACAAAATTAAATCCTCCTCAATCTTCAACTAAGACAAAAATAAAATATATCTTAATCACCTTATATCTCCCAACTTAAAAATTGCATTTCAAAATAATTAACATCACTTATCCAAAAATAATGCAATTCACTTTTAAACCACAATTAAATCCTTCACAAACTTTAACTAAAATAAAATTTTCTTTAATCACCTTATATCTCCCAAGGCACTCACAATACAACCTTAGACCACATGCACATTACAACAAAAATTTAAAGTACCTTTGCACACTCCTTGATGGGATTCAATCCTAATTCAAGCTACCACTTGCACCCTAGCCATGACCTGGCTGCCGCGTGAGCTAGGCGCTCATGTGGGAGGTAAAAGCACTTTGAGTGCTTTGTTTCTTCTACTAGAGCCAAAGCCAAAACAAAATTTTTGTCCTTTCACAGTCGTCGAGACTTGAACGTGGAACCTCCACTTACCCTACGCCTTACACACCAACAAATTTCCACTAGCCCAACCGATTGGTTGGTGACAAGGTTTTATACCTTGGTCAATTTTTCCTTCATATTTTTCAGTTGCATTAAAAAAATAATATCCTCTTGTCTTATGTGCTCATGAAATTTCACATTCCACTCTCAATAATCACACATGCATTAATATTCAAAGACTTGCTTTTATGAGGTAAGTCTTATGGTATTTATACCATATGCCACTTTCCTTCGAACGTCGGCGGGGGAAGAAAAATTAAATCGAATTTGCACCCAACCCTACTTTGGGTTTAATAATTTTATTTTATAAATTAATTTATAATATAAATATTATAAATAATTTATTGACAACCTTAGGCTTTATCTTTAAAAATTTAATATTATAATAATAAATATTATAATATTATTTCCTTTAGGCCTGCTTTATTTTTAAATCTTTAATATTACAAGAATAAATATTATAATATTATTTCCTTTGGGCCTAAGAATTTTTCTTCTTACAAGGAATTTAGCCATCATTTTGACCAATCATGTTAGGCTTTTAAACCAAATCTCTTGGGCTTACAATATAAATATTTTAACATTTCTTTTGCCAAATGCTTGCACTGATCACTAACTCTTGACTCTTGACATCAATAACAACACAACTACTCAAAATTTCCAATAAAATATTCACTAGTTGATTTGTCAATATAGTGGAATCCTTGTCGAGTCCTAGTCTTCACGAGTTTTTCTACAACCCTTTGGAAAGACTCTAGCCAAAAGTAATCTCAAAATTTTTATAAATGAGATTTTTAGATTTTTCTCAATCTCACTTGTGGCTCTTCCTATTTTCTATCGATCTATCATGTGCTCTGATACCACTGTTATCTTTTGATGAGTATATGATATAGTAAATGTAACCACAAGATGCAAGATAGGTAAGCTATTATATCTATATGACAATGGCACTATAATATGCAGGAGAATAAAAAGTAAAACTTCTATAATAACTCAAAAATATGCCATTAATGAAAGCTCATGAAAATAGTACAATGCAGTATAATAGAGGACATGAACACTCCATAAAATGATATGAAAGGACTACATTGTACCACACTACTAATCTATACTAACCACACTCTATATTCTCTCCTCTCTTCTTTCACTCACTATAAGACCTTTATATAGAAATATAGGTTCCTTGGCCCTCACTCTACCTTTGACTCTATCCTATCACTTATGTACATGTGGACTACATCGACATTTACACCATTGCACATTCTAACACTTGTGCATTTATTACATGTTGAAGTAATTACTTAACTTTACTCTAAAGTAAATTCCTACTCTAGTAATGTACCAAAGGTGGTACATTGATATGTACCCAATAATATAATATAATATATTCTCAAACATAAACTAAGCCAACATAAAAATATATATTAAGTTTAATTACAAGTTATAAGGTGGGTTTAACCATAACAAGGTTAACCACGGCCCATAGGGCTTACATTATAAATATTACAATAAATTAAATACAATTGTACAATGATTTCTCTTAGGCCTATACAATATTACATCATACAATGTCATCCTTGGCCATAAGTCAAATTACACTTTCAACAAAAGCTTACTTTATCTCCTTATCTTGTCTAGCATTTAATAAAATATTTTTAAAATAAGTAATTGCTTCATTCCTACTATGTTCTTCTTCAATATTTCTTCATCTAGAGTTTTAAAAAAATGATACAATGAAAAGAAAATTTTGTTTTCTTTCTCCTTCCTTGAGCCATTTCTACCTATATTTTTTGATCCAATATGATTTCTCCTTTTCAGCGCATTATGATAATAAAAAAGAAATTATTTTTCTTGCATACAAGAATCCTAATCAATTCCATTGATTTCTACTATCTCTTGTAAATTTTTAAGCTTGGATTTAATTTTCTTATTTTCTTTAAAAATGCTACCAAAATATTTAGCATTTCATATCTTCATTGCTCCTTTAGATGTTCCATATTGTGAATAAAACTATATATGCATGATCCTTTAATTTTTGCCTTATCCAACTAGCATAACCATCATAGACTGGAAGAAAAATGGCTTTGGATGACCATTATTGAGTAAATCAAAAGTTAAAAGAATGGGTTTATGATCTAATCTTGCTCACTATAAAATATTTTAATATATTGTATACTTTTTTGTATCCATATGTTTGATAACAATAGAAAGACACCTTTGTGAAACGTACCTCCTAAATTCTTTTACACTAAATCAATCCTATAATCTAGTAAAAGTAACCTCAAACATGATTTAGTTACGATATCTATAATTAATTTATTAAAGGTATATATACATCAATTTAGTATGCCTATCAAAATTAACGTGTCAAATAAAATACATCTAAACATCAATGTGCTTGGTCCATTGGTACTCTACTAGATTATAAACCATCCAAATAATACCCTATCAAAACCATCCATATGTATTTAACATGGGTTTTAAATTAGATACCATAATTATATCTTGGTTCCACATAAAACAAAGATATGGTAACCTATTGGGAATACAAATATCTAGTACCAATATAAGATAAAATAACAAATACAAATTGGAATTATGCTCATTAAGATCACCATCCCAACATACATTAAAATAACCCTAAAATACAATGGGATAATCTAGTAAAATAATGCATGTAAATATAAGATAAATTTGATGGAGCACAACACGTGCCTAGCATCCTTTTAGTGAATCTCAAGAGGTAACTAAATGTATTAGAAATTTTGATAATGAATGAGATAAAAAATTAGAATAGAAAATAATAGAACAATGATCATGAGAACAAAAGTAAGAAAAACTATCAGAAGAGGAAAAAAAGAAAAAATAGATTCTCACTAAGATTCAAATTAAATAAAAATATGAAGCATTGAGAGTCTCTTGAGATAATAAAGAGACATCTTATTGTATGTATATATAACTATAATACATTGTACTTAAGTGGTTTGTATTTATTTGAAGATTGATGAAATATGTTTTGGAGGTTTTTAACAATTTTATTTTATGTACATTTTCTCCATTCTATGTTGTATTAGATATTTCTTTTAGAGTACAACCACATTTTACATGTTGGCATCAGATCCAAGAGCTTGGATATTGGATATGTGGAGAGCTTCATTTTTTGGCTGTCTTTTACTAGAGAATTTAGAATTCAAGTTTACAAATGAGAATATCAAACAATATTATTGTTATTGTCATGGCACATAGTAATGCTTCACTGACCATCCTAGAATTTAAATAAAAAAATTATGATTTTTGGTGTATAAATATGAGGAATTGTTTAATTACAAAGGAATTCTAGATTATTGTAGAACATGCATATGGGGAACCAACAAATTAGAGTACTTTTTTAGGTATAGAAAAAATGAATATGCAGGAAGCACAAAGAAAATATGTCTTGGCTTTGTATCATATATAAGTAGCTCTTGATACAAGTATTTTTTCAATAATTACAAGTGTCATGATGATCAAATGAGCTTAGGGTACCTTTAAAACAATTTGAGAAGGATTTTATCAAGTGAAATTAGTGAAATTATAAACATATAAGATAGTGTGTTAGCTTGGGACCTCCCCTCCGCTTTGGATTTTATGCGAGTGTCACCTTTTCGAAGAGAGTTAGTTCGTTATTACCTTCCTTTGGGTGAGAGGAGAGTTATGTACGTATTAACAACTTATCCTAAATATAGTTTGCTATATATGTATTAACATGTCATTTTTTGAGAGGGAGATATATGTGTATTAACATGTCATTTTTTGAGAGGGAGATATACATGTATTAACAAGTTACCCTTTACATTTTTAAATTAGGGCCCAAATATGAAAATGTAAAAATGAAGGACATTGGAAATATGGGATATTATTGTGTAATAGCACATGACATATGGATAAAATAGGCATATATAATGAAGAACTAGCATTACTTCGTTAAAAATATATTGATACCTTTGAAACTAAAGTGGAAAAACTATGTAATAATTATTGAATTAAGTAAATATTTGAAGACGTTAGAGTTTGATAAACTGGTGGATTTATTTTTGTTCCATGAGTAAAGAAGAAAAATTGAAGCAAGCTTTTTCTTCTAAGTCTAGAGCATCAAACAACAATAATACTAACTGAATTATCAATTCCTAAGAACATAGGAAAGAGCATCAAAATCTAAATTCTTCAAAAATAAAATGCCATGGTAAAAGAGGTGTCTATAGTGGAAGAGGTAGAGATGAATTTATGGATAAGAGGAATGTTTAGTGTCATTATTGCAAAATTTATGACCACTATGAGAGAGAACAAAAAAAAATATTAATAGAGAAAAAAAGTGAAGTTTTCAGATGAACAAGGTGAGAGCTTAGAAAATATGCTCTTTTCATGTGTTAGAAGTTTTAACTAAATAGTATTGGTACTTAATTATAATTGTTCAAATCATACGACTAGTAATAAGGAATTGTTTATGGAGTTGCAGGACTTATACAAGAGCAAGGGGAAGTTTGAAGACAACAAAACATTAGAGTTTGAAGAAAAAGGGACCTTACAAATTGATACAAAAGATAAATAAAATATTCAAAATGTTTACTTCACACTAGGTTTGAAGCATAATTTGTTGAGTATGAGCAACTTCTAGAGAAAAATACAAAGTGGTGCTTGAGAATGAGTGAATCATCCATGAAAAAGCAAGTGAAAATCAAGAAGTGATTGATGTACATATAGAAAAGAACAAAATTTATCTTTTAATGGAGGAGGAGAAAGCAATTAATTTAATATATATATATATATATATATATATATATATATATTAAGGACAATAATTGGTTATAGCACCAAAGGCATGGTCACCTAAAGTTCTAAGGATTGTATTTTTTGAATTCTAAAAGAATGATTGATGGACTACCTTGTTTAGAAGGAAGAAATAAAGTGTGTGAAGGTTGCACAATGAAAAATATCATAGAGGGATATTTCTAATAGGAAGAGCATGGAGAGAATCATATCCATTGTAGTTTATTTATTCAAATATTTGTGGTCCAATGGAAACGTGTTGGTAAATCCTTCTATTTTATCACTTTGATTGATGCATTATTTTCTTGGCATGAAGGTACATCAAAAACATGATGGAATCATCATTTGGTAATTTAAATATGGACATGATATATTGAAGAAGTTTGGCATAGAAATTTATAAATATGTTGCTACCCCAATTGTATAGGGCAAAAGAATATGCAAAGATGATGGATGTGGAAGAGTGGATGAGAGAAAGAGACTAAGAGTAGAATTTAGATTAGAAACCTTATGTACTTGACAATAATAAGACTAAATATTACATATACATTCTCTTTGGTTTTAAAATTCATGAGTGAGCTATCAAAAGATCATATAAGAGCAGCTAAGAGAATAATTAAGTATGTGAAAGGAATTATAAATTATGAAATCCATCATACTTTAGCCAATAATATTGAGTTGGATGGATTTAATAATTCATACTAGGGAGGCCCAATTGATGATAGAAACTCTACTTAAAAAATTGTTTCTCATTACAAAATGTATTGGTAACTTGTGTTTCAAAGAAACAAATAATAGGTGCACTCTCAAAAGTAGAGGTATAGTATATATAGCTACATTAGCAAGCACACAAGTAGTATGGTTGACACAGATCCTAAAAAACCTTGGTGAAAAGTAAGAAAGACCAACTATAATGTTTTCTG
Source organism: Wollemia nobilis (assembly GCA_028583015.1). Lineage (NCBI taxonomy): Eukaryota > Viridiplantae > Streptophyta > Pinopsida > Araucariales > Araucariaceae > Wollemia > Wollemia nobilis. The sequence goes on along the minus strand of JAQPPZ010016917.1, from coordinate 8,233,395 downwards.
AAAAATTAGTGTGATTCAAATCATAGTTGAGAAAATAGGCAAAAAATCATAATTTTTATGATTCTGATTCCAATTCATCCTCATCAGGTTCCTCAAGATTAGGAATTTCCATTTTGTAAAAATTACCATTTTTTTAAGCAACAAAAATCAAGAATCACGATTCCTGAAAAAACAATTACCCATGGTATCACAAGTTGGGGAAATGGACAAAATTGTTTTTTTTTCATTTTATTTATTTTAAAATAGAGAGAGATAGAGCTCTACCTACCTACTACCACAAAAAAAACACTAAAATGTATCCTAACAACATTTTTTTTGTAGTTTGAAGGAATTTGGTAGCCACAAACAACCACCCAAAGGACTCATTTGAGGTAAGAAAAATATTGCACACTATTTTTTTTCTCTTTTTCTATTTCATGCATGTTTTTTTAATATTAAAACCAAAGGCAATAGCCATCAAAATATTGCATTTGAGCTAGAAATTTTAAAACTAGATCAAAGTTTTAGTTGTTTTTTATTCTTTCAGTTGTCTTATTTTTTTCCTTATTTTATATAATGCTTCATAGGTATTCCCGCTTGATAACTATGTATGATAACCTATATTTTTAGTTGTTTTAAACTTTATACTAGGGTTTAGGGTTTTGTTTTATGTAATCGTTTGTTGTTACTTATTCTCATGTGCAACCTTTAGAAAATATCAAAAAGAGATCCAACATGGAAAGTATGCAAGGGAAGGGGGAAGAAATGGGAGGTTTATTGTAATTTTATGGATCTCTCATTCATGGAGGCATATACCAAGTATCATTTAGATTATTAAATAGGGTAAAATGTTAGGATATTCCCATAGGTTTTGATTGGTGTTATGAGAGAATGCAATGTCATCCTATCTAACAAAGAGGAGAAACAAGCTCAAATGAAAACAAAGTGAGGCCATGCCAAATCCCCCTTTTGGACCTCATGCATTTTTTTTTTACTACACCTTTATCCAATTTCACCATAAAAATTTGAGTCCATCACTTGCACTTCAAAGGAGTGGTACAAATGCATCCTATTTTGTGAAACATTTTATGCTAGGGACACAATCCATGCTTGAGGGTGTGGCCTCATGGAACTGGAAGAGGCACAAGGTAGCAAGGAAGGTTGTTACCAATTTTTGATATTTTTCTAACCTTCCCTTCAATGTGACAAGGTCTCTATACTAGTAGGGCATGGTAGATAATATTGCAAGTTACGATGCAATATTTAAGCTACCAACTTATGACAAAATTAGGAGGTCTCTCCTTCATGAAATCATGGATGACATTCAAGTTTATATTGAAGACCAACATGGGGTGTGGAGGAATAAGGGTTGCACTATCATATCTAATGGATGGATAGATGGGAGGGGAAGAACCTTCATTAATTTTTTTATTGATTCTATACGAGGAATTACATTCCTCAAGCTAGTAGATGCATTGGAAAAAGTTAAGAGTATAAAAATTCTTGTAGGATTGTTGGGGGAGATTGTGTTTCTGGTCAGGGAGGAGAATGTTTGTATATGTCATAAATTTGCTCCTTGAAGACATTGGGAAATTACTTTGATGTCAAAGGTAGTATAAAACTTCAAAGCCATTAAATTTTTTATCTATAACCATACATGGGTCCTCAACCTTGAGATAATTTACTGGTGTAAGGGATATAGTGTGGGTTGGAGTCACATGCTTCACCAAAAACTTCATGATATTGTAGAGCCTCTTTGATGCAAGAGGGGCATTGAAGAAGATGTTTGTGAGCGATGAGTAGAATTCCAAACAAGTTGCTAGATATTGAATCTCTAATAAGGGGTAGAAGGTATATGAATGTTTGCTTGATGAGTTTTTCCAGGTAGCCATGAACAATGCCATCAAGGTACAAGACTAACTTTTCTAATTTATTTTATTAATTTATTTTTTTTTCCATTTTTGAAACTTGTATTGTAAATATGTTTATTGTAAAATATTTTAAGTTAAATTATTTTAAGTTAAGCTTTTAGTGAGGGTTATTTGTATTGTTGATGTAAAAAAATAAGTAATGTCATATGTATATAAAGCTATGTATAGGGAAAAAGAGTAATTATCTCATTTTATGGATACTCCTACATCAAATATAGTCCCATTTGGGATATCATTGTCAAGATATGGACATATAAGATCCATATCCCTCTCATGTAGTAGGGTACTACCTCAATGAATAACATGTGCTTATACTAGGGTGGTGAACAGTATAAGATAAGATTTTTTTCTTTTTAATCCATATTATACCATCAGCAATATTAAAGCAATAAACATCACACACACGAGAGACATGGTTTAACGTGGTTCACCCAATGTGGGATACTCCACGGAGAAAATATTTCTTATAATATTTTCTCAAATAAATTCTCTTAGGAATCCTTTCCCTATTACAATGTTTATGGACCCCTATCCAAAGGACACACCAATCCCCTAATCAAGTTCATGGATATCTATTCATAGGAGTGGATCTCTATCCATTGAAGACTATTGCCCTCTCTACTCTGTTACCTCCATAGCTCTATCTCAAATCTAAACTAAACATAGCCCTTCGATCTAGCACAAATCTTCTCAATCTCTATCTTCAAATATACACTAAAAATGGTCCTTCAGTATAGCACAAATCTGCTTAATATCTCTCTTTGGTCTGGCACAAACCTGTCCTCAAATCTACACCAAAATTTGTCCTCAAACTCTATATTGTAAGCTTCCACAAAAGCTCACACAAACCTATTCAAAAGTCTTCTCAAAGACTTACCTCAAATCTTCTCAACAAGTCCTCACTAGAACTTATCCAATATCATAGAAACATATAGATAATTTTTAGAGACTTAATATGATTCACATTCACAAACTATCAATCACTTTCAATATCACTTTTACCACAGAAACATATAGATAATTGTTAGAGACTCAATATGTTTCACATTCATCAACACTCAACCTCTTTCTCAAATCAATTCAGAATATAGAAAAATTTGTTTCACAGAACTTGAACTATCACATCAACACATCCACTTGACTAGGCTCAACCAAATATACTTAACCAATCACTCAATGAAATAATCCTTGCTCACAAACCCTAGTCCAAACTTATGAATATTTACTCAAATGTTTTCAACAATGCTTATCAACAAATCTCACATAACAATGTTACTCATGATCTTTGCAAACCTTAGTTCAAGTTCCTCACTCAACCAAACACTTCAACAACAATGCTTATCAAAAAAGGTTTTATCAACAGCTCTTCATTCCAGAAAAAACCTTTTCATTCCAACTTAGCATTCACAACATTCAACAATCATTCACTAGGAAGATGTGCCCATACCTTTTGTTTGATGTAGAAGTGCCCTTAGAAAATCTATCTCAATCACAATTTCCTTCTTTCCAATTTCAATAGTTAGATGACAAAATATCACTCTAACACTTTTTCAAAAAAAATCTTATTCACAAAAATAATCAATGCTCAACTACACCTTATTACTCCTCCTTGAAATTAGCATCCATAAAATCATACATGAAAAATAATTATTTAGATACACCTTCTAATCTCTAACTTTAAATAATATCCAACACCACAAAAACTCAGACAACCTTCCTTAAACACCTTATTACCCTTTTCAAACACTAAAGCAAATATCACCAAAAATTATTTTACATCAACCTTATAACTCCCCTTAAAACCTTACAAACCAAATAAATTATGCAAAAATTAATTTTAATGTCTCAACTATAGTCTTTTCAAAATTTTTGGTGCTCAACTAATTACATACCTTTGTATTTTACCCAAAAGGATTTTGGCATGATTCAAACTGTAATTTCCTCAAGTGCCAAGCGCCTTAGTCCTTTGGTTCCCACTACGTGGAATATAGGCACCCACGAGAAGGAAGGGAAACTTCTTTCCTCTTGGTGCCTTCGATCATCGTTGATGCCTTCAAAACAAAAACCACTCTCGTAGATTCGAACCTCCACCACACGCTGCCACAGCGCCTTGCCTTCGCCGATGTTTCCAACTACGTGAATAACACAAGATTATACTAGGAGGGAGGTGAATAGTACAAGCCCACTTTTTACTTTTCTTTCCCAAATAGTAATAATCAATATAATCAATGGCAATATCAATAGCAATAACCAAAGGAATGCACCAATAATCACACACAATAGAGGCAGATTTTAACGTGGTTCATCCAGTGTGGGCTACCTCCATAGAGAAAATATTTCTTCTAAATATTTCTCAAATAATCTATTGGTAATATTTCCCAAATTATAATTTTTATGGACTTATTTCCAAAGGAGATGTTGATCCCCTAATCTCAAGTTCATGGATTTCTTTCGTAGGATAAATCTTTCCCCTTCTGCTTTGGCTAGTGATCTTCTAGAAGACTCTATCTCTATGATGCACTAACTGGTGGATCTCATTCCACATGAAGACTCCTCACTCAGATCTATATTCAATTGTCTTTGCTGTTGGATCTTTATCCACTAAGACTCTGTCCTCTATACTCTATCACCTCCAAATCTCTGTCTCAATACTGTACCAAACATAGTTTAGTCGGTCTAGCACAATTCTTATCAAGCTTTTGCACTAAACACAATATGGTTAGTCTAGTAAAATTCTACTCAACAGGTTCACTTAGAACCTGCTCAAATCTGTTCAACAGGTTCACACAAAACTTGTCCAAATTTGCTCAACAGGTTCACACAAAACCTGTCCAAATTTGCTCAACAGGTTCACACAAAACCTATCCAAAATTTCTCAAAAAATTCACACAAAACTTGTCCAAATATTCTCAACAAGTTCACACAAAACCTGTCCAAATATGCTCAAAAATTTCACACATAACTTGTCCAAATATGCTCAAAAAGTTCACACAAAACTTGTCCAAATATGCTCAACAAATCCTCTCTAGGACTTGCTCAAATATGCTCAATAAGTCCTTTCTAGGACTTGCTCAAATTTTTTCAATAAGTACTCTATAGGACTTGCTCAAATCTGCATAGCAAGCTTTCACAAAAGGTTAACTCAAAATAGTCCACAAGTCTTCTCAAAGACTTGTCTCAATCACATAGAATCATAAAGAGAACTATTAGAGACTCAATATGTTCTAAGCTCAATGTACAATCAATATCTCAAATAAATCTCATAGAATCATAAAGAGAATTGTTAGAGACTATATGTTCTATACTCAAATCCTAATCTCACCTCAATAGAAGCATCAAGAGAATTGTTAGAGACTCTATATGTTCTATAATCATATCTCAATCTCAACTCAAATCAACCTCAATCTCAACTCAAATCAATCTCAACTCAAATCAGAATATTGAATAGATTGTTTCTACGAACTTGAACAACCACATGCATCCACTTGACTAGGCTTAATCAACTCAAATCAACCAATCTCCTCAAGGAACAATCCTTTCTCACAAACCCTAGTCCAAGCATGTATTAACCAACTCAACTCAACCAATCACCTCAAGGAACAATCCTTTTTCACAAACTGTAGTCCAAGCATGTATTAACCAACTCAACATGTTTTCAACAATGCTCAAGCACAAGTCTCACATAGCAATGATACTCATGTTATTTTATAACTCAAGTTCAAGTTTATTTCATCATTAATGGGCTTCAACAACAATGCTAATAAACAAGGTTTAAATACAACTCACAAACCAGAAAACCTTGAAGCCTTCAACCAATCATTTTCTCAAAGGAAAACAATAAATCCTTTTCTCTCCAATTATATTTCAGAAATAAACCACCATAAACAATCAATAGGAGAATGTGCCCATACCTTTTTGATGCCAATAATTTATCCACAAAATCTGCCACACTTAAACACAACTTTCCTTTCCAATCTAAACAAGGGTTAATGGACTTCAAATAATCACAAAATAAAGTATTACTCAAATTACACTCTTACTCCAAGTTAATAAACACATCCACCAAATTCCCTTTTATTAAAACCCTTATCAAAAATAATAAACCTCTCAAAATTGCTTTTAAAAAACAACTCATTATTTCTCCTAAAATTAATTCTCCATAATCATCAAATAAATCATAAACCAATTATGCTTTGCAATAATAATCATAGACCTAATAACAAACTTTAATTTCCATTAACTACCTTATAACTCCAAACTTTAGGGCTAATAAAAATTATTTAAATGCAAAACGTAATTACCTCCTCAAGGGGATTCAAACCCTCGACTTCCCACACCACAAGCGTCTTAGCTGTGGCTAAGATTCCACACAAGATAGGCGCTCGTTGGAAAGGCAAAGGTCCAAAGTGCCTTAAATCTTCCTCCACCTTCCGCAAAAGACAAAGCGCCAAAGTGCTTTCCACACGCCTTCTAAAACGTCATCCAAGAGATTCGATCCCTAGTGTTTGCGTTGCCTTGTGCCTTAAACCAAAAAAATTTGCCAATGCACCATGCTTCCCACCACGATTTGAATTTCCAAGCGCTATCATTTTCTTTCCTACTCTTCTCAAAATTCGCACAAGCTCATAGACTTATTCGAATGACAAACATTTATCACAAGAGCAAGGATATCATTTACCATCCCTTTATATATTGTTTAAAACACTTTGAAGACGTCGAAGAAAATATTAATTTATGTTTGCTTGATGACGTCGACCGGAAACTTTACATTTAAATTTAAATTTTAAATAATTTAAATTTAAACCAAATATTAAAACTCAAATAAATCCATCACTGGGGCACTTTTTTCGATGAAACGAAATCCCAACTTGGGTTTTAAGAAAAACCCAAATCAAATATGTTGTCCATGGTTTAAAATAAGATCTTTTATTTTTTCTGCCTTGGTTTTCACAAAAATCCTTCATAGATCCTTTTGACATTAAATGCTCTTTTGACATCAATGACAACATTTTAGCTTAGGGACTCAAAATGTCCAACACTCCGCTACCTATGCTTGGTGACCAAGGTACCTTCTAAGGTGGGTAATAAATCCTTGCCTGCCACTTGGTCCTTTAAACACTAATTAAACCCTTCTCTATCTCATCGAATGATTCGCATGATTCGTAATTGCTTGGATATTAAATCGAATGCTTGAATTTTCTTTGCTAAGGTGTTGGAGTCCCCTTTATATACACATTGATTAATTTTCTCCCCACGTTGGTGCTCGATGGTCGAATTCAAATTTTGAATTTCCACTTAATAACCCACCTTAGGGTTATTTAAAATTAACATAAATTAATATATAATTAATATTAAAAATAATCAATAATTAATTTAAATAACATAAAGTTAAGTAAATTAATTAATAAATTAATTTAATAAAATTATATTAATTAATTTAATATTCCTTGTATAATATTATAAAAATATTATAATATTATTTGCTTGGGCTTCTTCTTTTCACCTTGGACCTCATCTTGACCTCCTGAAACCGAATTTGATCAACTAAAAATGGACTCTCCTTTTGCATTGATTGGAGAACCTGAAACTGATGTTGCCCACTAAAAATACCACTCACTGGTGCTAAAATATTATCATAAATAACCACTCACTCTTGACATCATTGACAACTCATCTACTCAAAATTTCCAACAATCTCCCCCTTTGTCATTGATGGCGACCCAAATTCCTTTTACCAAAACTTGACCTTTTTCCTGTTTTGCTCCCCCAAGGAAATTGCTCCCCCTGACTCAATGCTCTCTCCTTAAACCAAATCTCTCCCCCTTACTCAAATCTCTCCCCCTTTGACATGAATGGCAAAGGGTCACCTTTGGGGCTCAAGGTTAAGAATGAGTCACTTAGATTAGCCCCTCCCCCACCTCCTCTTGAGGTGGTTAATTTTGGGGTGGGAGTATTACTCCTAGTTTTATTCTAAGATACTCAAAAGCATATTTTGAAAGTGGCTTAGTGAAGATGTCTACTATCTTCTCCTTTGTAGTAACATATTACAACTTGACCTGTCTATCTGTTACTTGTTCTCTCCAAAAATATATTTGATTAGTATGTGCTTTATCTTGGAATGCATTACTAGATTCTTTGAGATACTTATTGTGCTTGTATTATCACATAATATGGGTATAGGATGATCATGTTTTATCTTGAAGTCCTATAAAGTTCATTTCATCCATAATACTTGTGTACAACTGGCTACTACTGCAATATACTCTACTTCTATTATAGATAAAGATACAGATATCTACTTCTTACTCAGCCAAGAGACTAAACAGTCTCCAAGAAAGAATGCTCCTCCACTTGTGCTTTTTATTTCATCAATGCTGCTAGCCCAATATGCATTTGTATATGCTGTGAATGTGAAACTGTCACTTTTGGGATACAAGAGCCCAAAATCCATAGTTCCTTTTAGATACCGAAGAATTCTCTTTATTACTACCACATGTGTTTCCTTAGGTGTTGATTGAAATCTTACCACTAATCCCACTGACTGCACTATGTCTGGTCTTGTAGCTATAACATACAACAAGCTGCAAATCATAGATCTGTATAATCTCTGGTTTACCTCTGGAGATTCATCATCCTTACTTAACTTACATCCTGTAACCATGGGAGTACTTACTAGTTTACAATATTCTAACATAAATTTATTTAGCATCTCTTTTATATACTTGGTTTGTGAAAGAAATATTCCTTTCTCTGATTATGAAATCTGAAGTCCAAGAAAGAAGGACAACTCACCAAGCATAGACATCTCAAATTCATTCTGCATATTCTTTGCAAATTATTTACACATATTATCATTGTTTCCCCCAAAATGATGTCATCAATATAAACAACCATAATTAGTAGATTATCTCCTTCATTTTTGATGTATAAGTTGATGTTCACTATTCCTTTTCTGAATCCCTATTCCTGAAGATACTTATCCAATATTGAGTACCATGCTCTAGGAGTCTATTTTAGACCATACAATATCTTTTTCAATCTACATACATGATCTGGTTTATCTGTTAATATGAATCCCTATGGCTATTCAATGTAGACTTCTTCATCTAGAACACCATTTAGAAATGTTGACTTAACAACCATCTAATATACCTTGAAATTTTGAAAACTTGAGAAGGCTAAAAACATTCTTATAGCTTCAATTCATGCAACTAGAGCAAATGTCTCATCAAATTCTATTCCCTCTACCTGTGCATAACCTTTGCATACTAATATTGCTTATTTTTGACTACCTGTCCATCTTCATTTAGCTTATTTTTGAATACCCATTTTGTGTCGATCACATTTTTGTCCTTCAGTCTGGAACAAGTTTCCAAGTCTTGTTTTTTCTATCTGATCTAATTCCTCATCCATTATCTTGATCCATAACTTATCTTCACTTGCCTGATTTAAGTCTTTTGGTTCAATCTTAGATAGCAAAGAAAAATTTACTTATTGAGATGGTGTTATTACCCTTCTCCTTGTCTATCTTTAATATGGATTCCCAATGATTAGATCTTTTGGATGATGCTTTTGTACATACCTGGATGGAGTTTTAGAAATAAGTATTTGTATTTCTTCTTCTTCTTCATCTGATTCCTCACGAAAATCTTCTTGACAACTCCCATCTTCCTGATACACAATTTGTTGAACTGGTTCTCTTGAATCTATCTTCTCATCAATTTTTACATTTATACTTTCCACAATAGTGTGTGTTCTCTTGTTGAAGCATCTATAATATTTACTCTTAGTGGAATAACCAAGAAAAATTCCCTTATTACATATTGGATAAAACTTGCCTAAGTTTTGATCTTCTCGTCTTATGTAGCACTTGCTTCCAAAAACCTTGAAGTGTGTTACAGTGGCTGGTCTTCCTTTCCAAATCTCATATGGAATATTATGATGGTTTACCCTCATTTGAGCCCTAGTGATTATATATACTACTGTGTTGAATGCCTCCCTCCAAAATCCATCTAAAATTTTAGACTCATTTAACATGGCTCTAGCCATATTCTCAACCATTCTATTTTTCCTTTCAACTACTCCATTTTGTTGAGGATTTATTGCGGTTGAGTATTCTCTCTTGATTACATGTTGTTCACAAAAATCTACAAATTCATTTGAAGTAAATTCTCCTCCTCTATCGGATCTCAAGAACTTAATCCTTTTTCTAGTTTTATTTTCAATCAGTTCTTTAAATGCTTTGAATTTGTTAAATACTTTTGATGTATCTTTCAGGAAGGCTACCCAAACCATTCTAGAGTAATCATCTATAAACAATATGAAGTAACTCTAACCCTGAATACTTTATGTTCTGGTAGGACCGCATAGATCAGTATATATTAGACTTAATGGCTCAGATGACATATATCCTTTTGACTTAAAGCTTGTTCTAGTTTGCTTTCCATGTTGACAAGGTGCACAGATTATGTTTTGTGGTCTCTTTAGCTTGGGTAAATCTTTGACAGTCTACTTATTGCCTATGTTGACTATGTTATCAAAATTCAAATGAATCAATCTCATATGCCACAACCAGCTCTCATATTCTTGTGATAAAAAGTACCTTTCCTCTTTGATATCACTAAGCATGTATAGATTATTTGGAGTTTTTGCATTTGAAATGACTTTTCCAATTTCCATTTTTCTTATCTTACATCTATCTGGGTGAAATGTAACCATATGATCTTGATCACAAAGTTGACTTACACTTAGCATATTATGTTTTAACCCTTTGACATACAACACATTTTATGTTCTTGTTTTCCCATTATCTAAACTCAAAGTTCCTCTTCCACCAATCTTTGTTGATCCATTATCACCAAAACTTACTGATCCTCTATTGGTTTCTTTTAGTACAATGAATTTTTCTTTGTCTCCTTTCATGTGTCTAGATCAACCACTATCAAGATACCATTGTTCTTCTTTATCCTGAGCATGAAGGTCTATTTGAACTAACATTGATCTAGCCTTTACATTTCTCTTTTCCTCTTTCCTAGTTGTTGGAATTGGTTTTCTTTTACTAGACTCAGGAAGTATCATTTTACACCATCTAGCCTTGTGTCCAAAATTATTGATTTGTAACATATAATATCATTATCCATAAGAGGTGTAAAAGAATTGAAATTTCTATTGACATTGTTTCTTGCATGACCAATACAGTGTACAACTCTATGAGCATATGTGTTACAAGAAAAACAATAACCATGGAATAAATTATGTAACATGTTTGGATGCCTTTCAGATTGTAGTTAAGTGCTTCTACTTTTGCGATTAACTCTCATCCAAGGTTCTTATTTGCTTTCTTCCTTTCTAATGTATTTTTATTTTAAAGTATCCTTTGCTTGCCTATATTTGTTTGAAGTTTCTACTTCTTGAATACTTGAATCCTCTTTTTGTTTCTCATACTCTATATATTGTAGTACCTTGGTCCTTTCAACTTCATTCCTTAGATAAACAATTTTTGCTTCCAATATTTCACATTAGTTTCTCTTGCTCTCAAAAGATATGTCATATCCTATTCAATTTTCTTTCCTTCTTCTATCTTTATCTTGAGTTCTGTGAGACTTTGTAGAAGTTCCATCCCTGCTTCTTCATCCTCTTGAATTTATTCCTTCAATCTTGAGTTCTTCTCTCTAATTATTTCCAAATTTTTGAGAGCAGTAAATAATTCCTGTTTATATAAAACATGGTCTCTTCTTCATTTTTAGAAATCATGTATGTTTCTTATGGATCCTCCTCCAAGCTATTAGTCTTTTCACGGAGAGCACCGCTCTGATATCAATTAAATAACATGTGCTTATACTGAGAGGGGGTGAATAGTATAAGATAAAACTTTTTTCTTTTTAATCCATATGATACCATCAGAAATATTAAAGCAATAAACATCACACAAATCATCACACACATGAGAGACATGATTTAACGTGGTTCACCCAATGTGGGCTACTCCATAGAGAAAATATTCTTTATAAGATTTTCTCAAATAAATTCTCTTGGAAATATTTTCCCTATTACATTATTTATGGACCCATATCCAAAGGAGACACCATCCCCTAATCAAATTCATGGATCTTTATCCATAGGAGAACTTCTTTCTCCTCTGCTTTGGCTGGTGATCTTCTAGAAGAATTGTTACCCCACTACTCTGAATAATGGATCTCTATCCATTAAAGGCACCTATCTTCGCTACCCTGGCTAATGGATCTCTATCCACTAGAGACTATCATCCTCTATACTCTATCACCTCCAAAGATCTATTCCAAATCTGCACTAAACACAGTCCTTCGATCTAGCACAAATATTCTCAATCTCTATCTTCAAATTTGTACTAAACACAATCCTTCTATCTAGCAAAAATTTTCTCAATCTCTGTCTTTGGTCTAGCACAAACTTATCCTCAAATATGTACCAAAATCTGTCCTCAAAATCTATATTGTAAGATTCCATAAAAGCTCACACAAACCTATTCACAAGTCTTCTCAAAGACTTACCTCAAATATACTCAAAAAGTCCTCACTAGAACTTGTCCAATATCATAGAAACATATTGAGAATTGTTAGAGACTCAATATACTTTATATTCAAAAACTATCAATCACTTTCAATCTCTCTTTTATCACAAAAACATATAGAGAATTGTTAGAGACTCAATATGTTTCACATTCATCAACACTCAACCTCTTTCTCAAATCAATTCAGAATATAGAATAATTTGTTTCACAAAAATTGAACTATCACATCAACACATCCACTTGACTAGGCTCAACCAACTCTACTCAACCAATCACTCAATGAAATAATCCTTGATCACAAACCCTAGTCCAAACTTATGAACATTCACTCAAATATTTTCAACAATGTTTATCAACCAATCTTACATAACAATGATACTCATGATCTTTGCAAATCCTAGTTCAAGTTCCTAAATCAACCAACCACTTCAACAATAATGCTCATCAAAAAAAGGTTTTATCAACAACTCTTTATTCCAAAAAATCTCTTTTCACTCCAACTTAGCATTCACAACATTCAACAATTATTCACTAGGAAGATGTGCCCATACATTTTATTTGATGTAGAAATACCCTTAGAAAACATGTCTCAATCACAATTTCCTACTTTCCAATTTCAATGGTTAGATGACAAAATATCACTCTAACACTTTCTCAGAATATTTCTTAGTCACAAAAATAATCAAAACTCAACTACACCTTATTGCTCCTCCTTGAAATTAGCATCCATAGAATCATTACATGAACAACAATTATTTAGATACACCTTATAATCTCCAACTTAAAATAATATCCAACACCAGAAAAACTCAAACAACCTTTCCTTAAACACCTTATTACCCTTTTCAAACACTAAAGCAAATATCACCAAAAATTATTTTGCATCAACCTTATAACTCCCCTTACAACCTTACAAACCAAATAAATTATGCAAAAATTAATTTTAATGGCTCAACTATAGTCTTTTTGAAAATTTCGGTGCTTAATTTATTTCAATACCTTTGTCTTTTACCCAGAAGGGTTTCAGCATGATTTGAACTACTGTCTCCTTAAACGCCAAGCGCCTTAGTGCTTTGGTGCCCACCACATGGGCTATAGGCACCCACAAGAAGGAAGGGAATATTCCTTCCTCTTGGTGCCTTCGATCATCGTTGATGCCTTCAAAACAAAAACCACTCCCATGGATTCAAACCTCCGCCACACGCTGCCACAACGCCTTGCCTTCATCGATGTCGCCAATTGCGGTACCTATGTTTTGTAACCAAGATGCCTTCTAAGGTGGGTAATAAATCCTTGCCTACCACTTGGTCCTTTAAACACCAATTAAAATCTTCTTTATCTCACCGAACAATTTGCATGATTCGCAATTGCTTGGATATTAAATTGAATGCTTGAATTTTCTTTGCTAAGGTGTTGGAGTCCCCTTTATATACACGTTGATTAATTTACTCCCCACGTCGGCGCTCGATGGTCGAATTCGAATTTTGAATTTCAACTTAATAACCCACCTTAGGGTTATTTAAAATTAACATAAATTAATATATAATTAATATTAAAAATAATTAATAATTAATTTAAATAACATAAAGTTAAGTAAATTAATTAATAATATTCTTTATATAATATTATAAATAAATGTTATAATATTATTTGATTGGGCTTCTTCTTTTCACCTTGGACCTCATATTGACCTCTTGGAACCGAACTTGATCAACTAAAAATGAACTCTCCTTTTGCACTAATTGGAGAACCTAAAACTAAGGCTGCCCACTAAAATTGCCACTCATTGGTGTTGAAAGCTTGTCATCAATGACCACTGACTCTTGACATCAATGACAACTCATCTACTCAAAATGTCCAACACTCAACCCCAATTTTTTTTATGTTGATACATTTGATGTTGACTATGATTTTATGGAAGACCTTAAAAAAATACATTGATTGCATGTATCCTAATGAGAAAATATGCAATAACATATAGTCTAATATACAATATTATAAGGAATGTTGGGGCATCCTTTTACCATCCTTACAATGCATCTGATCAAGGTCAATTATGAGGCCAGGTAACCCTCATCAAATTATTTTTTATTTTGTCTTTTGAATTTCTTTTAAAAAATAATATCAATTTACAATTTTATATGTGAATTATTAAATTTCCTTTTTCTTGGTTGTTTCTAGATTTTTTGTGGGATGATCTTGGCACATATACTCCCAATATATAATTCTTCACCATAAAATTTGTATCTCAACCATGTAGTACTTTAGGTTGTGAGCAAAATTGGAGTATGTTTGAGCACATACACTCCAAGAAGTGCAATAGGCTTACACAATAAAAGTTGAATGATCTTGTATTTGTTCATTATAACCTTTGCCTTCACCATCAAAAATTTATAGGAACAAGTACTAAGGTCATTGACCTATATGAGATTGATCCATTATCTCAATGGATCATAGAGCCATAGTAGGAGTAGCAATACGACCCTCTCTTCTCTATGGATGATTTTGAAAATATTGAAAACCTAGTAGAGGAGATAGCAACCAAGGCATAAGAAGAGGCATGATCACAATGATAAAGAGAGACTAGAGCATATTCTAGGTAAAGAGTAAAGGTATTCAAATATATTTGAGGCATTGTATTTTTCATGACTCATGACACATTTTTTAATTTGTACCTTTTTATATTATAAACAATACAAGAATATTTAAATTTTATATGCATTAAAATATCTTTATTTAAGATGTTTTTTTTCACTTTAATATTTAGTTTAAGAACTTAAGAATATATCTCTCACTATTTTCATGTGTACTTTAATCTTGTATCACTTACAATATTAATTGCAAAGTTCTTTTCCATGTTTTTCTGACCCAACTTTGATTTTCTCAACTACTATTTTTCATTGAGTTTACAAAGGTTTTTATGAGAGGTCTTAATTCCTTCATATTAAGTGTGGTTTGAATCTTGGACCTTTTAAAGAGAGGCCAAATACCTTACCACTATAGTAAGCTTGCAACTATTTTTTCAACTATGATTCAAATGACTACAAATATTGTTTTTCATACATGATTAGAGCACATTAAGTTGAGGCATCATTTAAAAAAAAAAATTATAGTAAAACACTTTAATTCAGAAGATTGGTATGCTAATAAGTTTACAAATATATTGGTAAAGAATAATTATATTTCACCTAGAGATAGAACAAAATTTTTGTTGGAATATATATTATATCCTAAGTTGTTACTAGGATAAATTTGAATGGCTGAGATTAGCTTAGTTTGTTATGATCCAATGTATAATATTGTACACTTTTGCTATTTAAGCAAGGTATTTGTCATTGAATAATACAAACACATATTGCAAGTGTTGTAGCTTTAGCCGACGATGCAGTTTTAGATCCACATATTGCGGAGTTACCCTCTTTCTATTTCTCTCACATGCCTGGACCAACTCGTCAGATCAGATGAAATCTCAAGAATGGTCACCAAAATACTCGGCATGTCATGATGTCATCCTATCTCTTTTCTTGTATATGCTAATGCCATGGATCAGGTTGAACACTGCACTTCTATTTTTTGTCCATCTGTCAGTTTATTTTATTTAAAAAAAATGGGGTGAGCTCTTCGGCAAGGTGACCATGGGGAGGCTAAGCAAGGACAAGGCTAGACAACTCATCAGTATCATGAACTTCTGCCACAGTCGGGGCATATACCATAATTGGCATGTGTAAACACATTATATGTTCAATATAAGGGCATCTTAAAGGGTAAGACTTTGATTTATAAAAGTAAAAAGTAGGACTCGCCTCTTCCGATAAAATTAAAAAATAAAAAGAGTTAATTGTTGCCAAAGTAGACCTTGTGATAATCACATATTTGGAGTGATGTCATGCAAAATCTTAGTGAAAGGTCTTAATGATCTTGCTCTAATATTGAACGAGAGTCACATGTGGACATGAGGGAGCTTTATGCGCCCGCTCTTGTGGAAGTCTAAATGATTATGTGATGATGCTAATAATTATATCTTCTTCAAGGAGTTTTATAAAGTTAATTTTAGATAAGCAAAGGTACAATGAAGACAAACATCCAATAGTGGCACTCAAGCATTTTTTTAATGTTTCTTTTCAAATGGAAGGTATAAGGTGCCTCTTCACCCATGTGAAAGACTACAAAATCCTTTATTCATTTGTGGTAAAAAAGGTAAAAGGGATGTTAAAAAAGGTGAAGCCTTTATCATGCAGATGATGGATATTTTAATAATAGTGGGTGGGTCCATTTTATTTTTGGCATATATGTAAATTCTCTTGGAGATATTTTTTTAATATTTCGAAGATCATTTCAGAATATTCTTTTGTAAGGGAAAATTAAGAAGACTATTATTTTCCTGCAGATGAAGGCCAAATTTACACCCAATCATAAGGGTGTTTATAGTCGTCAAAAAGGTTTTTTCAAGATGGACACATTGGCGATGTCCATTTTATTTTTTGAGGTACTTTAACCTATTTTTTTTAGCCTAAAATATGTTGTATCATGGAGTGCACTCTCGGTTGAACCCGACACTCCCAAGGCATTTGTAAGTGATCCTAGTATCTAGTCATCTCCTCTATATCACCTAGCAATTGCAGCGAATGGTTACTCATGCATTCCAGTAGGATGAGGAGGTCACCATAAGGACACATTCCACAACTACTTTGGTGCTTAATTTTTATTCTCTTATTTTGTTGTTTGTCAAAAAAAAATTAGAACTTGTTATCAGCCCATTATGTTTATATAGGTGGAAACCACATACTTATGCTTGTGGAGTCATTTTGGACATCCCTTGTGATTCTTGTGGTTCTTTCCCATCCTATATTCTCACTCTCATTTTGTGAGACACTTTGGTTTCAAGGGGTTTTTCTTTAGTGACCTTTTTTCATGGTTCATAGCCTTGATCTTTGTCACAAGCACCAGTCTGGGAGTAAGATTTCATTCAGTTTAGTGATGACTCTTTTCTACTTTATTGAGATATCTCATGGATCTTCTATAGACTTCTTGATGGAAGTTGTCTCGGGGGGTTGAAGAGGACATCTTCCTCTCCATCCTCCTTGCACATCTTCCTTCTTCTTATTTCTATTATGGCGGTGGTTTTTTCTTCATCTCTCCAGTAGAGTTTTTTTATGCATATATTGTACATGAGTACCTTATCAGGCCTTGTTGTCGGGACTCATACTTGTGGATATTCCACTTGTTTGCTTTTGATTTTTTTAACTACCTCCTAGTATCACTTAATGGGGGTGTTAGTATATCCTAGTACCATTTAAGGGGGGGTGTTAGAATATATAATATCCTAAGTTGTTACTAGGATAAAGTTGAATGGCTGAGATTAGCTTAGTTAGTTATGATCCAATGGATCATATTGTACACCTTTTCTATTTAAGAAAGGTCTTTGTCATTGAATAATATAAAGTCTTTTATTTAAAAAAAAAATTACCATTCAGTTCAAGGGAGAGAATATTGGAAATTACGATACTAAATGAGAGAAAAAATCACAATAAAGGAAAAATCAAAAGAGGATAAGAATAGAATAAAAATAAAAATATTGACAATTAGAATTGCAAGTGAAAATTAAAAAGGATATATATATATATATATTCTCATCCAAATTTAAAGAAAATGTGAAGCACCATGAGTCTCTTGAGACAACATGAGACATCCTATAGTATATATAAGTGTAGCACATTGTATTCAAGTGATATATGTTGTCATATTTAGATGCAACTTGTTGGTATGGAAGCGTGAAAATCATAGGACACCCATGCCTTACATAGAGTGGCATAGCAGGAAGTATTGCAGGCTAAGGAATCACATGCAAGGAAATATTTAGGGTTTTTAGCTAAAGCTAACTCCTCATTAGGTTGATATTTGAGCACTTTAATGCCTTCATGAACTTAGATCTACTTTTATTTGGGGATGAGGGAAAGGAACTATAATGAAAGTAAAAATATAGAAAACATAAAGGTATAGGAAAGTAAACTGTAAGAAAATTAAAACCTAAACTATGGAAGTGATGCACCAAGATTAAGGTTCCTCTCTTAATTGCATGAACAAGATAAAAATGAACACATTCATGTTAGTCTTACAATGGCACTGAGAGGGGGGGATGAATCAGTGTAGCTCTTTAAACTTGAATTTACAGCTCTTAATATCATAGCAATTAAAACTTATTACTAGATATAGTAAGTATAACACAAGAGCATCACATAACACAAGATTTAACGAGGTTCACCAATGTGGCTACTCCTCAAAAATTGACTGCTTGGACTACCATCCAAATCCAGCCTTTGCAAAGCACCAACTTTACAATCAATTTACCAAAGACCCACTGGAAGGAGCACCAACCCCTTATTTATCTGCACCAATAGAAAGGAGCACCAAC
This sequence comes from Wollemia nobilis, assembly GCA_028583015.1. NCBI lineage: Eukaryota > Viridiplantae > Streptophyta > Pinopsida > Araucariales > Araucariaceae > Wollemia > Wollemia nobilis. The sequence continues at coordinate 8,214,524 of JAQPPZ010016917.1, read as the reverse complement.
CCCCGATTTACCAGCACCAATTGGAAGGAGCACCAACCCCTGATTTACCAGCACCAACTAGAAGGAGCACCAACCCCTGATTTACCAGCACCAACTGGAAGGAGCACCAACCCCTGATGCCAAGCTGCAACCTGGACTTCAATTTTGAATCTAGAAGTTTAACAAAAAAATACCTTTGCTTTTGCAAGACCCTGACTGGTCTTCTTCACCTTTGCGATCTCTGCGCACTCTGCTCTCTCTGCACAATCACTTCGCACACTCTGCTTCATTACAGTCGAACTTCATGATCGTCTTCTCCCTTTTGCGCACTCTGCTCTCTTTGCAAATTTTGCACTTAGCATGATTCGATACGACTTGCTCTCTGTGCACAATGACCGTATTTCACATACATTCAACACTTCACAATTCTCCAAACAACCCTCCTTTTATAACAATATTTTTCATGATGAAAATCCTAATCTTAGTCGGTTGTAAACCCTAATCTTGGTCGACTTTCATAACAACTGTAAACCCTAATTTTAGTCGGTTGTCATCCTTCTCATTTTCGTCGGGTTCTCCTTCTTGACTTGCGCATTTACGACCTGTCATGAAATCATGACATTTCTACCTCTGTAGCTTCTTTTGTTGTTGTTGTCGCGAAAATACAACATGTCACGATATCGTGACACTTTTTCTCTCTCCTCTTTCTCTTTGCTTTGGCCCATGAAAATACATGTCGCGATATCGTGACACTTTTTCTCTCTCCTCTTTCTCTTTGCTTTGGCCCGCAAAAATACAACATGTCGCGATATCGTGACACTTTTTCTCTCTCCTCTTTCTCTTTGCTTTGGCCCGTGAAAATGCAACATGTCGCGATATCGTGACACTTTTTCTCTCTCCTCTTTCTCTTTGCTTTGGCCCATGAAAATACAACATGTCGCGATATCGCGACACTTTTTCTCCTTGCTCTTTTTCTTTGCTTAGGCCCATGAAAATACAACATGTCACGATATCGTGACACTTTCGCCTCCGTACGCTTTCTCTGTTCTTTTGTCGTGATATCGTGACATTTCTACCTCAGTATACTTCGTCTTTGCTTTTGTTGTGATATCGTGACACTTCTGCTTCCATAGACTTCGACTTTGCTTTTGTCACGATATCGCGACACTTCTACCTCCGTAGTCTTCAACTTAGCTTTTGTCATGAAATCGTGACACTTCTGCTTTCGTACTTAGCTTCTTTGCTTTTGTCATGAAATCGTGACACTTCTGCCTTCGAAGTCTTATTTTCTTTTGTCGTGAAATCATGACACTTCTATTTTCGAAGTCTTGCTTTCTACTTTTGTCATGAAATTATGATAGTTTTGTACGCTTCCTCTCTTTCTTTTTTCGCAAAAATGCGACATGTCGTGAAATCATGACACTTTTCCAACTTACTTTCTCTCTCCTATTTTAGTCACGAAAATGCGACATGTCACGAAATCGTGACACTTTTCCAACTTACTTTCTCTCTCCTATTTTAGTCGCGAAAATGCGACATGTCACGAAATCGTGACACTTTTCCAACTTACTTTCTCTCTCCTATTTTAGTCATGAAAATGCGACATGTCATGAAATCGTGACACTTTTCCAACTTACTTTCTCTCTCCTATTTTAGTTGCGAAATTGCGACACTTTTCTTACTTGTTCTCTTTCTTCGAACTTGTCGTGAAATCGCGACACTTTTTCCTGCTTTCTCTTTCTCTTCCAACATGTCACGAAATCGTGACAGTTTTTCCACTTGCCTTTTTCTCTTCCAACATGTCACGAAATCGTGACAGTTTTTCCTGCTTTTTCTCTCTCTTCCAACATGTCGCGAAATCGTGATAGTTTTTCCACTTGCCTTTTTCTCTTCCAACATGTCATGAAATCATGATAGTTTTTCCTGCTTTTTCTCTCTTCCAACATGTCGCAAAATCATGATAGTTTTTCCTACTTTTTCTCTCTCTTCCAACATGTCATGAAATCGTGATAGTTTTTCTTGCTTTTTCTCTCTCTTCCAACATGTCATGAAATCGTGATAGTTTTTCTTGCTTTTTCTCTCTCTTCCAACATGTCATGAAATCATGATAGTTTTTCTTGCCTGTTGTATATGTCGCGATATCGCGACACTTTTCTTACTTGTCTTTTTCTTTGATCTTTTGCATATGGGCCACTTTGGTCTTCTTGGAAAATCACTGTACATACTCTGAATAACCTTTGAACTCCTGTCTTCTACATCTGAATATCTTTTGAACTTCCTTTCCACTGCATCAACAGATCTATCTGACTGTGTTGACAACAATGACAATATTGTTGCTGCACCTTGCTCAACAATCTCCCCCTTTGGAATTGTTGGCAACACATGTGCAATTTCCTGTAACTCTTCTCCCCCTTTGACAATAATACCAAAGGGCTACTGCAGACTCCCCCTGAGTCCATGCACAACATTCTCGGGCAAAATTGATTACACTTAGCAAAAATCATGAACATGAGCAAAAAGATAATCAAATACTTAAATGCTCCCCCTGAGAATGTGATCCCTGTAGCTAGTCAATTCTTGGGAAGTGTGACCACTCCCAATTTATTGCGAAGGTACTCAAAAAATTCCTTGGGCAATGGTTTTGTGAAGATATCTACTACTTGCTCTGTAGTTGGAACAAAATCCAACTTAACCTCACCTTCTGCAACTTTCTCCTTCAAAAAGTGATACTTGATAGCAATGTGTTTTGTGCGTGAATGCATAACCGGATTCTTGGAGATGTTAATGGCACTGGTGTTATCACACTTAACTGATATTGGCTCACTGAAGTTAATACCAAGATCTTTCAGGGTTTGTTTCATCCACAATACCTACGTACAACATGTTGTCGCTGCAATATATTCTGCTTCTACTATCGATAAAGAAACTGACTCTTGTTTCTTACTGTGCCACGCGACCAATCTGTCTCCAAGATAGAATGCACCTCCACTGGTACTCTTTCTGTCATCGACACATCCTTCCCAATCTGCATCTGAATACAAAATAAGGGTGAAGTCTTTACCTTTCGGATACCATAACCCATACTCCATAGTACCCTTGAGGTACCGAAGAATCCTCTTCACTTCTGTCACATGAGTCTCCTTGGGATTAGCCTAAAATCGTGCTACCATGCATACTGCCTATAAAATATCTGGTCTAGTAGTTGTCAGGTACAATAAGCTTCCAATCATAGATCTGTACATGGTTTGATCAACAGGTTGAGATTTGTCATCCTTGCTCAACTTGCAACCTATCGTCATGGGAGTGCTAACTGGCTTACAATCCTCCATTGTGAACTTCTTTAACATCTCTTTTACATATTTAACTTGAGAAATAAATATGCCCTTCTTACATTGATTAACTTGCAACCCGAGGAAATACGAAAGTTCACCAATCATTGACATTTCAAATTCTTTCTGCATCTTATTTGCTAAATCTTTACACGACTCATCTTTGTTGCTGCCAAATATGATATCATCTACGTATACAACAAGAACAATAAGATGCCCATTTTCTGTTTTGACATACAAATTACTATCCACCATACCTTTCTTAAACCTTTGTTGAGTGAGATAGTTGTCTAGCCTTGCATACCAGGCTCGGGGTGCCTGTTTTAAGCCATATAATGCTTTCTTCAACTTGCAAACCAAGTTGGGATCATCACCAAGTTGGAAACCATCTGGTTGCTCAATATAAACCTCTTCTTCAAGTTTCCCATTCAAAAACGCTGATTTCACATCCATTTGATAAACTTTGAAATTCTTGTAGACTGCTAAAGCCAAAAACATTCTAATTGCCTCTAGTCTAGCTACTAGTGCAAAAGTTTCCTCAAAGTCAATGCCTTCAACTTGTGCATAACCCTTACATACCAATCTTGCTTTATTTCTGACTACCTGTCCGTCTTCATTCAATTTGTTTCAAAAAATCCATTTAGTCCCGATTATATTTTTATTTGCAGGTCTAGGTACTAACTCCCAAGTTTCGTTTTTCTCGATCTGATCTAATTCTTCATTTATTGCCTTCATCCAACTTTCATCTTTGCTTGCGTCAACAATATTTTTGGGCTCAATGCTGGATAATAGAGAGTAGTTACTTACTACTCTTCTCCTTGTCTCGAACACCAACTTTGGGGTCTCCAATTATTTGCTCTCTAGGATGATTTTTCTGCCAATTGCCTGTTTTGAATTTCTTATTTTCTTCCACTTCTGAATCACAACTTAAATCATCTCGAGTCAATTTTTTGTATCTTTTCCATTTCGTTTTCCTCATCTCCTTCAATAACCTCTTCATAAATTGGGTAGTTCGTTTCATAGCTAATTACTCGTTCTCTACCTTCATCAAATTTAACATCGGCACTGTCCACAATTTTCTTTAGCCTCTTGTTGTAGCATTTGTAAGCTTTGCTTCTTGGTGAATAACCAACAAAAATACCTTCATCCGCTCTATCTTCAAACTTACCAAGATTATCTTCAGTTCTTTTGATGTAGCACTTGTTGCCAAAAACTTTGAGGTATTTTGTTGTTGCCCTTTTACCGAACCACAACTCATAAGGAGTTTTGCTTTCATGTGTTCTCAGCATGTACCTATTTTGGATATACACCGTAGTATGGACTCCTTCTCTCCAAATTTCCTCCCCCCTGCTTTCAGCCAACATAGTCCATGCCATTTCTTGCACTGTCCTGTTCTTTCTTTCTACCACTCCATTCTATTGAGGTGTCCTGGCTGCTGAAAACTGTCTCCTAATATCGTATTTTTCATAGTACTCTACAAACTCCTCTGAAATGAATTCTCCTCCTCTATCCGATCTTAAACATTTGATCCTCCTTCCTGTTTCATTCTCAACTTGGTTTTTGAAAATCTTGAACCTTTCAAAAGCTTCTGATTTATGCTTCAAGAAAAATATCCATGTCATTCTGGAATAGTCATCAATGCACAACATAAAATATTTGTCACCATTTATGCTTTGTGTTCTCATGGGTCCACATAAATCAGTGTGTATTAGTTCCAAAGGTTTGCTTGTGTAGTACTCTTTTGTTTTGAATGTGACTCTAGTTTGCTTCCCCTTTTGGCATGAAGCACAAATGTTGTTTGCAGGTTTGCTGATGGTGGGAATATCTCTCACTACCCTTTTTGAGTTGATTTTTACTAGATTATCAAAACTGATATGACCGAGTCTCTTGTGCCACAACCAACTTTCTTCTTCTTGTCCAATAAAACAAGCTCCTTCTGAAGTCTCTGAGAGCGTGTACAGGTTTCTAGATGTCCTTGATCCAGTTGCTATCAATTTTCCACTATTTGTTTTTCTGACTTCACAACCCTGCTTCTTAAAAACTACTTCATGACCTTTATCACAAATCTGACTTATGCTCAACAAGTTATGTTTCAAACCATCCACAAACAAGACTTCTTCTGACTTAATTTTTCCATCAATAATTTTAACTGAACCTTTGCCAACTATCTTAGCTCCATCATTATTTCCAAACTTTACTGAACCACCTTCATATTTCGTAACTTCTCAAATTTTTGTTTGTTACCTGTCATATGACTGGAGCATCCACTATCAAGTATCCATGGTACATATTTATTCTGTGCTTTAAATGTTGTTTGTACGATTAAGGATTCCTTTTCTTCCTTAAGTCGCTCTTTTTCTTTCCACTCCGTTTTGATAGTAGTTTTGGGCTCTTGTTTTGCCTTTCCCTTATCAACAGCTTGTGCATGTTTTACGAGAAGTTTTCTATTTTGTCTCATCTTATTTGGTTGAAATTTTCTTCCCTGAAACTGATTTGATGCAAATGTACTTCTACAGTTTCTTGCAATGTGCCCAAAATTATGACAATTATAACATTCTACTGTATAATTCATCAGAGGAGAAAAAGCATTTCTACTGGTGAAATTCCTTGGTCTTACATTATATTTGCAGTCTGAGATTTTATGTCCATAGCCATTGCATTTAAAACAAAAACCAGAAAAGGGATAATTGAACCTGGGTGATGGTCTTTGCCATGTTGTCGTAGGAGCCATAGGTCTTCTTCTTCTTTGATGTGTGACATTGGTGAATCCATCATTGTCAGTTCTCCTTTCGTGCCTGGCATTATTGCTTTCTTTTGCATGAGACATTTTTCCTTGATCAACCTATTTCTTATCTTCATTCTTTATGGATTCTACATTTTTGGCCTTTGATCCATTTGAAGATTCTCCTTCGATGAAACCCAGACCAAATTTGATGCCTGCAGGCCTTTGGTCATTTATAATCTTATCCAACTTCATAGAACTTTCTTCGCGTTTGTGATAGCAACTAATTTTGTGATTCATCTCTTCTATCTGTGTCCGTAAACCAACATTCTCTTCTTCTAGTTTGCAGCAATAATCTATTTTCATGGTAATTTGTACTTCGAGATCTTCAGATATTTTTTTGTATTCTTTTGTCTGTACTTTCAGACTGGTTATGATTTCGTTTGCATCCTCAAGCCTTTTTGAAATTTTCTTATTCTTTTTCCTCTCTATTTTCCACTCTTCAAGTGCAGAGATCAACTCACCTTCTAGATCTACTTCAGCCTCAGGGTTTTCACCACATACTTTAGAGTTCACTCCTTCCTTTTTTGATTGTACTTCTTCAAATGCCATGAAAAGAGCTTCACCACCTGCCATTGTGTTACTTCCAAGATCACCCTAGCCGGTTAAGCTTGTACAAGAACTTAGCTCTGATACCAATTGTTAGTCTTACAATGGCACTGAGAGGGGGGGTGAATCAGTGTAGCTCTTTAAACTTGAATTTATAGCTCTTAATATCGTAGCAATTAAAACTTATTACTAGATACAGTAAGTATAACACAAGAGCATCACATAACACAAGATTTAACGAGGTTCACCAATGTGGCTACTCCTCAAAAATTGACTGCTTGGACTACCATCCAAATCCAGCCTTTGCAAAGCACCAACTTTACAATCAATTTACCAACACCCACTGGAAGGAGCACCAACCCCTTATTTATCTGCACCAATAGAAAGGAGCACCAACCCTTGATTTACCAGCACCAACTAGAAGGAGCACCAACCCCTGATTTACCAGCACCAACTAGAAGGAGCACCAACCCCTGATTTACCAGCACCAACTGGAAGGAGCACCAACCCCTGATGCCAAGCTACAACTTGGACTTCAATTTTGAATCTAGAAGTTTAACAAAAAAATACCTTTGCTTTTGCAAGACCCTGACTGGTCTTCTTCACCTTTGCGATCTTTGCACACTCTGCTCTCTCTGCGTAATCACTTCGCACACTCTGCTTCGTTACAGTCAAACTTCACGATCGTCTTCTCCCTTTTGCGCACTCTGCTCTCTTTGCAAATTTTGCACTTAGCATGATTCGATACGACTTGCTCTCTGCACACAATGACCATATTTCGCATACATTCAACACTTCACAATTCTCCAAACAGCCCTCCTTTTATAACAATATTTTTCATGATGAAAATCCTAATCTTAGTCGATTGTAAACCCTAATCTTGGTCGGCTTTCATAACAACTGTAAACCCTAATTTTAGTCGGTTGTCATCCTTCTCATTTCCATCGGGTTCTCCTTCTTGACTTGCGCATTTACGACCTATCATGAAATCATGACATTTCTGCCTCTGTAGCTTCTTTTGTTGCTGTTGCCGCGAAAATACATGTCGCGATATCGCGACACTTTTTTCTCTCTCCTCTTTCTCTTTGCTTTGGCCCGCGAAAATACATGTCGCGATATCGCGACACTTTTTTCTCTCTCCTCTTTCTCTTTGCTTTGGCCCGCGAAAATACAACATGTCGCGATATCACGACACTTTTTTCTCTCTCCTCTTTCTCTTTGCTTTGGCCCACGAAAATGCAACATGTCGCGATATCGCGACACTTTTTTCTCTCTCCTCTTTCTCTTTGCTTTGGCCCGCGAAAATACAACATGTCGCGATATCGCGACACTTTTTCTCCTTGCTCTTTTTCTTTGCTTAGGCCCACGAAAATACATGTCACGATATCGTGACACTTTCGCCTTCGTATGCTTTCTCTATTCTTTTGTCGCGATATCGCGACATTTCTACCTCAGTATACTTCATCTTTGCTTTTGTCACGATATCATGACACTTCTGCTTCCATAGACTTCGACTTTGCTTTTGTCGCGATATCGTGACACTTCTGCCTCCGTAGTCTTCAACTTAGCTTTTGTCACGAAATCGTGACACTTCTGCTTCCGTACTTAGCTTCTTTGCTTTTGTCATGAAATCGTGACACTTCTGCCTTCGAAGTCTTCTTCTCTGCTTTTGTCACGAAATCGTGACACTTCTACTTCCGAAGTCTTGCTTTCTGCTTTTGTCATGAAATCGCGACAGTTCTGCTTTCGTACGCTTCCTCTCTTTCTTTTGTCGCGAAAATGCGACATGTCACGAAATCGTGACACTTTTCCAACTTACTTTCTCTCTCCTATTTTAGTCGCGAAAATGCGACATGTCACGAAATCGTGACACTTTTCCAACTTACTTTCTCTCTCTTGTTTTAGTCGCGAAAATGCGACATGTCGCGAAATCGTGACACTTTTCCAACTTACTTTCTCTCTCCTATTTTAGTCACGAAAATGCGACATGTCGCGAAATCGTGACACTTTTCCAACTTACTTTCTCTCTCCTATTTTAGTCACGAAAATGCGACATGTCACGAAATCGCGACACTTTTCTTACTTGTTCTCTTTCTTCGAACTTGTCGCGAAATCGTGACACTTTTTCCTGCTTTCTCTTTCTCTTCCAACATGTCACGAAATCGCGACAGTTTTTCCACTTGCCTTTTTCTCTTCCAACATGTCGCGAAATCGCGACAGTTTTTCCTGCTTTTTCTCTCTCTTCCAACATGTCGCGAAATCGCGATAGTTTTCCACTTGCCTTTTTCTCTTCCAACATGTCACGAAATCGCGATAGTTTTTCCTACTTTTTCTCTCTCTTCCAACATGTCGCGAAATCGCGACAGTTTTTCCTGCTTTTTCTCTCTCTTCCAACATGTCATGAAATCGTGACAGTTTTCCTGCTTTTTCTCTCTCTTCCAACATGTCACGAAATCACGACAGTTTTTCTTGCTTTTTCTCTCTCTTCCAACATGTCGCGAAATCGTGACAGTTTTTCTTGCTCGTTCGTATATGTCGCGATATCGCGACACTTTTCTTACTTGTCTTTTTCTTTGATCTTTTGCATATGGGCCACTTCGGTCTTTTTGGAAAATCATTGTACATACTCTGAATAACCTTTGAACTCCTGTCTTCTGCATCTGAATATCTTTTGAACTTCCTTTCCACTGCATCAACAGATCTATCTGACTGTGTTGACAACAATGACAATACTGTTGCTGCACCTTGCTCAACAATTCACCACAGTCTAATATCTATAATTTAAACACATTACAATACACACAACCTAGAATTGAAAACACACTCAAGGGAGTAGGATATAGCAAAATTAATCATAACTTTCGTTCATGTGTCAAATTAAGTACAAGGTATGCAACCTAAAGAGGTTCAATGCTCCTTAGACAATGGCTCAAGGTTTGAGTCATGCTCATACAATTGAGAAGTGAAAGCAAGAGCTCCCAAGGATAAATACAAGGCATGAGAGAGAAGCTCCTAATGCATTTACAATGAAAATATGGGCCTATTAATAAGGTGGAACGAGGGCTATTTACATACAAACATTTTTGCATAAGGCTTGCCTATTCTCTTATGTTTTACAAACTAAATTCTTTTGTAACTATAGTCAGTATTTTTAAGACCTCTAAATCTAGGGCCATTAATATCAAAGGCTTTTCAGCCTTAAGATGGTGGGATGTTGTTATTATCTCTAGTTGTTGCTACATTGGGATGGTTGCACCATTAAGATTCTACCAACTTTTCTCTTGAATCTCTCACTTGCTGACATAAGGGGTATGGCCTCCCTAACTAGCATAGGATGGGAGGGTAGGCTTTCCCATGTGATGGGTGGTTGCCATAACTACCATTTAGATGGTTCTAATAGGTTAGGCTATAGAAGTCAACTTTTACATCCAATAGCAAAAGTCTCCTTAAATTCCCTTTAGGTTTCCTTCTTGTACATGTGAGTGGTTGCCACGTGTTCTTAACTGAGATGGTATTTCCTTTAACAAATGGTGGATCTTATTTGACTATGTCATAATGCTTACATCCTACTTTTGACTAGCTACTATGTTCTAGCATATATTGTGATAGGCCCTCTTTCCTCTTCTACTTTTATATGTTGGAAGACCAACATAGGTTATTGGATGAAAAATCAATGGTCTACATGCTTTGGTGCTCTCAAGCTACTGAATTTAGGTAGAAAAAGAGTGTTGACTATAGATATAGGATCCAACAACTAACATGGCTTAAAATATGTTTATCTTCATTTTATTATGGATTTGGAACCTACCCTTTCATCTAAAGAAATATTGTCTCTCGATGCCTCCCCTTAACGTATAATAGATTGTCAACTTTTTATCTAGAATTTTATGGCTAGAAATATTTTAATGTTAGCCCATTCACCTTTAGCTAAGGGTTTGCTATGATATTAAGACTAGATAATGTGCACAAGCCAATGGTCTATGGTCCTTTCATGTGGTGTTGAAACTACAAGAACTCAAGAAATAATTTATGGCTCCCTAAATTAAATGCCATAGAGCAATCAACCTTCATGGGTGATGAAGGCTTCTATATGTTCTAAGTGACCCCTCGAGATATTTGAGAGGTGAGCTTGATGAAGGACCCTCTTGGAGAACCTCTTAGAGTTGGATTGTTTTAGTAATATTTGGTCCATTAAGGGTAGTGTTGGTATGAAAACATGCATAGAATGGGTAGGGGGCGCGCCCTGTGGTACTGGAACAAAATTGAACACTCACCTGGCCTAGGAGAGGTATAGGTGGTCGATATATGTAGAAGACCGAATCCTACCTCTCCCAGGCCAAGCGACTATTTAATGTTGGTTGAGGACCGTGGGGTGCACCTCCCGCCCTTCTGGTGCCTATTTTTGCACCAACAATTTTTGGTGGCCTTGTGGCTATTACAGTTCATATGTAATTCTTCTTCACCTTGTAAATAAAAGCATATCATTTTTTGCTCTCTCAATTTATCCTTGTTTCTATTTTTCTTAAGATTGGATGTTTATTTCTATGATGGACATTTGAGTGGTTCACTTAATTCTACTATTTAGATTTTTTGGGTCTCACTGAGTGGTTCTGGAATTCACATCCATCTTGAGGAATCGAGGTTTTATTTTCACTAAATTTGATCATGTGGAAGCACTCTCATTCTTTATCCTATATTTTATGTACCCTCCTACTAGTTTTGGAATTCACCCTTACCCACTACACCGAATGATAAAGTGAGGATTATATGAGTTAATTTATTAGGTGGTGTGTCACTGTTTCTATCGGTGACATAAAATGCGTGTGTCTTGATGTGGCCATATATTATCCTTGTTAGTTTTATCTATGAAATCCCTTTACTTTCTCTCTCGTTCCATTTTCCATTTTCACTCTTTGTGATGTAGGCAGCTAGAATTAAAGGAGTTGACCTCTTCGAAGATTGACCATACCTACCTCTTGATGAGTGTCGTTGAGTCTCATCATTTAATCTCAATGATTTATCAATCCGGGGTGGTGTCCAAGGCTGTCTACGATAGAAGGCTAGGGCAGAGTACAATTCAAGCATTCAGATTTCAAGCATTTATTGGTGAAGCAGATTTTGGTTTAGCCTTTTGGTGTCACACTAAACCTAGTCTGAAGAATGGAAACTGAAATAAATTACAAGAATTGAAAACTAAATCTAAATTGCAAAATTTAACAATTAACTACAATTGCATGAATTGAAATTGCTAAATTGAAATCTAATCTACTTTTGCATAATTGAAATCTAGTTACTCTTGCATAATTGAAATTGCTAAATTGAAATCTAATCTACTTTTGTAGAATTGAAATCTAGTTACTCTTGCATAATTGAAATGATGCTTGTAAATGAAACTTATTCTAAAAACACCTGTCAATGCCCTGCCACAAAAGGTCGTCAAGCTTCTACTACAGGAATTGACAGCAAAATGAAATATGCTAAAAATGGAAAGTTGCTAAAATAGAAAGCAGGGAAAACATGGAAAGCAAAGGAAAAATGCGTAATATAATTTTTCAGCTGACATACACACAAATGCTATACACAAACATAATAGAAAACATAAATCACATAATACAAAATAAAAACAAGAAAATGAAATCTGGCAAGCAATCTATTAATTCTACTGCAGCAAAATTATAGATTAAAACCTGCCATAAAATCCCTCCTTCTAGATCTGAAAGTGGGCCCATACTTCCTGATCTAGAAGGAGGTGAAAAGCACTCCTTAACTAATTAACACTCAGAACATAAAATGATAAAATAGCTGCACTTTTATTGATGACAAAACATGCTGAAAAACTGTTACAAAAAATTACTGTACAGTCCTAATTGCTGCAATTGAAAACTCTCCTCTATTCTAATTCCTAACTGGCTCAACCAAGGAGGGAGCTATGTTATTTATATAAATATTTACAACATATCCCATGCTCAAATCAGCCTATGTGTTGCTTTACAGTGATTTGCCAATAATTCTGGATCTGAAATAAATGCAAATATGGACGGTTTGTGTTGCGGTAGTAGTCATTGGCCCTTAGAAAGCATCTTCAGTGGTGGGAGTACGTGGGAGGAGTCTAGAAATATCTCACACATCATTCTCCACTTCAGAATATGCCATTCCTATCTTGCAAACAACTTTCTATTATGCTACAGTTTTTCTGGGTTTATCCTAGAAGAGGATCAAAATTGATCTTTTCCATGAATGGTGGCTTTGGACGGCAAGGACGGAAAAATCAGATGGGAGATATTTTCCCTTAACTTTATCAACCTTCTTATCCCCTTTTCCACCGCCAAAATTCAGTCAACAAGTCAAAAAGTACATTCTATTTTCATTTCGAAGATAAGTGGCTCATTCCGAAGATACTGCAATTCTCATTCCGAAGACATTGTGTTCATTCCGAAGATCTTTAGAATGACCAACTGTGTTGACTCCAAATGGTTTTGGCTGCATTTCTAAGGTGGATTAGCCCTCAGGATCAGATTGCAATAGTCTTCATTCTTCCTTGGATGTGAATTTCATGCCTTGCCATTCATTGGTAGCTTGTTGGAATTTACATGGTAAATTACTGCATTTTCCAGTTCTGCTGCACAGTTGTAAAATATTGGCATTTCTTGCAAATTCAAACAAATTAGAACATGGAAAAATTATTCAAATATCAACATGAAGGAGTACATCAAGTTGCTACTGAATTTATACACTTCATTCACCAAGTAACCATGCTGAAATAGTGCAACAATGCTGCACAATTGCCCCTGCTCTGTTATACCCTATTGTTGCCTATTTAGACCATGTGGGAATGCTTCTAAATAGGTCAGATGTCTTCTGTAGTCCTTCTGAACTCATTCCATCCATATCCTCATGCTTTGCTTGACAACTTCAAGGTGTTCCTATAAAGTGACAACTTGCTGATTTTTATATGGCTATTTTTTCTAGATTTTCAGATTTATGACAGTCCTAAACTTTTGTCTTCAATGTGGATTTGAAACAAGTTGAAGGGCAGGAAAACATTCAAAAACCATTGAGAAGTTAATGGATATCAGCATACCACATTTGGTTAATTGAAATGCATGTTCTTACTTGCTACTTAATCAAGCAAAATCAGTCACAAAATGCTGAAAATAGTCAAAAATAGAGATATAGTATTCCTAACATAAAATCATGTAAACACTTAACAAATAGTATATTTTAGTCAACTATTTGGCAATTAACTTATCATATGGTAGTCAAACATTGTGCAATAATGAGGCATTTTTGGGCCTCATCATCCCCCCCAACTTGAACTGATGCATGCCCTCATGCATCTTAGTAGGCCATAGTAATATGCTGGTTTTATTCTTGTGAACAACATCCTTTGCTACCTGCTAACTGAGAAATTCCTCCTTGCTGCACTATATCAAGTATTTTGCAATTAAGCACATGTATGACTATTTTTCTATTTTTCTACAAGTTTTAGTGCTGCAAGGTACCTCTTAAAGGCTTGATATCATATGATTCATCTTGCAATAGTCTTATTGTGGAACCGTATTTGGCAGATGCACTACTACTGATGGAATTTTCTGTTCTTAACAACATTTCAGCCTGAATGCTTATTTTTGTTGTTTGCACCTTTTGAATAAAATTGATATTTTTTTTTTATTTGAAATGCTTGAGGGATGTACTTACTTGTGGTAGAGCCTTATAAACCTCAATATTTGATGTACCCTACTCTTTTTGCTATTCTATAGCATTTTCAGCAATTCTGGTATAGTTTCTTGCTCATTTCGAAGATATCCTGCTCATTTTAAAGAAGACGTATTCTCATTCGAAGATGTCTGTTCATTCGAAGAGAGCATTTCTCATTTCGAAGATGTCTGTTCATTTCGAAGAGACGATTTCTCATTTCGAAGAGTATGTCTATCATTCCGAAGAGAGCATTTCTCATTTCGAAGATGTCTGTTCATTTTGAAGAGACTGCATTTCTCATTTCGAAGATGTCTGTTCATTCTGAAGAGACTGCATTTCTCATTTCGAAGATCTTCAAAAAATGCAGAAATGACCTCCTATGCAAAAGTTAGCTACAGATTCTATTGTGGGTCCATATCTAGAGTGTATAAGCCTTCCATAACATCAAAAATCCCTTCTTCATCCTTTTGTTTAGATGTTATTCTTTGTTTTGTATGTTGTTGTTTTATTCCAGTAGTACTAAAATAGAACCTTCGGGTGCATTTTGTTGATTATCCTCCTTCAATTTATCAGACAATTATGAGATATAAACTTGCAGTTCTCCTTCTAAAATTTGCCCTACAAATTGAAATAGAATTGCTGCCATGTCTGTCCCAAAATCAGGTTTTTGCATAGTTTTGGAATTTCCATGCAATTAAGGGCATAAGGGGGTGTTTCTTGACATCTTGAACATGTTCCTTTTTTCAACTTGTCACTATTGTATGAATAGTTTATGCCAAATACCGACTATCATACACTAAATGCTAAATGTTTACTATGAATTAAATGCAAGAAACACATACCTTACTGTCCTGAAAATTGGTCATGCACCTTACAAGTTGCTTTTGATGATTGTTAGGAGGCTATCTAAAAACATAAACAAACATAACACATGTGCAGTGTGAGATTTGTACAATGGTGGAACAATGATGGGTAGATCAACAAGGCAATGCATGCCAAAAAATCGGTTTTCATGCAAGCCAACTCAGTAGCGCCTCCAAGAAGGTTTTCACTATTGAATTATTCATTTTTATATATATTTTTTTCATTTTTTTTTTTCATCTCTTTTTTTTTCATTTTTTTCATCAAAAGAGGCTGCCATTTCTGGTTTTCAACCAACTTCTGTCCTTTTTTTTTTTTCAAGTGCTTCAATGAGAGAGAACATATCTCACTCTTATTTGGATAAGACCAATCCTTATTCTGCAAAAACATGTCAATTGTTGTATGAAAACACCATCTCTTTCTGTTGAAACCTGCAACATTGATGCAACCTTCCTTACTAGATGACCAGTAAGAATCTTCTTACATCATCATTGCCTCCTTATTGCTGGAAATGAAGTATTGGCTCCATTGTTCCTCTTTCTTGCTGAAATTGATGCTTGTCCTCATGTATCCCCATTTTGTGGGACATGCCTTTGCTGCAAATTTTTTTTTTTTTTTTTTTTCAAATTTTCTTGTCTTGCTTGTACCCAAAAAGGAAGTTCACAAACAAGACTATTCTTCTTTTTGCTTTTCTTGTATTTTTTCCTTTTTTTTTCTTTTTGTCAAACTTTTTATCATCACTCTGAATCTGATATTGAAGAGAAATTCTCTTCCATTATGTGTACATCCAATGGAATCTCCTTCAAGAACTCCTCCTTAGTTAATGGTGCATGGTATACCCGAAGGCAATGTCCATTCACCACTAACATCCTCCATGAATTACCAATGGGAGAAAGAAGCACTGCTCCATATCTGAAAACTTCTTCAATCAAGTGTTGTCCATGGCTCCTAGTCTGCAAAATCTTGTCAATCTGTTCTTGAAACAATTAAATACCAATTCCCAAAAGATGTTAAGTGCTTACATCAAGATAAAATCTTGATATACCCTTGTAATTCCATGTAAAGGGATTGAAATATTGTTTCAAAATAGCAACAATTTTGCTTTTTGTTTATAAGTCATCCAACTAATAATGTTCAAGAATTTTCTTGGCTGCACTTCAATTTGTTTCATTCCTAGGAGGACATAATTTACCCCTTTGTAAAATGGAAGTAAATTTTCTATGTGCAGTTTTTCTAGTTTTTCTCCTTTATCCAAGGCTAATTTCTGTGTGTTTGGACTAAAGGTTTTCTATGTATCTCCATTGATTTTTGTCTCTTCAAGCTCAGGTAAGTTCTTGTTTTAGCACAGTTGGATGTTGTTGCAGTCAATAACATTTCCTGCAGTTTTTTTTTATACCAGATTCAGCTACATAGACAGGGGTTGCCTATCCTGTATTATTCAGACTGATCACAGGTTGTGCTAAAAAAAATATTTTTGGTTTGCACAATAAGACAAGAAGTGTACAACTTTAGCAGATCAACTACTTGTCAGGTAGGATCACCTCTAATGAGATCAACTATTGTCTGTGTAGGCTAAGAATTGCTAGGTTGCGGTTTAGCGCGGTAAAATCCTAACAATATTTAAGTAATAATGGAAAACTCTAGGATCATCATTAAGTTGTAAACTCCTATTTTGATTGTGCAAAAGTTTTTTTGATTTTTTTTTTTTTAGCTTACATAGACAAGGGTTGCCTGTCCTGTATTATTCATATTGGCCACAGGTTGGGCTGAAGGTGGTGGTTGATTTACTTGCCCTGTTTGTTGTTGTTGGGATCTCTCTTTGAGAAGAATTCAAACTAGGCAATTTAACCCCCAAGTGTGAAGATCACCTCCCTGTGGTTGCTTGTTTTCTAAATGAACTGAAATGCAACTATCAATAATTATTATTTATACCAGCTATTACATTCAGATTTAACTCTGAACTTCATAACTTAGCACAATAATAATTATTTGACTACTTTTACCCTCTAACAACACCATGTTCCTCGACAACGATGCCAAAATGATGAGTGTCATTGAGTCTCATCATTTAATCTCAATGATTTATCAATCCGGGGTGGTGTCCAAGGTTGTCTACGATAGAAGGCTAGGGCAAAGTACAATTTAGGCATTCAGATTTCAAGCATTTATTGGTGAAGCAGATTTTGGTTTAGCCTTTTGGTGTCACACTAAACCTAGTCTGAAGAATGGAAACTAAAATAAATTACAAGAATTGAAAACTAAATCTAAATTGCAAGAATTGAAAATTAACTACAATTGCATGAATTGAAATTGCTAAATTGAAATCTAATCTACTTTTGCATAATTGAAATCTAGTTACTCTTGCATAATTGAAATTGCTAAATTGAAATCTAATCTACTTTTGTAGAATTGAAATCTAGTTACTCTTGCATAATTGAAATGATGCTTGTAAATGAAACTTATTCTAAAAACACTTGTCAATGCCCTACCATAAAAGGTCATCAAGCTTCTGCTATAGGAATTGACAGCAAAATGAAATATGCTAGAAAATGGAAAGTTGCTAAAATAGAAAGAGGGAAAACATGGAAAGCAAAGGAAAAATGCGTAATATAATTTGTCAGCTGACATACACACAAATGCTGTACACAAACATAATAGAAAACATAAATCACATAATACAAAATAAAAACAAGAAAATGAAATCTGCAAGCAATCTATTAATTCTACTGCAACAAAATTACAGATTAAAACCTGCCATAAAATCCCTCCTTCTAGATCTGAAAGTGGGCCCATACTTCCTGATCTAGAAGGAGGTGAAAAGCACTCCTTAACTAATTAACACTCAGAACAGAAAATGATAAAATAGCTGCACTTTTATTGATGACAAAACATGCTGAAAGCTGTTACAGAAAATTACTGTACAGTCCTAATTGCTGCAATTGAAAACTCTCCTCTATTCTAATTTCTAATCGGCTCAACCAAGGAGGGAGCTATGTTATTTATATAAATATTTACAACATATCCCATGCTCAAATCAGCCTATGTGTTGCTTTACAGTGATTTGCCAATAATTCTGGATCTGAAATAAATGCAAATCTGGACAGTTTGTGTTGCAGTAGTAGTCATTGGCCCTTAGAAAGCATCTTCAGTGGTGGGAGTACATGGGAGGAGTCTAGAAATATCTCACACATCATTCTCCACTTCAGAATATGCCATTCCTATCTTGCAAACAACTTTCTATTATGCTGCAGTTTTTCTCGGGTTTATCCTAGAAGAGGATCAAAATTGATCTTTTCCATGAATGGTGGCTTTGGACGGCAAGGACGGAAAAATCAGATGGGAGATATTTTCCCTTAACTTTATCAACCTTCTTATCCCCTTTTCCACCACCAAAATTCAGTCAACAAGTCAAAAAGTACATTCTGTTTTCATTCCGAAGATAAGTGGCTCATTCCGAAGATACTGCAATTCTCATTCCGAAGACATTGTGTTCATTCCGAAGATCTTTAGAATGACCAACTGTGTTGACTCCAAATGGTTTTGGCTGCATTTCTAAGGTGGATTAGCCCTCAGGATCAGATTGCAATAGTCTTCATTCTTCCTTGGATGTGAATTTCATGCCTTGCCATTCATTGGTAGCTTGCTGGAATTTACATGGTAAATTACTGCATTTTCCAGTTTTGCTGCACAGTTGTAAAATATTGGCATTTCTTGCAAATTCAAACAAATTAGAACATGGAAAAATTATTCAAATATCAACATGAAGGAGTACATCAAGTTGCTACTGAATTTATACACTTCATTCACCAAGTAACCATGCTGAAATAGTGCAACAATGCTGCACAATTGTCCCTGCTCTGTTATACCCTGTTGCTGCCTATTTAGACCATGTGGGAATGCTTCTAAATAGGTCAGATGTCTTCTGTAGTCCTTCTGAACTCATTCCATCCATATCCTCATGCTTTGCTTGACAACTTCAAGGTGTTCCTATAAAGTGACAACTTGCTGATTTTTATATGGCTGTTTTTTCCAGATTTTCAGATTTATGACAGTCCTAAACTTTTGTCTTCAATGTGGATTTGAAACAAGTTGAAGGGCAGGAAAACATTCAAAAACCATTGAGAAGTTAATGGATATCAGCATACCACATTTGGTTAATTGAAATGCATGTTCTTACTTGCTACTTAATCAAGCAAAATCAGTCACAAAATGCTGAAAATAGTCAAAAACAGAGATATAGTATTCCTAACATAAAATCATGTAAACACTTAACAAATAGTATATTTTAGTCAACTATTTGGCAATTAACTTATCATATGGTAGTCAAACATTGTGCAATAATGAGGCATTTTTGGGCCTCATCACCTCTCTCGGGACAAGCAGTCATTCAATGTTGGTCGAGGATCGTCAGGCACACCTCCTTCCCATCCAATGCATGTTTTCACACCAACGGGTAAGGTTTCTAATCTTTTAATAAAATTTATTCAAGTCGTCAACACATAGACTAATATTCCCATTCTTTTTTCATACTAGCACCAGGTTGGAGATCCATGTGGTATGCTTGATGGGGTATATGATTACTGACTCAATCATTTTATCTAGATATTTTCTTATAAGAGGTTCTACTTTAGGATTGACAAACCTCTATTTTTGGTTTATTGGTATTTTCCCTAGGACAATCTTAATGGTTTGCTAAATTTTTTTTTTGTCATACCTCTTTTATATCCTCATAACTTCATGGCATCATGCCAGTGCATTTTTTGTAGAGATGAATAAGGATTTGTATCTTTGTTGTGGTTGCAATTTTTCCTAATTTCAATCTCTAACATGGGTAAACTTCTATTTTTTATAATCCCTTTTGTTAGTTGTCATGCCCCTTTTTTCCTAAAGTGATCATCAAGGCTAAATACAGATTCTAGCATGACAATCCCCTAAGGAATATTATTAGACCTCAACTGTATAATTTGATCATCATATGTTTCCTCAACCTAGGGATCCATCTTTCAAGCAAACTCAAACTCCTATCAAATAAATTAGATGATGTGCTTATAATTTTCAAATACCTAGAAATGGGTTTCATTATTAGGAATTATTAACTTGATGATTATTTTTACATGTTGTTTGTTTTGGATTAGGTCATCTACAAGATCAAATTGCAATCCTATGATGTCCATGTGATCTGTATCTATATTATAATCCTTGGGGAGGACATTTATCTTTACAACATCAAATAACTCTACCAGATCCCACACCTAATTTCTGTAAGCTCTCATCAATTTATTTTTGTCCAAGCACTAGGATCTTACTTGCTTGAATACTAGCTCTACATATTTGAATACTTGCAACATCTTGATGCCTCTTTTTATGGTCAATTGAAGGCCAAGTATCAAGACCTCATGCTCTACTACATTATTTGTGCAATTGAACTATGATTTGTATGACTACATCATTTTAGTTCCTATCAATGATATCAAGCAAAAATTAGTGCCAACTCCTTTCTTGCTCTTGGCTCCATTAAAATGTAATATCCACATGCCACCTTTGACATCTTTTCTTCCTAGTATTTTAGGTATACAAGGGTTCTCTTCTTGAATCAAGTACATTCCTATTCCCAATTGTTCAAATATACATTTTGAAAGAGGATCTTCTTCTTCGATTGTACTCCAATCTATGGAATTTTTGAAAAATTTAGCTCTAGGATGCTCCCTTCCCATGGAAAAGTCATCCTTTTCCTTACCAGGTGGGAATTTTTTTGTCTAATTTGTAGTGGCATATCCATGTGTGGGATGGACACTTGTAAGATGATATGCATATTTTATCTACTTAGATCCTTATATTTCCATAGGACTTCTTCCAAATGTTTTATTTACTTCAAAATTGGGAGGACATCCCAAAGAGGTAAGGTTTTGGTAGACTTCCTTAGATGGTCTACCATGTTGAAGGCTTTTATGAAAGGTGCCTTTGGGATGGTACTTGACATTGTAAAAATCTAAGACCTCTTTGTTGTCAAAGGAGGCCTTGGAAAATCTACAATAAGCTACATTGGAGTATCTATGAGTATTATTGTGATTTTTGAAACTACTCAGGCCTAATTTTTTGGTGGAGCTTGCATCATGGCACTCCTACAGTTATCTACTTCCATTCTCTAGGGTCTAGTATCCATTAAAATATATTTCTCTTGCTCTTATATAGCCCTCCTCTTAAACGTAATATATTCTAATTAGAATTATGGCCTTATAGACATTGAGTGGTTTACTTCATCTAACACAATATATACCTCCACTTCATCATAGGTGACAAAGATCTACTTCAAGGATTAGACTAAAGAATCAACAACTGACATATTTGGAGGTTATGAGATAAGTTCCAAAATTAGCCTCTTGGACTTTAACTATGAAAATTGGTCAATATTATGATTGTATGGAGCCATTCTAACTGACTCAGAATTAGTTTTGACTTGAAAGTTGAAAGGGTAATAGTCAAGGGTGGGATAGTACCATCCACTAGGATCTTCAACATAAATTTTTTGTTTGGTGACTAAGTTCTTAACTAGGCTGGTAGATGGTTGTTGGACTAGGACTAGCACAAGTACTATTTGTTGAGTCAAAACCAACAACTAAAAAAAAATTATATTGGTCTAAAATGAAGCCTTTTGATATCCATTTGGAGGTTGTTAGACATTTTGATTAACCTATTGGAAGGGAGGATTTGGGTAGTTTTGGTAGGGAAAACCTTGAGCATTATGTTACCTCTTTAGGACTATGATATCATTGGAGAAAGTTCTCATCATATTTTACATCTCCTCAAACATAGCAACATAGGGATCAAAATACTGAGCTTACCCTAAGATCATGCTAAGAATTATTAGATTTATAATGGTTTGTATGGTTAGAGAGGGGTGATGCAAGGGCTTCACAAAGGAAAATAATTATGGAGGTGGTCTAGAATTTAGCCTTCATATCTATATTGGATCTTTTTCAACTTAGAGGACTATTTCAAAGGCTTTTAGTAATGAGCTCCCTCCCTTGGACTTGACCATCATGATAATTTCATAATTAAAAGCTTTCAAATAATAGATAAATATCATATCCAAAGGTGGTTGTATCTCATCAAAAAATCTCTTCTAAGTCTTGTGGAACTAGATGTTGAATTTATCCATTATTTTTGTAGGTGCCCTTTTGATGGTCATGATCTACTATAGGAGAGACACTCCATATGCCTTCTCTCTAAATATACTTAGTAGGAGTTTTGATAGCTACTCCTTGTTATTAAGGATTAAGGCCAAGATACCACTCATAATATTTCCCTCTAAAAGAGGTTTTCAATAGCCTTAAGGCTATATCTTGCTTCTCAATGAAATGCATTATGCATAAGCTCACCAAGTGGTGCAAATGCTCCATAAGGGTGACAACATCTTATTCCAATAACTAAGGTAGGGATTTGAGCATTGAGGTAGGTATTATATCTCATGCACTAGGTGGAGTAGGTAAGATCAATGGACTTTTATTGTTCCACACCAAAAAAAGTAGGGAGGCTAGTTCATTTGGACTACCATGTTGCACCATTGGCTTCTCCTCCTTGATCTTTGATTTAGGTGTGGTACCAGTTCTTGTTTATTGAATAAAATAGAGGCTCCAGTTACAATCCTTTTGCTCATATAATTATAGATCCTTTCTTTCAAGATGGAGTCACTAGGTGGGAAGTTAATGCTTCAACAAACTTGGGAGATAGAGACCCCCACAAGAATCTTAGTCTATATTTTGTCAGATGATTTTTTTTATTTATTGAAAAAATAATCATATTAAAGAATAATCAATAAGGTACATTAACAACATACAAGAAACAAGCCTTCCAAACTTATATTAGCTTATGTAAAAACAACAAGAAATCCACTCTAAGCCCCTTGTCAATTCTAAGGTAATCTTTCAAGATATCAAACCTAGAAATTTTTAACTGCTTAGTAATTAAAGTATGAGCCCGAATTAGAGTGATAGAAACAACAAATTCTTCATTATTGAAGACCAAATTACATCTATCCTTCCATAATATGAAAAAAATAGAGAGTCTAATAGTATGACAGAAAATCCTTCTAAAAGCCACACAATTGGGCTGGTCCCCAAACAAAATCACCTTCCACCTAAGTTGTTCCTGAATCACTAGACTATATATCCACTTTGCATATTTCCACACATTCCTTACTCTTGGGAAATCCTAGAAAATATGTTTAATGGTTTCACTTCATCCACAACTAGAGCATTTATCCAAAGAAAG
Source organism: Wollemia nobilis (assembly GCA_028583015.1). Lineage (NCBI taxonomy): Eukaryota > Viridiplantae > Streptophyta > Pinopsida > Araucariales > Araucariaceae > Wollemia > Wollemia nobilis. The sequence continues at coordinate 8,191,055 of JAQPPZ010016917.1, read as the reverse complement.
TAGACATTTAGCAAGCTTTGCCTTACTTTGTAGGCCCTACATATTGACCAGTCAAGCAAACACCTTTAACTACATAGAGACTCAAAACCTCCATACTTCTACCAAAATTTTCCTCCATTTCTTGAAAGGACAAGTAATACCCCATCTAGTATTCAAAACATCCCCTAAGGGAATAGAAGGAATCATCAAATGGTAAAGCTTATTTGATTTGAAGCACCAAATTGGCTTACCATAAAACCATCTCCAGTCTCTCCAGATAGGACCAGGATGATCATTTGTAAGCTTATAAAGTTGCTCAAATGACAAAAGGCCCTAAATTTGTTGCACTTCAAATTTATCTGAAGTCTTCAGTTTAAACTTAACAAGTAGTTGCTGCCACAAAATCCATTGACCAAAATTATCATCCCACAGATCAACCCATCTAAAAATTTCTTTCTTACTCAATATTTTACACTGAAGATTGGGAATATCTGAAGTATAAATCCCATTCGTCTTCCAAAGGTAAATTGCCTTGGAAGAGAGATTCCATCCTCTTCTGTTCTCCAAATAGTCCCAATTAAGCCCTTTAACCACCACTTTCCAGGCTTCCCAGATTCTTTTAATCAAAATGCATCCTCTAATTTTGAATTTTTTAGGATGTCCCACAATGTCCTCAAAGTTGAACTGCCCACGGAAGCCATCAAGATTCACACAATTTTTTATCATGTACCTGAGCATACATTGCCATCCAATATCATCGTCTAAGCATTTGATGATCCACTTCAAAGCAATACTATTACCTTGAATTTTAATGTCTAATAAGCTAAGACCTCCACCCACCTTAGGAGTAGTACAATATTTCCATGCTATAAGAGTAACCCTCTTAGTACCATCCATATTGGACCATAAAAAATTTCAAATGCATGTCTCTAGATTCTTATATTGAGTGGAATTGGTTAACCAATAAGACGCATAATACATACGATAAGCCTGAAGAATTTTGCTTACCACAGTAAGCTTTCCAGCAAATAATATCATCTTATGCTTCCATATTTGAATCTTCTTCTCAAATTTGTCCATGCACCAATCCCACATAGACTTAAGAGAAACCCTTTTGTCGAAGGGAATTCCCAGGTACCTTACAATCTATCCATCCTAAATTCTCCTCTATCCAGCACTACTTACTCTAGGAAGAGAGTCAGCTCCAACAAGCTAGAAATCAATTTTTTCTTCACTAACAATTGCACCAAAGGTAAGACAGAACTGTTGAAGACAATCATGCATACCCAAAACTAAGTTATTATCTAGTTATATAGTAAGAAAGGAATCATCAGCAAAATTACTATTTAGAAAATATCCCTTGGGAAGAGAGATCCCTCTAATATATCTAGCCATCCTTCTATGTTCCAGCATGTAGCCCAAAGCATCAGCAAAGAGAACGAAGAGTAGAGGAGCCAAAGGGCAGCCCTATTTGATGGATATGAACAACTGGATATCCTTAAATAATTTTTCATTAACTACTACCTTGGTTAAAGCTGGAGAGAAGAGAATTTTGATTTTTTGAACCATAACACCATTGAATCCAAGCCATTCTAGCATGTTAAAAATTAAATTCCAATCCACTCTATCATAAGCCTTATCGAAATCAATTTTTTAAAAAAGAGCCCATTGTCTAGTCTTCTCAAGCCCATTCCATAGCATCCCAAATGGACAAAACTATATCAAGGATAAATATGCCTTTTATAAAACTAGTTTGCTCCTCTCTCACAATTCTAGAAGCAATATTCTTCATTCTCAAAGCAAGAGCTTTAGCTACAATTTTGTAAGAGACATTTAAGAGAGTAATTGGTCACCAACCACCAATATTATCTTTATTGTTGCCTTTAGGAATCAACCTAATGACCCCTTGATTTAACCATGGTGAGAAACCAGCTCCATAATTTTTTTTGAATCATCTTAGTATAATCATCTCCAATACAATCCCACATATATTTGTAAAAGTCAACTGGTAAACCATTAGGGCCAGTTTACTTACCATTTTTTATTTTAGAGAGCATTGAAGAACTCCTCTTTAGAAAAATCAGAAGATAAACGATCATTCTCATAGCTGGCAATCTTCTTAGGCACACATTCTCTTACCAGCTCCTGAGCATGCTATACATAAATGGAATCTTCATAGACAACAAAAATATGTTTGAAATATCTCTCAAAAAAGTCCCTAATTTCAGTTTCATCTTCAGTATGAGTGCCATATTCTTTTTGCAAAGCAAGAATATTCTCAGTAGTATTTTTACTTTGAATATGGTTGAAGAAAAATTATTTCGAGGAATCACCCTCCTTCAGCCACTGTAGCCTACTTCTCACTCTAGCTCCTCTGCCTATGTAATCCTCCAAATTTTTGATTTACCCTTCTAGAGCTACAATTTTACCCTGTAAATTCACATTGAAGGGATCAAGTTCCAATCTCTTCCTGTCCATCTCCAAATTTTGACAAAGAGATCTCATCTTTCTTCTTCTACCTCGTGCCAAAAATTTATCCCATCCTTTTAGAAATTTGACCACTCTTTTTATAGTTGCATCCCACCAAGAAATCCATCCTTTCTCAAAAGGTCTGGGCTCAATATTTCTGACACATATGATCAGCTCTTTAAAATCACCAGATTTCAGATGAGACACGTTCAATTTAAAAGGCAAATTTATTTTTTCCACCATAATAGCACCAACATGAATACAATAGTGAATGGGGGCATGATCAGAACCAGTTTCTCCAAGATCCACATCAACTAATATTATTCCTCTACTAACACAAGTGAATAGATTATCAACATACAACCTATCCAATATAAAAAACACCCTGTTAGTTCCTACTCTCCTATTGGACCATGTAAACCAATCTCCTAACTCCAAGTGCTTTTCTTTAAAGTTAGCATCAAAACCTGAAGAGTAGCTTTAAGTTTAGACCAAGAATATTTTTCATATCCAACAACACAACTTCCCGAGCCACCCTCCCCATCACCTTCCCAATCAACCATATTGACGTCACCCCCAAGAATTCAAAATACATCAAGAATATTTTCATGCATCCAATCCCACAAAATTGCCCTATCCCCAACCAAATTAGGGCCATACACTGAACAAATACCAACAACCTATCTGTCCATAGCAAAAGTTGCCCAGATAATATGACCTTATGGATATTCACCCCAATTGAGTAAAAGAGAAGCAAGCCATTGTCTAACAGCCAAAACAACTCCTCTAGAGCCCTATCGATGAGAAGAAGTTCACCAAGCTCCTTTTCAAGAATTACTTAAATAATTATGAAGCTCAAAATCAGAGATCTTGACTTCCTAAAGGCACACCACATTAGTACAAATAGTTCTTATATAACTGCTAACCAAAGTCCTATGAGTAGGGAGTGTCATCCCCCTAACATTCCATAAAACTATGTCAAACTTCATTGATTAACCAGGGATTTGAGGACCTGGAACCTATTGCTTCCACTATCAACACTATCACTACCTCCCTGCACCATAGCCATAATAGGAGTGTTCTATTGCGAAGTCCGAGAATCCTCCCCTACAATAGGTATGCCCAAAATCATCTCTCCTTGTGAAGCACCATATTGCATAGGAATGTTATTCCCTTCTAAGCCCAATCTTTCCTTGACTTATTTGGTCTGAAAAGGGAACTCCTTAAATATATTCCCTTCTAAACAATTTTCCATTTCTGCTGATTAGAAGTAGGGCCCACACCATATGAGTGGTCCTCTTTCTCTGGAGCCATGGATGCCTTCTCCTTTCCTTCTTGTTCCAATGAATTGGAAGTCTCTTCTGCTTCATTGTTTTCCTTGACATTTTTTGATTGTTGCTTTTTGTGAAGTGGGTAGTCCCTAATAATATGATCCAAGGATTGACATCTAAAGCAAGCATTGGGTAGGTTGAGATAATGTACCTCTTGTAATATTGGACCATCCAGAGTGAGAATATTTAAATGCTTGGGAAACTTGCGTTGTAGATCTACCTCAACACACACCCGTAGGTTGAATCTAAGAGACATATTTTTAGAAGGGTCTAGTAGAGTCCTTCCAAACATTTGATACATTTATCACAACATGCATCTAAGCTCTATTTTATGGTGACATATTCGATCCATAAAATATAACGGGCCTGAGAACCATTTTTTGGATCAAAACTAGGCCACCATGTCTGAACAAATATTGTGGATCCTGTAATATTCCAAGTTCCAAATTGCAAAACATGTTTGGTAGCATCTGCCATTTCAAAAAGAACTAAAACATACCACCCTCCTAATCTCTAGTAAGATTTAACATGCAACCCTTTCGCTTCATAGTTGAGACGAATCCATTTTTGAAAATATGCTTCATCTAGAACCCTTCAAAGGAAGAATAAAATAATATCTTTAGACTCAGAATCCTTCTTAGCATTCTTGTAACTTGCATAGTATTTAGCATTGAATGTAAAATCATCATCCTAATCAATGATGTTTGAATCCAAGTGATTCATTTTGAGCACCAAATCCTCTTCCTATTCCCCTTTACTAGAATACATAGGCACCCCATTGATGTCACCCTGATCTTCACACATGTGATAGTCTGCTGTATTGAAACCCTTGATAGTAGCATCACTGGGTTGGTTGTTATTTTAAGCATTGACGTAAAATAATCTTTCTTTGGCAAAATATATTGCATGCCCTCTTATTTCCTAGATTTGAAATCATTAGTAATTTTACCTTTTACGCCATGCTCATGTAGTAGATCGTCTACCCATGATGATTTTGAAACAACCACAGAGCCATAATGACTGATCATTGGTATTATTTTTTGCATACTGGGCATAGGCTCTATCTTCTTTATCGACGAGTTTGGTTTTGAGCCTTATTTTCCTTTGGCTTCTGCTACAATATATATCGATTTTAACAAATAGGATTTTGTATCTCCTTCACCATCCTTAAAAATTCCCTCAGGCATCGGCTCAATAAATAAAGAATTCTCAAAAGTGGTAAACTCATGAATCAACCCACATAGGTCTTCATACGATCTATATCTGGATATTCTACACTCAGTTGTACGCTTATCCCTATGCATGTCTATAACAAAGTCATTGTCATCATCTGCAACAGGGCTTGCATTAGATCCCATACGGGATCCACGCTCAAACCCTCTTCCTCTCTCACATGGATTTCCCCTCCCTTGTATGCTCATGTTTCCCTTCATCGTATCTTGGTACTTCCTGTTAGATGACTTTTTAGAATCCTTATTTTTTAGCAAATTCACCCATCAAATATCTCAATGTCTCACTATAAGTGGATTTATTTATAACCTTCACCAAGGTCAAAGTTAAGAGTCTTCTTTAAACTTTATGGGGTAGACTTAGAAGCTCGTCTCACCAGGTATACCAAATAGATTGTTATTATCACTAGATTCATAGGCCTATTAGGGTAAAAGCTTGATGTGCCTAGGACACCCATGCCTTGCATAGAGTAACATAGTAGAAAGTATCACGAGTAGAGTAATTGTCTATGGGGAAACATCTAGGGTTTTTAGCTAAGGCTAAATCCTTGTTGGATTGATCTTTGAGTGCTTTAATGCCATTACATGTGTAGGCCTAATTTTCTTAGGGGGTTTAGGGAAAAGAATTGTAATAAAAGTAAAAAATAAGGAAACATAAAGGCACAAGAAAGTAAATTATAAAATAATTAAAACCTAAACTATGTAGGCAATGTGCCAAGATCAAGATTCCCCTCCTAACTACATGAATAATATAGAGATGAACGCATTCACCATAGTCTAATAAATAAAATTTGAACACACTGTAATATGCACAACCATGAATTAAAAACCCATTTAAGGGAGTAGGAAAAAGTGAAATTAATCATAGCTTCCATTCATGTGTTATTTTAGTCATCACTAGAAGGGGTCCTTAACTCTTCTCACTAGTGAATTTCAACTTAGATATCACTACAAGGGTTTCTATGGACAATGTTGACCTTTGGCTAGATGAAATGGAAATTTATTATGGATGCACAATCCTAGGCATTTCATGCATGTTTGCTATAAACCTTCATCAAATGATGTCCTCTATCATCCTTCTTGGCAGCCTTGTGGTGCAAGCAATGGGGTGGTCGTGTGTAGTGAATTTTCACTATAGTATGTATAATTTGAATATGGATGAAGTGGTTTTTTGGAAGGTTTTTGTGCAATTTTATTTTATGTCCATTTTCTCCTTTCTATATTGCATTAGATATCTATTTTATAGTACAACCACGTCTCACAACATTTATTTAGAACTAAAATGATAATAAAGGATTATGTCCAATCAATTTTAGATAAGGTAAAGAAGACTCCTCACCTAGAACTAAAAGCCCTACCTTATAGTTTCAAACCAAAATATAATAGTTTAGGAGCTAACTTATAATTCTCAATCTAAAAGCTTTCAGATAGATACAATGCATATTAATGTTACGAAAAAAAAAATTATTGAAGAAGATTAAACTATTTAAATGCCATAAAAATAACTAATTAGACCCAAATATGTTATTTCAAAGGATCGTTTGAGTCTTACCTTGATCTACTAAATAAAGGAATTCAAAATTTTGGTGATGATCAAATCATAAAAAAAAGCACAACATTAGAAATCTAGAAAGCATAACTATTAACATAAACACCATGCTTAACCTTACACTAATATAATCCATAGATGAGATTAAAATTATGAATTTTATTTTATCATGCATGAGGTTCTTGAGCTTATAAAATACTAGCAATGTAGGTGCATCTTGCACAAATTCAAGTAGTGATTGTATATATAAATCTTCCTACAACAGAACCTTGCAAATCAACAAAAAATATAAAAATAAAAATATTTAAAATGCTTACTTCACACTAGGTCTAAAGCATATTTTGTTGAGTATGGGCAACTTCTAGAAAAAATACAAAGTCATGCTTGAGAATAAGGAGTACATCATCTATGACAAAGAAAGTGGAAACCAAGAAGTGATTGACGTACATATGGGAAATTACAAATTTTGTCCTTTTATGGAGAAAAAAATTTAATTAATGTAGTCAATCCACTAAGGAAAACCATTGGTTACCTCACTAAAGGCATGGTCACCTAAAATTCTAAAGCTTGTATTTTTTGAATGCTAGAAGAATTATCAATGTACTACCTTGTTTAGAAGGAAGAAATAAAGTGTGTGAAGGCTACACAATGAAAAACATCATAAAGAGATATTTCCAGTAGGAAGAGTGTGGAGAGAATCATATCCATTGAGTTTATTCATTCAAATATTTATGGTCCAATGCACACACCAAGTGTTGGTGAATCCTTCTAGATTATCAATTTTATTGATGTATTATTTTCTTGGTATAAAGGTGCATTAAACATATGATGGGCTATTCATTTGGACATTTAAATATGCACATGATATATTGAAGAAGTTTGGCATAGAAATTTATAAATATTTTGCTACCCCATTTGCACAGGGTAAAAGAATGTGCAAATATTATGATAGTGGAAGAGTGGATGAGAGAGAGTAGAAGTTTGATTAGCAATCTTATGTACTTAACAATAATAAGATTAAATATTACATATACATTCTCTTTAGCTTTAATATTCATGAGTGAGCTATCAAAAGATCATCTAAGAGCATCTAAGAAAATAATGAAAGGAACTATAAATTATGAAATCCATCATACTTCAACCAATAAGATTGATTTGGTTGTATATAATGATTCATACTAGGGAGGCCCAATTGATGATAGAAAATCTACATTAAAAACTTGTTTCTTATTGGGAAGTGGATTGGTAACTTGGGTTTCAAAGAAATAAGCAATATTTGCATTCCCAATAGTAGAGATAGAGTATATACAACTACATTAGCAAGCACATGAGTAGTATGGTTTATATAGATCCTAGAAGACCTTGGTGAAAAGTAAGAAAGACCAACTATAATATTTTGTGATAAAATGACTAAAATTCAAATAATAGTTGAGAACATCAATAGAAAGTAATGATTTCTTCTCATTTCGATTATGATTAGGCCTTTCCAAGTCAATCGAGAGTTTGGAATTACCATTTTTTTAAATATGGATAAAAATCAAGAATTGTGATTCATGATTCCTAATGGAAACAATCACTCATGGTAATACAAGTTGGGGAAACGACATAAATTGTTTATTTTTTCACTTGTATCATTTTTATTATTTGAAACTAGAGTAGAGAGCTCTATCTACCTACTACCACACCAAACAAAACACTAAAGTGCATCCTAGAAACAATTTTTTTTGTAGTTTGAAGGAATACAAAAGCCACTAATAACCACCCAAAGGACTCATTTGAGGTAAGAAAAACATGCAAACTATTTTTTTTTCTCTTTTTTTTTATTTCAAGTATGTTTTTTATTTTTTTAATATTAAAATCAAATGCATCAACCACCCAACTATTGCATTTGAGCCAGAAATTTGAAAAAATAGATCAAGGTTTCAACTATTTTTTCATCTATCTTGTTTTTTTCCTCCTTTTATGTAGTTCTTCATAAGTATTGTTGCTTGATAATTATGTATGTGAGCCCATATTTTTAGCTATTTTAAAATTTAAAGTAGGGTTTAGGTTTTAGGATTTTTTTAAAGTAATTATTTGTTATTAGTTGTTTCCATGTGTAGTCATAAGAAAATATCAAAAAGAGATCTAGCATGGAAGTATGCAAGGGAAGGGGAAAAGAAAGGGGACACTACACCAAAAAAAGGCTTTAACAATGGCTAAAATAAGGAGGTTTTTTTACGACGGTAAAAAACTGCCCTAATAGACCCTAAGAGGGTATTTTAAAACCACCCTCTTAGGGTAACCATTGTCTCAGGGTCACCCTAAGAGGGCGATTTTAAACCACTCTCTTAGCCCTAAGAGGGCGATTTAGAACCACCGTCTTAGGGTGACCCTAAGAGGATGGTTTAGAACCACCGTCTTAGGGTGACCCTAAGAGGGTGGTTTAAAATCGTTATCTTAGGGTCACCCTAAGATGGTGCTTTTAAGCCCTAAGAGGATGGTTTAAAACCATTGTCTTAAGGTGACCTAAGAGGGTGGTTTTAAACCATTCTCTTAGAGTTTCTTAAGCAGGAATTTCAATTTTAACATGAGTGCGAAGCAAAATTTTAATTTTTTAGATGCACAATAGGAAAAAAAATTGAATTTGGGACCACGATAGGGTTTGAGTTTGAATTTATCATATAAGGTTATATCTTGCTCGTTGGATTTTACAAGTGTTTTGTCATGTGCAAAATATTTTAAAAGAAATCTGTTTGAAGGAGTGCAAAGTAGGAAGATTCTGGAAAGCTCTAAATAGTTGGTTCTAGCAAGCGTTGGAGCCAAATATCATGGTGAACAAGGCAATATTTTTTAGAAGCTTTGCATACAATGATATAAATTGAAAAATTCAGACTATGTAGGGGAAATTAAATTTGGTTATTTTGTTTATGGAATGGAACTTAGATCATCAGATGTAAGCAAGGAAGAGAGAAGAAAATGAGAAGAAGAAGTGACGTCTTTGAAATTTTTTTCCATATTGCAAGAATCCACCGCTCTTCGTTGATATGGTCCTACATTCGATCGTCGAGATTTGATCCCTAATTTTCCAATAAGAGTAAGTCTATTGAAAATAAGTGGAAAATATAGATTGCTTTTTTCTCCTAATAAAGTACATGAAAGATGAGATTTGATATTTATGTGATTGTTTATGAAATTCTTAGAAGCTCGAAAGGCGAGTATGAATAAAATAGTCGACCTTAAAGAAGATAGGGTTCCCCTTCGGTATGGGTTTGATATTATGGGTGTTTTATAGATTTTTTCTTTTCTTTGACTATGAAAATTTGTAATACTAGCAAGGTAATAAAATATATATTTGAAAAGACCTTTGTTATAATTTTAGCAATGCATAAATTGGGGCCTAACTCAATGGTGTTGTATACAAGGAAAAGTTGCAGAGCTTAAACCATTTAAGGTTTGAAGTCTGACTATTTTTCTAGATAATATTTTTCTAAAATTTGGTAACAAGTATCGAAATTGTGCAATTATATATTCTAAAATTTGGAACTAAAGAATACCTAACTTGAGGGTTGTAGCTTTGGTTTACAATGTTTCAATTTGTTTATCTTTACTTTTATTTATTTTTTACAATTTATCTATCTTTGTGAACACCATCTAACAAAAAAACCAAACCTACCCAAAATTAACAACTTTGATGCCCCTACACTCCATTGTTGAAAACCCCACCTCCCTCATTTACACCCACTAAATCCACTCACCCCATTCCATTCCATTCCATCTCATCCCATAGGTAGGTATAGGTTAGATCTATATAGGACATTGTACAATAAGTTGCCCACTATATTTATCTTTACCTTATTTATATGAGTGTGCACCCCTTGTTTTTTCCCTATCAATCTATTTATCCCTTAAAAAAAACTTTAGATTTACATAAAAGAAAACTACTTCCTAGACATAATGAATGGATCCCAAACACGCAGGTTATCACAATCAAGCTCTAAACAAACCATAAAACTAAGAACTATCTAACGAAGGAGACACACCTAATATACTCCCATTATTCCTTTGGCTTGATTGTGATGTTTCATGAAAAATAAGAGATGTATATTCCAAGGGTGTCACCTTTAAAAACTATTTATATTAATAATTAATTAATTAAGTTTTAAGGGAGTAGCATAATGGTTCAAGATTTGGCTCTTTTTCGGGAGGTCTAAGGTTCAAATCACAATTTGGGCAAGTGTGTGAGTGTGTGATGGTTGTGTGTTTGGCCCCTATTGATAAGTTTAGCTTCCACCCTTATAAGAGGTCATGGTGAAATGGAGATGCCCAGCCCTAAGCATTAGTCATAAGGATTTTTCACACTAACCAAATTTAAAAAATTAAAAATTAACAGTGTTTTTCTTTTAAATATTATTCCTTAGTTTACTCAGTCTTGTTTATTGGATGATTCACAATCAAAATTGGGCACTTCACATTGTGAGCACAGTAATCACTCACGCTTCCCATAAATTCCCTACTAAAAAAAATCCTACCATTAGTATTTTTATTAAACTTATAATAAATTTAAAAAATTCGTGTAGCAGTATTAGACACCTCTTTATGGCACCATAGCCCTAGCTCCCAATCACCAATAAATCTGGTTGAAGTTACTCTGCCTCCTCACATATAACATCCCTTGCATCTCCAATAGCCACTATGGTCTCCACACATACCTGATAATGATAAAAGAGAATACAACATCAAACCTCTCTAATCACCCTGAGATGAATCAACAAATTATACATATAGAAAGGCATGTTAACCCAAAAAATCCTACATTTTTCCACTAAAAATATGTTCAGCCCTCTCCAACACGTTTTCGGTGATGCTTCTCTGGTATCTCCCAATGGATTCCATGATATCAAAAGAAAATAGATAACCTAATATTAATTAGAAAACATCAGTGAAGAGCATCAGAATTAGTATATGGAAAGTTGTGGTTTAGTTAGATTTTTTATGTTAGGACCAAGCACCTGGATCATCAATGATAGTTTAAACCTTAATATATAGATACATTGAGTAAATTTAAAGTTGTGGAGAAGTTATATTTTAGTTGCAAATACATTGAGTAAATATAAACATGTACTTCATGTAAACATGATATATATATATATATATATATATATATATATATATATATATATATATATATATATATATATATATATATATATATATATTTATCACCCTAATACGATGGTTTTAAACCTTATTTAATAATAATACGAGAGGTTGTAAACCGTCTTCTTATGTTTTAATTATTATTATTTTTAAATAAATAATAATACGATATTTTAAACCACAGCCAAAGGTCCTAAGATGGCAGTTTTAAACCGCCTTCTTAGGACCTAAGATGTTGGTCCTCTGAGGCATTTTTTAGCCACCGTCGTATGGCCATGAACTTTTTATGATGCCCTCATAGATGGAAGCTGAATAACTACCCTTAAAGGTCTTTAAGGGTGGTTAAAAATGATTGTTAAAGCCCTTTTTTGATGTAGTGGGAGGTTTATTGCAAATTTTGTGGATGTCTCATTCATGGAGGAATATACCACCTCAAATACTATTTGACAAAGAAAATAGAAAAATTGTCAAGATATACCCATAGGTGCCAATTGATGTTATGAGAGAATGAAATGCCATCCTATCTAATAAAGAGGAGAAAAAATCTTAAATGACAACAAAGTGAGGAATTATCAAAACTCCCTTATCAACTTTGTATAGACTGTATCGGTAGCACCTTTATCTAATTTTATAATGAGACTTCAAGTCCATCATTTGCATTTCCAAGGAGTTATATGGATGAGTCTTATTTTACATAATATTTAATGCCAGGGGCACAACTCATGCTTAAGGGTATAGCTACATGGAACTAGGAGATTCACAAGGCAATAAGGAAGGTTGTTGCTAAATTTTGGTATTTTTTACCTTCCCTTCAATATGGCAAGGTCTCCATACTAGTGGGGCATGGTAGATATCATCGCAATTTTTAATTTAAGATTTAAGCTATCAACTTATCATGACCTTACGGGTCCTCTCCTTCATAAAATTATGGATGATATCTAGGTTTTACTTGAAGACTAACATATGGTGTCAAGGAAGAAGGGTTGCACTATCATGTCTAATAGGTGGATCAATGGTATGGGAAGAACCTTAATTATTTTTTTGATTGCTTACATAGGAGGAATTATATTCCTCAAGTTAGTGGATGCATTGGTACAAGTTAAGAGTGTCAAAATGCTTGCAAGGTTTCCAGGGAGGTTGTGTTGGAGGTCAAGGAAGAGAATGTTATCCAAATAATAACAAACATAGTAATGTATGTAGAAACTAATAATACTTTGGAGGAGATATTACCCACCAATTTTTGGATCCCATGTGCATCCCATTGTCTAAATTTACTCCTCAAATACATTGTAAAATTACCTTGGGTGTCAAAGGTTATACATAAGTCCAGAGCTATCACAAAATTCATCAACAACCATACATGGCTCCTCTACCTCACGCAAAAAAATACTAGTGGAAAGGAGCTATTATGGTCTATATTTACATGCTTCACCATAAACATCATGACATCACAAAACCTCTTTGATGCAAGAAGGTAATTGAAGTATATGTTTGTGAGTGATGAGTGGAATTCCAAACAAGTTATTAGATATAAACTCTCCAATAAAAGGTAGAATGTATATGAATGTGTATTTGGTGAGACTTTTTGGATAGCCATAAATGAGGCCATTAAGGTCCAAGACTAAGTTTTTAAATTTATTTTATTATTTAATTTTATAATTTAAATTAATTTCCCATCTGTAAATCTTGCATTACAATTTTTTTATTGTGATTTTTTTTTTTTTTTAAGGTTTTAGATCCTTTTGTGAGGGTTATTCATCTTGTTGATGGAAAAAAATCAATAATGGCATATGTATATGAGGTTATAGATAGGGTAAAAGAGACAATTATCTCATTTTATGGAAATTACCACACCAAATACAGTCTCATTTGGGATATCATTGACAAGTGATCGACCTCTAAGATCCATATCCCTCTTCATCTAGTAGGGCACTACCTCAATACCAATTGTTTTTATGTTGATACATTTGATGTTGATTATAAGGTGATGGTAGGACTTCAAAAATATGTTCATAGCATGTACCCTAATGAGGAAATGTGCAATAATATATATTCTAATATGAAGTCTTATTTTATCTTATTACAGTCAAAAATTGGTAAAGAATAATTTTTTTTCACTTCGAATAAAAATCAGAACATGACATAATTAGAAAGTCCCTTAAGACAACATGAGACATCCTATAGTGTGTGTGTGTGTATATATATATATATATATATATATATATATATATATATATATATATATATATATATATATTATTGATGAAAAGTATTTTTATAATTGAAAGAATAAACAATACAATTGTTCACAAAAAAATGGGTGGCAAGACAAAGCTCACCCCAAAATTTTAGACTAAGAAATATTCCAAAGTAAGAAAAGAGCACTCTACGAATAACAGAGGCCATATCTTAATAGTGTAAAAAAAATGTTATTTGCACCAAGGCAACAAGAATTACATGGTTAGGGCACCACTAGAAGGAGGAGGATATTTATCTTTAGTATTGCCCCACCCAAGAAGGTGGTGAGGCTCATCAAGGGCAGATGTAGATAAAGGTTCCCGACTTGAATAAGAAGGATGGTTCTTGGAATCCTAGCCCTGCTCTTGACTAGAAGTGCCCCATCCTATGTTTTGAGTAGCGGTATCCCACCCCTACCCAAACACCTAAGGGGAAGAGTATGGGGATGTAGACTAGCTTCAAATATAAATAAAGGAATGTTGCTATTGTAATGGAACTTTGGGATGGCTATATGGGTATGGACTATCAGCTCATTATGCATGGGAGATTTGGCCTCATCAATGCTTTTTTTGAATGGGATACCCTCTAAAAAAAACCAAAGAAGGAGGGACTCTAGACATAAAATAGGAGCATTATCCCAATGATCTAGTAAGGTCTGTAAATGCTTCACTTCAAGGGCCACTTTATTCACCTACGCTTGAATATAAACCATAAAATTATAACAAATAATAAATTTAGAATAAACTAGAAAATAAAAAGTAGTTGGATTAGAAAAAATATCACTATTATGATCCTTTCAAATGCTATTTTTTTTTTTTTAAACTGCCATAGCTAATCAATGCTTGTCAAATATTTGGAAGAAATCATGAATTCAAGCACAAATAGCTTGGGCTTAGGTATGTTGGACATTTTGAGTCCCTAAGCTAAGAGTTGTCATTGATGTCAAAAGGATCTATGTAAGTAAGCACTATGTTTGTGTTTCACAAAGAGCTTCATGAGAAGAAAATATTTTTTATCAAAGGTTCAAGAAGGAATGCATGGTATTTGGTTCCAAAAGGAGCTTCAAGGGAAGCTTTGCAAAAGGTTTTTATTTTAAAACCATGGATGGCAGATGTGAAATGGGTTTTTCTTTAAACCCAAGTTGGCTTTTCATTTCATCAAAAAAGGTTACTCGGTGATGGAGAAATTTAATTTTAATTGTTTTATTTAAAATCATGGATGGTAGATTTGAAATGGATTTTTCTTAAAACCCAAGTTGGATTTTTGTTTCATCCAAAAAGGTGCCCCGGTGATGGAGATATTTAATTTTAAAGATTTAGTTTAAATTTAAATTTATTTAAAATTTTAATTTTAATTTTAAAATTAAAATAAAAATTTTATCCGCCGACGTCATGAAGGAAGTTTCAAAAAGGCTGACATTTCCAAAGTAAAGGGAAGGCATATAAATATACCATTGAATTTTTTAATTCATTCATCCTTGCTCGTTGATATTTGCGCTTGGTATTTGCAAAGAAAAAGAGCTCGTGTTTTTCGTTTAAGTGATGTAGCAAACATTAAAGGGAGACATCGACCACTTCCCAAAATGCATTGGGTAGCGTGGCCTAGTGGGAGTGTGGATTGTGCAAAGGTGTTGGTGACAAGGAGGTTGTACGTTTGATTCCTGCAAGCATCATTTTTGGCTTTGTTCTGTTGAGGCGTCCAAGGCGCATACTTTTCGCTTGGTGGAAGAGGGTGAAGGATAAGAAGCGAGTGGTACTTAATTTTCACCAATGAGCCCACAGATCATGTGGCAGCTTGGTCATGGCTAGGGCATTCACCTTGGGGCAAGACGAGGGTTTGATTCCCCTCGAGGCAGGTATTAAGGTTTTTATTAATCTTTTGATTGGATTTCCTAAGGTGGAGTGATATGTGTTGAGCAAGAAGGATTGTCATTGTTGTCAACATAGGCAGTCAGATCCAAGGATGCAGTGGATAACAGACTTGAAATGGGTTTTTCTTAAAACCCAAGTTGGCTCTTCGTTTTGTTGAAAAAGATGCCCCGGTGTTGAAGATATTTAATTTTAAATATTTAGTTTAAATTTTTATTTTATTAAAAATTTAAATTAGAATATTAAATTAAATTAAAAAGGGCCGACGTGTTACTATTTCGCGGCAATAAGCTACAGGAAGGTAACGAAGGTGGAGAAGAGTTTGAGGCCGACAAAGTTAAATCCGGGCCGACGGATTTTAGGGTTTGGCGGTGACAAATTCTAGGGTTTCTCAGTCAACGTTCTTCTAGGGTTTGCCTCTAAAATTTCTTCTATAAAAGCAAGGGTTCTTCGAGTTTAAAAGTGCAGCGTGATGTGATATATGTGTATGAAGTTCGGGTGCAGCAGTGTGAGTGGTGCGAAGAGAAGATAAGAACGCGGTATGCAGAAGTCATGTTTCGAGTGTGAAATGACAGTGTGTTGGCTGTAGAAGTGATATTTCGATGAAGTTGCAGCGAGAGAACGCGGAGAGATATAGAGGAGTGGTTGAAAAAGTGTGAATCATTTTCACGACGACGATCGAATGCCGACAAGCGACGGATCGCGAGAAAAATAGCGAGATCGTGATAATTGAGGTGAAAGTTTACATTACGCAATTTTTATTATTATCTTCAAGTTGTAGCTTGAAAAAGGGGTTGGTGCCTCTTTCCGGTTGGTGCTGGAAAAATTGGAGTTGGTGCTCCATTCATTTGTAGTGAGATAAAACTTAGGGGTTGGTGCCTCTTACCGGTTGGTCTTTGGTGAATGATTATGTAAAGTTGGAGCTTTGCATTTGGTAGGATTTGGATGGTAGTCCAAGCGGTCCTTTTGAGGAGTAGCCACATCGGTGAACCTCGTTAAAATGTCGTGTTATGTGTGATGCTCTTAGTACTTTTATTATTTCTGTTTTAATCTGCTGTTGTTTATTTAAAAGTCTAAATTGCTTTTAAGTTTTTAAAGAACACACTGATTCACCCCCCCTCTCAGTGTCATTGTGATTATAACAATTGGTATCAGAGCCAAGTACCTGAAGAGGCTTAAACAGCTAAGGTGATCTTGGAATTTACACAATGGCAAGTGGTGAAGGATTCTCTTCGAACAAAGCGCCAATGTTTGATGGGACAAACTATGCGTTACGGAAAATTAGAATGCAGACTTATCTCAGTGCGTTGGGCTTTGACATCTAGGGTGCGGTAGTCAATGGTTACAAAGCTCCTGCCACCGCTCCAACAGACACTACAGGTAAAAAGGCATTTGAATATGATTCAAAAGCAAGAAATGCTATTATGTGTGGACTAATTGACAGTGAGCTAGTCAAAGTCATAAGTTGTGAATCAGCAAAAGAGATGCTGGGATAAACTAGAGAAAATTCATGAAGGAGATGACAGGATCAAGGAGGCTAAACTTCAAGCACACCGAGCTCAATACGAATCTTTAAAGATGGACAATGATGAGAACATAGAGACTTTCATGCAAAGAGTCAATGGGATCACAAATTCAATCGAGAGGTCTTGGCGAAGAATTAACCGATGTTGCTATTGTGAAAAAGGTATTGAGATCACTTCCTCCTAGATTTGATTCTAAAGTCTCTGCCATAGAAGAAGCCAAAGACTTAAATCATTTTAGTATGGATGAGATGCATGGGTCCTTGACTGCTTTTGAAATGAGAATAGGAAAGTCTAATCCCACAGATAGAGAAGCAACCTTCAAAGCTCAAAAAGGCAAAAGCACAAAACATGAATCTGAAGAAGAAAATGATTCAGATATAATGGAAGCAAATTTTGTAAGAAAGCTGAAGAAAGGAAAAGGAAAATACAAAGGAATGCTACCTCTTAAATGTTTCAGATGTGGAGGCATTGGACACTTTGCTACCAAATGTCCTTTCAATGACAAAAACAAAGGTGAAGAAACTCAGCATCAAGAAAGAGGAGAATGGAGGAAGAAATCAAATTTCAGAAAAGGTAAGTTTAATAAGAAAAGCTTTATCTCCCAAAATGTAGAATCTTCAGAGGACAGTTCCAGTGAAGACTCTGAAGAAGGAACAGGTGAGGCTCTTTTTATGGCGTTTGAAATAGACGAATCAGAGAACATAGAGGGGATGAACTCTGAAGTTGAAGAAGTTGAGGCTGAAGTTGATTTAGAGGGTGAGCTAGTGTCTGCTCTTACGGAATGGGAATCGGAGAAAAAGAAGAATGAAAAAGCTGACAAGGAAACTTAAGGATGCAAACGACATTATTGCCGGTTTAAAAACACGGCTGAAGAATACAAGAAAATGTCCGAAGATCTGGAAATACAGGTTTCTATGAAGATAGACCACTACTGCAAATTGGAAGAAGAAAATGTGAGTCTCCGAATACAAATACAAGAGCTGGATCGAAAAATCAAGCTGTCATCTAAAACGTGAAGAAAGCTCGATGAAGCTGGACAAAATTCCGAGCGATCAAAGATCCACGGGCATCAAATTTGGTCTCGGCTTTACTAAAGGAGAATCATCAACTGAACCAAAAACAAGCAATGTTGAAAGTGAAAAGAACAAAGACAAGAAACAGGTTGTGGAAAGTAAAACGAATCAGGCAAAAGAAAGATATAATGCCAGACCTGAAATGACAGTGACAATGATGGCTTTACTAAGGTCACACATCAAAAGAATAGAAGATCCAAGGCTCCAGCAACAACCTGGCCAAGACCATCTTTCGGGTTTACTCATTATTTCTATGGTTTTTGTTTTAAATGTAATAATTATGGGCATAAAATTGCTGATTGCAAATACAATATAGGTCCAAGAAGTTTCACTAGTAGAAATGCGTTTGCTCCTTTAATGAATTATGCAGTAGAGTGCTTTAAGTGTCACAACTTTGGGCATATTGCCAGAAATTGCCGTAGTATGTCTGTTTCATTTCAACCTCAGAAAAGAAGAACTCAACCATATAAGGCAAAACACAATAGTAGTTCTTCTGAAGGATATATGCAAAATTCTGAAAAGGGAAAATCTCAGCTAGAACCCAACAACATAGTTAAGACAGAATGGAAACAAAAGAAACAGCTTAGGAAAGAACAGGAATCCTTAATAGTGCGGACTGCTTTTGGAGCTCAGAATAAATATGTACCGGTGGATTCTTGATAGTGGCTGCTCAAGTCATATGACGGGTGATAGACAAGAAATTTGAAAATCTTCAGAAATATGAGGGTGGTTACGTGAAGTTCGGCAATAATGATGGAGCCAAAATAATAGGTAAAGGATCGGTCAAAATAAGTGAAGGGAAAATCAAGTCGAGAAGAAGTTCTATATGTGGATGGTCCGAAACATAACTTTGTTAAGTGTGAGTCGGATCCGTGACAAAGGACATGAAGTGGTGTTCAAGAAGCAGGGTTGTGAAGTCAAAAAATCAAAGAACAGGAAATTAATAGCAACCGGCTCAAGGACGTATGGCAATCTGTACACACTATCAAAATTTTCAAAAGGTATGTGCTTCATGGGACAAGAAGAAGAGAAGCTGGTTGTGGCATAAGAGGCTTGGACACATAAGTTTTGATAATCCGGTAAGAGTTAGCGCTAAACAAGCGGTGAGAGATATTCCAATCATTAAAAAACTCTGCAAATAGTATGTGTGCTTCATGTCAGAAGGGTAAACAGACCAAAGTTTCGTTTAAAACAAAAGAACATCACACTAGCAGGCCTTTGGAACTTATTCACACAGACTTATGCGGACCCATGAGGACTCAAAGCATAAACGGCGACAAGTACTTTATCTTGTGCATTGATGATTTTTCCGGAATGACTTGGATATTCTTCTTAAAAGATAAATCCGAAGCCTTTGAAATGTTCAGAACTTTCAGACATCTGGTAGAGAATGAAACGGGGAAAAGGATTAAATGCTTGCGGTCAGACAGAGGAGGAGAATTTATTTCGAATGAATTTTTAGAATACTGTGAAAAATATGGCATCAGGAGACAATATTCGGCAGCCGAACTCCTCGGCGAGAATGGTGTAGCGAGAGAGGAAAAATAGAACAATTCAGGAAATGGCACGCACCATCTTGGCGAGAAAGCAAAATAGCGAGATAGATTCTGGAAAGAAGCAGTTCACACAAGGTATACATTCAGAACAGGTATATGTTAAGAACTCATGAATGCAAAACTCCGTATGAGCTGTGGTTTGGTAGGAAAGCAACAGCAAAACATCTCAAAGTATTTGGCTGCAAGTGCTACATCAGAAAAATAGATGACAATCTTGGAAAGTTTGAAGATAGAGCAGATGAAGGTGTGTTTGTTGGTTATTCTCCACACAACAAAGCTTACAAATGCTACAACAAGAGACTCAAGAAAATTGTGGACGGTCCGAGACGTTAAATTCGATGAAGGGAGGAAACAAATAGTTAATTTTCAAGAAAACTATCCAATCTACGAAGAAGTCATTGAAGGAGATGAAGTACATGACACAGAAAATACGAGATACGGCTGATGCGAGATAACTTATCGGATGGCTCAGAGGTACAAGAAAACAAAAAATTCAGAATGGGCAATTGGCGAGAAAAATCATCGTAGAAACCAAATAATTGGAGATCCCACAGTGGCATTCGGACAAGAAAGAAAGTAATAAGTAATTACTCTCTTTTATCTGGCATTGAGCCCAAAAACATAGATGAAGCAAGCAAAGATGACAGTTGGATGAAGGCAATAAATGAAGAGTTAGATCAGATTGAAAAGAACAGAACTTGGGAGTTAGTACCTAGACCTGCAAACAAGAATGTAATCGGCACTAAATGGATATTTCGCAACAAGTTAAATGAAAACGGTCGAGGTCATTAGAAATAAAGCAAGGCTGGTTTGCAAAGGCTATGCACGAGTCGAAGGGATTGACTTTGAAGAGACTTTCGCACCGGTAGCTAGATTAGAAGCTATTAGGATGTTTTTGGCACTAGCGGTTTACAAGAACTTCGAGTTTATCGAGATGGATGTTAAATCTGCATTTTTAAATGGGAAACTTGAAGAAGAAGTCTATATTGAACAACCGAGATGGCTTTCAAATCGGTGAAGATCCTAACCTTGTCTGCAGATTAAAGAAGGCCCTTGTATGGATTAAAACAAGCACCACGGGCATGGTATGCTAGGCTAGATAATTATCTCTCTCAACGGGGATTCAAGAAAGGTTTAGTGGACAACAATCCGTATGTGAAAGCGAGAAGATGGGCATCTCATTGTTCTTGTTGTCTATGTGGATGACATCATATTTGGTAGCAACAAAGATGAATCTTGTAAAGACCTAGCAAACAAGATGCAGAATGAATTTGAAATGTCAATGATTGGTGAACTGTCTTATTTTTGGGACTACAGGTTAATCAGAATGAGAAAGGTATATTCATTTCCCAAATCAAATATGTGAAAGAGATGTTAAAGAAGTTCACTATGGAGGATAGTAAGCCAGTCAGTACTCCCATGACAACAAGCTGTAAGTTAAGTAAAGAAGACAAATCTCCACTTGTAGATCAAACCATGTATAGATCAATGATAGGAAGCTTACTATATTTAACTGCAACCAGACTCGATATTTTGCAGGCAGTGTGCATGGTAGCCGATTTCGAGCCGGTCCCAAAGAGACTCATGTAACGACGGTTAAAAGGATTTTCGGTATCTCAAAGGCACCATGGAGTATGGATTGTGGTATCCAAGAGGCAAATATTTCACTCTTATATCATATTCGAGATGCAGATTGGGCTGGATGTGTTGATGACGGGGAAGAGTACCGGTGGAGGAGCATTCTATTTGGGGGACAGATTGGTTGCATGGCACGGTAAGAAGCAAGAGTCGGTGTCTTTATCTACAGTCGAGGCGAGTATATTGCGGCGGCAACATGTTGCACACAAGTTTTGTGGATGAAGCAGGACCTTGAAAGATCTTGGTATTAATTTTAGTGAACCAATATCGGTAAAGTGTGACAACACCAGTGCAATCAACATTTCTAAGAATCCAGTAATGCACTCACGGACAAAGCATATTGCTATAAGGTATCATTTCTTGAAAGACAAAGTTGCAAAAGGAGAAGTCAGATTGGACTATGTCCCAACTACAGAACAGGTAGCAGACATTTTTACAAAACCTTTGCCCAAGGAAGTATTTGAGTATCTTCAAAGCAAATTAGGAGTAGTCACACTTCCTAAGAAGTGACTAGCTACAGGGATCACCTTCTCAGGGGGAGCACTTGAGTGTTTGAGGATGGACTCAGGGGAGTCAAATTGTGCTTGAGAAGTGTGAGGATGGACTCCGGGAGTCAAAGTGCCTGAGAAGATTGAGGATGGACACGGGGAGAGTGCGGCGACCCTTTGGTATTATTGACAAAGGGGGAGAAGAGTTACAAAAATGTATACGAGGTGTTGCCAACAATTCCAAAGGGGAGATTGTTGAGCAAGAAGGATTGTCATTGTTGTCAACACGGCGGTCGGATCCAAGGATGCGGTGGATAACGAGACTTGAAATGGGTTTTCTTAAAACCCAAGTTGGCTCTTCGTTTTGTTGAAAAAGATGCCCCGGTGTTGAAGATATTTAATTTTAAATATTTAGTTTAAATTTTTATTTTATTAAAAATTTAAATTAGAATATTAAATTAAATTAAAAAGGGCCGACGTGTTACTATTTCGCGGCAATAAGCTACAGGAAGGTAACGAAGGTGGAGAAGAGTTTGAGACCGACAAAGTTAAATGCGGGCGACGGATTTTAGGGTTTGGCGGTGACAAATTCTAGGGTTTCTCGATCCAACGTTCTTCTAGGGTTTGCCTCTAAAATTTCTTCTATAAAAGCAAGGGTTCTTCGAGTTTAAAGGGTGCAGCGTGATGTGATATATGTGTATGAAGTTCAGGTGCGGCAGTGTGAGTGGTGCGAAGAGAAGATAAGAACGCGGTATGCAGAAGTCGTGTTTCGAGTGTGAAATGACAGTGTGTTGGTTGTAGAAGTGATATTTACGATGAAGTTGCGATAGAGAACGCGGAGAGATATAGAGGAGTGGTTGAAAAAGTGCGAATCATTTTTCACAGCGACGGTCGAATGCCGACAAGCGGCGAGATCGTGAGAAAAATAGCGAGATCGTGATAATTGAGGTGAAAGTTTACATTCTGCAATTTTTATTATTATCTTCAAGTTGTAGCTTGAAAAAGGGGTTGGTGCCTCTTTCCGGTTGGTGCTGGAAAAATTGGAGTTGGTGCTCCATTCCTTTGTAGCGAGATAAAACTTAGGGGTTGGTGCCTCTTACCGGTTGGTCTTTGGTGAATGATTATGTAAAGTTGGAGCTTTGCATTTGGCTGGATTTGGATGGTAGTCCAAGCGGTCCTTTTGAGGAGTAGCCACATCGGTGAACCTCGTTAAAATGTCGTGTTATGTGTGATGCTCTTAGTACTTCTTTTATCTGTTTTAATCTGCTGCTGTTTATTTAAAAGTCTAAATTGCTTTTAAGTTTTTAAAGAACACACTGATTCACCCCCCCCTCTCAGTGTCATTGTGATTATAACAATGATATGGGGTAAAGGTGCTTCGTTAGTTGATTTGTTGAGTAACCTTTGGGAATAAGGTCATGGTGGTTGTTTAAGTTGTGATTTTTTTTTTAAATGTGATTTTTAAAATTGTTAGGAGTAATAAGGGTTTTTGATAAAGTTCTTTTTAGTGAAAGTTATTTTGAGTAAGGGTATTCTTTTAAAAAGAACTTTGGTGGATGTTAAAATAAAGTAGGAGTAATAAGATGTTATTTGGATATTATTGTTGTGTTATTACTCAAGATATCTAACCCTTGTTAAGAGTTGAAAAAGAAAGTTTGTTGAGTGTGAGATTTAGTGGACAACTCATAAGACATCAAAAAGGTATGAGTAATACTCTCCATTTGATTTTATTTGGCTGGTTGAGTTTTGAAATATCATTGGAGTGAAAAGTATTGATTGTGGTTTCCTTTTCGAAAGTGGTTGAGTTAATGCTTCAAGGTTTTCTGGATTATGAGTTGTGATTACACCTTATTTTATAAGAATTGTTGTTTATACCATTGGTTGAGTGAAGTACTTTGAGTTTATGCTTCAAGGTTTTCTGAATTGAGTAGTTGTGATTAAAAACTTGTTTTATTAGCATTGTTGTTGAAGCCAATGGGTGATGCAAAGAACTTGAACTTGAGTTAGAAAAGAACATGAGTATCATTGTTATGTGATATTTGTTTTTGAGCATTGTTGGAAACATTTTGAGTTGGTTGATACATGCTTGGACTAGGGTTTGTGAGAAAGAGTTGTTCCTTGAGGTGATTGGTTGAGTAGAGTTGATTGAGCCTAGTCAAGTGATTGTGTGAAGTGGTTGTTCAAGTTCCATGAAACAAAATATTCTATATTCTAATTTGATTTGAGATTGAGAATTGAGAATAGAACATATAGAGTCTCTAAAAATTCTCTTTATGCTTCTATAATATTGATTTGAGTTGAGATTGGGATTTGAGATTAGAACATATAGAGTCTCTAACAATTCTCTTTATGCTTCTATAAGATTGATTTGAGTTGATATTGGGATTTGAGAATAGAACATATAGAGTCTCTAACAATTCTCTTTATGCTTCTATGAGATTGATTTAAGATTGAGATTAGGATTTGAGTATAGAACATATTGAGTCTCTAACAATTCTCTTTATGCTTCTATGAGATTGAGTTGAGATATTGATTGAACATTGAGATTAGAACATATTGAGTCTCTAACAATTCTCTTTATGATTCTATGTGATTGAACAAGTTTTGTGTGAGCTTGTTAAGTAGATTTGAGTCAAGTCTTTGAGAAGGCTTGTGGACTAATTTTGTGTGAGCTTTTGTGAAAGCTTGCTATGCAGATTTGAGCAAGTCCTAGAGAGGAATTATTGTGAATATTTGGACAAGTTTTGAGTGAGCTTGTTGAGAAAATTTGGAAAAGTTCTGAGTGAGCTTGTTGAGCAGATTTGGACAAGTTTTGAGTGAGCTTGTTGAGTAGATTTGGACAGGTTCTGTGTGGACCTATTGATTAGATTTGAGCAGGTATTATATGGACCTATTGAGAAGATTTGAGCAAGTTTTGTGTGGATCATTGAGCATATTTGGATAGGTTATGTGTGGACCTGTTGATCATATTTAAGCAAGTTCTGAGTTAACCTTTTAAACAGATTTGAGCAGGTTCTGAGTGAACCTATTGAGTAGAGTTGTGCTAGACTGACTGGACTATGTTTAGTACAATATTAAGATAGAGCTTTAGAGGTGACAAAGTATAGAGGACAGAGTCTCAGTGGATAGAGATCCAGAAACCATGACAATTGAAGATATATCTGAGTGAGAAGTCTTCAAGTGGAGAGAGATCCACCAATCAGTGCAACAGAGAGACAAAGTCTTCTAGAATATCACTAGCTAGAGCAGAAGGGGAAAGAATTCTTCTGTGGAAGAGATCCACGAACATGAGATTAGGGAATCATCATCTCCTTTGGACATAGGTCCATAAACATTATAATTGGGAAGGATTCCCATGAGATTATTTGAGAATTATTTAGAAGAAATATTTTCTCTATGGAGGTAGCCCACATTGGGTGGACCACGTTAAAATTTATGTCTCTATTGTGTGTGATTATTTATGCATTGCTTTGGTTATTGCTATTGATATTGTCATTGATTATATTTATTAATACTATTTGGGAAAGAAAAGTAAAAAGTGGTCTTATACTGTTCACCCCTCCTCTCGGTATAAACTTTTGTTCTTCAAGTGGTATCAGAGTCGGTTCCTTCGAAATAAGTTTAATAGCTTGAAGGAAGATCCTACAAGGACACAAATGGCAAAGAAAGGCAAGAGTAGAAGCATGAGACACAAGAAGAAAGAAACACCTATGGTCATGAAAGAAAAGGAAGATGAGTTTAATATTGTTGTGTTGGGAGGACACATGGAAATAGATTCAATAGATGAATCAAGTAATGGAGAAATATCCAGACCGATAAAGTTTTATATCAAATGTGGGAACATATGTCACCATGCAGCTTATTGTCCACAAGAATGTTTTTTTTGTGGTCAAATTTCCCATGATGCAAGATATTGTAATGGGTTTAGTAGCAGTGAATATGAAGATTATATTATCAAAAATGAAATCCTAGAGATTGGTTCAAGAAAGGATAATAGGGATAATCAAAACAGGTATGAAGAATAAAATCTACTTCCAATAATAGAAGAAAAATAAGATGCTTCAGAAAAAGAAAAAGGGGAATCCACTCTTAAAGAGCTTATTGAATTGAAAAGAGAGAATTTAGAATTGAAGGCTCAAATACAAGAAGATGAGAAATGTAAGACAAAGCTTCTATAAGATATCTCTGACTTGAGAGATAAGGTTGAAAAAGCAAGAAGAGTTGAAGAAGGTATGATTAAACAATCAAAGACAAAAGAGATAGAATGTGAAAGGCTTATGATTACTCTTGAAGAACTAAAAAATGAGAACTCAATATTAAGGGATCAAGCTCAAGAAGATGAGAAATAAAAATCAAGGTTTCTACAGGAACTCACTAACTTCAAAATCAAAGTTGAAGAGACAAGAAAAATTGAAGAAGAATGGCCAAAAAATTAAAAATAAAAGATCTAGAGTGTGAAAGATTAGAGCATGGGATAGTTTCACTAAGGTTGGAAGTAAAAGTTTCTAAGAAAAGCTACACAAGTTTGAGAAAAATTCAAAGACCTTGGAAAGGATTATCAATGCACAAAAGTCATCAGTCACCATAACAGGACTTAGTTCTAAAGAAGAACAATGGAAACAAGATGCAGAAAAAGGAAATTCAAGCTCAAACACTAGAAAATAAGAAGATTGAAAATAAGTAAGTAAAATAGATATTGAGACCTCTAAGGATAAGTTGGACAATATAAAATTCAATAAGGAAAGGAACAATGCACAAGTAAGGAATAAATGGAACAAGAAACAAGTATAAGAGACTAAGAGACCAATGGGGTCTAGTCAAGGTTTCTTCAATGGGAGATGTTTTTCATGTCATAGGTTTGGTCACATGGATTCATAGTGTAGGACATGTGAAATATAGGAATATGGAAAAGGATAGATTTTCCAAGGATATTGCTACTTAAACAATGAGTTTGATCACAAGGCAATGAATTGCAGGGTTCATGGTAGAAGAGGATATGGCTTCACTAGGAGAAGTCCTAAGATAGTTGCACCTCCAAGGAATAATAACATTAAGTTTTATAAGTACAATAATGATGGTCACATAGCAAGATGGTGTAGAGTAAATATTTTAGAAGTAGACATGAACAAGAACAAAAATATGAACAGGAACAGGAACATGGATGAGAACAAGAATAGGAACAGTAATAAAAGTGATGACAAGAACATGGATGATGACTTGGAAAGAAACAGTGAGAGGATTCAAAAAGTTCAAAAAAGAAGAGAGAAAGATAGAGGTAAAGAGCAGTGTTTTCAGGGAGTAGAAATACTCCCACCCTAGAATAAACCACCTCATATGGAGGTGGGGAAGGGGCTAAGCTAAGAGGCTCATTCTTAGCCTTAAGCCTCAAAGGTGACCCTTTGCCATTGATGTCAAAGGGAGAGATATTTGTGTATATTAAGGAGATATTTTATATGGGGAGAAATTTGATAGTGAGAGAGCATTGAGCCAGGGGGAGCAAATTCCCAGGGGGAGCATAAAAGAAGGTCAGATTTTAGTAAAAGGATATGGGTTGCCATCAATGACAAAGGGGGAGATTGTTGGACATTTTGAGTCCCTAAGCTAAGAATTGTAATTGATGTCAAAAGGACCTATGTAAGTAAGCACTATGTTTGTGTTTCACAAAGAGCTTCAAGAGAAGCAAAGGTTTTTTATCAAAGGTTCAAGAAGGTATGCATGGAATTTGGTTCTAAAAGGATATTCAAGGGATGCATAGCATTTGGTTCCAAAACGAGCTTCAAGGGAATCTTTGCAAAAGGTTTTTATTTTAAAACCATGGATGGCAGATTTGAAATGGGTTTTTCTTAAAACCCAAGTTGGCTTTTCGTTTCATCGAAAAATATGCTCTGGTGATGGAGAAATTTAATTTTAAAGGTTTTATTTAAAACCATAGATGGTAGATTTGAAATGGTTTTTTCTTAAAACCCAAGTTGGATTTTTGTTTCATCGAAAAAGGTGCCCCGGTGATGGAGATATTTAATTTTAAATATTTAGTTTAAATTTTAATTTATTTAAAATTAAAATTAAAATTTCATCCGTCGACGTCATGAAGAAAGTTTCAAAAGGGCCGATGTTTCCAAAGCAAAGGGAAGGCATATAAATATTCCATTGAATTTTTTAATTCATTCATCCTTGCTCGTTGATATTTGTGCTTGGTATTTGTGAAGAAAAAGAGCTCATGTTTTTCATTTAAGTGACACAATGAACATTAAAGGGAGACAACAACCACTTCCCAAAATGCATTGGGTAGCATGGCCTAGTGGCAACGTGAATTGTGCAAAGGGATTGGTGACAAGGAGGTTATGTGTTCGATTTCCGCAAGCATCATTTTTGGCTTTGTTTTGTTGAGGTGCCCAAGGAACATACTTTTTGCTTGGTAGAAGAGGGTGAAGGATAAGAAGCGGATGGTGCTTATTTTTCACCAACGAGCCCACAGCTCGTGCGACAGCTTGGCCATGACTAGGTAGTTCGCGTTGGGGAAAGATGAGGGTTCAATTCCCCTCGAGGCAAGTATTAAGTTTTTTTATTAATATTTTGATTGGATTTTCTAAGGTGGAGTGATAAGGGGTAAAGGTGATTCGTTAGTTGATTTGTTGAGTAACCTTAGGGAATAAGGTCACGGTGGCTGTTTGAGTTGTGAATTATTTTTAATTGTGATTTTTGAAATTGTTAGGAGTATTAAGGGTTTTTGATAAAGTTTTTTTTAGTGAAATTTATTTTGAGTAAGGGTTTTATTTTAAAAAGAACTTTGGTGGATGTTAAAATAAAGTAGGAGTAATAAGGTGTTATTTGGATATTATTGTTGTGTTATTACTCAAGATATCTAACCCTTGTTAAGAGTTGAAAAAGAAAGTGTGTTGAGTGTGACAAATTTAGTGGACAACTCATAAGGCATCAAAAAGGCATGAGTAATACTCTCCATTGATTTTATTTGGCTGGTTGAGTTTTGAAATATCATTGGAGTGAAAAGGATTGATTGTGGTTTCCTTTTCGAAAGTGGTTGAGTTAATGCTTCAAGGTTTTTTGGATTATGAGTTGTGACTAAACCTTATTTGATAAGAAGAGACTAAGATACCAATGGGGTCTAGGTAAGGTTTCTTCAATGAGAGATGTTTTTCATGTCATAGGTTTGGGCACATGGCTTCAGTGCAGTTTACATGAAATACAAGAATATGGAAAAGGACAACTTTTCCAAGGATATTGCTACTCATGCAATGAGTTTGGTCACAAGGCAATGAATTGTAGGGTTCATGACAAAAGAGGATATGGCTTCACTAGGATAAGTCCTAAGATAGTTTCACCTCCAAGGAATAATAACATTAAGTGTTATAAGTGCAATAATGATGGTCACATAGCAAGGTGGTGTAGAGAAAATATTCCAAAAGCATGCATGAACAAGAACATAAATATGAACAGGAACAAGAATATGGATGAGAACAGGAACATGGATGAGAACAAGAACAGGAACAAGAATAGAAGTGATGACAAAAACATGGATGATGACTTAGAAATAAATAGTGAGAGGATTCAGAAAGTTCAAAAAATAAGAGAGAAATATAGAGGTAAAGAGTAGTGCTTTTGGGGAGTAGAAATACTCCCACCCTAGAATTAACCACCTCATATGGAGGTGGGGTAGGGCTAAGCTAAGAGGCTCATTCTTAGCCTCGAGCCCCAAAGGTGACCCTTTTCCATTGATGTCAAAGAGAGAGAAATTTGTGTATATTGAGGAGAGATTTGATATGGGGAGAGATTTGATAGTGAGAGATCATTGAGCCAGGGGGAGTAGAAAAGAAGGTCATACTTCAGTAAAAGGATATGGATTACCATCAATGACAAAGGGGGAGATTATTGGACATTTTGAGTCCCTAATATAAGAGTTGTCATTGATGTCAAAAGGATATATGTAAGTAAGAACTATGTTTGTGTTTCACAAAGATATTCATGAGAAGCAAAGGTTTTTTATCAAAGGTTCAAGAAGGGATGCATGGCATTTGGTTCCAAAAGGAGCTTCAAGGGATGCATGGCATTTGGTTCCAAAATTAGCTTCAAGGAAATATTTGCAAAAGATTTTTATTTTAAAACCATGGATGACAGATTTGAAATGGGTTTTTCTTAAAACCCAAGTTGGCTTTTCGTTTCATCGAAAAAGGTGCCCCAATGATGGAGAAATTTAATTTTAAAGGTTTTATTTAAAACCATGGATGGAATATTTGAAATGGGTTTTTCTTAAAACCCAAGTTGGCTTTTCGTTTCATAAAAAAAGGTGCCCCTGTGATGGAGATATTTAATTTTAAACATTTAGTTTAAATTTTAATTTATTTAAAATTAAAATTTTATCCGCCGATGTCATGAAGAAAGTTTCAAAAAGGCCGACGTTTCCAAAGAAAAGGGAAGGCATATAAATATGCCATTGAATTTTTTAATTCATTCATCCTTGCTCGTTGATATTTGTGCTTGGTATTTGTGAAGAAAAAGAGCTCATGTTTTTTGTTTAAGTGATGTAGCAAAAATTAAAGGGAGACATCAACCACTTCCCAAAATGCATTGGGTAGCGTGTCCTTGTGGCAACGTGGATTGTGCAAAGGTGTTGGTGACAATGAGGTTGTGCGTTCGATTCTTGCAAACATCATTTTTGGATTTGTTCTATTGAGGTGCCCAAGGCACATACTTTACACTTGGCAAAAGAGGGTGAAGGATAAGAAGCAGGTGGTGCTTCTTTTTCACCAACGAGCCCGTAGATCATGCGAAAACTTGATTGCGACTAGGGCATTCGTGTTGGGGCAAGACGAGGGTTCAATTCCCCTCAAGGCATGTATTAAGGTTTTTATTAATATTTTGATTGGATTGCCTAAGGTGGAGTGCTATGGGGTAAAGGTGCTTCGTTATTTGATTTGTTGAGTAACCTTAGGGAATAATGTCATGGTGGTTGTTTGAGTTGTGAATTGTTTTTTAATGTGATTTTTAAAATTGTTAGGAGTAATAAGGGTTTTTGATAAAATTATTTTTAATGAAAATTATTTTGAGTAAGGGTTTTCTTTTAAAAAGAACTTTGGTGGATGTTAAAATAAAGTAGGAGTAATAAGGTGTTATTTGGATATTATTGTTGTATTATTACTCAAGATATCTAACCCTTGTTAAGAGTTGAAAAAGAAAGTGTGTTGAGTGTGACAGATTTAGTGGACAACTCATAAGGCATAAAAAAGGCATGAGTAATACTCTCCATTGATTTTATTTGGCTGGTTGAGTTTTGAAATATCATTGGAGTGAAAAGGATTGATTGTGGTTTCCTTTTCAAAAGTGGTTGAGTTAATGCTTCAAGGTTTTTTGGATTATGAGTTGTGACTAAACCTTATTTGATAAGAATTGTTGTTTATACCATTGGTTGAGTGAAGTACTTTGAGTTTATGCTTCAAGGTTTTCTGAATTGAGATTTGTGATTAAAACCTTGTCTTATTAGCATTGTTGTTGAAGCCAATGGGTGATGCAAAGAACTTGAACTTGAGTTATAAAAGAACATGAGAATCATTGTTATGTAAGATTTGTTGTTGAGAATTGTTGGAAACATTTTGAGTTGGTTGATACATTATTGGACTAGGGTTTGTGAGAAAGGATTGATCCATGAGATGATTGGTTGAGTAGAGTTGATTGAGCCTAGTCAAGTGAATGTGTGAAGTGGTTGTTCAAGTTCCAAGAAACAAACTATTCTATATTCTGATTTGATTTGAGATTGAGAATTGAGAATAGAACATATAGAGTCTCTAACAATTCTCTTTATGCTTCTATAAGATTAATTTGATTTGATATTGGGATTTGAGATTAGAACATATAGAGTCTCTAACAATTCTCTTTATGCTTCTATAAGATTGATTTGAGTTGAGATTGGGATTTGAGAATATAACATATAGAGTCTCTAACAATTCTGTTTATGCTTATATGATATTGAGTTGAGATATTGATTGATTATTGAGCTTAGAACATATTGAGTCTCTAACAATTCTCTTTATGATTCTATGTGATTGAACAAGTTCTATGTGAGCTTGTTAAGTAGATTTGAGTCAAGTCTTTGAGAAGGCTTGCATACTGATTTTGTGTGAGCTTTTGTGAAAGCTTGCTATGTAGATTTGAGCAAGTACTAGAGAGGACTTATTGATCAGATTTGGACAAGTTCTGAGTGAGCTTGTTGAGTAGATTTGGATAAGTTCTGAGTGAGCTTGTTGAGCATATTTGAACAAGTTATGAGTGAGCTTGTTGAGCATATTTGGATAGGTTCTGTGTGGACTTGTTGAGCATATTTGAGCAGGTTCTGTGTGGACATGTTGAGCAGGTTCTGTGTGGACATGCTGAGCATATTTGAGAAGGTTCTATGTGGACCTATTAAGCAGATTTTGATAGGTTCTGTGTGGACCTATTGAGTAGATTTGAGGAGGTTCTAAGTGGACTTGTTGAGCAAATTTAAGTAGGTTATGAGTGAACCTATTTAGCAGAGCTGTGCTAGACCGAGTGGAATATGTTTAGTACAGTATTTATACAGAGCTTTGGAGGTGATAGAGTATAAAGGACAGAGTCTTAGTGGATAGAGATCCAGTAGCCAGGACAATTGAAGATAGATCTGAGTGAGGAGTATTCAAGTGGAGAGATATCCACCAGTTAGTGTAGCAAAGAGATAAAGTCTTCTAGAAGATCACTAGCCAGAGTAAAATGAGAAAGAGTTCTCCTGTGGAAGAGATCCATGAACTTGAGATTAGGGGATCATCATCTCCTTTGGACATAGGTCCATAAAAATTGTAATTGGGAAGGATTCCCATGATATTATTTGAGAAATATTTAGAAGAAATATTTTCTCTATGGAGGTAGCCCACATTGGGTGAACCACGTTAAAATTTGTGTCTCTATTTTGTGTGATGATTTATGCATTGCTTTGGTTATTGCTATTGATATTGCCATTGATTATATTGATTAATACTATTTGGAAAAGAAAAGTAAAAAGTGGTCTTATACTGTTCACCCCCCTCTCAGTATAAGCTTGTGTTATTCAAGGTACATAACCAAAAAATATGCTTAGTAAACTCTCATTGATGGTAGAAAGGGTATTGGAGGTTACAAAAACCAAGATGAACTAGTCAATCCCCAATTGGTAGACCTTGGAAGAGCAAACACCAAGAGAAGTGTGCTAATTTGGGTTCCATGGTAGGGTCCCAAATTGCTAAAATCTATTTTTCTAGTCATTCAGAGAAGATCATAGATGCCAACAAGCATTGATAATAGGGACCATGGGTAGATGATAGGAGAACCAATGATACCTATTTTTGGTCCAATAATTATGGAAGGGATTATCAGGATACCACTTCTACTATTTCCACCATAGGTGTGAGGTATTGAATTCAATATTATAAATCATGTCAAAGGGGATTGCTCATTGGATTATTTGAAAAGTCTCTCTGTCCTGATCCTAAAGGGTAAATTGAGCTTTAACTTCATACAAGAGAGCCAATATCTAGTTCTATTAGAGAAAAGGTTTGATATGACTAACTCCCTTGTGAAAACAATAAAGATCCTTAACCCAAGGTAGCTTGGCTAAGGTCTAGTATTAATGCATGATAATAGGTGACCACTAGAGCGAGAGGCTATTTGTAGATAAATTATAACATATGCCATTACCAATCCACTAGAGCTAAGGTTTGAGGTACTCCCAAGCCTTCCATAAAGTTTTGGTTATAAAGGTGCCTTGAATTTGAATAAGCACCTTCATAACCAACAAGGAGGGAAAACCAAGGCCCTTCCAATCATGTTATCCATAAGATACTCCTAAAGAGATACAATGCCATAGTAGCACCTTCTAGTATTTGTTGCCTTGCACAACCCTGATGATCCATTTAGCATAAAGAGTTATATCTTATCACTGGGTATCAAGAAGACCCAAACCCCTAGAGGTCCTTGGGAGATAAAATAATTTTCAAGCAACCCAATGGAATACTTTTTTATTTATAGCATCCCATTAAAGATCTTGTAGAAACTTCTCAAGCTTTTGGTATGATGCCTTAGAATGAGCCTAGTAAGACAAGTAATAGAAATGAGTGTCGGCAAAGATTTTGAAATAAGCTTGAAACTTGCCAGTAAATGAAAGAGGCTTAGAAAGCCATGTATAAAGCTTACTTTCCACTATTTCAAGAACAAATTATCACAAAATAAGATATGAAGACTATAATGCAAAGCATGTTGAATCTAGTTACACTAAAAGCGAGATAACTAGTTTGGCTTGGGAAGAAAATATTGTTTGTAGTGTTGGGTCTTTTCCATTTGATGTTGGATCCAGATGCTACATAGATGATGTCAAGGTACTATAATGCATTATCAATGGTGCTTTCATCTTCAAAAAGTTTCAAGAAGGAGTCATTCGTTAAATGATCATTGACAATTTTTTGAGAGGAAACAAGAAGAGTAATTCCTTTCACTCTACACTAGGAAATAACATTGGCCAAAAGGTACCCCAAACCCTCAATTTACAACATATTAAGGGTTGGGGCAATAGAGCATCATTTCCTAATTTATTTGAAGAGGCCAAGCAACAAATATTGACGACCAATAATAGTAAGACAAGCAAAAGTGTCTGCAAAAAATATTTGAATAGTGTATAGAAAAGGGTTTCTAAACACTAAGGTTTAAAGAATGGCCAAAATGAAAGGTCATTCAATACAATCTTAGTCCTTAGAAAAGTTAATCTTAATGAAAAGAGCCTTCTACTGAGATTGTCTTGTCTATTCCATGCCTTCATAGATGATAATGTTGTTGTTCAAAATGTACCGACTCTTGATAAACCTAGTCTACTTAGGATAGATAATTAGCATGAGTAAGTTTCAAACCCAAAGTACAAAATCTTTGGTAATGATATTATAAGACATACTGAGTAGGGTAATGGATATCTAGTTACAAATATCCTTTGGATGCCCTATTTTGGGGATGAGTTTGATATTATCCTTGTTGGTCAAAGGGACCAAGGAGCCCTTGTGAAAGATCTCTAAGTATACTCAAATATGGCCCCACTATATCCCAAAGGATTTTGTAAAACTCATAGGAAAATCCATCACAATTGGGTGTCTTATCATTGGCCATGAAAAAGGCAACAATTATTAGCTAAGAGGACTTGATGAGAAGCTAAGAGTCAACAAGGAACCACTCTAATACACTGTTGAAGAGCTTACTCCTAGGTAGTAGAAGGATCTTGAGCTTGGGAAATATTTTAATAGTGGTTGACAAAGACATGCATAATGTTTGGAACCTCATTAAGACAGTTGTATCCTTTATGGATGCACTTAATATTTTGGGCTTGAGTCCTCCCTCTAAGGGATTGGAAAAATTCTTTGGATACTCTATCACCAATTTTGAGCTAATGAAGGTAGGATTTGAGTTGAGCAACCTGTGTGGCATAAGCATCGATAAGGTGTTGTTGGTGGTTAAGCTTTAGCAACCTATAGTTCTAATGTAAGGAAGAGGGGCTACACCTCCAAAGCCAATGTGGCTTGCTAGAGTTCCAAGGTTGTAGCCTTGTCTACCCTCCTATGAAAGCAAGCCAATTAATGCTTGTAGATGAAAAGAAAATGTGTGGTGCATTCTAGTGCATCATTCCACCATGCAGTCTAGCAAAAACACATGGATAAGAATGGATCAAAATTTAATGTGTCAAATGTGAACCATTGTATGATGATGATCAAGTAATTATGTGTTAATATATAATTGATTACTGCACGTAGATTTATCAATACCTACCCATTTAATGCAAAAGTGTATGGGTGAGTGGTCCAAGAGGTCCATCTTAAGGAGTGAAACCATCGAGATCAAAAATGGTTGGCAAAAGTAAATATAGGCTATGATAATAACAAAGCTCTATCAAATATTTTAATAACATGATCAACCCCTATGCACAGATTAGGCCATATGTATGAAATGTTGTTGTCTTAAGATTACCCACTATTTGGGTCATAAAGCCCTAATTTATTACACATGTGGAACCAAGTCGCCTGTTCACCCATGGTCCAATGCATCAGGTGCCCACCAATTTTATTCTTAGTAGCCTTAGTCATATTGAAGTCACCATAAACCAATCAAGTGATAGTAGGTAATGACTCAACCAACCAACTCCAAAGCTGGGTATGCTCCATTGCATCATTGAAAGCGTAAACATTAGCTATATCAAATGCATGGTTATTGATAGATAATATTGTTCATAGCATATGATAGGTGGGGTCACAACCATGCACCACCAAATGAGTCTACCAGTGGGGGAAATGAATGTGCAACACTACCTCATCCCTAAGCATGCTCGCTATGAAGAAAATAACTTTTTGGCTAGATGACTTGATAAATAGCTACCAATAAAAAACCTATGATTTTAATTTCTTGGAGACATAAGAAATATAAATCGGTAAAATTTTAACAAATTGAGTGCACCATATATTTGTGTTTGGGGTCAATGAGACCTAGTACATTCCATGAAAGAAAATTTATTAGGGTATTGGTATATAATGATAAATTTGCACCATCAAGGAGCTCCAAGGATTTGAAACTATTGGAACCTTCAATATCCATACTAAATCTCCATAATTGAATGTGAAGTTGTTTCTTTGATAGAAGCTCCCCCAACTCCATATTATTCCTAGGGCTATAGAAGTGATGTATTTAAATGGGGGGGGAATGAGGAGGGAAAACTAGTTTTTTCCCCTATTTACCTAAGCTCCATGAATGCTTATAATGAGGTGATGAGACCTAATTATTTTTCACCTTTTTTGGTTAAGGATCACTTTTTCTATTTGTGGTCTTATCGCCTTCTCTAAATATTATGAATGTGTAGTGCTAACCTCTTTGGTAGACGTCTTGGGGGTCAACGATTTAGCATTACTAACACATTGATTTTTATAGTTTTCCATAATGGTCCAACCATCCCCATTATATTGATGGGTTATCCCCATTGAAGGTGCTAGACTTAGCTTCAGCTTATTTTATGGCATAAGCAGAAAATCTTTCATCTTGTGGTTGAAACCTTGGAAATGACAAGTATTTGGGAGGTTGATGTAAACAACCCTTTGTGAGTATGCTTATTTATTGGTTATCCTCCACTTGGATATTGAGGTATTCCTTAAGCTCCTTAGACAAATCTATTTGGACATAAAATTGTCTGGTCACTCGAGCATTAGAAAATATTTTAGGCTTGAGCATAACAACATGCTTGATCACAACTTACAATTTGATGTAGGCCACTACACAAAGGGATGGGAAGACTAGGAAACTTAACCTAGAATGGGAATTTATTTAGTTTATCCTCAAATACAATAAACTCATGAGTCCATGATGCGAGAGCTAGAAAAGAGCTTTGCATGTGCCATGGATCATGTTGAAAAATCTCTTGCACATGGGATGGGTTTAAAAATTAGAAAAGAAATAAATCCTTGGTAAGGTTTCATACATGTGTAACCTAAATGCCATGAGGGGCCTAGAAAAAATTTATCTAAGCCCTCAGGATTGACTCATTAGGTATATAACCAATAAATTAGTCTACTAATGTATGTGATTCAAACCAATTGCATGTAGCTTATAAAATATGTGTAGGGAAAGCGACACCAGTGAATGAGACCTTGTATTATGCACCACCTTTGGGATAAACTTCCATGGATGCATGATGGGTAACATTCTCCATTGGTTTATATCCCATGAAGCCAGAGCTAATGCCTACCTCACTGGGGTTGGGAGCCATAAATAGTAATAAGGAAAGACAAGAGAACCCTAGAGTGCAATGAACACAGAAAAACACTAGAGCAAGAAAAACCAAAATATCCTAAAGTTAACCTCTCAACATGCTACGTAACCTTTCGATCTATAATGAAGCAATGATAAAAAATATTATTCAAATGGATTCCATCAAACCATAGGAAAAAATTTATCAATGTAGTCAACTTCTTCATTTTAAAAAATTTCCTTCACAATAAGGAGAGTCTTTTGCTTCTTAATTTGATCATTGAAGTTGAACTTGGTCTTATATTCTTGGGAAAAAAAAAATTAAATCCCTAGCCTAATTCTTCATGATAAAATTACATCTTGCCTACATAGTTGTCTCTCATTGAGAGTATACTTAAGTGTTGGTTTTAGGATCTCTATCATCATACACATTATTAAGCAAAGAATAAGATCTTGGATTATGGGATGTTCACTTATTGACCATAACGTAAGTTTGTATCTTTTATTATCCTATGGGTCATTATGACAACCTTTTTAGGTAATCCACATGTTATTTTATTGGCCAATAACATATCATAAATGTAGTTAATTATGTTTTTTTTAGAATTATTCTAAAGAAAAGCTATTACAAGCATATGTGAAAAAGATTTTTTGTACAATTTAACTTTTTTTTTAATGAAGGTATTGATTTATGGAATCTAATTATAAATTGTGAGTTAATGAGATTTTATTGGAATTGAATATAAATCTCTTATAATTATCAAAACAACAAATAAGAAAAAAAGTAATTATTTGATTAACAACTCCATGTTATTTGACATTGTTTACTTATTTTCATTAAATTAAAATTTAGTCCCATACCCATACGTATAAAGAAGGCCTAGAGAATACAATGGAAAATTATTTGACTAACTCGTAATCTAACTAAAGTCACTATAAGTTAATAATTTTATTCAATGATTTGTTGGATGGACTTGATGAATCAATAGCAAGGTAATCTTATCCAAAGTTGATGAATGTTGAAGAAAATAATTATAATCAACACATCACTTCTTGTTCTTCCTTAGCTCATTATGTCAATAGTTAGTAAAGAAATATGTGGAAAAATATAAATATATTGATCTTGACACTCAACAAAGCTCTTGAATATGGATAAACATTGTGGAAACTCTATCTATGTTTAATTTAATGAATGTAAAATATGATGGCTTGTATAATAGCATTGGACTATAGTGGAATATATACCATGACTAAATTACTACTGAAAGTTTTATTCTTTGATTTTTATATTACCATGGTTCTTATTTGGTGGTTTGGAAAGGAAAATGTGCTAATCATAATATGTTGTTATTTTAATGGTAGAAGGGAGATACTATATTTAGGTGGATCGCATGTTCAACCCATTTGGACAAGAAAGGGTCTATTAAAAATTAGCATGGTGGTAGTATTAGATTTTAGATATGGGATTATATCATTTATTTTGTGGATTAGAAAGGGATATCATGTCCTTATCAAACTATAATTATACATTTTTAATGATATGGGATGAAGTCACCATTGAAATAATTCAACTCCTACCATGAAAAGTAATATATTTGATCACTAAATGTGGTAAAGTGATTAATTGTGAATTCTCAAGTGAAAAAATAGAATGTATAGATATAAAACATAAAATATTGAAAAAGGTGTTCATGGTTGCTTATATATTAGTTCTAATATAATAAAAACTAGTTTAATCAAAAGAATAAGTTTAATTTATCAAAAGCATACATAAAATATGAGATGCTATACATGAGGCTCATGGATTCTTAAAGTTAATTCCAATCTATTGAAAAAAAGGAAAAAATTAATCAAAATTACATTATTTTAATTTCAACAATACACACATGAATGAGAAGTGTAACTTAATAGGATTAGAAAATTTTACAAGTGTTCTATTTATTAATTATTCCTTGATAGAATATTATTCAAGGGTAAACAAATCTACATTCTTAAAGGAACTAGGAGAGAAAATTTTATTAGAG
Source organism: Wollemia nobilis (assembly GCA_028583015.1). NCBI lineage: Eukaryota > Viridiplantae > Streptophyta > Pinopsida > Araucariales > Araucariaceae > Wollemia > Wollemia nobilis. Next base: position 8,151,183 of record JAQPPZ010016917.1, on the reverse strand, counting down.
ATCTTCACTTTGGAGGCTTATGTAGACATTCCAAGATAGATAAGACTTTCAACTTGATACATGAAAAGTTCATTTGGCCATAATTGAGAAGAGGCATTAAAAATTTTATTTCAGCTTATAGAACCTCTCAAGTATTTGAAGAATAATAATAAAATAAAGACATGTATACGACCTTATCAACACCATTAAAGACATCAACAAATATCCAAATGGATTTAATGTTGGGATTGCCTTACACACAATGAGGATATGATTCCATATTTATGGTGGTGGACCATTTTTCTAATATTGCTCATTCTTAGCTAATAATAAGACCAATAATGCAAGTCCAATAGCTCAACTATTCTTCAACAAGGAGATAGTTTTCTTACATGTTGTTCTAGATATTATAGCTAAAAACACCTATACTAACTTTTTGAATCATTTTAGGAGTATATTATAGAGGAAATTTGACAATAAATTATAGTATAATTTAATGTCATGCCCAAACTAAAGTAGTCAACCAAAATTCAAGAAAATTTGTACTTAAAATCTTGTTGATGATAATCCAAAATAATAATACCTAATAATATATCAAGTTAAATTTACTAGATCTATAACTAAATCCTAGTTTTAAATTATATATGGACAAATCTTACAAATATAAATGATTTGTTTCACTACCTAAAAGAAGTTGAAGCTTTTGTTTGCAAACTATATCCATAATATTCAACATTAAGTAGCAAAAAAATCACTTGAAACAAATAAAATATACAAAGAGAGTTATTTTTTACCATTAAAATAAAGTCTTTGAAGTTGATAATTTGGTCCTACATTAATAGAGGCATCTAGAGAAGATTTATAATTAGCTAAATCTTAACAATATTGGGTCGTACATAATTCTTTTTTTTTTTTGAAAAAATATTGCTTATATTAATACAGGAAAATCAAAATACAAGACATCGCAGTAGATTACAAAAATCTGCTCAAGGACATCCAACCATCTGACTTGTCCTCAACAGAGCAGTCTTTGATATCTTTGATTATAAGCCTCTTAAAGGATCTACATTGGAATTGAATATCAATAACAACATTAGACAATCCCAAAAACAGGAAGAAATTCATCTTGAAAAACTAAACTGCATTTCACCTTTCAAATAGCATACAAAGTCGCTGCTTTGATAATAGTCCACACCCCCCTAATATACAGAGGTCAGCCAAAGGAATCTCCCAAAAGAACCAATTTCCAACTCCATCTATCACATAGGATAGGATAATAGGTCCACTTCAATATTTTCTAGACATTCCTTGCTACAATACAATCCCCAAAGATATGTTTAACAATTTCTTTTCTGCCACAACTACTATAGAGGTCTAAGATATTCATACACCTTGACAACCTTGCCTTGCAATGGATACCTTATAAAATAACCAACCAAAGAAAAACCTTGAGTTGAGTAGATAATCAGAATTTCCAAACCTGCTTTAGCCTCTTCTTCTACTTCTTCTCTAGACAGACAATGTCCCAATGTCTATTTAATAGGATATGTAAAGAAGTCTTAGGCAATAGAGTTTTGTAAATCTTAGTGGATTTATAAGAAATGATGCTCCCCTGAAAGTTCCACCTCCAGTCACACCAGATAGGGCCAGACAAACCACCATTAAACTTATACTATTTTTCAGAGGGAAGAAGAGAATGAATCTAAACAATAGCATCCTTGTTAGAAGCTTTCAAATTAAAATTATTGTGAATATCCTCCCATTTAATCCAATCAGTGACTCTTGAATCCCACAGATCTACCCATTTCTTAATTCCCCTCTTAACCAACCTCTTGCATCTAAGACGAGGGAGGTTCAAGGTATACACCCAATTGTATTTCCATATCCAAATAGACCTATATGGAAGCACCCAACCTCTACGCTCTTCCATATAGGCCCAATAAATTATAGAGACAACCGTCTTCCATGCCTCCCAGATCCTCTTAATAAGGATACAACCCCCTATTTTAAATTGAACAGGATGACCCACAATATCCTCAATATGAAAATCCCCCTTAACACCATCAACATGAAGACAATTTTGAATTCTATATCTCAAGAGTTTTTTCCAAGGATCAGCACCTTCCAATGATCTGACTACCCATTTGGTTGCCAACACCTTACCCTGCATCTGAATGTCCAAAAGACCCAGACCACCTTCCCCCTTAGGAATAATGTAATATTTCCAAGTGATAAAGGGCATTCTCTTGGAGCCATCAAAATTAGACCAAAGAAATCCTCTAATAAGCCTTTCCAATCTTTTGAACTAAGAAGCATTGGGCAGCCAACATGAAGAATAATAAATATGACAAGCTTGTAATATTTTTCCAACAATAATTATTCTACCAGCAAAGGATATAAGCTTATTTTTCCAGAATTGAATTTTCTTTGCAAATATCTCAAGACACCAATCCCACATGCCCTTCAAAGAAAGAGCCTTACCAAACAAGATTCCAAGGTATCTAACAATTTCGCCATCCTTCACCCATCACCAACCAGAGGAGAAATTATCTGGAAGAGTGTCACTACCAATCAACCAATAGTCTGATTTTTCTTCACTAATGATGGCTCCAGAGGCTTTGCAAAACTTCTCCAAGCAACATTTGACATTATTCAGTGATAAGGCATCCAACTGAAAATAAATAAGGGAATCATCCACAAAATGATTATTCAAAACATGACCTCGAGGAGTATCAATTCCTTTGATTAAACCCACACCTCTCTTTGATTCCAACATATAACCCAGAGCATCAGCAGTGATAAAAAACAAAAGGGGAGCAAGAGGGCACCCTTGTCTAATGGACTTGAAGCCAAGGGTGTCACTGGAAGAGTGTCACTGCCAATCAACCAATAATCTAATTTTCCTTCACTAATGATGGCTTTAGAGGCTTTGCAAAACTGCTCCAAACAACCTTTGACATTTTTCAGTGACAAGGCATCCAACTAAAAATAAATAAGGGAATCATCCATAAAATGATTATTCATAATAGGACCTCGAGGAGTATCAATCCCTTTGATTAAACTCGCACCTCTCTTCGATTCCAACATATAACCCAAAGCATCAGTAGTGATAACAAATAGAAGGGGAGAAAGAGGGCATTGTTAACTATAACTTGAGCAGAGGCATAGGTGAATAAGACCTTGATTTTATCCACTACCCATTTGTTGAAGCCAAGCCATTCCATCATACTAAAAATAAATGACTAATCCACCCGATCATAGGATTTTTCAAAGTCAATCTTAAGCATAATGGATTTCTGCCCACTTTCTTGTGCCCATTCTAAAGTCTCCCAAGAAATCAGGACCATATCAAGAATGAACCTACCCTTGATAAAACCTGTTTTCTCCCATCTCACAATCCTAGCAGCAACATCTCTTAAGCGAAGAGCCAATGCCTTAGCCACAATATTATAGGAAACATTTAAAAGAGTGATATGTCTCCATCCACCCATAGTATCTTTCCTATTAGTATTTAGGATAAGCTTAATCATACCTTGATTAAGCATACCAAAAAATGAGTCTTTCTCAAACACTTCCTGAATCATATTAGTATAGTCATTACCCATAGTATCCCATAAAACTTTGTAGAACTCAGTAGGAATGCCATCAAGGCCTGGAGATTGTCATCCTTCATTTTCTTAAGCACTTCAAACAATTCATCCTTTGAAAAAAATCAGCTAGATGATCATTTTCATAACTATATACCTTCTTAGGAACACACTTCTTAAACTCTTCTCTAGCCTCCAAAACCTCAGCACTCAAAGGATCAATGGAAAAAATCTTACAAAAATGATCATCAAAAGTGGCTCGGATGCTATCATCATCTTCCACCAATCTATCATTAGCAGTGCGAAGAGTAGTGATTCTCTCAGCAGCAATTTTATTTTTAATGTGGTTGAAGAAAAACTGAGAGAGGGCATCACCTTGATGTAGCCAATGAATCCTGCTTCTAATACGAGCACCTTTGCTAATGTAATCCTCATAGCACCTGATTTCATGTTCACACTTAGTTGCTTTCTCCTGAAGCTGAACATTAAAAGAATCACCTTTAAGATCTCTTCTGGCTACCTCCAAGTCCTTCATGAGTTGTTTTAATCTTCCCTTCTCCTAGCAACCAATCTACCCCAACCCCTCAAAAATTTTATAGTGCGCTTGATAGCTGCTTCTCACCAACCAATCCAGCCAGAGCCAACCGGGTGTGGCTCCAAATTCCAAACATAATGAATCAGGTCCCTACAGGATTTAGAATCCAGATGAGAAACATTAAGTTTGAAGGAAAGTTTCTTATCCACCACATCAGCTCCACCAAAGAAAATGGAAGAGCTAATAGGAAAATTATCAGAACCGAAGGTTGAAAGATCCACAAAAATAGCTCTGCTCCCTCGACCAATAAATGTAAACACATTTTTATCCACATAAATCCTATCCAAATGAGCCATGATTTTGTCTCCCATCTTCTCTTATTAGACCAAGAGAACCATCCTCCAGATTCCAGAGACTTTTACCTAAAATTAGCATCAAATATTTGTAAAGAAGCCTTCAAGCTGCACCAAGAGTCCTTCTCGGCACCTACAATACAACCACTGTGCCTCCCTTCACGATCTCCATACCATTCCACCAAATTAAAATCTCCCCCTATGATCCAATTAGCATTGGGTAAATTTATATGCCTCCAATCCCATAAGATAGTCCTTTCACTAGAAGAATTAGGAGCATAAATAGAACAAATACCAATTACCTGACCAACAATTGTGAAAGTAGCCCAACAAATCCTACCAAACAAGTCCTCCCCTTGATCAATCAACAACGCAGCTAACCAAGACCTGATAGCAAGGACCACCCCTTAGAACCTCTGTCATGATAAGAAGCCCACCATGCCCCAGACCAACCATTATCCATACAACTATGGAGAGCAAAGCCATCCACCTTAACCTCTTGAAGACAAACTACATCAACAATAACAGAATGCAAAAAATTACTAAACAAACTTCTCCTAGTGGGAGTAGACATTCCCTTGACATTCCATGAACTAAAGTCCACTTTAATTGAGAAACCTCAGTATTAAGGACTTCAAACTAATGCTGACCTAGGTAGACCTACTAGCTTGAGATATACTTCTTTATAAAGCTGAGCTTCTGCTATTCTTTCTATCCTCTAAGTCTTCATTGAGCTTCCTACCAATCTTTGATATTTTGCTAGCCCAAGGAGTATCCTTGGAGCCAACATGAATCTCTTTGTATCTCCCCCTAGAGGAAGTGGAGCCCTTCTTAAATTTAGAGGGCCTATCTAGTGAGTCCTCTAACTCTCGCCTCTTCTCAACTAACTTCCAACAAGTGTCTTCTTTGTTACCCATTTCTTGGTTCCCTATATCCATCTCCATTTCTTGAGTCTCCTCATTAGTATCCTTGCTAGGCTGAACCTTCCCACTAGCTATAGAAGAGTCAGGTCCCATCACACCCTTCTCATTTTCTACCTTCCAAAGTTTTCTCAAAGGATAGTCACAGATTAAGTGATCTTGAGTGTCACATTCCCACTGATAATGATTAATTTTCCTTGAAGAATGTGATTATGCGACAAGTGCTTGTGGTGCAGGTGCAGGATTCAAGTCAGACGATGAAGAAAAGCACCCACCCCATCGATCGAGGCAGCAAAATGGAAACGTCGGGTAAGTGGTTATGATGCAGTGCCTCGTGAACTCTTGGTCCGTGGGTACATGGAAGCCCACCATAGGTTTGCATTGCATTGCATTTTGCTTGTCATATTGACTGAATGTATGCATGTTGTGACTTGTTCCGTTGGATTGTTGTTCTTTAATTGTGTCTATATAAATGACATATTTTTAATAAAATAATAAAGCATGTAGTTATACTAATATAAAAGTAAATTAAAAAAAAAAAAAGTTTGTATAATAAAACTCCATCATCATGGAATTTTTCCATTAAAAGATATAACATAAAATATATATATTTTAATTATAATTATATTAAAAAAAACTAATAAAAAGGGAAAAATGAATCAACACTTAATTAAACATATATGTTGGAGTACGGAATTAAGAAGTATGACTTTCTTGGTGCTTAAGCTAAATTAGCCTTCGTATTATAAATTTGAAAGTAAAGGACCTATGTGTAATATAAGCCAAAGTGTATCCATGCAACCTTAGGTGGTCTTTCGCCAATACGTGGAGGTCAATTACAAGCCCCACCTGGCAAAGACGATTGAGGTGTCCCCTTTCTAGTTACCACCCTCTCCTATTTAAGATGACGTCTTTCCTGGAAATGGACATGGATGGACGGATGGATGGGTGGACAGAGGAGTGAAAGAAGCTCTCATTGCCGAGTCTAGCGAAGGCATCGTCGTCTGCGACAGTGAAAGCTGTGTAAAAGGTCAGATTTTCTGAAATAAATTCTCTGGGTTTATCTCCTTACTTAAGGAGTAAATTTTGAATAAGTTTAAGAACACATTTCTTAACTCTATAATGTCTGTTATTTGATTTCTCATGATATAAAAATTGTGAATTGTTTTTCGGGGTGTTGTAAATGAAAACCAGTCTAGCTTAATAATTCAATCATCTAAGCAAAGGGTAGTCTGATTGTGAAGTTGTTCGACGTGTATAATGTGTAAAGCTAAGAACATTTGAACAGAGAACGTCTTCAGTTGATAATAAAAATTATATACAAGTATATTATTTTATTTTAATAAAAATAGGAGCAAGTCTGCTATAAATAAACTAGAGAACATATATAAAAAAAACAACCATTCGTGTTTGCTTATGGCACGGTAGAAAAGCGTTGTTGTAATATTTTAATATTGGGTGGTTATGGAATTGTTGGTTCTTTGATTACTTTTGAGATATTAGATCTCTTTCCATTTAAATAGTTATTGAATGCAAATACTGTCATGTGTGATGAGCGTAAATGCATTTTGCAACCCTTCTTGTATTGTCTACGGGACATTGCTATGGCTGATGTGTTAAAATATATAAAAAAACACTATTTCCCATATATAGTATCCACTTCATATACGACTGCATGGGAAATTTTCTGCATTGATGCATGTTTGAAATGCTTGGGCGTGTCATATAGTTGCATAGGGCCAAGTCTGAGCCAACCCATGTTTTCTTTGTTCACTCGATCAATGTGGGTGAGCACTAGGCTCATAGGCGAATGCTTGGGGCATAGTCCTTCCAGGATGGTGTTTTCCTACGGACGCCATGCGTACGAGGCTTGAGATAGCCTGTAATCTCATTTCTCAAAAGACGTCTATGATTTATTTTCTTTACTTTGGATAAAGTTGTTGGCAAAAGAATTTCTTATATGATAGCAAATATTGTATATACGACATAGCCTGATTTATCTTTATTAAAAGCATATGATCTGTTATTTAAAAATGAACATCTCTACATGTTATTTCATTTTCAATTACGCATTGACTGTCGCAGGGCTGGATAGGTTTGTTTGTAAGGTTGGTGGTTGCCTTTGCTTTGGATTCGTGTTATTTTATTTACCATGAATATTTGGTTACGTATTACTATACTTGTCGTGAATGTTAGAGACAATCAAATTATTATATTAAAGTCCATACTTTATTATTTAATAAAGAGCACATGAGAATAGCCATAATGTATCTTTGGTTGTGTGTTTTAAATACAGAAACGTAACTTCCAGAATGTGGAATGGTTAAATATTTTTATTAGTTTATTAGTAAGAGCTTTATTAAAACCTTTGAAATGCTTATTTTATAAGTTAGACTTAAAGTAAGATCTTTTCTCAACCTTGTAAAAGAAAAGACTATATCATGAATTGATGCATTGCCTTTACCTTGTTGTAGTTCAATTGCGCTTGAAAGGGAAATATTATACTTAAATTTAATCATGATGCACTGCTTCTATTTTGTCGTAGCTCACCTACGCTTGTAAAAGAATGACTATAGTCTGAAATGATATATGAAATAAAATACATTGCTCTAGTTCATCCGTGTTGGAGAAGAAAGATCATAGTTGAATTGATATTAAGGGTGCATGGCTTTGTATTATTAAAGTTTTCAATTGAAGTATTGGTAACTTTGTTGTAGCTCATCCGTTTTTGATATAAAGGAAATTTGATGTTTGGTTGAATGAATAAAAACTGAAACCTTATGTATAAAGAAATAATTTCATTATGACTTGGTTTCGCAAGCTAACGAGTGTTTTGTATAATCGCCTTTGAAAGTGTTAGCTTTTCAATGTCATTAATATGTTGGTACTTGCCAATAGGATTATGGGTTTAATATAAAAAAAAAACTATTAGGGTTTTAAAATGCTCATGTTATGGTAAATAGAAGAAATAAATTTAGGATTTCATTACTTTATTACAAGGTAATTGATGTAGCTTAGGGTTTTATGGATAAATGGTATTAATATTAAGGATTTCCCATGATTACTAATCAAATCCCTTAGGTAATTGGTGAAAAAACTGAAGTCTATTAAAACTAAAACTTGGACTATGTTAAAAGCTATAGGATGTTGATATATTAGTTGATCATACTATGCTTGTTTACTGGAAGTCAAACTTCTTGGTTGTTTTGTGAAGAGTATATGAGTATGACAACAATTATACTCTTGGGTTATGCAATAAGGTACTTATTCTATAAGTATTTGCTTAAGAAAAGTAGAAATTGAAGATATACTAAATAACCTTGAAAGATGAATGTCAAAAGAGATATTTATGAATTACGTGTAGATATAATACTTGTCGTACTTAAGAATTTTCAAAATATTATCTGGTTTATAGATGTAGGTTGCGAGTTATGATATGTTATTTTTAAGCATTTGAAGAGATAGGATATCTTGTTTTCATTGATATGATATTTATGCTAGGATTTATTTGTATATGAACTGTATTTTTATAGAGTGACTAGGAATCAATGATTTTATTTGAAGAAACTCTTTTATAGAAGATAAAAGAAGACTTAGGGAGGGGGTTTAACCGATATTTAAAATATAAGTGTTTGAAATCCTTCAAGATAATAGAAGTATTAGAACCCTCTTACGTCTAAGCATCCAATGTTTTTGTAGCACCCTAAAATTGGCACGGTTAAACCTTAGTAAAAAGATAAAATGTTAAAATTTGAATTTTAACCCCAAACTACCCATTAAACCGCCTTTTATCCGCTTTCCCTATTTTTTGTGCCATTTTTAGGATTTTTTGTGACCATTGGATTATATCGTCGCCGATCAGACGATATCGCCTTAGATCGGACGAATTCATCTCGAGCAGAACGTCCAGACGATTTTGTCCCAAACTGATTTGTTCATAATTAGCTTCCGTTTCAACGGCATCTCTAACCTGGGCAAAAGCGTGTCTATGCGGTTAGAGACTTCCCCCATTGGAGATCTCCCAAATTGGGATGATCTCCAACCTCCAAACCTCCTTCATATGCCTATTTAATCTTAGGCCCTCCCCTTGACATTCCCCTGGCTGAATTCCCCTGTAATTTGATTTTTGTGTGCATTAGAATACCCTGAATTATCATTTGCATTTATGCATTTCTAAGTTTCTTGTAGGAACCTCATTTTTTTTCAGTTAGAGCAAGCTCAGATCATCGCAGACGATCCTGTACGATCTCGGATGATCACGCCGCAATTCAAGACGATTTTGTATTTTGCAGGGGATTTCGACTACAACCAACATTGGGGGCAATCAGTGCCCTGAGTTTGCATTCTTTCTCCACTATCTACTGTTTTGCTTTGCATTAGTTAGACTTATTACTATTTTGCATCCTGGAGTTCACCTCATATAGTGTAGATGCATGATAAGGTTAAATTCAGTCATTAAGATAATGCATTTCATTTAATCTATAATCTGTAATTGTTATTCTAGCATTCATACTTTCATTTCCATCATTTTCCCTTGCTTTTGCAATTGTATTTTTTGTTCTTGGTATCTATTTCTATAATTATAGGTCTCTGACGAATTCATCTGACGATATCATCAGATTAGAGACGATATCGTCAGATTAGAGACGATATTGTCAAATTTGAGACGATATCATCTGTAAAAACCTTTTGAAAACATATATATATATATATATATATATATATATATATATATATATATATATATATATATATATATATATATTGGTGTGTACAAGAAAAAAAATATAACAAAATCATCATTTCAAGTTTGTATGTTTTAGATTCAATTCTAAATAGTAGATATTAAATATTACTTTTAGAAGTACTAAAGAAACCATGAGTTTTTACTCAAATCAATATGAGCCCATCAGTAATGTTGGAAGAATTCAGCCAAATACATTTGTTGATTATGACCAACCTCATCCCTATTCAACATCACCTCCATCACACTTTTCTCATTTTTCATCCTTAACCCAACAGGACAATCCCTTTTCCAATCCTCTTCATAATGATATTATCTATTCTCCCATATATCCATATTATGTCTATCAACCCACATATAATCCTCCTCCATCCTTTCAATATTCTTCTTTCAATACAACACATCCATTTCAACAAGAAAATACTTATTCTTCCAATCCTACCATGCACTCACATCATACTTCACAATCTTCCTATCATCATTCTACCCATAACAAAGAAAAGAGAGGTAAGAAACCATTAGGTCCTTTTATGACTGAACTCCTAAGGCACATATCAAAAACCTCTCAAAAACCTTCATCACGTACATTTACAAAGCTCAATCAACCAATGGATATAATTCTCAAGCATTTACTTGATACAAATAGGATTGAACTGCCTTCCATAAGACAACTTGATACCACAATAGATTGGTTTAAACCTGAGCTACATTGTGAATATCATAGAGTAGATGGACATATGACACAAAATTGTAAAGATTTAAGATGTGCAATTCAAGATTTGATTGATAAGGGTCTTTTTAATATAAAGGAATTACAATCTACAACTGATTATAAATCTCCATTAAACAATCAAACTCCTACACAACAAATACCAATAATCAATCAAGACATGGGGATCTCCCAAGAACCCCTATTCAATTATCAACAACAAGAAACCAATCAAATATTGCATGTTAATGTGTCCCATCATGATGATATTACTAATATTGTAACAGAAACTACAAATGAGCAACCTCAAGTTCAATCAACTCAATCCGATATTCAAGATATGGGTTCCTCATTTGACCAACCTTCAAAACTATCTTTGGCTCTAGAGAATGATCCAAAATGGAATGTAAGCATAGAAAGCTCATCTTTAGAATCAAAATCTCAATCTGAAATCCACTTTGATAGCCAACAACAAGTGATTAATCCTCAAGCAAAGATATCCCTTTTAGAAGTATTACAAAGTTCTCATAAGGAAACTTTGTTCAAGATACCTAGCCAACAATTTGTTCCTCATCATATTTTCTCTAAGAACATAATTAATGGTGTAAACCCTCTTGAGGTTAACCATATTTCATTCTATGATGAGGAGATTCCTTCCTCTACTCCACAAGAAGACTACTATCTTTACATTACAGGATCTAGTAAAGAAACATCTATTAAAACTATCATGGTAGATAATGGCTCCTCTCTTAATTTATGCACTTATCAATTATTCCAAAAACTCAAAACAAAGGAAGAAGATCTTAATGAATCAAATGTTATTATAAAATCTTTTAACAATGAAATTCAAGAAGCTCAAGGTACTATAATTCTTCCCTTTAATATTGGATCCAAGATCTTGGATACTCTATTTTATGTAGCATATTGCCCTTCATATTACAACCTACTTCTCCAGAGTCCTTGGATTCATACGATGAAGGTTGTCCCTTCCACTCTTCACCAATGTTTGAAGTTTGAAATTGCAAATAAAATTGTTACCATACATGGTGACCCAAAACCATTTGAAGAATATTTAATGGTTGAAACATCAAGTTCTATACATTCTCTATTATCACAATTATCTTCTATCCATCACTTTTCTTCATCCATATATGATCATCCTTGTTTATCAAATAACATCCATGCATATCTTTCACATATGCTCCCTCCATCTTATCAAGACTTGCAAGATAGTGATAAGAATGAAGAACTTTCTTATCCTTCTGACATTTTATTTTGTAACATGATCAATTTTCCACATATAAAAGTCAAATCTTTTGCTACATTATTTTACATTATAACAAAGCTTTTGTTATCGCTACCTTTTATTCATCACCTTTTGTTCTTACCTTCACCTCAACCAAATTATCCTTCAAAACCTCCTTTGATTTTGAAGCAACCTTAGACATGCTATACTCAAATAACCTTGTATAGTGTATATAGATCATCTTGTATATACCACCAATTTCAATTCATAAATTAAAATCAAAATACAAAAAAATCAAAATCCTCAAAATCTTCAAAAAATACTAATGCAACTACAAACCTTAAAGGTAAATTTGAGCCCAACTGGCTTGGACCATATGTCATCACTGCTAAATTTGGATCAGGAGCATACAAATTATCTACCTTGGATGGTAAAGAACTTAAAGAACCTATGAACATTATGCATCTTAAACGTTACTATGCATAAAAAATTGGTCCTTTCATCATTGTATATATTTGTTTTGCATATTATTTCCTTTTAGTCACTTATTTTAAAACATTTCAAAAAAAAAAAACAATCACCTTGTATTTCTTTTAATTCATCACTTAACATTAAAAACATTCAAAATCATCAAAATCTTCAAAAACATCTTTTGTTTTGTACTTCTTAAACTGTGAAGTATTGCAGTTATATTTTCAGTTATTTTGGATAAATTAGCATTTATTTGGAATCCCGCACTTTCACATTCACATGAATAAATATCTTGATTTTATTTGGTATGATTATTAATCTCTCTTATATCAAAGTCCACAGTTGAATTAAATAAAGTTTTGAGCATAGAGAACCGATCTTGTTATTTACTTGAACCAAGTATATCTTTTCACATTAAAATGATTTCATTGCAAATTCGATATGATGCTACATAGTAGAACTGGTTTCCTGAGCGAAAAGTTTCCCCTGCTATCCTATCATGCACATGGTCTAGAATCTTTGAGAATTGACAAAAGGACAAGCTCACCCCTACCCAGAATAAAAATCCCTTGCTCTACAGCTAATCCGAGCAAGTATCCCTAGCATAGGAAGAAAAGAAAAAGTTCAAAGAAAAGAGAAAAAGAAAAAGGTTATTTTTCATCACAACAATATTTCAGCATTTTCTCAAATATCAAGCAACAATACAAAAGTACAAAAAAAAGAGAAAAAAGAAGCAAAAGAGAAACGCAAAAGCAAAAATGCAATAAAATCCTTTCCCTACCCCTTGAAAAGAAAAGAAGGGTGAATGAGCTTGAATCCCTGGAATTCTCAATTATTCGAAAACTATGAGGTAAGCCCCATAACAGGTGGTTTGTGCCCAACCCGCTTGGCCTTGGGTAATCCCTAGCATGGCGATATGTCTGTCACATTAGCGACCTTCTTTTGTACTAGACCTCTGTCAGCTTATGGATTAGCTAGCTCTTGATAACCTAACTTACATAGTAGTCTAGTACGGTTACATGCATATAAATCATGGTCAACGAACATTCATTTGGTCAAGGCAAATTACTTGTATCAAATTATCTTGCTCAAAATTGGTGAATGAATAATACAATCGCACACACATTTGTATTTGAGAGATTTTGTATCATTATGATAAATCAAGATCGGTAATGAATTCACATTTGCACATGAGGATTCCTTATAAGTCTATATTTCTCTTTGAGATAATTTAAAATATTCCTGTAACTCTTTTCGAAATAATTTTATTCTTTTATTTCAGAATTTGTTGTTTGTATAAGAGCAATTACATACATCTTCTCACAAAATCTTAAAAATAATTTCAAACAAAATTTTCATATTATTATTTTTCTATTTAACAAAAGTCATAAATTCATCTTGCAATAAAACCAACCATCTATTTTCTTCTTTGGATTTCGCGATGATGGTATAAGTCTATACCTATAATTCTATGCCTAGCGCAAACCATTGTTCTAATTTTATGTTCCATTTATTTTAAAAAAAAAATTCATCAAAACATGTGACTTGCATCATTATGTTACACAATTATGCTTTACAAACAAACGAACACTTATTCTATTTCATGACATTATGTTCAAATTCAATATTGCAACCATGGTATAAATTCTAAGGAATTGTTCAAAATTTTATCACACTTAGGAATTTATGCCTAGCAAAATCATATTTTCTAGTATCTCATGCATACTATTTTTTATGAAAATCTGAAAACAAATCATCAAACCATCATCATTTCTATCATCACAACACAAAGTCTTAAGACAGTCTCTTAAGCACTCTTTTACTTTTAACAATATTTCTATACTGGGATTAGCTTGACGACCGAGTGAGCGGCGACTCCATGAAATGGTCTATAACAACGACAATGTCCTTTGAAATTATTGTTAGAAGTCCCTTTTTATTTCTTTTATCAAATCACACCACCACAACCAATTGTTTACATCAGATTATTTCATTTAAAATCTTACAACATGACATCAAATTATAATATTTCAAACATGACATAATTACATGAATCATCAATCCAATAAGCAAAAAAATTCAAACATTAAAGCATCATAAAACATATGAACAAGTCATATCATCAGAAACAAGATCATATATATATATATATATATATATAAATTATATACATCATATCAAAGCTCGGATTGGTATGCCACAATCTATACCCTGCATACTCAATCCTCTCAACAAATCTCTCCAAATCTGTAGTCCTAGCACCTAGCCTCGAGAAGCCCTCGAGCTCTCAGCCTCATCTCCTCCCCTGCCCTCACGTGGAGGAGGTGGTCCCATAAAAATGAATAATAAAAATGAATTAGGGTTTTCCCTATTTTTCTTAATTTTATTCAAACCCAACAACATTTTAATTTTGTTTTTCCGCGTTTTTACCTCAAACGTTCGATTTGGGTAAAAACACGGAGGGGGCACCATAGTCAGCATTCGTACGATTCGACCAAGAATCGTCGTCTAAAAAATTAAGTATATTTTTGCTTTCTCGTAAAACGGGAAAAACTCGTCTTTAACGCATTTTCTTCGGAAAATTCGCTAAAGAGGGGGCAAAATGTAGCACCCTAAAATTGGCATGGTTAAACCTTAGTAAAAAGATAAAATGTTAAAATTTGAATTTTAACCCCGAACTGCCCGTTAAACCGCCTTTTACCCGCTTTCCCCGTTTTCCGTGCCATTTTTAGGATTTGTTGTGACCGTTGGACGATATCGTCGCCGATCAGATGATATCGCCTCAGATCGGACGAATTCGTCTCGAGCAGAACGTCCAGACGATTTCGTCCCAAAACGATTTTTTCATAATTAGCTTCTGTTTCAACGGCGTCTCTAACCTGGGCAAAAGCGTGTCTGCGCGGTTAGAGACTTCCCCCGTTGGAGATCTCCCAAATTGGGATGATCTCCAACCTCCCAACCTCCTTCATATGCCTATTTAATCTTAGGCCCTCCCCTTGACATTCCCCTGGCTGAATTTTTCTGTACTTCAAGTTTTATTTGCCTTAGAATGTCTTAGACTACTATTTTCCTTTGTCCCTTTTCAAATTTTCTTGCAGGAACTTTGTCATTCTTCAGCCGGAGCAAGCTCAGATCGTCGCAGATGATCCTGTACGATCTCGAACGATCACGCCCCAATTCGAGACGATTTCGCACTCTACAGACGATTTCGACTACAGTCAACATTGGGGGCAATTAGTGCCCAGAGTTTGCACTTTTCTCTTCTCGTCTGCTGTTTCATTCTACATTTAGATCAGTTTATTGTTATTTTTTGCTATTCTACATTTTGGAGTTCACCCATATAGCTTAAGTGCATGATAAGATCATAATTTGTCATTAGAATACTATAATTTACTTGAATTTCTATTCGTAATTATCGTTTTAGTATCTATATTGTCATTTTACACCATTTTCCTCTGTTAGTATTGCTACATTTTCTGTGTTCTATGTCTATTTCTCTGATTGCAGGTCTCTGATGAATTCGTCAGATCTCAGACGATCTTGTCTGATTTCAGACGATCTTGTCAGATCAGAGGCGATCTTGACTGCTTCAAAAATTAGAACCTCCATCAAACATCTGGAATCAAGTTTAACTTGTCTTTATTTAGTATATTCTCTGTACTTGATATTCATTGATGCTTTTTGTATTCATTTAAATCTGCATTTCATATAGAACAGTTTAGATTCATTTGGCCAAACCTAGGATTTGAATGATTAAAGATAAAATTGAACACATCAAACACATTCCCAACCTAGGCGTGGAGACTGCCACTAAACGTTTCCTAGTGAACCCCACCATCCGTCGAAAAATCACCTTAATACCCCTCCCCCGAGAGGCGGGACCTTCAAAGGGCCTCTCAGTCCGAGGTATTGTCCCATCCTTTTCACATCCCCCTTCCGGGCACGGATCCTATAGCCTGAAGGTAAGGGTGCAAAAAATTTGGAGCGATACAGCTTTATCAAAAAGCCATTAGATAATGATCTTAGGTACCTTCAAACTTAGACTCAAATTCTAAACTAGCTTGAAGTGAATCGAGGGAGGTTGTCTCCACTCATACCATTAAGGCACACGATGTCTTAGTTGAAAATCAACCTTACTTGACAAGAGAAAGTCAAGCACTCATACCATTAAGGCACGCGGTGTCTTAAGTGAAAATCAACTTTACTTGACAAGAGAAAGTCAAGCACACATACCATTAAGGCATGCGGTGTATTAAGTGGTAATTAGCTTTAGAGGAAGTCAAGGAGACTTTCTCTACCCATGCCACTCAATCATGCAGTGATTTTGTGGGTTACTGCACTATTGTACTCCAACTCTAAAAGGGACAGTGTCCAAGCTGCGAAGTGTAACGAGTGATGGGATGGGGCATCACTCTAGGTAGTCAGTCAGTGGTAGTGATATTCGTCAATCCACTCGAACTAGGGAAATGCCTACATAATGCATGACTAGGATGCTACTTATGCTAATGGCTTTCTAGCGGTAGATGGTTATGGGTAGCATTGTCGTCAGTTCGGGAAGGGTTATGTTTATCTAGTCCCTCAGCCTTGCGAAGGCGGACTCTAGCCAAATCTTCATAGATGGTTAATGGCTAGCACCGGTATACAAACGTTGGTTCCAAGGCATTGAGCTAATATCTCTTAATGGGTTGTGAACCTTACTACCTTGGACAAGGGGCGTAGCGTACCTCATTCAAGTGATATGGGACCTGAATAGATAATCCTCCGTCGAATTCCTAAAATTCTTGAGTGATGAGCTGAATCCAATAAGGCGACCCATGGGACCTGGCCAATTTCGAGCACTTAAGACACTAGTTGCAGGAGTGAATAATCTTGAAGTGCATTTTATATGTATGCCAAAACTAACATTCACATGGGAAATCAAGCATTGTATGATTGAGTTAAACAAAAATTTTAGTGTGTAAAATTTTGGGATCTGACATTGAGACTGGTAGAAAAAGTAGGCATTAGGTAAATTTAAATAACGAACCTCCTGCGAGATTACCACTTCTTGTGTGACGATTTTCAAACATTTCAGCAACTTCCTTTGCAAGTCAACTTCTACACACACTCTTGGGCTAAATCTAAAAGACATACCTAGAGAGGGTTCAATAAGAATCCGTCCAAATATTTGACCCATGGAATGAATCATACCTTGAAATTTTGATTTCATGGCAACAAATTCGATCCTGAGAGGATATCTAACCTCCAAAACATCTTTAGATTCAAAATTTGATTGCCATGATTGAGCAAACACAACCGAACCCTCAATAGACCATGTGTCGAATTGCAACACAAATTTGGCAGCTTCTAGAGAATAAAAAAGAATAGAAATATAGCGCCCTCCCAAACCCTAGTAGGATTGCACATGAAATCCTTTAGCCTCCCAATTCAGTCACACCCATTTTTGAAAATCAGCTTTCGAGGGC
The DNA here is from genome assembly GCA_028583015.1 of Wollemia nobilis. Classification (NCBI taxonomy): domain Eukaryota; kingdom Viridiplantae; phylum Streptophyta; class Pinopsida; order Araucariales; family Araucariaceae; genus Wollemia; species Wollemia nobilis. Next base: position 8,133,174 of record JAQPPZ010016917.1, on the reverse strand, counting down.
ATTTTACGAAGAAAAACAAAATAACTCCATTTCTCAAGAGGTTATTCCTTACTGCCAAATACTCTTCATGTTCATCTTCTATAAAAGTAAAATCATCCTCACCCAAATCTGCCAACATGGAGTCCATTCTGTCTAATCTGATAGCCTCATCCTCCAACAAATATTTGTTGTATAAATCCGCATTTGCATGCAATTCTTTGCTTAGTCCTCCAGTTTTTGTTACCTCTGCAAAATGTTTTGCCAACCCTTGCATGGCCGAATCATGATTGAAAAATCTTTGGGAAGCTGCGCCAACCCATGTTCCTTTAGGATGATTAACATCCTCTTTACTCCCACTATCGACCCATTTAGTACCTCGCATTGCTGCTACATTGGAGACTGAAAAAATACCCTCTAAAAAATTTTCACCTGTCGGGCTCCCACTTGTCTGGCAACCAATCGTCTTTGCATTATTTTCAAACACCTCGACACCATTTTCTTTGCCTTTCTCGCCCTGTGAAGAGACACCACCAATCGAGTCGTTATCATTTCCAACACCATGCAGCTTCGACATAATGCTAGAGTCATGTTCGAGGCTATATTTTGAATCTTCGAACAAGGGATTAACAATCCCTAATGCAGATTGCTCGTGATTTAATGACAGTAAATCCTTGTGCGACCTTTCGAGCGAAACCCTTCCTCTCAATGATTCAACAATAACACAAGACCAGACTTGTCGATGAATAAATATGCTCCCTCACCTCCTGGATCAAGCACAGCATTGGATCCCAATCGAGATCCTCATCCAACACCCACATAAACCCCTCTACCTCGACCTCTCATCTCACGCACATATTCTTTCATTCTTGTTCCCATCTCCCCTCTACCTCTACCTCTACCTCTACCTCTACCTCTACCTTCACCTCCACCTCTACCTCTACCTCGACCTCGACCTCTCATCTCATGCACATATTTTTTCATTCTTGTTTCCATCTCAAAATCTAGGGTTTCGGTTTTTATTTTGGTCGTATATAATTCTTAAGAGGATTATTGAGAAGTTTTGTCATTGATTTGCTAAGGGAATGATATATTAGTCTGAGTACTAACGGACTAATTAGAACTAACGACGAAAAAAAAAATTAGGACTAACGACTAAGCGCAAAACTCGAGTAAAAGAGGTGTGTCCCGTCCTGCCGTTAGAAATACAATCCATCGGAAATAACATTGTCAGGAGGACATGCGACAATTTTTACGAGAAAATTTAAAACATTTTAAAATATTAAATTCAAATATTTTTAAAAATAAGTTTAAATTTAAATTATTTATTTGCTAAAATATTATTATAATATTAATAAAATTTATCTCACATAACTAAATAAAATAATCAATACCATCTATTAGAAGTTTAAACTTATCAGCCTTCATTATATCATATTTGCTATAAAAATTAACGGATCCAACGCTACTTCGGAAATTCATTGTGAATAGTTGCTTCGCTGAGAAGTTAGGTTTAGTTAAATTTACTTTTGAAGGTCGTTGACAGAGCTTTTGTCCACATTAAATCGAGAGAAATAAGCACAGGCTCACCTACGCTCACCTACTTTTGTCAGTCGCTTTCCCCATTTTTTCGGCGGAACTCTCGGAACTCTCCGTATCCTTTGGATTGGAAAATTTGTTAGCGCTTAGCCAACTACGTCGCACCAATAAGCTGGTCACATTTAATAATGTCATATGCCCAAATCACCAACGTGATGAACTTCCCATAACGAGCACTCGATTGGACAAATTGCTTCAACAGTCCACAATTGTGAGACAACCGCCTGGCATTTTATTTATTTTATCGAATGGCTACGTAAGAGATCTTTTGACCCGCACCGAATCCTGTTAAAACCTAATCTCATCTCTTAGGTAGCAATTGAGTTAAATAGGATATATTTTGACGAGTTTGTCTGAAAGTTAAAAAAATATATATATTTGTTTTTAATTATGTACGACGTCAGCATCAGCATTTTTCCCTTCTTTGTCTGAAATTGGATGTTTCTACTTGTTTTGTCTTGTTTTCTATATTTTGTTAGGTTCAATGTTTCTATTTGTTTTCTCTCATGGACGATATGAAAGGCTGGAATTTGACGGTTATTTATTAGTTATTTTGGGCTATGTTGTTGAGATTGAATGTTTCTATTTGTTTTGTTTATGTCAGATGTGAAAACCTCGGATTTGATAGATATTTATTTTATTTAATTACCATGGAAGTAGTCATTATATATAAGACTAATAATTTTATTTATATCTGCATCTATGTTTTAGAACATAAACAAATAAATTATAATAAAATATATAAATTATTTTTATATAATAAAATATTATCTGTCATCCAACTTAGACAGACGAGCCAAGAGGCCACCCCATTGTTGACCTTTTTCAATGTTTTTTCTCAAACTTAATGATTATATTTGTCTCGTGTATGATGTATACTATTTGTGGAATTAACACGTGACAGTCAGTTGTCACTGTGAAATTCAAGGCATATTTTCTCTGAAACGGAATGATTCTATTTGTTTAACATACGATGTGTACACCATTCTAGGATGTTTCTGGAATGGGGAATATTGTGGGATTGGGAATATTGGGTATATACCGAGATGACAATAATTTGATGATCATTAAAAGCAAAAGTACAATATGTTCCTTTCTTTATTTTGTAGACTGGATTGCACCATACCAGTCACCGAAAAAGGAAATGTCCTTACGCTACCCGGACCTACAGTCAATACTTACCACTAAATTAGTAAATTCCAAATACGAATGAATAATTATATCATAAAATATTGAAAACCTAATAAAAACATTGGTATATATAATATGGAATTAGTAAATTCCAAATACGAATGAATAATTATATCATATAATATTGAAAACCTAATAAAAACATTGATATAAACCTAATAAAAACATTGATATATATAATATGGTTCATGTGCTTTCAAAACTAGCGGTGTTACCCAAAAAGGAAAAAGGATAATTATATATCTGAACTGTGAGGTCAATAATAAAAAATAATAATTATTTTAAAAATATTAAAAAATATTAATCTTTCTAATTTTATTTAGCATACCATCTATCATAACCATTTTATTTCATACCAAAAATCCTCTCTTCAGCTTCTAACTTCGTTGCTCATACTATAATTACTCAAAGGTTTGTGCATGATCTCCAATAGGACTAGTTCTTGGTTATGTTCTTGTTAATATTAATTAATGTGGTCTAACTACACAAACAATATTTAAGTGATCTTGATTAAAATGAGGTTGATTTTATCTTGATTAAGGTATGGTTGAGAAAGAGAGGGCCTTTTGAAAACCACTATGGTATTCATGTTAAGTTCACAAAAATATGAGAAAGAGAAAAAAAGGGGATCACAAAGGGGCCAATGAGGGGGATCCCAATATCTTTCCGCTTTTTGCTTCTCACTTGAATATTTGGAGGAATAAAAGTAATAAGATTAAGACTATGTTTAATGTGTATTTTTGCATATGCATATATTTCTAAGGAAACTATGAAACTAAGTTTACTTGTAAGATCCACTTCTATCTAGCACCAACCTTTTTTATTTTGGTATTTAAGCTTATCTTTGATCTCTAATGCACACAAAAAATACAACAAATGGAAACCTAAGACAAAATGGTGCACTTTTTATGAAAAATGATTCCTTCCTATTTTTTTACAAGAAAGGTGCAACAAACAATTTACCCTAAAATACAAACTACATGCAATTTTTGTTTCAATACCTACAAAAGAATGATTCGATTTGTTTTCCTATTTTGATCATAATTAAAACAAGAATCAATTTTTACCTATTTTGATCATAATTAAAACAAGAATCAATTTTTTTCTTTGGTAATTAATCAACAAATAAAAACAAAAAACCTGTTTACTATATAGAGGAAATAGATCTCATGCCCTAAAATAGAAAATAGAAACTACTTGAAAATAAAAGTACCCAATTCTACCACAAAGGCAAAAATGTCATAGTATTCTTTATGTGTAAGAAAATAAAAGTACTCGACTCTATCACAGAGGCAAAAATGCCTTCCTAATTTTGATATAAAACCACTAAATATACACCATTTTCCTCCTTCATCCGATTAAAGTTGTGCAATTAAAAATAGACAATATCTAACTAATTTGATAATGTAAAAAGGTGAAAGTTTAACTATTTTAGTATTGAAAATATTATAGCCAAATCAAATCAACAATGTCTTATATGAAAAAAGGTGAAGTTTGACTCTGCATAAATTTTAATTATGTAGTTTCCTTATCGATTGATGTTAGAAATATACTTATAATCTAATTTTGGCATCTCACATCCATAAAGTGATAGTAAAATTGAGACAAATATATATATTTTTTGAGACCATCTCAAAATTGATAGTTCAACTATATTAAAATATGATGATTTTATGATAATATTATATAATATTTATAAACATTTTACTAAATATTCATTAATTACTTTTGAGAATATTATAAAATCTATAATTTATAGACTTGTATGAGAAGCTATTTTTTCTTGTAAAATAAAATAATTTAAATGTGAACAATATCTGAAATTTAATTCCTTGCTACACAATTTACTAAGAGTTCTATATAACTTAATTTGAATTAAAATTTATTTTAAAAACCATAACTTTGCCAAGGACTAGCCAAACACACAAATCAATGATAGAAAACTCTTTCCAATAACTAAGTGTTTTACTCTTTTAATATTGATATATATATTTTTAGTAGAGTGATAAACTCTTATTATCATGGATGCATAGGGTTGAGTAGTCTCTTCTAAATCATGACTTCTCATAGAGCCAAAAACTACCCTTATCAATAAAGGATGCTGTCCCCGAAAACTAAAATATTACACAAATAATATTTATTGTTGTCAACCAGTTTTATTTTAATCTTTAAAATGGATGATGAATATTCTTATTTTGTATAGAACCTTGTATAATATAAAACATATAATAACGACATCACGAAATTGATTAAAAAACATTGTATAAGCATTTTTGTGAAAAAGCCTAACAGTCAGAAAATATTCCGTTGACATAATCGATTCGGATTGACTGGTTGTTTATTGTCGTGGACCTATCGGCCTCGCTATAATCTTCCTCGGCTGAAATAGTGTATAGCGAGATCGATCTTATTAATCTCGGGAATGTTTATAGTTATCTTTAACCGCACGAAATCAAGTTAGTCTTCCCTTCGTGACTTTATTAGGTTTAATTATTTTGTGATGTTTGTGAAGGACAGTAGCCAATGGCTGCAACCAAAACGGAATAAAAAAATACCCGGTTTCGAGTTGAAAGAGTCCTTGTCCTCTAACAAAGATGCATCTTCATGTTAGCGCTGTAATCTCCACTGTTATGGAATGGTGGTAGGTTAACCTGCGGTTGTTTACTCGTAGACCTACTTTCTATTTCCTAGATATTGTTAAAGGCCCCGCCGCCCCACTCTTCGTTGCTTACAACAGCCCATCTGTGGAACAGAGTTCATAAAAAAAAATATGTGAATGTTGAACTAATATTTAATTAAAAATAAACAACTTGTATAAAAAACAATTGCTTCAGTTAAGCGCATTTATTTATTTTAAAAATTCCCGTTCGATCTTATAACTTGCTTCAGTAGGAAGTAAACAAGTTACAATTTTAGGCCGGCTTACTTACAAGATCTAAAGATCTGTAGGTTTAATCAAGCACCGACTTGCAGGATCTCATAATAAATGCTCGTAAGATGCAAGAATTTTACTTATTTTTTTTTTAAATTTCAACCGACACTTCACCGTTACCTTCTAGAACGTCGAATAAGATTTCCTTCAAAAACGATCTTGCCCGTGGAATTCTTCTACTTATCTAACCACACCTACTTAGGTACGTGGCTTCAATGAAATAAACCAATTCACCGTATTCACCGTAAATAACGGCAAACATACACTGGTTTTGAAGGGCATTTACAGTTGTAAATTGGAAAGTGAAACGAAAATTAATATAAAATATGTTATTACAAATAAATAAATAGTTTGTATGAAAACAACCTGAGGCCAACCACCATGATTTTCTGGTTTGCTATTAAGCGGAATCTTTATCGGTGACATCGAAGCTCTTATGTTTGACCGGAGACTTTGAGCGGCGTTCTTGTACTAGTGTGGGCTATGACGTGGCAGATTAGGTTGGAAATAATCAACGGTTTCAATTGTTGTATAATCCTTTCCTACTATCCAATTTTGAACTAAAATCTTATAGATCACATTGATGCTTAGCCGCTAAGAAATCTTATCTAGCCTCTAAGGTCCTCATCTTAACATTTGTTTTAATTATCCCACATGCATGAGATACACTAATAGATGTCTAAGGTCCTCATCTTAACATTTGTTTTAATTATCCCACATGCATGAGATACACTAATAGATGTCCTCGTTAAACGTATATATCTTTGGCATTTGAAACTTAAACATAGTGTGAATCGTAGCATTGAGGGATATACTGAGGGGACATTGTAAGTTTTGTATATTGCTTGCATATCTAATTACATTTGGGTGTAAGGCTTTTATTCTGGTATTATTTTCTAATTACATTTGGTTCTTAGCATAACCTTTTCCACTACCATGCCTATATTTACTCCTGTTTTATTATTCTGAATACTAATCAGTTCTGTTTGATTATTCTGAATAAGGTTGGATATCCCAATTTCCGACTGGAGGTGTTGGCTTTGGATTAAATACCAAAAAATGGAAACTATTTTCGAGGTAGACGGCATTTGCAAAGATTCGCAGAAGGAACAGATCCGAGCACTCGCATCTCGGCGCGGAATTCGCATGGTTCAATTCGTATCCGGGAAGGTTAAATTTGAGCACGATCCAAGTATAAGCGTGGCGGACATAGGTACGGTTTTGTTTCCCTCCCTTTCTCAAATCCGAACGGTCTCCACTCAGAGGGGAAAACGTTATCAGGGTGTTGTTTTAGCTTTCTTTAGCTTGCGACCATGAATTTCCTGAATAAATACTTACATAACTTGTTTTGGGCGTTCGGATTTACTCAGTGAAGATGTTGGAAAGACTCAAGCTAAGGGCTACTTGCACCAAACAAATTTCAAACGAACGATGACGACGCCGCTCCCGCTGGTGGTATATCCGTCTTTTTTTTTCCTTCCTTGTTTTGTTTTTTTATAGAAGATTTGACTGCAGATCGGTTCTCTGCGAGGCTTCGTAAATATTACACTGGTGACCCCCACCTGGGCCAAGCGTCAATATCACCCGCGCTCCTCTAGTCGCTATCTCACAGCGCGGGTATGTCTTGGCCCCTGCCATCTCCCCTGCGTTGCAATGGCTTTCCCTCTGAAGACATCACCCTGGGCCAAGAGGTTACTTTGGCTGCGGTCAGCCGCCGTGGAAACCAATCCTCCAGCCGAAAGCCTAAGTGTCCGCCGTTCCCTTCACCGCCAACGCCTCAGGCGACATTACCCCCTGGGGTGAAACCCCAACCCCTTGGGCGCCGCCAACATCCTGCAGGCGGATCCCCGGCTACAGCCCAGTATTCCCATAAAAGGCAGATTCACTCCCATCCATCGCCGCCTCCTCGTCTCCCCCTTCTCTTTTCAGAGAGCCACAACCACCATCAGCGCCGCCAATACTTTGCTGGTCCATGCATCAGAGCCCACCACCTGTCTGCCTCCCCGACATTCTTTATGCCGATCCGTCTGTCTCGTCGGGGAGGCCTGCGTTCTGCGGCCCAACGATCCCCTTCGGCTAGCACTATTCCGGCTCTACCTAGGCTCCAAGTCCAAGCCACAACCTCCAAATTCGGCATCCTATCCAGAAGCGGTGTCACAGCTTCCCCATGAGTGTGGGGATCCTCCAGGCAGAGTCAACGCATCTCCGGCGGTGAAGGACTCTTTGGGGGCCGACTTACACGTCCACATGGGCAGAACAGACCCTTCTTCCAGGGAAATGCAACTGTTATTGAGTTAGTCTCATTAAGTCTCACTATTTCGGAAGGAGGACCATCCCTTCGGTTGATCAGAATAGGTTTGAAGGAAAACGAACCCTAATATGGGTTGGGTAATTCCTTCTGGAACTTTTATTTAGGTTTTGATATGGTTTTAGAAGATTCAATGTTTGAATATTGGTAGTTCTTTATATCGATTTATTGATTTGGGGAACTAGATGTGCCATATACAGAACAGGAAGGGTGAATTTCAGGTTAGGGTAGGTCCCTTTTCCTTTGAAACCCAGCGCCATTTTAGGCCGCATTTCACTTTCACCAAATCCAAAATGCTCCTTGCCTCTTCGTTCTGAGGATCGAATGGAGTGCCTGCGGCCTAGTAAAGTTAATGCTTGGATCGGTCAAATGCTTGCAGATTTATGGATGTTGAGAAAACAGATGACTTAAATTGTGTCATCTACTTTTTGAACATGATATATAAGATGAATGGTTGTTTGAGCCCAAGTCGCATTGTATTCTGGTTTCAATTATAATACTTGCTGGCTGTTGAAAATCTCTTTCTTTTCCTTTATGTGAAAGAAAGCATAACGGTTACCCTTCTTGGTTGGTTTTGCAGGATAGGCGAATTCTGAAATGGTGCAAACAATAGACTTTCGGAAAGGTGGAGATTCATCCCGGGGGGTTGGAGGGGGACTAACTACTTGACGGTTCAAAGTTTGCGTCATTTTCCAGAATTTAGTGAAGAATCCATTATCTGTTGTGTGTGGTACCTGTGAGTAGTGTTGAATCCAGTAGTTTTAATAGTAGCTATGATATAAGAAACGTTGAAGGGCACAGCGCCAAGTATATGTAAATTGTAGCCTCAGATCTAGTGTTATATAATGAACTTGTAGTTTTCTAATCTAATGGTAGCTTGTGCTACAAGGATGACCTCGGTGACAAATGTATGTAGTTTTTGAAAGCAGTTGTAGTTTATATTTTGAACGTTTTCCATGGAAAACAGTCAGTAAATTCTGTTAGAGAGTAAGTTTGAATTACATAAATCGTTGTACCATGTATTGCTTGGTGAGACCCACAGACGATGCCTATCAGATTAGCGATCAATTTAGTATTTCCTTTTCTATCACTCTTCTGAAAATGTAAACTCAGAGTCACAATAATAAGCTAATAATAATTATAATCGCTTAGCAGTTTGTGGTTTAAACCCTAATTATCGCTAGTTTGCAGTTTAAATACTGCGTTTACCAATTATTAAATAGTGGTTGTAACCATTAAATCGCTTTCCATAGATCTAACCGGGAGCTAAATTGAATAATAAAAATTGAATGGAAAGCCAATCCCCTGGTCCCCCTCTCGATGGAGACTATTTATTAATTATGAATTGTCACATTCTCTGAGTCAGGATAAGAAATTACTTTTCGTCGTGCAAACATGCGCACGTAACTGCCAAGAGGAATTATTAAGATTCCAAAGTACCTCTGCATAATTTTGACTTTTTGCCATAAAGGCCTGTAATTTATGTGTGCCGGATTGCACGATTGAAGAGGGAATAAGTCTCCGCCGGATTGCACGATTGAAGAAGGAATAAGTGTCCGCAAAAGGACAAATTTATCTAAAAGAAAATCAACTTTGTCTCTTAACGACAAGACTTTTCTTTAAAATCGACCGTTACATAGACATTACTTCTTACGCGTTTTTAGTAGACACGGTCGGGACTGGGGACGCGAAATTGGAGTAATAGAGGCGTGTCCCGCCGGCACAAACGCAATCTATCGAAAGTGAAATGAATGATTAATATCGTGAGGAGGCCATGCAACACATTATTTAAATTAGTATAAACAGACAATATTCTGCGCAACGACTCATATTAGCTTCCATCACACGAGACTAACATTTTCTGCTTATTGTCAGCTACCATAGCAATTTTACGAGAAAATTTAAAATAATTGAAAATACTACATTTACATACCTTTCGTTAAGATATATTTATGAAGATGTATAATATTTACTCTAATATTTTTAATGTAACAAACCAAAAAAATCAATATAATATAATATTGATAAGATTTATTTCAAATTTTTATAATTAATTTAAAAAATATTTTATATTATTTATTTTAATTTATTAAAAATTACATTTAAAAATAAAATATATTTTTCATCATGCTTATTAGCTTTTGTTATATCATATCTGTTCTTTAAATTATTGAACACAATACAATTTTAAACGGTGCAATCTAAAATTTTTATATCATATTTAAGATTAAAATTAAAATTCATGGTGCAATCTAGAATTGTTATATCATATTTAAAATTAATATTGAATCCAATGCTACTTTAGAAATTTATGGTGCAATCTAAAATTGGAAGATAAATCATTAGAAGCTTTTATGTTAATTAAAATAATCTCACGATCAATTTAATATTCTTTTAAAGGCACTGGTTTTTATCTTAAAAAATAATTGAAGGAAGGCAAACCAATATCTATGTTCATTAGCATGGTTGTCATACCAATTTCTATTTTAGTCATATGTTTTCTAACTTCCAAATTTTATTTGAAGGAAAATTATGGCCTATGATACATTATAACTATTTAATAAAGTAATAATATGAAAAGTAATTGAATTTAGGAGCGGCAAAATAATAAATCTTGTTGTACCTTAGCGGGATAGTTCTTTAAGAAAAAATCATATTGATAATAGGTAATACATTTAAAGGTAGTGTGCTCATAATTTAATGGTTGGGTATGGATCCATTCCAAGATTTTGATACCTATGTTTTTAAGAAGCCCTTTTTAGATTGACTTAAATACATATCCTAACACAATTTGCATATGCATAATTGACATTCGAAGGAGTCTACAAATGTGCCAATAGAGTTACTAGAGGTAGATTGCATTACCCACATTCACAAACCCTTGTATATAAACCATATTGTTATTTTCTACAAAGTCCTATGATATTTTTTTAAGGAATCAATGCAACAATTACACACATCATTTTGAGGCATAAATTGAGTACCAACCCTAGAGGAAGATCATGCTACCAAGAGAAGTTGAAAAGCAAGCCAAAAAATTATGAAATAGCAAGACATAGGCATTCATGTCCACATGTGAAAGTACGCAAACTTATATGGATATTTATAGAAGAGATAAATATTTATATGGATATATAAAATTAGAGCTTAAAATATTATCATTTTAAGGTTATCAATAATATATATAAATTTTTAAGTATAATATTTAAGGCATGATTATAGGTCCTACCTAACTCATCAACTCACATCACATAGAATTTGTTTTGAAGAAATTATCTTAGGTTGTGATGGTCCAACTAATTGCACTATATGTCTTGAATACCAATTATATGGTTCATTCAACTAAATTATAAGCAATTATTGATAAACATGCCCATGTATTTGCAAATCCGTAAGGGTTACTACCATGACACTCCTATGATCATGCTATCAAGCTTGTTTTAGGAAGCTTACCACTAGACATTCATACTTATCAATACCCATATGTGCAATGAAATAAAATTGAGAATACGATAAAAGAGTTATTAGTAGTAGAGGTCATTCAACAAAGTATCATCCCATATTCGTCCCTAATAATATTGGTTCATAGAAAAATAGGTCTTGATGGTTATGTGTGAATTTTTGAGAACTCAACAACATTACCATCAAGGACACATTTTCCATTTCCATCATTGATGAGTAATTGGATAAACTCCATGGTGTTCACTTCTTCTCAAGGATGGATCTTCATTTAGGTTATCATCAGGTTAGATTATGGAAAAGAAGATATTACAAAGATAACGTTTCACACTTATGAAGACTATTGTGAATTACTCATCATGTCATTCACTCTTACCAATTATTAGATTTTTATGCTTAATACTGAAAGAAAACTAATCATAAGTTCTAAAATAAAGTTGCTATGTGAAATATAAGATAATTGTAAACTTCTAATCATATAAAACTCATAAATAAATTCTGTAACAACTCATAAAATTACCATTAACAAATGCTCACAAAAATAGTATCTTGATATAGAATAAAGATCTCAAATACACCATACTTCTACACACTCTCACTCTACATTGTGTCTCACACACACATAGACACATATATAATGGAATGTGAATCTTCATATGGAGTACTCTTGACCTTCACTCTTCTTGAGACTCTTCACTTTCCTACTCCAAGGACACATGTGCACTCTTACATAATTGACACTTGTACACATCTACAATCATCATACTTGCACTATTAACTACAAGAAACTTGTGCATTTCTTACACATTATTACATTACATAAAATATTTACTCACACTCTAGTCTAAGACACTCCTAATCTAAAGATGTACGCAAGGTGGTATATTAGCATGTACCAAATAGTGTAATATACTTTAAAGCCATATTGTATTACATTATTTGGTTATTGAACACTTTAGTCTTCAATATGTTCTTTGTCTTGCTCCTGTATCTCATATAGTCTTCTCTTACTTTCTTCAGTATGCTTCCTATTTCTATCCTGATCACATAGATAATTAATATTCTCATGATTTTTATAGCCTTCAGATCTAAGTAACCAAATCACTTCTATATTTTTGACTCTAGATCACTACCTCTATATTATTCATTATTCATAACTTAAAGCTATGTTTGGGCTGTCAAATTTTTGATCATACTTGATTTTTTTTTGTAGAAGACATACAACATTCCTTTTATCTTGTCCCATTTTATCCAACCACAATTCATTCTAACTTTATAGTTTTATTTTTCTTTTTGTAAATAAAATATTTGTGAATGATTGTGTCCACCACAAATTTTACAATTATGAAGATTCCAACATTTTTTTTGACTTATGTCCATATCTACCATAATGATTACATCTATTTTCTATTACAAACATGACTCCTGATCTTTTACTGTTTATTAATTCTATATATTCATGATCTTCACATTAAGATATTATTTCTAGTATACTAGCTTTTGTCATTTCATATTCTCTCAAGCCTATATTTTTGTATCCCATCCTAATCAACAACTTTGAACCAATTCCTTTAGTATATTTTTCAAAATAGCAAAAAATGTTACATCCTTGAACATTGTTGTCACTATCAACATTTAAATATTTATAATCATAATTTCTAACAACATATGTTTTTTTATGACCAATCACAAGCTATATTTAGATCACTTGTATCACATGTAGCATCCTTTTTGTAATAGACTCTTGTATCTTTGTCATGAGCTTTAAATCACTAGTGTCATTGCTTGCATCACAATATTTCCTTTCATAATTTGCATCTTTTTATTTTTGAAGAAGATCACTAGTATCACAACATGCATCCATCATCAATGACTTTAATTCTATAGGATCACAACATGAATCTATCATCATGAGCCTTAAGTTATTTGTATCACAAGAAGCATCTTTCATCATTGATTTATTTCTTAATTCTTTAACCTTATCTTGTTTTCTAATCTTACCTTTGAGAACTTCATTAGAAAGTAATGCTATATTTATCATCATTCCTATATCATTAGGTAATATGAAAACATATTTAGATTTTTCAACTGCTTCTTCAACCTTTGAACTTATATAACTCCTAAGTACTGAAAATTTTTCATCTTGAGCTTCTTTCAAGATTGATTGTAGAGTTTTATTTTCCTCTACTGATGTTTCTCTTTGTTTTTCAATTTTTGGTATCATATATTTAATACAACATTTTAGGTTTTGCAACACCTCATTAGTTTCTTCTAATAAGTCATATTTACTATTTATTCATTCTCCTTGAAAGCACAATTTTTTTTCTCAATTATTTTTGACAATTCATGTGTTTCTAAGTTTCATTTCACTTGTTTCTTCTTTACCATATTCCTTTGAAGTTGAACATCTTATATCTTCCAAACTTTGGAAATAAAATTTCTAAATTTCACAAACCTAATTTGATGTTGAGGTCCTTATGATTCCCAAATTAGAAATTTAGAAGTCTTGTAAAATGTATTTACAAAAATATTATTCCTATTTTAATGCAAGAAAACTTATTTCTCCAAATCTCAAAATATTTACAAATATTAAAAACACTTCACAAAACTTAATAATTCATTTACAAAACTTTAAAAAGTATTCCCAAAATTTTCAAAAATATTTCAAGGGTTCTCAAAACTTTTCAAAAATAACTAATAATGTTTCTAATGTTTCAAATTTCACTTTTATACCATATCTCTCCAATAATTAAATTGATATTATAAACAACTATATCAATTTCCTTCACCCTTGGATAAATAATAAAAATTTAATTAAATTTATTTACCTCTTAACTTAAGGCATGATATATTCGGCCAAAGATGTTTTACCTACCCTAGAAAGGTGTTGCTTCATGAAATATCTCCTCTTTACCTTATGTATGGTGATTGTCTTCACTCTGCCGCACACTACCTTAATGTTAGATGATAGTGTCTCAAATCGAGTTCAACTCCCACGTATTTATGAATATCTAGGATGTTCCAAACTCCTCCAAAGATGGTTGGCACTCTTTCCACTTCAACAAGGGTTACTCTTTTTCTTCAGATTTTGGACGTTACACACAACACTCTAATTTAGTGAAGAAGCCATCAACTGTTGCATGTGGCACCTGTGAGTAGTGTCGAATCCAGTAGTTTTAATAGTAGCTATGATATAAGAAACATCAAAGAGCATAACGTCAAGTATATGTAATTTGTAGCCTCAGATCTAGTGCTATATAATGAACTTGTAGTTTTGGACCCAATAGTTCTAATCTAATGGTAGCTTGTGCTACAAGGAAGGATGATGACCCCGACGACAAATGTATGTAGTTTTTGAACATGTAGCATAGAAAACAGTCAGTAAATTCTATTACAGAGAAAGTTTGAATTACATAAATCGTTGCACCATATATTGCTTAGTGAGACCTTCTATAGATGATGCCTATAAAATTAGCGATCAATTTAGTATTGCCTTTTCTATCAAATTAGCGATCAAGTGAAATAAATGATTAATATTGTGAGGAGGCCATGCAACACATTATTTAAATTAGTATAAACAGACAATATTCTGCACAACCACTCATATTAGCTTCCATCACGAGACAATAACCTTTTCTGCTTATTGTCAGCTACCATAGCAATTTTTACGAGAAAATTTAAAATAATTGAAAATAGTACACTTAAATCCTTTCCTAAAGATATATTTATGAAGATGTATAGATAGATATCAACTTGAATGAAATTTCAATCATCAAATATAGGCTTTCAACACTATTTTAAAAATTCATTATGCAATCTAAAAATGTTATATCATATTTGCGACTGAAACTAAAATTCATGGTGCAATCTAAAGTTGTTATGTCATATTTGTAATTAAAACTATTGAATCCAATGCTACTTTAGAAATTCATGGTGCAATCTAAAATTGGAAGATAAATCATTACAAGCTTTTATATTAATTAAAAATAACGTCATGAACAATTTAATATTCCCTTAAAAACACAAGTTTGTATCTTAAAAAATAATTGAAGGAAAGCAAACCAAATCTATGTCCACCAACATGGTTGTCATATCAATTTCTATTTCAGTCTTCCAACTTTTATTTAAAGGAAAATTGTGGCCTATATTACATTATAACAGTTTAATAAAGTAATAATATGAAAATTAATTGATTAAGATTGTCAGAATAATAAATATTATTGTACCTTGGTGGGATAGTTCCTTAAGAAAAAATCATATTGATAATAGGTAATACATTTAAAGGGAGTGTGCTCATAATTTAGTGGTTGGATATGGACCCATTCCAAGATTTTGACACTTATATTTTTAGGAAACCCTTTTTTAGATTGACTTAAACATGCATCCTAACACGAGTTGCATTATTGGCCTTTGAAGGAGCCCGATCTACAAATGTGCCAATAGAGTTACTATAGGTAGATTTCGTTACCCACATTCACAAACCCTTGTATATAAATCATATTGTGATTTTCTACTATTCTTGTGTTTTTTTGTTAAGGAATCAATGCAACAATTACACAATATTTTTGAGGTATAAATTGAGTACCAAATCAAACCCTAGAGGAAGATCATGCTACCAAGAGAAGTTGAAAAGCAAGCCAAAATATTATAAATAGTAAGACTTAGGCATGCATGTCCATATGTGAAAGTTTGTAAAACTATTTTCCTTAGCCAAGCATGCCTTAATAAAATGTGAGAAATATTCATGGTTAAATCTAGTTTGGCTCAAGTATGTCACCAAACTTCCACATGTATAAAAAAGAAAACCTCTTCATAATTTATATAAGAGATTAATATTTATATGATATATAATATTAGAGCTTAAAACATTATCTTTTTAAGGTTATCAATAATATATATGAATTTTTAGGTATAGTCTTTTTATTTAGGTATTAGGTTAAAATATAATTTAAGAAATACACATTTGGTACCCATGTAGGTGTATGAGAGTAGAATTTAACTTTTTATTCGTTAAAAATCGTTGATTTTTCAAAGTTTCTTGTTTTATATGAATGGTATGGTACTTTTTCAAGCTATAGATGCAATAAAAAAAATATGGGAGGTATAGCACACTCTCAAAGGTATGATTGTAGGTCCTACCTAACTCATCAACTCACATCACACAATTATTTTTTGAAGAAATTATCTTAGGTGGTGGTGGTACAACTTATTGCACTATAGGTCTTGAATACCAATGATATAGTTCATTCAATTGAATTATAAGAAATTATGAATAAACATGTTGTTGGACATTTTGAGTCCCTAAGCCAAAGTTGTCATTGATGTCAAGATGCCAGTGAGAGTTCTTCTTCAGTTCGAGTGCAAAGTTTAATGGAAGTTTATAATGGGTTAAAATATTTTATTTTACACCCAAAAATATTGGGTGAGAAAGAGGTTTTTATTTCTCCATGGAAGCAATTCATCCGAAGCATTGGAAGGTTAAAAATATTATAATTGTTATTATAATATTTACCAAAGTGGTAAAAATCTAATTAAATATTATAATTTTTAATTATAATATAATTAGATTTTAAAGGATAAAGTTCATTTGATTAAAACCCTAAGGTTGGGTTTTAGAAAATTAAAATATATTCGAGCGCAAAGTTTTTAGAGATTAAAAACCCAAAGGTTGGGTTTTACTAAGGCTTTCGAAGCCTTAGAGCGCCGACGTGATGCATTCAAATCAAAGCACCGACGTCCTAGACAAAGGAGGAGGGCAATATAAATATATGCCCAAAGTTGTTCATTAATTATCCTTGCTCGAATGAAATTTGTGTGGCATATGCGAAAATGAGCTCGTGTGGTTTAAAACGTTTGGCAAAGGAAGCAGAGGATAACACGGAGAGAGACCACCCCCAATTCGCATTGGGCAGTGTGGCCTAGTGGCAGCTTGGAGAGCATGAAGGCGTTGAGAGCACGGAGGTCATGCGTTCGATTCTCGTGAAGTGGTTTTTGGTGGCAGTGTTGTGGAAGCGCCCAAGGCGCACATTTTTGTTAAACATGGGCAAGGAGAAGTGCAAAGAGGAAGCACATGGTGCTTCCCCCTTTGCGAATGAGCGTGTAGCTCATGTGGCAACCTTAGCCATGGCTAAGGTGCTCGCAGTGAGGGCAAGTCATGGGGTCGAAACCCCTTGAGGTAGGTATGATTTTTTAATTAAAATTTTATGATTTATGCCCTAAGGTTGGAGTGATAAGGTTGTTCTAAAGTTTATTAATTTTTAATAAACTTTATTAAATAAAGGTTGTGGTGATTGATTTTTGAAGGTGAAGTGTTGATGATTATTTGAGTTCTATAATTTGGAAATTGTTGTTTTGAGAGTTATGTTTTAGGAGGTATAAGGAGTTATAATAAAGGCTTAATTGAGATTTATTTTAAGACTTGTTGGCTATTATTTTTTATAAGGGTTTCTTCTAAAAGGACTTTGGTGGATGTTAAAATTAAGTTGGAGTAATAAGGTGTATTTTGCATTGTGATTTTTATTGAAGTCTTCTAACCCTTATTGAGATTGGAAAAGAGAAATTTGTGAGTGTGGCAGATTTGTGAGATCAACTCCTTGACATTCAAAAGGTATGGGAAAATTCTTCTTTGGTTGAGTTGATTGATTGGCTTTATTGAAAATTAAGTTTGGAGTGAAAAGGACTTGATTAGGGTTTCCTTTTCGAAAGTGGTTGAGTTATTGCTTCAAGGTTTTCTGATTTGAGAGTTGAGATTAAAACCTTGTTTTATTAGCATTGTTGTTGAGATCATTGGTTGAGTGAAGTGTTTGAGTTAATGCTTCAAGGTTTTCTAAAATTGAGAGTTGTGATTAAAACATTGTTTGATGAGCATGGTTGTTGAAGTGAGTTGTTATGCAAAGAACTTGAACTAGGGTTTGAAAAGATCATGAGTATCATTGTTATGTGAGATTTGTTGTTGAGCATTGTTGGAAATATTTTGAGTTGGATGATACATGCTTGGACTAGGGTTTATGAGCAAGAGTTGTTTCTTGAGTGATTGGTTGAGTAGAGTTGATTGGGCCTAGTCAAGTGGATGTATGAAGTGGTTGTTCAAGTTCCATAAAATAAACTATTCTATATTCTGATTTGAGTTGAGATTGAGTTTGTGAGAATAGAACATATTGAGTCTCTAACAATTCTCTTTATGCTTCTATGAGATTGAGTTGAGAAAGAGATTGAGTTTTTGAGTATAGAACATATTGAGTCTCTAACAATTCTCTTTATGCTTCTATGAGATTGAGTTGAGAAAGTAATTGAGTTTGAAATATGAGTTGTTGAGAATTGACAAGTTCTGTGTGAGCTTGTTGAGAGATTTGGACAAGTTCTGTGTGAGCTTGTTGAGAGATTTGGATAGGTTTTGTGTGGATTTGAGAAGTTGAGTGTGGATTGTGAGAATTTGGATAGGTTTATTTGTGGACCTAGTTGAGCAGATTTGAGTAGGTTCTCTGTGGACCTATTGAGCAGATTTGAGCAAGTTCTAGAGTGGACTTGTGAGATAGTTTGGTGAGATTTGTGAGGAAGTTGAGATTTGAGATTTGAGGATTGATTTTGGTTGAGTTAGTGGTTGAGATATTGAAGAAGATTTGTGCTAGAGATGGACTATGTTTAGTGAATTGGTTTGAGTGGACTTGTGCTAGAGATGGACTATGTTTAGTGCAAGAGTTGAGAAGAACTATGCTAGACCGATTGGACTATGTTTAGTATAGAATTGAGATAGAGCTTTGGAGGTGATAGAGTAGAGAGGATAGAGTCTCTAGTGGATAGAGATCCATCAGCCAGGATATTGAGGATAGGTCTTCTGAGTGAGGACAAGAGTCTTCAAGTGGAGAGAGATCCACCAGTCAGTGTAGTGGAGGTAGTGTCTTCTAGAGGATCACCAACTAGAGTAGAGGAGAAGGAGTTCTCCTATGGATAGAGATCCACAAACTTGATTTAGGGGATCAGTATCTCCTTTGGATAGAGGTCCATAAATATTGTAATTGGGAAGGATTCCCAAGAGATTGATTGAGAAAATTTAGTGAAATATTTTCTCCATGGAAGTAGCCATCTTTGGGTGAACCACGTAAATTGTTGTGTCTCTATTGTGTGTGGTGTTGTGTACATTGCTTTGATTACTATTATTGATATTTCTATCTTTACATTGCATATATTGGTTTGAGAGAAAAAGTAAAAAGTGCTCTTATATTGTTCACCCCCTCTCAGTATAAGCTTGTGTTCTTCAATTGGTATCAGAGCGGGTTCCTTCAGAAGAGTTTGATAGCTTGAAGGAAAAGTGGTCAAGAACACAATGGATCAAAAGGATCAAAGGGATGGGTCCATCAATAATATAGTACCAGTATTTGATGGAAGTGACTTCTTGTATTGGTGTATGTTGATGAGGTTTCACTTGATGGCACTTGGTAATGAAGTTTGGGATGCAATGGAACTTGGATATGATTCAATAGTCAATCCTCCTACAGATAAGGAAGGTAAGCTTCTAATGCATGCAAATTCAAGAGCTATGAATACAATTATAAAAGGGTTGCATAGATCAGAATCTATGAAGGTTATGGATTGTAAAACAACAAAAGAAATGTGGGAACTACTGCATGACATATATGAAGGAGATAAAGGTGTCAGGAAAGCTAAGATCAGAAATCTCAAAGGAGAATTTGAAAATCTAAGAATGCGGGATGATGAAAACATTCGTGACTATCTCAGTAAGATTGATGAACTTGTACATGAGATGAGAGGTCTTGGAATGAAGGTCGATGAATCCGATGCTTGTGATAAGATCTTGAGAACTCTTCCAAAAAGGTACAGTGAAAAGGTCTCTGCTATAGAAACATCAATTGATAGTGACAGTCTGACAAGAAATTCTTTACTTGGCATGCTTACAACTTTTGAGATAAGAACAAAAGATCCTATCCCTCCGAAAGAGGTTGCTTTCAAAGCGAACAAGAAGATAAAGGGTAAGAAGTCAGAATCAAGCAGTGAGTCATCCAGTGATGAAGAAGCAAATTATGGTAGAAGAGATAAAGGTTCCAGAAGACCCATAGATCTAAGATCTATTAAGTGTTTCAATTGTGGAAAGTATGGACATTTTGCAACAGATTGTAAAGAGCCAAAGAACAACAATGGTGAAGAAAAATAGGATCACAGGTACAAGGAATCAGAAAGACACAGGCACCAAAAGAAAAGCAAATATGGACAAAGCAGACAAGGAAGGAAGTTCTTCCGAAGACAAAAGAGGAGCTACTATGCGGACAATGCAAGTAAGTACTCAAATGATAGTGATGCTAGTTCTTCAGATAATGATAGAGATGAAGTCCTATTTATGATTGAAGAAAAAGAACCGGTTAAGAAAAGGACTCCAGTTATTCTCAAGTGTTTTAGATGTGGTAAATTTGGACATCTTGAAGATGATTGTACAAGGGATGGTTATAGTTTCAGTGATGATGAATATGAGAATGCACTTGAAGGACCAGATGAAAATATTCTAATGGCTTTAGAAGAAGAAGTAAGTGATCCTATAGAAGACAAGCCAAAAGAAAGTAATGATGTGGACAAAGGTAAACAAATAGAGGATTATTCAGTAGAGAATGGTTATGATCTCAAGGGAGAACTTATCTATGCCCTTGACATGGTAAAGAAGGTAAGAAAGCAACACTCTAAACTTGAAATTCAGTTTCAAGAATGTGATGAAGAGAGAAGATTGCTCATAGAGGATTTAGAAAAATCAAAGGCTAAGGCAAAAAGGTTCAAAGATAAGTTAGAAGCAAAGATCTTGGAATGTGAGAAGTTAGCACAAGAAGTGGCACTACTAAAAGAATATTTAGAGGACTCCAAGATCAAGATGAAAGGATTCAAGAATAGCTCAAATATTATGGATAAGATAGTCAAGGTACAAAGAAGGTCAACAAACAAAATAGGTCTTGGTTTTGAACAAACTCAAAAGAAACAGGAAGGAGAGTTAACTTCAAGTTCTGAAGAGGAAACTTCAGATGAAGATACTTCAGAAGAAGACAATGTAAGAGAAAGTCAGACATCAGAGGAAGAGTTGGACAATAGAGAGTTCAACAAAGATAGGAACAATGCACAGAGAAGATACAGATGGAACAACAATCAAAACAGGAGACCGATGAGGTCAAAACAAGGAAGCTTCAATGGAAGATGTTTTTCATGTCACAGGTTTGGGCACATGGCTTCACAATGCAGGACACATGAAAGACAGGAATATGGGAATGGATAGTTTTTCCATGGGTATTGCTACTCATGTAATCAGTTTGGTCACAAGGCAATGAATTGCAGGGTTCATGAAAGAAGAGGATATGACTTCACTAGGAGAAATCCTAAGATATTTGCACCTCCAAGGAATAATATCATTAAGTGTTATAAGTGCAATAATGATGGTCACACAACAAAGTGGTGTAGAGCAAACATTCCAAAAATAGGTATGAACAAGAACATGAACATGAATAGGAATATGAACATGGATGAGAATATGAATAGGAACATGAACAGGAACATAGATGTGAACAAGAATAGGAACAAGAACATGAATAGGAATGATGATAGGAACATGGATGATGACTTGGATAGAAATAGTCAAAGGATTCAAGAAACTCAAAAAATAAGGGAAAAGAATAAAGGTAAAGAATAGTGCTTTTGGGGAGTAGAAATACTCCCACCCTAGAATTAACCACCTCATGAGGAGGTGGGGGAGGGGCTAAGCTAAGAGGCTCATTCTTAGCCTCGAGCCCCAAAGGTGACCCTTTGCCATTGATGTCAAAGGGGGAGAGATTTGTGTATTGGGGAGAGATTTGATATCTGAGAGAGCATTGAGCTAGGGGAGCAATGTCCTAGGGGAGGGAAAAGAAAAAAAATAAAGGTCAGGTTTCAAGTAAAAAGAATGTGGGTTGCCATCAATGACAAAGGGGGAGATTGTTGGACATTTTGAGTCCCTAAGCCAAAGTTGTCATTGATGTCAAGATGCCAATGAGAGTTCTTCTTCAATTCGAGTGCAAAGTTTAATGGAAGTTTATAATGGGTTAAAATATTTTATTTTACACCCAAAAATATTGGGTCAGAAAGAGTTTTTTTCCATGGAAGCAATTCATCCGAAGCATTGGAAGGTTAAAAATATTATAATTGTTATTATAATATTTACCAAAGTGGTAAAAATCTAATTAAATATTATAATTTTTAATTATAATATAATTAGATTTTAAAGGATAAAGTTCATTTGATTAAAACCCTAAGGTTGGGTTTTAGAAAATTAAAATATATTCGAGCGCAAAGTTTTTAGAGATTAAAAACCCAAAGGTTGGGTTTTACTAAGGCTTTTGAAGCCTTAGAGCGCCGACGTGATGCATTCAAATCAAAGCATCGACGTCCTAGACAAAGGAGGAGGGCAATATAAATATATGCCCAAAGTTGTTCATTAATTATCCTTGCTCGAATGAAATTTGTGTGGCATATGCGAAAATGAGCTCGTGTGGTTTAAAACGTTTGGCAAAGGAAGCAGAGGATAACATGGAGAGAGACCACCCCCAATTCGCATTGGGTAGTGTGGCCTAGTGGCAGCTTGGAGAGCATGAAGGCATTGAGAGCACGGAGGTCATGCGTTCGATTCTCATGAAGTGGTTTTTGGTGGCAGTGTTGTGGAAGCGCCCAAGGCGCACATTTTTGTTAAACGTGGGCAAGGAGAAGCGCAAAGAGGAAGCACATGGTGCTTCCCCCTTTGTGAATGAGCATGTAGCTCATGTGGCAACCTTAGCCATGGCTAAGGCACTCGTGGTGAGGGCAAGTCATGGGGTCGAAACCCCTTGAGGCAGGTACGATTTTTTAATTAAAATTTTATGATTTATGCCCTAAGGTTGGAGTGATAAGGTTGTTCTAAAGTTTATTAATTTTTAATAAAATTTATTAAATAAAGGTTGTGGTGATTGATTTTTGAAGGTGAAGTGTTGATGATTATTTGAGTTCTATAATTTGGAAATTGTTGTTTTGAGAGTTATGTTTTAGGAGGTATAAGGAGTTATAATAAAGGCTTAATTGAGATTTATTTTAAGACTTGTTGGCTATTATTTTTTATAAGGGTTTCTTCTAAAAGGACTTTGGTGGATGTTAAAATTAAGTTGGAGTAATAAGGTGTATTTTGCATTGTGATTTTTATTGAAGTCTTCTAACCCTTATTGAGATTGGAAAAGAGAAATTTGTGAGTGTGGCAGATTTGTGAGATCAACTCCTTGACATTCAAAAGGTATGGGCAAATTCTTCTTTGGTTGAGTTGATTGATTGGCTTTATTGAAAATTAAGTTTGGAGTGAAAAGTACTTGATTAGGGTTTCCTTTTCGAAAGTGGTTGAGTTAATGCTTCAAGGTTTTCTGATTTGAGAGTTGAGATTAAAACCTTGTTTTATTAGCATTGTTGTTGAGATCATTGGTTGAGTGAAGTGTTTGAGTTAATGCTTCAAGGTTTTCTAAAATTGAGAGTTGTGATTAAAACATTGTTTGATGAGCATGGTTGTTGAAGTGAGTTGTTATGCAAAGAACTTGAACTAGGGTTTGAAAAGATCATGAGTATCATTGTTATGTGAGATTTGTTGTTGAGCATTGTTGGAAATATTTTGAGTTGGATGATACATGCTTGGACTAGGGTTTATGAGCAAGAGTTGTTTCTTGAGTGATTGGTTGAGTAGAGTTGATTGGGCCTAGTCAAGTGGATGTATGAAGTGGTTGTTCAAGTTCCATAAAACAAACTATTCTATATTCTGATTTGAGTTGAGATTGAGTTTGTGAGAATAGAACATATTGAGTCTCTAACAATTCTCTTTATGCTTCTATGAGATTGAGTTGAGAAAGAGATTGAGTTTTGAGTATAGAACATATTGAGTCTCTAACAAATTCTCTTTATGCTTCTATGAGATTGAGTTGAGAAAGTGAATTGAGTAGATATTGAGACAAGTTCTGTGTGAGCTTGTTGAGAGATTTGGACAAGTTCGTGTGTAGACTTGTTGAGAGATTTGGATAGGTTTATGTGGACCTGTGTGAGCAGAGTTTGAGTAGTTGTTGGACTTGGTGAGCATATTTGGATAGGTTCATGTGTGGACCTGTTGAGTAGATTTGAGAGGTTCTAGTGGACCTATTGAGCAGATTTGAGCAAGTTCTAGAGAGGACTTGTGGATAGTTTGGTGTGAGATTTTGAGGAAGCTTGCAAGATATATTTGAGATAAGTCTTTGAGAAGGACTTGAGAAGATTTATAAGTTGAATGTTGAGTATTGAAGAAGATTTGTGCTAGAATGGATTTTAGAGATTTGTGTAGATTGGAGATTTGAGGATAGGTTTTGATTGGTAGAGATGAATGTGTTTAGTGCAAGAGTTGAGTAGAGTGTGCTAGACCGAATGGACTATGTTTAGTATAGCATTGAGATAGAGCTTTGGAGGTGATAGAGTAGAGAGGACAGAGTCTCCAGTGGATAGAGATCCATCAGCCAGGACATTGAGGATAGGTCTTCTGAGTGAGGACAAGAGTCTTCAAGTGGAGAGAGATCCACCAGTCAGTGCAGTGGAGGCAATGTCTTCTAGAGGAGAAAGAGTTCTCCTATGGATAGAGATCCACAAACTTGATTTAGGGGATTGACGTCTCCTTTGGACAGAGGTCCATAAACATTGTAATTGGGAAGGATTCCCAAGAGATTGATTGAGAAAATTTAGTGAAATATTTTCTCCGTGGAAGTAGCCATCTTTGGGTGAACCACGTAAATTGTTGTGTCTCTATTGTGTGTGGTGTTGTGTACATTGCTTTGATTACTACTGTTGATATTGCTATCTTTACATTGCATATATTGGTTTGAGAGAAAAAGTAAAAAGTGCTCTTATACTGTTCACCCCCCTCTCAGTATAAGCTTGTGTTCTTCACATGCCCATGTATTTGCAAAACCATAAGGGTTACCACCATGACACTCCTATGATCATGCCATCAAGCTTGTTTTGGTAAGATTACCACTATATATTCATCCTTATCAATACCCATACGTGGAATGAAATAAAATAAAAAATATGGTAAAATATTTTTTAGTAGTAGAGGTCATTCAACTAAGTACCATCCTATATTCCTCCCTAATAATCTTGGTTCATAGAAAAATAGGTCTTGGTGGTTATGTGTGAGTTTTTGAGAACTCAACAACATTACTCACTTATGAAGGCTATTGTGAATTACTCATCATGTCATTCACTCTTACCAATTATTAGATTTTAATGCTTAATACTTAAAGCAAACTAATCATAAGTTCTAAAATAAAGTTGATATATGAAATATAAGATAATGGTAAATTTCTAATCATATAAAACTCATAAATAAATTCTGTAACAACTCATAAAATTACCATTAACAAATGCTCACAAAAATAGTACCTTGATATAGAATAAATATCTCAAATACACCATAATTCCACACACTCTCACTCTACATTGTGTCTCACACACACATAGACACATATATAATGGGTTGCGAATATTCATATGGAGTACTCTTGACCTTCACTCTTCTTGAGACTCTTCACTTTCCTACTCTAAGGACACATGTGCACTCTTACATAATGGAAACTTGTGAACATCTACACTCTTCATACTTGCATTATTAAATACAAGACACTTGTACATTTCTTGTGCATTATTACATTGCATAAAACATTTACTCACACTATGATCTACGACACACTCCTAATCTAAATATGTAACCAATATGGGACATTAACATGTACCAAACAATGTAATATACTCTAACATCCCCTTGTATTACATTATTTGGTTATTGAAGACTTTAGTCTTCAATATGGCATTTTTCTTGTTCCTGTATCTCAAACAGTCTTCTCTTGCTTTCTTCAGTCTACTTCCTATTTGTATCTTGATCACATAGTTGATTAATATTCTCATGATGTTTATATCCTTTGGATCTAAGTTACCGAATAAATTCTTGATTTTTGACTCTAGATCTTTGCATTTGTATTATTCATTATTCATAACTTAAAGCTATGTTTGGGTTATCAAAATTTTGATCATACTTGATTTTTATTTGTAGAAAACATACAACATTGTTTTTATCTTATCCCATTTTATCCAACCACAATTCATTCTAACTTTATAATTTTCTTTTTCTTTTTGTAAACAAAATATTTGTGAATGATTGTGTTCACCACAAATTATAAATATTCCAACATTTTTTTCATTTATGTCCATATCTACCACAATGATTACATCTATTTTCTATTATGAACATGATTCTTGATCCTTTGCTACTTGTTTGTTCTGTAGATTCATGATCTTATTTCTGGTATACTAGATTTTGTCATTTCATATTCCCTCAAGCCTGTATTTATGTATCCCATATTATTAAACAACTTTGAACCAATTACTTTAGTATGTTTTTTAAAATAACAAAAAAATTTACATCCTTGAACATTGCTATCACTATCAACATTTTAATCCTTATTATCGCCAATTCTAACAACATATGTTTTTTTCTAACCAATCACAATCTATATTAAGATCACTTGTATCACATGTATTATCCATTTTTGTAATAGACTATTCTATATTTTCATGAGCTTTAAATCACTTGTGTTATTGCTTGCATCACAATATTTCCTTTCATAATTTACATATTTTTCTTTTTGAAGAAGATCACTAGTATCACAACATGCTTCCATCATTAATGACTTTAATTCTATAGGATCACAACATGAATTTATCATCACGATCCTTAATTTATTTATATCACAAGAAACATCTTTCATCATTGATTTGCTTCCTAATTCTTTAACCTTCTCTTGTTTTCTAATATTACCTTTGAGAAATTCATTAGAAAGTAATGTTATATTTATCATTATTCCAATATCATTAGGTAATATGAAAATATATTTAGATGTTTTAGATACTTCTTCAACCTTTGAACTTATATAACTCCTAAGTACTATTTTTTTTTTATCTTGAGCTTCTTTCAAGATTGATTGTAGAGTTTTATTTTCCTCTACTGATGTTTCTCTTTGTTTTTCAATTTTTGGTATCATATATTTAATACAAAATTTTAGGTTTTGCAACACCTCATTAGTTTCTTCTAATAAGTCATCTTTACTATTTATTCATTCTTCTTGAAAACACAAATTTTCTTTCTCAATTATTTTTTATAATTCACGTGTTTTTGAGTTTTTTTTTACTTATTTCCTCCTTGCCATATTCCTTTGAATTTGAACACCTTATATCTTCCAAATTTTAGAAATATACTTTCTAAATTTCACAAACCTAATTTGATGTTGAACTCCTTATGGATCCCAAATTAAAAATTTAGAATTTCTGTAAAATGTATTTGCAAAAATATTATTCCTAATTTGATGTAGGAAAACTTATTTCTCCAAATCTCAAAATATTTACAAATATTAAAAATGATTCACAAAACTTAATAATTCAATTACAAAAATTTACAAAGGATTCCCAAAATTTCTCAAAAATATTTCAAGGGTCCTCAAAAATTTCCAAAAATAACTAATAATTTTTCTAAGGTTTCAAATTTCACTTTTATACCTTATATCTCAAAACATTAAATTAATCTTATAAGAAATTAGATTAATTTTCCTTCAATCTTAGAAAAATAATATTACTCAACCTTATAACTTCTTACTTGGATAAATAATCAAAATTTAATTAAATTTATTTACCTCCCAACTTGAGGCACGAAATATTCGACCAAAGATGTTTGACCTACCCTAGAAAGGCACTGCTTCATGAAATATCTCCTCTTTGCCATACGTATGATGATTGTCTTCACTCTACCGCACACTACCTTGATATTGGATGATAGTTTCTCAAATGGAGTTCAAATAACACACATTTATGAAGATATAGGATGTTTAAAACTCCTCCAAAGATGGTTGGTACTATTTCCACTTCAACAAGTGTCACTCTTTCTATTCAAATTCTTGATGTTACACAAAGTGCTCTAATTATCTAATGCCCTTCCTCACTATGTAACACTTGGCAATGATTAACCTGAAGCATTTTCAAGGTATTATGGTGTCTTGCATGTTTTTTTAAATATGTGGCATCTCACCATCTACAATCTCAATGTACACTTGTATGCATTCCTTGGTGCTCAAATTTTCTCTAACTCAACTTCTTCAATGTTTTTCCTTCCAATACTTATCTTTTGACATTCACTAAATGTATTCTCTTCTATTAATTTGCATGCTACACTTGCTCTTCTTCAATGGTGCTAATTTTGGCATTGAGGCTTTGCTCCTCCTCCTCAACTTGGTGGCTCAACCTTGGTGGTTCTTCTCAACGAAGGTGTCTTCTCTTTCATGGTGGTTATACCTTGACAATATGGTGAATCTATTTTCCTTTTGCTTGATGGTTCTACCACTCATTTGGAAAATTATTTTCTTGCAACTTTTATTTTACCTTCTTGCTTTAATAATACTATATAAATATACATTTGTTAGACTTATAAAATAACATGTATATTAATATTTTCTTCACCTTATTTCTCCTTTTTCAAGCAATATTTAACTCCACTCTTTGTTGTTGTATTTTGCATATTCTAAGATAACAACAATGCCTCCTTCCTTAGCTTGGAGACACTCAACTTAGACTTTCTTTTTTTGATTTAAAAACTTGAATATGCAACTTAAAATAAAACCTCTTCTTTATAAAATGCTCTTATAGCTTCAACTTAGTAAATGTTTGCTAACATTTTTACTCGCTAAGATTGCTATCCAAATTTGTAAAACTACAACTCCTTATTCCTTTCATTTGTTGCCCCAAAAATAATTCTTCTCTTGCTTAACTTGCTGCACAAATTTTGATATTTTCTTATTCGATGTATGTTGTTCAAAACTTGATAATTTTTAGCTTCTGTCCTTTACAAAATTCTACCAAAAACTATATTCTCCTTCCTTAGATAATGTTGTTAAAAAATATACTCTTTCTCTTATCAAACGTTTACCAGTTTTTCTAAAACGTGTAGCTCCTTTGCTTCTCTAAATGATGTCCAAATTGAGCTCCTATCTCCTTAAAAATATTTTGTCCAAAACTTTAAAATTTACAGCTCCAAATGCTGCCAATATGCTACCTTTTTTCTATCCAAAAACTACCCCCATATCCTTCAATTCTCTACCTTAAATTATTGTCAATTCCTCCTTCAAAAAACTATCTAAAATCTGCCCAAAACTTCTCCAATTTGCAGCCCTTATATCTCCTTCCAATGCTGCCCAAATTCATAGTCCAAAACTCTTCATATTCTGCTCCAAAATTTTTGTTTTTAATTATTATCTTGCATTCCTAAAACTCTTCAAATTTTTCTCCAAAAATTTACAATCTTCTTCTTCAAAAATCAACCTTCAAAAATTTAATGGTTATCTCCAAAAATATCAATTTGTGGCCTATTCCAATCTTCTTTCTCATATTTAGCTTCTGTTGAATTCTATATTCAAAATAGACCTCTTTACTGGCCAAAAATATTCTCCTTGAATCAGTTTCACAAATCCTTTTGGGCTTGTTGTTGGATGACAATAATTTTTCTAATTTTGATGTGATTACCTCTTTTCAGGAGTTTCTTCTTCTTGCAATATTCTACCTCAAACTTTCGTTAAATCTTCTGTAATGACCACTTCTTCAATTTCTAATAGGTCTTCTCTATTCTCCTTTTTCCCCTTCAAAATTTCAACGGAAATTTTTCTTAGGCCTCCTCAATCTTCTTTCTCAAATATTTAATGGGAAACTCTTCTCTCAGGTCTCCTTCTCAATCTTCAATAGGGCTACTCTAACCTCTTTCTCTCTTCTTCATTCAATTCTCAGTCTTCAATCTTCTATGGGGACTTCTTTCTTGGGTCTCCTTAATATTCAATATTCAATGGGACTTCTTTCTTGTACCTTTTTATATTTAATACCTACTATTTTGTTGCAACTCCAAAACTAATCCCTACATGAGGAAAGCATGTAGAATTTTAGGCAATCAAAGGTGAAATTATTATTTATCTATTTTATGAAGCTTCTCAACTTCTAAGAACTATTTTTTTGCAATAAAATATTAAAAAATAGCAACCAAATACATTCAAATATCTAGAATTATAGAATCAATAAAATTCAATAGTTATTATTCAATCTAGTGGAAAGAAATCTATGTTGAGTCCTAGTCTTCATGAGTTTTCTTGCAACCTTGTGGAAATACTCTAGCCAAATAGCAACTTTCAAATTTTGTAGATGAAATATCCCAGTGCTATATACATATTTATTCTACATCTTGTGATTACTATCTCCCAGTGCTCGCTATATCAAAATCTAACAATCTTCTCTCGTATTATTTCTTTCATATTATTTTGCATCTTGTGATTGCTATCTCTTAGTGCTCGCTACATCAAAAGCTAATAGTGGTTCAGAGCTACGATAGATCTAGTATGTGTAGGTCAATAGGGAAACCATCATTATAATTGAGCCTGAGTGTTTTGACAAACTAACACACTGCTAGACTAGCCACTGTCAAAAGATCTATGAAGAATATAGGTGGTAGAATTAGATAGAGTCATGAGTGAGGACTGAAAGAAATCTTAGTTCCATGAAATACTAAGATTACAACTGACTAGAGTCTTTCAATAGAGTTTCAAGAAAAACTCATGAAGACCAGGATTCAACATTCAAGCCACTAGATTGATAAATCATTTAGAGATGATCATTTAGGATATCTAGAATTTGCTAACTAGCGCCTAAAATTTCTTTTGTTTACAAAAAACTAATTCTCAGAGGATTGGGACTCCTCCTATAATAGAAATATAGGAGACTCCAAATTCATTACATGAAGGTCAGCGTTCCCTCATAGTGCAAAGATTGGTTCCTTGTGCAAGAGAATAATACTACAAAAGAATACTTCTTGTGAAGAGTTGTGGTGAATTCAAGAGATTGAAGATTTCCATTTTTGAATCAAAGAACTTCACAAGTTGAAGAACATACCACAGAAGCCTGAACATAAAAATACCATAGAAGCCTTGGATAAAAGACCATAGGAGACTTGAAGGAGAAGCCACATAAGTCTTGATACCAAAAATACCATAGAAGCCTTGGTATTGAAAAAGGCCATAGAAGCCTTGATATTGAAAAAGGCCATAGAAGCCTTGGTATTGAAAAAGGCCACAAAAGCCTTGATACTAAAAAAGGCCATAGAAGCCTTGATCCTGAAGAAGAATTTGAAGAGAATATCTTATTCAGAAGTAGACTAAATATTTTAGTACTAATACTTTGTTGTAGGGAAAGAAGATTCAGTGAGTTGTGAAACTTCCTACAAGAAAGTTAGGAAATGTATCTTCTTCAGAATAAATTTAGCACCTAAAGTAAAATCAAAGAGATCAAGAGAATATCTCATTGTAGAACTTCTTTTCAAGGAAGGATAATGAGAATAAGGACTAGGTGAGTCTTTCTCAAATCCAAAAGTAGTAGAATCAGATATCCAAAAGTAGATCTCACGA
Organism: Wollemia nobilis; assembly: GCA_028583015.1. NCBI lineage: Eukaryota > Viridiplantae > Streptophyta > Pinopsida > Araucariales > Araucariaceae > Wollemia > Wollemia nobilis. Next base: position 8,101,178 of record JAQPPZ010016917.1, on the reverse strand, counting down.
CCAATACTTGTAGGATTAGAAAGTTGAAGAAAAAGTCTTAAGGAAGACCATAAGCTGTAAGATCAAAGACCTTAAGAAGGTCCTATCGAGCATCTAGAAAAAGGCTAGGAGAGCCTTACTAAAGATATTATCAAAGGAGAAATCATTGTAGAAATCCACTACCAAGGAGAAGCCCATGATAGTGAAGGACTTGGGATAATTATCGTTGTCCTACAACAAGCCCAAGAGAATAAGACTTTGGCAAGGAGTGCCAAATTCCAAAAGAAAAATTTGGCAAGGAGTGTCAAATCCAAGAAGAAGAATTTGGTAAGGGGTTCCAAATATGTGAAGAAGAATTTGGAAAGGAGTGCCAAATCTCAGAAGAAGATCCTCCTTGAAATCAAAATTGAACAAGAAGACTTGAAGATAGAAGAAGCTCACCAAATTTGGAATATTTTAAGATTACCTCTCATAGCAATAAGGCATAACTTCAGAGACAAAGACTTATCCAAATCTATAGAAGAAGGAGGAGAACAAAAGAGGAGAACAAGCCACCAAGAAAGAAAGTTTGAGACCATCATTTGGTGAAGAAGGAGTTGTTTAATACTGTCTACATACTCATAGTAGCAACTTGGTGATCCTAAACACCAATATCTACATCCTCTACAGAAGTGATAAAAGATATACTATAGAAAAGGTATGCAATTTTTTTGTGCAATTAGGTTCATTAATTCACTTACCTATTAGATTTGTTAGAAGCACCTGAATTTGAATTAAAAGTTGCAAATAGAAAATTGGATTACAGTATTCGAAAGTGCAAAAAGAAAAAGTTCTTTTTAAGGTTCATTTGCACATTAATTAGGAGTTGATTAGATTTCAAAAATGCTTCTATAAACTACCTATTATCTATTTTGAAAAAAGAAAAATAAGATTAAGTCCTACAATATTAGTTGTAGTGGAATTCCAGAATAACTCTTAAAGATTCATTTTAGGTTATTCTTGATTAGTTGCAGTATATTATTAGTGTATTAATTTGAGACTTGATTGGAGTGATAAGGTGTAATATTAGTGCATTAAAAGTGAAATACTTGCACTATTATACTACTCTCAAAAGAAAATAGTTTTTGTGTTATTGAAGGGCACAAAATCAGTTTTGTATCAAGTGTCTAAAGACACTAATGAAGCACATAAATATGCAACTCGTAGTGGCCAAAAGAAGCCACCCAAAAATGTTAGAATCCTCAAAAACTTGGAGAATAACAGAACTAACCAAAAATAGAAATAGAAGATTCAAATATTGAGACTTGGTGAGTCTCAAATCGAAAGCATTACAAGATTGAATACAAGAAAAGGAAGTACAAAAAATTGCATAAATTAAAAAGCTTCTATCTACTGTTATCTAAACTTGGATTTGTTATCAAAGTGTCCAAGCAAAAAGGGAAAGGTTTCTACTCATAAAATACAACCTCAAAACCCTTGTATTGCAGGAGAAAAATTTGCCATAAAATCAGAATTTCAAATCTGAAATAAGAGTGCAAAAGAAGGTGCATCAAAGGAGGTTTGTATACAATCTATAGTATATTATATTGCACTACTTTAATATAGTTTTTTATAGCCTAATATAAGATTCGAATGTACCCCAAAAAGGCACAATATCTATAGGAAAATGTAGCCAAGAAAGGCTGAACTTAAGCACTCTTCTTCCCAAGAAATATGAGCCACTCAAAGGGCTCATCTTGGATGATCGAACTTGTAGAAGACAAGGTACAAGGAAACATCAAGCAGTGTATAAAGCAAAAGAGGAAGAATACGTCAAAGAAAAGGAACATCTTTATAAAAGCAAGTAGACATCAAAGCAAAGGAGCATTCCTATGAAAGCAAGCTACGAAGCATTTCTACCATAAGTTAAAGCTAAGTGAATCATTAAGGAGTATTCATCCAAGAACTACAATTAAAACTCCATTCAAGGGCCACAAAAACTTTACCAAACCTCCTTCACAAAAGCTCTACCATATCTCCACCAAAACTCAACCATTAGCATTGCTTGGTTGGAGATATTTCAGCATCTACATAAAACAAAAAAGAACAAGGTGGAAAATGCATTGGAGAGTCTTCAAGTAAGCATTGATAAAGAGAAGGGTATGTAGCTGCCACTTGTCATTCTATGAGAGGTCATATATAATGCTAAAAAATAAGATATGACATTTCTTGGCACCCATACTCCATGCAGAAGAGGAGTTACGTACATCTAATAACTTGATATATGTTATAGCAAAGAAGTCTTGTAGACATTGAAGGAGCATTTCTTGGATAGCGCTCAAAGGAGAATCAAAATATCTCAATCCAAAGCTGACATTTTTCACAAGTAGTGGAGTGAGTTCAACACCTCCACCAACAAGTCGAAGCTTCCATGAGTGTTTAAAACTTCTGTCGTGTCACTTGTCACTCATCCTATCACATATTAAAGGTGCATTGGACCATGAAAAGGAAGAGTAATAGTTGAAAGTGATACAAGTATCAGTTTGGAAGGTACTCGATAGAGTATTGATGACACTTCAGTAGATCGATGGTAGATGCTCAGCGATAGTTTAGGTGTGATTCGATAATGATCCGAATCAAGTCGGGTGCAGTAGAAAATACTCTTGGTCAACCAACATTTAAGAAGAGCATTAATGCCACAATTTACCTTGGTGAATTCACAATCAAGAAGGAGATTTTACTACCATATTCACCTGACTTCATAAATGTACAAAGCCTTAATCAAATTTCCTCATATAGTTTTCTTTCATTTTTAAAAGGGAGTTATAAGGTTATAAGATAAGGTTGAAATATTAATTGAAATCAATATTTGTTTGAAAGAAAAACTTAGGGAAATTAATATAATATTTTCAAAATACAACTTAGGAGAAATAAGGGATACTACTTGGAATTAATTCATTTAATGTTTGTAGATATTAATATGTTCTAGTTTTCCAAATTTGAGAGTGATAAGGGTTACAACATCAAACTATTTTTTTGGAAATTAGAAACACTTGAACGGAATCCTAAGGGTTACAAAAAGGGGTTATTAAAATATTTTATCAAATTTGGAGATTTATATTCTTGTCTCAAACATTTCTCAAAATGGATAAAAGAAATCCAACATTAGAACCTCTAAAAAAATTAAAAAGTGCTTAGTTCAATAGGAGTATTAAGAAGTTAAGAAATTGATTTTTGATCTTTACAAACTTATACAAAATCAACCAAAAATTGAACTATATCTTACAAAAACACTAAATCATACTCCAAAACATTAGGGAGACATAAGGAAGCCTACATATCCAAGGATTGATATTAGGGAGATTTAAATGACATTAAACAAATTCTTCCTAGCAGAATCTCAACTGCTCAAGGGTCCAAATTATTTCTCTTGGAAAAATAAAGTGAAAACAATCTTAGTATATGAATTTTTTTTGGATGATGTCAACGGGAAACACAAATACCTACTACAGGTGAAATTGAAATCCTAAAGTTTGAATAAAATGATTTAAAATTCTTAATGATAATAAATTTTGCTAGCACTGATGAGATTCAACCATATATCAGTTCATCCAAAACATCTTCAGATGCATGGGCAAGCTTAGAAAAAATATTTGAAGGGAAGAATAAGGTGACTATCCTTCATCTCCAAACTTAGCTTCACTCTTTAATGATGAATAGTGGAGAAATCATAGAATTGTTCCTAAGGAAAGTTAGAGATATTAAAGGTAAACTATTAAACTTAGGAGAATCATTTAAGAATGAACTTCTCACTCAAGTAACCATGAGAGCACTTCCAGATAATTATAAACACTTGGTCACATATTTACAAGTTTTAAGTAAATATATATATTTTTATAATCTAGTCAATATACTTAAAGAATATGAAGTAGAAAATACTATGAAATATGAATTGGATAACACTGTATTGGCATAAATATATAATCCATAGGGAAATATTACATCTTAAGCGAGAGGACGAAAAACATGGTATTGTTAGATATCCATAAAGAAAGGTCATAGTACCAGCTATTGTAGATACAATCCTAAAAATTAAAAGCAAGGAAATCATATGAATAGTGGGAATAATTTCAAACTCAACAATATCAAAGGAATCCTCATCAACAACAATTTTAGCGACCAACCAATTATCCTCAACTGGAACATCAAAAGATAAATTAGAAGGGACATCTGGTACAGAGGATAGAAGAAATTGAAGAATTGAAATAACCCACAGATACATATGAGGGGAAAGCTTTATTAGCAAATGCTAAATATTATAGAGACACTAATTATTTGCTTGAACAAGTTACAAAGAATGCAAAAGAAGATCAGGATGAAGAAGAATAAGATTTATATTTAAGACTAAAGTCTTCAATACCCAAATAATGTAATACAAAGGGTGTTAAAAATAGAGTATATTCCATTATTTTGGTTATGTAAATATATCTTCCAAGGTACATATTTAGTTTACTTTAGGGGCAAGTTATCTAGTTACTTCATGCAATGTAATAAATGCACAAGTGTCAATGTGCAAGTTGTACATGTGCAAGTTGTCTCTTGCACAACTAGATAGAGTGTTGGCCAAGTATCCTATTTTGCCTATATAAGGATAGCCTCATAGATAGATATATATAGAGTCATAGATACAGATAGATTCGGGGGACATAGTGTAGCTTAGTTCTATGTGCAACACCATCCATTGGTGATGGGTGCAATGTAGTTAAAATAGCTTTATAATGGAGTGTTAATTTCCTCTATAGCTACATTGTATTATTTTATGTCATTTCTATTTATTGCATATGTCATTCATCTGGCAGATTTACTTTCTTTCATATTATTCTGCATCTTGTGATTGCTATCTCCCAATGCTCGCTACATCAAAAGCTAACAGTCTTCTCTCACATTCTTTAGTCTGCTTCCTATTTGTATCCTAATCACAAAGATAATTAGTATTCTCATGATGTTTATATCCTTTAAATCTAAGTAACCAAATCACTTCTATATTTCTAAATTTGGATCACTGCTTCTATATTATTCATTATTCATAACTTAAAGCTATGTTTGGGCTATCAAAATTTTGATCATACTTGATTTTTATTTGTAGAAAATATGCAAGATTGCTTTTATCTTGTCCCATTTTATCCAACCACAATTCATTATGACTTTATAATTTTCATTTTATTTTTCTAAATAAAATATTTGTGAATGATTGTGTTCACCATAAATTTCACAATTATCAAGATTCCACATATTTTTGACTTATGTCCATATCTACCACAATGACTACATCTATTTTCTATCATGAACAAGACTCTAGATCCTTTTTTGATTGTTTGTTCTGTATATTCATGATTTCCACATTTAGGTCTTATTTATGGTATACTAGCTTTTATCATTTCATATTCTCTTAAGCTTGTATTTTTGTATCCCATATTATTCAACAACTTGGAACCAATTCCTTTAGTATGTTTTTCAAAATAACCAAAAACGTTACATCCTTGAACATTGTTGTCACTATCAACATTTGAATATTTCTAACAACATATGCTTTTTTCTAACCAATCACAAGCTATATTTAGATCACTTGTATCACATGTGGCATCAATTTTTGTAGTAGACTCTTCAATATTTTTCATGAGCATTAAATCACTTGTGTCATTGCTTGCATCACAGTATTTTCTTTCAAAATTTCTATCTTTTTCTTTTTGAAGAAGATCACTAGTATCACAAAATTCTTCCATCATTAATGGCTTTAATTCTATAGGATCACAACATGAATCTATCATCATGATCCTTACGTTATTTGCATCACAAGAAGCATCTTTCACCATTGATTTATTTTCTAATTCTTTAACCTTCTCTTGTTTTTTAATATTGCCTTTGAGAACTTCATTAAAAAGTAATGCTATATTTATCATTATTCCAATATCATTAGGTAATATGAAAACATCTTTAGATTTTTTTATTTGCTTCTTCAACCTTTGAACTTATATAACTCCTAAGTACTAAAATTTTTTCATCTTGAGCTTCTTTCAATATTGATTGTAGAGTTTTCTTTTCCTCTACTAATATTTCTCTTTGTTTTTCAAGCTTTGGTATCATATATTTAATACAACATTTTAGGTTTTGCAACACCTCATTAGTTTCTTCTAATAAGTCATCTTTACTATTTATTCATTCTTCTTGATAACACAAATTTTCTTTCTCAATTATTTTTGACAATTCACGTGTTTTTGAGTTTCATTTAACTTATTTCTTCCTTTCCATATTCCTTTGAAGTTGAAAACATTATCTATTCCAAATTTTAGAAATATAATTTTTAAATATCACAAACCTAATATGATGTTGAAGTTTTTATGTCTCCCAAATTAGAAATTTAGAAGTTTTGTAAAAATGTATTTGCAAAATATTATTCCTAATTTGATGTAGGAAAAATTATTTCTCCAAATCTCAAAATATTTGCAAATATTAAAAATTCTTCACAAAACGTAAAAATTCAATTACAAAACTTTACAAAGGATTCCCAAAACTTCTCAAAAATATTTCAAGGGTTCTAAAAAATTTCCAAAAATAACTAATAATGTTTCTAAGGTTTCAAATTTCACTTTTATACCTTATCGCTCCAATAAATAAATTAATATTATAAGCAACTAGATTAATTTTCCTTCAACCTTAGAAAAATATTATTACTCAATCTTATAACTCCTTACTTGGATAAATAATCAAAATTTAATTAAGTTTCTTGCCAAAGATATTTGAATTGCCCTAGAAAGGTGGTGTTGCTTCATGAAATATCTCCTCTTTCTCATACTTATGGCGATTATCTTCACTATACCACACACTACCTTGATGTTGGATGATAGTGTCTCAAATGGAGTTCAAATCCCACACATTTATAAAGATGTAGGATATTTCAAACTCCTCCAAATATGGTTGGAATTCCTCCTTCCACTTTAACAAATGTCATTATTTCTCTTTAGATTTTGGATGTTACATAGGGTGCTCTAATTCTCTAACACCCTTCCTCACTGTATAACGCTTGGTAGTGATTAAATTGAAGTGTTTTCAAAGCATTAAGGTATCTTGAACATTTTAATTAGCATGTGGCATCTCACCACTTGCAATCCCAATGTATAATTATGTGATGGTCGATCCCTTAGTGCTCAAATTTGCCCTAACTCAGGTTCTCCAATATTTTACCTTCCAATACTTATCTTTTTATGTCCTCTAAATATTTTCTCTTCTGTCTATTCATATGCTATTCTTGCTCTTCTCCAATGGTTCTAATGGTGGCATTGAGGCTTTCCTCCTCTTCCTCAACTTGGTGGCTCAACTTTGGTGGTTATTATCAATGTATGCATCTTCTCTTCCACAATGGCTATACCTTGGTAATATGGTGACTCCTTTTTCCTTTTTCTTGGTGGTTCTACCACTTCTTTGGTGGCTTCTTTTCTTGCAATTTTTATTCTGCCTTCTTGCTTCAATAATACTTGATAAATATGTACTTGTTAGGCTTATAAAACAACATGTATATTAATATTTTCTTCTCCTTATTTTTCCTTTTTCAAGTAATATTTAACTCTACTATTTGCTATTGCATTTTGAATATTCTAAGATAGCAATGCCTCCTTCCTTAGCTTGGAGACATTCAACTTAGACTTTATTTTTGTAATTTAAAAACTTGAATATGCAGCTTAAAATAAAACCTCTTCTTTATAAAATGTTCTAATAGCTTCAACTTAGTAACTTTTTGCTAATATTTTTACTCGTCAATCTTGCTACCCATATTTGTAAAATTGTTGCTCCTTCTTCCTTTCACTTGCTACCACAAAAATAGACCTTCTTACCCAAATTTTTCTCTTTTATTATTCAAAGTATGCTGTTCAAAACTTGATAATTTTCAGATTATTTTATTTTCAAAATGCTACCAAAAACTATCTTGTTCTTCCTTCAATAATGTTGTTAAAAAATCTGTGCTATCTCTTATCAAATGCTGTCTAAATTTTATGAAACTTGCAGATCATTTGCTTCTTAAAATCATGTCCATATTGATCTCCTATCTCCTTCCAAAAATTCTATCTGGAACTCTAATATTTACATCTCCAAATGTCACCAATATGCTACCTTTTTGTTGTCCAAAAACCGCCTTTGTCTCCTTCAATTCTTTGCCTTAAATTACTGTCAATTCATCCTTCAAACAACTATCCAAAAATCTGCCCAAAACTTCTCCATTTCATATCCCTTTTATCTCTTTCCAATGCTGTACAAATTTTCTGTCCAAAAATCTTCAAATGCCGCTCCAAAATTCTGATTTCTTCTCCTCTATCTTGCTGTCCTGAAACTCTTCAAATTCTGCCCCAAAAATCTGCAATATTCTTCTTCAAAAATCAGCCTTCAAAAATTTAATGGCTGTCTCCAAAAATATCAATTTGTGGCATATTCCAATCTTATTTCTCCTCCTTAGATTTCAATGAATTCTATCTTCAAATTTGGTATATTTTTTGGCCTCTTCTTCAAGAATATGAATGTCTTGAAGTCTTCAAAAGTTATTTCTTAAATCTGGCAAATTTCTTGCCAAAAATATTCTCCTTGAATCAATTTCACAAATCCTTTTGGGCTTGTTTTCGGATGATAAAAATTTTGCCAATTTTTATGTGATTACCTCTTTTCAGGAGTTTCTTCTTCTTGCAATATTCTACATCAAAATTTCTTCAAATCTTCTATAATGGCCACTTCTTCAATTTCTCAATAGGGCTTCTCTATTCTCATTTTTTCTTATTCAAAATTTCAATGGACCTTTTTGTTAGGCCTCCTCATTCTTCTTTCTCAAATCTGCAATGGGAACCTCTTCTCTTAGATCTCCTCCTTCTCAATATTTAATAGGGCTACTCTGGCCTCTTTATCTCTTCTTCATTTAATCTACAGTCTTCAATATTCTACGGGGATCTCTTTATTGGGTCTCCTCAATATTCAATATTCAATGGGGTCTCTTTCTTGGACCTCCTTAATATTCAATGTCTACTCTTTTGTTGCAACTCCAAAACTAATCCATGCATGAGGAAAGCACATAGACTTTTAGGAAATCAAAGGTGAAATTATTCTTTATCTATTGTAGGAAGCTTCTCAACTTATAAGAGCTAATATTTTGCAATAAAATCTTATATAGTAGCAATCAAATAAGTCCAAATCTCTAGAATTCTAAAATCAATAAACTTCACTAATTATTCTTCAATCTAGTGGAAATATATCTATGTTGAGTCATACTCTTACGAGTTTTTGTGCAATCCTATGGAAATACTCTATAAAAATAGGAACTTGTAAATTTTTTAAATGAAATCTTACTATCTCCTATCAATCTCCATTGTGGCTCTGATACCATTGTTAGTTTTTGATGCTTAATACTTAAAGCAAAATAACCACAAGATCTAAAATAAAGTTGCTATATGAAATATAAGATAATGATAAACTTCTAATCATATAAAACTCATAAATAACTTCTACAGTAACTCATAAAATTATCATTAGCAAATACTGCAAAAAATAGTATCTTAATATACAATAAAGATCTCAAATACACTATACTTCCACACACTCTCACTCTACATTGTGTCTCTCTCACACACACATGTAGAAACATATATAATGGGATGCGACTCTTCATATGGAGTACTCTTGGCCTTCACTATTCTTGAGACTCTTCACCTTCCTACTCTAAGGACACATTTGCACGCTTACATAATGGACACTTGTGCACATCTACACTCATCATACTTGCACTTTTGACTATAAGACACTTGTACATTTCTTGCACATTACTACATAAAATAAAATATTTACTCATAGTCTAATCTAAGACGTACTCCTAATCTAAAGATGTACCCAAGGTGGTACATTAGCATATACCAAATAATTTAATATACTCTAACACCTTGTTGTAGTACATTATTTGGTTATTAAAGACTTTAGTCTTCAATATAGTCTTTGTCTTGTTCCTGTATCTCGTACAGTCTTCTCTTGCTTTCTTCAATCTACTTCCTATTTGTATCTTAATCACATAGATGATTAGTATTCTCATGATGCTTTGGATCTAAGTAACTGAATCACTTATGGATTTCTAACTCTGGATCATTGCCTCTGTATTATTCATTATTCATAACTTAAAGCTATGTTTGGGATATCAAAATTTTGATCATACTTGATTTTCATTTGTAGAAAACATAAAACATTGCTTTTATATTATCCCATTTTATCCAACCACAATTCATTTTGATTTTATAATTTTCTTTTTGTTTTTGTAAAGAAATATTTGTTAATGATTGTGTTCATCACAAATTTCACAATTATGAAGATTTTGATATTTTATGACTTATGTCCATATCTACCATAATGATTACATCTATTTTTTGTTACAAACATAACTCCTAATCCTTTGTTGCTTGTTTGTTCTATATATTCATGACCTTCATATTTAGGTCTTATTTTTGGTATACTAGATTTTGTCATTTCATATTCTTTCAAGCTTGTATTTCTGTATCCCATATTATTCAACAACTTGGAACCAATTCCTTTAGTATGTTTTTCAAAATAACCAAAAATGTTATATCCTTGAACATTGTTGTCATTATCAACATTTGAATCTTTATCAACATCAATTCTAACAACATATGCTTTTTGATGATCAATCACAAGATATATTTAGATTAATTGTATCACATATAGCATCCTTTTTGTAATAGACTCTTCCATATTTATCATCATGAGCTTTAAATCACTTATGTCATTTCTTGCATCACAATATTTCCTTTCATAATTTTTATCTTTTTCCTTTTTAAGAAGATCACTAGTATCACAATATTCTTCCATCATTAATGACTTTAATTCTATAGGATCACAACATGAATATATCATCATTATCCTTAAGTTATTTGTATCACAATAAGCATATTTCACCATTGATTTATTTCCTAATTATTTAACCTTCTATTGTTTTCAAATATTACCTTTTATAACTTCATTAGAAAGTAATGCTATATTTATCATTATTCCAATATCATTAGGTAATATGAAAATATCTTTAGATTTTTCAGTTGCTTCTTCAACCTTTGAACTTATATAACTCCTAAGTACTGTAAATTTTTCATCTTGAGCTTCTTTCAAGATTGATTGTAGAGTTTAATTTTCTTCTACTAATGTATATCTTTATTTTTCAATCTTTGGTATCATATATTTAACACAAAATTTTAGGTTTTCCAATACCTCATTAGTTTCTTCTAATAAGTCATCTTTACTGTTTATTCGTTCTCCTTGTAAACACACATTTTTTTTCTCAATTATTTTTGATAATTCATGTGTTTCTGAGTTTTGTTTCACTTATATTCCTTTGAAGTGGAACACCTTATATCTTCCAAATTTTAGAAATATAATTTCTAAATTTCACAAACCTAATTTGATGTTGAAATATTTATGGCTTCCAAATTAGAAATTTAGAAAAAATGTAATTGGAAAAATATTATTCCTAATTTGATGTAGGAAAACTTATTTCTCCAAATCTCAAAATATTTACAAATATTAAAAATGCTTCACAAATTTTAATAATTCAATTACAAAACTTTAGAAAGGATTCCCAAAATTTCTCAAAAATATTTCAAGGCTTCTCAAAACTTTCCAAAAATAACTAATAATGTTTCTAAGGTTTCAAATTTCACTTTTATACCTTATCTCTTCAATAATTAAATTAATCTTATAAGTAATTAGATTAATTTTTCTTCAACCTTAGAAAAATAATATTACCCAACCATATAACTACTTGGATAAATAATCATAATTTAATTAAATTTATTTACCTCCCAACTTGAGGCACAAATATTCAATCAAAGATGTTTGACCTACCCTAGAAAGGTGTTGCTTCATGAAGTATCTCCTCTCTTCCATATGTATGATGATTGTCTTCACTCTTCCACACACTGCCTTGATGTTGGATGATAGTGTCTCAAATGGAATTCAACTCCCACACATTTATGAATATCTAGGATGTTTCAAACTCCTCCAAATATGGTTGGTACTCCTCCTTCCACTTCAACAAGTAACATTCTTTCTCTTTAGATTCAATATGTTACATAGGGTGCTCTAATTATCTAACATTCTTCCTCACTGTATAACACTTGATAATGATTAACCTGAAGCATTTTTAAGGTGTTATGGTGTCTTGAATACTCCAATCAACATGTGGCATCTCACCACCTGCAATCCCAACGTTCACTTGTATGGTGGTTGATCCCTTGGCGCTCAAACTTACCCTAACTTAACTTATTTAACATTTTACCTTCTAGTACTTGTATTTTGACATCCACTAAATGTATTCTCTTCTACCAATTCGTATGCTAAACTTGCTCTTATCAAATGGTGCTAATGGTGACATTGAAGCTTTGCTCCTCCTCCTCAACTTGGTGGCTCAACCTTGGTGATTCTTCTCAATTTAGATGTATTCTCTTCCACGATGGCTATACATTCACAATATGGTGACTCATTTTTCCTTTTTCTTGGTGGTTCTACCACTCCTTTGGTAGCTTCTTTTATTGCAATTTCTATCCTACCTTCTTGCTTCAATAATACTTGATATTCTATACTTTCCAATCTTATAAAACAATATGTATATTAATATTTTCTTATCCTTATTTCTCCTTTTTCAAGAAATATTTTATTCCACTCTTTCTTGTTGTATTTTGTAAATTATAATATAAAAATGATGCCTCCTTACTTAGCTTGAAGACACTCAACTTAGATTTTTTTTATTTTATTTAAAAACTTGAATATGTAGCTTAAAATAAAACATATTATTTATAAATGCTCTTATATCTTAAACTTAGTAATTTTTTTCTAACCTTTTTACTTGCCAAGTTTGTTGCCCAATTTTATAAAATTGCTACTTCTTCTTACTTTCACTTGCTTCCCCAAAAACATCTCTTCTCTTGCTTAACTTGTTGCCCAAATTTTACTTTTTAATTTGTTGCTATTTAAAACTTTATAATTTGCAACTTCTTTCCTTTACAAAATTCTGCCAAAACTATCTTCTTCTTCCTTCAATAATGTTGTTAAAAAATCTGCTCTATCTCTTATCAAATGTTGTCCATTTTTTAAAAACTTGCAGCTCCTTTGCTTCTCAAAATGATGTCCAAATTGAGATCCTATCTCATTCCAAATATGCTATCTAGAACTCTAAATTTTACAACTCCAAATGCTATCAAAATGTTACATTTTTGCTGTCCAAAAACTACCTCTATCTTCTTAAATTATTTGCCTTAAATTGTTATCAATTCCTCCTTCAAACACCTATCCAAAATATTCCCAAAACTTCTCCAATTCACAAACCTTCTATATCCTTCCAATGTTGCCCAAATTCATAGTCCAAAACTCTTTAAATGCTGCTCCAAAAATATAATTCCTTCTCCTCTATCTTGCTTTCTTGAAAGTCTTCAAATTCTTCTTCGAAAATCTGTAATATTTTTCTTCAAAACTCAACATTCAAAACTTTAATGGCTATCTCTAAAAATATCAATTTATGGCCTCTTCCAATCTTCTTTCTTCTCCTTAGCTTCTGCTATAGGATTGTGCACATCTACTCTAAAATTAATGGTTTTTAGCCAGATTAAATCATAGGTCCCAATATCTAGCATCTTAAATAAGCTAAATATTGGAGTTTTCAATATTTCTAGAAAATATCAATGAACATAAAACTCATAAAAATAAAAATAATATGCATAAAAAAACTTACAATATTATTACTCATATTATAAACAAGGTTTGACTTTTCTCAGGTGCTTTCTTCATTCTTAGATGATTCAATACATGGAGCTTTATCTCCATAATATAACCTTAGAATATGACTCTTCAATACTTGACTATTGCTGATCACCATAGGAGGGAACTAGGGTTTCTGGAACTTCAAAAAATCTAGGGCATCAACTGGATTGCAGAAGTGCTTTCGGGGTACGGTGGATCTGAAGGCTAGATTGGTGCCCCAGGAGGGTCCAATGGGGACTTCTCCGGATCCTTTTCCAGGGAGTAACAGCTCATACGTAGATTTGTTTAAAGGAAAATCTCCTCCAAAGAACGATGAAGCTCAAAAAATGGCATATAAAATGCTCTTCACGGCTGCTGGGAATAGGTCAACATCACATCGTGTGAATGGATGTTTGCCGCAGGTCGAAACTAGGCCAAAAATTGTCATCGAGCCAAGTATGGTTGAAGAATCAATCATTTATAGAGCTAATCATGATTTAATCTGCAAGTTCATGGGTATACGTCCTTCCCTAAATTTTTTGCACTCTTGGATCCACCAAAACTGGGAGCCTCACGGTGAGTATTCATTGTGGTTTATTAGCAATGGATATTTTATTGTTAGCTTTTCATCTTTGGCTGATAGAAATAGGGCTTTCAAGTCAGAGAAGAAAAATCATGGCCCGGTAGGGCTATTTTTTCAACCATGGAGAGTGGGATTCGATCCCCGAGTTGAACCTACTGTTGTCCCAGTATGGATCCGACTATATGCTCTTCGAATTCTGGAGTGAGCAGGTGTTGGCAAGGATTAGCAATTCTATTGGAAGACATCTAGGTGTTTCCAGAGACACAATTGAAGGGAGCATGACAGTGTATGCAAGAATATGTGTGGAGATGGATCTTAGCCAGCCTTTGCTGACAGAGATGGAAATTGAATTGGTAGGACTCTTGGATTCAACAACTAGACTATGAGGCCCTACCCTTTAGATGTAGGGTTTCCCACAAACATGGACATTTGGCCCATTTTTGCCCTAATAATATGAATTCTAAAATGGAGGCCTCTTTAGGAATGCCAAACCTGCCTAAAGAGGATAAGGCAACACTTAATAAAGATTCTAATAGCACCGTTCAGGGCCAGGAAGCTCAAAGAGAGGGTTTTGAATAGCCCAGAAGAAAAAGACGGACAAAGAAAAAAGAGGGAAAGGAGCAATCCCATCTCAGACCTGCCAATATTTATGAGATATTTAAGTCACTAGTTGACAAAGAGGAACAATTTATGGAGGGTATGGAGGGTAATAAGGAAAATTCTAATATTCCCATGCAACTCCCCTTCTCATCTCCTCCCGTCATACAAAAGGTAGTTGAACTCTGTGAGGTATCATAGCCAATGTGTTCAGGGGCTTTAGTAGTGGATAACCAGGAGCAGATAGTATCTCAAGATGTCAGCATGGGAATAGCAGAGAAGAACAGGGAAAGGCCAACTTTGGGGATAACCCAGGTAGAAAAAAGATAAAAAAACAACAATTCTCAGGGAGTAGGTAGAAGATCCAATAAGGAGTTGCTAGCAGTCCAAGGAGACAAAATGATCACGGGAGGATCGGTGAGGCCAATAGACTCTTATTGCTCCCAGGGTAACCAATGATTATACAATCATGGAATGTGAGGGGTTTAAACAGTAGAACCCATCAATTTGCTATTCGAAGACTTTTAGAGAATCGTAATACTAATTTTTTGCTTTTACAGGAGACTAAGATGTCATTAGATCTTATGTCCAAAATAGTCAATAGAATTTGGAGGGGTGTTGGTCATATGGATGTGGCTGCCCAAGGTGCCTCAGGGGGGATTGTTACTCTATGGAACTCTCTTGAATGGTCTGCAGTAGAACATCTTTCCTGGAGGGGTGTTCTCACTTCTCTTTTTAGGAATAATGTCACTGCGAAACACGTTCTAATCACAAAATTTTATGGGTCTCAAAACCTAGATGGTCAGAGGCGGTAGTGGAAGGCTATGCATAACATGCAAACCTCAAGGGAAGATCTAGACTGGATTATAGCGAGGGACTTTAACGCTAAATTATCTTCTAGAGATCAGGAAGGGGGAACACCATTTTTGGACCCAGGGGACCGTTTCATGATTGCCCAAGTCCAGGATTTGCACTTAGTGGACATTAAATGTCCTGGCATTAACTACACTTGGAATAATAAAATGCGGGAGCCACATAGCAGGAAGGTTAAGCTAGATCATTTTATGGTTTCATAGGAAGCATTTATAAAATGGAATATAAATTTTCAGATTTTAGAAGGCCCAGTTTCAGATCACTGTCCCATTCTATTGGAAGGCGGGACTAGGATGGGGCAGCATCACAAACCTTTCAAATTTGAGAATTTTTGGCTTCAGAAAGAAGAACTTTGGGAGAAAATTCCATAGTGGTGGGAAGAAGGCTGCCCAGCTTATGGGAGAGCAATGTTCAAAATCCATAAACTACAATATGTCAAAACTCAGTTGAAGTATTGGAGGCGTGCTAATAAAACAGACTTCCAGGCCCAAAGAGCTCCATTGGTGGCCAGATGGGATGAGGTCCAAAAATAGTTTAGAGAAGGAGTAATTATAGACCAACTCAAAGTTGAGGATGATGCCTTGCGTACAACGATTGAGGACATTGACAACTAGGAGGAGACCTATTGGAAGCAGAGAGCAAGAACCACCTGGTTATTAGAAGGGGACAGAAATACAAAATTCTTTCATCGACTGCTTGTGCTCGAAGACAGATGAACAAGATGGAGGCCCTTCAAGATGAGAACGGTCATTCCTTTGATACACTTCCAGGTATGCATTCCCATGCTATGGATTATTTTTCTAAGATTTTTAAGGAAAGTGTGGTACAAGATGTAGAGGCCCAAAATGAAGTTATTTTTGTCATACCTGCTGTTATTTTTGAGGATGAAAATTAGGCCCTCCTCAAACCCATTGATAGAGATGAATTGAAAATTGTGGTCTTTGGAATGAGCACTAGTAAGACTCCAGGTCCAAACGGCTCCCCAACTGAGTTTTTTCAGGCTTTCTGGAACTACTTAGAGGAAGATGTAATGGATGTTGTAGAAGAGTCCAGAGAAAATAAGAGAATGCTTAAAGCTATAAACTACACTTTCATTACCTTAATTCCAAAAGGGGAGGAGGGGTTTCATATTTTAGATTATAGGCCTATTGCCTTATGTAATGTGTTGTACAAAATAATCACAAAGGTAATGGCTGAGCGCCTAAAACCTCTTCTTCACAACATTGTCTCCTCTGAGCAAGGGGGTTTTGTTGAGGGACGATAGATTTTGGATGGGGTGGTTGTGGTCTAGGAAGCAATCCATTTAATGCACACTTCTGGTAATAAAGGGATGTTCATAAAACTGGACATGTCAAAGGCTTATGACAGGGTTGAATGGAGTTTCCTGGCTAAAATGATAGCAGCCTTTGGTTTCTATCAAGACTGGATAGAGTGGGTCATGAGTTGTGTCTCTGCCCCGACTTACTTTGTGCTAATCAAGGGTCTTCCTTCACAACCATTTGGAGCTACTCAGGAACTGTGCCATGGGGATCCATGTTCTCCTTATCTTTTTCTCATTTTGGTTGAAGGTCTTGGTAGAATTTTCTTGAGGAGAAGACAACAAGGTAGATTATTGGGTATTAGGGTGGGTGACGAAGTTTTAACGCACCTAAAGTTTGTGGATGACACTAGTTTTATGGGAGTGGCCAGCTTTAGGGAAGCAAGAATGATTAGGGATACTCTTAATGTCTATCTCAGGGCTACTCAACAGGTCATTAATGACAAGAAATACAAAGTGGTTTTTTTTAATCTGGAGCAAAGGCTTCAGAACAAAATTTTAAAAATCCTGGGATTCATAAGGACTTCTCTCCCAGTGGTTTACTTGGGGGTCCCCTTGCACTTTAAGAAGCTAAAATTAGACACATGGAGGAATCTACTGGAGTGTATCAAGGACATAATTAATCACTGGTCTCACAAGTGGTTAAGTTATGGTGGCAAATTAACGTTCTTACAGTCAGTCATTC
The DNA here is from genome assembly GCA_028583015.1 of Wollemia nobilis. Lineage (NCBI taxonomy): Eukaryota > Viridiplantae > Streptophyta > Pinopsida > Araucariales > Araucariaceae > Wollemia > Wollemia nobilis. Next base: position 8,083,343 of record JAQPPZ010016917.1, on the reverse strand, counting down.
AACCCATGCCAATTTACAAATTCTCTATCCTGGCTGCCCCGATTACAATATGGAAAGAGTTGGAAAGGATGGCTAGAAATTTTTTATAAGAAGGAGCAAAGGGAGAGAGAAAGTGGACCTTAGTGGGTTGGGACAAAGTTACCCAGCCCAAGGTTAAAGGAGGTCTGGGTTTAAGAAAATCTAAGCTGAATAATAAATCTTTGGCTGGAAAGCTATACTAGAGATGGATCTCCCAACCCACCTCCCTTTTCAGTAGAATCCTAACTAGAAAATACTTGGGACAGGCCAACCCAAATGATGTAGCTCGCATCCCCTTGGATGGTACTGGGTCCCTAGTTTGGAAAGCTCTCAAGTTAGGGTCTCAGGTTGTAAAAGACCACTTATTTTAGAAAGTGGGAAGAGGGGAGAAGGCTCATTTTTGGACAGATTCTTGGGATCAGTTCCCACCCATCATTGCTGAATTTCTAGAATTACAACCAATAAAAGCAGCCATTAAAGCCAAGGTATGGATTTGTATTGAAATTTATTTCACAACTACTCAGCTAGGGGAGTGTAAGTTTAAGCAGTTCAAGAAGGTGGATGAGTGGCCCATTTTAATCCCTCCAGATTTGACTCCCATCATGACTAAAATTCTGACATAAATATTTCTTACAGGGGGATACGTGGAGGATGAATTAGCTTGGGGCTTTGGGAGTCTTGGCATCTATACAGTAAAGGATGGATATGACAGCATTCTACCAGAGCCCCCCATCATACTTTTTAGGTTGAGGACTAGAGGAAAATCTGGCACTCTAAAGGCTGGCCGAAAGTTAACTTTTTTTCCTAGCAGTGCATGCACAATGGAATCCTCACTTTTGATAATCTCAGATCAAAAGGTATCATCGGCCCTTCTCAATGTGTACTATGCTACAAGAGCGAGGAAACTATTGACCATTTGTTGTTTGGTTGCCCTTTCACCCGACAGATTTGGCTACGTTGGTTTGCATACTTTAAAATTCAACTAAGTGGTGACCTAAACCGGATGAATATCTGGGAAAAATTGTAGAAAGGTAGATTCAAATATAAAGCTCTTCGTATTTGCTGGGAGCTCGGTTTAAGCTTTATCTAGTGGCAAGTATGGCAGGAAAGAAATGCCAAAATTTTTAGAGAAACTTTTACTGCTCTAGACGGGGTTTGGCAGACCATTTGGAGCAAGGTTACCGAAACTGTGGCTATTCATGCTGATGAGGAAGCTCAAATTGACATTGGAGCTATGGAAGAACGTGTTGAAGTGCAAGAGGGACAGGACAATTTTTTTTGGAAACCTCCCCCTAAAGGTTGGATTAAAATCAATACTGATGGAGTTGCAAAAGGCAATCCGAGTAGAGCCGAAATTGGAGTGGTGTGTCGAAACCATGCTGGGACTGTGCTCTATTGGGAATTGAAAGGCCTGGGAAGAACTACTAACAATGAAGCCGAAGCCATTGCCATCAAGTCTGCTTTTTTTTGGGAAGTGAAACATGGACACCGTAGGATTATTCTTGAATCAGACTCGCAAATAATGGTTGGAGCTCTAGACCATGAGGAACTTTGATCTGAAATCTTGGAGGTTGAGGGATCTTGTTACCCAAATTAAATAATTATCGAAGGAATTGGAGGACATGATCCCAGTTTATGTGAGTAGAGATTTGAACAAAGCGGCTGACTTTCTGGCTAAGATGGGTGCGGAAAAGGAGGTTGGAGTTCAGTTGCACAGTGACATGGATATTGAGGATGAGGTGATTAGACAGGGTCTTGAAATGTCCTTGAGCTAATGACCTTCAAAAAAATAGAGTACGATGGGGGACCCCATGGCAGCTAGTTTTTGGTTCACGAAAATTGGCTCTGGTGCAGTTCTTCCTTTACTATTGTATGACTATGTCCTCTCGAACCTCGGCTGGGAAGAGGCTCTTCCCACATTATAATTTATCTATGTCTTAATACAAGTTTTTTTCAAATTTTACAAAAAAAAATACTTGACTATTGCTCTTCTCACATATATGGGAGATGCATATTTTCCTATTCCACACATATGGAAAATCTCTCATGTCTCTTGACTTTACATATTGCCACATATATGTGACTCTTCACTTGTATAATTGATACGTACACACATGACTCTTGACTTACTTCTATGACACATTTCACAATCTTACATATTACACACTTTCACTCTTTATTACATGACACATTGCACACTTTTACACTATACACATTTGCACACTTTGTTACGTGACACTTGTAATATTTTCACACATTAAGATATACTTTAGGGAAATATAAATCACACACTCTAATTAAATAATTTTGTTTTTGGTAATTTAAGGATTTCATTAGATATGGATTTTCATAGGTTGACCCAAAACCTTATACAAATACCAGCTTAGGATTGTTGAACCAGTCCAACATGATAGAAGTAAGGACCCTTGGTCTTGACAGAATACTACTATACCTTAAAAACCCCATATACAAAATAGGAAGAAGAGAAACCCTACAAAACAACCACCAAGGCGACAAAAATAAATTTCCTAGCATAAAAATGCACCATGCAAGGTAGCCAATAGGATAAAAAATGAAGCTTAGGCCTCCTTTTCATCCTCATATTCTTCCTTGATCTCATCCTTCACCTCGTCCTTTGGCTCTTCCTTCACCTCAGCCTCAAAAATGTCCTCCACAGTATTGGACTCGCCTTGGTCCTAGAAACCTTCATTGAAGAAATAGATGTTCAGTGCATTGCGAAGTCCCTTCATCTACTGGATAATGTTCAAGGAAGTCATAATGATGTAATTCTTCAGGATGGAGTCGATAGGATCAAGATCCTCATACCCAAAATCCAACTCAAGCACTTTCAAGATATCCTAGATCATCTTATTCCTCAGGTGTAGTGAGGATCTGGTGGGACCTTCGAAGTCCTTGGTCTTCAACCTCTTTCTAGCAAGCCCTCCTTTGGCAGGTACATCCACCCCCCTCTTCTTAGCTGGGGACACCCCGTGAGGCTTAGGGAGGCCAAGACTTTCTTTACCTTTGAAGCTTTCTACACGAGGAATACTGGGAAGGTCTCTTTGAGGGAAATTGACAAGGATGTGGATGTAAATAACCTTAAACAAACCTTGGTGGAAAGGGAGGTCAGCCCCTTTCATATTTCTATAGGAATTTATGGTGTAATTGATAGAATTGAACATAAAGTAAGGGATACTAATTGGGTTGAAATCACGGAAGAAATTAACTTATGCCTTAGTCTAATATAATAACTCATCCCTTAGTCTAATAGTTAAATATGTAAAATTGTAGCATCGGGGTACATTAACATCTATCAAATGTTGTAATATTCTTAAACACCCCCCTATATTACATAATTTTGTATGAATAATTTTAGTCTTAGTATTCATCTTTCTTTGGCATTTTTTTTTGTTCTTCTTTTGTTTCTTTGTTCTATTATTATTTTTCTTGGTCTTGATCATATTATATTGTTTCTCAATATTTTTTTCTAATTTTGTTACATTTCTTAATAGATCATCTAAAAAATGTGACTCATATCCTTCATCAATATGATTTCTATTACTTTCTGATAAATATTCATATTTATTGGCAATTAATTGTATATCATGATCTTGTTATCATTCAAATACTTGATATTTAATAATTATTTTTCATTCTTATAAGATCATACTTCTAACGAAAGCAATCCCATATATACTATTATAATTATTTTAAAAAGTACTTCAATACTAGACTATTGGTCTCCTCACATATACGAGAGATGCATATTTTCCTATTCCACACATATGGCAAACCTCACATATCTCCCGACTTTACATCTTGCCACATATATGTGATTCTCTATTTGTATACTTGACACATACACACATGACTCTTGAGTTACTTATATGACACATTTCACAATCTTACATATCACACACTTTCACTCTTTATTACATGACACTTTGCACAGTCTTACACTCTACACATTTGCACACTTTATTACATGATACTTGTACTCTTTTCACACATTAAGACATACTTTAGAGAAATATAAATCACACACTCTAATCTAATAACTCACGTCTTAGTCTAATATTCACAAATGTAAAATTGTACCATCGGGGTACATTAACATCTATCAAATAATTAAATATTCTCCAACACCCCCTATATTACATAAGTGGTTTGAATAATTTTAGTCTTCAATCTTTGTCATTAGTCTTCATATTTCCTTGGCCTCTTTTTTGTTCTTCTTTTGTTTCTTTGTTATGTTCTTCTCTGTCTTGGTCTTGATCATATTAAGTAGTTTCTCAATGTTGTTTTCTAATTTTGTCACATTTCTTAATAGATCATCACAACAATATGGCTCATATCCTTCATCAATATCATTTTTTCTACTTTCTGATAAAGGTTCATATTTATTGTCAATTAATTGTTTATCATGATATTGTTATCATTCAAATACTTGATATTTAATAATTATTTTTATTCTTATCAGATCAAATTTATAAGGAAAGAAATACCATATATACTATTATCATTATCTCAACAAGTACTAAAATAAAAAAATTTAGAGTCTTCACTTGCTTTTGACAATTCTAAACTCAAATAATCCTCAAGAGTTCCATATTGTTCATAGAAATAAAAATAGTATGCATAAACAAACTTACAATATTATTGCCCAAATTGTAAACAAGGTTTGAATTTTATCAAATACTTTCTTCATTCTCAGATGATTCAATACATGGAGCTTTATCTCAATAATATAAACTTAGAATATGTCTATTCAATACTTGACTATTTCTCTCCTCACGTATACGGGAGATGCATCTTTTCCTATTCTACACATATGGTAAACCTCTCATGTCTTTTGACATTACATCTTGCCACGTATATGTGACTCTTCACTTGTATACTTGGCACGTACACAAAGGAATCTTGACTTATTTATATGACACATTTCACAATATTATATATTACACACTTTCACTCTTTATTACATGACATTTTACATAGTCTTAAACTCTACATATTTGCACCCTTTTTTACATGACACTTGTACTCTTTTCACACATTGAGACATACTTTAAGGAAATATAAATCACACACTCTAATCTAATAACTCACGCCTTATATTAATATTCACAAATGTAAAATTGTACCATCGAGGTACATTAACATCTATCAAATGTTGTAATATTCTTAAACACCCCCTATATTACATAATTTGATTTGAATAATTTTAGTCTTCAATATTTGTCTTCAATATTCATCTTTCTTTGGCCTTTTTTTTGTTATTCTTTTGTTTCTTTGTTTTGGTCCTCTCTATATTGGTCTTGATCATATTTTTTTGTTTCTCAATATTATTTCCTAATTCTATTACATTTCTCAATAGATCATCACAACAATAGGACTCATATCCTTCATCAATATCATTATTTCTACTATGTGATAGAGATTCATATTTATTGTTAATTAATTTTTTATCATGATCTTGTTATTATTCAAATACTTGATATTTAATAATTAGTTTTCATTCTTATCATATCAAATTTTTAATGAAAGCAATACCACATATACCATTATCATTATCTCAATAAGTATTACAAAAAAATGTTTTTGAGTCTTCACTTGCTGTTGACAATTCTATACTAAAATAATACTCAAGAGTTCCATATTGTTCATAAAAATAAGAACAATATGCATAAAAAAACATGGAATATTTTTGCTCAAATTGTTTACAAGGTTCAATTTTTCTCAGATGCTTTCTTCATTCTAAGATGATTCAATAAATGGAGCTTTGTCTACATAATATGACCTTAGAATATGACTCTTCAATACTTGAATATTGATCTCCTCATATATACAGGAGATGCATATTTTCCTATTCCACACATATGGAAAACCTCTCATGTCTCTTGACTTTACATCTTACCACATATATGTGACTCTTCACTTGTATACTTATCACATACACACATGGCTCTTGAGTTACTTATATGACATATTTCACAATCTTACATATTATACACTTTCACTCTTTACTACATGACACTTTACACACTCTTGCACTCTACGTATTTGAACACTTTGTTACATGATACTTGTACTCTTTTCACACACTAAGACATACTTTAGGAAAATATAAATCAAACCCTCTAATCTAATAACTCACGTCTTAGGTTCATGAAGCCCTCCATTCGGTAGTCCAGACTAAAAAGCCTGCTTTTGCTCTCAAGCTGGATATGAACAAGGCTTATGACCGCATAAACTGGAGTTTTGTCTCTGCCATTCTTCAAAAATTTGGTTTTCATCATGAATGGATCAAGCTTTTGGAAGGATGTTTTATGAAACCTTGGTTTTCAGTCCTTGTTAATGGTGCTCCTGTTGGATACTTTCAAAGTAAAAGGGGCCTAAGGCAAGGTGACCCTATCTCTCCCATGTTGTTTATCATTGTGGTGAAGCCCTTGGGAGGACAATCAAAGTCACTGTAATATTGGTCTTATTTCAAGAATTAAAGCATCATCACAAACACGAGCAGTTACACATGAACGGTTTGTGGATGATACTTTGTTGTTAACTCTTGCATCAGTTTTTGAGGCTAAGGTCATAAAACATATTCTAGAGCTATATGAGGATGCTGCGGGGCAAAAGGTAAATTTTTCAAAGAGTAAAATTTATTTCTTTAACACTCCCATTCGAGAGGCGATTAAGATTGCTAGGATTCTTGGATGCTCGAGTGTCTACTCTTCCATCCACATACCTAGGCCTTCCTTTATTTACAGGCAGAGCTACCGATTCCATGTGGACTAATGTAATTGAAAGAATTCGAGAGGAAGCTGTGTCGGATGGAAAGGGAATTTGTTATCTCAAGGCGGCAAGGCGGTTCTCACTAAGTTTTCCATTCAAAGCATCCCTGTCTACTTTCTCTCTGTTTTTAAAGCTCCTACAAGTGTCTACACTAAAATTGAACGAGATCCGAGAAGAGGTTCCTATGGACTGGTTCCGAATATAAGCGAGCGCTTTCACTTGGTGTCCTGGGATAGGGTTTGCAAACCAAGGGAGTTTGGAGGTATTGGGCTAAGGAGAATACAACATTTAAACATGGCCCTCCCGGCCAAACAAGCATGGCGTATTTTGACAAATGCAAATGCAGAATGGATTACTATAATCAGAAGAAAGTATTTGCAAGAAATTGAATTCTTAAGTTATTCCTTTCCTCCCAGGGGATCAATTTTTTGGAAATCAATCCTTCAAACTAAAAACTTACTAAGAAAAGGGCTACGTTGGAAACTGGGAAATGGAAGAAACATTGATTTTTGGGACCACAAATGGTTAAAGGACTATCCCCTCTCTGCAGACCCCATCCTTTCAACCCTTAGAGCTTGGAAAATTGAATTTTTTGGTACCAAAGTTGCAGATTTTATTACTTTGTCAAACAATAGAAGGGTATGGAAGCCAATAATGAACAATGATCTACCAGGGGCATCAATAATACTGGAGATGAATTAAAACAGTATTTACTCCCTTCTGGCATTATTGAGGACCAGCTTATCTGGGAAGCTTCAGACAATGGGGAATTTTCTGTCAAGACTGCTTATCTGATGCTTATTGATAATGATGAACCTACTTTCCCTCACTTGGAAGTTTGGCCCAAAAGCATTGTTCCGAAGGTTGGGTTTTTTGCATGGCTAGCCATCCAAAATAAGATCCTCACCATGGATAACTTAATAAAAAGAGGTGTGATTGTTGTTAATAGGTGTTATCTTTGTATGTCTGAGTGGGAGTCTATTGATCATTTGTTTCTGTATTGTAATTTTTCTGTCTCAATCTTGTTAGGTCTGTTACAAGTGTTTCATATTTATTGGGTCCATCCTCAGTCCATTTTTGACTTATTTGTCCAGTGGCCTTCCCCCTTTTTGAATAGGCATCTTAGGTATATGTGGAAGATCTGCCTTCATCACTACTTGTGGGAGATATGGTTGGAAAGGAATCGTCGGGCCTTCTTGGATAAGGTTTCTCAGTCATCCTCTGTCCTGTCAAAAATTTTAGCATATGCTAATGAGAATGCTTGTTTAGTGCCTGCAGCATCTAGACCTCCAAATCCTTTTGAAGCTTCATTAGGCTAGTCATTAAACTTACCTCTCACTGATGGCCTCAATCATCCTCAAGTCTGTCCTAGAACCATGATCACATGGACCCCACCCCCCCTAGGGTGGATTAAGTTAAATTTTTATGGGGCATCTAGGGGCAACCCAGGTGAAGCTGGGGCTGGTGGCTTACTTAGAGACCACAAGGGTGAGGTGCTTGTAGCTTTTGCTGAACATCTTGGAGCTCAAACTAACAATGTGGCTGAAGCAAGGGTAGTTTGGAGGAGCCTCAAGGTGGCAGAGAATTATCCAGGGAAACTGTTGGTGGAAGGTGATTCTCTTATTATTATAAATCTTCTAAAGAACACTAAGAGAGCTCCTTGGAGATTTGATGACTAAATCCATGAAGCAAGGGCTCTAATTCATGATCGACTCGAGGCCATAATTTTGCATACCTTTCGGTAAGCAAACATGGCGGTGATAGGTCGGCAAATGAAGGCATTGTAGCAGACAAATTTGATCACGTGGACTGAAAATATTCCTCATGCAGTCTCAATGGTGATAGATAATGAAAAACTTTAGATTGGAAGGCTCAAAGTGGATCAATGACAGAAAATGGGGGCATTTTTAAAAATATATATTTTTGAACCTTATAATGGATTTTGTCATATTTGTTTTTTTTGTTCATGTGACTAGTGTTTTTTGCAGCTGGTGGGGCACTGATATAGGTTTTTTATCTACAAATTCATGCATGGGAAACATCTGCTTTGGCCTCAAGTATTTCCCAAGGTGTGTTTGGATTCGATGTCGTAAAAAGGCCCTAGCAAGAAATAACAAAGTGTTGGAGATCCCTGACAATGAGGCACCAGACCCCACCATAATAGTCTTGGAGAAGATGACAATTTCATCAGCCTCCAACGATATCAAACAGATTGAAGAGTCATGTCCGGCCTCATCGGTGCAGCTGTTGATTTGTGTGATTCTCTAAATCTTCTGTTTTATAGCCGGCAGTTCCAGGGGCACAAGGAGTCGAAGGCAAAATCTAAAGATGATGGCAAGAACGATGATAAGAAGTTAGATGAGGACTACAAGGAAGACTGCTTGGCCTCTTGGCTGTCCATTCTATGGGATGTTTTTTTTGACCATATTCTATTATTTTTATATGGGCACAAGCTACTCTGCATGGTGCTTGCATGATTAGTTTTTGTCTTTGTTAGTTCTTTTTTGCGTCTTTCTTTTCTGATGGCCATAATATTAGGCTTCCATAGTTTAGTTTGGTTGTATTCTAATGGAAGAGTAGGTCTTGGCCATTTTTGTTGTCAGTTTAAACTTTTAGGGCTTGGCCTTTGTCCAGTTGGTCAGTGGACCCTATTTTGTAAAATGGTTTTGGGTCAACCAGTTAAAACCCGGTGTTAATTATAATATTCTCTTACTTACCAAAAAAAAAAAAAACTCACGTCTTAGTTTAATATTCACAAATGTAAAATTATACCATTAGGGTACATTAATATCTATCAAATAATTTAATATTCTTCTACACCCCCTATATTACATAATTTGGTTTGAATAATTCTAGTCTTTAATATTTGTCTTCAATATTCATCTTTCTTTGTCCTCTTTTTATGTTCTTATTTTATTTCTTTGCTCTAATTTTCTCTATCTTGGTCTTGATCATATTATGTTGCTTCTCAATATTATTTCCTAGTTTTGTTATATTTCTCAATAGATCATCACAACAATATGACTCATATCCTTCATCAAAATCATTATTGCTACTCTCTGATAAATATTAATATTTATTTTCAATTAATTTTTTATTATGATATTGTTATCAATTATCATTCAAATACTTGATATTTAATAATTAGTTTTCATTCATATGAGATCAAATTTCATGAAAGTAGACCCGTATATACTATTATCAATATCTCAAAAAGTACTACGATAATTTTTTTTAGTATTAACTTGCTTTTGATAATTCTATACTCAAATAATCCTCAAGAGTTTCATATTGTTCATAAAAATAATAATAATATGCGTAAACAAACATATAATATTATTGCTTGAATTATATACAAGGTTTGACTTTTCTCAGATGCTTTCTTCATTCTTAGATGATTCAATACATAGAGCATTGTATCCATAATATAACCTTAGAATATGACTCTTCAATACTTGACTATTGCTCTCTTCACATATACGGGAGATGCACCTTTTCCTATTCTACACATATCACAAACCTCTCATGTCTCTTGACTTTACATCTTACCACATATATGTGACTCTTCACTTGTATACTTGACACATACACACATGAATCGAGTTAATTATATGACACATTTTACAATATTACATATTACACACTTTCACTCTTTATTACATGGCACTTTACACACTCTTACACTCTACACATTTGCGCATTTTTATACATGATACTTGTACTCTTTTCACACATTGAGATATACTTTAATAAATTATAAAACACACCATCTAATCTAATAACTCATGCCTTTGTCTAATATTCATAAATGTAAAATTGTACCATCAGGATACATTAACATCTATCAAATAATGTAATATTCTTTAACACCCATATATTACATAATTTGGTTTGAATAATTTTAGTATTCAATCTTTGTGTTTAGTCTTCATATTTCTTTGGCCTATTTTTTGTTGTTCTTCTTTTGTTTATTTTCTCTATTCTTCTTTGTCTTGATATTGATCATATTATGTTGTTTTTCAATGTTATTTCCTAATTTTGTTACATTTCTCAATAGATCATCACAAAAATATGACTCATATTCTTCATCGATATCATTCCTGCTACTCTCTAATAAAGATTCATATTTATTATCAATTAATTGTTTATCATGATCTTGTTATCATTCAAATACCTGATATTTAATAATTAGTTTTCATTCATATGAGATCAAAATTCTAATGAAAGCAATCCCATATATACTATTATAAATATCTCAAAAAGTACTACGGTAAAAATTTTTGTAGTCTCCACTTTTTTTTTTCTTTTTTTTAAAGTGAAAAACCCCTTGTGGGGCCGCCTTGGTATGAGAGACCACGAATAGGGGGTTCTACACCATCAAAGTCACCCGGGAGTCGCACTCGACCCTACCCGCACCAACATTATCAATTGGATTTTGGATACCCAATTCAGCTTTTTGGTAGGGTGGATATTTGAACCTAGGACCTCCCTTGGAGGATTGCCCTCTCCTCTCCAAATCACCTACAACACCTGGGTTTTTGTAGTCTCCACTTGCTTTTGATAATTTTATACTCAAATAATCCTTAATAGTTCCATATTGCTCGTAAAAATAACAATAATATGCATAAACAAACTTATAATATTATTGTTTGAATTGTATACAAGGTTTAACTTTTCTTAGATTCTTTATTCATTCTTAGATGATTCAGTACATGGAGCTTTATCTCCATAATATAACCTTAGGATATGAATCTTCAATACTTGACTATTGCTCTCCTCATGTATATGGGAGATGCATCTTTTCCTATTTCAAATATATGACAAACCTCTCATGTCTCTTGAATTTATATCTTGCCACATATTTGTGACTCTTCACTTGTATACTTGACACGTACACACATGACTCTTGACTTACTTATATGATAAATTTCAAAATCTTTCATATTATACACTTTCACTCTTAATTACATAACAATTTGTACACTGTTACACTCTACATATTTGTACACTTTCTTACATGACACTTATACTCTTTTCACAAAATTGAGACATACTTTAGGGAAATATAAATCACACACTCTAATATAATAACTCACACTTTAGTATAATATTCACAAATGTAAAATTGTACCAAATGGATATATTAACATCTATAAAATAATGTAATATTCTTCAACACCCCCCTATATTACATAATTTGGTTTGAATAAATTTAGTTTTCAATCTTTGTCTTCAGTCTTCATCTTTCTTTGGTCTCTTTTTTTGTTCTTTTTTTCTTTTCTTTGTTTTTCTCTATCTTGGTCTTGATCATATTATGTTGTTTCTCAATGTTCTTTTCTAATTCTGTTACATTTATAAATAGATCACCACAACAATATGAATCATATCCTTCATCAATATCATTTTTGCTAACTTTTGATAAAGATTCATCTTTATTATCAATTAACTATTTATCATGATCTTGTTATAATTCAAATACTTGATATTTAATAATTATTTTTCATTCTTATGAGATAGAATTTCTAATGAAAGCAATCCCATATATACTATTATCATTATCTCAAAAATCACCACAATGAAACATTTTAGAGTCTTCACTTGCTTTTGATGATTATATACTCAATCCTCAAGAGTTCTATATTGTTCATAAAAAAAACAATATGCATAAACAAACATGCAATATTATTACTCAAATTTTATACAAGGTTTTATTTTTCTTAGATGCTTTCTTCATTCTTAGATGATTTAATAAATGGAGGTTTATCTCCATAATATAACCGTAGATGATGACTCTTCAATACTTAACTATTGATCTCTTCACGTATACGAGAGATGCATCTTTCCTATTCCACACATATGACAAACCTCTCATATCTCTTAACTTTACATCTTGCCACAAATATGTCTCTTCACTTGTATACTTGATACGTATACACATGACTCTTGACTTATTTATATGCCACATTTAATTAACTTACTTTACATAGTTTCATTCTTTATTACTTGATAATTTTTACTCTTACACTACACATTTGCACACTTTGTTACATGATACTTGTACTCGTTTTACACATTGAGACATACTTTAAAGGAAATATAAATCACACACTCTAATATAATAACTCACGCATTTGTCTAATATTCACAAATGTAAAATTGTACCATCAGGTACATTAACATCTATCAAATAATGTAATATTCTTCAACACCCCCTATATTACACAATTTCGTTTGAATAATTTTAGTCTTCAATCTTTATCTTTAGTCTTCATCTTTATTTGGCTTATTTTTTTGTTCTTATTCTTTTTTATTTGCTATGTTCTTCTTTGTCTTGGTCTTGATCATATTATGTTATTCTTCAATGTTCTTTCCTAATTCTATTACATTTCTCAATAGATCATCACAACAATATAACTCATATCTTTCATCAGTATCATTCTTGCTACTGTTTGGTAAATATTCATATTTATTATCAAATAATTCTTTATCATGATCTTGTTGTCCTTCAAATACTTGATATTTAATAATTATTTTTCATTCTTCTGAGATCAATTTTATAATAAAAGCAATCCCATATATACTGTTATCATTATCTCAACAAGTACTATGATAAAATGTTTTTGAGTCTTCACTTCTTTTGACAATTGTGTTCTCATATAATCCTCAAGAGTTCCAAATTGTTCATAAAAATAACAATAATATGCATAAACAAACTTACAATATTATTGCTAGAATTGTATACAAGGTTCGATTTTTCTTGGATGCTTTCTTCATTATCATATGATTCAATACATGGAGCTTTATCTCCATAAAAAAATCCTTAGAAGATGACTCTTAAATACTTGATTATTGCTTTACTCATGTATACGAGAGATGGATCTTTTCCTATTCCACACATATGGGATGCTTGACATATACACACATAACTCTTGACTTACTTATATGACACATTTTACAATCTTACATATTACACACTTTCATTCTTTATTACATGGCACTTTGCACACTCTTACACTACACATTTGCACACTTTGTTACATGATAATTGTACTCTTTTCACACATAGATACATACTTTAGGAAAATATAAATTACACACTCTAATCTAATAACTCACGTCTTAGTCTAATATTCACAAATGTAAAATTGTACGATTGGGGTATATTCACATCTCTCAAATGATGTAATATTCTTCAACACCCCCTATATTACATAATTTGGTTTAAATAATTTTAGTGTTCAATTTTGTCTTTAGTCTTCATCTTTTTTTGGCCTTTTTTTTGTTCTTCTTTTGTTTCTTTGCTATGTTTTTCTCTGTCTTGTTCTTGATCATATTATGTTGTTTCTCAAAGTTTTTTTTTTGTTACATTTATCAATAGATCATCACAAAAATGACTCATATCCTTCATAAATATATTTTCTACTAATTTTTTATAAAGATTCATCTTTATTAATAATTACTTGTTTACAATCCCTTCCCTGACCCTGTTTGAGGTCCCTGATCTTGTCCTAGCTTCCTTGGAACTTCATTAACCCTTCCTCATTGGCAAGATGGTGTTTGCAGATGATATCCTTGGGGTTGAATGTCACTTATCCACTTGTTTTCCCATTTCCTTACCTTTTGGTGGGGTTTTATTTTGGTTTCTAGGTTCTGGGATGGTTTTGGGTTCTTCCCTGGGACTTTCCCTAGGTTTTCTAGGTTGTTTAGGGATTTCTTTCCTTGGATTTCTCAGTTTTTCCTAGGTTTTTTTAGGTGTCTTCTTGATGCTTACCCTCTATGGTTCTTTAGTTGCAAACTTTTGGGGTTGTGGGAGAGTGGCTTCATGAGTAGTTTTGCACAACATCCTTTTTGGTCTTCAAGGGGACCATGTGCTTTCTACTGTGACTCTGCTCTTTGGGTTCGATGTTGTGGGTCCAACGAGATTTCAATTTTTTTTGTGGCCTTCCTTTGGGGCCTCTAGTTTGCTTGTTGTTGTGTTCTTGTAGGACTTCCTCATCTGTTTCCCTAAAGCTATTCGTTGGTGGTGCTGAAGGTTATCTAGAATTTTTGGTTGCATCCTCTCTGTCTGGGCTCTAATGTTTGCAACTGGGTTTCCCGTGACTCCTTCCTTTTGGGTTCCTTTGGAACTTTTTTGTCTCTTTCCTATGATTTTTTGTTCTACTTTTACTACTTCCTCTTCTTTGCTGGTGTATTCGAAGGCTCCTTTATTCAATGAATGAGGACTTCGTGGCCTATAGAGTTCCTTAGAATGTTGATCCACTTTCTAGGCTTGTGAGGGATGCGGCTTCTTATCAGTTTGCTTGATATTATAGCGTTCCTATTTGTTTCTCATTCTTTATTTGGTAGGATTTGATGTATTTGTAGTATCATTTCTCCACCCTCTGTCGTAGGGTGGTTTTTCCATATATGCTAGTTTTTCCCTACTTAGGATGTCAAATTCTTTTGGTTTTCAGTTTCCCCTGTGTGGATAATTCCTTTTCACACCTTTAGGGTTGTTTCAATTTGCTATTTTTCTATTAGGCAGTTGTTTCAAAATTTTGTTTCCCACTTCTTGGGTGTTTTCCCTCTTCTTGGGTGTTTTCCCACTTCCTAGGCAGTTTCCTACTTCCTGGGCATTTCAAACAATAGTTTCTCACTTTCTAGGTGATTCAAATTGTAGTTTCCCACTTTTTGGGCATTTCAAATTGCATATTCCTACTTCCTGGTTTCAAACATTAGTTTCCCAATTCATGTATGTTTCAAACGGTAGTTTTTTGCTTCATGGGTGTTCAAATTCGTAGTCCCGCTAGGCGGGTATTTCAAATTACTTTTTCCCGCTTCTTGGGTGTGCTTCTCTATTCCTTCCTAAAGGCTTTCCTGGTGCCTTCCTGAAGGTTTTCATTTTGACTTTCCTCATGCCTATCTTGATGTCAATCCTTGGGATTTTCCTATTTTATCTCATTGTAATAAGGTTTTGGGTCCCCTGTTAAAAAAATATTTTAATTTTAATTTAACCTACCAAAAAAAATACTTGTTTATCATGATCTTGTTATCATTCAAATCCTTGATATTTAATAATTATTTTTTATTCTTGTGAGATCAAATTTATTTCATTCTTCATCTTTATTTGACCTTTTTTTTTGTTCTTCTTCTTTTATTTATGTGCTCTATTCTTCTCAGTTTAGGTCTTGATCATATTATGTTTTTTCTCAATGTTATTTTCTAATTCCTTTACATTTATCAATAGATCATCACAATAATATGATTCATATTCTTCATCAGTATCATTCCTGCTACTGTTTGATATAGATTCATATTTATTGTCAATTAACTATTTATCATGATATTGTTATCATTCAAATATTTTATATTTAATAATTATTTTCATTATTATGAGATTGGATTTCTAATGAAAGCAATCCCATATATACTATTATCATTATCTCAACAAGTAATATGATAAAACGTTTTAGAGTCTTCACTTGCTTTTGAAAACTCTATACTCAAATAATCCTCAAGAGTTTCATATTATTCATAAAAATAACAATAATATACATAAATAAACTTACAATATTGTTTCTCAAATTTTATACAAGGTTCAACTTTTCTCAGATTTTTTCTTCATTCTTAGATGATTTAATACATGGAGATGTATCTCCATAATATAACCTTAGAATATGACTCTTCAATACTTGACTATTGCTCTCCTCACATTTAGGGGAGATGCATCTTTTCCTATTCCACACATATGGAAGACCTCTCATGTC
The DNA here is from genome assembly GCA_028583015.1 of Wollemia nobilis. Lineage (NCBI taxonomy): Eukaryota > Viridiplantae > Streptophyta > Pinopsida > Araucariales > Araucariaceae > Wollemia > Wollemia nobilis. Next base: position 8,066,787 of record JAQPPZ010016917.1, on the reverse strand, counting down.
TCTTGACTTTGCATCTTGCCACATATATGTGACTCTTCACTTGTATACTTGACACGTAAACCCATGACTCTTGACTTACTTATATGACACATTTCACAATCTTACATATTGCACCCTTTCACTCTTAATTACATGATACTTTGTACAGTCTTACACTCTACACATTTGCACACTTTGTTACATGACACATGTACTCTTTTCACACATTAAGACATACTTTAGGGAAAAATAAATCACACACTATAATCTAATAACTCATGCCTTTGTATAATATTCACAAATATAATATTTTACCATTAGGGTACATTAAGATATATCAAATAATGTAATATTATTCAACACCCCCCTATATTACATAATTTCGTTTGAATAATTTTAATCTTCAGTCTTTGTCTTCAGTTTTCATCTTTCTTTGGCCTCTTTTTTTGTTCTTTTTTTTTTCTTTACTCTGTTCTTATTTATCTTGGTCTTGATCATATTATGTTGTTTATCAATGTTCTTTTCTAATTCTGTTACATTTATCAATAGATCATCACAACAATATGAGTCATATCCTTCATCAGTATCATTCCTACTGCTATCTGATAAAGATTCATCTTTATTGTCAATGAATTATTTATCATGATCTTGTTATCATTCAAATACTTGATATTTAATAATTATTTTTCATTCTTATGAGATGAATTTTCTAATTAACGCAATCCCATATAAACTATTATCATTATCTCAACAAGTACTATGATAAAACCTTTTAGAGTATTCACTTGATTTTGATAATTATTTTCTCAAATAATCCTCAAGAGTTCCATATTGTTCATAAAAATAATAATAATATGCATAGAAAAACTTAAAATATTATTGCTCAATTTTTCTCAAATGCTTTTTTCATTCTCAGATGATTCAATACATGGAGCTTTGTATCCGTAATATAACCTTAGAATATGACTCTTCAATACTTGACTATTGCTCTCCTCATATATACGGGAGATGCATATTTTTCTATTCTACACATATGGCAAACCTCTCATGTCTCTTGACTTTACATCTTGCCACATATATGTGACTATTCACTTGTATACTTGACACATACACACATGAATTTAAACTTACTTTTATGACATGTTTTACAATCTTACATATTACACACTTTCACTCTTTATTACATGACACATTGCACACTCATATACTCTACACATTTGTACACTTTGTTCCATGACATTTGTACTCTTTTCACACATTGAGGTATACTTTAGGGAAATATAAATCGCACACTCTAATCTAATAACTCACACCTTAGTCTAATATTCACAAATATAAAATTGTACCATTAGGGTACATTAACATCTATCAAATAATGTAATATTCTTCAACACTCACCTATATTACATAATTTGGTTTGAATAATTTTAGTCTTCAATATTTGTGTTTAGTCTTCATCTTTGTTTGACCTCTTTTTTGTCCTTCTTCTTTTGTTTCTTTGCTTTGTTCTTCTTTGTATTGATCTTGATCATATTATGTTGTTTTCAATATTCTTTCCTAGTCTCGTTACATTTCTCAATAGATCATCACAACAATATGTCTCATATTCTTTATCAGTATCACTCCTACTCTTATTAGATAAAGATTCATCTTTATTGTCAGTTAGTTTTTTATCCTGATCTTGTTATCATTCAAATACTTGATATTTAATAATTATTTTTTATTCTTATGAGATCAAATATCTAATAAAAGTAGTCCCATATATACTATTATCATTATATGAACAAGTACTACACTATTTTTTTGAGTCTTCACTTGATTTTGATAATTATCTACTCAAATAATTCTCAAGAGTTCCATATTATTCATAAAAATAATAATAATATGCATAAAAAAACTTACAATATTATTGCTTAAATTGTATACAAGGTTCAGCTTTTCTCAAATGCTTTCTTCATTCTTAGATGTTTCAGTACATGGAGCTATAATATTAGAAGGTGACTCTTAAATACTTGATTATTGGTATGCTCACATATACGAGAGATGCATATTTTTCTATTACACACATATGACAAACCTCACATGTCTCTTGACTTTACATCTTGCCACATATATGTGACTTTTCACTTGTATACTTGACACATACACACATGACTCTTGACTTACTTATAAGACACATTTCTCAATCTTACATATTATACACTTTCACTATTTATTACATGAAACTTTGCACACTCTTACACTCTATAAATGTGCACACTTAGTTACGTGATACTTGTACTCTTTTCACACATTGAGACGTACTTTAGGTAAATATAAATCACACACTCTAATCTAATAACTCATGCCTTAGTCTATTAGTCACAAATGTAAAATTGTACCATTGGGGCACATTAACATCTATCAAATAATATAATATTCTTCAATATCCCCTATATTACATAATTTGATTTGAATAATTTTAGTGTTCAATATTTATCTTTAGTCTTCATATTTATTTGGCCTCTTTTTTTTTTCTTTTGTTTCTTTACCCTATTCTTCTCTATCTTGGTCTTGATCATATTATGTTATTTCTAAATATTATTTCCTAATTCTGTTACATTTATCAATAGATCATCACAACAATATGACTCATATCCTCCATCAATATCATTCTTGCTACTGTCTGATAAAGATCCATCTTTATTATCAATCAATTATTTATCATGATCTTGTTATTATTCAAATACTTGATATTTAATAATTATTTTTCATTCTTATGAGGTCAAATTTCTAATGAAAGCACTCTCATATATACCATTACCATTATCTCAACAAGTACTATGCTAAAATGTTTTAGAGTCTTCACTTTCTTTTGACATTTCTATACTCAAATAATCCTCAAGAGTTCCATATTGTTCATAAAAATAACAATAATATGCATAAACAAACTTACAATATTATTGCTCAAATTGTATACAAATTTTAACTTTTCTTAGATGATTTAATACATAGAGTTTTATCTCCATAATATAACCTTAGAAAATGACTTTTCAATAATTAACTATTGCTCTCCTCACATATATGGGAGATGCATATTTTCCTATTCCACACATACGATAAACCTCTCATGTCTCTTGACTTTACATCTTGCCACATATATGTGACTCTTCACTTGTATACTTGACATGTACACAATGCAGACACCAAAACCAAGCATTTAAAATACTAATTAATTAATCATAATTCATTAGCATATTTAATATTAATTAAACTAATTAATATTAAATTAAATAATCATTTGCATAAAGTATTAATTAATTAAGTGATTAATTATTACCTAAGCTACACAACCACTCACCCCTCCTCACGAGAACATTCACCCTTTCATCCCCCCTTCTATGTCATCCACATGCATATGCAAATTAAATAAACATATTTAATTTAAATACAAAAGCAAATCAAACATGCATATTTAAATTAAATAAACATATTTAATTTAAATACAAAAGCAAATCAAACATGCATATTTAAATTAAATAAACATATTTAATTTAAATACAAAAACAAATCAAACATGCATATTTAAATTAAATAACCTTATTTAATTTAAATACAAAAGAAAATCAAACATGCATATTTAAATTAAATAAACATATTTAATTTAAATACAAAAACAAATCAAACATTAATATTTAAATTAAATAAATATATTTAATTTAAATACAAAAGTAAATCAAACATGCATATTTAAATTAAATAAACATATTTAATTTAAATACAAAAGCAAATCAAACATGCATATTTAAATTAAATAAACATATTTAATTTAAATACAAAAGCAAATCAAACATGCATATTTATAATAAATAGACACATTTAATTTAAATACAAAAGAAAATCAAACATGCATATTTAAATTAAACAAGCATATTTAATTTAAATACAAAAGCAAATCAAACATTAATATTTAAATTAAATAAATATATTTAATTTAAATACAAAAGCAAATCAAACATGCATATTTAAATTAAATAAACATATTTAATTTAAATACAAAGTAAATCAAACATTCATAGTGAAATTAAATAAACATATTTAATTTAAATACAAAAACAAATCAAAATGCATAATCAATTTAAAAAGCATATACCCACGTGTTGTAGGTGAGTTGGAGAGGGTAGGGTAATCCTCCAAGGGAGGTCCTTGGTTCGAATCTCCACCCTACCAAACGCACATCGGATACCCAAAATCCAGTTGATAATGTTGGTGCGGTCAGGGCCGAACGTGACTCTCGGGTGATTTTGATGATGTAGAACCCCCTAGTCATGGTTTCTCAAACCAAGGTTACCTTGCAAGGGGTTTTTTGCTAAATTAAAAATAAAATAAAAAGCATATGCACCTTCAGTTTAGAAAAGTACTAGTTAAACACCACTTCACTAGTTAAGCCACCACCTTATCCATTCCCTCGGGGAAGTCTATACAGGTAACCTCTCCTTCTTCATGGAAAAAAAGGAGGATGAAAAAGGATAATGAAGTGCTACTGAAACAACCCGTCATGTTTTCCCCTTGCCAAGACCATGTTGTTGGACTACCGTACAAGATTGAAAGTTGTGCTCTTGTACCTTGCATAATCAAATACCCTGACTTTGATGACTGTTCGAGTCCACTTAGATTAGCATATTTTTAGTTTTTGTATCAATCTAGATTTTAGTTTATACATGCATGCATCTATTTTTAATTTCACTTTATCATTTTCATATTCCATACAGGTCCAACTTCGGTGGGCCCCTCCTATGCTACTAATACACTTTTTTTTTCTTTGTGTGTAGGCCACAAGACTCAAATATGGCAAAATATTGGAATATCCATGACACATCCAATGCGGAAGTCTAGGAAAATCCACTCCTCCACAAAATGCGTTAGCACATAGATTTTTGATATTACACTAGGAGACTTCGTTTTGATATATTGTAAGTATTGTATCATTGGTAGCATCCCCTTAGAGGGGATATTATTGTAATACTTTGAAAGATAAATATCAATAATATAAAGGATCTATCTTATTTTGTTTGATCATTATATTTTATTGACTGCTTTACTTTTATATAGTGTAAATTTATAGCTTTTAGATGGCGATCAGGGTGGGACCTAGTCCCTATCTGTTTAATGCAAGTTTTTTTACTAATTGATTGTTTGCTTCTATAATTTGTAGGTACTCAAATATAACCATATCAAGTCAAGATGGCCCCTATGTCACAACCATCTAAAGTCGAGACAATATCTGATCAAAGGTCGAATAGTAGCAAATCTGCAAAACTCCATCAAACTTAGGCTTTCAAGATTATCTTTTTGTATTTTTTTTTCTGTTCCTAAAAATAAAAATAGAAAGTATTTATTTGGACTATATTTGCATAATTTTTTAGCTTTAAGTCAGTTATATTTTGACCATCTTAAGTCAAGACAGTCTCTGTATGTGACCATCTCAAGTCAAGATGACCTTTGTTTGTGATCATCTCAACAAGAGATGGTCTCTGTATTCTATGTTGTTTGCCTAAATTACTACCTATTTGTGATATATTATCATCTAGGGAAAGAAAATGCATTAAAAATTATAAATTTTGATTACATTTTGTATTAGTGAAAGTCATCGAGTGTTGTTTGCTTTTATTTTTAGCAAGAATAAAAAGAACCTACATACACTCATGAGGTTTATAAAATGTTGGTTAGTTGTATTTCATCACCAACAACCGATAGCAATCACCCGACATGGGCATTCATCTCCCACCATGGATTGCCCCCCTACACACCTTAGTAGCCCTCACGAGTGGCTTTTCAAACTTAATCATAAAAAAGTCCACTACTTTTGGGTACATCCCAAAGTAGGATAGGTTTTAACACCCTTTTACCATGAGGTTTAATAATTTGTGGAACACAACTATCATTATTGTCCAAAAAAACCCAAGTGTGAAGCAAAATCCTAGGCTAGGTAACTAACAGGACTCAAACAACGCGGCCCCTTCTAGAGGTATTTTTATTATAAGGTTACCATAAGCTAAATCCATTTATAAAGTCATTTTTAGTCATTGTTGTATTGCTTCTTGTCAGCGTGGTGGACATCAATACATCAATTTAGTTTGAATTCCATCATCCCATATATAGTTCTAGGATTAGGTTCATCACAACACACAAAATAAAAAATAAATTAAAAAAACAAAAGAAAAACCAAAAACATTAAGAATCAAAATTAAGAAAATAAAATAAAAAACAAAAACAAAAACATATTTCTTTTTGAATTTGTTTTTTGTGTTTGCATAGTTTAGGAAAACCACTCTATTAGCCTAATATTGTGGTTGTGACATGCAGTCAAGCTCACACACAGACAAACACTACTGAACCATCACATAGTATCATGGAAAATTTTTAGATTAATCCACAAGATCTTGTCATTCTTGAATGGCATCCCAAAATCCACCATGACTCAAATATCATATATCACCCCAGGAACCTCGATATATCGGGTGTCTCTACTTAGGACCCACTCACAGGTCCTGACTATGATCAAGAGGTTGATTATCCAGATCAAACCATATTACGTGCTTTTTACAAGGATAATTATCTACACACCAAGATGCATAGTAGGTCATTGTTGTGTATTCACATTTTGGCTCATCCTACAAATCCATTAGATCTAGGTTAGGCATATATACCACATAAAATTAGGGATGATCAAGCTACCTCGATTAAGCACCTATCAATGAATCATGAATATGGGCATGTGGATACATAAACTGGATAAAATCATAAAAAATCACACATATTTGCTTATGTGTTGAGGTTATTTGAGTCTAATCATTCCTCTACTTCTTATGATGAATGACCTACTCGAGTTCATTGTACTTTTGTACCACCTACCTATTTGGAACCTATCAATCATCCCCAACATCAAGATAATGGGGGTGTGCATGGTCATGAAAAATAAATTTCTAACCACTCTAGGGTCAGTGCACAACATCATCAAAGGCATCCAATACAACATCACCATTCATTACCTCATCAACATCATAATCCTCCACCTCAACATATTCAAAATTCAAGGTGGGCAACCAACATGAGGTTACCAAAAGCTTACCAATTGTTGATTGATTGCATCGACTCCCTTGAAAGACAAGTCTTATGGTAATTCAACCATCAATCCATTCATCAATTTGTTCCATCATCCCCATAACCATCCCATTTTTAGAGGTCTAAGTTTGATAAGTTTGAAGGTGAAGATGATTTATGATGGAGTCATCAACACACTCCTCTAATTCTATAATAAATCTTGAATCATCTCACAAACATTGAGCTACACTTGCGACATAATCAACATTAAAAACCTCATCAACTGCATCAAACTAATCAACTTCACCCACCTCATCAAACTCATCCACCTTGTCCACCTCATTCAAATAACTAGTCCTATACCTAGAACCCTCTATTCAAACCCATGTCGATAATATTTTGTAAGTTGTAGGAGATAAAAATGATTGCTCTACCGAACATACACCCTTTAGACCCTAATAGACCGAAATCCAAGTTGTATAGGGAAGATCACTATTACCTCTATCATCAACAAGCAGGCCATGAAATCAATAATTGCTTTACATTTATAAATGTGGTCCAATATCTTATCAATAGGGGGCCATTCTCGTAGATGGTCCACTCACCCCATCTAGTCAAAATTCTAGTATCTATCAAGAACAATAGTGGGGATACTCACAATATCACACCGTCCCCATCAACCATATCACAAACATAAAATAATTTAGGGGATACTCAAGGTACCACACCTTCATTGCACACACACAAAAAAAAAACAATTATATATATTAAAAAAAGAAAAAATCAAAATCATTCAAAAATTCAAAAACATCACAAAAGCATCAAAATCATAAAAAAAAACAAAATAAATCACATATTGCTTCAAAGCATGTTGTATTCACACACACATATTAGTTCACATCATCACCAATAATTCTTTAATTATCATTCGATGTATACTTTTATTCGTTTGCTAGGATTGATTTTGTCACATTAATCAAGGGTGTCTTCCTTATGGTATTTGTCTTGAATTATCTCTCATTGCATAGATTCCCACTACATACATCACCCAACACCACTTCATTTAGCCACAAAAACCCTATGATATGATTACCCTTTTTTAAGCCTTTGGTTTGGATAATCTTTAGGTTCTTTTGGTTATTCAACCATACCTAGTGTCTCAGTTAGCCTACATTGAAGTCATTATTCCTTGAAATGCTATAGGTATTCCTAGTGACCTTAACTTTTCTCTTATACCACGCACATGTATCACATTAAATAAAATTTTGGTGCTTAGAAAATACAAACTCATGAGTTGCTATCATTATAAAGCAAGTGGTTTTCCCTGTTCATCCTATTATGCGCGTGGTATAAAAATATGAGAATTGACAAAAGGACAAGCTCACTACCAAATACAAAAAAATAATCCCTTGCTCTTCCACAAAATGAGTAAGTATCCCCCCCATCCAAAAAAAATCCCCTTGCTCTTCCACAAAATGAGTAATCCCCCCCCAAAAAAAAGCAAAAATCCCTTGCTCTTCTACAAAATGAGCAAGTATAAAAAAAAAGTAAAATCTCCAAACATCCAAAGAAAAACATAAAATAAAAAGAGCTTGAATCCCTAGAATTTTTAGTTTTAACAACCATGGGGTAGTCTCCATCACCAAAAATATGCTATAGACGTCTAACTAGTAGTGGAGTAGCCTTATGTATTGTGACACAACTATCACATTAGCAATATTCTTTTTGTATATACCGATTCCCATTTGTGGATGATTTAGCTTATAATTACTTGAGTCGCACATGATGATTCTAACCTAGCCCAAAATTGGAAATGAACATTCACTACACATAGAGTTGATCTCTACAAAACTTGAGTAACTTGGTTGGTTTTTGTATCTTCAAGTACCTACTTGATCAGTAGATGATTTTGATCGATGTCACTAGATGAGTAGATGAGTTTGATCAATGTCAGTAGATGAGTTTGATCATGAAAACACTTTTATATTATTTCCCCTAGGACAAGCAATAGTACAAGTCATGTCATCTTGGTATCCACAACAACACAATCATTGCAAAAACACTCCACCACATCCATTCCACATGTATGTTAGTACCCTTGGGTTGACACCCTTGATTAATTGATTAAATTCATGAATTATGATACGTGTCTAAGTATTCTCTAAACAATAATCCAATATAAATCACATTTACTCATTTTACACATTATTTTATCACATCACAAACACATATGAGACACATCATAATCATATAAAATAAATTGGAGAAATCAAGGTATCACACCTTCCCAAACAATCAATCAAACAAGTAATCAATCCACTTGGGGGTGTTCAAGGTATCACACCTTCCCCAAACAATCAATAAAACAAGTAATCAATCCACTTAGGGGTGTTCAAGGTATCATGCCTTCCCCAATAATGACATCAAACAAGTAATCAACCAATGTGGGGATGTTCAAGGTAACATACCTTCCCCACAAACCAATGAAATCCAACTCAATTCAATCATCAATCAATTACATAATCATAAACCAACTATGGGGGTGTTCACGATACCACACCTTCCCCAATAATCAATCACACAAGTAATCAATCAACTGGGGGTTCAATATATCACACCTTACCCAACAAATACATCAAGTAATCAACCAACTAGGTGGGTTCAAGATCTCACACCTTCCCCAACAATTACATCAAGAAATCAATAAACTTAGGGGTGTTCAAGGTATCACACCTTCCATTGATAATAAATCAAACAAACATTAAAACAACTTGTGTCCTTTTATCAAAGGTTTTACCCTTTGCCTTGCATAAATATCAATCAACAAATCAATGATCAGGTTAAAAAAATAGTTACATCCTTTTGTCAAAGGTTATTCCCTTTGCCTTACCTTCACAAAAACAACACATTTGATTCCATTTTCCTTTCCTACTTTTTCATTCTTACATTCATTCACTAGATTTGCTAGTGTAGATTCTCAAGGGAACCTTGTATCTACTGATTTACTCTAATCACCTATTGGTTGAAACAACTGGTTATCCATGCAATCCTGTAGGATGAATATATTACCATAAGAAAACTTGAGTAGACTCCATATAAATCAATTTCAAAAAATTTCAAAGGTGCCTAAACCCTTTGGTTACATTCAATTCAAAGGATCCAAAAGCACCTAACCCCTTTGGTCAAATCAATTCAAAAATATCCAAAGGCACCTAACCCCTTTGGTAAAATCAATTAAAAAAATATCCAAAGGAACCAAACCCCTTTGGTCATTGTCAATTCAAAAAGCTCCAAAGAAAACATGCCTCTTTGGTCAAATTAATTCAAAAGGCTTCAAAGGAGACACCCATTTGGTCAAATCAATTTAAAAAGCTCCAAAGGTACCTAACCCCTTTGGTCAAATCAATTAAAAAAATCTCTAAAGGAACCAAATCCCTTTGGTCACTATCAATTCAAAAGGCTCCAAAGGTACCCAAATCTCTTTGGTCAATCTAATTCAAAGGTTCCAAAGGCACCTAACCCCTTTGGTAAAATCAATTAAAAAAAGATCCAAAGGAACCAAACCCCTTTGGTCATTGTCAATTCAAAAATATCTAAAGAAAACATGCCTCTTTGGTCAAATTAATTCAAAAGGCTTCAAAGGAAACACCCCTTTGGTCAAATCAATTTAAAAATCTCCAAAGGTACCTAACCCCTTTGGTCAAATCAATTAAAAAAATCTCTAAAGGAACCAAATCCCTTTGGTCACTATCAATTCAAAAGGCTCCAAAGGTACCCAAAGACCTTTGGTCAATCTAATTCAAAGGCTCCAAAGAAACCTAACCCCTTTTTTCAAATCAATTCCAAAATTTTAAAAGGTACCTAACCCTTTGCTCAAATTAATTCAAAAAGCTCCAAATGAACCACACCCCTTTGGTCAAATCAATTCAAAAGGCTCCAAAGGAGACACCCCTTTGGTCAAATCAATTCAAAATGCTCCAAAGGAGATAACCCTTTGGTAAAATCAATTCCAAAGGTTCCAAAGGTACCTAATCCCCTTTGGTCACTATCACTTCAAAAAGCTCCAAAGGAACCAAACCTCTTTGGTCACTATCAATTCAAAGGTACCAAAGAAACCCAAATCCCTTTGACCACAATGTAGTTCACAAAGTTCCAAGGGCACAAAAACCCTTTGAATAAAATATTTTCAAGTGAAAATACTATCTAGTGATCTACTCTAGTCACCTGGCAGTTGCATCGACTGGTTATCCATGCAATCTAGTAGGATGGATAGATTACCATAGGGAAACCTGGATAGATTTCTTGCAATTCAGTTTAAAAATATCCAAAGCAAACTAACCCCTTTGGTCAAATCAATTCAAAAGGCTCCAAAGGCACATAATCCCCTTTGCTCACTATTAGTTCAAAAATATCTAAAGTAACCAAACCCCTTTGATCACTGTTAGTTCAAAAGCTCCAAAGACACCAAACCCCTCTGGTCAAAATCTAGAATAGTTTTTTTTTCTTGCAATAGCTTAATATTTTGCTTTTTGATTGTCGATTCAAATCTAGAGTGAACCTTTTATCTAGTGATTTACTCTAGTCACGTAGTGCTTGCAGCGATAGGTTATCCATACAATATGATAGGATGGGTAGATTACCATAAGGCCACTCGTCCAAAAAAAATTAAACTACAACCATCATGGGTCAAGATGGTCTCAAAAAACCACTATTTCCTAGGGCACCCAAGTTAATCATCTCATTCTAGTTAAGCGACTCATCACTATCATCATTGTATCTCTCCTCCATCAACTCATCACTTGAGGGGCTAGGCAACACCTTCAAATTCTTATCTCAAATCAAGTCAATACTCAAACACTCAATATTAGAAATTGCACTCATCCAAGAATCATTACCAAAGACTATCATACAACCTTTTTGTTGGGGCAAACAAGCAAAAATTTAAATCAAACAAACACTTGGTATATCTAAAGCCTAAAGCATAGACTAATATTCTATGGTTGAAATATTACCAAGATTAGGTAGACCCAAATCCTAAAGTGTAAACTAAGATTTTGTCTACTTAGCTTAAAGGTTTACCAAAATTAAGTTCTTAAATTTATCAAAAATAATGATTCGACGATGTGCATATTTTCTATGATTGAGGTATCCCATATTGGCTTTTATTTTTGACCATATTACACCACTCCCATTCAACATCATCCAATGTCATTCATCCACCCACACAACTATAGGTGCCATCTATTTTTGCATCGCATTACATTTTCACATACAAAAAAGAGCATCTGTAGACACCAAAATCAACCATCTAAAATAATAATTAATTAATCACAATTAATTAGTATATTTAATATTAATTAAACTAATTAATATTAAATTAAATAATCATTTGCCTAAAGTATTAAATAATTAGTTAATTTATTAAATAAGTGATTAATTATTCGTTGTCCTAATAATGAGATCCATTAATTTCTGTCAGGAGGCTAGGCTTCAACTACTATGGTTGGGATTGTTATGGTGTAGTTGGAGATGTTGGTTAAAGTGCAAGGTGGCGGTCGACATTTATTTCCTGGGCCTAGTGAGGTTTGCCTCTATTCAAAATTTGAATTTTGAAATTTTTTCTCTTCGTTGCTTACATCCGGATCTATCCCAAAGATTCCTTAGCTTCCATTGGAATTCCTTTTCATGTCAGTACCTCGTCCTTATCATTTTCTTTCTAAACTTTTTGTTCGTTCTTGGGATGAGTTGTTTACCTTGTTTTGTAGTTCGGTTCTAGACATCGTGTCTCCCATTAGGCTTCAATGGTGGTGGTTGTTGTCCCTTTGGAATCGATGTGGGGTGATTATCCAGGTTATTTTTGTTCCCCTTGCTTGGGGTGTGTATTTGGGTAATCATTGTTGGGTTTGGCCTTTTTTCTTGGGTATGTTGGTCCTTTTTCATGATATTGCCTTAGTGTCACCATTCTTGGTGATTACTTCTAGTAATTTTACACCTATCTTTGGGCTCGTTTTCTCTAGGCCAGGTGGACCCTCTTCTCTTTGGTGTTTGGGTTGAGGAGAAATGTTTCTTCCTTGGTTCTTCCTGGTATTCAAGGCTTTCCTATTTTGCTGACTTTTTTGGTTGGGTTGGGTGGCACAACTATGCTTGTGATGTTGATGGATGTCTATTTTTGTTTAGGATTATTATGGGGCCTTTTGTGCTTTGTTGTTTGTTTGGGAGTTACCTCTTTTGGTCCCCTATTGAGGAAGAGTGTGGTGTTAAGAAGTGAGGGAGTTGTGCATAGATTGAGGATGGGGAAAGCTAAGTTGTATGGGCCCAAGTCGAGACATGTTAAATCTCGGGTGGAGCCTGTTTCCTTGAATATTGATGAGGAGGTTAAATATATTTTGAAGGATGGTGGTTTGTTGGAGTGTGTCCAAAAATTTCATGGATATAACCTAGTTCTCTCTAAATGGATGGTAGTGACGTGGAATGATGGGTGGGTGAGATTCAGGTCCTGGTATTTTGAGTTTTTTATAGAGTTGATCAGTCACACTTCTAGTCTCGTGTTGGATGGTGCTTATCATAATAGGGATAAACATTCATTTTTGAAAGAAATCAGCTTCTTCCAGGATGGCAAGGAATTTTTTCCTAGAATATAGAATGGATACAATGCCAAGATCTTACCTCCATCGTGGGATAGGGTGACTAATATTATTATGGACTATTTTACTCTAGATTCTACGTATGATATCATACGTAGTTTCCACACCATATTTCTAAATCATCTTGACAGGCAAATGTGGATGAATATACCCTTATTTTTATTTTAGTCTATGAGGAAGTCTATGATGGACATTCAAGGGGGGCGTAACCAGTTTCCACTTCAATAGGGATTGGTCCTTTTAGTTTTTGAGCAAGTGATGATGGATAAAGGGTTCATGGCGAAGAAAATTTTGAAATCTTTAGCTGATTTCCTGGTCCATATGCTTGGCCAGGCCTTAGTGTATTCTGAAAGTTCGAGTGAAGGCACTAAGGATGTTTACTCATTCTCGTTGGGTTTTGGTCTGGATAAAATCTCTCACAAAATTTATATTTTTGTTAAAGGTGTGAGGAGAAAATCATTGAAGTGCAGCACTGACGAGGTTGTTAAGATTTCATAAAAAATTTCCATGGCCTTGCCTGTGGTGGGAGGTATTCCTTTAGTTAGCCAGGCGGAAAACAGTGGCACCCAAAAAGTGGGAGGAGGTTGAGTCTTCTCCCTTATCCCACCCTAATGATGTGGAGTTTCTTCCTAGGGATTTCATTAAGGATAAGATGGTGTCTAATGTTTATACTCCAGGGGAGGCCTCTACAAGGAAGAGTGTCTTTTTCCACAACCTAAAGTTTATTGAGCGTGCGATGTGGAGTTATATGAAAATAGTGTTAAATTATATTGATGAGGTTGCACAGATGTCCGAAATAATTTCCCACGAGATTGATTTGATGTTGTAGATGTCTCTCGGTTCTCTCATTGCTTGATATCATCTTTGTTTTTCTTTAATGTGTTTGGTGGTGCCTCTTTATTTGTTTGGTTGTTTTTTGTGGTTTTCTCTTATGGCTACCTTAGTGGCAATTTAATATTTAAAAGGTTGTGGGGTCCCTTTCAAAACCTTCTTTTTCTTAATAGTATCAAAAAATAAAAATAAATATGTGATTAATTATTACCTAGGATACAAAACCACTCACCCCTCCTCACGAGAAAATTCACCCTTTCATTCCCCCTTCCACGTCATCCATAGTTCAACGTGCATATTTAAATTAAATAAACATATTTAATTTAAAAACAAAAACAAATCAAACATTTATATTTAAATTAAATAAACATATTTAATTTAAATACAAAAGCAAATCAAACATACATATTTAAATTAAATAAACATATTTAATTTAAATATAAAAGCAAATCAAACATACATATTTAAATTTAAAAGATATATTTAATTTAAATACAAAATCAAATTAAACCATTTCAGGGATGAAAACCCTATTAGCATCCCCCATTTCATGTTGAATTCTATCAGTTATTCCATAGAGGCTTGTAGGAAGAAGAAGGGAGATGACCTCCCTTCCCACCAAGGTCTATTTAAAGTTTTCTACAATCACTGGCTGGTCCATTGCCCTTATGGAATAACCCTTCCCGCTACCCAGAATGTTGCTCCTAAAGGAAAACCTAGCCTTGCCAAGGTTAAATCAAGCCCACCCTCGTCCTCTACCTATTCTCTGACCATGTCTACCAAGAAGAGAGTGACTGTGGAGGCAGTTAGAGGGCTACTTGCAAAGAATATAATCAAGTGTGAGGAACCCAAGGTCGTAAGGTTTTCACATTGCTTGAGAAACAAGTTCATTCAATATAAGCAAAAAATTCTAGAAATTGATTCTAACGAGGATGACCATGATGTTACAACTAAGCTTCTACAACAGTTGATCATAAAAATTACCTCCATTAGTATTTATCAACTAAAAAATGACATTTCCTAATTGAATGATATGGCCGACTCTCTCACAAATCTTTGTAATACCTTGCATCTCCTCTTTTTTCATTGAAAGTTCACTGAGGTAGCTCTAGATGACAAAAAGGCATTTGAGGTCAACACCGAGGACGAGGTCAAGGATGAGGTGAAGGATGGAAATATCAAAGTAGGCAAGGAGGACTAATGTCTTCCCTTCTTTGTTAGCTGATGGTTTTGGGGCTTCCCTACATGGGACCTTTTTATTTGGTGATTTGTTATTGTTACTCTTTACTATTAGGGGCTGCATACCCCTCTTTTCTTCTATTTTTGTTTTTTTCAGAATCCTTAAGTTATGGTTGTAAGTAGGTTTTGGGGTTTCCTGTCAAAACTTGTTTTGAATGAAAAATTAACTTATAAAAAAAACATGCATAACTAATTAAAAAAACATATGCACATTTAGTTTAGAAAAGCACCAGTTAAACACCACCTCACTAGTTGAGTCACACCTCATCCATTCCCTCAAGAAAGTCTATAAAGGCAACCTCTCCTCCTTCATGGAAAAAAAGGAGGATGCAAAAGTACAACAAAGTGTTGTCAAAACAATCCTCCAAGTTTTCCTACTACGAAGACCATGTTGTTAGACTGCCATATAATATTAGAATTTGTGCTCTCGTACCTTGCATAATCAAATACCCTCATTTTGATGATAGTTCAAGCACACTTAGATTAGCATATTTCTGGTTTTTGCATCAATTTAGATTTTAGTTTATACATGTACACATTTGTTTTTAATTTTGCTTTATCATTTTCATATTCCATACAGGTCCAACTTCGGTGGGCCACTCATATGCTACTAATAAGCTTTTTTTTCTTTGTGTGTAGGCCACATGACTTAGAGACAACAAAATATTGGAATATCCATGACACATCCGACATGGTGGTCTCGAAAAACCCGCTCTCTTGCAAACTGCGCTAGCACAAAGATTTTTGATATTACACTAGGAGACTACATTTTGATATATTATAATCATTGTATCATTGGTAGCGTCCCCTCGGAGAGGATATTATTGTAATACTTTGAAATATAAATATCAATAATATAAAGGATCTATATTATTTTATTTGATCATTGTGTTTCATTGATTGCTTTACTTTTATATGGTGAAAATTTAACTTTCACACACATGAATCTTTACTTACTTATATGACACATTTCACAATCTTAAATATTACACACTTTCACTCTTTATTACATGACACTTTGCACACTATTACACTCTATACATTTATACACTTTGTTATATGATACTTCTACTCTTTTCATACATTGAGATGTACTTTAGGGAAATATAAATGACACACTCTAATCTAATAACTCATGCCTTAGTCTAATAATAACAAATGTAAAATTGTACCATCAGGATACTTTAACATTTGTCAAATACTGTAATATTCTTCAACACCCATCTATCTTACATAATTTGGTTTGAATAATTTTAGTCTTCAATATTCATATTTCTTTGGTCTTTTTTTTGTTCTTCTTTTGTTTCTTTGCTCTGTTCTTCTTTGTCTTGGTCTTGATCATATTATGTTGTTTCTCAACGTTCTTTACTAATTTTATTACATTTATCAATATATCATCACAACAATATGACTCATATGCTTCATTAATATCATTCTTGCTATTATTTGATAAAGATTCATCTTTATTGTCAATTAATTATTTTCATGATCTTGTTATCATTCAAAAACCTGATATTTAATAATTAATTTTCATTCTTATGAGATAAAATTTCTAATGAAAAAAATCCCATATATAATATTATAATTATCTCAACAAGTAATATGATAAAATATTTTAGAGTCTTCACTGGATTTTGATAATTCTATTCTCAAATAATCCTCAAGAGTTCTATATTGTTCATAAAATAACAATAATATGCATAGACAAACTTACAATATTATTGCTTGAATTGTATACAAGGTTCAATTTTTCTTAGATGCTTTCTTCATTCTCAGAATATTCAATATATGGAGCTTTGTCTCCATAATATAACCTTAGAATATGACTCTTAAATTATTGACTATTGCTCTCCTAAAATATAAGGGAGATGCACCTTTTCCTATTCCACACATATGGTAAACCTCTCATGTCTTGTGACTTTACATCTTGCCACATATATGTGACTCTTCACTTGTATACTTGACATGTCCACTCATGACTCTTGACTTACTTATATGACACATTTCACAATCTTACATATTACACACTTTCACTCTTTATTACATGATACTTTGCACACTATTACACTCTACACATTTGTACACTTTGTTACATGACACTTGTACTCTTTTTACACATTCATACATACTGTAAACACGAAAATCTAGACATACACAAAATCACATGTTAGAACCCCACATCACAACCTAGCATAATAAAATTATACACCTAAGTCTAAAGTTAGGTGTATAGAACCCTGCACATTAATCTATTTTCTAGATTTATTAAATCTGGAAAATCATCCTAGGATACCCTACCTAACCACTAGACATGTGTCCTAGCCACCTCATCAACATCCCTTATCACATATCACACACCCATGTCCCCTTTTTCCCTTCACATGGGACATCCCTTACACCTCACTCCACTTGCAGCCACATCACCCCAGTTAAGTGAGACACCTTGGGTGACTCACTCTAACTGCCTCCTCCATTTGGTAGCCTGGATTGCCACCTCACTTTTCCCTCCAAAACCCTAAGGGGTATATAAAGGCACCTTCACCCCACCAACCAAAGGATGCTAAGAAAATACACTGTTAGGTTACCAAAATAGCACCAAGAGTTTGCATGCATCCTGGGGAGACCAAAGATATGAAGCCCTAAAGTCCATTTTTGGAGCCTTCTACCATTAAGCCAAAATCACCCGTCCGTGGTTACATGGTCAAAATCACCTTGATGTGGTTTCCTCACCATCCATTCATGATTTACTAGTCCAAACCACACATCCATGGTTGATCAGAACAAAAAAATGATATGTTTGATCAATAAGTTTGATTTCCTCAAGGCATCTGGTTTCATTTTCTGGGCTTTTTTCAACATTAGTTCGAGGGTTTTTACTGCATTATTTTCAATCTCATGTACAGGTTCTTATAAACTCTCATTTTCTTTTCAATGTGTGTAGTAAATAGGTATTTGGAAGGCTTTTGAAGCTATATTGGCCACCCTTGTTGGATATCAGAAGCCCTCTCACCACTCTGAAGTTGTAGTTGAGGAACAAAGAACACAAAGTTTGCATAAAGAGTTGGAAGATCCCCCATTTCCTATCAAATCATTGTATCAAAAAGAGAGGTAAACATTGTAATATTACCCCCAACACATTTGGGGTAATTAAAAAAGCATTTTAACATCAGGAGGTTCAGGCTCCCCTGTGTTAATATAAAAATATCAATTTTTGCATTCTCTCTTTTTTGTTTCATATATTTGTTGTGTTCAATTTTTTTGGTTACACATTGCAAAACTAGGAGTGTACATACATTTGGATTATTATTTGATGGTATTAAGGATAATACATGGAACCAAAATCAAAGTTCCAAGCAAAACATTGCATACTCATCATATAGAAATATTTCCACCATCTAAATGGAGGAATGATCGGTCTTGACAGCCAAAGAAGAATGGTCAAATTCTTATGAAATGAATGAAGAATTATGGCCAACTAGTCTAGAAGACTTTATGAGACAAGGTGCAATAGAAATTTGGGATCCTCATCCCCTGAAGGTATATGGACTATAAGACATGGGATAATAATAGTTTGGAAAGAGATCCAACTCTTGGGTCATGTATAATATACATACATACATACATACATACATACATATATTTATTTATTTGTTTATGGTTAGTATTTTTGCTTTATTTTCTCTCATTTTATAGGATATATTTTCAAAATAAAATCACCACAAAAGACATCAATGGGGTCATTATTGGAATTAATGCCCAATTAAAAAATTATAGGCTTGCATCATCAAAAATATTTATGCATAAGACAAAGACGAGCCAAATATTTAACTACATCATCTTGGGCACAAAAGAAGAGCTCATTCTGACAAAAAGATAGGAGGAGAGAAGTATTGACACAAACAAGGTGAAATAGATAGAAATAGTATCTCAACCCTAGAAATAAAGTTATAGGGAAGTTATAAAGGAAGACCGACACCATATAGAAGGTTGCACCATAATAAATATATGCCTAACAGATAAAGATCCCATGTTAGCCACCAACATTGTAGTGATAAATCACTACAATGCAGTCAGATTGTGCCCAAAACGTGATGGAGAAACTAGGGGACTATAGTCTATCATAGCCAAAGAAGGTTCCATGTAAAATTTTTCCAATCAAATATCTTAAAAGGGTGAGGATATGTGCGAAAAGACTCATACTATGCAGATAGAATGATTACATTGAAGTGTAGAAAAAGACCATACATCCAAGCAATAAAATACTGAAAGATAGAAAATATGTGAAACCACAAAGATTAAGAACAAGATATGTAAAAAGTGAATAATGGTGCCCTTTTATTAATAATATATGTTTCTTTCCATGAGGTTACAATATGATCCCTCTAAGAGATGCTAAACAGTTGATACAATTATTTACAACAAAGATCTTTTCGGATGCAATACATAGGGTCTTCTTCATACCCACGAACTATCTTAAAAAGGGTTTCTCGTGACCTCCACAAGGTGTGATGATATTGGATTCTTGAACTCTTCCTTCCTAATGGAACCTATAGTATGCACACAAGGAAACAAAAATTATTAATAGCATGTGTGGATGTAATAATAACTAAATATGATAAATAACAAAAATCTAATAAATGCATGCATGAAATGAAATATAACTATGTTGAACTGCAAATAAGAAAGCTACTAAAATCTATTGAAATAGAAAATAAAGAAAATAAATTTGAACCCTAGAGACCATATCTATGTGGGATGGCCATACCTATAGGCTATCTCTAAGTGATATGGCCACTAATCTGTAGATCCTTTTCTTGAGGCTAATGTAGGGGTGACTCTAGGTTCAACTTGTGGTATTTTTAGTATATTGGTGTGCTTTGTGGAAGCAGCTTGATGGGTTTGGATCAATACTCAAAGCGAGTGTGTGAGTTCAAGATAAAAAAGGAAATACACACTTCTATCCCTTGGAGCAATCCAACAACATGGCTTTCTTAGGGATTTGAGATGATAGCACTTCAATTCCTTCGGTAGTTGTTCGGTATTTGGTCGAATTCCAGCAACACTCGTTGCTTGAAAATTCAAGAACTTTGTATATTTTTGAATTAGGGATGAGTGCTATTATATAGATTCCTTGAAAGTAATCTAATAATAGTAGCACCCTATGCATGAAAAAACAAAGGGGTAGTTCGTATCAAGAAAAGCAACTACTTTTCTATGAAATCTCATGCACACTAATTTTTCATGCATTGTTATAATTTGGGCTCATGCACACGTAATATTGTAGCATGCATTCATGCATGGGTTTAACTGGTAGTTTTGGTTACCTGTTATATCCCACTCTTTTTTTTAATTTTGATTTTGGCATGACCTTCCTGAGGTGGGACAACCCTGATTATGGGTCATCCCTTGGTAGGATGGCCTTTGGAGGCCATCCTAGGAGGGATGGCCAGGGTTGCAAAGGTAAATATCCCTTGTTTGAGTGGTGAAACCACTATTTAAGCCCTAAGGTGGCCCAAGGTGGGTCATATGGTCTTTAGGGATACCATATATGTAGTCTCCTCAATATGACATGTTTTAGTTGTCTATAGATACACCTTTTTAGTATGTGTTGTGTGAAAGCACAACACGGAGTAAAAATAGATGAACCAGAGTCAAGTTGAGGGTTGATGATATTCATTGATCTAATAAATGTTAGATGCTCCAATCATGGAAATAACATGCATTTTTCAACCATTGATTCTAACAAGTTGAAGAACTTGGTTTTAGTAAACTTAGCCAAGGATTCATGGATTTGAGGTATACTTGATCTTATAACACTTTTCTATCATGGCAAGACTCATGGCCTTATGTTTTAAAAATTCCAAGCCTTTGTGTTAGTTGAAATTTTTTATTGTTGTCTACCCCAAGAAAGAAGGGTATGATTGTATTTGGCAATGATTCTTAAATGAATGTAATTTGCATGATTAAGTTTCTTATTATTGATTTGATTATGAATGTTGTGAGCATATGACTACCCCCTCAAGCAACGAGTCAATGAGGAAATGGAAAAATGATGAAAGCAACAAGTCGCTTGACCAAGATGATTTTATTTGGATATTCTAGGATAATTGCCAAAGTGAAAGGGTGTAAGACCCCATTACAACCTTGATTTTGACCCATTTATTACTTCTTTTTGGTGAGTGATCTTACGATAATTTACTCATCCTACTGAATTGCATAGATAACCAATCCCTGCAATCACCATGTTTATAGAGTAGATACAAGATTCACTTGAGATTTTTAGATTTTATGTGATCAAAGATGTTAGGTACCTTTGGAGCCTTTTGATTGTGACCAAAGAAAATTGGGTACCTTTGGAGCCTTTTATTTTTGATGAAAGGAATCTGGGTGCCTTTGGAGCCTTTTGATTTTGACCAAAGGAATTTGTGTGCCTTTGGAGCTTTTTTATTTTGACCAAAGGGTGTAAATTCCTTTGGAGATTTTTGTGATGATGTGACCAAAGGGCTTAAGTGCCTTTGGAGCTTTTTGATGTTGACCAAAGGGTGTGAATTCCTTTGGGGATTTTTGTGATGATATGACCAAAGGGCTTAAGTACCTTTGGAGATTTTTGTGATGATGACCAAAGGGTGTGAATTCCTTTGGGGATTTTTTTGATGATGTGACCAAAGGGCTTAAGTGCATTTGGAGCTTTTGAATATGATGTGACCAAAGGGTTTAAGTGCCTTTGGATATTTTTGAGTTTGACCAAAGGGTGTTGTTTTTTTTTGTAAACTAGCGGTCGTCCCTTGGTGGGATGATCGTAACAAGTGTGACCGTCTGACCTAGAGATAGTCATGCATATTGGACAATATAAAAGTGGAAATAGGAATTTTCTAGACATCATTTAGACTACTGACAGTTGGAGTAAAAGGATATTTAGGAGGAAGAGAACGATTTTCAAAGTAAAGTGCTTCTAAAACGTTGACCGAATTCCACCATGGACCAACCCGAGACCTCTACGATTAAAGAAGTTAAAAGGAGGAAGGTAAACATCATTTTATCTACTTTGTTACCTATCAAAGTAAAAATGAACTCACTATATAAAGCATGAAATGAAACTCACCAATAAATTAAGGCAACGAATCATCCCTAGAACTAAAATATAGTGTAGGTTTTTTTTTATGCTTTAGTTTGCTTGAATTTTTTATTTGTTTTTATTTTTTTTGTTTATGGCACATAATTTGAGATTGCATTTAAATCCCAATGGTCTAAATTACGATCATTACAGAGGTTGTCTTGACTTGAGATAGTCTTATGGAGAGATCATCTTAGGTTGAGACAACCTCATTGTGGGTGGATTTTACCATATATATTTTAGCTAAGATAATTTACATGTGGTAGAACTTGTTAGAGCTCATCATAAATATCCCATGGTATTCGAGACTATGTAAGGGCATCTCTCTAATGATTATTGGAAATGGCTTAAGTTCATTGGTCTTAAGCATGTGATGAGGCTAGAGGTAGTGACTACCAATTAGGCCTACCTGATGGCACTAATAGATCATTGGGATAACCGAACAAACACATTTCATATTTTGACTGGTGAGATGACAATGTCACTAGAATATGTCTATATGATTCTCTACATTTTTATTGAGGGATGCGCTATCACATCCATACACATTAGCCAGTAGAGTAGGGTGCTCCAGAGGGTATTTTATGAGGATTGAGAGGTGGCTAGGCACATATTGGATAGTAGCAGAGTCCTAGTGGAGGTGTGGTATGACACAAATGTTCTAACAATGAGATATGTAGTGGTGATTTCACTCATGTCAAACATATTAGTAATTGATTCTTCAAGAGTAAGATTCCCATGGAATCTCCTTGAGCTAGCATAGGAGTTGGTGGAGTGCACCACTAAGGAACCTTTGATCATGGCATGGAGGAGTACCCTAATTTCTCACTTGTATGATGAGCTTTATGAGATTCATCAATGGGATAGACATGGATTGAGCTACAACTTCCTTATTTAGATTTAGGGGTGGGAGCACATCCGGGTAGATAGGCCATATGGGCTTCCTTTGATGACACAAGCTTAGATGGTGAATTGAGAGATTGGTTATACGACTCGATGGATGCGAGACTAAGAGCAGGATCAGAGTTAGCCCCACTCAAGTAGGATTTCCTATTACATGAATTCCTTTAAGGGATTGATGCTAGGGTAGGTGATATGGTGATCCTACAAGGACTATCCACCATGGACAGAGGTAATGGACCAGTTGAGGTGTATTAGATGCGGGTGATGGATGATTGGGCATCACAACACAAAGTGAGAGTACTTATAGCATTCACATATTTATTGGTAGTTTAGGGTTCGAAAGGATACACCTGGTGAACCCATAATTTATCAAAACTGAGGGGATGAGACTCAGCTTGAGTGACCATGAGTAGAGCCAGTGGGTGTAGGCAACAAATCCACCTCCCAGAAGAAGAATTAATTAAAAGTATTTGCTCAATTTTGATAATTTTTACACAAATGATAGTTTTCTCAAGTTTTGTAAATCATACAATAGGGAGAAAACTATACAACTAGAATGGAAAATCATACAGGGTAGTGGAAAATCATATAGGGTAGTAGCAAATTGTATAGGGCACACCAAAATTCATCCACATGCAAGGGAAATGTAATTTCAAAGTAAATGGCGCATAGATTTTCTAAGGTGTTAAACTTAGTAAAAATCCAATTTAATGTATTCAGTTGTATATGGGTAGTTGTAAATAATGGATTGTCTCAGGAACCACTTTGGAACGGCCTAGGAAACATTATATAAGGCCCCATTTTCAAAATTATAGGTGTGGTTGCTAGAGTTAAGAGATAGTATTGGTATTTTTTGATTCTCTGAGTTATTGCAATTACATTGATATATTTTCCACATTGTAATTGAATCCATAAACATAAATGAGTATAATGAAAATTTTGGATGACTGTGTATGATCTTGGTAATGATGAACAGTGACTTATGGATGAATATGATGTGTTTGTGTTTTTTGTAATTATTATAGATTAGTTTTATGCATTGTTGCAACCCTATGGTAGAATATGGTACTGGTGAACTCTAGATAATGATATAGAAGCATGGAAACAAAAAGGAAGATGTATTGATTTATGTTGTTTGATTTTTGGACATAATCAGAAACATAGGATCTCTCAACAAGCCTGTAAATTTATTTTTCCTATTGTAGAGATTGCATTGATTGGTCTATCAAAATCTTAAAAAATACCCCAGAGAGATATTGGATCAATGAAATATCTAGATTAGCATAAGACTGTGTCGTTAGTTCA
Source organism: Wollemia nobilis (assembly GCA_028583015.1). NCBI lineage: Eukaryota > Viridiplantae > Streptophyta > Pinopsida > Araucariales > Araucariaceae > Wollemia > Wollemia nobilis. Next base: position 8,041,689 of record JAQPPZ010016917.1, on the reverse strand, counting down.
TACAAATCATACATCGTTCTTCTTACAAATTGTACAAAGCATTTTTATCCGATTTGGTAAAATAGGCAATCGATAGAAACTTTCATGATTTGGACACTGTACGATTTGAGATCATACAATGTAGGCATTGATGACCGTACAAGGTGAATATTATTTGTACAAGGATAGTTCGAGTGAGTATATGACTGTACGATTTAGTAAGTGAGTTGGGTTTAACATATTGATCATTATTAGATCTAGAAAATACCTCCCCATCAGGAATAATCCATCCCTATGCTACATTTGGCACCATTGCCTTATCGAATCTGGAATTTTTTGGCACCTCGATACTGGAGGTGATTTTTTATGACAGACACCAGTGCAAAAAACTGTGGGAGATGGGAACTAGGAGATAACATCCCATTAAGAAGGATCACAAGGATTGCTCAAAGAGAAAACACAAGTAACTCAAACTGTAGTACTCAAGAACCAAATATTGATCAAGTTTGGACATCCGAAAAAGGAGACTTTGAGGCATTGTTGATAGAGACAGAAGCCGAAGAAATAAATCCGCCAAGCATAGAGGCAAGGGTTGATAAAGAAAAAGTGTAAGATGAAAGAGAGTGGATGGTTATGCCTGAGAAAGTGACAGAAGAGTTTCCAAAGAGTGCGAAGGATGGGAGTCAAGCACCAAAGCAACAAGGTGCAAGGTTTCAGGAGGACAGACTAGGACCACCTCCCTCACATTAGAGAAGGAGGTCGCAAGGTGAAGATGCATGAGAATTTGGTCACTGAGTGGTGGGACAAAACAAGATACCTCGAATTGATACTTCTAAAAAAAATAGGAGTAAGACACCCCCAAGGAGGAATCTGACAAATATTCTAAAGGAAATCTCAAGTGATAGTGATGACTCTCGTAAGATGGCTAACAGGGCAGCCAAAAAGAGATGTCCACCATTTTTGGGTGAGGGTAAGGAAGACCCCACACAACATATAGGGACTTGCATAACCATTTGGAGAGCAAATGGTGTAGACATATCTGAGGATTGGGTAATCCTATTTCCTTCTACCTTGAGAGGATTGGAAATTGATTAGTAGTTTAAGAGAGAAAATAATATAGATTTTCATACTTGGAACAAGATAAATGAGAAATTCATCGAAGAATTTTGACCTTTAAAAGATGATGGAGACATTGTTACGAAACTTTGCGTGACGAAGAAAAAAGCTGATGAGGATGTGAAATCCTATAACCATAGACTAAAGTAATTATTTGATAAGATGCAGATGTTATTGGAAGATATTCTATAAAAATGGTGGTTCCTAGATGGATTACTCCCAAAATATAAGAAAAATATGAAGGTAGTACCATCAAAAACATATGAAGAAGCACTCAAACATGTAAAGAATTTTGAAAGTGAATCAAAACAAAAATATACAGGAATTCTATCTCATCCCAAGTTGAAGGAATTAAATAGTAAATAAGATGACACTATACAGAGTATGGTAGCATCATTTCACAAGAAGTTTTATAAATTCATAAAATAACAAAAGGTCGAACTTGAGAGAAATGACATATGGTGCACGAAATGTAAAACAGAGGGACATACAAATATGAAATATCCAAAGAATGACTATTGTTATATTTGTAATGTGATGGGGCATGAGGTAATGCTATGTCCATATAATGCAATAATACACCCACAAGCATTGTCAATCTAGGATCAGGAAGAGAAATCGAAGACCTAAGGAAATGAGTAACAAGCAACAAGTGACAGTTATAGAAACAGTAGACGAGGTGGAATATTAAACCAGGGTAATCGAAAAGGAGGAAAAAGTCATTTAAAGTATGATTTGGAAGGAAGAATGATCATACAATATCACAAATACCAAGAATGGGGGCATTTTGTAAAAAAATATCCTACACCTCAAAGTTAAGAGACATCGCAAATAAACACTACACACATGTATAAATGGTGTGGTCTGAGGAACCACAAGAAGATAATTTTCCAAAGCAGGCAAGTTCGAGTAACCCACAGAATGTTAGTTATCTAGTCATCAAACTTCCTCAAGTTTTTTTTTGTATTTACATGGTGGAATCGGTAGCCACCATGAATCCGGGTAGGTTGTCCAACTTTTATGGCCACCATAGTATTCTGCGTTGTCTACCCCGGAAGTCACCACATAGATCTTCGCACAGTCCACCCCTATAACCACCATGCCACAATCATTTTAAACCTTTTATGCCATTGAAAGCACCAAGAAAGGGAAAAATGTTCAGTCTCGCGAGGCCCAAGATTTGAACCTTGGACCTCTGCCCCCTTATAGGGTTTGGAGAAGTTCCTCAAGTTAATGAGGAAACCCAAGAAGTTTTAGCCGTAATGAGAAATTTGGCTAAGAAAGATAAGTATCCTGAGCTAGCAAAAGAAAAGCAACACTGGCAAGCAACAAAGAAAATATTGCAAGAGGAAGCTGAGAAGATTAAACTAGCATAATCGAGAGTAGATAAGGAATTAAGAAAACCATCAAATCAGGTAGTTGTGTATAATCTGGCAGCACAGGTTTTGGATACCACGATGGAAATTAAAGTATCCAACATATTAGAAGCTATTCCAACATTACAGAAGGCAATGGTGGAAGAATTGCAGCCACATTATGTGATGGGAGTACAGAGTCAACCAATTCAGGAAGAAGAGCAGAAAGATCAATTTATGGATCCAACTATATTGATGATTGATGTAGGAAATAAACCTGCATTACTACATATGGAGATCTTAGGACACAAATTGATACAAGTTATCATGGATGGAGGATCCAACATCAATGTGCTACCTAAGAGAACTTGGCTAGAATTGGGTGCTCCATCCCTATGGGCACCGAGATTTTGATTATATGGTGATGACCAGAATGGCATTGAGACAAAAGGAGTCTTAACAACACATAAAATAATGATAGAAAAACAAGAATTTGTCTTGTATTTTGTTGTGATTACAATGCAAAAACTGGCATACAAAGTTCTCTTGGGGAGAGGTTGGCTACGAGTAGCCAAAGTTAATCACAACTAGGGAAATAATCAGATCACTTTTAAGAAGGGTCAGCATAAATACATGATTAATTTATCTAATCAAAGAATTAGTGAAAATATAGCTACAACTGATGAATCAAAAAATTCCTCAGAAGATGAAGGGCATGAGCCTGATGGGGAAGGAATGATGTACCTAGAAGAATGTAGGAAAGATGAAGCTCAATTTGATAATGGAATTCTTCATTGGCAAATGGAAGAGTATAAAATATTTTAGCCCAACTGCTTCTGTATTGAATCAAAGGAGATCAAGGAAAAACAAGACAAATATAAGGTTAGTAAAGAACCTAAGAAGGAAGTAGAAGAGAAATGGATATTCCAAAAAAGCTTTGCAAAGTATACAGTAGGATATGTAGAGATTGATACAAGACCGACACACCCCAAGAATGTAGAGAAAGCTACGAGTGAACCAAAAAATATCAAATATGAGGGACCTTAGATAGTAGACATAAATCTAGGAACTGAGGAGGAACCTAGGATGATTCACTGTGGTGATGATTGGAATCCGGTATTGAAGGTAGCATCTTTTAAGATATTCTTGGAATACAAGGATGTCTTCACATGGAAATATAAGTACCGAAAAGGAATTCCACAAGAACTATGTGTCCACAAGATCACACTAATACCTGGTGCTCAACCAGTAATGAGGAGACCATATAGAATGAACCCAAAGTATGTTGCATTAGTGAATGCGAAGATAGAAAAGATGTTGGAAGCAGGGATTATATTCAGGGTGACAAACAGTGAATGGGTTTCACCTATAGTGATCACCTTGAATAAGGAAGTGGACAAGATCAGAATATGCATGGACTTTAGGACTCTAAATGTTGTAACTATTAAGGATCCCTTTCCCATTCCTTTCACAGATTCTATCTTGGAAGAAGTTGTAGGACATAAGATCTATTCATTTTTGGATGGATTCTCGAGATACAATCAAATCAGCATCATTAAGGAGGATAAGCTGAAGACCACATTTATTGTGGAGAATGGCATCTATGCATATAACCGAATGCCATTTGGGCTCTATAATGCCCTAGATACATTTCAGTGCATCATACTGTACATATTTGATCATCTAGCAACAGGGAACTTCAAAGCATTTTTGTATGATTGGTCCATTTATGGGAAGATCAAGGATCATCTTCCTGCCCTTAGCGAATGTATGATCTAGTGCAGAAATGCACAGATATCATTAAACCTAGGGAAATATTTTTTAATGGTACCATATGGAAAATTTTTAGGACACATTGTGTGTAGCGAAGGATTGAAGACAAATCTTGATAATATTCGAGTAATATTACACATGGAAGAACCATTTGATGTGAGTTCACTTAAGACCTTCCTTGGTTTGATAGGATACTACCGAAGTTTTATCAGGAATTATGCACATGTATCCTACCCATTAGATTCCTTAACAAAAAAGAATATTCCATTCAGATGGACAGAGGAACATCAAGGAGCCTTTGAGGAGTTAAAGGCTAAGTTAGTAAGTAGCCCAATTTTGGTGTTTCCTAATTGGGATAAAGAATTCCATGTCCATGTTGATGCTTTGAATTTTGCAATTGGATGTGCTTTAGAACAAGAAGGACAGTTTAAGCTAGATCAACCTATTTTATTTGCTAGTCACCTTTTGTCAAGGCTAGAGAGGAACTATAGTACAACAAAAATGGAAGCCTTGGTAATGGTATATGTCATTCAAAAGTTTAGGCATTACCTACTGGAAAATCCCTTTTCTTTCTATGTCAATCACCATGCACTATTGTACTTGATAAACAAATCGATGATCCAAGGACAAGTCAGCAGGTGGCTCATCACCCTTCAGGAGTTTGTATTTTGAGTAGTGGTGAGACCTAGTAAGAATCATGTAATTGCAGACCAGTTGTCTCAGATACGATCGGGGGAGCCTATAGGAACATGATTTCTTGATGAATTTCCAAATGTGCAATTATTCAACATCGACGTTTTTCCATCATGGTACAAGTTGGTTGGCCAATATCTATCCATAGGTGAGTTACCACAAGAGATGATGACAACCGAAAAGAAGAAAATAATAATGAAGTCAACACCTTTCCAGATAATAGCAATATTACTATATAAAATGGGAAGGATGGTATCTTATGGATATGTGTAATGGATGAAGAAGTTAAGGCAGCATTGAAAGAAGCCCACACAAGCTTAGCAAGAGGACATATGGTACCAGATGCGACTGCTAGGAAAGTATTGCTAGCAGGGCTATGGTGGCCCATATTGTATAATGATGCAAAGGAGCATGTGAAAGCATGCAATACTTGCCAAAGAGCAAGAAATCCAATCAGGAGGGACTTTATGCCCTTACATCCATCACAACCACAAGATTTGTTTGAACGGTGGGGATTGGACTTTGTAGGACCATTAAAAACATATTGGAAATGGAAGTGTAGATACATCGTAGTAGCAATAGAATACCTAAAAAATTGGGTTGAAGCAAGGGCATTACCTGATAATTCGACCAAAAGCACAACGAGAGTTTTGTATGAGCAAGTAATCATAAGGTTTGGTATTCTACTATAAATAACAAGTGATCGAGGGGGATATACCTGTTTAGGATGCTCAAGAGCATGTGACGAGATTTTTGAGCCAGTGCTTTGGTATACAAGACAATGATGCATTATTATTGAGAACATTCATAACCACATTCGCAGGGTCTGCCTCGGATTGGTTTACCCATCTACCAAAGCATAGCATCTATAACTTGGATCAACTAGTGGATGCGTTCCTAGAACGTTTTGCTTTCAATACAAAGAAAAAGGCGTCACTCAGTGATCTAGCTAGCCTCAAAAAGTATGAGGAGGAGTCTATGGTAGCATATGGGAATCGGTGGAGGACAGTGCTTTCAAAGTTGTCCTACCTCCCTCCTATGTCCGACTTAACTCAAATGTTCGTAAAGAGTTGTTTGCGATCGATCTCTGTGCTATTGCAAGTACGAGAATACGCCACTTTGGAAGAAGCTCTGGCGCAAGCTAGACGTATCGAAGAGATCAAGATACAGGATGGCAAAATTGCCAAGCCTAAGAAAAAAGAGTGGAACAAGAGCACCAAAATAGGGAATACGCAACAGAAACCCATCGCGGTCAATCAAGTTGCTATTAATGCCCCTACGCCTGCCCAAGCAACACAACCTTCAAAGGCTAACTATCAGGCGGTGCCTCACAATAATTATGAGAAAGATAACAAGAAGCAGGATCAAAATTAGCAAGCGTCGCCCCAAGCGACAATTTACACCATACACTGAGTCTAGGGATTCCTTGTTTGACCGTTTGTCAGCGGCAAACTTGATTAATCTGCCAGATATTCCAACAATTGATCCTAATGCGCCAAAGCCTAAAGGGTATAGAGAGGATATTTTCTGTAGATTCCATAGAAGGAAAGGGCATGACCTTAATGTCTGTTGGACGTTTAAAGGTTTAGTGCAAGATCTCATTGATAATCACACATTGGTAGTGGATAACCCCATCGCACCCAACAACCAACAAATGGGTGTTTTCAAAGATCCTTTACCCACACATGATGCACAAACAAAACCTCTACATGTCAATGAAGTGCAACAGAGTTACCCCATGGAAGGGTATGTTGGAATGATTAGCATTGTGACAAGAAACAAGAGACACCCAGGAGTTGTCCCCGCAACAGCCCCTAGGGAAGCTTCATCCACGTCACAACATCAACCAAATCCTACACAGTTGCCCCCACCTAGACCAGTGGCCACGATTCGAACTAGACTTACTCAAAGTCTACGGACCACATCGGCTAGGCTCTCCATTTATGAGCTTATTCAACAATCAGCGCCCCATCGGGAAGCTCTTATGGAGATATTAAAGGCAATTGAATTGCAACCCCACGAAGCGGATTCGTTCAAAAATTTTGTGGGGCATGTCAAACAGTGTACTGAACCGGTCATTACCTTCAGGGAAGATGAGCTAAAAACTCGTGACTGGAGATGTAACGGATCCACCCCCGCACGTTATTGCGCGGGTCAACGGGACTCCATACAAATGGGTGTTGATAGACACTGGTTCGTCCAGTAACCTTATTACAACCGCTGCACTGAAACATTTGAAACTACCAGCCTCTCACATTGCACCTTCCACTTATACCCTTCGAGCATTTAATGATACGATATGCTCGATAGTTGGCACAATTGTCCTGCCCATACAAGTGGGACAAAAGACCATTCATACGTTGTGCCACATTTTAGAAGGTGAGATGGCTTACAATATCTTGCTTGGGCGGCCTTGGATCCGAGATATGAAGTGTGTCCCTTCAATTGCTCATCAATGTTTGAAATATACATTTGAAGGACAAGTGCACGTGGTCCCCGCAGATTTGGAACCTTTTAAATATTGCAACTCAGTGCAAATCATGTCGTAGTCGACCCTTCCTTCAACGCACATGGATTTCCAGTTAAATCCATCTAAACAGGGTCCGACTAAGCAAGAATCTTCATCACCAAATCAATCAAATTCTCAGGTGGGATCATCTTCTTCATCCAAGTCCTCCCACAACGACGCCACCTACGGTGGCCACTCCAACGGACAAAGGAAAGAAGCCCCTGGAAACGGAACCACCTTTAGTCTCCAACATCTCTACAGAAGAGACGCCTAATAGAATGGAAGTTGAGACGCCTAGTTCACCCCACATGGAGTGGACTCAAGGAGAACTCCCATTCGCTTCCCCTCAATCGCCAACAATTACTGTTGAGATGTCTAACACAGGCATGGGGGAGTATATAGTGCGCAATGTTGTTGCAACGCCCACACTTCGGTCTATGCAAGACATGGGAAGACCTCGACTCCCCATAGGCTCCATGGTTCCTTTAGGCTACCCACCTAATCAGACAAACTTTATTTTTGGGGGCCTAGATCATGGCGTTGAACCTTCTCGAAAAGAAGAAGAAGATGAAGATCCCTTTGTGGAAGATGTCAACTATCTGGCTAACCCAGACTTCGCATTACGATATCTTAGCCAATGCAATTGGCATGGATACGGGTTAGGCCGATATGAACAAGGAATGCATGTTTTGTGTCAACCAAGATACCAAATGCCTTATGACAAGTCAGGAGTAGGGTTTAATCACCCTTTGCCCCTCGACATCTTGGTCAAAAACATGCAAGGCCTAGGGATAGGCAACAAGGATGGGTTGGCATCAGATCCATATGCCAATCCAAATACAACTTATACATTGGGGGATTATTTCCCATTGCAAACAAATAACCTTGTTGACCTCAACAACCCTTTCCCTATGGCCGAACAAGGAGAAACCTCATGGACTCACCCACAAGGGGAAGATGGACAAGACCACGAAGGGTCTTCTGAAGATGAGTCGGAGTACGATCATTCGCATGAATATCAAATGAATGACGATCATGGAAGCTTCTTGAGGATGTTCCCATTGAATGATCCCAGTGAGCATAGGTTACCTCAACAACAACAAAATCCTTTGGACATAGACGACATGTTTGAACACTTACACATAGATCCAAGACCTAGGAGGCATTTCAATTTGGCACAGTTATAGCAATTACTGCACCCGCCCCTCCAGGAATACATAGAACATTTTTCACCTGGAGACCCTATCAAACCATCTGCACCTAGGGCAGACCCTGTTTGCATGTCCACGCATAGGGCTGATCCCTTTGTGCCAGTGCCTATAGAGCCAGATCCAAAGCACCAAGAACATCTAGAATGTCAGAGTTGTCACATTTGCGGTAATGGAGATTACAATCATTTCATCAACATGGTCTCCATTGACTTGACCGCCCCCATCCATGATCCAGCCAATCCAACATGATTATTGCATCTAGACATAGAAGCTATTGATTGGGATCGCGCTGACACACCACCATCTCCATCATAGTATTGGCCTTGCGGTGGGATGTTTCATTTCACTCCAAGACAGACTCAGGATGTCTTCCATGCTCGAAGAGGAACTTGACGTTCCTAATGATGATCTTAATTCAGCAAACGATATCCATCCGATCCCAATTCCACACCAGTTGGAAGACGGATCCCATATGTCACTTGAAGCAACGACTGATGTAGACATCGGCACAGATCCAATGAATCCATGGATTCTCAAGTTGGGGGTAAGTCTTTCCCCCGAAGAGCGAGCCGATTATGTTGCCCTTCTTAAGGAAAAGAAGGAGGTTTTTGCATGGTCATACAAGGATATGCCGGGACTAGACCCACAACTAGTCACGCACAATTTAACGCTTGATCCGACAATCAAGCCGACCAAGCAAAAACTACGCAAGATGCATCCAACAATGGCCTTAATGGTAAAATATGAGTTACAAAAGTTGTTGGATGACCAGTTTGTCATCTGTGTGGATTATCCGCCATGGTTGTCTAACATGGTTCCTGTCAAGAAACCCGATGGGAGGATTCGCATATGCACCGATTTTTGAGATCTTAACAAAGCGAGTCCTAAGGATGATTTTCCCTTGTCGAGCATCGACGCGTTGGTAGACGCTACAACGGGCCATGAAATGCTTTCCCTTATGGATGGTTTCTCAGGATACAATCAGATTCGTATTAATCCTGAGGACCAACTAAAAACGGCATTCACAATGCCTTGGGGGACATTTTGCTATAAGGTCATGCCTTTTGGCCTTAAAAATGCCGGAGCTACCTACCAACGTGCCATGACGTACATCTTTCATGATTACATGCACAAAACTTTGGAAGATTACATGGATGATTTGTTGGCCAAATCTCTTTTGCGCCCAGATCACATCGGTGACTTGAGTAAGGTCCTTGATCGCCTCATTGAGCATAAAGTCAGACTAAACCCCAAGAAGTGCGTCTTTGGCGTCACCTCCGGAAAGCTCTTGGGTTTCATAGTCTCCAAACGAGGAATTGAGGTTGATCCAAACAAAGTCAAGGCAATCCTTGAAATGCGTCCCCCAACCACCATCAAGCAGCTCAGGAGTCTGCAGGGAAAGGTTGCGTCGATCAAGCGCTTCATAGCGCAGTTATCTGACAAATGCCGACCCATGAATAAATTATTGCATAAGGGGGTCACATTTCATTGGGATGACGAGTGCCAGTCAGCCTTTGACGACATTAAATAGTACTTGGCTTCGCCGCGAGTATTGGCACCACCCAGACCAGGAGTGTCATTCTATTTATACATCTCAGCCACTGAGGTGGCACTGGGCACCATGCTGTCCCAGAAAAATGAACTTCACAGAGAACATGCTACATACTATCTTAGCCGCACCCGGTCAGTTATGAACTTAACTATGCATATGTTGAAAAACTCTCTTGGTAGTGGTGTTTGCTACCAAAAAGCTATGCCACTACATGCTTAGTAATAAGACGTATGTTGTGTCTAAGGAGAATCCATTGCGATACATGATGAGTCGTACTTATCATAGTAGTCGCACGGCGAAATGGATCATGTTGTTGACGGAGTTTGACATAGAGTTCATTGGACAGAAATCTATAAAAGGTCAAGTCATCACCGATCAACTAGCTGAGGCTCCTCTTGAAGACGATCAGCCTCTGACTTTTGAACTACCTGATGATGGGGTCTTCCATGTTTCGAAGTCACCAGATTCTGATGAGCCCGAGTCACAGGCCGACATAACCCTATTCTTCGATGGTTCTAAATGTGAGCAAGGGGGTGGTGCGGGAATTGTATTCTTCACTCCACAAGGTGCTCCAATGCCCTTGTCATTTAAATTAGACTTCCCGTGCACCAACAATAATGCAGAATACGAAGCCTTGCTCATAGGTCTTCAGACAACAATCACCATGAACATTAAACGATTGAATATCTTTGGTGATTCGCTGTTAATTGTCAATCAAGTAAAAGGGATATACCAATGTAAATGTCCACTTTTGAAGTCTTATAAAGCCCTTGTGGATAAATTCTTGGCACAACTTGAATGGTATGACATCGAGGCACTCCCTCGATCATCAAATCATTTTGCGGATACTATGGCCTCCTTGGGGTCACTCATCCCGCAAGACTCTTCTGGTGAAATGACAACCATTCAGGTTAAAACATTATCGCAATCTGCGATGGAGCATGCAAGCTCTGATCTGACGCCAGGAATCCACATGATTCGGATTGAACCATCTCCGGATAAGTTCTCTCGAATTCGAGATTGTTTGACTAAAGCCAACTCGGGGGTCCTTGTTCTCCCCGACTCCTCTTACTAGCAACACCACGTTGTTTTTACAAGTTCTTTCCTCGCTCGACTTTTGTTCGGGATAAACTTCAAGAGGGATTGGCCGTTCATACTATCGAGGTTTCTGATCAACAAGATCGGTATACACCCATTCGGGATTACCTCAAGCTAGGTAATCTCCCACTTGGATTGACACAAGCCGCGAAAAGATCATTCAAACAGAAAGCGGCAAAGCATGTCTTGTTAGGAGACATTTTGTATCATCGAAATTATGAAGGAATCCTCCTTCGTTGTTTGGACCAAGCAAGAGTCCGCTTGGGCGATCACCCAAGCTCACGATGGTACATGTGGTGGCCACTTCAGCGGTATGGCCATCGCAAAGCGCATTCTTCGCATGGGTTATTATTGGCCATCTTTAGAGCGAGATTGTTGCGCATATGTGAAGAAGTGCATGAAGTGTCAGCACCATGCTAATTTGACACACGTACCTTCTCAGGCCTTACAGCCGATTCAATCGGTTTGGCCTTTTTTGTAGTGGGGCTTTGATCTAATTGGCAAGATCTCCCCTGCATCGTCTGGTCATCACACGTTCATTTTAACGGCCACAGAGTACTTTACCAAATGGGTGGAAGCAATTCCGCTGACCACTACGACTGGAGCCCGCATTGCGGAGTTCATTTTGCATAACATCATATGTCGTTTTGGTATTCCATCCAAAATAGTCTCGGATAATGGGACGCCATTCAAGAATAAATATGTGCGTGCTTTGACCACAAAGTACAAGATTCAGCATAGCTTTTCGACACCCTATTATCCGCAGGCAAATGGGCAAGCAGAGGCGTCCAACAAAATGCTAGTCGCCATTCTTAAAAAGATAGTTGCAGACAATCATAAAGACTGGCACATTCAGATCCCGCTTGCCCTATGGGCTTATCGCACCAGCATTCGGACGCCCACTGGGGCAACTCCATTTTCGTTGGTGTATGGCTCCGAGGCAGTCATGCCTTTTGAGTTGGAAATTCCTTCCCTGCGCATTTCAATGCAAGAGTTCATCGATGATGACACTGCGCGGCAAGCCCGGTTAGATCAACTAACGTTGCTTGACGAACGATGCGTTAATGCTCTCGAGCATTTGCGTATCTATCAAGAGCGACTTAAGAAAGCATACAACATGAAAGTCCATCTTAGGGAATTTCAGGTTGGTGACTTGGTCTTAAAAGAGAACCAACAGAATTCTAATTTGTCGTCCCATCTACGGGATAAGTTTGCAGCAAACTGGTTAGGTCCTTACATCATTGACAGTAAAATAGGACCCGAAACATACCGGCTTGCCTCTCTTGAAGGAATCAAGGAAACAGAACCCTTGAACATCATTCATTTGAGGCCATTCCACACCTAGAGAGCCATAGCCCAACAAAAAGCTCCAAGGATTACCACAATCGCTTGGTCAACCCAAAAAGCTCCAAGGATTATCACAATCGCTTGGTCAACCCAAAAAGCTCCAAGGATTATCACAATCGCTTGGTCAACCCTAAATGCCCCAAAGGTATCTATAAACCCTTTGGTCAACCCAAAAGCTCCAAGGATTACCACAATCGCTTGGTCAACCCAAAAGCTCCAAGGATTACCACAATCGCTTGGTCAACCCAAAAGCTCCAAGCATTACCATAATTGCTTGGTCAACATAAATATTCAAAAATCAACAAAAACAACATAAAAATCAAAATCACAAAAACAATTGCATTTCAATGCATTCTCAAAAAAAAAAAAAAAACAAATAAACAAAATCACAAAAACATTTGCATTTCCATGCATTCTCATAAAAATCAAAATACAAAAATATAGGTTGCATTAAGCATTGCATCCATACATTGCATACTTCGCTAGGTCATACAAGTCAAAAGCACCATAGGCTGTCATTACTTGGCAATTCCATCATTTCCACCTCAAATCCATTTTCATAAACACCTACATCCAACATATCACCCTTTTATTTTAGCATCGTCAGTGTCGCCTAATGTATATAGGGTTTTCGTCATTCAGATGTCTTTAAATTTCTAGCCAAAAACTATACACAGTTAAGCATATTTTACATGGGAAAGTTTTACTTGGATCCCACCTTGGTACGTAGCATCCCAACACAAATTAACACACATAAAATAATTCCTAAGTTGTGTGAACGAAAGATGAAACCCGCACCGTAATCCCGGTTACCATAAGCGAAACGGCTATCTTGCTTATCCCCCTGTGCAATTGACCCTAGGAATGCTGAGAGTTGGCAAAAGGACAAGCATCCTCCCTACCCAATTCCCCATGAATCCCAAGTTCTCAAAAGTTGCAAAAACATCAAAAATTTGCAAAACGTCAAAACACTAAAATTTGACATCCTACAAAGGCACACATCAAAAGGCACAAACAATAGTGATTCTCGTCACTCCATATTCAAATCCCTTGCTCAAAAAAAAAAAAAAAAAACAAAAGACGAGTACTATCATAAAAATAAACAGTGATTTTATCACTACAAAGAGCAAGTATCCCAATACCCTTGAAGAAAAGAAGGGAGTCGAACTTGAATCCCTGGAACTCTCAAGATTTCGACAGGTCATGAGGCAAGCTTCAGTACCGGTTTGGTTGATAGCCTATTGGTCACTGGTGGTAAACCTCCCGCATGACGATATATCTATCACATTAACTTGTGTGTAGATCAATGTTTGCATGTGGATGAGCTAGCTTATGGTATCCTAGATAACATCGCAGACTAATCTGACTAAATACAATAAAGGAGTTAGTGGAGCTAATTAGGTGATCCTCAGTATAGGTTCGGTTGAAAGCCCATCTGGCACTGGCGGTATCCTGATGAATAACACATAAATGAACTCAATTGCACACACAGGGATGTGAAATAACTTGGTTAAATTCAAGTCGGATTTAGACCTTGTTCAGAAGTCTTGCGAGATAAATGTATAGTCTTGGCTAGTTAGTTAAAAATATCTCGCATCTCAGAAAAGCTTAACTACATTTTCAAACAACCGATACATTTCATTCCATACATCACCATCAACAAATAAACAAAATACAAAAACAAAGTTTCCACATGCACAAGCATTCCACAAAGTTATCCCATTATTCTAGTAAGTCCAATCCAAATCTTGTACAATCTATGGTGCATCGACAAACCATCAACAATTCATTTCATTCATTCCATAAGCATACATCATACAAATTAGAATCATCGCATTCATAATCGCATATGCATACATCAATGTAAAAACATGCACATCAACATAAATCATGGAAAAAGTATAAACACCAAAAAGAATCATCTGTATATATAACAAAAATTGCCCGCAGGCTACAGTGCACCGGTCCTCAGACCTCACTCCCACCATCCAAAATCTCAAAAACCCCCAGCCTAGGGCGTCGGCCACCATGATCACGCAGGATCGGTGCGACGAGAGCTACCCCCCATGGTATCCGTCCTCTGAGACCTCTCAGGGCGACTGCTCGCCCCTGCATCCCGACCACTCGCTCCGCCCTCCTCTCGCCGCCTACGACGGGATGATGCCGACTGCTCCGTCCCACTATCTCTCGTCCTGTACGACGAGCCACTGGTCGGAGGCTCTGGTATTCGCCCACCCAGGCGGATAATCTCACCCTCCATCTTCGACCGATGCCATCCCCAAGCGGCCTCTCGTCGCCCCCAATCTGCCTCCCGTCGCCTCCAATCTTCCTCCCGTAGCCTCCACTCTGCCTCCCGCCTACGGTAGTACGCGATGGCGTCATCACGCTGTGCTAGCTGCACCCGTAGGAGATCCCTCTCCCGTGCAGCATCCGTATCCCCCACCTGCTGGTGAGCCGCAGCCCCTGCGCTCCCCTACCCTACCAACTGTGTCCGCACGAGATCCCTCTCCTGCGTCATCTCCGCAAGCTCTCCATCCCGCCTCCGTAGCAACCCCGTCAGACGCGCTACCTCCGCGCGCAACCCCGCCTCTGTCTCCCCGAGCCACCTCGCTCCGGAGCACCCCACATCTCCGGCTGCTCCTCCTCCCCAAAGTCATCTCCCGCCTCTCGCCACCTCCACCATCTCCACATCCGCAGGAGCTCCCCAACCCTCTCCTGGTGCCTCTGCACCCTCTCCGCCTCCCGCTGCCTCCTCTCCTCCCAATGGCCCCTCACCTCGCCACTGCCGTAGCGTCCACCACTCCTGGTACTCAGCAGTCACTCCGACGTCATCTACGTCTGGAATGTCTAGTACTGCATCCGACTCCTCCCCCAATGGCTCGAGGATCGGCGCAGCTAGGGTCCTCTCATCACTCCGACGCCGATAGGCTACGGGCTCCCCAGGAAACCCCTGGCGTACCCCAAACTGTCGCGTCACTCGGAGGTAATGGAAGTACTCCTGCTCTGTCCCATGCCGCCCAATCACCCATCTCCCCCTCCGAACCCGTCGAAGCCACTCATCAGCCTCTGGCCATGCGGGACAATCCCGATATGGCCGCCATATCACATCTCCGGGAGTCAGTCGTGCCGATGCATCTCTGTAATGGTCGACGTCTCCCGCGAACCGTCGACTCTGCCCCCGCTCCTCCGACCGATACCATAAAGCACCATACCCAATATCCCTGTCCACCATCTCAGCTCGGGTAGTCCAGGGCAACCCTCGTGGTCGCTCTATGGCTATGTGCTGCCATGCCCAGCACTGCAACAAGAAACTGCACCCCATCCCCTTCCGCCTCCGACAGCGGACCTCGTATAGCTCATCATACAACTGCGCCAACAGCGTCTGACCCCATCTCATAATAATCGGCTCTGTCACCGGGCAATCCACTAACTGCCATACCACCTCCAATAGGTTCCATGGGAACCTCGCTCCTGACGAGTCTGGCAGGAGCATGTTGGAAATGAGGCTCATGAGCACCGCATGCCTCACTCCCAACATTCCCCTCGCATACCAATATCGCACCAAGATCCCCCCAATATGGCAATCCAGCTCCGCCCTCTCCAACGAGGTCATCCCATCATCATCCTCTCCATATCCAAAGTACCGCGTCAGTATCGCCGTCCTCTGGCCCCGTGGTGTCGTCCGAATGGGAACCCCGTCTATCGAAATCCGAAGAATCCGATACACGTCCTCCAAGGTGACAGTCATCTCCCCTGTCGAAAGATGGAAGGTGTTCGTCCGAACATCCCATAGGCCAATCAGTGTCGTAAGGTACGCCCGGTCCGCCACAACTGCATCCAACCGAGCCACATGCTTGAGCCCTAAGGCATCAAGCCACTCCCACCATCATCACTCAATGCCTCGCGGGCATTAGAAAAAAATGGTCGGTACTCGATGTCGACTCTTCACCACCTGCACATCACAAAAAAACAACAAACATCAAAAACATGCATCAAATTACCATCACATGTACAAAAATGCATAACTGTATAGTAACATCTTTCATTCACATGTACATCCAAAAAAAAAAAAAAATTCATCCATTTTTCAATTGTGCATCTTTAATTTCATCAAAAATGACAAAAATTTGACATGGTTTACCTACGGTTTTACCTAAGTTTACCATTTCAAAACAAAAAAAATTCATCAATTTTGCATCTTTAATTTCATAAAAAAAAAAATGACAAAAATTTGACATGGTTTACCTACGGTTTTACCTAAGTTTACCATTTCAAACAAAAAATTCATCAATTTTGCATCTTTCATTTCATAAAAAATCAATAAAAATTTGACATGGTTTACCTACGGTTTTACCTAAGTTTACCATTTCAACCAAAAAAATTCATCTTTAAATTCATCAAAACCAATAAAAAAATCGACATGGTTTACCTACGGTTTCGACCTAAGTTTACCATTTCAACCAAAAAAAAAAATTCATTCATTTTCCATTTTTAAAATTCCATAAACATAACACAAAAATATGGGCATGGTTTACCTACGGTTTCGACCTAAGTTTTACCATTCACATAGAAAAACATTTTTTTAACCATGGTTACCCTAAAGTGTTACTCTAAGTTTCATTTTGGGTTTATCCTATGGTTTTCCATCTAAGTTTCCATCGGTTTGCATCCATGTTTCATTCGGTGTCATTCATTTACCTTTTAATTTAATTAATTAGGGTTTCATGTTTAAACACAAGAAAAACACCATAAAAACAAATTTGCATTTTTCAAATTCACAATCGAGGAGATAGTGCACTTATCGGTCTCGCCTCGGCTCCGCCGCTCGATGACCCGGTCTGTGCACTCATGGTGGCTGGATGATCCGGCAGCGCTTCGCGTCAGAAATCTACCTCCTCCTCCCCAGAGCTCCAAATCGCAATCGCTGAACAGTGCAAATGAACCAAAACCGTCATTTTTGCCTATTTATACTTTTTGTCGTTCGGTAATCGTCCCTGACCGGGACGAGCGCTCTTCGGCGCGCTCGTCCCACCCCAGGACGAGTACAGGCGTGACGCACTCGTCTTACCCCAGGACGAGTGACAACACTGCAATCGTCCCCCCACGGGACGAGTACCAAAAAAAAAAAAAAAAATTAAAAATGACAAATGCCAACAAAACCAAAAAAAGGTCAAAACAGTCGAGCATGCTTAGCAGTAAACCATCTAAAGGCACCCTTGCACAAGTCATCTTGGGTCAAGCGACTCGTCGCTTTTCTCATGTCGGTCATTCCCTCATCGATTCGTCGCTTGAGGGGGTAGTCACACTTAGTTGCCAATCAACACCATTATACCCAGCCTGGGAAATGACACGCATTCAAAGGATCATTGCAAAAGACAATCATGCCCCTGCTTGGGGCAGCAAACAAGCAATCATCACAAACTGATCATATACTTGGCATTCGTGAATCATGAACTCAAGGTTCCCACAGACAAAAGGTTGCGCCCTTTGCCTATTCATGACTGATCAATGTCTAAGTTCAAGTAATACCTCACCGAACTAGGTTAATGCTTGATTTTAGTTCCTTAGCTCGTCAGAAGCAAGGATTCAAGAATGCGTGCCCTTTCCATACTTGGGGCATCAAGAGTTGGTTAGGTTACTGAGAAACCCTAATCATTAGTGCTTTGGTTATATATTTTTGCTCAGATTGCACCATGTGCAACGCTTCCCAAAAAGGGGCATCTGTAGACACCAAAACAGCACCAATCCGATTATGTGACAACAAGCACTGATCGCACTAACACACATAGCCCCCAGGGCAGCCCTCAGAGGTTAAACAGTGGTTCTAACCACTCACACAACAGTTTTGCAAGTCAGAAACCAATTTGGCACCTTTTAGACACTTTATTGCTTATTCGTCCCACCCAGGGACGAGTGCTAGTTTTACTCGTCCTACCCAGGGACGAGTGAAATTTTTACTCGTCCTACCCAGGGACGAGTGTTGACTTATACTCGTCTCACCCAGGGACGATTACCAGCGCTCGCTTCGGGGTGGGACGAACGTCAAGTTTGACCGGCAAAAAGTCAAATCTCGACATGTAACAACTCAGAACTGCCACTTAGCTTTTCCTGCATGACATAGGAGTGCGAGTGAGTTCTTTTGACAACTCATATCTGCCAATTGACTTTCCCTTCACTGCATGGGAATGAGAGTAAGCTTTTTAAGACAACTCAGATTTGCCACTTAGCTATCCCTTCATTGCATGGGAGTGCAAGTGAGCTTTTCTAAAACACACAAAGACATGCACAGAGACAGTTAAGAATCCCTTGATCAAGAAGAAGTCTTATTTTTAGGCAAAAAGCATTCATGCAAAGAAACACTTTTGCATGTTAATTCAAAGAGACCCCTTGGGTCTATAAAATGGTGAGTTTCCTCACCCAAAAGATATACCGAGCTGGAGCATTTTGAGCGACGAAGTGCTGCTAATTCATTTACTTGCGATTTGTGTTTTCAACATCCATAATCTCTTAATCGAAAGAGAGGTTATTGGGTGACTTTTGAAGGCACGAATCAAGAACCAACACCCCATTCTTTTGACCACAATATCCTACCAATTTGTCGACAACACATCACATCAGGTTTCGGACCCATCCTAAGCGGATTGGTGTCGAGCAAAGTTTCACCCGCGGGTGGTTTGCCTTCGGGCACCCCTCCCGCTTTATTTCTTTTGTAGTTTTTTAGCTAGTTTCATGTTTATGCTTTTATCAAGTTTTTAGTTCATTTAGATTCATTTTAGCCATAGTTAGATTTATCTTTTATTTTTCATACACAGGTGCTACTGATTCTTTGTTTGTTTCTTTGAACGCAGATTTGCAGCATTGGAGGAGCAACGAGGAATCGACCTGTACCAACGCAAGCGGCGACAACGTTTTGGTTCGCCCATCTTATATGTGGGCACGCGGAAGAAGGAATTCTGAAACAAGTTGTAGAGATCAATATCTAACGCTCCTATCCCCTAAAAAGGAAGGAGACGCATTGTAACACGAATTGAAAAGAATATCAATAAAAAAGGGCCATAGTTTATATTGCTTTTATATCTTGTGTTCATTCATTTGTGTTCTTTCCTTTTAATACAATTTTGTTTAGTATTTCCTTTTTGTTTCCGAAATCTCGTGTTTTCACTTTGTTAATGATATTATCAAGATGCTGACATCAGATTTCAATATTTTACATTCATTGTCTAGTCTGTACTACCCCAGAGCAAATGGGCAGGCGAACGCAACTAATAAAGTCTTAGTATCTACTCTGTATAAAACCTGTGGAATAGAGGGAGCAGACTGGGAGGAAATTTTACCATCCATTTTGTGGGCATATATAACAACTTTTAAACGAACAACGGAACATACACCTTTCCAATTAATGTATGGACAGGAAATTGTGGTGCTAGTCGAATTCTTGATACCAAGTTTGAGAGTCATAGTATAACATCGCTTGGGAGATCAAGAAATTTTGGAGGAACAACTGATGACATTGACCAATATAGATGAATGGAGAGTCATGGCACAATGGGAAATTGAGATAGATCAAAAAATATGGAAGGTATGGCATGACAATCACTTGAGGAAATTGGAGCTTAGTCCTAGTGACTTAGTTCTAAAGTTTAATGGGAAAATGGAAATCAATCCAGGTAAGTTGAACATGTTATGGCTTGGTCCTTCTATAGTAATTGAAGTAGTAAATAATGGAGCAGTCAAGCTGCAGAACTTGAATGGGATAGAGGTACCCAATACTGTAAATGGCTCAAAGTTGAAGCCTTATAAAGTACATTGTTTATTCATTGCTTCAAAAGAAATTGAATGACGAAGATGAGCGAAAGCTCAAGACGGGGCTCACCATGAGCCAGTTCCATCATAAGAAGAACCTAATATGGGACTTGCACGTCTATTTGTAGAGGGGGAGGAGACACAATTGATAGTTGAACAACAATATTTGACACCCCAAACTGGTGAAAGAAGAAGGATATGAGTTCATGTCAGAAGGGCAAATGGGACCATACTAGAAGAAGAGGAGAGGGTTTCTCGAGTAGCTATTAGGAGATAGCACTATTACCTAGACCTACGATCGAGAGGTACCCATGAGAACTATCTTAGCAGACTGAAGGACAGAGGAGGATAGGGTTAACAGTGCACAATGAGGATAGAGTGGACACAATTGAAATAGAAATTCCAGAGGAGGACAAAGATGAAACTATAGATGAGGAACTGGTCGAACTTTCTCCATTGGCTCAGATTGGTCTATTACAATACAGAATGAGAACACAAATTTAGAAATTGCAAGAAGAATATCAAAAATTGTAGAATCACAATGCAAGGTTGAGGGAACAACTCATCCAGGAGTTGGGTGGTACCATATGAAGACTAGATGAACAACGAGAAGTCAACCACAAGAGGTTGAATATGAATATAAGGAGACAGAAGGATTAACTTGAAGATAGGAGGGAGGAAAAGAAGGTGTAAGCTCAGGTTCACCACCCCCACTGAACGAGTACCTAAGGACAAATGAAGATGTAGAAGCTTTAGATATGACAAATTCCAATGATGAAGGAATATCATGGTTGGTAAGATAGCTTAGTACAAATAGTAGTTATGATGATGAGCCATAGAATCCTTATAATCCTCAAAGGGATCACGACCCTCCAACTAGTGCATCGAGATAAGGGGAATCAAAGAGAATTCAAAGGGATAGATGTCGTATTGATACACAAGATTATGCAATAGCTCATCAAGAACTGAGAATACAAAGAAGGTAAGTAAGGAGATTGGAGAGAGTGATGAATTTACCAATTGATTGGGTAGAATAGTGGGAATATGATAGAACTGACTCTAGCTCAGAGACAGATTTATTGGATGCATATAGAGAAGTATTGGCATCATCATTCACCTAGATATCCTTTAAGGGAAGAAGATGGAGATGATTCTTAGTCCGTGTTGATAGAAGAATTAGAAATTTACAAGATTTGTCACCCAGTCAGAGTCCACTAGCAAATATTGAGTTGGTAGAAATTACTCCTAATAACCAAGGAACAAGAGGAGGAATTGGACTAAGACCTCTAAGACTCCAATATGGAAGAGGAGGAGGTAGGAGACTAGAAAATAATCGAAATCCTACTAATGTTACATTTAGAGGAGGTAGAGGAAGAGGAAGGTTCTAATCCCATAATCCTATATGGCCAAGAGATAATCCTTTAGCATGCATGAACTGGAGAAGGGACTAGTGAGATGTACCAAGATTGAGAGGCATGTTACCAAATCTTGTAAGCAAACACACATGGGAACAACCACCCATAATTAGAAAAGGACCTCAACGAGCATGGGGTAATAGGTGATTAATCCAAGAAAGGGAGAAATCACCAACAGAGTAGAGAAGTCTAATGTCAAGAGGAAGTGGATGGGGTAGATACCCATATGGTAGAAACTTAGCCGAAAGAGGAAGGGTACACTTTGCAGAAGAAAGAAACTTAGGCCATCAATGAGTTCGATCACCAATTTTGGAGCAAGAATTTATCCACGAAGATAGGTGAATAAGTCGCTTAAATGATAGCAAAGTTGTAAGGACACGACTACCACGAGATCAATCACCTGTAAGGCAAGAAGTGGGACCACCAGGTGAGGAGACTCCAACTTGCCATTGTACAATCCTAAATTGTATACATTGTAGGGGAAGAGTCGAACAGGCAGTAACATCATAGGCAGAGGTAAGCCAAGTAAGGTAACAAGAGGTACAAGAGGATATACCATTAACCTAAATGTTATTTTTTAACCTCCAAGTCAAGATTCAGAAGGGATCATACAAGTGAAGTTGTGAATGTCACTGTACGATTACCTAGAAGGTAACTATAAATAGAAAAAAAAGAAAAAGAAAATTAAAAAAATGTGTATGCCTTAGTTGTGAAAATCCCTCGAGATGCAATTAGGAAGGAAGAGGTTGAAAACTGAAAACGACGGCCTCTTCAGAGAGAAAGAAATCTAAAAAATTTCTCTAAGAGCTTAGATTGTACAAGTGAAAATTAAGTTGGAAACATACAAAAGAGAGAGATCATACAAAGAAAATTGACAAAATGACATGGGAAACCATACAAAGAGGTCATATTGTATGATTTGGATTGTACACTGTATGATTTGGCCCATGTCATACGACTTTCAACTACCCATTTAATGCGGCATGTGGAAAAAAATAGCTTTTGGAGGAAAAGAAGAGGGAAAAAGACAAAAAATTTAAACTAACTACTGAGTTGGCAATCATATAATGGAGGAGATGAAAAAGTAGGCAATGTGGTGCAATTTTAGATTTTCTTGACGGTTAGGGTTTCAGTTAGGGTTTTGAAAATTCCTTTAAATGGAAAAGAATTAACAATTTCACAATCATACAAGCAGAATTCAATTTTTTTTCAGGAGATTGAAGGTGGAAAGCATGCAACTAAAGTATGAAGACTACACGGGCAATAAATATTCACTAACATTCTGAATCTACAGATCCATTTTAAATTTGCACCAAGGAGCTTTTTTCATGTTCAAAGAATTAACCTGGGAGAAAGAAAACTAGGGTTTTTAATCCATAAAAAGGGGAAATTCAGATTTGCCATAGAAATAATAGTAAAGTACAGTAGAATACATCATTATACGAATTTTGGGGTGAAAATTTATTTTTTAGAGTCAAAGGAAGTGGAAAATTGTAAACAAGTTGTGAAAATTGCATAGAAATTAGAGATTTGAACCCTAAATTCAGAGGAACCTGGTAGAAGCAAGATGAGAAATACATGAAAATGTGAATGAATTCTGTACAGCCATAAAAATACTACTAGAAATTTGTCAAGTTGAAATAAATTGTGATAGGGTTAAAATGTTTGAAGAATTGCTACCGAAAAGCAATGAAATAGTAGATCGGGGTAATCCGAAAAATGGGTCGATGAAGGATTCAAAAAAAGAGCTAAAATTTCAAAATTTTCATCACTTAGGGTTGGAAAAGTCATATTGTATGATTTTGGGTGCAACATGTACGATTTCCAAGAAGAATAGTGTAGTTCGAAGGATTTTTAGGTCATTTTTGGCAATTTTCAGAGATCGTACGAAATTGTATGGAATCATATGAATTCTAAAGGGGGGCAGCCATGAAGAACCATTGTACATAGTACTATCACCTTGTACGATTCAAGTTGCAATGGTATAATTTGGAGAAGTTATGATGGTTTGAAGACAGACGAGCTGGAGATTGAACTACAGGCAAAAAAAAATAGTGTACGATCCAGGAGTGGCCGGTGGAAGGGAAATCATACAAGAGAGTGTAGAAGGGCATGTTGTACAATTTATAGTAGATTGTACAATTTCAAGATATTTTTTAATGCAAAAATAAGTGGTGTGGAGGTTAAGCTAATCGACGAGATGTTGAAGGAATGATATCAGTAGAAGAGTTTGGACATCGATTACGGTGGATTGCAGCCAACAGGGTGGAGAGATCACCAGGTCTGTTGCATGAGAGAGAGGTATACCCACAACAGCACCAATGACAATAGTCTCAATTCCTTGAAAGGCATGGTAATCATCCTTGGAGGAGATGAAGATATAGGCCATGGAGGGGACATCGACAGTGGTGATCAAACCTGAGAAGAACACCACCAAGGCACCGAGAGAAAGAAATGGCACAAGAAAGAACCTCAAGGAGGGAGCTAAGAAGTGAAATTAATCTGCTAGAGCAGGAAGAGCATCTGAGTAGTGGGTAAGAATAATATCAAGTGGAAGTGACAAAAATTATATTTGTATAGCATGGATTTGAGGCATGCAGGAAATGGTGGAACGATGAGAAGAATAGGGGTCATCCTTGGAGGAAGACATTTGAGGATGTGCATGTGGTGATCATCGCACAAGTTTTGCCATTTCATAAAATATTTTTTGAGAACTATCTCTTGCAGATAGTTCAAGCATATAAACCTGCAATCTGAACTGCCTATGTCAATGTGGGTAAGAGGTAAGTGAGAGTTGATATTTCAACGGATACATTTCATAAGACATTTGGCTTGCTGGAAGATAGTATGGAGATAGTGAAAAATTGGTAGACCCAATAGAAGCATACCGCCTCGTCACTGCCATAACCACTGTAAAATCATTAATGAAAGCAAAGATCTCAAGCGCAAGAACACATGTAATAAAATAGAGCCAGTTGAGAGGAGACATTGGGCGTGTGCAATGAATACAGTCATGGATCGACTGTCAGGAGATATAAGGGCCATAGAAATGCCAATGTGGATGGCATAATATACGAAAGGTATTACCAAGGGAATCCAATATGATTGGGGTACCTTTCTAGAAAGGAGAATGCACGAGGTACTGAAAAAGAGACCAAATAATTTTGGGATGAATTTTCATGCTATTAGATTGTTATTGAATGTGGTCATGAAAGCAAGGATGCAATTTTTGGGATTGACACCATCCCAAGAAATCAAACCAGATCAACCGACAATACTGATGTGAGTGAAGTTAGTGTCGATAACAAAAGTGACTCCAGAGAGACCTCAAAAAAGGAGTGATCAACATATCAGAGAAGCTCAAGAAGAGACCACTCTGGAGGAGGATGTTGATGTGCATCATAGGTGAAAAAGGCCTAGATAGCTGGAAGAGGAGTTATAACAAGCACCAACACAACGACAACAGGAGCAACCAATCATCCAAGAAAGGTAGAAGCGTCAAGAGAGCCCCATACAAATAAGGATGAGAAGGTAGAGAGAAAGAATGGTGAGTAAACCAGTTCCAAAAGTATAGGATAAAGAATAGTCAGACTCATAAGCAATGGAACTAGATGAATTGTATTGGAAAAAGGTGGAGAGAATAATGTAACACCCTAAATTTGATGCAGTTCAATTTACCCTAGGTTAATAATTCAAAATTTAACCTCGAAACCACCTTTTAACCACCTGCCTCGATTTTTGCACCAAATATAGAGGCAGTTATGGTAGTTGGATGATATCATCATCGATTTGATGATATCATCCCTAATTGGATGAAATCATCTAGAATCGAATGTCCAGACGATTTCATTCAAAAACCAAATTTTCATAATTAGAAATAGTTCCAACTCCCGTTCCCAGCTTAGCAGAAGCGTGTCTGCACCATTGGAGGATGTTTCGTTGGAGATCTCCTAGATTGGGATGACTCCCAACCTCCTAACTCCCCCCTCAATCCTATTTAAACTATGAATTTCATTAAACCCACCCTGGCTGATCAATTTCCTGCAACCTAAGCTCCATACCCTATTAGAACACTCTAAAATTCAATCATTTGCATAGTTTTTCTAGATCCATTTGCAGGTTTTTATTTTGCATCAGTCGAAGGAAGCTCGGATCGTCGTAGATGATCCTGTTCACAACCGAGATGATTTCATCCCGATTGGAGGTGATCTTGTACCATATCAGATGATCTTGACTGTACTCCTCTTGGGGGCAATCAAGATCTAAGGTTTGCATTTTCTATCAATTCAATCAATCAAATTGCATTAATTTAGTTTATATTATGTATTGCATCTGGTGTTCACCTCATTTTAATGATATTCTACATTCTAGGATCAATTTTGTTTTAGAACATAAAGGCATTTCATTTACTTCAGATCGAATTTGATTTTTAGGACCGATTAAGCATTTAATTAGAGTTTTTGTGTCCATTAAATTATATTTTGCATTATATTTCCCCTATTTTGGCATCCATTTGTTTAGTTGTAGGTTTTTGATGAAATCAGCTCAGACGATTTCATCTGATTTCAGACGATCTCGTCCGATTTTGGATGAATCTGTGCAATTACAGATGAACCTACAAAATTGCAGTCGATTCTGTTCAATTGAAGATGAATTTGCAGAATCAGAGATGATCTGGACTACTTCAAAAAGTTGAATCTTCATCAGACATCCAAAATCGGGTAAGATCATTCCATTTTCTTTCAAGCATTGCATTTAGAGTTCATTTTTGTTTACTGTCTACATATAAATCACAATTCGCATATAGAATAGTTTAATTTCATCCTAGCCAACCTAGGTATTTGAGTGATTTTAAACTAAAATGAACACATCAAACTCATTTCTAGCCTAGGCTCGAAAGCTGCCACCAAACGCTTCCTGGTGAACCCACCATCTGTCGACAAATCACCAAAGAGGACACGACTCAAGTGTCCCTCATCCGAGGTGTAGCTTTACCATTTTCCCATTCCCCTCTGAGGCACGGATCCATTAGCCTAGAGGAAAGGGGTGCAAAAATTTTAAACCTACATTCTTTGGTGAACCCGACGTGAAACACATTAAATACCCTTTTGAAAATAAAATATATATAAAAAAAGAGAACTTAAAATTTTAAGTCACTTGATCTATCAATCCCTTAGATGGTAGATTACAATAGAAGACGTGGTGTTCTGATTAATGTTGGTGTTCAACTAGCAACCATAGAAATTTCTACTCTAGTTAGAGGTCCTAGATTTAGATCTCAAGCACATTGGAATGAATTGGATAGAAGGTTAACTATTATTGAGTCCAGAGCACCCGAAATTAGACAAATCAAGAGGTTTGATTTAGACAGAATCCTGGATTTTGATAATTTATCCTTCTACCATGAGCTTCAGAGAGCTTGCCATAGATGGCTAGCAGATAAACGAGCGCTCATTTCCTCTGACATATACACCTTTGAAGATTATATTGAAAATGTTATTGTAGTACACAAATTTCTATCATGTATAGAAGACCAAGAGGTTGTTTTGACTGATAGAAGAAGATTTAGCAGAGTTCCTAGGGCCATATTATACCGAGAATATTGTCACGAACTCTATTTTTATGTGCCTAATTCTGAAGTTGATCATATCACTATAGCACACTTTGTCCAATTTCTGAAAAACAACTTTCAATTTGAAGAAGAGCATTACATGACACCTGATGAACTTGAACCTATCAATGATATTTACAAGTTGTTTCTGGAGAACTAAATTATAATACTTATATTATAATATTTTGTATTCCCTATTTTCCTTTAATTTCTGCAAAGTAAAGCCATAAAAATCTAAAATATATATATAAATATACTACATTAATTAGGTATATATATAAAATATATACCCCCTTAAATTCCACCGCATTTATATATAAGAACATATATATTTGCAAAAACTCAAATCTACCATAATGCCTAAACTAAGGAGTGGTAAACAGATAGATGATGAGTGGGTAGGACAACCACCTACTCAAAATCCCCCTCTTGAAGAACAAGATCAGGAGGGAGTTGCTCAGGACCACCATGATGGGAGTCCTGCTGAAGAATATGAACAAGAAGTTGATAGGGAAGATGAAACTGGATCACCTAGAGTGACTCCAGAAGGAACTGTTAATTTTAAATCTATGGAACACCTTCTAAAATTTGTAAAAACTAACCTTGAGGGGTTTACTCTAGCAGCACTAGCAGATAAATATGGAATTAGTGAGACACATGCAACTTTAGAGAATGTATTTCAAATGCATACAAACCCTCTTTCATTCATAGATCAAGAAAGTGACCAGGCAGGGCCATCAAATGCAAATATGGCATCTTTGATTCAAAACATGCAACAACAACAAACAACTCAACATTCTAAAATTCCTGTCAATAAACCAAAAAACAATCCACCACCTCAGAAACCATCATTTACTGCTCTATTTTCTCAAGCTATTAATCAACAAATTTCAAATCAGCAGAAACCTAAACCAAAAACAAATGTCAACTATCAACAACAAAAAGTTCAACAGAACACTGTCCCATATCCACTTCACAACACCCTTCCTAGTAATACTTTGCACAATAGTAATCTAGCATCAAATCCTTATGTTACGCCATCTTACACTCAAAGATCCAACACTATCATGCAACCAAACCAACATGGTGGACAATCCAGTAATCTTGAAACCATAGTGAAACAATTAGTTTCCTGCATGGACCAAATAGACCCCTACCATCCCTCATACAACTATCGAGAGATGTGTAGTCAACCTTTGGATCCCATAGTTGTTGCCCAACCGTACCCAAAGCATTTTCCTATGCCTGTTCTCCCTATATACAAAGGAACCGAAGATCCCATAGAGCATCTTCGTATGTTTAGAATAGCATGTCATGATATATCTCATGATGATTTGCTATTGCTAAAGATGTTCCCAAAAAGCTTGGGAGGCATGGCATTGGAATGGTATTATCAGTTACCTACTAATTCTTTGAGAAATTTTGAAGAAACAGCTGAATCATTTGTCCACCAATTTAGTGCCTACATAGAGAGGCATGTGACAATTAAGGATTTGTACAACTTGAAATAGGGCAAAGATGAATGCTTTACCGATTTCCTAGCAATATGGAGACATTTGCTAGGGAAATTACACTTTGCATTACCCCATAGAGAGATGTTGGACATTTTTATTAATAACTTGCAAGAACAATTGTCCTATGAGCTTTCAACTGCTACCTTGACAACCTTCGATCAGGCTATAGATTTAGCATGAAGAGTGGAAGATGCCCTCATTAGGAGAGGCCAATTTAAGAAGAAGGATGATGATAAGGCATCTAAAAATCAATATAATAATAAGCAAGTTGTGGGTGATGGAGTCACCGATAGTAGAAATACTATGAATGTTAATGCTGCAAAAACCATAGAGAAGTTTGTATTAAAGGCTCCTGATAGACCTCCGAGAGAATTCACTAGGTTAAATCAACCTTTATCCACTATCTTGCCACAATTATTAGAATGAGGTTTAATACAATTACCTAATATTCGAGAACCTGATACAACCATACCTGGATACAGAGCAGACCTACATTGTGATTTCCATAGAGGACCTAGACATTCAACAAATTCTTGCAAGAGATTAAAACATAAAATACAAGATTTGATTGATAACAATGAGATGGAAGTACAAAATTTCCAACCAAAACAAAATGCTCCAAAAAATACCCAAAAATATACACAACCAAATCAGAATCAGAATGCAAATCAAACATTGGATATTTTTCAACATCCTTTACCCAAGCACGGTAAAGAAGTGGCTAATCAAGCCGAACATCATAATGTTCCCCATCCAACCCGATATGTGGGAACCATTAGTGGACATGTACCTTCTCATGACTTTGAGATATTTGGGACAACATTATCTGTGGTCACAACTAGACCCATACACAACATTCAAACATCATATCCAAGTGATACGGATTGTGAAATAGAAAGTGACCTGGATATTACATCCGGTCAATCGAATAGCTCTGAAGATGAGTCAGAACCTATTCTCCCTATCACAACACAGATGGTTCCAGAGGAACCATTTCCAAGAAGGGTCATGACACGACCATCCTCACAACAAATCCTCCCTAATGAACAAGCCATAAATGCTAGACCATGACCCATTCATCATGCACACAACAATATTGTGGGTACCATCGAAGCCGTTACTAGACAACAGGCCCAAAATTCTCAACAAGATCAAAATCATAATGATAAATCAGCCCCATTTGTTTTGAAGGTTCCTAGTAAAGGAAATAATGCATCAAATGCTCAACCTAAACCCCCTTATGATATCAATGAACAAATTTCTAATATTACAGCAAGGATTTCCCTCTTAGACCTTCTAAGATCATCTCCCACACATAGGGAAGAATTAATGCATACATTAAGTCAAATGATGGTACCACATGACATACAACCTGAAGCTATGGTGAATACCATTATACCTCATGAAGTCGACTGTATTGACTTTCGAGATAAAGACATCCCACTTCATAGTTTACATAAAGACAATCCCTTGTACATTACTGCATTAATCGGAGATGTAGTTGTCAAAAGAGTTTTAATTGATAATGGTTCATCCCTAAATATTTGTACTTTTGACTTTTACCAGAGATTTGGATTTAGAAGTGATGAGATGAAGAGAACATATATGATCATAAAAGCCTTTAATGATGAAATACAAGAAACATGTGGAGTTATTACAATCCCATTGCAGGTTGGTCCAAGAACTTTGGATACGACCATATTTATTGTACATTGCCCTGCATCGTACAATATACTTTTGGGTCACCCTTGGATCAATGCAATGCGAGTTGTACCCTCTACCTTACACCAATGTGTCAAATTTGAATTCAAGAATCAGTTGGTCACCATTCATGGTGATCCCAGACCATTTGATATGTGCGCCTTGGCAGAACCAATTGGGATTCAATTTTTCCCCGCATTATCTTCTACTCATCCTAATTCTGCCTTTCCTTCTAAACGTGTGAAACTCACACCTAAAATATCATCTCCTCCATCTACACCAATTACATCCCCATATCCTCAACCTTCTCCTAAGGAATCTCCACCAAAATCTACATTTAATACTAGTCCCACAATAATTTCTCCTTGTTCTATCCCTACACCATCTGAATCCACAATAAATCCATCTACCACAACCTCTATTCCATCCACATCTACTAAATTTATCTTTTCTGCATCTAAAGCCGTAGAAGAGGCTCCTTCTACCTCATATGCTTTGTCTGATGAGCTATTACCTGATTTGTCTAAAATTCTCATAACATCAGAAGAAACAGATTTTTCTATACAAGATTCCCTTGCCTTAAACAAATTACCACCGTCTCCTCGCACCTTGGGCTTGCCACAACCTATGGGAAGTATTTACCAAGTCGGGAGTTGTACCTTCATTTATAAGGGATATGATTGGGGTAGAATACCTAGAAATATTAAAACTAATTATGATGGATATGCTCAATGTTATTTCACCGATAAATACATCAAAGCTAAACCTATAATGCTTAAATTAGGATATGAAGGGAAAGGTTTGGGACCTTTCCAGAATGGCATGAAAGAACCTTTTGAGGTCGAAGCATGGCCTGCCCGATGCGGTATAGGCCTATTTTCTAGTAAGTGTCAGCCATTTCCATTTGAGGATGATGATCACTTAATACCCTATCAAGATTATTTAGATGAACAAGAGATCCTTAAGTCTATGGGTAAGTTATTTTCTTGTAATATGCTATCTATAGCTTACCCCAAAATGATTGTTGAGTTGGACGAACAATTAGAGGGCGACATTTTCCATGATATTTCCATTGAAGACTTATTGCATAATGGCTTTTATTTTGATGGGTCTATACCACCTGTCGCTCATCTTGAGGCCACAACCCCTCAAGAAGAATTATCTAAGTTGACCTTAGAAGAATTACAAGAATTGGGTGTGTCACCCGCCCCTCCTAATTTTGAAAGAGACTTACATATGGAAGTGGAAAGTGTCATAAAAGTTAATATTGGAACAGAAGAGAATTCTCACATAGTCAACATTGGATCAAAATTAAATGAAGAAAAACAAAACAAATACACTGCATTTCTTACAGAATATAGTGATGTCTTTGCTTGGACATACGTAGATATGCCTGGTTTAGACTCTTCTGTAGTTATGCATCATCTAGTAGTACGACCGGATGCGAAACCGGTTAAGCAAAAACTTAGAAAAATGCATCCTAAGGTTGCCCTACTAGTCAAAGGTGAGTTAGAAAAACTCCTAAATGTTACATTTATTCAAGCCATTGATTATGCTGATTGGATTTCTAATGTTGTCCCTGTAACTAAAAAAGAAGCAACCAAGATTAGGGTTTGTACAGACTTTAGAGACATTAATGTTGCATGCCCTAAAGATGATTTCCCTCTTCCTAATATGGATCAGATCATTGATTTTACTATTGGAAGTGGGATGCTATCCCTTATGGATGGATTCTCAGGTTATAATCAGATCAGGATAGCTCCTGAAGACCAAGCCAAAACAACCTTTATTACCCCTTGGGGAACCTTTTGTTGGAAAGTAATGCCATTCGGATTAAAGAATGCAGGTGCAACCTATCAATGAGCTATGACTTACATTTTTCATGATATGATGTATGATATTCTGCATGATTATGTGGATGATATTATAGCCCGTTCTGTTGAAGAAGATGAACATTTAGATGATTTGAGAAAAGTATTTGATCGGTTAAGAGAATACCATATCCGTTTAAACCCAACAAAATGTATATTTGGAGTTAAGTCAGGTAAACTGTTGGGGGTTATTGTTTCTTTGCGTGGCATCGAAATTGACCCTCTTAAAATTTAGGCTATCATTGATATGCCAACTCCTAAAAACATATATGAGTTATGAAGTTTACAAGGTAAACTTCAATCTATCCGTCGTTTCATTGATAAGTTGGCGGACAAAACTGGACCTTTTCTCAAATTGCTTAAGAAAAATACTTTCTTTCAATGGGATGATGAATGTAAAGAAGCCTTTGAACAAATAAAACAATATCTTTTAAGTCCTCCTATGCTTGCTCCTCCCAAAACTGATCGCCCTTTCATCTTGTACATTTTCGCTTCAGAATTTGCCTTAGGAGCTATGTTAGCTCAACTTGATGATGAGAAGAAAGAACGAGCTAATTATTATATTAGTAGAACATTAATAAGTTATGAAACTCGTTATACATCACTAGAAAAGTTATGTTTGGCAGTCGTATTTTCTATGCAAAAATTGTGCCATTATATGCTTAGTCAAAAGACATATGTCATTGCCAAATCTGATCCCTTGAGGTATCTCATGAGCCGACCTTATCTATCCGGTCGCATAACTAAGTGGGTTCTCACTCTGAGTGAGTTTGAACTCACATTCATAGGTCAAAAATCCATTAAGGGTCAAATCATAGCAGACCAATTAGTTGTTGCACCCTTAGAAGCCACTCATCCCCTCATCATTGAGTTTCTTGATGAATGCCTCAATCTAGAGGAAGATCATTCTAAACAATGGTCTTTATATTTTGATGGAGCCCGATGTATGAGTGGGGCTGGTGTGGGTATCATCCTAATATCCCCCTAGAAGCACCTAATACCTTTATCATTTAAGTTAACATTTGCTTGCACTAATAACACGACCGAATATGAAGCCCTAATCCTTGGATTGCGAGCCGCCTTAGCACTAAAAATTAAAGACTTATTAGTTTTCGATGATTCTCAATTAGTAATAAATCAAATTAATGATGTTTATCAGACTCAAGATGATAAAATTCACCCATATAAAGCCTATGTATTATAGTTGATATCCTTATTTGATAAGATCACCTTAGAAGCTATTCCTAGAACTAGTAACCGCACTGCTGATGCTATGGCTGCAGCCACTTCCTTATTGCCCTTGGAGTTGGATGACGAGTATGCTACTATCATTATTCATCGACTCTAGGAACCTGCTTCTGCAAAATCCTGTTTAGAGCCATTGGATGTATTTCTAATCAATGAAATTACTCCCAAACCATGGTACATCGACATCCTCAATTTTCTCCAGAAGGGAACCTTCCCTAAAGGTTTTAATAGGAACCAACGTCGGTTATTACGTAAATGAGTTGTTCGCTTCGTAATAGTTGGAAATACTTTGTATAGGATATCCTTTGAAGGTATCCTATTGAGATGTTTAAACCTAGACGAATCTAGAAGAGCTTTAAGTGAAGCCCATGATGGATCTTGTGGAGGACACTTTAGTGGTAGTGCCATTGCTAAGAAGCTCCTTAGAATAGGATACTTTTGGCCTACCATGGAGAAGGATGCCCATGATTATGTGCACCATTGCGACAAGTGCCAGAAACACATTGACCTTGTCCATGCTCCTACGCAAGAACTCCAAGCTATTTCATCTCCTTGGCCCTTCTCTAAATGGGGTTTAGACATCATTGGGAAAATCAATCCTATATCATCTGATGGTCACAAATTCATCATAACCACAACTGAATACTTTACAAAGTGGGTAGAAGCTATGCCTTTAGCTTCTTGCACGGGAACCCAAGTTTCAAAATTTATTCTCAATCAAATCATTTGTAGGTTTGGAATTCCTGCAAATCTTATCTCAGATAATGGAACTTGTTTCAAAAATAAATATGTTAAGAAATTATGTCAAAAATATAAAATTCAACATCGTTGGTCCACTCCCTATTATCCCCAGGGTAATGGCCAAGCAGAAGCATCTAATAAAACCTTGATTAAAATTCTCAAAATATTGGTTAACAAATCAGGCCGCGACTGGCATATGCAATTATATCCTACTCTGTGGGCTTATCAAACCAGTGTTCGTACTCCCACAGGCACTTCACCTTTTGTTTTGGTTTACGGTGCTGAAGCTATCTTTCCTTTCGAGCTAGAAGTTCCTTCTTTGGCTCTGCTACTTCAAGATACTGAAGTAGGAGATGAATATCATGCTAGCAGATTCAGTCAGCTGGAAATTCTAGATGAGAAGCGCATCAATGCTCTAGAACATCTTCGTGCCTATCAAAACAAGCTCAAAAGAGCATATTCAAAGAAAGTTCATAATCGATCTTTCGAAGTTGGTGATCTAGTCTTAAAAGAAAATCAAAAGAACACTAATGCCACTAAAGATAATAAAGGCAAATTTCAGCCCAATTGGCTTGGACCATACATCATCACTGCTAAATTTGGATCGGGTGCATATCGATTGGCAACCTTGGATGGAAAATATCTCAAGGAACCCATGAACATTATGCATCTTAAACGATATCATGCTTAAATTCAAAGTCTCATCATTGTACATAATTGTATATAATTTCTCATTTCAGCAATTCATATAAAACTCTAAAAATCAAATAAAAATCATAAAGTTATAAAAAAAATCAAAAACATGTTCATTTGCATTACCAAATTATGAAATTTTGCAGTTATATTTTCCTTTGTTTCGGATAAATTTAGAAGTTATCTTGGACCATGCACTTCAAATTCACATGAATAAATATTTTGATCTTAGCACTATGACTATAAATCTCTCTTATATCGAAGCACTATTGCAATAAATAATATTTTGAGTTTTGGGAACTGATCTCGCTATTTACTTGAATCAAGTCCACTTTTACATATTAAAATGATTTGCTGCAAATTCAAAAAATGATACTACACAGTAGTTGTGGTCTCTTAAGTGAAAAGTTTCCCCTGCTATCCTATCATGTGCATGGTCTAGAATATTTGAGAATTGGCAAAAGGACAAGCTCACCCCTACCCAGAATAAAAATCCCTTGCTCCACATCTAAGCTGAGCAAGTATCCCTAGAATAGAAAGAAAAAGAAGAAGAAAAGAAAAAAAAGAAAGCGAAAGAGAAATATGCAAAAGAAATCCAAGCAATATCCAAGAAATATCAAATATCAAAAGTCAAAAATCTAGAAAAATAAGAAAAATCATGAAAAGAGAAAAATAAAAGCAATAAAATCCCCCCTACCCTTTGAAATAAAATAAGGGTGAATGAGCTTGAATCCTTGGAATTCTCAATTATTTGAAAATCATGAGGTAAGCCCCATAACAAGTGATTTGTGCCCAACTTGCTTGACATTGGGTAATTCCTTTTCACGTGGCGACATGTCTGTCACATTAGCGACCTTCTTTTGTACAGACCTATGTCTTCTTGTGGATTAGCTAACTTTTGATGACCTAACTTACATAGTAGTTTGGTACGGTTACATGCACAAAAATCATGGTTAATGAATCTTCAATCGCACACACATTGGTTCATTCAAATTGCTTGCATCAAAATACCTTACTCAAAATCGGTAAATGAACATTACAAAGCACACATAGTTGATCTTTGAGAGATTTTGTGTCATTATGTTAAATCAAAATGGGTAATGAACTCACATTTGCACACACTGGTTCTTGATAAATTTAAATTTCTCTTTGAAATAAATTAAAATATGACTTTGAAATTTTTAAAAAAGTATCCATTATTCTTTTCAAAATAGTTATTTCTTACAAAAACATTGACTTCATTATGATGGCATCATTTTCAAGAAATTATAAATTCAAAACTTTCATACTTGCGAATTTTGCCTAGTGTAAGTCAATTTCGCAATCTTTAAAAAAAAAAAACTTTAATTTTATTTTTTATCAAAATCTTTCAAAATATTGCAATAAAATTTCATCAATTTTTTTTTACTTTCACGATGATGGTATAGTTCCTGAACCAACTTGGAATTTTATGCCTAGCGCAAGTCATCTTTATCTTATTTTCTGTTTCTCATAAAAAACCATGCAATAAAACTATTGCAGTTTCGACTTTCGCGATGATGGTATAATTCCTAACCAATTTGGAATTTTATGCCTAGCATAAGTCATATTTACAAATTTTGTACCCATCATAAAATTATCAAATAAAACATCATATTTTCTTTCATTATGATTTTCGCGATGATGGTATAATTCCGCAATTTGGAATTCTATGCCTAGCGCAAGTCATCATTTTAATTTTTTGTGCCCACAAGCGTTTCATAAACCTATAAAAACATGTGACTTAATTATTCTTTGCAAAAACATGCTTCAGCGAAAAATGAAATTTTCATACCATCTTACCATATTTATCATTTCTATTTGTGATTCCTAAGTACACATTAAATTGCCCATCACACTTAGGAATTCTATGCTTAAACACAAATCATTCTCTCACGTTTTCATGCTTAAAGTTATTTGAAATCCTGTTCCAAAACAACATCAAAACATCATTACTTTCTCATCACCAAAAGCCTTAAGAATTACTCTTAAGCAAAAACAACTACTTTTGCAATATTACGCATAACAAGATCAGCTTAGTGACCTAGCGAGTGGTGACTGCATCAAATGGTCATGTCACAGTGTCTACATCCTTTGCGATTCATTGTTAAAATCCTTTTTCTATATTCATTTTTATCCACACATTTGTTGTCACAACACATTCTTTCATATAATTTTATAACATGAGAAAACCATAAATATTCAAGACATGCAATCATATGAAAATACAAATCCATAAAGCATCATTACAAACATTAAGTCACATCACAAAAATATATCTATATATATATATATATCATCATAAAAATATATACATCGATCATCTCGATTGGTATGCCACAATATATGACTCGGCATACTCAATCATCATACAAAATCTACAAAAATTATATACATCTCATATATCTATCCCCTAGAGCCTCTCGAGCTCTCCGCCTCATGTCCTCCACCTCTAGGAGCTGGAGGAGGTGGTCGCATAAATACCTCCACAGTCTGAGTCCTACGATTTGATTAGATGCATTGATTCTATTTGTTTCTAGAAATTACTATGAATTCTAATAGCTTGGGGATGAATACATAATTATATAAATGGTTTAACTAATTTTCCTAAGAATTTATACATCAACATTATCTATAGGTTTATACAGATAAAATCACAGTCCAACATAATGAATTCTTGAATGATTATATCAAGAATACCCATAGGATTATATCATTAATTTATTAATCTTGGCCAAAAATATTAGACTACCATATTCCAATACACCCTATAAATGGATTTTGGGCTACGAAGAAAAAATATTAGATATGTTATCATCTCCTGCTATCATCAATGCTTTATTGGGCTAAGGAATATATGAGACTCTAGGCCTCCTCCATAATCTCGAAGACTATCAAGTTTCCAATGAATGTAAGCTTCCATAACCATCTTGTATACTACTAATTCCCCTATAAGGGACACACTATCAAATTAAATATACTCATAAAATTACTCTCATGACACTTTAGGTATTATATGGGTCACGTATTTCCACTTTATTAGGGAAAATATGATATATATGGTTCATAATGACTTTAAAATGGCATATTATAATAATAAAATAGAATAAAACTAATGTAACAACTATAAGGAGTTTTAAAAATATGTGATTTGAAAAGGGACTCCAAATACTTCCATATATAAAATTTGTGGCCCTTTTAAAGTTTGCTCCTCCACACTTTAAAAAGCTACCAAAATTTGGATTCAAATAATTTAAGTTATCATAAAATGACTTGTGACTAATATTCACATGCCAAATTTCATACACTCATAAAATAAAAAATTTCTACCTACCTCCTAAGTTTGTTGTTGACTAGGTAGGTGATAAGGCATGCAATGCAAATTTATTACCAAGTACTAGAATTTGATTGTTTGAGAGTTTATACATATAGAAATATTTGTGCCCCTACCAATACAACATAACATCATCGGTCATCAAACAAAAATCAAAGGAAGGACTGATTTTTGAACTCTATACCACATGCTTTATGAACATTTTTTATGCATCAAGCTAACCAATAAAGGTACTAGGCTATCAAGGAAGGAAGCAACATTCAAAATATTTGACTACTTATACCAACACTACAATAAATAATTTTATTTTATTCATTCATTGTTATGTCATCCAATAGTTGACATTCAAAGGAATTTTATGTAGTTTCCTTAGAAAAAAATCAAAATCATTTGAGCTCATGAAATCTCATCCATAGAGGCTTCTTAGCCCCTTAAAAAAACCAACATCTCACAATTGATTTAAAACAACTAACACTCAAACTTTATCTCACACTTTGTCTATCCACCATAAAAATAAAATAGAAAAGATAAATTTTGAACCCTCATCCTCCTACCAAGCAATAAACCAAGCATAACATTTTAGCCAACATGCCATAGAGTTTATCAAGAACTAGAGATGCTCCCATGTATTCAAACTTGCACTATCTCCATATACAATTTATTTATAGTTTTCATAATGACATATCCTTGATTTCTAATATCTCTTTGTCTAAGTACAAAAATATTTAGATCAACCTTGACAAAGAGAGAATCATTTAAAAATATGACCTTTGGATGCCATAGCCTTGTGTTTCCTTCACTAGCCCCATAACCCATGCACCACATGAAAAACATCATGCTTAGCCTTCTTTAGGATGTCTTTGAGAGGGATAATTTTTTGTAATCCAAGTACAAGACATATAACCCACATCCCTCATAGGATATCTTTGAGAAGGATCATTTTTTGTAATCATTGTAGTAACAAGATCTAATGGTGTATTTTCTTGACTATTCTATAATCCTATTGATTTCTCCTTATTATCAAAAACATCTATCATTCTTTAAAAATAGATTTGAATTTTGTTTACTATATCTTCTTTGTTGAATGCATTCTTAATAATTTCTTCCATGATATGCAAACAATACTAAGAAAATATTTCCTTTGATGTAGGCTACCTTATGTCTCCCTAGGATTGAATAATCTAAAGTTTATAAATTAGAAAACTATGAAGTAGAAATCCTTGTCTCCCAAATATTAGAAACTAAGAAATATGAATTTTGCAAATTTAAATTTTCTAAGTTTGAGGTTGAACCTTTTGACCCCTAAATAATTAATTTGCAAAAATTCAATAATCTATTATTTCAAAAAACTAATAAATCAAATCAATTAAAAACTATTAAGAAACCTTATAACTCCAATATTAATAAACCATAATTCTACTTATCTCTCCATTAACTAAATAATTAGTGATAAACTAATAACTTATCACTCCTTAACTTAATTAAATAACAAATTTTAAACTTAATAAACATAAAAATTAAATAAACCCTTATAACTTAGCTCTCTTAAGTTTTTAATTAAAACTTTCACTAAATGATGGAGAACAAAAAAATTGCAAGGTAACAATTCCAAATTTTCATTGACAAACTAGAAATAAATTATAGTAACAGCCTGCAGGCTTTACAGAAACTAGGTCGACGGCTTAGTTTTCTAACTCCCTATGCAATTTCTAACTCTGTCTCCCTAGAAGGAAAATGCACTCTCTAAGCCGGCACTCTGATCTTGGATCTACAACTCGACTCTGCGAGTCTGCTTCTACAGTTTTCAAAAAACCCCTCTACACGCCTCTGCTTCATCCTTTTATAAATTTCTACGTGACTCTTCATCTTCCATCTGGCGGTCCTTCGATTCATTTTCACCACGACTGTTCGTCTTCGTTTGCAACATAACTAAATCTGTAACGTCCTCTGTAACTGGCATAACATCTTCTGTTAACTGTTCATCTGTGCCTGTTTTCACTGCACCTTGGTGCCACGTGTTTTTCTATGCTGCCACGTGTCATTCTATAACGGTCCCTAAAAATACCGCCTATCGCGATTTCGTGATGTCTCCTCATTTCGCATCTTCTTCTCCTCCTGTTGCGATATCACGACATTCTTTCCTTCATGCCTTCTTGCTTCTGCCTTGGTCATGATATCACGACGTGTCGTGATATCGCGACGTATTTCCATTGTGTCCCCGTTCTTCTATTTTGGTCGTGATATCATGACATGTCGCAATATCATGACATCTTCCTTCGGACGCCTCCACTTTTCTACTCCGATCATGATTTTGCGACATGTCATGAAATCGCGACAATCTCCTTGGCATCTTCTTCCTCTTATTGCTGGTCATGATTTTGTGATAGTGGTGATTTCATGACATGTTGTGAAATCGCAAAAATCTCCTTGGCTCCTCCTCTTGACTGATCTGCATCGCGATTTCATGACGGTTGCAATTTTGCGACATGTCACGAAATCGCGACATCCTCCACGGCTTCTATGCTCGGTCGCTCTACGTCACGATTTCGTGATGATCATGATTTTGTGACATGTTGCAAAATCATGACATCCTCCATGCCTTCTGTGCCCGGTTGCTCTGTGTTGTGATTTCGTAACATGTCACAAAATTGTGACATCCTCCACGCCTTCTACGCCCAGCTGCTCTGCGTTGCGATTTTGTGACATGTCGCAAAATCATGAAATCTTCCATGCCTTCTATGCCCGACTGATCTACATCATGATTTCATGATGGTCGCGATTTCATGACATGTCATGAAATCGTGACATCCTCCATGGCACTTTCTCTCTCTTGTTGCCTGCCGCGATTTCGCGACATGTCATGATTTCGTGACATGTCACGATTTTGCGACACTTTTTTTGTCGTGATTTCGTGACACCAAGGCAAATACTGAGAAATTTTCTTGTAGATGCAAGGTTGTTCGGCCACCACTGGATGCTCCTGCATCAGACACCCGGGTTGATGGAGAAGTGATCTTCACTTCTGTGTTGTTCGGTTGTTGCCTCCTGCAACATCTCCAAACACGCACCTACCTTTGCAGTCCACTTCAACTCTATTTCCTGGCCTCTACTTCTCAGTTTATCTTCACGCTTTCTACGCAGCTCCTCTTGCTTCCGCAAATTCATTCTGAGCAGCTCCTCTTGCAGGGCTTTCACTTGCCTCTGCAAAGATCTGAACATCCGTAACTATGAATCTTTAGATCTCATATCTCTCCCACCACCATGGTTTCTTCACGATGACATTCTTCTCACTCCTCTCACAAAGCTCTCCCATAGATCCTGGTGTAACTGCCTCACATCCGGTGATCTGTTACACACTTAGGAACTTCTAGCTCTGATACCACTTGATGGAGAACAAAAAAATTGCAAGGTACCAATTCCAATTTTTCATTGACAAACTGGAACTAAATTATAGTAATAGCCTGCAGGCTTTACAGAAACTATCTCGACAGCTTAGTTTTCTAACTCCCTATGCAATTTCTAACTCTGTCTCCTTGGAAGGAAAATGCACTCTCTAAGCCAGCACTCTGATCTCGGCTCTGCAACTCGACTCTGCGAGTCTGCTTCTGTAGTTTTCAAAAAACCCCTATACACGCCTCTACTTCATCCTTTTATAAATTTCTACGTGACTCTTCGTCTTCCATCTGGCGGTCCTTCGATTCATTTCTGCCATGACTGTTCATCTTTGTCTGCTCCATAACTAAATTCGTAACATCCTCTATAACTGGCATAACATCTTTTGTTAACTGTTCATCTGTGCCTGTTTTCACTGCACCTTGGTGCCACGTGTTTTTTTGCACTGCCACTTCATTCTATGACGGTCCCTGAAAATACCGCCTATCACGATTTCATGACGTCTCCTCCTTCTTCTATGTCTTCTTCTCCTCCTATCATGATATCGCGACATGTTGCGATATCGTGACATTCTTTCCTTCATGCCTTCTTGCTTTTGCCTTGGTCGCGATATCGTGACATGTCGTGATAGCGCGACGTATTTCCATCGCATCCCCTTTCTTCTGTTTTGGTCATGATATCGCGACATCTTCCTTTGAATGCCTTCGCTTTTCTGCTTCGATCACAATTTCGTGACATGTCGTGAAATCATGACAATCTCCTTGGAATTTTTTTCCTCTTGCTATTGGTCGCAATTTTGTGATAGTCATGATTTTGCGACATGTCACGAAATCGTGACTGTCACCTTGGCTCCTCCTCCCGGCTGATCTACATCATGATTTTGTGATGATCGTGATTTCACGACATGTCGCGAAATCATGACATCCTCCATGACTTCTATGCCCGGCCACTCTGCGTCACGATTTCGTGATGGTCATGATTTTGTGACATGTCATGAAATCATGACATCCTCCATGCCTTCTGTGCCTGACTGCTTTGCATCATGATTTTGTGACAGTCACGATTTTGCGACATGTCACGAAATCACGACATCCTCCATGCCTTCTATGTTTGGCTGCTCTGCATCACGATTTCACGACAGTCGTAATTTCATGACATGTTGCAAAATCATGACATCCTCCACGACACTTTCTCTCTCCTACTACCTGTCACGATTTTGGAAATCGCGACATCATCCATGGCACTTTCTCTCTCCTGCTGCTTGTCATGATTTCGC
The DNA here is from genome assembly GCA_028583015.1 of Wollemia nobilis. Classification (NCBI taxonomy): domain Eukaryota; kingdom Viridiplantae; phylum Streptophyta; class Pinopsida; order Araucariales; family Araucariaceae; genus Wollemia; species Wollemia nobilis. Next base: position 7,998,438 of record JAQPPZ010016917.1, on the reverse strand, counting down.
AACATGTCACAATTTTGCGACACTTTTTTTGTTGTGATTTCGTGACACCAAGGCAAATACTAAGAAATTTTCTTGTAGATGCAAGGTTGTTCAGCCGCCATTGGATGCTCCTGCATCAGACACCCGGGGTTGATGGAGAAGTGATCTTCACTTCTGTGTTGTTCGGTTGTTGCCTCCTACAACATCTCCAAACGCACACCTGCCTTTGCAGCCCGCTTCAACTCTATCTTTTGGCCTCTACTTCTTAGTTTATCTTTACGCTTTCTATGTAGTTCCTCTTGCTTTCACAAATTCACTCTAAGAAGCTCCTCTTGCAAGGCTTTCACTTGCCTCTGCAAATATTTGAACATCCATAACTGTGAATCTTCAGATCTCATATCTCTCCCACCACCATGGTTTCTTCGTAGCGGCATTCTTCTCACTCCTCTCACAAATCTCTCCCATAGATTCTGGTGTAACTGCCTCACATTCGACGATATGTTACACACTCAGGAACTTCTAGCTCTGATACCACTTGATGGAGAACAAAAAAATTGCAAGGTAGCAATTCCAATTTTTCATTGACAAAATGGAAATAAATTACAGTAACAGCCTACAGGCTTTATAGAAACTAGCTCGATGGCTTAGTTTTCTAACTCCCTATGCAATTTCTAACTCTATCTCCCTGGAAGGAAAATGCACTCTCTAAGCCAGAAATCTGATCTCGGCTCTACAACTCGACTCTGCGAGTCTGCTTCTGTAGTTTTCAAAAAACCCCTCTACATGCCTTTACTTCATCCTTTTATAAATTTTTGCGTGACTATTCGTCTTCCATCTAGCAGTCCTTCGATTCATTTCTGCCATGACTGTTCATCTTCGTCTGCTCCATAACTGCAATCCGTAACGTCCTTAGAGTAACATCTTTCGTTAACTGTTCATCTGCGCCTATTTTCACTGCACCTTGGTGCCATGTGTTTTTTTGCGCTACCACGTCTCATTCTATGACGGTCCTTGAAAATACCACCTGTCACAATTTCATGACGTCTCCTCCTTCTTCCATGTCTTCTTCTCCTCCTGTCATGATATCGCAACATGTTGCGATATCGCGACGTTCTTTCCTTCACGTCTTCTTGCTTCTGCCTTGGTCACGATATCACGACGTGTCATGATATTGCGACGTATTTCCATCGCGTCCCCATTCTTCTATTTTGGTCACGATATCGTGACATGTCGTGATATCGTGACATATTCCTCCGGACGTCTTCGCTTTTCTGCTTCGGTCACGATTTTGTGACATGTCATGAAATCACGATAATCTCCTTAGCATCTTCTTCCTCTTGCTGCTAGTTGCAATTTCGTGACATGTCGCAAAATTGTGACAATCTCCTCGGCTCCTCCTCCCGGCTGATCTGCGTCGTGATTTCATGATGGTCGTGATTTCATGACATGTTGTGAAATCGTGACATCCTCCATGGCTTCTGTGCCCGGCCGCTCTACGTCGCGATTTCACGACGGTCGTGATTTCATGACATGTCACAAAATTATGACATCCTCCATGCCTTCTACGCCTGGTTGCTCTATGTTGTGATTTCATGAAGGTCACGATTTCATGACATGTCATAAAATCATGACATCCTCCACGCCTTATGCACCCAGCTGCTCTGCATCGCGATTTTGCGATGGTCATGATTTCACGACATGTCACGAAATCGTGACATCCTCCATGCCTTCTATGCCCGGCTGCTCTGCGTTGCGATTTCGTGACAGTTGTGATTTTGTGACATGTCACAAAATCGTGACATCCTCCACGGTACTTTCTCTCTCCTGCTACCTGTCGCAATTTTGCGACACTTTTTTTGTCACGATTTCGTGACACCAAGGCAAATACTGAGAAATTTTCTTGTAGATGCAAGGTTGTTCGGCCGCCACTGGATGCTCCTGCATCACTAAACCTTATTAATCTAAAAATAAACTTTAAGAAAACCTTAATTTAAATTTAAGTTTACCTCCACTCTTAGTGTACACCATTTCTTCCTTACTCCACTGTAATTTCTTGACTACCCTTGAAGTAGGCTAGATAAACTCTTTTAACTTATTTTCTTTAATGCAATGTGGCTCTATGAAACGTTCTACCTTTTGGCAATTGATTGTTCACTTCCAAAATTTTCTCTTATGGTAGATCTCAAACATTACACTGGTAATTACCTAAGTTAATGCCACTTACGTTACATCTTAATGTAAAACTCCTTAACATTACTCAAGTTTTCTCAATGTTGTTCAATGTGTTCGACCTTCTAATGCTTAAATTTGAATTTGAAGAAAATGTTCACTTCCTTTCTCAAGCACCATCTAATGGTTATTTGCATTTTGAGTCTCAGGTGCTACATTTTGGGTATTCACATTCTGAGTCTCAATGTAACATCCCTCAAAAATTTAGCTATTAACTTGTTATATTTTATCATTAGAATATGGTACTGCTAATAGGTTTTGTGAGTGTAGAAACAGGTGTTCATCTCCAAGAAAGTAGATAAGATGAAATTGATACCCACCTTCTAGTAGAAATATAGTGGTTATTCACATGAGGTAAGGTGGGATATGATGTGCAATGCTTAAAATCACCATGGTCCATGAGTACATGGAAGCTCATGATTGCATTTCATATAGATGCATCCATGTCGTTGAACGTTAAATACTAATTGAAATGTCTTGAGTGCTGAATATATAGAGAAGAAAAAGAGAAATAATTGTTTTAAGGTAATTTATTTGATTTTGAAGAGACAAAAATGCAACACCAAATAACAAAGATATAAAGTAGAACTCAAAGAACAGTACTGTACAATGAATGATATTTATTAATAGGGGGAGCCTCAAAACTCCATTGTTACAATAATAATTCTTGAATTCTTTGGTACAAATTTTACAATAGCTAGGGTTATCCAAAACCCTAGAAAACAATTTTGGTGGTATCTCAGAATGCGTCTCTGCTCCCAATAGAAGTGAGTGGGCTTCTAGTTATTCGATGTCGGGCTACTCCAGCTTAAGCAACTACACAATGCTAATGTAACACTTCTAGATCTACACACAATACAATAGCAAGTAGGTTACTAGCAACTATGAGGGCTCCACAGTGTGAGGCCCTCAGAAAGCAATATAAAAACCCTATATATGCAATATAAATAAATGAATAGAACTTGAAAGTGCATAAAATGAAATAACAAATGAAATATTTACCTTGCTTATCTATTTTTCTCTTATCTGATGTAGTCTATTGTAGAGGATTGATGCGGTGATGCCCTACCATCACTCAGAGGCTAGTACTTTAGAACTCTAACATAAAATTCTCGTAAGCGCTCGATGGTTGTAGGAAACACCCATGGGTGATCGGTAATGGCGTAGGGCACCTAGAGGTGCTTGGAAATGAAGTGGGAAGCACCTAGAGATTCTTAGTTACGATAGAAAGCACCCGAGGGTATTTGACGGATGAGGGGAAAGTTTGAAGAAGTAGATCTGATCGGGTGAGAGGTACAATGAAGGATGTGGAGGCTATCGTAGGTGAGGATGAAAGGTGAGGGTGCTCATATGCTCCAAGGAACTTGGGGATGAATTGCTCAAGAAACTTCTTTGAATTTAGGGCAACTTAGGACTTGGAAAACTCAAGGATTGCTTAGGGGTTGAGCCATAAAAATAGATCCTATTAATAATCCAATCCTAGGGCATACTTAGGGTTTCAATGACACTAATCATGTGGCTGAGATAAAAGCATATCGAAGGGTGGATATTAAATCTAGGGTGTGGCAAGGATTGATGGAAATGGATGGATAGGATTAAATAAAATTGGATGGTTGGGATTAATTCACTTATATAAATATATATTTATTAAATATATAAAATATAATATATCAAATATATATATATATATATATATATATATATATATATATATATATATATATATATATAAATGTAAATAAAGGGTGGAAATGGCGATAAAACCAGGATGGACGACAAGTGGCTAGGTTTTGGTGTCTACACATTTTTTTTGAAAATATAATTTATCTTTATTAAAATAATAAAGAATTATATTATTTTTATTTTTTTTTAATTTACATGGTGGAATCGGTAGCCGCCACGAATCCGGGCAGGTTGTCCAGTTTTTATGGCTGCCACAATATTCTGCGTTGTCCGCCTCGAAAGCCGCCACACAGATCTTCGTGCAATCCGCCCCTATAACCACCATGCCACAATCATTTTAAACCTTTTACGTCGCTGAAAGCACCGGGAAAGGGACAAGCGTTCAGTCCGATGAAGAAGAATTATATTATTAAAATATAGAATTCTTTTAAATAAAAAAAGACTCATAAAATTAATATAATATAAAAAAATATCAAATAATATTATTAATAAATATATTACATAGTAAACATGAAACAATACTATCAATAAATAAATAGTGAGCACCACCTTATACAAGGTACTACCGTGTCGTGTATGTAACAACAAAATAATTAAAATCTATGATTTGGACTCGACCTCCATCTGGCACATGCATGATATGGGTAATTGCATGAATTCATCCACCTGTTTGAAAAAGATAACCACATAATATCTATAATGGAAAGTTTGATACTCAAACCAATAAGATCAGCCCTTAATCTATGGATTTGTAAAGGGAGAAGAAGAAAGAGGTCAAAGTCTGTTGGGCGATGAAACTTCTGTGAAGAAATTAGGTTAGAGTTCTTGTATCTTTGGTTTATATGAGTCTTTATTGGTGAATGAATGCTTGTTGAGTGATTTTATGGAATGTTTATTTTTTTACTACTCTGGTTTTATTCAATACTAAAATGTTCCTTTCCATAGCGATAGAGAAAACGAAATATGTGTTGAAGTGGATGTTGTAAAATATTTCATTAGGAACATATAATAGTCTTGAAATAATTAATATCATTTCACAAGCTCGCGCTACCTTGTTAGTTTGATAACATTGTTGCATTATGGACGTATATAACTAATAGAACCAAATTAAGATGAAAAATAGTTAAGACACTTTTTAATCCATATGTTATAGTTATAAGAGTGAAAACTCTATTTCTCTATGCAAAATTGATGTGTAATTTTATGGATCTGTGGTTCGATCTTAGAGAATAGTTGAGTTTCGATTTACAAAGTAGATTATTTAATGTTTGACTACATGATTGAATGCACAAACTAGAGCATGTGGTGAAAAATGCATTTGCATATTAATTATTATGAGGCCATGCTGATCCAAAACATGCCATAAGCACTATCTTTTCATTAGAAACCATTAGTGGGAAAGTCTGTAACAATTGTCAGTGAATTGAGGTTTCATCGAGTGTGGGGTTGCTCACAAATAATGCTATCGCCTTTCTGTTTGATCATCCTTCGAGCTCAAGCCAGTGTACCATGATAGATCCCTTGTGATATCTCATATTTTTTTCGATAAATGTGTACCATTGTATCCTACGAAGAGATGTAAAATTCGTGTATAATCTTTGCCCTACAATTTATCCTTAGAATTGAAAACCTTTAATTAGATGTAATATTTTTCCCAAACCATTTTATAATGGCAATATGGAAAAAATTTGCATTTGAAATGATTAGTTTGCATCATGTAAATTTTCTTATGTTCTAAAAATTGGATAAATAGATAATTTAATGTTTAAATCTATGATATCGTATTTTAATATTGATATGTTGTTCATAAGATAGATAATATGGATGATATATGATACCATATTTGCTGATATAGATTCTTGAGTTTTGTACATTCCCATACCAAGGTTATAGTGAGCTTACGTTTGGGGGTTGTGGAATATATGATATTGTTTTTATATAAAGTCCTTGTTCTTAAGTCATCATTGACTGACGTAACAAATATGAATTCGTATACTTATCTACTCCAACCTAACCTTAGAGAAATTGATGGCCGCTAGATTAATCCAATATATGTCTTTGTCAAATGGCTTTTAGGGGCTTTTCAATGCAATTGAACTGTACCTCGAAAAATCATTTTATATAGTATTAAACCCCTTTTCAAACTCTAGCATGACATTCTTATTGTAAATGGAGATGTGATTTATTTATTCTAAAAGTTCTCCTTCATACTCGAGAGAAGTTTGATAAAATCTACTATGTTTGAGTGATTTTGTTTTTATTACTTTATAATATTTTGATTATAAAATAAGTAAAATTTAATCCATAAGATGAGTTCAAAAACCTCAAACCATAAGAATTTTCTTTTTGACGAATATCTTTGGAAAATTATACCTAGTACTACTAAAAATTAAGCTAACCTTTATGCTTAGTTAATCTTTATTTTAAATATTATTTTAATTTTATTATCTTTGAATAGGTTCATGTGCATTGGTTGTACAAACCTTAAAACCATGCATATGAAAGATGAATGGATCATAGAAGTAATATTAAGAAACAATATGTTATAATTGAATATTTTACTTTTCATCTGGATAGAAAAATTAAACATATTTTAATATTGTTGACTTTTCTTCACATACTATTTATGATCAAAAAAAAATTGTATATTTGAAGTGAAAATTATGTTATTATTAGATTACCAAATAAAGGTTTAAGATAAATGTATAGCAATATTCTATTTATAGGGGATGGAATATCTCTTTTATGAATTAACTTGTGGTAAGTTTGGAACTTTGATTATATTTTAAAACGGTTCTAAAAGATAGTCTTATTGGATGTTATAAATATCTATGATAAAGGAATTAAAGAAGTAAAATGTGTTTGACTTTCAAAAAAATAAATTTTAAAAGTAATATGATATAAAGTGCTTCTAAACAATAGAATAGAGATTTATTTTAGGAACATCTTGTTAGAACTCTAGACTATCTAAATTAGATTACTTTGCTCGATTATATTATTTTAAAATTTCTATAGCTATAGTGAAAAGTTTTATATAAAAGAGTTAAATTTAGAAAAAAGAATTTATTAGAGAAATAAATATTGGATTTTGTTCATTTTATATTTTCTTTGAAAGCAAGCCTTTTAACTTATGTGAATAAACCTTTGAGACCCATTGTTACTAAAACCATCTCCTTCAGTGCACCATATATAAGTACTTCTTTCATTCATCAAGGAGGATGAATAATTAAATATTTTTTATGTTTCATCAAGTCGGATGAGCATCCCACCCAACACCAGTAATTACAAGTAGACAATTATTGTGAGTCAATAACAAGTACTTTCTAGAAAACCAGCATGGGATAAGTGGTCCTTTTATCAATAACAAGTAACGAGGCGCAGTATGGGATGCCACTCTAGGCTGCTATGCGAGTAGTACCGTGAGAGGTCTCATGTTCATTTTTTGATTGGGGAATCACTAGTAGAATATCAGAACTAGGAGAAGCTAGTTATCAATGCTATAAGGTTTAGTGATGATTTGGTATGGTATAACTCCTTGTCAATCGTAATATGACTTGAGATACCTAATCCTGAGCTAGATTAATGGTGGGCCCTAATTGACTCCATATAATGTTGGACTCTCGCTTAGGAACTATGCACATTTTTGCTATATCGTAGCATGGCTTTGAAATATATAATGAGCTAAGGATAGGTTAGGGGAACCTAAGTCCTCCATGCTATGGGGTGGGTAATTATGCATCCACCCTTCTAGGTGATATGGGCCCTAGAAGGACAACCCCATGTCATGAACATAGACCTCTAGAAAAGGAGATGAATGAGTTCACAAAATGGCACTTATTATAGGATTTGGTCAATATCATCCATTTGAGGGACCGTCTGTAGTGGTCAGTATCCTCAAAATGAGTAACTCTATACCTATGTACTAATCATATTATGAAATAATTTGTATATTTGATCAAATTTTTTACTTTGTAATTCCAGAGAGTAAGACTAGAATAGATGAATAAGTGTGTAGACCTGGGTTGTTATAGTTGGCATAAGAGCCTAGGTTGTGAAACATTAGGATATTTTTATGAAATACTTATATGGCTATAAAATTAACATAGCTATTTTTCATCCAAGAAAATAGCGAGCTCTTCCTAGAAGGCTACGATAGCTCAACAAGAAGTTCTTGCTAAAGTTTAGAGGAAGGGATTACGAAGGATCATAAGAGAGTCAAAAAGAGAAACTAGGGTAGAAACACCTTGTAGACTTGTGAGAAAGGAAAAAGAACCTCTAGTTAGAAAAACCCCTAACCAAAATGGTAAAATCAATGCAAGAACAAATGAACTAATAGAGAGATCATATAAAACAACAGAGGGTTCAGATGATTGGGCATATGGAGCAATAGAAGGTGCAATTATCTCAGTAACAAGAGCTAATAGTTTAGCAGCAAAAGTTGATTGAAATTTTATCTAAAATAAAAGAGCCAAAAAATAGCTAAGATGATTTACTTGAGGGTTCTAGTTGAAAGAAATTTAGTGTTGAACTAAATAAGGATTTAAGAAAGATTGACATATCTAAATTTGATGGTAGTGAAGACGACAAAGTGGCTAAAAATTGGTTAAATGAGGCTGAAGCTTATTGTTCAATGAAACAAATGTCATCATAATCAAAGATTTCTTGGATGATTTTTCACCTCATGGAAATAGCTCTGGATTGGTGGAAAACCTACAAAAAGTCCAATCATGTTGAACCAGCTAATATCTCATGAGAAACATTTTTGAAGGAATTTAGAAATAAATTTTTGACATGATAGTTTTATGTAGAGAAATTTGTAGAATTTATCAACTTACATCAAGAAAACATGCATGTCTTAGATTATTATCAAAAATTTATACGGTTGTTAAAATATGTATTTAAATATGACGATTGCAAAGATCTTAAGGTGCAAAAATTCATTTTGGGGTTACATCCAAGAATAAGTTCTATAATTGATTTGATGAAACCAAACGATCTTTTAGAAGCCTATGATTTAGCTCATCATGAGGAAATAAATAAAAAAAGAAGCCTTACTATTAGAGAACTATAGAAAAGGAAAGAGATGATTTTTGAAAGAGAAATAATTTTGGTCCTAATAGATGGGGTTAGAACCAGTTTAAGAAATCTAAGGATGAGGAAAAATTTAGAGGTGACAACAAAAATAGAGACAATGGCAGATTATAGAACTACAAAGGTAGACAAGAAAAGGGAAGCTATAGAAATGAACAAAAGACCTCAACACAAAATTCAAGGAAAGAGACTACTCTGTAGGTTAGGAATAAAGAGAAAGAAAAGTAAAGATCCCCTTGACAATTGTTATATATGCACCGGTACACACTATGCCAATTAATACCTGCATAGATCTGACAAGAAGGTTCTTGAGGAATCTGCACAAAATATATGCAGCTACAGGTAATACAACTCTTACTAGTCAAGCTACACCTTTTCTTTTGAAAGGAAAAATATATGATAGATATGTACGTATTTTAGTTGATAGTTGAGACACCGATAGTTTTATTTCTACTAGTTTGATAAGGAACATACCAAAAAGGTTGGGATTCATGGTAATTGTATGGAAGATCGAGTATGGGTTAGAACATACCTGTACTATTAATAAATGTATATTTAATACCCAAATTACCCTACATTAAGGAAAAACTAGATGACATCTATATGTAGCTCCCTTGTATGCATTCGATATCATTTTGGGTGTAGACCGGCTTAAAGCACATAAAACCCTACTAAAATTTGAGGAGAGATGGCTAGACTATACCAATGACTCTAAATAATGTATCTAATTTTACTATGGTTGTGACACTCTATAATATCATATTTTGTCAATTATGCAAGTTAAGAGGGCTATGAGAAAAGGCTATAAACTCTATGTGGTCAAGTTGAACAAAAAGGAAGAGATCAAGTCTAGTTCAAGAATTTTCCAACAGTACCCAGTATTGAATAAATTCAGGTCTTCCGCGTCAAAGGGAATTTGATTTATCCATAGAAATCTTACCTAGAGCAGCACACATAGCCTAGTCACCATACAGGATGACCCCTATCGAGTTGCAAGATCTTAAAACTCAACATCAAGATTTATTAGAAAAAGGACATATCAAGCCGAGTGTATCACCATGGGATATCCCCATCCTTTTTGTAAAGAAGAAAGATGGATCATTAATGTTATGCATTGAATATCAAATGCTTAACAAGATGACAATCAAGAATAAGTATTCACTACCTAGAATTAATGACATTTTAATCATATTAAGGGGGATACAATTTTCTCCAAGATTGACTTAAGGTTTGGATATCATCAATTGAGGATAAGAGAAGATCATACTCATAAAATAGCCTTAAGGACTAGGTATAGATGCTATGAGTTCATAATGCTACCTTTTGGCCTAACCAATGCACCAAAAACATTCATGAATTTGATGAATATCATATTTCAGGAATAGTTGGATCAATTTGTACTTGTATTTCTAGATGATATATTGATCTATTCTTGAAATAAGAAAGAGCATGACCAGCACATGAGAATTATTCTTGAAATTTTAAGAAAGAATCATTTGTATGGCAAGTTGTCTAAGTGTGAGTTCTACACTCTACAAGTTCAATATCTAGGGCATAAAATTTCTATTGAAGGAGTTTTCGTAGATCCCAAAAAGATAGAAGCCATCATAGAATGACTAGCACCCACAAATGTTATGAAATTATGAATTTTTATGGGGATGGTTGGTTAGTACAGGTATTTTGCAAAAGGCTTCTCAATTATTGCCTATCCCATAACTAATATTTAAAGAAAAGGAAGAGCCTTTAAGTGGACAACTCAATGTGAGGAGGAATTTATAAACACTTAAGGTGAAATTAAAAATAGCACCCATCCTCAGAATACCATATCACATTGAGTTATTCATAGTATGCATTGATGCTTCCATTTAAGGATTAGAAGGTATTCTTATGCAACAAGAAGCAGTTATTGCCCATGAATCTAGAAAGCTAAAGAAGTATGAAGTAAATTATGCCATCTATTATCTAGAATTGGTTGCAATAGTACACGTCCTTAAAATTTTATGGCATTATTTACTCAGTAAACCCTTTAAACTTAGAACATATCACCAAAGTCTTCAATACATCTTCACACAACCTCTGTTGAATGCTAGACAATGATGATGGATGGATTTTTTAGCTAAATATGACTTTGGAATTGAATATATAAAAGGGAAATAAAATAAACTAGAATATGCTCTTAGTCGAAGAAGAAATATAATTGCTATGTCACAGTGTTAGTATGGATCGATGGGGTAGATTAAAAGAATTACAAAATATGGATGAGTATTGTATGTAATTTTGAGCTCAAGTCAAGCAAGAACTTGATAAAAATAAGGAATTTAAGGTCAATGAGGACCTATTGTATTTTAGAGATAGAGTAGTTGTTCTGAATGATGAGGATTTGAGAAAAATATTTTACAAGAGGTACATTGTGCTCCATACTCCGCACATCCAGGAGGGGTAAATATGTGTGAGAATTTGAGGAATGACTTTTATTGTCCTAGAATGAAAAAGGATATAAAATTTTGTGGCAAGGTGTTTAAAATGTCAGAAGGTCAATACTGAGCATTTACATCCAGCAAGTTGATTGTACCCTTATGAAATTCCTACATAAAAATGGCAGGTTGTCTCCATGGATTTCATAGTTGGTCTTCCTAGGACCCGTTTTAGACATGGTACTATTTTGGTTATAGTAGACAAGTTAACCAAAGTGGCACATTTTATACCAGAAAATGTGCAAGATGATGCACCTACTATAGCTCAAAAGTTTGCCAAAGAAGTGGCACATTTGCATGGTTTTTTTGATGTGATTATTTCAAATAGAGATTCTAGATTTACATCTGAATTTTGGTAAGCTTTGCATTGAGCTTGGGGTTCAAATCTCAATATTAGCATTGTATACCATATAGATAAATGGGTAGACTGAAAGGGTTAATCAAGTATTATAAGACATGTTATGGATGTATTGTATGGATCACCAAAGCAAGTCAGAATATTATCTCTATTTGGTAGATTTTGCATATAATAATAGCTATCATGCCACGTTGGACATGGCTCCATTTGAAGCCCTATATGGGAGTAGGTGTAGAACACCTTTATATTGGGATAATCTAGAAGATCGAGTAATTATTATACCATACACTGTAAAACAAATGGATGAGCAATTAATATAAATACACCAGTGGCTTAAGAAAAACTCGAATCATCAGAAGAGCTATAGCAATCTCAAGAGAACATCGAGAGAATTATCTATAGGTGATAGAGAATTCCTAAGGATAAAATACTCAAAAGCTCAATCAAATCTACCAAGCTCAACCCTAGGTTTATGGGACCATTTGAGATTATTGATAAAATTAGTCCAGTAACCTATAGATTGGCCTTGCTGAAGAACACAAGCTTATACTGAGAGGGGGGGGTGAACAGTATAAGACCTCTTTTTACTTTTTCCTTTATACTTCAAAATAGTAAAGCAATATACCCAAAGCAATATCAAAACAATGCACAATATCATCCACAAAGTGACACCAATTTTAACGTGGTTCACCCGGAATGCCTGGGCTACGTCCACAAAACTTTTCTCTAAAAGTTATCTCAAAGTTCTTTGGGAAACCTTCCCAATTACAATGTTTATGAGCCTCGGCCCAAAGGAGATACCTTCCCCCAATCTGAATTTATGAGCCTCAGTCGAAAGGAGATACCTTCCCCATCTGAATTTATGAGCCTCTGCTCAAAGGAGATACCTTCCCCTCTACTCTGGAAATGATCCCTCAGAAGATCAACTGCCTCTACCTCTTGCCAGCACGTGGAACTCCTTTCCACCGAAGACCTCCTGTCCTCAATGCTTAGCCTAAGAGACCTCTACCTTCTATGATCACGTCCACAACAGCTCAGCAACCTGTACCAAACACAGTCAGTCGGTCTAGTACAAGTCTTCCTCTATCTGTCAGATCTGTCCAACTCTTGAACAAATCAATCCTCTGCACACAAGCCTTCTCAAAGACTTGCCAAATCTATCCTCAGGTTCTTCTCAAAGAACCAATGCACCTCTGTCCTCAAGTTCTCTAATAGAACTATCAAAAACTCAGCTCACAAGTCCTCTGCTAGGACCTGTCCAAATCTGCTCACAAGTCCCCATCAGAACCTGTCCAAAACTGCTCACAAGTCCCCATTGGAACCTGTCCAAAACCTTAGCAAGCTCACCAAGAAAAACTTGCTTAGCATGAACCCACAAAGAGAATTGTTAGAGACCCAATGTGATTCATAAACCTCATAGAAGCATAAAGAGAATTGTTAGAGACTCAATATGTTCTATACTTAACTCCCAATCTCAATCTCAACTCAATCTCAATCTCAAAAGAATAAGATAGATGTAGTATGCTTTTCTCAAGAATATGAAACACAACCCAACAATTGCCAACCATGCAATATCTCATATAACAATGATACTCATATTATTTTTACCAACAATTAGGGTTTCAACAACAATGCTCATCAAACAAGGTTTAGTCAACCAACACCATTCAACTCAACATCAACCTTGAAGCATTCAACCAATCATCACAAGAAAAGGAAACAAGTAGAAATCCTTTTCCCTCCAAGGATATTTGAACAAAATAGCCACCAACACAATATCACCAAATGCAAAGAATAACTTGCTCAAATCAACTCAATGGAGTAAGCCCAATATCATGTATCAAGTAAAGCACTAACTTGATCAAAACAACCTCTATGGAAGCAACTCAACCATCAATATCAAAACAGCCAACTAAGGGTTTCATCATCTCAATGCAAGTAGCAAGACTTACTAACATAAACCCTAGTGCAAAAAATGCTTCCTCTTCCTCAACCAGAATTATGCATTCACCCAAAAACTCATCAATGATTTTAATGCATAAACAATCTTCAATATCCAGAAAATAGGATTTACACCAAAAATACCTAGTAGACAACCTTTTCACTCCAAACTCAATTTCAGAAAATATACCATCAACAATATACATGGAAGAAGTTGCCCATACCTTTACTTTGATGAAGAAGGAGAACTCAAAATCTGTCACAACACTAACTCTCAATTTGCCACCAATTAGAGTTAGCAACTATACAACAATATACAATAATAAAGATCCAAATTAACACCTTATTTCTCCAACTTAATAAAAACCACCAGAAGTATAATATACATACAAAGTAAAACCTCTTTACACCTTATTACTCCACATAAACATTAAGCATCAATAAAACAATGTCAAAGCAAATATGATACCTTAACCTTATACCTCCAGTGCATTCACAGCCACTATCCTTTGCACACCACGACCAAAAGAAAATTACCAATGAAGAGAATCGAACTCGGCACCTCTGCCTTCTAGCGCCTTCGCTTAAACGCCACCGTCGTTGGGTCACAAGTGCCCAATGAAGAAATACAATGTTGCCCTATATTTTATCTTCCTTTGATGCCAAGAATCTGGAAAACGTAAATGTCTTCCTCAAGCCACATGCAAACTGGTGAGCGCTGTCCAAAATGTAACTTACTGGCAATAGAAATAATCATCCACACAGTGCAAACAGAAAACATAATTCGAGTGCAGATCCAACAATCGTAGGTGAAAGCAATCTGTTGGATGTCAAAGCGCAAACTGAAAATGTAATTCGAGTGAGTCCCAACAATTGTAGGTGAAGCGCAATCGTCGGATGTCAAAGCGCAAGCGAAAACGCAAGAAATTACTTGGGCAACTCAATACCGATAATCAACTCTCAAGGAAATACAACGCTTTCTCGAATATCACAGAGCTACGATTTTCATTACTCGGAGTTACAATCACTTTAGAAAATCATCCCCACTTATATAGCCATTTCTCCTTAACTTTTTGACGTCGACGCTCCTCCAACGATGGCAACACATCGGCGAAAGAATTCTTTTTTCTCCGTCGCTTAAGGGTTGAAAGACCCTTTAATAATAATTAAAATAATAATAATTATTATTTTATTAATAATAAATTAAACTTAGACCCTTGTCAAAGGTTTGAGTTAATTTAATTATTAATAATAAACATGGACCTTCAAGGTTTTTCAAGAAGTAAAAACCTTTGCATTAAGTTAAGCTTGGTTTTAATAAAAACCCTTAATGAGTCCAAATGGTTTTAAGAAAAACCTTTAACCTTGTCACCATGGTTTTAATAAAAACCCTTTAACATTATGAAGCTTCTCAAGATATTTTTGACATCACACTCTTTTTGATATCAACACAAAAATGCCTTTTGACATCAATGACAACTTATACACTTGAGCAAAGGCAATGTACCCAAAGTACCCAAAATTGCCAACAATCTCCCCCTTTGTCATTGATGGCAAACCTTTACTGAAAACACTTCTCAAGAGCCAAAACTGAAACCAACTGTGCTAACAACGACCAACTGTGCCCACAACCGAGAATCTTCCTTTGAAGTTTTGCTCCCCCCGACTTGAAGCTTTCCTCTTCACTTTGAAGCTCTCCCCCTTACTCATATCTCTCCCCCTTTGTCATCAATGGCAAAGGGCCACCTTTGGGGCTCGGGACTAAGAATGAGCCTCTTAGCTTAGTCCCTCCCCCACCTCCTGATGAGGTGATTAATTCTGGGGTGGGAGTAAAACTCCCATTAGGCACTGATCATCATCAGCGTCTATAACTTCCTTGTCGGGCCTTCTCTTGAACTCTTTGTCCATATTCCTATTCTTGTCATTGTTCTTGTTCTTGTTCTCATCCCTGTTCTTATCCATGCCTTGATCCTTGGACCTGATCATGCCATTGTTCCTATTCCTGTACCTTGGAATTTCAGCTCTACACTGTCTAGTTGTGTGACCTTCATTGTTGCACTTATAACAAGTAACAATGTTATTTCTTTTAGGCATACCTGTTCTTTGAATCCACCGAGTTCGACCAAACCTATTCTGACCAAACCTATTCTGACCAAACCTGTTCTGACCAAACCTGTTCTGACCAAACCTATTCGACCAAACCTGTTCTGATCAAACCTATTCCTGTTATTTGCCTTGCAATAAACTGCCTTGTGCCCAAACTATTGACAAGAGTAGCAATACCCTTGAAAGTAATTAGCACTTCTGAAACTGTCATTTACCTTCTTCACTTGAGCCATGCAATGTGAAGCTATGTGACCAAACCTGTGACAAGCAAAACATCTGCCTTGAAACTTTCCTTTATTTGACCTCTTAGGCTCTGAAAACTTCTTCTTCTCATTCTGAATTCTATTTTCTATTTCTGTGCATCTATCATTCAAGGACTCATGATCTGAAATACTTTCCTCATCAGAACTCTCTTCCTTTTGGAGTCTCTTACTAGACTCTCCAACTTGTTCCTTGTGAGGCTTAACAAAACCAAGGCCTATTTTATCTGTTGTCTTTCTTTGACCTTTGATGAGTGACTTAACCTTTTTGGAGCTATCTTGAAACCTGTGAAGCTTATCCTTGTACTCTTTAGTTTCCTCTTTCAAAGAAGCCATTTTCTGTTCTAACTCACTATACTCAAGAACCTTAGACTCTAACTCATCCTTGAGTTCTTGTGTCTTAGCTATAGAGAAGTCAAGACTTTCTATAAGATCATCTCTCTCCATACAACATTCATCTAACTTATCCTTGAGTCTAGCATTCTTCTTTCTTTCCTTTTTCAAAGCACTAAGAGCACTAATAAGTTCACCTTTAAGATCTACTTCACCTTCCTCTATATGTTTGCTTTTTGAATCATCAAAGCCTTTTTCAGATTTCTTATCACTAGAGGTGCTACCCTTTTCAAAAACCATACATGCATCTTCCTTATAGTTTTCTGAAGCATCCTCATACATACTAGAAACCAAATCATTATTTGTGCAATCATCCTCAAGGTGACCAAAATTTCCACATCTAAGACATTTCATGATAATGAATCTATGTTTTGGTTCTTCCTCTTTTTCGATATGAACAACATCTCATTTTCATTATCACTTGAAGAACTTTCACTATCACTACTAGAACACTTACTTGCTTTGTCTAGGTAGAAACTCTTCTTGTGCTTGTGAGAATACCTCTTTCCTTGATTGCTGTGCTCATCTTTGTTTTTCCTGTGATGCTTGTGCTTTTCAGAATCCTTGCTCTTACAGTCCTGTTTATCTTCATCACTTTCATCCTTGGCAACAGTACAGTCAGTAGCATAATGACCAAACTTTCCACAATTGAAACATCTTACATTTTTCATACTTTTGTGCTTTCTAGAGAACTTGCCTTTCTTGTTGTAATATGCCTCTTCATCACTAGAAGACTCATCACTCTCTTGAAGTTGTTTACCCTTGGATTTCTTGGTAGCCTTGAAATCTGCCTCTTTCTTGACATCAACCTTCACTTGAGTTCTCAACTCAAATGCTGCAAGTATACTATGGAGCTCATCCTTTTTCAACTTATCCAAATCTTTAGCTTCCTCAATAGCAGAAATATTTTCACTAAATCTATTAGGAAGAGATCTTAAAATCTTATCACAAACATCATTTTCAGCAAGCTCAAGACCTAAGTCTTTCATGGAGTTAACAACCTCATCCATACGAAGCATGTAGTCACTAATATTTTCATCATCATTCATCTTGAGTTGTTCAAACATACCTTTGAAGTGTCTCAACTTGGCCTTTCTGACATTTGTATCACCTGTATGAACCACCTTCAACTGATTCCACATTTCACTAGTTGTCTTGCGGTGAATCACTTTGGTGAGATCTGCTTTCCGTAAGCCTTTCAGGATTGCATTCATTGCTTTTGAATTGTTGTGATGTAGGAGCCTTTCTTCTTTAGTATTAGGACCATGTTCAGGAATAGTGTACTCATCTTCAATCACTTCCCAAACCTCATTCCCAAGTGCCATTAGATGAACCTTCATCCTTGCACTCCAAAGACCAAAATCTGACCCATCAAGAATAGGTGTTGCATTGCCACTTGAATGATCCATTGTGTTCTTTACTAGCTTTTCCTTCAAGTTGTTAAACTTTTCGAAGGCACCCGCTCTGATACCAATTGAAGAACACAAGCTTATACTTGAGAGGGGGGTGAACAGTATAAGACCTCTTTTACTTTTTCCTTTATACTTCAAAATAGTAAAGCAATATACCCAAAGCAATATCAAAACAATGCACAATATCATCCACAAAGTGACACCAATTTTAACGTGGTTCACCCAGAATGCCTGGGCTACGTCCACAAAACTTTTCTCTAAAAGTTATCTCAAAGTTCTTTGGGAAACCTTCCCAATTACAATGTTTATGAGCCTCGGCCCAAAGGAGATACCTTCCCCAAATAAATTTATGAGCCTCTACTCAAAGGAGATACCTTCCTCCAATCTGAATTTATGAGCCTCTTGCTCAAAGGAGATACCTTCCCCTCTGCTCTGGAAATGATCCCTCAGAAGATCAACTGCCTCTACCTCTTGCCAGCACGTGGAACTCCTTTCCATCGAAGACCTCCTGTCCTCAATGCTTAGCCTAAGAGACCTCTACCTTCTATGATCACGTCCATAATAGCTCAACTACCTATACCAAACATAGTCAATCGGTCTAGTACAAGTCTTCCTCTGTCTGTCAGATCTGTCCAACTCTTGAACAAATCAATCCTCTACACACAAGCCTTCTCAAAGACTTGCCAAATCTATCCTCAAGTTCTTCTCAAAGAACCAATGCACCTCTGTCCTCAAGTTCTCTGATAGAACTCTCAAAACTCAGCTCACAAGTCCTCTGCTAGGACCTGTCCAAATCTGCTCACAAGTCCCCATCGGAACCTGTCCAAAACCTGCTCACAAGTCCCCACCGAAACCTGTCCAAAACCTCAGCAAGCTCACCAAGAAAAACTTGCTTAGCATGAACCCACAAAGAGAATTGTTAGAGACCCAATGTGATTCATAAACCTCATAGAAGCATAAAGAGAATTGTTAGAGACTCAATATGTTCTATACTTAACTCCCAATCTCAATCTCAACTCAATCTCAATCTCAAAAGAATAAGATAGATGTAGTATGCTTTTCTCAAGAATATGAAACACAACCCAACAATTGCCAACCATGCAATATCTCATATAACAATGATACTCATATTCTTTTTACCAACAATTAGGGTTTCAACAACAATGCTCATCAAACAAGGTTTAGTCAACCAACACCATTCAACTCAACATCAACCTTGAAGCATTCAACCAATCATCACAAGAAAAGGAAACAAGTAGAAATCCTTTTCCCTCCAAGGATATTTGAACAAAACAGCCACCAACACAATATCACCAAATGCAAAGAATAACTTGCTCAAATCAACTCAATGGAGTAAGCCCAATATCATGTATCAAGTAAAGCACTAACTTGATCAAAACAACCTCTATGGAAGCAACTCAACCATCAATATCAAAACAGCCAACTAAGGGTTTCATCATCTCAATGCAAGTAGCAAGACTTACTAACATAAACCCTAGTGCAAAAAATGCTTCCTCTTCCTCAACCAGAATTATGCATTCACCCAAAAACTCATCAATGATTTTAATGCATAAACAATCTTCAATATCCAGAAAATAGGATTTACACCAAAAATACCTAGTAGACAACCTTTTCACTCCAAACTCAATTTCAGAAAATATACCATCAACAATATACATGGAAGAAGTTGCCCATACCTTTACTTTGATGAAGAAGGAGAACTCAAAATCTGTCACAACACTAACTCTCAATTTGCCACCAATTAGAGTTAGCAACTATACAACAATATACAATAATAAAGATCCAAATTAACACCTTATTTCTCCAACTTAATAAAAACCACCAGAAGTATAATATACATACAAAGTAAAACCTCTTTACACCTTATTACTCCACATAAACATTAAGCATCAATAAAACAATGTCAAAGCAAATATGATAACTTAACCTTATACCTCCAGTGCATTCACAGCCACTATCCTTTGCACACCATGACCAAAAGAAAATTACCAATGAAGAGAATCGAACTCGGCACCTCTGCCTTCTAGCGCCTTCGCTTAAATGCCACCGTCGTTGGGTCACAAGTGCCCAATGAAGAAATACAGTGTTGCCCTATATTTTATCTTCCTTTGATGCCAAGAATCTGGAAAACGTAAATGTCTTCCTCAAGCCACATGCAAACTGGTGAGCGCTGTCCAAAACGTAACTTACCAGGCAACATAAATAATCATCCACACAGTGCGAACAGAAAACACAATTCGAGTGCAGATCCAACAATCGTAGGTGAAAGCAATCTGTCGGATGTCAAAGCGCAAACTGAAAACGTAATTCGAGTGCAGTCCCAACAATTGTAGGTGAAGCGCAATCTATCGGATGTCAAAGCGCAAACTGAAAATGCAAGAAATTACTTGGGCAACTCAATATCGATAATCAACTCTCAATGAAATACAACGCTTTCTCGAAGATCACAGAGCTACGATTTTCATTACTCGGAGTTACAATCACTTTAGAAAATCATCCCCACTTATATAGCCATTTCTCCTTAACTGTTTGACGTCGGCGCTCCTCCAACGATGGCAACACATCGGCGAAAGAATTCTTTTTTCTCCGTCGCTTAAGGGTTGAAAGACCCTTTAATAATAATTAAAATAATAATTATTATTATTTTATTAATAATAAATTAAACTTAGACCTTTGTCAAAGGTTTGAGTTAATTTAATTATTAATAATAAACATGGACCTTCAAGGTTTTTCAAGAAGTAAAAACCTTTGCATTAAGTTAAGCTTGGTTTTAATAAAAACCCTTAATGAGTCCAAATGGTTTTAAGAAAAACCTTTAACCTTGTCACCATGGTTTTAATAAAAACCCTTTAACATTATGAAGCTTCTCAAGATATTTTTGACATCACACTCTTTTTGATATCAACACAAAAATGCCTTTTGACATCAATGACAACTTATACACTTGAGCAAAGGCAATGTACCCAAAGTACCCAAAATTGCCAACAATCTCCCCCTTTGTCATTGATGGCAAACCTTTACTGAAAACACTTCTCAAGAGCCAAAACTGAAACCAACTGTGCTAACAACCGACCAACTGTGCCCACAACCGAGAATCTTCCTTTGAAGTTTTGCTCCCCCCGACTTGAAGCTTTCCTCTTCACTTTGAAGCTCTCCCCCTTACTCATATCTCTCCCCCTTTGTCATCAATGGCAAAGGGCCACCTTTGGGGCTCGGGACTAAGAATGAGCCTCTTAGCTTAGTCCCTCCCCCACCTCCTGATGAGGTGATTAATTCTGGGGTGGGAGTAAAACTCCCATTAGGCACCGATCATCATCAGCGTCTATAACTTCCTTGTCGGGCCTTCTCTTGAACTCTTTGTCCATATTCCTATTCTTGTCATTATTCTTGTTCTTGTTCTCATCCCTGTTCTTATCCATGCCTTGATCCTTGGACCTGATCATACCATTGTTCCTGTTCCTGTATTCTAGAATTTCAGCTCTACATTGTCTAGTTGTGTGACCTTCATTGTTGCACTTATAACAAGTAACAATGTTATTTCTTTTAGGCATACCTGTTCTTTGAATCCACCAGTTCTGACTAAACCTATTCTGACCAAACCTGTTCTGACCAAACCTGTTCTGACCAAACCTGTTCTGACCAAACCTATTCTGACCAAACTTGTTCTGATCAAACCTGTTCCTGTTATTTGCCTTGCAATAAACTGCCTTGTGCCCAAACTATTGACAAGAGTAGCAATACCCTTGAAAGTAACTAGCACTTCTGAAACTGTCATTTACCTTCTTCACTTGAGCCATGCAATGTGAAGCTATGTGACCAAACTTGTGACAAGCAAAACATCTGCCTTGAAACTTTCCTTTATTTGACCTCTTAGGCTCTGAAAACTTCTTCTTCTCATTCTGAATTCTATTTTCTATTTCTGTGCATCTATCATTCAAGGACTCATGATCTGAAATACTTTCCTCATCAGAACTCTCTTCCTTTTGGAGTCTCTTACTAGACTCTCCAACTTGTTCCTTGTGAGGCTTAACAAAACCAAGGCTTGTTTTATCTGTTGTCTTTCTTTGACCTTTGATGAGTGACTTAACCTTTTTGGAGCTATCTTGAAACCTGTGAAGCTTATCCTTGTACTCTTTAGTTTCCTCTTTCAAAGAAGCCATTTTCTGTTCTAACTCACTATACTCAAGAACCTTAGATTCTAACTCATCCTTGAGTTCTTGTGTCTTAGCTATAGAGAAGTCAAGACTTTCTATAAGATCATCTCTCTCCATACAACATTCATCTAACTTATCCTTGAGTCTAGCATTCTTCTTTCTTTCCTTTTTCAAAGCACTAAGAGCACTAATAAGTTCACCTTTAAGATCTACTTCACCTTCCTCTATATGTTTGCTTTTTGAATCATCAAAGCCTTTTTCAGATTTCTTATCACTAGAGGTGCTACCCTTTTCAAAAACCATACATGCATCTTCCTTATAGTTTTCTGAAGCATCCTCATACATACTAGAAACCAAATCATTATTTGTGCAATCATCCTCAAGGTGACCAAAATTTCCACATCTAAGACATTTCATGATAATGAATCTATGTTTTGGTTCTTCCTCTTTTTCTGATATGAACAACATCTCATTTTCATTATCACTTGAAGAACTTTCACTATCACTACTAGAACACTTACTTGCTTTGTCTAGGTAGAAACTCTTCTTGTGCTTGTGAGAATACCTCTTTCCTTGATTGCTTGTGCTCATCTTTGTTTTTCCTGTGATGCTTGTGCTTTTCAGAATCCTTGCTCTTACAGTCCTGTTTATCTTCATCACTTTCATCCTTGGCAATAGTATAGTCAGTAGCATAATGACCAAACTTTCCACAATTGAAACATCTTACATTTTTCATACTTTTGTGCTTTCTAGAGAACTTGCCTTTCTTGCTGTAATATGCCTCTTCATCACTAGAAGACTCATCACTCTCTTGAAGCTGTTTACCCTTGGATTTCTTGGTAGCCTTGAAATCTGCCTCTTTCTTGACATCAACCTTCACTTGAGTTCTCAACTCAAATGCTGCAAGTATACTATGGAGCTCATCCTTTTTCAACTTATCCAAATCTTTAGCTTCCTCAATAGCAGAAATATTTTCACTAAATCTATTAGGAAGAGATCTTAAAATCTTATCACAAACATCATTTTCAGCAAGCTCAAGACCTAAGTCTTTCATGGAGTTAACAACCTCATCCATACGAAGCATGTAGTCACTAATATTTTCATCATCATTCATCTTGAGTTGTTCAAACATACCTTTGAAGTGTCTCAACTTGGCCTTTCTGACATTTGTATCACCTGTATGAACCACCTTCAACTGATTCCACATTTCACTAGTTGTCTTGCAGTGAATCACTTTGGTGAGATCTGCTTTCTGTAAGCCTTTCAGGATTGCATTCATTGCTTTTGAATTGCTGTGATGTAGGAGCCTTTCTTCTTTAGTATTAGGACCATGTTCAGGAATAGTGTACTCATCTTCAATCACTTCCCAAACCTCATTCCCAAGTGCCATTAGATGAACCTTCATCCTTGCACTCCAAAGACCAAAATCTGACCCATCAAGAATAGGTGTTGCATTGCCACTTGAATGATCCATTGTGTTCTTTACTAGCTTTTCCTTCAAGTTGTTAAACTTTTCGAAGGCACCCGCTCTGATACCAATTGAAGAACACAAGCTTATACTTGAGAGGGGGGTGAACAGTATAAGACCTCTTTTTACTTTTTCCTTTATACTTCAAAATAGTAAAGCAATATACCCAAAGCAATATCAAAACAATGCACAATATCATCCACAAAGTGACACCAATTTTAACGTGGTTCACCCAGAATGCTCGGGCTACATCCACAAAACTTTTCTCTAAAAGTTATCTCAAAGTTCTTTGGGAAACCTTCCCAATTACAATGTTTATGAGCCTCGGCCCAAAGGAGATACCTTCCCCAATTATAATTTATGAGCCTCTAAAGGAGATACCTTCCCCAATCTGAAATTTTTATGAGCCTCTGCTCAAAGGAGATACCTTCCCCTCTGCTCTGGAAATGATCCCTCAGAAGATCAACTGCCTCTACCTCTTGCCAGCACGTGGAACTCCTTTCCATCGAAGACCTCCTGTCCTCAATGCTTAGCCTAAGAGACCTCTACCTTCTATGATCACGTCCACAATAGCTCAACTACCTATACCAAACATAGTCAATCGGTCTAGTACAAGTCTTCCTCTGTCTGTCAGATCTGTCCAACTCTTGAACAAATCAATCCTCTACACACAAGCCTTCTCAAAGACTTGCCAAATCTGTCCTCAGGTTCTTCTCAAAGAACCAATGCACCTCTGTCCTCAAGTTCTCTGATAGAACTATCAAAACTCAGCTCACAAGTCCTCTGCTAGGACCTGTCCAAATCTGCTCACAAGTCCCCATGGAAACCTGTCCAAAACCTGCTCACAAGTCCCCATCGAAACCTGTCCAAAACCTCAAAACCTTAGCAAGCTCACCAAGAAAAACTTGCTTAGCATGAACCCACAAAGAGAATTGTTAGAGACCCAATGTGATTCATAAACCTCATAGAAGCATAAAGAGAATTGTTAGAGACTCAATATGTTCTATACTTAACTCCCAATCTCAATCTCAACTCAATCTCAATCTCAAAATAATAAGATAGATGTAGTATGCTTTTCTCAAGAATATGAAACACAACCCAACAATTGCCAACCATGCAATATCTCATATAACAATGATACTCATATTCTTTTTACCAACAATTAGGGTTTCAACAACAATGCTCATCAAACAAGGTTTAGTCAACCAACACCATTCAACTCAACATCAACCTTGAAGCATTCAACCAATCATCACAAGAAAAGGAAACAAGTAGAAATCCTTTTCCCTCCAAGGATATTTGAACAAAACAGCCACCAACACAATATCACCAAATGCAAAGAATAACTTGCTCAAATCAACTCAATGGAGTAAGCCCAATATCATGTATCAAGTAAAGCACTAACTTGATCAAAACAACCTCTATGGAAGCAACTCAACCATCAATATCAAAACAGCCAACTAAGGGTTTCATCATCTCAATGCAAGTAGCAAGACTTACTAACATAAACCCTAGTGCAAAAAATGCTTCCTCTTCCTCAACCAAAATTATGCATTCACCCAAAAACTCATCAATGATTTTAATGCATAAACAATCTTCAATATCCAGAAAATAGGATTTACACCAAAAATACCTAGTAGACAACCTTTTCACTCCAAACTCAATTTCAGAAAATATACCATCAACAATATACATGGAAGAAGTTGCCCATACCTTTACTTTGATGAAGAAGGAGAACTCAAAATCTGTCACAACACTAACTCTCAATTTGCCACCAATTAGAGTTAGCAACTATACAACAATATACAATAATAAAGATCCAAATTAACACCTTATTTCTCCAACTTAATAAAAACCACCAGAAGTATAATATACATACAAAGTAAAACCTCTTTACACCTTATTACTCCACATAAACATTAAGCATCAATAAAACAATGTCAAAGCAAATATGATACCTTAACCTTATACCTCCAGCGCATTCATAGCCACTATCCTTTGCACACCACGACAAAAGAAAATTACCAATGAAGAGAATCGAACTCGGCACCTCTGCCTTCTAGCGCCTTCGCTTAAATGCCACCGTCGTTGGGTCACAAGTGCCCAATGAAGAAATACAGTGTTGCCCTATATTTTATCTTCCTTTGATGCCAAGAATCTGGAAAACGTAAATGTCTTCCTCAAGCCACATGCAAACTGGTGAGCGCTGTCCAAAACGTAACTTACT
Organism: Wollemia nobilis; assembly: GCA_028583015.1. Taxonomy (NCBI): domain Eukaryota; kingdom Viridiplantae; phylum Streptophyta; class Pinopsida; order Araucariales; family Araucariaceae; genus Wollemia; species Wollemia nobilis. Next base: position 7,972,642 of record JAQPPZ010016917.1, on the reverse strand, counting down.
GGGCAACATAAATAATCATCCACACAGTGCGAATAAAAACACAATTCGAGTGCAGATCCAACAATCGTAGGTGAAAGCAATCTGTCGGATGTCAAAGCGCAAACTAAAACGTAATTCGAGTGCAGTCCCAACAATTGTAGGTGAAGCGCAATCTGTCGGATGTCAAAGCGCAAACTGAAAACGCAAGAAATTACTTGGGCAACTCAATATCGATAATCAACTCTCAATGAAATACAATGCTTTCTCGAAGATCACAGAGCTACGATTTTCATTACTCGGAGTTACAATCACTTTAGAAAATCATCCCCACTTATATAGCCATTTCTCCTTAACTGTTTGACGTCGGCGCTCCTCCAACGATGGCAACACATCGGCGAAAGAATTCTTTTTTCTCCGTCGCTTAAGGGTTGAAAGACCCTTTAATAATAATTAAAATAATAATTATTATTATTTTATTAATAATAAATTAAACTTAGACCCTTGTCAAAGGTTTGAGTTAATTTAATTATTAATAATAAACATGGACCTTCAAGGTTTTTCAAGAAGTAAAAACCTTTGCATTAAGTTAAGCTTGGTTTTAATAAAAACCCTTAATGAGTCCAAATGGTTTTAAGAAAAACCTTTAACCTTGTCACCATGGTTTTAATAAAAACCCTTTAACATTATGAAGCTTCTCAAGATATTTTTGACATCACACTCTTTTTGATATCAACACAAAAATGCCTTTTGACATCAATGACAACTTATACACTTGAGCAAAGGCAATGTACCCAAAGTACCCAAAATTGCCAACAATCTCCCCCTTTGTCATTGATGGCAAACCTTTACTGAAAACACTTCTCAAGAGCCAAAACTGAAACCAACTGTGCTAACAACTGACCAACTGTGCCCACAACTGAGAATCTTCCTTTGAAGTTTTGCTCCCCCTGACTTGAAGCTTTCCTCTTCACTTTGAAGCTCTCCCCCTTACTCATATCTCTCCCCCTTTGTCATCAATGGCAAAGGGCCACCTTTGGGGCTCGGGACTAAGAATTAGCCTCTTAGCTTAGTCCCTCCCCCACCTCCTGATGAGGTGATTAATTCTGGGGTGGGAGTAAAACTCCCATTAGGCATTGATCATCATCAGCGTCTATAACTTCCTTGTCGGGCCTTCTCTTGAACTCTTTGTCCATATTCCTATTCTTGTCACTATTCTTGTTCTTGTTCTCATCCCTGTTCTTATCCATGCCTTGATCCTTGGACCTGATCATGCCACTGTTCCTGTTCCTGTACCTTGGAATTTCAGCTCTACACTGTCTAGCTGTGTGACCTTCATTGTTGCACTTATAACAAGTAACAATGTTATTTCTTTTAGGCATACCTGTTCTTTGAATCCACCAGTTCTGACCAAACCTATTCTGACCAAACCTGTTCTGACCAAACCTATTCCTGTTATTTGCCTTGCAATAAACTGCCTTGTGCCCAAACTGTTGACAAGAGTAGCAATACCCTTGAAAGTAACTAGCACTTCTGAAACTGTCATTTACCTTCTTCACTTGAGCCATGCAATGTGAAGCTATGTGACCAAACCTGTGACAAGCAAAACATCTGCCTTGAAACTTTCCTTTATTTGACCTCTTAGGCTCTGAAAACTTCTTCTTCTCATTCTGAATTCTGTTTTCTATTTCTGTGCATCTATCATTCAAGGACTCATGATCTGAAATACTTTCCTCATCGGAACTCTCTTCCTTTTGGAGTCTCTTACTAGACTCTCCAACTTGTTCCTTGTGAGGCTTAACAAAACCAAGGCCTATTTTATCTGTTGTCTTTCTTTGACCTTTGATGAGTGACTTAACCTTTTTGGAGCTATCTTGAAACCTGTGAAGCTTATCCTTGTACTCTTTAGTTTCCTCTTTCAAAGAAGCCATTTTCTGTTCTAACTCACTATACTCAAGAACCTTAGATTCTAACTCATCCTTGAGTTCTTGTGTCTTAGCTATAGAGAAGTCAAGACTTTCTATAAGATCATCTCTCTCCATACAACATTCATCTAACTTATCCTTGAGTCTAGCATTCTTCTTTCTTTCCTTTTTCAAAGCACTAAGAGCACTAATAAGTTCACCTTTAAGATCTACTTCACCTTCCTCTATATGTTTGCTTTTTGAATCATCAAAGCCTTTTTCAGATTTCTTATCACTAGAGGTGCTACCCTTTTCAAAAACCATACATGCATCTTCCTTATAGTTTTCTGAAGCATCCTCATACATACTAGAAACCAAATCATTATTTGTGCAATCATCCTCAAGGTGACCAAAATTTCCACATCTAAGACATTTCATGATAATGAATCTATGTTTTGGTTCTTCCTCTTTTTCTCGATATGAACAACATCTCATTTTCATTATCACTTGAAGAACTTTCACTATCACTACTAGAACACTTACTTGCTTTGTCTAGGTAGAAACTCTTCTTGTGCTTGTGAGAGTACCTCTTTCCTTGATTGCTTTGCTCATCTTTGTTTTTCCTGTGATGCTTGTGCTTTTCAGAATCCTTGCTCTTACAGTCCTGTTTATCTTTATCACTTTCATCCTTGGCAACAATACAATCAGTAGCATAATGACCAAACTTTCCACAATTGAAACATCTTACATTTTTCATACTTTTGTGCTTTCTAGAGAACTTGCATTTCTTGCTGTAATATGCCTCTTCATCACTAGAAGACTCATCACTCTCTTGAAGTTGTTTACCTTTGGATTTCTTGGTAGCCTTGAAATCTGCCTCTTTCTTGACATCAACCTTCACTTGAGTTCTCAACTCAAATGCTGCAAGTATACTATGGAGCTCATCCTTTTTCAACTTATCCAAATCTTTAGCTTCCTCAATAGCAAAAATATTTTCACTAAATCTATTAGGAAGAGATCTTAAAATCTTATCACAAACATCATTTTCAGCAAGCTCAAGACCTAAGTCTTTCATGGAGTTAACAACCTCATCCATACGAAGCATGTAGTCACTAATATTTTCATCATCATTCATCTTGAGTTGTTCAAACATACCTTTGAAGTGTCTCAACTTGGCCTTTCGAACATTTGTATCACCTGTATGAACCACCTTCAACTATTTCCACATTTCACTAGCTGTCTTGCAGTGAATCACTTTGGTGAGATCTGCTTTCTGTAAGCCTTTCAGGATTGCATTCATTGCTTTTGAATTGTTGTGATGTAGGAGCCTTTCTTCTTTAGTATAAGGACCATGTTCAGGAATAGTGTACTCATCTTCAATCACTTCCCAAACCTCATTCCCAAGTGCCATTAGATGAACCTTCATCCTTGCACTCCAAAGACCAAAATCTGACCCATCAAGAATAGGTGTTGCATTGCCACTTGAATGATCCATTGTGTTCTTTACTAGCTTTTCCTTCAAGTTGTTAAACTTTTCGAAGGCACCCGCTCTGATACCAATTGAAGAACACAAGCTTATACTGAGAGGGGGGGGTGAACAGTATAAGACCTCTTTTTACTTTTTCCTTTATACTTCAAAATAGTAAAGCAATATACCCAAAGCAATATCAAAACAATGCACAATATCATCCACAAAGTGACACCAATTTTAACGTGGTTCACCCGGAATGCCTGGGCTACGTCCACAAAACTTTTCTCTAAAAGTTATCTCAAAGTTCTTTGGGAAACCTTCCCAATTACAATGTTTATGAGCCTCGGCCCAAAGGAGATACCTTCCCCAATCTAAATTAGCCTCTCAAAGGAGATACCTTCCCCAATCTAAATTTATGAGCCTCTGCTCAAAGGAGATACCTTCCCCTCTGCTCTGGAAATGATCCCTCAAAAGATCAACTGCCTCTACCTCTTGCCAGCACGTGGAACTCCTTTCCATCGAAGACCTCTTGTCCTCAATGCTTAGCCTAAGAGACCTCTGCCTTCTATGATCACGTCCACAACAGCTCAACAACCTGTACCAAACACAATCAGTCGGTCTAGTACAAGTCTTCCTCTGTCTATCAAATCTGTCCAACTCTTGAACAAATCAATCCTCTGCACACAAGCCTTCTCAAAGACTTGCCAAATCTGTCCTCAAGTTCTTCTCAAAGAACCAATGCACCTCTGTCCTCAAGTTCTCTGATAGAACTCTCAAAAACTCAGCTCACAAGTCCTCTGCTAGGACCTGTCCAAATCTGCTCACAAGTCCCCACTGGAACCTGTACAAAACCTACTCACAAGTCCCCACCGAAACCTGTCCAAAACCTCAGATCACCAAGAAAAACTTGCTTAGCATGAACCCACAAAGAGAATTGTTAGAGACCCAATGTGATTCATAAACCTCATAGAAGCATAAAGAGAATTGTTAGAGACTCAATATGTTCTATACTTAACTCCCAATATCAATCTCAACTCAATCTCAATCTCAAAAGAATAATATAGATGTAGTATGCTTTTCTCAAGAATATGAAACACAACCCAACAATTGCCAACCATGCAATATCTCATATAACAATGATACTCATATTCTTTTTACCAACAATTAGGGTTTCAACAACAATGCTCATCAAACAAGGTTTAGTCAACCAACACCATTCAACTCAACATCAACCTTGAAGCATTCAACCAATCATCACAAGAAAAGGAAACAAGTAGAAATCCTTTTCCCTCCAAGGATATTTGAACAAAATAGCCACCAACACAATATCACCAAATGCAAAGAATAACTTGCTCAAATCAACTCAATGGAGTAAGCCCAATATCATGTATCAAGTAAAGCACTAACTTGATCAAAACAACCTCTATGGAAGCAACTCAACCATCAATATCAAAATAGCCAACTAAGGGTTTCATCATCTCAATGCAAGTAGCAAGACTTACTAACATAAACCCTAGTGCAAAAAATGCTTCCTCTTCCTCAACCAGAATTATGCATTCACCCAAAAACTCATCAATGATTTTAATGCATAAACAATCTTCAATATCCAGAAAATAAGATTTACACCAAAAATACCTAGTAGACAACCTTTTCACTCCAAACTCAATTTCAGAAAATATACCATCAACAATATACATGGAAGAAGTTGCCCATACCTTTACTTTGATGAAGAAGGAGAACTCAAAATCTGTCACAACACTAACTCTCAATTTGCCACCAATTAGAGTTAGCAACTATACAATAATATACAATAATAAAGATCCAAATTAACACCTTATTTCTCCAACTTAATAAAAACCACCAGAAGTATAATATACATACAAAGTAAAACCTCTTTACACCTTATTACTCCACATAAACATTAAGCATCAATAAAACAATGTCAAAGCAAATATGATACCTTAACCTTATACCTCCAGCGCATTCATAGCCACTATCCTTTGCACACCGTGACCAAAAGAAAATTACCAATGAAGAGAATCGAACTCGGCACCTCTGCCTTCTAGCGCTTTCGCTTAAACGCCACCGTCGTTGGGTCACAAGTGCCCAATGAAGAAATACAGTGTTGCCCTATATTTTATCTTCCTTTGACGCCAAGAATCTGGAAAACGTAAATGTCTTCCACAAGCCACATGCAAACTGGTGAGCGCTGTCCAAAACGTAACTTACTGGGCAACAAAAATAATCATCCACACAGTGCGAACAGAAAACACAATTCGAGTGCAGATCCAACAATCGTAGGTGAAAGCAATCTGTCGGATGTCAAAGCACAAACTAAAAACGTAATTCGAGTGCAGTCCCAACAATTGTAGGTGAAGCGCATTCTATCGGATGTCAAAGCGCAAACTGAAAAATGCAAGAAATTACTTGGGCAACTCAATATCGATAATCAACTCTCAATGAAATACAACGCTTTCTCGAAGATCACAGAGCTACGATTTTCATTACTCGGAGTTACAATCACTTTAGAAAATCATCCCCACTTATATAGCCATTTCTCCTAAACTGTTTGACGTCGGCGCTCCTCCAACGATGGCAACACATCGGCGAAAGAAATCTTTATCTCCGTCGCTTAAGGGTTGAAAGACCCTTTAATAATAATTAAAATAATAATTATTATTATTTTATTAATAATAAATTAAACTTAGACCCTTGTCAAAGGTTTGAGTTAATTTAATTATTAATAATAAACATGGACCTTCAAGGTTTTTCAAGAAGTAAAAACCTTTGCATTAAGTTAAGCTTGGTTTTAATAAAAACCCTTAATGAGTCCAAATGGTTTTAAGAAAAACCTTTAACCTTGTCACCATGGTTTTAATAAAAACCCTTTAACATTATGAAGCTTCTCAAGATATTTTTGACATCACACTCTTTTTGATATCAACACAAAAATGCCTTTTGACATCAATGACAACTTATACACTTGAGCAAAGGCAATGTACCCAAAGTACCCAAAATTGCCAACACTTGCCACCCAATTTGTCTAAAATCCATGACACTTTATAATGTGGAATCAGCTACAACAAACATGAGAAATAGGAAGACAATCCAAACTTAGCTATTATTATATCTAAAGGTTCCTATAAATAGGTATTACAATACATTACAAAGGATAAGAGCACATTAAATAACGCTTATCCGTAACTAACAAACTTATTAAAACATGTGCTAAACATGTGCTACTAATCCATAACATTCCTCCCCACTGAAGAAGCATTGGTCCCCAATGCATACAAAGGTGGAAGAGAAATATGGAAATATCCAGGCGTATCGGGTACAACCAAAAATGTACTCATGTTACAAAAGACGAAGACCAAAATAACAAAGTTTTACATATCTTCATAAAATTAAAATCTAGCACTAGATCTGAGTCGGGCATGAAAAATGCTCTCCAATGACTATAAACACTACTATACCGACAAACAATTGAAATGAGTCCTTGAATTCGGTAAAATAAAGTAGCAAATGATATCGGAAGGAGATGCACTAGAATATTCTTGAACCATGTGCACAAAATATGCCAACAAAAGTGGGTAGTAAATTTTTGGTTTGGGTTGAAATGCATTGAAGGAAAATGGATAGTGGTGGCATGCATTGAATTAAGGTGGGGTGACATGCATTTAATGGGTGGAAAGAAATTAAATTATATTAAAAATAATATAATTTAATTTATGGTTGAAAATTGAATGTGGGTGTAATGGAGTGGTGCAAGGGTGGAGAAAAATTAAATTATATTAAAAATAATATAATTTAATTTATGGTTGAAAATTAAAAGAAAAACGTGTGCATTAAAAGGAAAATGCACATGAGGTGGTGGGCATATGTTAATGATGGACTTTGGATCGGATAAGATAACATTAAATTGTTGTAGTCAACAATCTTATCCTCACAACTACTTGTGAACATACATTAAATGACGGATTACAACATATGTCAAATGTGAATATTATGACATGTGAATACTATGACATGTGAACAATATGATTAATCCTTATCATTCCAACAATGTTGAAAAATTAAATTAAATTAAATTAAAAATAATTTAATTTAATTTATTGTTGGAAATGGAGGAAATGGGTATGTAAAAATTAAATTAAATTAAAAATTAATTTAATTTAATTTATGGAATGGTGGAGGCCATGGCAGATCTTGGGTATGCAAAATTGAGCGGTGGGAATAAAAACAACACAAGAGGTGGTGGCCATGGCAGTAGATGAGTGGTGGACACAAAAAAATTATAGAGTATCACCCGAATATAGTGCGCACCAGAGAGAGTGGTAATCATGTAGAAAATCACCAGAATGATGGATCACAAAAGAAACAAGAGGAAAATACAGCCAGAACTAGGAATCGTTAGATGGTTTTTTTGTTAGTGTTGAAAACAATGATAACATCATCATTGTTTTGGTTGACTAACGACAGTGATCAGGGATATGAAATCCATAGTAATCACCATTAATGGGAGTACTACGCTGGAAAATGCAGTGGCACACCAAAAATACTAGAAAGCATTGCTAAACCTCAGTGTGGTGATGGTTGAAGAGTTGAAGGTGGCCTTATGGATGGTGGAAATGTCCAAAATGCTCAAAATGAGTGGATCATATCGAAAGCTGATAGTTGGGAATCGAGGATGACAGGTGCATGGATCGATGCAAAAAATACTGGAATAATTCAGATCAGGTGGAAGGCTACCTAAAAATTATAGAGTGATGGCTGAAATTGTAGGAGGTCACCAAAAATGCTAGGAAACTGCCAAGGAATACGGCGTGAAGGTCGTGTGTAGTGGATCAATTTTTGATATTAGGAGGTCAAAAATCCAAGGTTGCAAGGACACCATATCAAGACATGAAAGACATGAAAGTACTGAAAATGGATGTAATGGTGGCTAAAAACTGGTAATCAATGTCTGAGAGAGGAACCTTCAATCGAGAAATGGACAACAAAGAGGTTGTGGATGCATTGGTAGGCAATGAATTGCAATAGGCATGATGATAGGTGCATAGAAAGCATTGGAGTCTTCAACTGCAATAGCTTCCATGGAGCCATGATATGCAATGTCCATAGGGACCTAATCTGCAATGGGAGCTTCAAAGGAGCTCAGATCTACAATAGAAGCCACATTGTCTAGTGGAAATATGTTGGGGATATCACCTAGAGACCCTGGTTCGAATCTAGGTGTGGCTAAAAATTATAATTTTTGGATTAGGTGTGAAATATTGATCTTATTCAACGAGATCAATGTCTATAGGAATGATATCTTTAGTAACTTCTTGAAGCATATCTGCATGCATTTCATGAATTTTTATAGTGAGGTCACGAAGTTGAACAATGAGATCTTCATCGAGATATTCAGTGGGTAGTTTATGCATGTTGATGTGAATTTCTTGAATTTTTGCAATGAGGGCATGAATTTGAGCATAGCCCTCATCAAGCAAAATAGTTGTACTCAACATCAAAGATGATCAAAGGTTTGTGATTGTCAAGAATTACAATGCAAAAGTAGGATGAAACAACAAATGGAATCAACAATTCCATAAAAACCTACAATCAAAAATATCTGAAATGAAAGTAACTACTCCATAGACAAATCTACGAAGGCATTATCATTCCCTGTTTGAACCAATAATGGCTTAGGAGAAGAGAATACTAGCTTGTAACCTATAACAAAATTTGATACCGATGATGTTGAATCGGTTATAGCAGACACAAGAAGTAAGAAGAAAATCTAAACTTAGTTATTATCATATCAACAGGTGCCTATAAATAGGTATTACAAGATGTTACAAAGGATAAGAGTGCATTAAATAACACTTATCCGTAACTAACAAACTTACTAAAACATGTGCTACTAATCCATAACACCTTCCATGTATCCTTCAAAAAAATATGGCAAACCCTACGTCACATTGAAGTCTACCTTGTCAAAATTCTTGGATTCAAAACTAAACAACTTAGGAAAATAATCAGTGCATGGTCCAATGGGACCATTATTCTGATAGGAATGCCATGTGGGAATATGTGGCTATCATGAGAAAACAATTTATGTATTTATTTGAATGAACACTTATATATAAATATATTTTTTCTTTTTAACTTATAGATGAATATGAATTTAATACATAAAGCATGTTGATGAGAATATATTTTTGGTATGGAAATGCTTAATACCTGAATATATGTTGCTAACATAGGGACCGTGTTTATTCTTACTGGGGGAGAATGTGGTACTTGTTGGCTATCCCTCTAAAATTTAGCTATTAACTTGTTGGATTTTATCATTAGAATATGGTACTTTTGATAGGTTTTGTGAGTGTAGGAACATGTGTTTCTCTCCAAGCAAGCAGATCAAATGAACCTAATACCCACCTTCTAGATGAAAGATAGTGGTTGTTGACATGAGATAAGGTGGGATATTATGTGCAGTGTTTAAAAGCACCATGGCCCATGAGTACATTGAATATCACGATTGCATTTCATATAGATGCATCCATGTTGTTGAACATTAAATATTGATTGAAATGTCTTGAGTGCTGAATATATAGAGAAGAAAAAGAGAAATAATTATTTTAAGATAATTTGTTCGGTTATATTTTGTCTAAAAATATAATATATCTTTATTAAAATATATAAATAATTATATTAATAAAAATATAGAATTCATTTAAATAAAAAAATACTCATAAAAGTAATATAAAATAATAAGTATCAAATAATATTATCAATAAATATACTACATAGTAAACATGAAACAATACTATCAATAAATAAATAGTAAGCACCACCTTATACATGGCACTACCGTGTCATGGATGTAACAACAAAATCTATAATTTGGAGTCGACCTCCATTTGGAGCATGCATGAGCTGGGTAATTGCATGACTTCATCCACTTGTTCGAACAAGATAACAATATAATATCTATAAATGGGAATTTTGATACTCAAATCGATAGTATCGACCCTTATTCTACATAATTGTTAAGGGAGAAGAAGAGAGAGGTCAAAGTTTGTTGAGCGGTAAAACTTTCGCGAAGAAATCAGGTAAAAGTTCTTGTATCTTTGGTTTATATGAGTGTTTATCGATGAATGTATGCTTGGTGAGTGATTTTATGGAATGACTATTTTTTTATTGCTCTGGTTTTATTCAATACTAAATATTCTTTTCCATAGCGATAGAGAAAACTAAATATTTTTTGAAGTGAATGTTGTAAAATATTTTATTAGGAACATATAATAGTCTTGAAATAGTTAAAATCATTTCACAAGCTCACGTTGCCTTGTTAGTTTGATAACATCATTGCATTCTGGATGTATATAACCGATAGAACCATTTTAATATGAAAACTAGTTGAGACACATTTTAATTAAGATGTTATATTTATAAGAGTGAAAACTCTATGTCTCTGCATGAAATTGATATGTGTAATTTTATGGCTCTATGTGGTTCGATATTAGAGAATAGTTGAGTTTCGATTTATAAAGAATATTATTTAATGCTTGACTGCATGACTGATTGCATAGACTAGAGCATGTAGTGAAAAATGCATTTGCATATTAATTGTTATGAGGTCATGTTGATCCAAAACGTGTTGCAAGCACTATCTATCCATCAAAAAACATTAGTAGGAAAGTCAGTAACAATTATCAGTGAATGGAGTTTTTTTTGAGTGTGGGATTGCTCATAAATAATGCTACCACCTTTCCTTTTGACCACCCTTCAAGCTTGGGCCAACGTACCATGACTTATCCCTTGTGATATCTCATATTATTATCGGTAGATGTGCACCATTGTATCTTATGACGAAATGTAAAAGTCATGTATAATCTCTTCCATACAATTTATCCTTAGAATTGAAAGCCTTTAATCAGATTTAACATTTATCCCAAACCATTTATAATGATCTTTCTGCAAAATGGTGTGTTCAAAATGATTAGCTTGCATAATGTAAAGTTTCTAGTGTTCTAACAATTGGGTAAATAGATAATTTTATGTTTAAATGTGTGAGTTCATATTTTAATACTTGTTATGTTGTTCATAAGATAGATAAGGTGGATGATATCTGATACCATCTTTGCTGATATAGATTCTTGAGTTTTATACTTTTCCATACCAAGGTTATAGTGAGCTTACGTCTGGGGGTTGTGGATTATATGATATCATTTTTATATAAATATCTTGTTCTGAAGTCATCATCGACTGACGTAAGAGTTGAATTCATATACTTATCTACCCCAACCTAACCTTATAGAAATTTATGGCCGCTAGCTTAATCGAATATATATCTCAGTCGAATGGCTCATAGGAGATTTTCAATGCAACTGAACTATACCTCGAAAGTCATTTTATACATTATTAAACCTCTTTTCAGACTCTGGCATGTCGTTCTTATTGTAAATGGAGATGTGATTTATTTGTTCTAAACATTTTCCTTCACACTCGAGAGAAGTTTGATAAAATCTACTGTGTTTGAGTGATTTTGTTTTTATTACATTATAGTATTTTGATCATAAAATAACTTTTTTGGCTAGTAAAATTTAATCCATAAGATGAACTTAGGAAACCTCAAGCAATAAGAATTATCTTTCTGACAAATATCTTTGAAAAATTCTACATAGTACTACTAAAAATTAAGCTAACATTTATGCTTAGCCAATATTTATTTTAAATATTATTTTGATTTTTTTATCTTTGAATAGGTTCATGTGCATTGGTTGTACAAACCTTAAAACAAGGCATATGAAAGATGAATGGATCGTAGAAGTAATATTAAGGAATAATATGTTATAATTGAAGGTTTTACTTTTCAACTGGACAGAATAATTAAACATATTTTAATATTGTTGACTTTTCTTCACATACTATTTACGATAAAAAAAATATTTGTGTATTTGAAGTTAAATTTATGTTATTATAAGATTACAAAATAACAATTTAAGATAAATGTATAGCAATATGTTATTTATAGGGGATGGAATACCTTTTTTATGAATTAAATTTTGGTAAGTTTGAAATTTCAATTATCTTTTAAAATGGTTCTAAAATAGTCTTATTGGATGTTATAAATGTATATGATAAAGGAATTAAGGAAGTTAAATGTGTTTGATTGCAATTGTTGACTTCCAAAAAAAAAAGTAATATGATAGAAAGTGCTTCTAAACAATAGAATAGAGATTTATTTTAGGAACATCTTGTTAGAACTCTAAATTGTCTAAATTGGATTACTTTTCTTGATTATATTATTTTAAAAATTCTATAGCTATAGTGAGAAGTTCTAGATAAAAGAGTTAAATTTAGAAGAAAAAAAAATTATTAGAGAAATAAATATTGGTTTTTGTTTATTTTATATTTTCTTTGAAAGCAAGCCTTGTAACTTATTTGAATAAACCTTTGAAACCCATTGTTATTAAAACCATCTCCTCCAGTGCACCATATATAAGAACTCCTTTCATTCATCAAGGAGGATGAATTATCAAATATTATTGATGTTTCATTAAATTGGATGAGAATCCCATCTAACATCAGTAATTACAAGTAGGTAATTACTATGAGTTGATAACAACTACTTTTTGGAAAATAAACCTAATACAACTGGTCCTTTTTCTAAGAACAAGTAACGATGGGTGGTATAGGATGCCATTATAGGCTTTTATTCAAGTATTACCATGAGGGATCTCATGTTCATCATTTTATTGAGGAATTGCTAATAGAATACCGAAACTAGGGGAAGCTAGTTACCGGTTCTAGAAGTTTCAATGACAAATTGGTATGGGATAACTTATCATCAATCGTAACATGACTTGAAATACTTGGTCTTGATCCATAGTAATGGTGGGCCCTAATTGACTCCATAGAATGTTTAACTCTCAATTAGGCACTAGGCATAATGAGCTAAGGATGGAATTTAGGCCAGAAGGACCTAAGTCCTTCATGCCATGGGGCGTCGAATTATGCGCCCACTATTCTAGGTGATATGGGCCCTAGAAGGACAACCCCATACTATGAACGTAGATCTCTAGCAAAGGAGATGAATGAGTTCACAAAATGGCACTTATTGTAGGATTTGGTCAATCTCGACCGTTTGAGATATCGTTTGTAGTGGTTAGTATCCTCAAAATGAATAACTCTATGCCTGTGTACTAATCAAATGTTTGATATGGATTAAAATTTCTATGAAATAATTTGTACATTAGATCAAAATTTCTAGTTTGTGATTCCAGAGAGTAAGTGTGGTATCTATTGCACAACATACCCCAAATTTTTGGGACCTGCCTAAAATTTTATGTTTAAATTGAATTTTTCTTTGGATCAAGTGATTTCTTGTTTAGCTTACACAAAAAAATTCTATAATGTAGATAACAAAGTATTGAAAAATTACATTTCAAATGTTGAAGTATCCCTAAATTCCAATTCCAGTAGGAAAATCCTTTCACCAAAGCTCAGTTGATTAAATGCCTAAACATTTAAGAAAGAAGTCAAAGTGCAAAGTTTCAAATTTTGAAAAATCCTGCTTGGATATTCAAGATTGGTTATACTTTATATTATTTGATGATGTAACATTGTTTAAATTTATTGCTCCTTAAATGATTAGTTTCCAAATACAATTAATTAATGTCAATTTGTTATAACAATGAATTTCTATATATAAAATCATTTTAACATGATTTTATATTTATAATATTAGTTTGTTATAACAATGATTTTATATTTATCATATTAGTTTGTTATAACAATGAATTTATATTTATAATATTAGTTTGTTATAACAATGAGTTTATAATATTTATTTGTTATAACAATGAGTTCATGTATATGAAATCATTTTAATATGATTTTACTTTCTACTTAATGGTTTTTAAAATAATTTTACTTTCTACTTAATGGTTTCAAAAATATGCATGCAGGGGATATCAAAAGGGTTGGCACTAATTTTGAAGTGCATATGGCTGACCAATAGAAGTAGCACCAGAGCATGATCAACGTGATCTAGAGGTACGATTTTCAAAACATCTATGGGCATGGATACCAAAGCAGCATAATGTGGTGCGGTTGAGTAAGCTTAAGCATGGAAATGTCTTTATGAACAACTCGTCACATTGAATATGCATGTTTACATTGATAAATCACCCACGACTCGTTCCCAGACATATGTGGGATTAAAACTTAATATGCTTATTATTTTATGAGATAAAACATCTTTCTTGGCATAGCTAGATATCATTTCACTATCATGCTATCAATAAAACATGATGACAATTGTGCTCGAATGGGGAATATCAAAAAATTGGTATATATTTTACTCATTGGTGGTTATCAGATATGTGCATGAAGGATTAGATTATCTTTTGAAGCATTGTTATCATTGGAACAAACATAGAGACCTAGTGATCGGGAAGGAGCAAATATATGGATGGAGAATATTGTGATTTGAAAGAGAAGTTGTCTCTTTTATCAATGAAAGAAATGCACCATCTACATGGATACATAGCCAAAAATATTCAGAGGATGAAATTAAGGAAAACCTTAAGCAATTGCAGTACGAGGAAAAGCACGATAGTTTTATTGTGGAGAGTGAATATTAACTAGTGGATCTGACATTGAGGTCAAAGTGATGGTGAAGATCTGCTAAGTAAATAACTCATGCGGGAGGAGTGTTGTATTCAACCATGATTAGCCCTTGTCATGCAAATGATTGTGAATGCGCATCTTCTACCCTATGTTCAAAATGAGGACCCTACCATCATCAAGTAGGGTGAATTGGACATAAAAATTCAAATGAGACATCTTAGGAAGCATAAATGAAGGTAAATAAGATAAAATAGAGGAGAAATATTCATTATGGTCTAGAAAACTTGATAAATTTGCGATATTGCAAGATCAACTGGCCTTCAAGTTCAAATTATAAACACTTCAATGGTACCTCATATTGATTAGTTTTCATTGTAGGAGATTATAAATATAAACTTGGAAAGTTTTACAATAGGATGTCTTAACATGGTAGAACACTCAGAGGATACCTATAGAGTCTTTATGATTTAATCATGTGCACTATTTTATATATTACATTAGCCATTATGATTCAGATTGTCTAGATTTTTATTAATGCATGGTTTGGTTATTCAACACTCCTATTTTGATTTTTATCCATGGTCAATAGCACTGGTATACTTAACATCACCTTGTACATGACTTGTTCAATATATCATGAAATATAGCAAACGATGAACTGTGATATAGATAAAAATTGCATAAATACAGACTCCTATGGAATAAAAAGGTCAACAAAAAAATTATCGCCACTCTTCGTATCATCTCCCACCAGAGCTCACATTTTTATTATATCATAGGAAGGCATATTACTAAATAAGAACTTTTGAATCCAACAAAAGTGATAGATGCAATAATTGATAACAAGGCTTGGATGATTTTTATAGGATATGAAAATCATACTGGATTTCTAAAGGTTTGATGTATTTTAATCACGATGATACCTCCTCTAAAACAAGTGGGGATGCAGTGGACATGAAGTTTACACAAATTAAGTCTACACTGAAAACTAAAATTTTACTTGATCAAATATGAAAGGTTACAAGATAGTAATAAATGGGAGAATCTTAAAGTTGCAGCATGGACATGAAGAACACAAGCTTATACTAAGATGGGGGTGAACATTATAAGATCAAATTTTACTTTTCTTTTCAAAATAATATTATCTAATGTTATCAATTGTAATATCAATAACAATAACAAAGTAATGCACAAATAATCACACACATGAGAGACACAAATTTAATGTGGTTCACCCAATGTGGGTTACATCCACGGAGAAAATATTTCTTCTAAATTTTCTCAACAAATCTCTTGGGAATCAATTCCCTATTACAATGTTTATGGACCTATTTCCAAAGGAGAACTCAATCCCCTTTACTCTGATTTGTGGATCTCTCTCCATAGGATAACTCTATCTCCTTTGATCTTATTTGTAGATCTCTCTCCACAAGAGAAATATGCCCCCTTTGCTTTGGTTTGTGGATCTCTCTCCATAGAATAACTCTATTCCCTTTACTCTAGTTTGTGGATATTTATCCATAGGAGAACTCTATCCCCTCTACTCTAGTCTACTCCAAAGTCTTATCTCAACTCTATCTCAAATTTGCACCAAACCCCATCACAAGGCTAGCACAAATCTACTCTAATTTTTATCATAAATATCTGCCTCAAATATGCACCAAACCTCGTTACAAGGCTAGCACAAATCTACTCCAACTCTACTCACAAATATATTTCTCAAATTTACACCAAACCTCGTTACAATGTTAACACAAATCTTATCTAACTCTACCCATAAATCTCTTCCTCAAATATGCACCAAATCTCATTATTATGTTAGCACAAATATGTTCTAACTCTACTCACAAATATGTCCAAATATGCACACGTTACATACACAAATCTACTTCAATTCTTCCCTCAAATATGTTCAACTCTATCCCAAGTCTTCTCACAATACTTGCTCAAATCTGCCTCAATGTTGCTTCAAGTATTCTCATAAGACTTGCTAGAGTCTACCTCAATGCTACTTCAAATATTCTCACAATAATTTCTCAAATCTGCCTTCAAGCCTTCTCAAAATACTTGCTCAAATTGGCCTCAAACCTGTTTCAATTCCTCTCACAAAACTTGCTCAAATCTACCTCAATACTGCTTCAAGTCTCTTCACAAGACTTGCTCAAATCTGCCTCAATGTTGCTTATTGAACCTGCTCAAATATTTCCAAATATTGCATACAAAAAATGCTTATACATCTTTCAAAAATGCCTTCTTCAACTAGGCAATTCAGGCATATTCTACTCAAAATTCATTTAACCTCTATGACATGTAGAGAATGATATGTACTATCAAATACCTAATATGTTCTTCATATTCATAAATCTTGCTTTCATCTAATCCAATATCTACCTCTTGCAAAATACCTTTTAAATAAAATCAAACTAGTGTATAACTTTGCTTCACAAAATTAGTCTATCTTTCTTGCAAATTTTCTCTCAAGGATCAAACATAATAATTCATAAATTTCCTTCACAATATTGATCTCAAAAACTTCACAATTACTTTCAATGTATTTCAAACCACTACTCAAAATGTTTCACAATGATGTGTAAACTTGATCTCAATCCTAGCACAAGTACTTCCACTCTCTTTCAACAATGAAGCACAAATCATGTAGCACAACTTGTTTTACAAACTCTAGCTCAAATGTATCCAATATCATTCAATAATGGATTTCAAACAATGAAGCACAAATCCTATCTCAAATATTTCCAAAAAATGCATATGAACTTAATCCTTATATCTCCTCATAATATCAAAAGATATGCCCAACTAAAAACCTCAAATAATGAGTAGTTTTCTCATACCTCTTAGTTTGCTTTGATGAAGTGTCCTCAAGAAGGTGTCTCACAAACAACCAATTTTTCTTGTGCCACTTTAAGGATTAGATAGCAAAGTTCTTTCTTAAAACTTCCACATGAACTTTCTTCTCAAAAATATGTTCAATAATTCTTCTTTTGTTCTCAAAAGATAAAGCATTAATACTCAACAAAACCTTTCATATTTTCCTTTCACCATGCAAGAATTACAATAAAACATAAGCCACTATCACACCTTATTACTCCTATTCTTGCAAAATAATATTCAACACAACAAGGTACAAATTACACACATGAAATTGCCCTATACACCTTATACCTCCTACTTAAAATAAAATATTTCAATCCACTTCAAACTTCCAACATGAATATTATAACATTACTTTATTTTATGCACCACACATAGCACTAACAATCTAAATTATAAACTCCACGTTGTCCCCCTTTTTAATTCAAAAATTAAAAATAAAATTATGGCCTTATGACTCCCTAAGCAAGTGCATACCTTAGACTTTGGCAAATATTTATTTCAAACAAATGTGTCCCCTTTGTTGTCATCACTGTGATTCGAACCTACGCCCCTTGATGACCCACACTCTAGAACTTAGCTAGGCCACCGTGTGGGCTAACCACCCAAATAGAACTCAAAGCACACGCACTTTGTATTATGCATGATTTTCGATGCAAAAACCTTCACGAAAAAAACTCTATCACACTACCTTCATTGTGTCTTGAACTTGATACCTCCCCTCTGCCACTCCTTAGCATTGGGGTTTTTTTGTCTAGGCTAGCTGCCTATATGGAACCAACATTTGCTGCCCTTTCTACTTGTCCACGTGCTCTGCATTGAAACACGAACTTATCCCTTGTCTTATTTTACTATTCCATGAACGAACGAATCACGAAGGTGCACGATTTTTAAATTTATTTTTTTCGCTCCTTAGCATTGCAATTTACCTGCCTTATATATGCAAATGTCTACTTTGGACCTTGACGTTGGTGCATGAGAAATGTTTGATTTTCAACCTTAACCTTTGGTGCTCACCATTTAATTTTTAATTATTATAATATTTTAAATCTAGATAGATTTAAATATTATAATTTATTTTTTCTTCTTTGGCCCTCTTTCTTAAGATAAAGTCTTTACCACCATGGTAAATTAGTCAAACCTTTTATTTTTCCTTTGTAAATACCGCCATGGAGAATGCCTTGTCTTTTTCTTGCTCACACAACCATGAAGAACCTTGTCTTTTTCTTGCTCCCACATTGCCTCATGTACCCTTTGAATATTATTCTCACCTATCTTTCCTTTGACATCAATGACAACCAATGTCATCAACCTATGACATCAATCCTTTAACATCAATGACAACACAATATACTCAAAATTTCCAACAATCTCTCCCTTTGTCATTTATGGAAACCCCTTCTAAAAATTATTTTTCTAACCACTGGATTCCAAATCTGCTCCCTTGATAAACTACTCCCCTTGACTGAATGCTCTCCCCCTTTGACATCAATGGTAAAGGAACTCCTTTAAGGCTAAATATAAGACTCTTAGCTCAGCCTCCTCCTAACCCCTCTCCTTGAGGTTATTATTTTTGGGCTAGGAGTATCTCTACTCCCAGCATACAATGCTCTTTTTCTTTGTCAACCTTCTTTTTCGACACCTTTATAATAATACCCTTTTGATCCTTTTGAGTGTCCCTGTTCTTGCTTGACTCAGGAAGTTTTGGAAACTTTGTTCTATACCACTTAGCATTATGCCCAAGAAAATTACACTTGTAACACCTAATTTTGTAGTTCTTGGAAGGTGTAAATTATTTTAAGTTCCTCTAGATGAAGCCATAATCCTTTCTATCATGAACCCTACAATGGATCGCTTTATGACCAAAGAAATTACATGAGTAACAATACCCTTGAAATAAATATCCATATTTGAATGAGTTGACATTTCTTTTAGTAAGGCCATACTCCTTATTTCCATGAATACTACAATGCATAGCTTTGTGACCAAAATTATTACATGAAAAATAATGCCCTTTGAATAAATATTGTTTTGAAACCTCTGGTCTCTTAGTCCTTTATTTGCCTTCTCTGTGATGATCCATGTTTCTTGTTTGTGCATTGTTCTCTTTCTTAGTGAAACTTCCCTTCTTCAACTTATTCACATAAGTCTTAGTTTCTTCTTCACTCTCTTCCTATAAAACTTCCTTTTCTATTGATCTTGAGCTTGACCCTTCTTCTTGTTTCCCTTGTCCTTCAAAACCAAGTCTTGTTTTGATAAATGAAGATCTTTGTGCATTGATAATTTTATCCAATTTTTTTGAACTTTTCCCAAACCTATTCAGCTTATCCTTAGAATATTTCACTTCCATACACTCTAATCTTCATATTCTAATCTTTCACACTCTAATCTTCTTATGCCTTTGAAAGAACTTCTTTTCATGCTTGCCTTGACCATACATGTTTTTCTTCTCATGCCTGAATTTTCTTTCTTCCTTATTATAATCATATATCTCTTCACTGCTACTACTTCCATCTTGTGGAAAATTAGATGTATAGTGATCAAAGTCACCAAAATTAAAGAATTTCATAGTATTTATATATTTTTATTTTCTTGGGCCCTTCTTATTTCTTCTCACATAGTTAGCTTCTTCATTATTGCTTGACTCATCACTTGATTCTGGTTTCTTATCTTTTGTCTTCTTTGAAGCTTAAAAAGCTACCCCTTTCTTGGATTTGTGATATTTTTCTATTCTCATGTCATAATTTATGAGAATTACTTGTAACTCATCCATAGTTAACTTATAAATATCCCTTATCTCTTCTATAGCTGAAACCTTTGCATCATACCTCATAGGGAGTGATCTTAATACTTTTTCAGCAACACTGGAGTCTTCAATTTTGAATCGAAGTCCATGCATTGTATTAACAACCTCATCAACATGAAGTAAGTATTTATAAATATCTTCCTCATCCTCCATATTTAAATCTTCAAACCTTTTCTTGTGGTTTTGTAGTTTTGCCAACTTGACCTTGTTATCTCCTTCATATGTTTGATTCAATTTTTCCCATATCTCTTTTGCTAATTTGCACTACATAATTTTCACAAATTCTAATTCATGTAATCCACTTAATATTTAATTCATAGCCTTGGCATTATTCACATGAAACTACTTACCATCCTTATCTATGGGAGGAGTAGCTGTAGGTGTAAACCCATCCTCAACAGATTGCCATGTCTCATATCCTTGTACCATAAAGTAAGTCTTCATTCTTATACTCCAGAAAGCATAATTGTTTCCATCGAATAATAGAGCATTATTTTATGAAGATCCATTCAGAGATGCCATCTGTGTTCCTATAATATTTTCCTTTAAGATGTTATATTTTTCTTAAGGAACCCACTCTGTTACTAATTGAAGAACACAAGCTTATACCGAGATGGGGGTGAACAGTATAATATCAACTTTTACTTTTCTTTCTAAAATAATATTATCTAATATTATCAATTGCAATATCAATAGCAATAACAAAGTAATGCATAAATCATCACACACATAAGAGACAAAAATTTAACGTGGTTCACCCAATGTGGGTTACATCCACGGAGAAAATATTTCTTCTAAATTTTCTCAACAAATATCTTGGGAATAAATTCCTTATTACAATGTTTATGGACCTCTATCTAAAGGATAACTCAATCCCCTTTACTTTGGTTTTCGGATATCTCTCCATAGGAGAACTCTATCCCCTTTGCTCTGGTTTGTGGATCTTTCTCCATAGGAGAATTCTATCCCCTTTGCTCTGGTTTGTAGATATCTCTCCATAGGAGAACTCTATCCCCTTTGCTCTAATTTGTGGATCTCTCTCCATAGGAAAACTTTATCCCCTATGCTCTGGTCTGCTCCAAAGTCTTCTCTCAACTCTATCTCAAATCTATAGTAAACCCTATCATAAGGCTAGCACAAATATAATCTACTTTTTCTCACAAATATCTTCCTCAAATATGCACCAAACCTCATTACAATGCTACCATAAATATGCTCCAACTCTTCTAACAAAGATCTATCTCAAATATGCACCAAACCTCGTTACAAGGTTAACACAAATCTGTTCTAACTCTACTCACAAATCTCTCTCTCAAATCTGCACCAAACCTCGTTACAAGGTTAGCACAAATCTGTTCTAACTTTTCTCATAAATCTATCCAAATCTACACATGTTACATGCACAAATCTGCTTCAATTCTTCCCTCAAATATTTTCAACTCTATCCCAATTCTTCTCACAAGACTTGCTCAAATATACCTCAATGTTTCTTCAAGTCTTATTACAAGACTTGCTCAAATATACCTCAATGTTGCTTCAAATATTCTCACAAGACTTGCTCAAATCTACCTTCAAGCCTTCTCAAAAGACTTGCTCAAATCTACCTCAAACCTATTTCAAGTCTTCTCACAAAACTTGCTCAAATATTCCTTAATGTTGCTTCAAGTCTCTTCACAAGACTTGCTCAAATTTGCCTCAATGCTGCTTACTGAACCTATTCAAATATTTCCAATTCTTGCATACAAATAATGCTTATATCTCTTTTAGAAATGCTTTCTTCAACTAGGCAATTGAAGCATATTCTACTTAGAATTCGCTTAACCTCTGGAACATATAGAGAATGATATGTAATATCAAATACCCAATATGTTCTTCACATTCAAAAATCTTTCTTTCATCTAATCCAATCTCTACCTCTTGCAAAATCCCTTTCAAATCAAATAAAACTAGTGTATAACTTTGCTTCACAAAATTGGTCTATCTTTCTTGCAAATTTAATCTCAAGGATTAAACATAATAATGCACAAATTTCCTTCATAATATTGATCTCAAACACTTCACAATTACTTTCAATGTCTTTCAAACCACTGCTCAAAATATTTCACAATGATGTGTAAACTTGGTCTCAATCCTAGCACAAGTACTTCCACTCTCTTTCAACAATGAAGCACAAACCATGTAGCACAACTTGTTTCACAAACCCTAGCTCAAGTGTATCCAATCTCATTCAACAATGGAGTTCAAACAATGAAGCACAAATCCTATCTCAAATATTTCCAACAATGCACATGAACTTAATCCTTATATCTCTTCCTTATAACATAAAAAGATATGCCAAACTAAACACCTCAAATAAGGAGTGGTGTTCGCATACCTCTTAGTTTTCTTTGATGAAGAAGTGTCATCAAGAACCTGTCTCACAAACAACCAATTTTTATTGTGCCACTTCAAGTATTAGATAGCAAAGTACTTTCTCAAAACTTCCACATGAACTTTCTTCTCAAAAAGATGTGCACAATGAAATCTAAAAATGATGTTCAATAATTCTTCTTTTGTTCTCAAAAGATAAAGCATTAATACTCAACAAAACCTTTCATATGTTCCTTTCACCATGCAAGAATTACAATAAAACATAAGCCACTGTCACACATTTTTACTCCTATTCTTGCAAAATAATATTCAACACAACAAGGTACAAATTACACACATGAAATTGCCATATACACCTTATACCTCCTACTTAAAATAAAATATTTCAATCCACTTCAAACTTCCAACATGAATATTATAACATTACTTTATTTTATGCACCACACATAGCACTAACAATATGAATTATAAACTCCATGTTGTCCCCCTTTTTAATTCAAAAATTAAAAACAAAATGATGGCCTTATGACTCCCTAAGCAAGTGCATACCTTAGACTTTGGCAAATATTTATTTCAAAAAAATGTGCCCACTTTGCTATCATTGTTGTGATTCAAACTTGCACCCCTTGCTGGCCCACACTCTATCGCTTAGCTAGGCCACCATATGGGCTAGCCACCCACATAGAACTCAAAGTACATGCACTTCGTATTATGCACGATTTACGATGTGAAAACCTTCACGAACAAAAAATCTATCACTAGGGTTATGCACAATGGTGAATATTCATAAATTGGGCAAATATTAGGATTTCCAAAATTGAAAATTGGCAAATATGAGGACCCTCAACATTGGCCCATTCACCTAAAATTTTTAGGACCAATTTTTTATTAGGGTCAATTTGCCACAATATATATACAAACATAGGTATATTTGTACTCGTTGGAAAGCTCTTTTCAAGCCTGATCTAATGGTGGTGTTTTTTATAAGTTATAAGATGATTTAATAGGTCAAAATTTTCCCCAAATATGACCTTATATTTTAGGGCTTCAAATACCCCAAATTTTGGTATGAAGACGCTTTATTTTATTTGCTTAGGATTCTCCATGATTCACCTTGATTTTGATTAGGATTTGCCATTTTTTTACATGTACATTTTGATTTCAACCCCTTATGCATAACCCTGTTTATCACACTACCTTCATTGTGTCTCGAACTCGAGACCTCCCCTCTGCCACTCCTTAGCAATAAGGGTTCTATCGTCTGGGCTAGATGCCTAGATGGAACCAACATTCATTTCCCATTCTACTTGTCCATGTGCTCTTCCTCGAAACACAAACCTATCCCTTTTCTTCTTCTCCTACTTTGTCGTGAATGAACAAATCATGAAGGCGCATGATTTTCAAATTTTTTTTTCTCTCCTTAGCATTATAATTTACTTGCCTTATATATGCAAATGTCTACTTTGGACCTTGACATTGATGCCTGAGAAATGTTCGATTTTCAACCTTAAACTTTGGTGGTCACCATTTAATTTTTAATTATTATAATATTTTAAATATAGATAGATTTAAATATTATAATTTTTTTCTTCTTTGGGCCTTTTTCTTAAGATAAAGTCTTTACCACCATGAAACATTTTTTTTTTTTTTGCAAGTACCACCATGGTAAATCAATTAAACCTTTTATTTTTCCTTT
This sequence comes from Wollemia nobilis, assembly GCA_028583015.1. Classification (NCBI taxonomy): domain Eukaryota; kingdom Viridiplantae; phylum Streptophyta; class Pinopsida; order Araucariales; family Araucariaceae; genus Wollemia; species Wollemia nobilis. Next base: position 7,947,905 of record JAQPPZ010016917.1, on the reverse strand, counting down.
GCAAATACCATCATAGAGAATGCCTTATCTTTTTCTTGCTCACACAACCATGAAGAACCTTATATTTTTCTTGCTCCCACATTTCCTCATGTACCCTTTGAAGATTATTCTCACCTATATTTTATTTGACATCAATGACAACCAATGTCATCAACCTATGACATCAATACTTTGACATCAATGACAACACAATATACTCAAAATTTCCAACAGGACACATTATTAGATGATGTGTAGCCTTTAAAGGAGCAGATAATATGTAATAATATTATGTTGCAATGGTAGCCCAAACCTATTATACTATGACAAAGGGCAATTCGATATCAATCAAACACATATGTTACAAGTTGGGGAGACATTATTTAAATGTAATTATTAAAACAAAGCAATGAGCAATTGTGGTTACAAGTCGAATGGAGGAAGAAGACGAAGTGAATAGGCTTCCGTTGAGAAGAATACAAAGTGGAAGCAACTAAAATTTGCTATTTATATCCATCGAATCCAATGAAATAAGAGTCAAATACTTTTGGCAAGGATTGTACATTGGAAACTGAAGTTTGTGGAAGAAACCTCTCCTCCCAAGTTGGACTGCACTAAGTTTCACCATTGGAAGCCATTGAAACACAGTATGCTAAAAATATATTTCAATTTAAAATCTTTATTTTGGCAATATATTGGAAATTTTAGTGAATTTTATGCATGTGGATGGTAAACTTATCTATTTTTTTAATGTATTGTGTCATTTTTCCTTAGAATATTGCACCTCATTAAATGTTGGATTGTGTGAAGACGGGTCACATTAATGTTGGTTTAGTGCAAGATATTCGTGTATGCAGGTTCGGTGTGAAATTTTAAAGTGATGACAACTTATCTTTTTTTGTTTCATTTTATTTTTCCTAATTCTATCCCTTTTTCATTTTTTTAATCTTCTCAAATACAAAATTAAAAAAAAAAATTAAAAATTAAAATCCCAAAAAAAGGAAGCATGGCAATTCCAAAATTACATTTCTAATTCTCATTTTACACAAATTCACATTTTTAAGGGAATTTCAAATTTTCAAATTTTACACAAATTCACATTTTAAAGTAAATTCAAAATCTCAAACTTTGCACATTTTTAATCAATCAAATTAATTTCATTTTATGTAAAAATAGAAATTTCAATGAATTCCAACTTTTCATTAAAATGAACAATTAATATGACATTCCAAAATTTCAAATTGCAAAGTTAGATTTTAGTCATTTTCTTTTATGCTCAAACAAATCTTAACAAAGGAAGATAAAATTTATTAACAAAAGAAGATAAAATATGCTTAACAAAGGAAGATAAAATTTGTTAACAAAAGAAGATAAAATATGCTTAACAAAAGAAGATAAAATTTGTTAACAAAAGAAGATAAAATTTGTTAACAAAAGAAGATAAAATCTTCTTAACAAAAGAAGATAAAATTTGTTAACAAAGAATATAAAATTCGTTAACAATTTGAGATAAAATTGATCAAATCACCGTTCAAGGATTGTCATTTCAAAATAGATAGTTGATCAATAAATTCACATGAACAACAAGATCATTGCAAATCAAATCAAATACCAAACCATAGGCCCCTTGTTAACAATTACTTGCACCTTTGAGATATTCAACACATTTTTATATTTTTAAAAGCATTAAAGCATATTTTAAGCAATCAAGCAAACAAGAACCTTGGAGAATTTTTAAATTTATTTGCAAGAGAGGATTTTTTTATAATACCTTGACTGTGAGTATAATTTGGCAATTGGATAAAATTATCACTCAAAAGAATTGGTGCTAGAAAGAGGGCCTAATTAAAGGTATTTTATTTGACTACAAAGTTCTGGGTTGAAAGTTGTTCACATTTATTAATTAGAAGTTCTCTAATTTATGATACATTGATGGTAACCTTTTTTGTTACAAATTTAGAATTTCCTTGATTGTTATGGTTTAGTTGATGCATTATAATGGATGAACATGATGATTTATTTGTTAAAATATTTAAAAATTGTTAGTCATTTCACACATCTCTTATTTCTTTGACTAACAAACCGGGTACTAAAGTTATATTCTTTAAGGTCCACTAATGGAAATTTTTGCTCCGTGGATGGTAGGCAATAGCCCTTTGCGCATACCTGGGCCTACACATGATATGCCTATAAATTTTGAGAGATATCTTCCCTAATTTAGGCATGATGGGATGAGATCTACTAAAGAACATATTCAGGCATACAAAAACACCATAATTCATTTACAAATCATGCATGAAGATGTTGCTTGTGAAATGTTTCCATACACATTAGATGAGTTTGCATATGATTGGTATATCAACTTACCTTTAGGTTCTATTACCTCTTGGGCTCAACTAGAGGCAACATTTCTTAGTCATTTTAGAAAATCAATTGACCCAATTATGATATACCATTAGTTTATCTCTACTCATAGAGAACCTAATGAATCTTTGAAGCTATTCACTGAGAGGTTTCATAAGCTATATACAAATTTGGAAGCACCTTACATTCCTACAGAGGAAGCAGCCATCCAGATGTATTTCAATACTCTATATCCATCAATTTCCATGTATTTGAGAGGGATTCCTCAAATTACATCCTTACCCAAGGCTTATAATGAGGTAATAACATTCGAACAACAATTGATTTCTCAAGGTTTTTGTGTGATTCAAATTCCATCATTCAATCATCAATCATTTAATATCATTACCACCCCTACCCACCCTACTATTTCTTCATATCAATATACCACTTAGAATATACCATCATTCACAAGTTCCAATCAATTTTAGAATACCCCAATGTCTCTTAGTGATGCAATGAACCAGACTACTACAACTTAGGTTAATGATATCAACCCTTAGATAAACAATCTGTAAAGGTTAGTTCTATAGCTTAGTAGAGACATGGTTCAATCATAGAAACAAGTGCCTCAAAGTACACTTCTCAATAATCCTTCAAATCATGTTCATGATATGAATTTCAATGTTCAATCCAATGATACTCAATGGGATACTCTCTCAGATAATGGAGGAGTCCTAGATCTAACTAGCAATGAAACATATGACAACTCAAGAGCTTCTATAAATTTTGATTCACTTGCTAAATTATATTGTCAATAAATCCAATTTATTCCAAATAATGACCTAAAATGAAGTAAAATTTTCGTGTCATTGATCATAAATGAGGATTATGGTAATAAAATTAATCAAAATGCAGAGATTGATTTAGTTTTAGAAACATATGAACCTTCAAAAATGGAGGAATATGAATATGAATAAGGTTATAGTCTCTTTGAGATTGAATCTGAAGAAGAATCAGAAGAGGGCATGAAAGAAGGGATGGAATCTCACCAAATATTAAAAAAAATTATTATACCATTCAAGACAAAGAAGGAGAATCACTGACATTTTTCCTACTAGATGTGCAAGAAATTGAAAGCCTTGTCCCAACTAATAATCCTATAATACCTATGCTACCTCAGAGAGAGAAAAATATAAACATGAAAGGTTTGGATTTGATATCATTGATTATACAAATGAAAGTTTTACTCTATTTTAGATGACTTAGGTAGTCGGTTAGGAATATTTATTATTTAAAACATCCCTCAACCAATGAAATTTATGGTTTGAAAATGATTAACATATTTTTAATTTTACAACTAATATTGGTGTTTTTAAAAATCAGGTTATTGATGAAGACCATGAGGTAAAAGAAGGAACTACAAAGGCTCATCAAGTCCTGGTAAATGGAAATGTACAAAAGGTAGAATCTTAGCTTTTCTATTCAACAATTTTATTTCCAGGTATTTAGTGGTTCTATGATGGATTCCAAACTTGTCATAGGTGAGAATACCACCATGGACCTATCAAAATATTCTTGGGTGTCACCTCCACTATCTGGATTCCTCTAATTGATTGGTTAGAGTCGTCTTTCTCTTGGATTCTATTTTTCCTTTGGTATCACTTCAACTTTTGGGGTGGATTCTCTTGCGAGATACTTGGTAGATCTAGAATTGGCTCGATGTTGCAATTTATTTCTTCAATTATTGATTCCTTTGTTAGGGCTTGAAGAATATTTTCTAGGATCTTCATATGCATGATGCTCTCCTCATCATCCATTGGGAGGTTAGAAAACTTATTTGTGGAGATGACTACCCACTCTTTAGATTTTTTTCTTTGTATGTTATTTTATTTGGGTAGTTCAAAACCTCTAGGGATCGTTTCCTCTTATATCTACCCTGAGATCTAAGATTTATAATCCCTATCTAGGTGATCATATTCATGATAAATCCTACACCTAAAAGTAATTTTTGTATAGTTCACATCTTATTTCTAGGTATCCTTACCAAACTGTAAAGTAATATTTTTTAGAAAGGGTTTATCAAGATTAATGAGAACACAAATTTTGGCATAGATAATTTGTTCAAATCAGCTTGTACTATCTTCTATCATCATATAAGATCCTAGGGTCTTGCTTATTACCATGAAGACAACTTGGTTCTAAAATCCTATTGGAAACCCTAAAAGTTTCACCTAGACTAGGGCTATTAAGGGTATTTTCTATTTTGCCTTGAACTTGGCATGCGAGGGCTTCATGAAAAATCTACTCTACCTAAAAACCAAGGACCCCCTTGGAAAATATGTTCTCTATCCTCCTCATTTGAAAAATAACTAAAAATAACCATTAGGGTAAGCAAAAATATTTAACTCACCTCCAGTTCTCCATTGTCTAGTAGCCCACATCTTGAAAGTTGATAGGCTTGGATGAAGACCCAAAAATAGATAGATTAATTCTCTGTGTTTCATAGTATAAATCCCAACATGTATGTCTAACATCTGAAGTTGGACTATGGGAGAGCCATCTGTCACTTTTATTGCACCTTGAAGCTATTTTTCTAAGATTTGTTTTAGGCATTCTCAAAGATCTATGAGAAGTCCTAGGGTTATTAACTATAGTTTTTTATGTTTTCCTCCTCTTAATGCATCCTAGAAGGCTATATTTTGCAATTTATTATGAGAATCTCTTATCACACTAGATATTGACTCATTTTCCTTGATATGATCAAAAATATTGGTCCCTACTTGATTACTTTCCAATGGTTCAAGATTATTCCCCTTTTGATATATTTCCAATTGGTGAAATATAACCCTAGCTTGTTGTTTTAAATTTATTCCTGTATCTCTAGTATATTTGCACCCTTGGTTCTACCCTTGTTTGGGATTGACTATTGTGAACTTAAATAAATATTTAGATTTCTCTTTTTGGAATGGAATTTGATCACCAGCTTGTATTATTCATTCCATATACATGTGTTCAAGGGTATTTTAGCCCTTCTTGGAGTGCACTTCCTCTAGATTATTTTTTATATTGGTCTTGTTCTCTTGTAATCGTCCATCCACCATCTAGGGCTTTATCATTTTGTTATATATGATCTCTATAAACCCTCAACCAAGGGTCTCTTAAATCCCTCTACCAAGGATATTTGTAAACCCCCTTTGACATTTCTATATTGCATTCTACACCTACACTTGCATCCCTTCTTGTTTATTATGTTGACAACAATAAATGAGTATATTCAATTTTAAGAAAAACTCATTATCCCACAATTGCTAATTAGATTCCTTAAATTAATTTCTTTACCTCAAAAACTTAGTTAAACTATACTCAAACTCTTTTTCACATGTGTTAGTACTAATTTGGCTTTACAATGATTAAAAAACCCTCAACTAAACTTATTTATAGGGTTACATTTCAGGCATTATTGAAATTCAATTTTATAATTAAACTAAGACATGCCCTATATCTTAACTTTGATCCATTAATTTTACACTCATGTATCCTATTATTTGTTAGAATATATTACATTATTTGGTATATGCTAATGTAACACCTTGGGTACATCTTTACATGAGGAAAGAGAGTTTTAGATTAGAGTGTGAGTATTTACTTTATGTAATGTAATAAATGCACAAGTGTTATTAAAGTGTGCAAAGTATTTTGGTAATGTAAATGTGCATAATAGTCCATGTGCACATGAGTATATAGAATAGGAATATGAAGAGTCTCTAGAAGAATCAAGGTCAAGAATGCTCCATATGAAGAGTCACATTCCATTATATATGTTTCTATGAGTGTGTGTGTGTAAGATACAATTGTAGAATGAGAGTGTACAAAAGTATGGTGTATTTGAGATATTTATTCAATTGAGATACAATTTTGTGAGCATTTGTTAATGAAATTTCTATGAGTTATTTCTAAATTTATTTATGATTTTTATATGTTTAGTATTTTACCATTATCATATATTTCATATTGTAACTTTATTTTAGATATTGTGGTTATTTTATCTTAAGTATTTAGCTTCAAAAGCTAACAATGGTATTAGAGCCACAAGAAAATTTTGTCTTCCATAGGTTTTAAAGTTGCAAAGGAGATTTCCACTGGTTAAGGAAAAACTAGTGAAGTTGAAGAAATTACCTTTGAAAAATAAAATCAAGGAAGATAGTAGTTTTCACTGTGTTGAAGGAAAACCAATGAAAGTTGAAGATTTACCTATTCTAAAAGCAAATTCATAATAGAAGGAAATTTATAGGTTTGAAGATAGACCTTGAAATTGATGAGATTAAGAGACCCTAGAAGGAGGTCCTATTAAAAATTTTGATAGAGATAAGAATATTCTAGATTAATATTTGGCTAGAGTCTTTCCATAGGGTTGAAGGAAAACTCATGAAGACTAGGACTCAACATAGATTTCTTTCCACTAGTTTTGAGAATAACTAGTGAAGTATATTTTTAGAATTCTAGAAATTTGAATGTATTTGATTAATATTATCTAAGTTTTTTTATAGATATTTAGTTCTTAGAAGTTGAGAAGCTTCCTACAATAAATAGAAAATAATTTCACCTTTGGTTGCCTGAAAGTCTATGTGCTTTCCTCGTGCAAGGATTAGTTTTGAGTTGTAGTAAAAAAGTAGAGATTGCATATTAAGGAGGTCCAAAAAGAGGTCTCATTGAATCTTGAAGACTACAGATTGAATTTTGAAGAGACCCATGAAAGAGGTAATATTGAAGAACTTCCAGATTTGGAATATTGAATAGTGAAGATAGAGGACTACGAAAATGTCCTATTAAATATTTGAGACATAAAAAAATTCAAGATCCAAGAAAGAAATCTCATTGCAAAATTTCCATAGTTGGAATATTGAAGAGACCAAGAAAATATCTCATTGAAGTTTTTGAGAAGAATTTAAGAAACTGTTGAATTAGAAGACCCAAGGAAGAGATCTCAAGAAAATTTGGAGAAGAAGAAGGTTAGAGAAAGCCTCATTGTAAAGTTGAAGAAGTGGCCATTAGAAGAGATTTGAATAAAGTTCAAGATATAATATTACAAGCATGAGAAGCTCTTAAAAAGAAGAATTTGGGACAATTGTCACCATCCAACAACAAGCCCAAAAGGAAGAAGGATTTGGAAAGAAGTTTACCAAAAAAAAAAAAAGTTTTTTGAAGAACTCAAGACATTCAGATTCTTGAGGAAGAGGACAACAAAAGAGATTATATTTAAAGTTAGAATTTGATAAGAATATTGAATAAGGAAGAAGAATTGAAGAGGCCACAATTTTGAGAAGTTTGAGGACAACCACAAAGGTTTTGAAGGTTGATTTGCAAAAGAGAAGGTTGTTGATTTTTGAGGTAGAAGTTGAAAGGTCATAGGACAACAAATTGAAGAAAGTATAGAGCTATGAATTTGGGTAGCCTTAGAAGGATAAAAGTGAGCTGCATTTTGAAGGAGTTTAGGGATATATTTAGAAGATCTTTGGACAACAAAGCAAAGGGATTTTTGGTATTATTTTTGTATAAGAGAATATTTGCATTTTTTAAGGTATTTGGATAGTGAGAAAGCTGATTTTTGGGCAGCAATTAGAGTTACAAAATTGATGATTTTAGAGAAGCAAATGGAAAAGGGAATGGAGTTGAAAAATTCATAGATTTGAGATAGCAAATCACCAAGAAGACTAGCCACAAAGGAGACCATAAGAGGTGTGTAATATTGGTGCTATAAAAGTGTTCTTATACAAGTATTAAAAGTAGTTATTCCAAGTTTTTGAAAGCACCATATTAGAGTTGTTAAAAGTTACCAAAAAAATGTCTGAGTTAAGCGTCTCCAAGCCAAGGAAGGAGACATCATTATCATCCTAGAATATATAAAACATAATATCAAGGATTGAAGTTAAAAATTGCTTGAAATTAAGTGATAAAGAAAATTAATATATGATGTTTTTTATAATTAAATAAGTGTAGACTTGTTATAAGCTCTATTGAATAAAATAAATATCGAATAGTGATCAAAGTTAAGGTAAATTTAATGTGTCTAAATACACCAAGAGTAGAACCAAAATTTTCAAAAATATTAGTGAATAAAGTCACCAAAAAGTGTGGTAGATACACCAAGCAAACGTGAATGCAACACCATTGAAAGAAGAGCCACCATATTGTAAAAGAAGCCACTAAGAGTGAAGCTCAAATTTTATAAATGTAGAGGAGCCAAGGTAACATTGAAGCATATGGGGTAGGCATTCTAGTAGTGCTTAGGAGAAGAGCCATCGAGTAGAAGAGAGAAGCCATCGTCTATAGGAGAAGAGCCACTATGGAGAGCCACCCAAAGAGCATTGTTTTAGAGAGCCACCATTGAAAGGTGAAGACACCAAGCCTAGGATGAGGATTAGAGAAGCACTGAAGTGAAGAAGAGCCACCATTGGAGAATAGGAATCATTATTTTTAAACTCGAAAATGTAAGCAACAGAACAATAAATATTTGGATATAAAAAAGGTATAAGAAGAAGCCAAAAATCTAGGTTTTTGTGACTACAAAGAGGAGAAACGAAGTGTTGGTATCCATAGCATTCTTTGCAGATAATACAATGTTGCATCACTTCGTTGATAAGGTGAAGAACGTTACACAGGTTTCCAAGTGTTGGAAAAGAAGAAGAACACAGTCAAGGAGAATAGAACATTTTTTGGAGAATGAAGTGTTGAAAATAAGCATTTGCAAGGTTGTTTGAACATTATAAAATTGTTCATGCCACTTGTCATGAGGAATGAGGAGCGCCATAAGCCATTGGAGGTAGGATAATCATTTAATAATACGTTAGTAAGGGAAAGGAGGAATATTAAGTGCCATTTGGCATTTGGTATTCAATAAGCCAATCATTACTAAAGGAAGTTATAACATCCAAAAGTACCCACTAATGCATGGGATGAAAATAATCCTGCACAACCACAATTACTACAATAAGGAGGATGTACATTATTTTTTCAAGAGTCTTAGAAAAGTGTGGAGTACAATTGACTAGCCAAGGAGGAGAGAGAGAGCCTATTTTCAAAGCAAGTAAGAATACGATAGTAGAGAAGGAGCGGCTCAAGTTTGAGGGTAATTCGTTTCATTTGAAATTAATTATATGCACAAGATAGGAGTTATAAGGTTGGAATAAATTATTATTAAGGTTAATTTGAAATTATTTTAATGGAGGGATAAGACCTTGAAGTAATATTTAAAACCTTAGAAACTTGATTATTGCAATTTTAAAGTTTTATGAAGATTTGAAGATTGATTTGAAATTTGAAGTAATTATTTTAAAGTTGTGTAATTAGATCATTTGAATTAATAGAACAATTTTAAATATTTGTAATTTGATAAGTTTGGAGAAATAAGGTATCCTACATCAAATTAGGAATACAAAACTTGCAAATATTCTTTTATAGAATTTCTAAATTTGGAGTTATAAGAAATTCAACATCAACATAGATTTATGAATTTTAGAATTGGAGAATTATATTCTTGAAATTTAGGAGATAAAAGGAATTTAACATAGAACTTTTGACAAAGAAAAATTGCATTGACAATTTAGTCTCTAATTCAAGATTAAAAGATATATAAGTTAGAAGACTTGAAAGATTGAAATTGCATTCAAATTATTGATTGATAAGAAGAAAATAAGAGTAGTTATTTTGAAGAACTATATTGAAACTAGGGAGATAAAGGTTTTCAACATAAATTTAAAATTAAAAATTGTCCTTAGTTTATCATTCGAAACTAAGAAAAAATAAAGAATAGAAAGTTTGAGATTACGTCAATTAATTGTTTGATAAACTAAACTAGGGAGTCATAAGGTAGTCAACTACAAAGGTCCAAAGAATTGAAAGGTCTATTACTCAAAGTAAAATAATTATGGATAAATGAGCAAGAGAAACATATCATCATAAGATGCAAATACAAAGTATTTTTCATGTTTTTTATCAATAGTGTAAAATCATTTCACAAAAGGATAATTATATTATTCAAGATGATAAGGATACTTGGTAAATTGACTTAGGAGCAATTCATCATATGACATGAAACCTATATTTGTTTGATTGTTTAGAAGTTACGAATAATTTTGATTTAAATCTAGCATATATGTAATACCTAGTGCATCTTAGACATATTTTATATCACACAATGTCATGTATATACTAGGATTGATAGCAAACCTCATTTTAGTAACTAAATTAGTTGAAATTAGAACAGTATAATTCAAATATGTGAATAGAAAGAATAAGTGTTTATTAAAAGGCAAAATGAAATAGAGGCTACTAGATCAATCAATAATAGAATATATTCTATTAGTTTTTCACAAGAGCTTGTAATGGTTCAAGATAGTACTAATATCATTTTTTAGAGTCAGACTACATAAAACAAGGAATCATTCTACTATGGAAGTAGATGGGAGAATACATGATTCAGATGAAAAAAAATGAGAGGACAACAAAATATTGCACTATGGGGACATCTACATATCAAAGAACATGAACCTAAACAAGATAAAAAGTACCTACAAGATGAAGATCCATATTAAAGACTAAAAGTCTTCAATAACCAAATAATGTAATACATGAGGTGTTGGAATATATTACATTATTTGGTACATGCTAATGTACCACCTTGGGTACATCTTTAGATTAGGAAAGAGAGTCTTATATTAGTGTGAGTATTTACTTTATGCAATGTAATAAATGTACAAGTGTTATTAATGCGTGTAAAGTATTTTGGTAATGTAAATGTGCATAATAGTCCATGTACACATGAGTCCATAGAGTAGAAATATGAACATTCTCTAGAAGAGTGAAGGTCAAGAGTGCTCCATATGAAGATTCGCATTCCATTATATATGTGTCTATTTGTGTGTGTGTGTAAGAGACACAATTGTAGAATGAGAGTGTGGAGAAGTATGGTGTATTTGAGATCTTTATTTAATTGAGATAAAAAATTTGTGAGCATTTGTTAATGGTATTTCTATGAGTTAATGTCTAAAGTTATTTATGAGTTTTATATGTTTAGAATATTGTCATTATCATATATTTCATATTGTAACTTTATTTTAGATCTTGTGGTTATTTTATCTTAAGTATTTAGCTTCAAAAGCTAACAATTATCAAGTTATATGGGTCTCATTTCATCTATTGTATACTTAAATTTTATTCACATACGTGGTAATAATTGATATTTACAATTTTAAACAAATCCTCTAATGATTGGCATTTTAGGATTACTTTCAAAGCTTTGTTGTATTTAATTTTATAATTGAATTTGGATGTATCCTACACTTATGCTTAATTTATTGATTGCATGGTGGCAATCCTTATTATGAGGGACTATGGGTCTCACTTTATCTCATGTTTGCTCCTATATCATGTATGTTTTCCAAAATTATTTGCAAATATCCATGATCTACTCTAAGTTTTAATAAGTCATTTATAACAATAACAAAATTTTTGAGGGTATTTTTATAGAGTTTAGAGTGTGCAAAGTATATTAAATGCTCAACAATTGTATTGATAATATGTGATGAATAAATACAAATGAGAAGTGGTTCGAATTCAGTTGAACCACCCGAATTCGTTGGATAACTACCCAAAACTTGGAGAGCGCATTGGAGGCACTAATTTTAATTAACCTAATAATGAAATATGCTAACATCCCCCCTTATTACATTATTGGAAAATCCCAAGGATATTGCGAAAAAATTCAAATTTGATACGTCCAAGTGCTTTGGTGAAGATATCTGCAACTTGAGCATCAGTGGGAATGTATTGGAGATGTATTTTTTGCTTTGGAACTTCATCACGAATAAAATGACATCCAGTGTTGATGTGTTTGGTGCGATCATGAAAAATTGGATTCTTGACAAGATTAAAAACACCTTGATTGTCGCAAAACAAATGTAGTGGAATATTTACTGGAAGACCCATGTTTGTAAGAATGCAATGTAACCATATTATCTCGCAGACTGCTCCACTAGCTGCTCGATATTCTGCCTCTGTAGATGAGATAGCAACCACCTACTGCTTCTTGATATGCCATGATATAGGACCAGACCCAAGATGAAATATGTATCCAAAGGTTGATTTTTGATCATCAATGGATCCAGCATAGTCGAAGTTCATGTATCCTTGTAGATAGAACTTATTATTTTTGTATTCCAAGCCAAAATTTGATGTACCATGGACATAATGTAGAACTCTTTTTATTGCTTTCCAATGACTTACTTTGGGTTCCTACATGAACCGCGAAAGATAACCGACAGCAAAACTGAGATCAGGCCTGGTATTGGTTAGATATAGGAGACTCCCAATCAGTTGTCGATAGAGAGTACCATCTACTTGAGATGATCTATCATATTGTGATAACTTAAGTCCTTGTTCCATTGGAGTTGTTTTAGACTTACAGTTAGTCATTCGATATTTTTCAACTAATGTCTTGGCATACTTCTTTTGTGTAATTTTGATATGGTGTTCTTTCTGATTTACTTCCAAACCAAGACAATAGTTAAGAAGTCCTAGATCTGTCATTTCAAAGGATTGTTTCAAATCATATTTTACTGCATCAATCATCTTCTCTGAACTTCCTGTTATGATCAGATCATCTACATATAACACCAGAATCACTATATTAGAACCATTATTCTTGATATAAAGATTCACATCTGAAGGACTTCTTTTGAATCATTGCTGCAATGGGTGACTATCTATCTTGATGTACCAAGCTCGAGGAGCTTGTTTGATCCCATACAAGGATTTTGTTAATTTGCAAACTTTATGTTCTTGCCCTTAAAATACAAATCCTTCTGGCTGAGTCATGTATACTTCTTCTTGTAAGTCACCATTTAGGAAGGCACTTTTCACATCCATCTGATGTAGCTTCCACCAAAACTGAGCTGCCATGGCACAAAGTACTCTAATGGTAGTCATATTTGCATTAGGGGCAAAAGTCTCTTCATAATCTATACCTTCTTTCTGAGCACAGCCATTTGCAACAATATGGGCCTTATGCTTATCAATAGTACCATCTACTTTATACTTTATTTTGAACACCCATTATAGCAACCTTCCACTGAGGCTCACTAAGTGCATATTGAACTGTTATAGGCTCATTTTCATCCAATGCTATCATATAGATTTGTTCATTATCTATATCTGTATCTTTGTCTTCCTCTACATCTACAAATAGATCATCAAACTGTTGGCAGAGCTCATCAACCTCTGAAGATGATGTCTTTGCTCTTCTTTGTTGTGTCATACTTCGAGTGCACGGACGATCTTGAGTTAGATCTGGAAGTGTATTTAGTTTAGAATCTCTCAATGTACTAGTATACCACTTTGGAACCTTCTTCTTTAGAGATGATATTTCTTTCTTAGGTTCTTCTTATTCTTCAAGGTATACATTTTCAGATGTGATATCTAATGTGGAAGCTTCATCAAATACTATATCTCTACTTATATGTGCTTTCTTGTTTATAGGATCTATCAAATGATATCCTTTTGAAAACTCATCATAACCAAGAAAAATACATCGCAGTGTCTTCTCATCTAACTTCTTTATTTTTTTGTTTTGGAATGTGCATGAATGCTTTACATCCAAAAATCCTTAGATGAGAAATGGAGGGTTTCTTACCACTCCAAGCTTCTTGTGGTGTTTTTCCTTGTAGAGCTCTGGTGGGTGCTCTATTTAGAAGGTATGACGTTGTGTTTACTACTTCTGCCCAATATTGATCCTCAATATGTGCTCCTTTTAGCATACATCAAACCATTTCCATAATGGAATGATTTCTTCTCTCTACAACTCCATTCTGCTGAGGTGTATAGGCTGTAGTCAGTTGTCTCTTAATCCCATGTTATTTCAAAAATGATGAAAATTATTCAGAGGTGTATTCCCCCGCTCGATCTGAGCGAGGGGTTTTGATGAAACATCTTGACTCCTTCTCAACAAGTTTCTTGAATTGTTGAAAGTATATAAAAGCCTCTGATTTCAATGAAGGAAGAAAACCCACAGATTTCATGAGTAATCATCAAAAAACAATTGAAAATACTTCTTTCCACCATAACTGGTTGGCATAGGACCACACAGATCGGTGTGTACCAACTCTAGAGGTTTCGTAGCTCTAGAGGAGCTAGCTTCAAAAGGTACTCGATGTTGCTTCTCTACTAAACAATCCAAGAAAACTGGTAAGACATAAGAGAGGTGAGGAAGTCCTTTCACCATCATATATTTGTGCAATTCAAGCAAATATCCTAAGCTTAGATGTCCATAACGTTTATGCTAGAGAGAAGTGGATTCCTTTGTAGTTGTTGCTTGAGCAACATGTGGCATTGAAAGGGCATCTAGTATGAACAAGCCATGCTTGTAGGATCCAGTCGCGACATGTTTACCTCTATGAGTTATAAAACATCTCTTCTTACCTTTCACAACTCGAAACACAACCTCTATATTTCTATCTAACATTTGTGGAACAGACAATAAATTATTGGCTAATCCATGAATATAGAGGACCTTTTCTATCTAAAATTTACCATCTAGAAGAAAGACAAAAACATCCCCTTCACCCTTCACTTGGTAGACTTGATTGTCAGCAATAGTGACTGGTTTACCTTCTTTCTCCTCAAAGGTGTCAAACCATGATTTGTCCCTAGTCATGTGCTTACTAGATCCTGAGTCAATGTACCATACAACATCTATCTAGGAAGATGAAGTATGGGTCATGAGCACCTTGTGTGGTCTTTCAGAGTCAAAATCTGAATCGGACCCAGGAGAATCTGAGTCTGAGTTGGAGTTAGCATAAGCAACATGGCCCTTAGGTTGCTTATGTTTCTTTTTGTATTTTTGTTTCTCTTTGCCTTTCTTCTTAGGCGACTGGTCATTTTGTTGCTTGTTTTTGAACCAACACTTGTTGGTGTCATGATTATTCATATCACAAATCTTGCAATATTGTTTATCTTTTTGTTGATTTTTCTTCCCTTTTCCTTTGGAATAAGAGCCCCCTTTTTGAAACTGACCTTGTTTCTTACCCTTTTGTTGGGTTGAGAGGGCATTATCTGGCACCTCATATTTCTAAACCTGATTTGCCTCCTCATTTTGAAGCAAATTTACCAGATCTACAAATGTTAATTGTCTACCAAAAATGTTGAGAGAAGTGATCAACATTTTGTAGGAATCTGGCAGTGCTCTCAAGATGACTGAATTCAAGATATCATCATATACTGGTTTTCCCATGGCATTCAATTTGGCTTTCAAATATACCACTCTGCAAAGGAATAGATCAACTATCTCCCCAAAATTCATACTAAGAGTATGTAGTAGAGTTTGAAGATGAAGAATAGTGGACTAATTTTTTCCTTCATACACAGTGATCAAAGCATCCCAAGCTTCCTTATTGGTTTTTGCATCACAAATATGAGGTTGCACCTCATCTTTAGTAGAAAGCAAGATAAACAAGAGACCTCTTTTGTCCTTCTTATCCTAAGAATCTTGATATGTTCCTGCTGTCTGAGGGTGTTTTGTAGTGCCAGTCACTATATCCCATAAATCTTCCATCTGAAGAATGGCTCTCATCTTTGTTTTCCATGGAACAAAGTTTAGACCTTTCAACAACTGTGAATCTAAGAGATACTTGTGAACATTGGCCATTATGAAGGTTTCTTATATCACCAATTGGTCTCCCTTTCTTTATACCTGTAAAATCTATATATCGTAACCACTCAATAAATACATGCCCTTACGTGAGAGATACTGTAGGTATATATGAATAGTATACCACTCAATATGTACCTGCCCTTACATGAGGGAGACTATAAGTACATCTAAGAAGCACAACATATTGAATTTTGGCGATACTGAAAGGGCATCATGTTTTTTATGACACCTACAATAGAAATTTTATTTCGCATGCATGGGGCGTAACTTCCCCTGTATTAGAAACTGAAGCATTACCTTGCTCTTCATATTCATGGTAAATATATAAGATTTACAAAGAACTCCGTTGAGGCAGTTTGAACTATGCTGGGCAGTTTCTCAACTGAAATGGTTAACTTATTTAATGTAATATACGATATACTAAAATATTCTAACATCCCCCCTTATTACATTAATGTTGACTACACATAGCATTGCGGAACAATTCAAATTTGACTCGAGCAAGTGCTTTGGTGAAGATGTCCGCTATTTGCTCATCTGTGGGAATGTAGTGGAGCTGAATATGATGCTTTGGAACCTCATCTCGAATGAAATGACACCTAGTGTCAATGTGTTTGGTTCGATCATGAAAGATAGGATTCTTGACGAGATTCGAGAACACCTTGATTGTCGCAAGAATAAATGTAAAGGAAGTTTCTTTGGAAGGCCCATATTTATGAGGATGCGACGTAACCATATGATCTCGCAGACTGCTCCACTAGCTGCTCGATATTCTGCCTTAGTAGAAGAGATAGCAACAACATGTTGCTTCTTGCTATGCCAAGAGACAGGACCAGATCCAAGGTGAAAGATATAACCTGCAGTTGATTTTTGGTCATCTATGGATCCAGCATAATCAGAGTCCGTGTACCCTTGAAGATAGAACTTGTTGTTCTTTTTGTATTCCAAGCCGATATATGTCGTACCACGAACATAGTGAAGGACTCTTTTTGTTGCTTTCCAGTGGCTAACTTTAGGATCTTGCATGAATCGTGAAAGATAACCCACAACAAAACTAAGATCTGGTCTGGTGTTTGTGAGATAGATGAGACTCCCAATCAGCTGACGATAGAGAGTACTATCTATTTTAGGAGATTCATCAAATCGGGATAACTTAAGTCCTGCTTCCATTGGTGTGGCTTTGGGCTTGCGATCGAGTCATCCGATACTTTTCAATTAGAGTCATGGCATATTTCTTTTGAGTAACTTGTATGCAATGCTTGTATTGAGTTACTTCTAGACCAAGACAATAGTGGAGAAGTCCAAGATCTGTCATTTCAAAAGAGGTATTAAGATCTTTCTTAACTGTTTTGATCATACTCTCTGAACTGCCTGTTATGATCAGATCATCCACATATAGTACTAGAATTACTATGTTAGAACCATTGTTCTTGATATATAGATTAGGATCTGCAGGACTCCTTCTAAACCCATGTTGCACTAGGTGACTATCAATTTTGATATACCAAGCTCGAGGAGCTTGTTTAAGTCCATATAGAGATTTGACCAGCTTACAGACTTTTTGTTCTTGCCCTTGAACTATAAAACCTTCAGGTTGAGACATATAGACCTCTTCTTGTAGGTCACCATTTAAGAAAGCACTCTTTACATCCATCTGATGTAGCTGCCAACCAAATTGAGCTGCCATTGCACACAGAACTCGAATAGTGGTCATTTTAGCAGTAGGAGCAAATGTCTCTTCATAGTCTATGCCTTCTTTTTGTGCATAGCCCTTTGCAACAAGTCGGGCTTTATATTTATCTATTGCACCATTTGCCTTATATTTGATCTTGAATACCCATTTGCAACCAATGGGTTTCTTTCCTGAAGGCAAATTCACTAACTTCCAAGTTTGATTTTTCATTAGAGATGTATGTTCTGCATCCATAGCAGTTTTCCATTGATCTTTATTGAGTGCATCTGAGACTGATGTGGGTTCTTTTTCATCTAGTTTTGTCAGATAGACTTTTTCATCTTCCATATCTATATCCTCATCATCTTCTATATTCACAGATAAATCATCAAAATGTTGACAAAGGTCATCAACATCTGTTATTGTTGTTGCATCATCTGCTCTTTTGTGTTGAGTCATACTGTGAGTAGCGGGTCGATCTAGAGTTAGATCTGGAAGTGATGTCAATTTTGAATCTTGCAATGTACTAGTATACCACTTAGGAACCTTCTTTTGAGGAGGTTTTGCTTCTTTCTTAGGTTCATCTTCATTAAGATATACAAGTGTATTATTTGATGTGAAAGTTTCATCAAATACTACATCTCTGTTGATGTGTGTTTTCTTGGTTATAGGATCAATCAACCGATATCCTTTTGAATATTCATCATAACCAAGAAATATACATTTTTGAGTTTTCTCATCTAGTTTCCTTCTTTTCTGTTTAGGAATATGCATAAAAGCTTGGCATCCAAAAACTCTTAGGTGAGAAATTGAGGGTTTCTTACCACTCCAGGCTTCTTGTGGAGTTTTTCCTTGTAGAGCCCTTGTAGGTGCTCTATTTAGTAGGTAAGATGTTGTGTTTACTGCTTCTGCCTAGTATTGTTTTTCTAAGTTTGCTCCTTTTAACATACACCGACTCATTTCTACTATGGAGCGATTTTTTCTTTTCGCAACTCCATTTTGCTGCGGTGTATATGTTGTAGTGAGTTGTCTCTTAATCCCATGTGTTTCCAAAAATGCTGAAAATTCCTTGGAAGTGTATTCCCCCCCTCGATCTGAGCGGAGAGTTTTGATGGAACAACTTGTTTCCTTCTCAACTTGTCTTTTGAACTGACGAAAGTAGAGAAGAGCTTCTGACTTGAGTGCAAGGAAGGAGACCCATATTTTTTGAGAGTAGTCATCAACAAATAGCTGAAAATACCTCTTTCCACCATGACTGGTTGGGAAAGGACCGCACAGATCTGCGTGGATTAACTCCAAGGGTTTGTTAGAGCGAGAAGAACTAGTCTCAAAGGGAACTCGATGTTGTTTCCCTGCGAGACAATCGGAGCATACTGGGAGAACGGATGAAAGCTGAGGAAGCCCTTTTACCATGTCATATTTGCTTAATTCGAGTAAATACCCGAAACTGAGGTGCCCGTATCTTTTATGCCATAAGGAAGTTGTTGCTTGTGTAGTGGCAATGAGGGCAGTATGGGATGTAGAAACTGTATCCAAGATGAATAATCCATGTTTGTAGGAGCCAGTGGCAATGTTTTGACCTTGGTGACTGATGAAACATCTCTTTTTTCCTTTTTCAACTTGGAAAACAACATCCATATTTCGATCTAACATCTGTGGAACGGATAAGAGATTGTTAGCAAGGCCAGGAACATAGAGAACTTTCTCTATGGCACAGTCTCCATCAGGGAGAGTGACTGTAACATCCCCTTCACCTTGTACTTGATAGACTTGATTGTCTGCGATAGTGACAGGTTTGCCTTCTCTGGCGTGAAAGGTTTGAAACCAGGACTTGTTCCCAGTCATATGTTTGCTTGCTCCAGAATCAATATACCATACAACATCTGATTTGGAAGAGGCAGTATGGGTCATGAGCACCTTGTGTGCTCTTTCGGAGTCATTATCTGAAGAAGAATTGGAATGATCTGAATGGGAATCTGCATAAGCAACATGACCTTTTTGTTGGTTACGATGCTGGGGATATTTCTGCTTCCCTTTGCCTTTCTTATGTTGTGAGGGATCATTCTGTTGTTTGTTTTTGAACCAACACCTGTTGGTATCATGATTGTTCATATCACAGATCTTGCAATATTTATCTCGCTGGAGATTAGGCTTGCCTTTGCCTTTGGAAGAGGACCCTCCCTTCTGCAACTGTCCTTGCTTGTGACCCTTTTGATGGGTGGAAAGAGTGGTGGCAGGTTCCTCATCTTTTTGTACTTGATTGGCTTCTTCAGTTTGCAGCAAATTAACCAATTCAACAAAAGTTAATGTTCTGCCGGAAACATTGAGTGAAGTGATAAAACTTTTGTAAGATGGTGGGAGTGCCCTCAAAATAACAGATGTCAAAAGATCATCATCTATGGGTTTTCCCATAGCATTTAGTTTAGCTTTCAATTCGGCCACTTTGCAGAGAAACAATTCAACAGTTTCCCCTGAATTCATATTGAGATTGTGAAGCTGAGTTTGTAGGTGAAGGATAGTGGAATTATTCTTTCCTTCATACATAGTAATCAATGCCGCCCAAGCATCTTTACTGGTCGTGGCATCACAAATATGAGGTTGAACCTCATCTGTTATGGCAAGTAACAAAAACATAAGGCCTTTCCTGTCCTGATCATCAAATGCATCTTGATCTGTCCCTGCTGTGGTGGGACGAGAGGTAGTGCCACTGACAACATCCCATAATTTTTTGACTTGAAGAATGGCTTTCATTTTATGCTTCCATGGCACAAAATTGGTGCCTTTGAGCAATTGGGCATCTGAAAGATACTTGTGCATTGTAGCCATTGTTTAGGGTTCCTTATAGCACCAAATGGTCCCCTTTTCGATATACCGTTGCCAGGCCAGTTATACCTGAACTGAAACAAAACAATACCCGCCCTTACGTGAGGGAAACTATAGGTATTATGAAGATCAGAACGATACGTGGAACATAGGCAGTACTGAAAAGGATTGCTTTGTTGATGGCACCTACCTTAGAAAGACAGGAATCCGCATGCGTGGGGCGTAACTTCCCCTAAACACTTTGGAGTCCAAGACTTTCGTCAGGATTTACGCCTAAACACAATAGCAATGGGGGTAAAAAATTCACTCAAAGAGATGTTAATGACACCTACCTGAGAATCTTCGGAAGAAGAATAATCAGTTGGAGGTAATTAAGTCAAAAAACAAAACTAGGAGAAAATTAGTGTTGGTGAGAGAACATCAAGTAGATGATCAATGAAGATCCCTGTGCAAAGAGATAACTGCTTTTGGAGAACCTGTGTAACATGTGCTGAGAGAAGTAGTGAATGCTTTGATGTAGATGATTTTTAATTGCAAAAGAAAATGCAATAATCAAACAAGCATGCTCACAAAAAAAAACTTCGCACATAGGTGTCGGGTTCAACCGAAAATGCACCCAAAGTTGACAAAATAAGGTGTCGAGTAAAATCGAAAATGCACCTTTGAGTTGCTATCTATGCCTGTTTCTGAGTGTTTGAAAAAAAATGAATCCCCCCTCTATCTTTTAACAATTGCTTTTTAAGAAAATTGACATGTCTTGAAAAAATGTCACCAAACCTTCTGGGAGCGTCAACTTGGCAAATGATGTACTTTGAAGCAAATGTCTTAAGTACACCACATCTCCGGTGATGCTTGTGTCTTCAAAGACACAACCTTCATCCACGTACACGCAACCCGCCTACTCCACGGCCTGCACATGAGACCTGCGCGGGATCCTCAACACGGCCTCTAAGATTGTTGTTCGAAAGGTTGAACTTCTGTCTGCCCTTTCTTGAAAAATGCTGTTCGAAAGTTTGAAGTTTCGTCCCTTTCCTCGTGAGTTTGCATACTGTCCGGGCATGTTCGATGAGGGCGCTAGCTAGTCGTTGAAGACTAGCAAGTGGGTAGTAAAATTGGCCATCGCGTGGGTTTCACCGCACGACTGTTGGGACTTTGACCTCGGTTCCCACACTGCCAATCTGGACATGCGCATTCCACGTCACCATCCAGCACAGTGGGTGTAACCGCAAATAGTCGTAGCCCACGTGAGCCCTCCGACTACACGTCGTACATCGACGCCAAAAAATGGAATCTTGATTTTTTTTCACGCGCCGTATACCAACGAAAGAAAATAAAATATTGCAACCTTCATTGATTTTTCACGGCTTCTCCGAAAAAATAAAACCTTCATTGATTTTTCACGGCTTCTCCGAAAAAAATAAAATATTGCAACCTTTGTCGATTATTCACGACTGCTTCTGCTCCTGCGCGTACCGACGACTGCGGCTTCTTCGAAAAAATAAAATATTGCAACCTTCGCCGATTATTCATGGCTGCTTCTACTCCTGCGCGTACCGATGGCTGGTCTCCTCAACTCAGCCTGCGCGCACCGAAAGCCGACGGTTGCTGCAGTCTTCGGCTACTCTCACGGCTGCTACTCTGCTCCTGCGCGTACCGATGGCTGGTCTCCTCAACTCAGCCTGCGCGTACAAGCGGTGTGGCCTCACGGCTTCTCCTGCGCGGTCCGGCAATGAAGACAATGGTAATGCACCGAGTTCAGTGCTCCTCTGGTAATGGTAATGGGATGAATCTAATGGAGTGCGTGAATAGCACATTGCCCATAAAAAATTCACATTGCCCAAAATCATTCAATGCTCTGATGCCATATTAGAAACTGAAGCATTACCTTGCTCTTCATATTCATGGTAAATATATAAGATTTACAAAGAACTCCGTTGAGGCAGTTTGAACTATGCTGGGCAGTTTCTCAACTGAAATGATTAACTTATTTAATGTAATATACGATATACTAAAATATTCTAACACCTTGAACACTTTGGAAAAACCTTCGTTAGGATTTATGCCTAACAACAATCATGATGTGGGTATGAAATGAAGTGAACAATAGAACTGGTTTGCCTTATTTCTCCCTGATGATTGATAGAGAACAAGCTCAGATGTCGTTGTTGCAGCTATATTAGGCGGCGGATACAGTAGTCCAAAGCACAACAACATTACCTGTAAGTGTGGACCAGAGGTATCACAGATACCGAATGCTGTTGTGCAATAAATTGCACAAATAGGTGTATAAATTTGGGGTCTTTTGCCTTATTTTTTATATGTGATAATTATTTACAAGAAAGCAACAAAGTAAGTGCAAAATAAAATCACAAATGCCCACAAATTTTTGAACCTAAATGAGGTGTCGGTTTCCATCGAAAATGCACCTATTTACAATACCAATTTTTTTATTGTTTTAGAATTTTATTCCCCCCTTTGTCTTATATTTTTGCAAAAGGAAAGTGTTGTAATTCCCCCCTCTTTGTTGCAAAAAAAATGAGTAGGAAAAAAAATGGGAATAATGCCAATTCTTTAGAAAGCACAACTTATCACTCCAAAAAATGAGGGAGAAAATCAAAGCATTTGGAAAAATACCTCAACAAATAGCCCCTCCTTGTGGCATGGAGGCAAAAAATTGGTCAAAAATACCCCTCCTGAAGCAATGTGAACACCTGGAGCAACTTTTAGAGCAAAAAAAAAAAATTAGCAAAAAAAAACTTAGCAATTTAGCAAGTTTTAGCAAAAAAAATCAATTTTTGCTTTAAAAAAAAATGTCGCGGGCAGCACGGGCAGCCATGGTAGGGCGCGGAAAGCATGAACAGTTCAAAAAATAAGTAAATATCCACAGCAGGATTCAACCTATGGACCTTGTCCACGTAAGGCAAGCCCAACACCAACTACGCTAGAGGGCACGTTGGACAAAGAAAGCACGATCTATGCTTTGAAAGGCAACGGGCGCGAAGATTTGGGAAAAAATCCCAACTTTTATCTTACATGCACTGTGAAATGCATGTGTGGGTCTTCAAAAACCCAACCGCACACATAATTAGTCGACTGCCTTCGGGCGATCACCGTTCATATTTTTATTGCCTCGAACTCTGTCTAGTTGTTTGTCCTCTGTCTGTCCAGTTGTTTGCCCTTTGTCAGCCACGTCATCAGTCCTCTATCTGCCATGTCGTCTCTATCTACCATGTCAATAGTCCTCTGTCTCCTACGTCGTCAGTCCTTAGTCTACCATGTCAATAGCCCTCTGTCTGCCATGTCAACAGTCCAATCAAAATCTCTTTGGGCCTCATGCCCTATCAGCATCCAGTCAACCATGTCTCTCAAGTTTTGTGTCCTGTCAATAGGGCAAATAGAATCTCCTCGGGCCACATGTAGCTTCAACATTCTATGCATCTTCTGTCACCTCGGGCCTCGTGCTCGAGTCGCGTATGGCTTCAGCGTTCTTTGCATCCTCTGTCACCTCAAGCCTCATGCTTGAACCTCGTGTGGCTCACCCCTTCTGTTCGCCCAGTCCAATCTGTGGCTCTTGTACCATATAGATTTTAGAGTATGCAAAGTATATGAAATGCTCAGCAATTGTATTGATAATATGTGATGAATAAATACAAATGAGAAGTGGTTCGAATTTAGTTGAACCACTCGAATCCATTGGCTAACTACCCAAAACTTGGAGAGCGCATTGGAGGCACTAATTTTAATTAACCTAATAATGAAATATGCTAACATTTTTTTGTTAATTCACTAATTTTTAATATAATTTCAATATTGTATTCACTAATGATGAGAATTTTCAAAATATATCCCCTAAGTTTTATATAGAAACATAAGTAAAATAGTATATTTGCCAAAATTTATGTATAATAATACTAAAATTTATGATTTTATTTAAATTTTAGCATATAACATGTACTTAGTATTATTTAAAATGGAAAAAATTACCTCCAATTTTATACTAAAAAAGTTTCCATCCCTTAAATAGTCCTATGTTTCTTCCAATCCATATATTCCAACTTTTTGAAGATGTGACTAATCTTTATATAAAAATAAGAACATCTAATATATCTCATTTTCAAAGTTATTCGCAAATATTTAGATATCTATAACCTATTCTAGGTTTAAATAACATCATTTAAGATGATAATAATTTTATTTCAACTAAATGTAAAGGCCAATTTTTTCTTCTTAAGATTTTTTTATGTTCCTTTCAAGTCATATGAAATAAAAATATACTTACTTTTATCTACAAGGGCTAGTGGATTGGTAAGAATTTTGATACTTACGAGGAGGAGACTTAGGTTCAAAACTCGTGGGCATGCTCAATTTAGGTAAAGTAGTAGTTTGACCTGAGTTCGCTGAGTGTGCACCAGTTTTATGACGATGGTACCAATCTCGAGCCATCGAGGTCTTCCTCATCCAAGCTGTATTTACCGAAGTAAGGTATGGGTTATAATGGTAGCACCATGATTGGACACCACAATCGGAGGCAATACGGATTTGACCTTGTGATCAGTTGTTCAAAAAAGAAAGATAGTTACCTATTCCTTTATGTATCATTTATATATATACTTTTTTATAAAATACACTATAAAACCATTTTATAATTAAAATTTAAAACATACAATTTAAAACTACGTAATCAAACCACTCACACTTTTACAAAAACCATTTTTTTATTATTATCTTTATTTACATGATATATATTTAAACTTTAAATTTTATAATGATAATAAAAAGATACCAATTAAATACAATTTCTTAAAAATATATATGTACACATTACGACACTTCAAAAAATTTAAGAAACACATTCCAATATTATTCCCTAATGTAACATACTTTACTGTTGATATATTCTTTTTATAATTATTTCATTTATATTTTACAAGGAAAAATCGCTTTTAATTTTTAATTTAAATGGATTCAAGGAATTTATTTTCTACTTACTAATTTTACTTTAAAAATTAATTCCATTCATTTATAATTTGTATTAAAAATTATACCATGATTAAAATATTACCACTATAAATTAATTTAAATTATTTTTAAAGTATTTTTAATTATATTTAATAAACAATTTAAATTTTAATATATGATTAAAGACATACCGCAATAACCCCTTGAACTTATACGAGAACACGTCCAACAGAAATGATGGGAAGACACCCGTCTTCCTCCATGAATGCACATTCTATCCCACCAGTGAATGTTGATTCATTTAATTTTTGAAAAAAATACCCAAAACCCTGAAGTGTTCCATGAAAATTTTCATATAATTTTATAATTTAAGGGCTTCTCCGTGTCAACGTACGTTTGGCCTTTTCTTTACGGATGAAAGAGAAAGGAAAGTATCTTTGAACTTTTAGATGATTATAGATTATAAAAACAATCATAATGAAAGAGAAAGGAAAGTATCTTTGAACTTTTAGATGATTATAGATTATAAAAACAATCATAATGTCTTATTTCTTTTCACGACTCGACAATATTGACGGTTGGGTCACCTCAGACATAACCTAACCAATAGCATTTGCGACGGCGCCAACTAACGAAAGTATGATTTATGTTGTCGGGGGGCAGACATAACATAACCAAAAGCATTTGCTGCAACAGATATCACCCACACAATCGCATGGAACTAAAGATTTAATCAGACAACGTCATTTTTGGGGAACGTACGAAATTTCGCGACAAAAATGAAAACCACAGGGATTAAGATAAATAAATTAATTCAGATACTTCCTCTGATAAATCATGTACGTGGCACAGCGACTCATACTATTAAAACTTTATAAACCTATAACAGAATTTACAGATCATTTTTACCGACTACATGTGCAACAGCTACGACCAGGAACTATGTATTAAAAAAATATATATATATATATATATATTTGCCGCCATGCTCATCAGCCTTCCTTAATATCATAACTATTATTAAAACTACTGGATCCAACGCTACTCACGAGTGTCACACGCAACAGATGGTCGAAACTTTCAAGCATCGAGTAGTTGAGGACTTACTCCAAGTGCCTGGTGTGAATCTCCACCACTACGAACGCCTACTGTTTCCACCATTTTAGAATCCGTCGAGCCTGCACCAACAACCGGGAAAGTTAGCGCTATGCTTTCTTTAACAGAAACAAAAACGATTCATTTTTAAAACCCGGCAGGCGAGTGTTATTCTATCCAATTTTTTATATGACTTCGGTTCAAATTCAAAACACATCTGCAATCGTTTCAGCAACAATTTACCCTTTAAAACAGTTTACAAAGGCAGTGGGCTCGCAATCTAATTGAAATGGTTTGTAAACGCCTATAAGCATTCGACAGATCCAAGCACCATCTTTACCAACACACAACCATTCGATATCATCTTCGGAATGAAGAGATCTGAGAAACACTGTGAGCTTGGTGGAGGTGAAATACTGGGAGCGCCCCCGAGATGATAGAGTGCCGAAGCGCCGGAGATGATTTGGCTTCAACAGCGTGGGGAAGCTTTAACTCGGCACCTGAATGGGATTGGGAGGTAAAGGCTTGGACTTTGTAGACCTAAAAGAGCCGGAACTGTGGTAGGTAGCCTTAGCTGAGCACCGGCCACGCCGACGAGGGGGTGGTTGGATTCGCAGAGCACAGGGAGCGTCAACTAGGATGACGGTTTCGCCTGCAGAGTATTGGTGGGGCAGAGAAGCGGTGGCGAGTCGCCAAAGAGCGGAGGAAGCGACGATGGATGGGCCTGCAAAGCGTTTGGGCGCTGAGAGTGGTGGCAACGCCGAGGAAGAAGCGATACATGGGCCTTCAAAGTGCTGCCACTTAGACGGTGTGGGGACCGAGGGTAGCGCGAGATCCGCCAGCAGAGCACAAACAGAGCCGAGTTGTTGGCAGCGGATTGGCCTTCAGAGTGCTGGCGGCGCCGACTGGGTGGTTGCTTGGCCCAACGATTGATTCCCCCATTAGGTTGTGGCAGCGGAGGGAGCGCAGTGGACGTGGTCGATCGGTCCAGGTATTGATAGCAGCCTCGTGGATATTGCGGCCAAGTGAACGCCAGAGATGTGGTCGTTCGCGTGGGAAGTGATGCAGGCGCCGAGGAGACAGTGGCCGAGATAGTGCTCTGGGAAAGGGGTGATTTTGGCGCCAGGATAACGGCGACAGAGGTAGCAGTGGATGTGGCCGCTCCGCCCAGGGAATGATTCTGATGCTGGTGTGATGGAGTCGTCGGTAGTCGTGTTCGTTCGGCCTAGGCAAATATTCCGCCACCGAGGAGATGGCGGCGGAGACGTGGTCTCTGCGTCGAAATGATTCCGCTCCCTGGGTTATGGCGATCCATGGTCGGGGTCGTCGTCAGTCGGCCCTGACAGCGATGAAGCCGTCACTTGGTCGGGGAGGATACCCACGTTGAGGGGCGAAAGGTGACGGCGACCAGTCCAGCATCGAGGACCTAATGTTGGCGTAACGGCGGCCAAGGGAGCAGAGGGACGTAAGATCCCGGCCCACGAGATGATTTCGACGCTGAGGTGATGGCGTCGAAGGGAGCGCTGGTGATGTGGTCGCTGAGTCTTGGGACAGAACCGGAAAACTCCGGCTACGCCGAGGGGTTGGTGATTGGAGCTGCAGAGCCCACCCAGCGTCCACATCGCGGACGGATCGGCCGAATGCAGAGTATTGGCGGCTGCCACAAAAGCAGAGGCAGCGCCGAGAAAGCGGCGATGGATGGATCTCCAAGGTCAGCGCGGAGGAGGTGGGCCGGATCTGCCTTCCTAATTATGGGGCACCAGGTGAGATAGCGAGGGATCCGCCTCCAGAGCACAGGCAGTGCCGAGGTGCTGGAGGCGGATCGTTTTCCGGTTCTTGGGACAGAACCGGAAAACTCCGGCGACGCCGAGGGGTTGGTGATTGGAGCTGCAGAGCCCGCCCACCGTCCACATCGCGGATGGATCGGCCGAATGCAGAGTATTGGCGGCTGCCACAAAAGCAGAGGCAGCGCCGAGAAAGCGGCGATGGATTGATCTCCAAGGTCAGCGCGGAGGAGGTGGGCCGGATCTGCCTTCCTAAAAATGGGGCACCAGGTGAGATAGCGGGGGATCCGCCTCCAGAGCACAGGCAGTGCCGAGGTGCTGGAGGTGGATCGGCTTGCAGACTGCTGGCGGACGAACTGCCGTAACGTTATAGCTAGGTCCATGTATATATTGCAGCGGCTGAGAGTCGATTTTGGCGCCGCGGGAACGGCGCCCGAGACCACACTGGGGACGTGGTAGCTCGGCTCGGGGAATGATCCCAACGCCTGGGTGATGACGTCAGAGGAAGGCCGCCGGGAACGTGATCGCTCGCTTGGGGGAGGGAATCCTTCTGGCGCCAGGGCGATGGCGGTAGAGGGAGCGCCGGAGAGATGGCCGCTTGCTCCAGGATAAACATCCCGGTGCCGGGCTGAAGGCGTTAGAGGTAGTGCCGTAGAGATGGCCGCTTGATCCAGGAAAACAATTCCCGGCACCGTGGTGATGGCGTTAGAGGGAGCGCCGAAGAGATGGATGCTTGCTTGAGGAAAACATTCTCGCTCCGGCGGGACGGCCTTAGAGGGAGACCCCGAGAGGTGGCCGCTTGCTCCAGGAAAAACTATTCCGGTGCCGGGGTAACGGCGGAAGAGGAGCGACGGAGAGATGTCGCTTGCTCCAGGGAAAACATTCGGGCGCCTGGCTGAAGGCGGTAGAGGGAGTGCCGGAGAGATGGCCCCTTAATCCGGGAAAATATTCCGGCGCTGGGGTGATGGCTGCCGAGCAAGCGCAGGGATGTGGTCGATCGGCCCATGGAGTGATCCGGCGCCTGAGTGATGACGGCGAGGGAGGGACTGAGAAGTCGTCGTAGGTCGAAGCAGGGACGCCGTCGCTCGACATGCAAGGGATTCCCATGCCGGGGGGTGATGGCAGCCGAGCGGTCGCTCGGCCTTAGGAGTGATGCCCGCGTCGCCACGGTGGTAGCGGAGGCAGCGGGGACGAAGTCATGGCCCAAGACGAGCAAGGGAGGAGAAGTGATTACGGTGAATCGATCTACGGTCAAATCTTCCGCATATAATTAAAACATAAAAGAGTATCAAAGAGATTATACCAACATCTGCAGGGTTGCGCGTCTCGTTTTCATCACTATGTTGAGATTTGCCTGGTGAAACTAGCCTCTAAGTTGAGGCTTCTCAACTCCTTCTCTGAGCACGTACGAACACGTCAAACAAGTTCTATAAGCATTTGTTCGGTAAATTCATGAAGCCTTCAAAAACAAATTAGAATAAACTTTCATGTTATTTAAAAAGGACGCCGTATGGGCGAAGAAGGAGAAGGCTCGGATCTAAGAAAAACAAGAGTGAAAGCATAATAATACCTATGTCTGCGACGGTTGTACTGGTATCGTGATCGACTTCGACCTTACCGGATTTCACCTGAATCGAGCTAATTCCAGGGAGAGTTTGCTTCAGTCCTCGGATTTGTGCCTTCTGCGAATCGCAGTAAATGCCGTCCACCTTAAAAATAGTTTTCATTTTATAGTATTGATCCGAAACGAACTTCTGTTCTTGAAAGTTCAAAATATCTAACCTTTGGCGAATACCACATACCACCGACTTCTTAAGCTTGAATTTATTGGAAGTTGCTGGCTAGATTTAGGAAATAAATAAACCGCGAGGGTTAGGTTTAGGTAGGATTTCTTAGACGGTGCTGGCATCTGCTGGGTCCTGTCGAGGAAATTTCGAGGAAACATAGAGAGAAGTTCGCACCCCCTTCCCACTTCCCCCGCCACGAAGATTACGCGTTAAGCCCAAAGCCCCCTCTTGCACACGGTTAGAGTTCCACGACAGATAAACATGGAACAAAATTCTACCATAGTAAAAGTGATGAGGAGCACAGGAAAATGGTAGAATTGCAAAAAAATGAAAATGGTAGAATTGCAAAAAAATGATCGATATCACCAATGCGCTTCAAATTATAAGTTTCGACTGCATTCAGCGTCATTATTAAAAAATATTGCACGTCGCATGCATTTGCGAAGCAGTTTCTTTCAAAGGCGGTTCTAACATCGCAATTCTCCTCCTCATCAGTTTTACACAACTATTTTCAAGAAGAAAGCGTGCATGAGTGAAGTTCCACTCCACGTGGTAGGTTATTATATTTTGGAGAACCCTTCCAATACGAATTTATTGGCGATTGTCCATCCCAATAACTCCAAATAATTAAACGTAGGGTGGGGAAGGCAAGTTCATTTGGTTTATTAATATTTTAATCTTGTTTAGGGTACGGTTGTGGCCAAAGATAAATATCAACATTTTCGTTGTTAAATGCCGTGCAAAAACAAGACTTTTCTACTTCAAAACCCTCATAATGCCACGTCATCAACTGAGGTTACTTGATGCGGAAGAAATTGTAAAAGCAAACGGTTGACCCGATCCGTTCATCCTTCTGGAGATAATGCACCCAAATACTAGATGAAATGATTTTTAATTAAATTTACAGCATCAAAATAATTTATAGATCTAAAAATAGTGTATAAACTTATTTCCTTTTAATTTTAAATTTTATATTTACTATTTTAATATAAACTAAAATATAATATATAATCCTTTTTTAATCCAAATCTTATATTTATTCAAA
Organism: Wollemia nobilis; assembly: GCA_028583015.1. Classification (NCBI taxonomy): domain Eukaryota; kingdom Viridiplantae; phylum Streptophyta; class Pinopsida; order Araucariales; family Araucariaceae; genus Wollemia; species Wollemia nobilis. The sequence continues at coordinate 7,916,713 of JAQPPZ010016917.1, read as the reverse complement.
CTTTCAAAATTTAATAACATTAAAATCAATAATATTTCTTAAAAATGCTATGAAAAGCAGTCAGACCAACGTTTCCACATTACACGTAGCGAGTCGGACCAACGTTCACACTTATTAGGCGTAGCAGGTCGGACCATCGTTTCAGTTGAATGAACTATTTGAACACTTGAGCCGATCGATCGAAAACGAAAGTGTGATATTTTGTTTCCGCCTTTGTAAAGCAATACGATGGATATTATTTTTTTTGGTAAGCACATTTGCTCCCAAATGTTAGTGGATTGGTAGATTGTTTAGTGACACATTTATTAAGAAGATATTTAGGTTTAAACTCTGGGGTAGCCTGTTTGCAAAGGTAATAGTCTGGTCTGAATCTTTTGAGTGTGTGCTAGACCAATGACAACCGTACGAATTCTGAGTGACCTGTAGTCCTCCTCACGTCGAGTCAACAATAATAAAGCAAAATAAGTTTGATGGGAGTAGCCCTATGATTTGAACGAAACTAGTGTGGTTGTAACCAAACTATAAATTTATTTAAAAAATGGAAAAGAACATTGAAATTTAATCTTGTTTTTTTCGGTAACTTGTAACTGTAATGCTTGTTCTACCGATTTAACAGTGACACAATTATTATTTTTTTAGTTTTCTTTTTAAGTTTTAAAAGGGTTGTCCTTTCCTTTTTACATCAATTTAGTAATGTTGGGTTATATAATATGCCACAGAGATTTGAATCTTGAATGTTGATGTGAGTTACATTTCTTGTATGTTTCAACCATTAAACCACGGTTTATTCATTCACAGTAGATGTGGTTAATATTACTTACACAATATATAAATTACTTTATTGTTAATTTTTTCTAATTAATGTTATAGTGTTTTATATGATGGGTTGTTTTCAAATAATTATTTTTTTAAGTAGTTATATGAAATCAAAATAAGTTTCATTCATATATATAACCATATAATGGTATAGTATAATTTCATTATATTAGGCAAACCTAACCTAAACGAGAATTTTGAGTTGAATTGTTACCCAAGTTTGAACAAGATGAGAGGACCTCAAGCTCCATTAATTTATCAAGTAGTTGATGTTGTAAAGATGTCAAAGATGCTCACAAGAGAAGGCCTATGTCAAAAATTGTTAGAAAATCTTAAAATCCCTACACCACGAGGCTATGCTAGCCCATCATATCGAAAGATAATGAATTATGGCCTTTTCGATGGTAATTAAGCCAAATACCTCAAAATTAATGGCAATGGAAAGAAGGGAGCAAATTAGCCAAACTAGACAAATAGAATAACTAAGTGCACACTCGTAAAAAAAAAGTTTGGTAACTATTGTATGAAGATAACTATAAAGCATCAAAAATTAAACAAGGAGCAAAGCAGTAAAAAAGGGAAATTTAATGTATCGTAGGATTATTCATAAAGCAGTAGTCAAAACTCTAGCATATATTTGAGATTGAAGGATAATTCTGGATGAATAAATCTTCCAAGGAACTCTAGTTTGAAAACTTAAGCAAAAAATTCTGAGTTTAAATTTTTTTAAGGCTAGTTTAATCTTTCAAGACAGAAGTATTTGACCAAACTAGATTGATGTTGGACCCACAAAATAAGGTGATCCAAAATAATTTATATATTGACAAAAGTAGACACTTCAAAATATTTGGCAAAGTAAGGAGCATATAAGGCCAAAATTTCTAAGGGTAGATACTCTAATGTACAAAAAATTGTACTTTCTTGGTGATAACATTAACATAACTTAAAAAAAGCTCATCCAAGTGTAAAATAATAATGCAAGATGCATTCAATAGCTTTATACCTTTTGAGGATGAAAACCAAGCTAATAAAAAAAAATGTGCCAAAACTTTTCTTGTTGACATTAGCAAAGGAATTCCAAACATTTGGCACATTTTAATGAGCATAAAAGGGAGTCCAAAAAGATAAGCAATATAAGCAACGACAATCGTAAGAGCTCAACATGGATGCCACCTGATATCCCAATAAAACATAATTAGATCATGTGGCATGTATCGGAGTTAGAAAGTGATAGCCACCTCCTACAATCATAACCACCTAACAGGTGATGTGTGAAGCAAGCTAAAGATGTTGAGTGATGCAACCTCAACCTAAGACCATGCTTGATAAATTTTGGCCAATGATTGTACATAGTAGTTAACTTTATTTTTACCTAGTGAAAACTATAAAAGGAGCAACGCTCCTCATTTATAAGGATCGAATATATCAATGTTTACCTATTATAGGTTGTATATTTATGTTGCTTAAGTTGTAATACAAAGTTTTTTGACTTACCCCAATTGTAGTATGAAGAACTAATTTTATGATATTTACACATTTCATATTTTCATTCACATTGTGATAAGAGTAAATTATGTTAGGTTGTAAGCTCTTTGGATTATTTCAATCAATAGTTGAATTAAATTTCGTTAGGCTTAAGATTGTTTGGCTTATTTTTATTAGAGCACTTGAGATGTTGAATGTTGTAATACTTTTAACTGTTCTAGTTATGCTTTGATTGAGGGAAATTATGTTAGGTTTTAAGTTAGTTGAATTATTTCAATTCAACTAAATTAAATTATATTAGGCTTAAGCCTATTTGGCTTCTTTTGATTAGAGTACCCAAGGTTGTAGTATCTATGTTTATGCTAGTTTCTTTATAGCTTCAAACATATAGTCTTTTAGGATTTGCTTATATAGAGTAGCCTATGCTAATGTAACTAAAAATAATGTTGTTATCTATATTTTGGCCGCACTCAAATCAATATCTCTAATACTTCACTCTCTCTCATCCTTTTTCTCTTTCTATTTTTCAAGGAGTTGGTCTTCTTTAAAGGTTGATCCAGAAGCATTTTTGGATCATCCAATATTGATTTTAGTCTAGGGCACACATTTCATACATCAACGAATTGGAGGATCAAGATTTTTTGGCATGTTCGATGGGACTTAAACCCACAATTGCCTGATTAGAATTTAGAGCCACCAAGTACTTGAGAATGTATGGTAGACCTAGATATCCACATGGTCAATATTAAGGTGAATATCTTGATCTCTTTGGCAAATAAAACATCCCTCCACTTGGCGACTCTATTTCTAGAACCTGAAAAAAGATGACTTTGATGGAATATCATAATCCCAAAATCTTGTGCTAACAAAATTGAAAGCTAAGAAGTTAAAATAACCAATTACCTTGTTAAACTATTAACTATTTGAACACACAAGAAAGGTAAGTCACTTTCTCCCATCCATGTTTTTTCTATCCAAATCCCCACTCCTTTATAGGCCATATCTTTGCAATCACTCATTAGATCCCCACCTATAACTATGGCTAAATGCATATGCCCTAGCTATAACAATGTTGAACCCATTAATCTTCAAAATCTCTATGATATTCCTCAGTTTGTGTTGAATTTTTTTCCCTCCTTTGATGGTAATGAGAAGATGACCTATGAACATTGTCAAGATATAACTACTTTAGCTATTGTTCATAGTATTTTTCATGAGGATATAATGGTGAGGTACTGATATTAGTTTTTAAAGGTAATATTTTAGCTTGTACCATTCATTAGAGGAAGGTAGCATTACTACTTGGGTCAGATTTTCTAAACTATTTTTCCTAGAGCTTAATGATTTAGGGTTTCCCTTTTCACTTCTTATCTAGTTCACCTCCATTTAAAGGAATCTTCAAGAGAACATCATATTTTCAGAATTTAATTTAGTAAGACTTGGAGAAGAATTCTTCAGGATATAAGGCCATCACATACCCAAGCCTACATTTACTACCTTAACGCTTTTACTCTAGACCTAGATCTTCAGATCCAACAAACCAATGAGATGATATTTCCTCAAATATTCCAAGTGGCTATTGTAGTATAAAATGCACTCATCTCAGTTGGTAAGCTTCCTTCAAAAGTTATAATGTCATTTTTTCCTAAGATATAACAACTAGGCCAGTAAAATTTGCTTTCAACATTGTCAAAACCTTCACTAGCCACCTTTTCTACATTCAAATCCTATTCAAAACATACTATTTTTGCAAGCCTCATGTAAACCTTACCTACTCTCAAGCCAAAAACAAAAATACAAGAGCTAAAATATATAATCATAAATATTATAAATAAGGCCACAAAAGTAGAGTGACAAAATGCTAAAAGGAGGTATGATGAATATCGGTAAATATGATACCCCTATATCTCAAAAAATAAGGATATTCTCCCAACAATGTTGTTAAAAAGCAAATTTGTTATTATCGATATTAAGATGAGGAAGCATCCATTGCTCGTGAAGACTATTGATGCTTAATGTACAATGATCCTCATAATGTTGACACTTGTGTGGTCTATCAATACCAATTCTATCTCGCTACAACAAAAAAGTAAAAAGGTAATCAAAGGGCTTATAGGTATGTTGATGTACCTAGAACAAAATCTAGTTGCTAAAATACCTTCAACTTTTGATCTGGTCTACATATTGATCAGATCCACAAAAATATCTTCATTATTAGATCCCTAAAGACTAGATGATCAAAAAAATGCCCCATAGTCTCAAAAGGAGTAGAAGAAGAAGCAACCCAAAGAATAGGCCAAGTTGAAAGTGCCAAAAGTACCAAATATCAACCAAGAAGAGCCTAGGGAGTAAGCATTGAGAAAGCTACTATGTCCTTCAATAACCAGGAAGTAAAGGGAAGAAGTAGTACAAATATAAAAGGAGGTTTGGGAAATAAATTTGAAAGGAGAAAAAGTTATTAGGAGCCTCCAGATTCAAATAATTGAATAATACTCCCTTGAGAGTATGTATGATGCTCTACTAATTCTTGGACAAGTTGATTTATTAAAAGCAACCCTTAAAATCTCATCATCAGGCTAAATCACCTCCCTAGAATTTAATCTAGTACAAAATCAACTAACTCTTGGCATGGGTAAGGTTAAGCCTCCACCATTTTTTATGTCCTTATGCATGGAAGGATGGATCATTCATAATTATGTGGTGGATTTTTAAGCTAGCACAATAGTCATGCTTGAGGTTGTTTGTGATGATATAGGCTTGGAATACACTCGAACTAGTTTTGGTATGTTGCAGCTAGATGAAACACCAGTCTTGATTGTGGGCTCTATAAAAGGCATTTTGATGTTGTTATGCAAGGTTTTAGATATATTAGTATTCTAGGAGTTGATAGTGGTGGACCTTCTATCACTATTTAGATTATGCTTGTTGAGGGAGTTTATGGCAAATCTTGGTGGATATTTATCATTAGATTTCACTCACATGGTAATTCCATGCAAGGGGAGGAAGGTCTAGATCTATGCAGAGAAGCCCAACCCCTACCACATAGAGAGGTATGAAGAGCAAAGTGTTAATCTAGTTGAATATATTTTAGAGGGCATTCAAGTGGAGATAAAAGAGTATCCAAAATATTTGAAGGAGCTCACAACAATATCCTTGATGGAAGATCAAATTTTCTTGCTTGATTTCAATATAAAAATCCACTCAATTATGAGAATTTATCTCATTCTAAAGACAACCAATCATTGAATTCAACTATAACAAGTCACATGTTCTAGAGAACGCATCTAAAAGAACATGAAGAGATTATAGAAGAGTCATTGCTGAAATATGTGTTTTCCATGCTTTATTTCAATACAATAATTTACACAAGTAGAGGAACTCATCACATACTAGAGAGAATTTAATATTAACTCCTAGTTATAACGAGCCACATGTTTTAGAAAATAAATAGACAAAAGTGATGAAATTTTGGGTCATTTTGGTCTAGATATTGCATATTCTAATGAGTAAGCTCCATATGAAGTATATGGTGCATAAAAGTGTATCAAAATAATGTATAATATTTTAAGTGGTATGTAAATAAAGTTAATAAAAGTTAGGTGTTACGTAATTATTGGTTAGAGCAGGTGACAACATAATTTTCACATGAAGCAAGTTTTTAGGAAAGCACACTAGGCAGTTCACATGCATGTTTTAAGGCCTGCATGAATTAGGAAGTCCAATAATTAACAAGATCATTAAGAAAAATGGATAATCATGCCTTTGCAAATTAATTGTGTAAAAAAATCATATCCCATGAGCTTACCAAAGAATATTGGGCAAAAATAGGGTTTATTAGATAGGTGGCTTCAATGACTTTCCTAGTTAGAGAGATATATATAAGGAGGCTCCCCTTCTCTACATTTCAAAATCCCCAAGCAAAGCTTCCCTTCAATCAAGAAAGTTTATTTTCCATCTCCTTTAGCCCAAAATTCTAGGATTTGCCTCCATAGACTCTGTGCCTAATAGAAAAGGCTTATATTTCTAGATTATTTTCCTCCTACAAGAAGTCCCCTATGAGTAACTAAACTATAGTAAAATTTTACAACATTAGGTAAAGCTAGCCTAAAGGGGAATTTTGAGCTAAATTACTTCCCATAGCTGAACAAGATGAGAGGACCTCAAGCTCCATCAATTTATCAAGTAGTTGATGCTATAAACATGCTAAAGATGCTAACAAATGGTAGGTTGCATCAAAATCTATTAGAATATATTAAACTCCTTGCACCACAAGGCTATGTTAACCCACTAGACTAGAAATATAATGAATTATTACCGTTTTGATGGAAATTAAGTCATAATACTTCAAAATTCATGGAAAAAGGTAAAAGCGAGCAAATCGGCCAAAGTGAATAAAAAGAATAACTAAGTGCACACTCATAAAATGAATAAAGTTAGTAACTCTTGTATGAAGGTAACGATTAAGCATGATAAATCAAGCAAGGAATATATCATCAAAAAGAGACACTCAATGGATTGGAGGATTATTCATAAAGCAATAACTAGAACTTTGACAAATATTTAAGCTTGAATATCAAGTCTAGATGAATAAATCTTCCAAAAAAACTCTAATCCATAAAGCAAGCAATTCAGAGTTTAAAATTTCTTAAGGTTCATTTAGTTTTTCAATATGAAAGTGTTTGTCCAAACTAGCTGGCTATTGAACCCATACAATAAGGTAAGCCAAGGAAAATTATGTGTTGACATAAGTAGGCACTTCAAAATATTTGGCAAAGTAATGAGTTTATAAAGTCAAAAGTGTCTAAGGCTAGGTGCTCCAAAGGATAACAAGCTAAAATTTCTCAACGATGACATTGGCATAGCTTTCAAAAAATTTTGAACAAGTGTAAAATAAAAAGGCAAAAAATAATCAATATTGTCTATCTTTTGAGTCTAGAAACCAAGCTAATAAGAGGGAGTGTGTCAAAACAATTCCTTGTTGACATTAGCAAAGGTATTCTAAATCTCTAACACAATGTAATGATCATAGAATGGAGTTCAAAAAGGTAAGCAATAGAAGTAACGACAACACTTCAGACTACAAGAGTTTAACATGGATGACACTTGGTATCCCATTTAGAAATGGTTAGACCACATGTCATGTATCAAAGCTTGAAAGTGATAGCCACATCCTATGATCATGATCGCTTAATAGGTAATGTGAAGAGTAAGCTAAAGAGGTCAAGTGGTGCCAGCTCAACCTAGGATTGTGCTTGATCAATTTTGACCAATGGTTATGTATAGTAGTTAGCTTTATTTTCACCTAGTGAAAGCTATAAAAGGAGCGACACTCCTAATTTATAAGCATCAAATATTTTAGTGTTTGTTTATCATATGTTGTATGCTTATGCTACTCAAATTACAACACAAATTTGTTTGACTTACCCTAATTGTACTATGAAGAACTATTAATTTTGTGATATTTACAAATTCGATATTTTCATTCATTTGAGATAGGAGTAAACTCTGTTAGGTTTTAAGCTATTTTGATTATTTCAATTAACAATTGAAGTGAATTATGTTAGAATTAAGACTTTTTAGCTTATTTTTATTAGAGTGCTTGAGATGTTGGTTGTAGACACCCAAATTTTGCACATTGCCACTTCTCCCACCATCATGTTCGATAAATTTGTAATACCCATGAAATTTGCATAAATTGGCCTCAAAACACTATTCATTTATCAAAACCACTATTCTTGCACTATTTTTAAGCCCCCTTGGGCCACTTAATCCCTTTCATATGCTTAACTTTGGGTCCTCATGTGACCACCATCATGACTTAACCTTGGATACATCTCAACCTTAGTCAAACATTACTTTATGGCCAGAATCCACCCCATGGTCAATCTGATTCATGGCCACCTCACCTAGTCTACACTTTGACTAGCCTAGGTATTGCCTCACCTATTTGACCTTGCTCTATCTTGGGGTCAACCTAATCAGAGTTAATTTAAAATATTGCTCCACACATTCTCTTGTGTGCATTTAGGATCTTAAATGCCATTCAAAGACTTTTTTGTTCAAATTCATGGGAGACATGTTGAGTCACACTCCACCCCACCCAAAATTCAACACTTGACCTAGGATCAACCTAACCCTAGTCACAACTAACTCTTACTCCATTTCAAATCCCCATGTGGGTTTAAATTCATAAATGAGTTTTGAAGACTGTGGTTTTCAAAGCATGGGCATGGGCGACTCACTGTCCACCTCAACCAAGTAAACAACTAACCCATGGTTAAGCCTACCATAGTTAGGGTTTAACCTCAACTCCACTCCATATCACTATGATTATTTATGGAATTTAGGTGGGTGAGGTATTCTCTCATCCAAATGTATTAATGGGGCATACCACATTAGGGGATACCTCATAGGGACACCTCACATGGGACACCTCATGAGACACCTCAACCCCTCCCCTAAGCTTGGAAAATTATATAAATAGAGGGCCATTTCCTCTATCTCGAGGAATACACCATTTTACATGTCGAGACTCTATTGGAATCAACCTAGTGATCACTTAAATCATCTCTTTCCACTAACCATGATGGAGGTCACCTAAGCCCTCTTTTTGTACCCTTTTTGTATTGCAAGTTTCTCTTGTTTACATGTTTTTGGAGGTGGCTCAATGAGGACACAAAGATCAAACAACACCAGAGGAACCTCCACATAATCAAGTTTTATTTCTAAAAAAAACTCATATTTGTATAGAATTATGCCAATCTAGAGGTACTATCAGATTCACATAGATCTATGTGAATCCATTCATACCAACCTTCATTGTTTTGTTCATAACTCCTTCATCCAAACTCGGATTGCCACAAAATTTTGAGAGTAGAATTTTGACAACCAAAGGAAGTTTCCTTCAATGAATAGTTAACCCAACATCACATCATAAACATAAAATGATAAAACATCATACAATATATATATATGAAGGGTTTGATGGCATAAGAGAAAATATATCATTAAGTGATATGAATAACTCTTTCTTGATGTAACCATTCAATAATATATAATTGTCGATGTAGTGTTGTAGATAGATTCAAATCCTTTATAATATTTGTATAAGTCAAACATTTTGACTCCCACTATCAATAGTGAACTATAATGGCTTACCCTTGGCCCGCCTTTGTGAGTAAAATAAACATTCTTCCTATTATAAATCTTCTTATAACTCCTCTAGTGCAACGTGTGTGTTAGAAATGGTTATATTTGGTTAAGATTCCATGGTCTACTTCCCTCTATCCTAATCTTATGAATGTGGAGGCAATAGTGTAGTGGATGTAGAGGATTGAGACTCGATAAAAAAAATGATTAAATTATTTAACACTCATTCCTTGAATTTCAATTGCTCTTATGATAATCACATAATTTGTTGGTCTTTTCCATTAAGATATTATTTTCTTGAGAGTCTTTCTTTTGATTTTAATTATAATTTTAAGTATGATCCCCTTTTTCTTGATTTTTAAGAGTGTCACTCTTGCCTTTCTTCAACTGTACTTAGCCTTGGCATATAATTTTAAATAACTAATATTCCAACAACCCCCATAGTTTGAGTTTTTTAGAGATGATAACATCTCCCACCCCTCCCCCCCCCCAAAAAAAAAAAAAGAGAAATGGTTTGTCTTGTAGAGCCCTTTTATGTAATTGAGCAAAGTGACTTCATATTGGCTCTAATACCATGTTAGAATTTATAATACTTTTTAGAAATATTCTTAAGTATAACATTCATTATAATCATATACATCAGAGTATAAAAAGAAAAATAAAGAGCATACAAATGAAAGAATAAAATAGAAAGAATATGTGGGTTCCTGTAGACACCCCCATGATATCACATCATAAAATAATACAATGGATCAGTTATTGGGGGTAGTTATGGTGATGCCTAATACCTAATTAAATGCTAACCTCAAGATAACAAAACTTGGCTTAAAGGTTAAATTAAAGTATATTAAATGCATTACACCCTTTAATTAAAGTTATTATGTAGGTGGTTTAACCAATATTGCTACATATGAGTATATTACAACTACCCATAGATTTACATAAAGATACTCATAGGCTTACATTTCACATGCCTGTAGATTATTATCAAGTATGTTTACAGCCACCTCTATATTATCAAATTACTAATATTCCAATTTGTATGCCTCTTCCATTGTCTTAAATTCAAATATGTTTATCCTTTTAAATGCACCATTACATCCCACTACAATGCTTAAGAATTTGATACCTTTTGGTATTTTAAACACCTAGTTTGTTGTCATTGTATAGAAAGAATTAGTATAATCTTAAATAAACCAATATTTACCTGACATAATCATTGTCATTGCATGCATTGGTCTTCATAGGCTCCCATAGGATAATATTCTTCCTTGAAAACCTCCATGAAATAATCCCATGTTGTAGATACCAAAAAGTTGCACATGCTCATCCCTATATACTTGCATATCTACATAGATACTTGTAGGTTCACATAGGCCATCGTAGGTCATTGTAGTCATCTATAGGCTACCTTAGTCACTCATAGACTCCAAACCTACAAAACTAGGTAAAACATGCCCAAAACACCTTCTACCCACTAGGAGGCCATCTACTAGCTCCCTAAGGCTACTTAAGCCCTTCCCTACACCTAATTAGGATCCCATGGGACCATTCCCCACTAAAAACCCTAATTAGGCTAATTAGGATTCTAATTTGCAAGTGACTTTCACTAAACATGCACTTTATCACTTAATAGAGTTTTATTAGGATTAATGAGCTAATTAGTCCTAAGCATGTTTTCACACATGTGTGTAGCCTAAAATTAGTTAGGATATTTCTAGAATGTTGGACATTTTGAGTCAAAGTTGTCATTGATGTCAAGGAATATGTCAAGGAACAATGCAAAGGTTAATGGCAAAAGAGCTTCATAATATTTTTAATATTATGTGGAAGCATATGAAGGCGGGTTTTTATTAAAACCATGGATGAGCAAAATAAAAGGTTTTTCATAAAAACCCAAGGAAGCATTTTGAAAAGTTAAAGGAGGTTTTAATATTTATTTTATAAAATATTTAAATTCAATTTGAATTTAAATTTTATAAATAAATATTATCTATGCAAAGAGGTAAAATCAAAGAGGGCTTTAATAAGCCAAAAAGGGATTTAAGAATTAATTTATAAAATTTAAATTCTAAAGAATTTAAATAATTTATAAATTAATTATTCAAATTTCGAAGGCACCGACGTTCGAAATTATTGGAGATAATATGTATAAAAACTATATGCCTAAATGGCATAGAACTTACCCTTCGTTCGAAAGAAATAATAGTGGCATGTGTTGTGGTGAATACTCATGCGGAGAAGAAGACAAATCTTTGTCTTAAGGCGCCAACGAAAGTGTTAAAGACCATTGAGGGCAAAACCCTCATATCCACCAAGGCACGTGGCCTAGTGGCAAGCGATCGCGAGTTAAGTCATGAGGGTGCAGAGTGGTTCGCGTTCGATTCTCGATGAGAGCATTTTGGCATGTTGTGCTTTGGCATCGGAGGAAGAGACGCATTGACCTTTTTGGTTTCGGTGCATTGGGGAAGAACATAGAGCACGTTGTGCTCTTCGTTCCCCAATGAGCACCTAGCTCGTGCGGCGGTTGGAGCCACGACTAGGGCATTGGGAGAAGTTGCATCGAGGGTTCGATTCTCACCTAGGCGGAGGTAATAAATTTTGCATTATTTTTAATTGCCTAAGGTGTAAACATAAGGTTTAGGGAGTTATAAGGGGTTTTTGAAAGGTGCTTATTTTAATTGTTAGTTTTTGATTAAATGAAGGAATAAGGTGTTGAACTTTATTTTTAAATAAAGTTATTGTGATGTTTTTGATTTATCAAAAAGTGAATTGAAGAGTGATTAAATTTAAGAGGACTTCTTGCCATTGAGTTAGTTTGAAAAGGAGATTGTATTGACAATATTTTTGATATTGAATATTGTTTTAATTGGGAGATCATAAGGTGTATTTGGTCAATCATTTTTGTATATGTTGATGGATGCTTTCTTTAATATGGAGTGATAAGGTGTATATGTGTTTTGATATTTTGCATTGTATCTTTGAGAGAGTTTAGTATCTTCTAACTCCTTGAGCTTGGCAAAGAAGTGTTTGTGGTTGTGGCAGATATTTGAGGTTCCTTCATCATCAAGAAAAAGGTATGAGCACATTCTTCCATAGTTGAGTTGATTGGTTGGTTTTCTGGAAAATAAGTTTGGAGTGAAAAGGAATTGATTAGGGTTTCCTTATTGAGAGTGTTGAGTTAATGCTTCAAGGTTTTCTGGAATAAAGAGTTGTTGTTAAAACCTTGTCTTATAAGCATTGTTGTTGAAGCCATTGATTGTATGAAGAACTTGAACTAGGGTTTGAAAAGAACATGAGTATCATTGTTATGTGAGAGTTGTTTTATAAGCATTGTTGTTGAAGTGAGTTGTTGAGTGAAGAACTTGAACTAGGGTTTGGAAAGAACATGAGTATCATTGTTATGTGAGATTGGTTGATAAGTATTGTTGGAAATATTTTGAGTGAGTGTTCATATGCTTGGACTAGGGTTTGTAAGCAAGGATTGTTTCATTGAGTGATTGGTTGAGTAGAGTTGGTTGAGCCTAGTCAAGTGGATGTGTGAAGTGATTGTTCAAGTTCCATAAAATAAACTATTCTATATTCTGAATTGATTTGAGAAAGTAATTGAGGTGAATGTGAAGCATATTGAGTCTCTAACAATTCTTTATGTTTCTAAAGAGTGATTGAAAGTGATTGAGTATTGAGGTGAATGTGAAGCATATTGAGTCTCTAACAATTCTCTGTATGTTTCTAAAAGAGTGATTGAAAGTGATTGAGCATTGTGATGAGTATAGAGCATATTGAGTCTCTAAAAATTCTCTTTATGTTTCTATGAGATTGGACAAGTTCTAGTGTGGACTTGTTGAGCATATTTGAGGTAAGTCTTTGAGAAGACTTGTGGATATATTTGGGTAAGCTTTTGTGGAAGCTTACAATACATATTATTGAGCAGATTTGGATAAGTTCTTGTGAGAACTTATTGAGCATATTGGACAAGTTCTAGAGAGGACTTGTGGATATATTGGTGTGAGATTTTGTGGAAGCTTACAAGGTATATTTGAGATAAGTCTTTGAGAAGACTTGAGAGCATAGTTGATTGATTTGTTCAAACCTTGAGTTAAGGTTTGGGGCAGATCCAACAGAGTTGATTTGAGATTGAGTCAAGCTTTGAGTTAAGGCTTGAGGATAGATATTGAGGATAGATTTGTGCTAGACCGAAGGACTATGTTTAGTACATATTTGAGGATAGAGTTTGGTGCATATTTGAGGATAGGTTTGTGCCAGACCAGAGATAGAGATTGAGGATAGATTTGTGCTAGACCGATGGACTATGTTTAGTACATATTTGAGATAGAGATTTGGAGGTGATAGATTTGAGGATAGAGATCTCCATCCAGAGCAGGGAAGACATGTGTCTTCTATGGATAGAGTTCCATTTTCTAAGGGTAGTGGAGGCAGAGGTCTTCTAGAGGATCACCAACCAGAGCAGAGATTAGGAGATTGGTGTCTCCTGTGGATAGAGATCCATGAACTTGATTTAGGGGATTGGTGTCTCCTTTGGATAGAGGTCCATAAACATTGTAATAGGGAAAGGATTCCCAAGAGATTGATTGAGAAAATTTTAGTGAAATATTTTCTCCATGGAGTAGCCCACATTGGGTGAACCACGTAAATTGTGGTGTCTCTATTGTGTGTGGTGATTTATGCATTGCTTTGATTACTACTATTGATATTGCTATCTTTACATTGCATAATATTGATTGGGAAAGAAAAGTAAAAAGTGGTCTTATACTGTTCACCCCCCTCTCAGTATAAGCTTGTGTTCTTCAATTGGTATCAGAGCGGGTTCCTTCAAAGAGTTTAACAACTTGAAGGAAAAGCTTACAAGAACACAATGGATTCTAAGAATGGATCATCAAATAATACAACACCAATATTTGATGGGAGTGATTATGTATATTGGAGTTTGAGAATGAAGATCTACCTTAAGGCACTTGGCAATGAGATTTGGGAAGTAGTTGAAAATGGATACGATCCCTCAGTTGATCCACCTATAGATAAGGAAGGTAAGCTTCTACAACATTACAATTCAAAAGCAATGAATGCACTTTTGAGAGGCTTGCATAGAACAGAGTCCATAAAAGTTATGCATTGTCAAAATGCAAAAGAAATGTGGGATAAGTTGCAAAATATATATGAAGGAGATAAAGGTGTCAAGAAAGCAAAGATACGAAATCTCAAAGGATAATTTGAAGAGTTAAGAATGAAGGATGAGGAAAATATTAGTACTTATCTACTTTGAATTGATGAGGTTGTTAATGCTATGCAAGGACTTGGAATGAAGGTTGATGAATCGGATGTCTGTGATAAGGTCTTAAGATCTCTTCCCAAAAGATTCAGTGAAAATATTTCTTCTATAGAAGAGTCAAAGGATGGTGATTCTTTGACAAGAGATATGTTTCTTGGTATTCTTACAACTTTTGAGTTGAGAACAAAAGAACCTATTCCCCAGAAGGAAGCAACCTTCAAAGCAATCAAGAAGACAAAGGGTAAGAAGTCATAATCAAGCGATGAGTCATCCAGTGATGAAGAAGCTAATTATGGTAGAAGGAATAAGGATTCAAGAAGATCTAGAGATATAAAATCTATTAAATGTTTCAATTGTGGAAAGTATGGTCATTATGCAACTGATTTTCAAGAAGCAAAGAATAACAATGATGAAGAAAAATAGGATCACAGGAACAAGGAATCAAAAAGATATATGCATCAAAAGAAAAGCAAGGATGGACAAAGCAGACAAGGAAAGAAGTTCTTTCAAAGGTAAAAGAGGAGCTACTATGCAGATAAGGCAAGTAAGTACTCAAGTGAAAGTGATGCTAGTTTTTTAGATAATGATAGAGATGAAGTCCTATTTATGATTGAAGAAAAAGAAGTCCAAAAAAGGGCACCAATAATTCTCAAGTGTTTTAGATGTGGTAACTTTGGACATCTAGAAGATAGTTGTACAAGGAATGGTTATAGTTTCAGTGATGATGATGAATATGAGGATACACTTGAAGGACCAGATGAAAATATTCTAATGGCTCTAGAGAAAGAAGAAAGTGATCCTATAGAAGACAAGTCAAAAGAAAATAAAGATGTGGACAAAGGCAAACAAATAGAGGAAGAATCAGATAAAGAAGGATATGATCTTAAGGGAGAACTTATCTATGCTCTTGAAATAGTAAAGAAGGTAAGAAATCAAAACTCTAAATTAGAAGCTCAGTTTCAAGAATGTGATGAAGAGAGAAGAATGCTTATAGAGGATCTAGACAAATCAAAGGCTAAGACAAAGAAATTCAAGGATAAGCTAGAAGCAAAGGTCTTAGAATGTGAAAGGTTAGTACAAGAAGTAGCCCTACTAAGGGAAGATTTAGAAGACTCCAAATTCAAGCTAAAAGGATTCAAAAATAGCTCAAAGAATTTAGATAAGTTCATCAAGATACAAAAGCCTACATCAAGCAAAATAGGTCTTGGATTTGAACAGGAACAAAAGAAATGGGAAGGAAAGTCAACCTCAAGTTCTGGAGGAGAAGAAACTTCAAAATAAGAGAGTGTAAGAGAAAGTGAGACATCTGAGGATGAGTTGGACAATAGAAATTTCAACAAGGATAGGAATAATGCACAAAGAAGAGACAGATGGAACAACAATCAGAATAGGTCAAGAGAGACTAAGAGACCAATGAGGTCAAGACAAGGAAGTTTCAATGGAAGATGTTTTTCATGTCACAGGTTTGGACACATGGCTTCACAGTGCAGGACACATGAAAGATAGGAATATGGGAACATACAACTTTTCCATGGGTATTGCTACTCATGTAATCAGTTTGGTCACAAGGCAATGAATTGCAGGGTTCATGATAGAAGAGGATATGGCTTCACTAGGAGAAATCCTAAGACATTTGCACCTCCAAGGAATAATAACATTAAGTGTTATAAGTGCAATAATGATGGTCACACAACAAAGTGGTGTAGAGCAGACATTCCAGAATCAAGTATGAACAAGAACAGGAATAGGAACAAAAACATGGATATGAACAGGAACAGGAACATGGATATGAACAAGAATAGGAACAGGAACAGGAACATGGACATGGAAAGGAATAGTCAAAGGAATCAAAAGGATCAGATAAGAAGAAAAGAGGATAAAGGTAAAGAACAAGTGCTTGATGGGAGTAGAAATACTCCCACCCCAAAATTAACCACCTCAAGAGGAGGTGGGGGAGGGGCTAAGCTAAGAGACTCATTCTTAGCCCCGAGCCCCAAAGGTGACCCTTTGCCATTGATGTCAAAGGGGGAGATATTTGAGTAAGGGGGAGAGATTTGGTATTTGAGTAAAGAGGAGAAATTTGAAAAGAGCATTGAGCCAGGGGGAGCAATGTCCTAGGGGGAGCAGAATAAAGAAAAGGTTAAGTTTCTAGTAAAAATAATTTGGGTTGCCATCAATGACAAAGGGGGAGATTGTTGGACATTTTGAGTCAAAGTTGTCATTGATGTCAAGGAATGAAGTCATCATTGATGTCAAGGAATATGTCAAGGAACAATGCAAAGGTTAATGGCAAAAGAGCTTCATAATATTTTTAATATTATGTGGAAGCATATGAAGGTGGGTTTTTATTAAAACCATGGATGAGCAAAATAAAAGGTTTTTCATAAAAACCCAAGGAAGCATTTTGAAAAGTTAAAGGAGGTTTTAATATTTATTTTATAAAATATTTAAATTCAATTTGAATTTAAATTTTATAAATAAATATTATCTATGCAAAGAGGTAAAATCAAAGAGGGCTTTAATAAGCCAAAAAGGGATTTAAGAATTAATTTATAAAATTTAAATTCTAAAGAATTTAAATAATTTATAAATTAATTATTCAAATTTTGAAGGTGCCGACGTTCAAAATTATTGGAGATAATATGTATAAAAACTATATGCCTAAATGGCATAGAACTTACCCTTCGTTTGAAAGAAATAATAGTGGCATATGTTGTGGTGAATACTCGTGCGGAGAAGAAGACAAATCTTTGTCTTAAGGCGCCAACGAAAGTGTTAAAGACCATTGAGGGCAAAACCCTCATATCCACCAAGGCACGTGGCCTAGTGGCAAGCGATCACGAGTTAAGTTGTGAGGGTGCAGAGTGGTTCACGTTCGATTCTCGGCGAGAGCATTTTGGCGTGTTGTGCTTTGGCATCGGAGGAAGAGATGCATTGACCTTTTTGGTTTCGATGCATTGGGGAAGAACATAGAGCACGTTGTGCTCTTCGTTCCCCAATGAGCGCCTAGCTCGTGCGGCGGTTGGAGCCGTGACTAGGGCATTGGGAGAAGCTGCGTCGAGGGTTCGATTCTCACCTAGGCGGAGGTAATAAATTTTGCATTATTTTTAATTGCCTAAGGTGTAAACATAAGGTTTAGGGAGTTATAAGGGGTTTTTGAAAGGTGCTTATTTTAATTGTTAGTTTTTGATTAAATGAAGGAATAAGGTGTTGAAATTTATTTTTAAATAAAGTTATTGTGATGTTTTTGATTTATCAAAAAGTGAATTGAAGAGTGATTAAATTTAAGAGGACTTTTTGCCATTGAGTTAGTTTGAAAAGGAGATTGTATTGACAATATTTTTGATATTGAATATTGTTTTAATTGGGAGATCATAAGGTGTATTTGGTCAATCATTTTTGTATATGTTGATGGATGCTTTCTTTAAGATGGAGTGATAAGGTGTATGTGTGTTTTGATATTTTGCATTGTATCTTTGAGAGGATTTGT
The DNA here is from genome assembly GCA_028583015.1 of Wollemia nobilis. Taxonomy (NCBI): domain Eukaryota; kingdom Viridiplantae; phylum Streptophyta; class Pinopsida; order Araucariales; family Araucariaceae; genus Wollemia; species Wollemia nobilis. The sequence continues at coordinate 7,898,483 of JAQPPZ010016917.1, read as the reverse complement.
AACTCTTAACCCTTGAGCTTGGCAAAGAAGTGTTTGTGGTTGTGGCAGATATTTGAGGTTCCTTCATCATCAAGAAAAAGGTATGAGCACATTCTTCCATAGTTGAGTTGATTGGTTGGTTTTCTAGAAAATAAGTTTGGAGTGAAAAGGAATTGATTAGGGTTTCCTTATTGAGAGTGTTGAGTTAATGCTTCAAGGTTTTCTGGAATAAAGAGTTGTTAAAACCTTGTCTTATAAGCATTGTTGTTGAAGCCATTGATTGTATGAAGAACTTGAACTAGGGTTTGAAAAGAACATGAGTATCATTGTTATGTGAGAGTTGTTTTATAAGCATTGTTGTTGAAGTGAGTTGTTGAGTGAAGAACTTGAACTAGGGTTTGGAAAGAACATGAGTATCATTGTTATGTGAGATTGGTTGATAAGTATTGTTGGAAATATTTTGAGTGAGTGTTCATATGCTTGGACTAGGGTTTGTAAGCAAGGATTGTTTCATTGAGTGATTGGTTGAGTAGAGTTGGTTGAGCCTAGTCAAGTGGATGTGTGAAGTGATTGTTCAAGTTCCATAAAACAAACTATTCTATATTCTAAATTGATTTGAGAAAGTAATTGAGGTGAATGTGAAGCATATTGAGTCTCTAACAATTCTCCTTATGTTTCTCAAAGAGTGATTGAAAGTGATTGAGTATTGAGGTGAATGTAGATATTGAGTTTAAAATTTGTATGTTTTAAAAGAGTGATTGAGCATTGTGATGAGTATAGAGCATATTGAGTCTCTAACAATTCTCTTTATGTTTCTATGAGATTGGACAAGTTCTAGTGTGGACTTGTTGAGCAGATTTGAGGTAAGTCTTTGAGAAGACTTGTGGACAGATTTGGGTAAGCTTTTGTGGAAGCTTACAATACAGATTATTGAGCAGATTTGGATAAGTTCTTGTGAGAACTTATTGAGCAGATTGGACAAGTTCTAGAGAGGACTTGTGGATAGATTGGTGTGAGATTTTGTGGAAGCTTACAAGGCATATTTGAGATAAGTCTTTGAGAAGACTTGAGAGTAGATTTGATTGATTTGTTCAAACCTTGAGTTAAGGTTTGGGGTAGATCCAATAGAGTTGATTTGAGATTGAGTCAAGCTTTGAGTTAAGGCTTGAGGATAGATATTGAGGATATATTTGTGCTAGACCAAAGGACTATGTTTAGTAAATATTTGAGGATATAGTTTGGTGTAGATTTGAGGATAGGTTTGTGCTATATTAGAGATAGATATTGAGGATAGATTTGTGCTAGATCGATGGACTATGTTTAGTACATATTTTAGATAGAGCTTTGGAGGTGACAGAGTTGAGGACAGAGATCTCTATCCAGAGTAGGGAAGACATGTGTCTTCTATGGATAGAGTTCCATTTGCTAAGGGTAGTGGAGGCAGAGGTCTTCTAGAGGATCACCAACCAGAGCAGAGATTAGGAGATTGGTGTCTCCTGTGGATAGAGATCCATGAACTTGATTTAGGGGATTGGTGTCTCCTTTGGACAGAGGTCCATAAACATTGTAATAGGGAAAGGATTCCCAAGAGATTGATTGAGAAAATTTTAGTGAAATATTTTCTCTCGTGGAGTAGCCCACATTGGGTGAACCACGTAAATTGTGGTGTCTCTATTGTGTGTGGTGATTTGTGCATTGCTTTGATTACTGCTATTGATATTGCTATCTTTACATTGCATAATATTGATTGGGAAAGAAAAGTAAAAAGTGGTCTTATACTTTTCACCCCCCTCTCAGTATAAGCTTGTGTTCTTCATAGAAAACCTAACTAAACCCCAACCTATCCTAGGACATAGCTTACCCTAGCTAACCCTAACTCTGCCTCACACATGTGTGTGGGTGAGATATTATTTTAGAGCATGTGGTCTTGACACCTCTCCAAAACCCTAACCTAACCTCACTAGAGATTGACTCTAGGGTATGGTTCATCTAACCACCCCCCCTAACCTTAGCCTTTCCTATAAATAGAGGGTTCCTCCCCTAACTTTAGCTCTCTCTCCCTTTCTTGTTAACTTACCAAAACTTTGCAAAAATCATACCAGAACTGCATCTAACAACTTTACACCATGCAAACAGCTTCAACTCACTTCTGGATCCCATATGGATAGAGGATCTCCAGTAGAGGCTACTCAGATACCAATTCTCCCACCACCCTATGAATATGAGTTCAAATTAATAGGTCACCTTGCTAATTGACCATATAATAGGTTCGCATTAGCAAGTTTAACATGTATCCTTTATTTCATGTTTTTACAGTGTTTTGTGCAATTTTTATCATCTTTCAATACAATTTTATTTATGTCAAATTTATCTTCCATAATCATGGGGCTTGAATGATGCAGACCCCCAAATGAACTAGTGATATTTTGCAGGCCCAAAATAGGTGCATAAGAATACATACCAGCAAACTACCGGTGGTCCACACACATAGAAGTCCACCTTCACTGAGGAGTTCTGAAAGATATCATTAGGATGTTGCATATTCATGAAGAAATTAGGGAGATCCATTTTGTAACCTAAAAGCATTATTTCATGAATAAAAATTACCATTCTAAGCAATCTATGTTTTATATATTTTGTTTGATCAAATGACATATTTTGGTAGCTTCATTATGGCACGCCCAGTGGTACCCCCACAAAAGTTGTATTAGACTAATTTTCCTTACAAATCTGATGCAATTTATGGTTTCCTATTATTGTTGTAGGTACTCTGAAAGTAGGATAGAACCCTAAAAACCCTGATACATAGCTCAGGTTATTAGAGTAAGAGTTTTAGGCTCCTAAACCTAATTCACCCCCCAGCCTGCAAATTAGGATCCAATTCGTAGGTCACCCCGCGAATCTTAGAAGATTATCTCAAAAAACCCTAAAATAGTAGGGTAGAACAACATAGACATCAAGAAGCTGATAAAACACTTCAGTAACCAGGTATTCTCCTCAAAACTTTCTATTTTGTCACTTCTTTGTAAATTAGTTTCACTAGAAAATACATGGCCTTATTTTGTGAAATCTCCTTTCAGGCAAATTAAGTTAGGGTTTTAGATTACTTTAAAATCAATTAGAGTGATTCTTCCCCAAATTTATTCTTTAAATACATTTAGAATAGGATGTTTGTAATCACTTTTATTTTTGTATCAAATTCCTTTTCAAATCCCCTTTTCAAATGCACTTAGATTAGGATTTCAAATTTCCTTACCAAATTGATTTTAGAATTAGATTTCCAATCTCTTTCAAAGTCATTTCAATTTCATTTCCAAACTTGCATTTAGAATTAGATTTCCAATATCTTTCAAATTCGTTTCAATTTCTTTTCCAAACTTGCATTTAGAATTAGATTTCCATTTTATTTCAAATTCATTTCAATTTATTTACCAATTTGCATTTAGAATTAGATTTCCTTGTCTCTTTCATATCATTTTTCAATATCTTTTAAAGTCATTTCAATTTCTTTTCCAAACTTGCATTTAGAATTAGATTTCCAATCTCTTTCAAAGTCATTTCAATTTCCTTTCCAAAATTGCATTTAGGATTAGTTTTACGATCTCTTTCATTTCAATTTCCATGTTCATTTCAAAAGCATTTCAAATTCCTTTTATACTTGCATCTAGGATTAGTTTTTGCAAATCTCTTTCATGTCCTTTCCATTCCTTTTTGTGAATTTATTTTTTTCACGATCACATCTAGATTAATCATTTCAAATTCATTTTTGCATCACTTACATTAGGATTCAATTTCTTTTTTTAAGAGTTCAATTTCCATTCCTTTCATGATCTTAAATTAGGTCTTCAATTCCTTTTCACATTTGTTAGCATAGCATTTATATATCTTCATAAAATCAATTTCATTATCTTTCAAGTATTTAAATTAGGGTTTCAATCTCCTTCCAAAGCACTTAGGTAAATTTTCAAATTTCTTTTTTCATGCACACTTTGGTTTGCTTGTTTCCACGCTTTCAAGAGTACATTCATTTCTTTTCACAAAGGCATCCAAACTTAGTTTCATTTTAAAATGCACTTAGAATCTAGTTTCATTTTCAAAAACGTATCTAGGGCTAGTTTCATTTTTGAAAAGGCATTTAGTTAGTTGCTTTGATTTTACCACATCAGTAACAAACACACCTTCACACACCCATATGGTATACATAGTGGTGATATTGGACTTCATCCCCAATCCATCACTCGATACTAGTGATGTTGGAATTCATTTCCTTCCACCAGCTTGCCCCCTAGACACCTTAGTAGCCCCCAGGAGCGATTTTTTGGACTTCACCAAAATCCCCTAATTTTGAGATTGGTTTTTTGGAATTCATAATCAAAAGGGACCTTCATATTAGGACAGGATTATATGCCTTTGTTCACAAGGCTCGCATAATTAGTAAACATGGTAACTATCCTTCTTGACTAAGCTTGCTCGATAGTGAAGCAAACATCCGACTGGGCTAATAGAATGTCTTAGACAGTACCACATCTTCTTGTGAGAGGATATTGGACTCATTAGCACATTTTGAATTCCCTCCCACTTGGATATCATTTTAATACACCTTCCATATAGGTTGTCACTTTCCCGTTGAGACATCATTCTATTATGTGCACCCTTGGGTGTTGCAGGAGGTTCCATGCCAATGACACTCCTATTATTTCTAGAGTTTCACCCACTTCTCATGATATTTTCTAGGAGGTATATTTCAACATCAAAACACACTAGAAAAACAAACATTTTATTTTTTGTATTTTGAATTGATTCCAGTTATGCGTTGTTTGCATGCTTACAAAATTGGTTTCAACACATTCATTGATAAATAACACATCTATTGGTTGTCCATGGCCTACCACCTCTGGTTTCTATCTAAGTCACAGTTTGAGTCCAATTCCTAGGTCAACCTACAAACCAGGTCCCAATTTGCATAGTGACCTATAAATCCTTCTTCCAAACATAGAAACTCTCCAATTTTTATAGGGTTACCTAAAAACCCAACACAGATCACACCTAGAACCTTATATTTCCATTTTTGAATAGTTTTGAGCATAAATTCACCATGCACAACACCATGCTTTTTGTCACACGTAGTCAAGCACATGAGCAAGTGCACCTTGAAGAGGAGGTATTTTTTATCACCTTCATCCAGTCTTCTTCTTTCCCTCCCTCTATAGAGGAAGTTGCCACACTCATAGTAGACCTACTCATAGATTCATATTTACCTCCCATACACACTGTCTCATGATGAAACTCCCAATTCCTTCGATGAATATTTTCCACTTCTTCTCCATTCACCTTCATCTAATCTATATTCCATATTTTGTGATCATATCATATACACCACTCCAAGACATCCACCTTCTCTCTTTACTATTGACGAGGAGACCACTCCTACCTCACCTACCTTCGTGCATCCTTTCTTCTAGAGTTTATCTCAATAACTATTCAATAATGACTCTTCCCTGCTTAATCACACTCACCCCGAGGTCACCTTGTGTTCCCTACCATAGGGATGATATTAGATTCCTCGTCTTCCGCTCCAAGAACACAATCACCCTCATTATAAATACCTTTACCACAGACTCATTTAGAGCCATAGTATGCACCCCTCACATCATTATATCAATATGATTTTCAAGCATCGCAACCACCATCCTTACAAAAAACCTCCTTTGCATCCTTCGATGCTACATCACAACTACCTTCTCACTCACAACAATTCTCATACCAACTACATCAACAGACCCCATATACCTCGTCTGGTGAGACTATTTTCACCACACTACCTCCTCAGGCTCCTACCATTGAAGTCCATGATCCTTCTCCCTCATTACCTCCATCTACATTCCACCCACTTAGAATGTATGGTGTATCACCATCTATTCCACTTCCATATTCAATTTCTCCCATATTTTACATCCCTCCACCACCTTCATTTTGAACTCCAGCTCTTGGTTTCTTTCCCACCTATGACTCATGATTTGTGTCTTGTCCTACCAATCCTCCAAGCTATCTTATGCCACATAGCTTCTCCATCCACCATGCTCTTAACCAGATGCAGGTACCATATTTTGACACCTCATCTCGCCCACCATCGATACCACTTATCCAAACATCATAGCCCTTACCATAGCCTGTTGCACCCACATTCTTCATGACACCCCCTTCATGGTCATCATATCCTATGGTCCAACCACTACTGTAGACCTCTCTCTTGTAGATCTTGATTTAGCAATCACAAGCTCCGTTACAACAATATTACTACCCTCAAAAAATGCCTACTCTACCACAGGGTGTCCCCTCAACTTTGACCTCCTATGCTATCTAGTAGCCTCACCTACAAGCACCATTGCAATATGTCCCTCCCCACACTGGGAGGAACAAAAACCCCAATATCCACCACATTCTTAGGCTCCACCTACCCCCACATAGTACATTACACCTTTAGCACTCGAACTTCAACTTCTACAAGATGAAGTTAAAATGTTCAACCTTCATATAGCCAATTATGGACCACAAAAACCCACATACGATTAACTCTATAATGAGCCAGTCCACCCGTTAGTTCCTATTCCTCCCTACCCTTATCACTTCAAGATCCAAAAGTTTGATAAATACAAAGGTAAAGAGGATCCTCGCGAATATGTCAACAATTATCACTCAGCTTGCCATCAACTTCATAGTAGCAACCCCCTCATGTTACGTATCTTATCCCTCTCGCTTGGGGGACAAGCCCTAGATTGGTACAACATGCTCCCATGCCACAAAAATTATACCTTCGTACAATTAGCTAACTCATTCTTGGAATATTTCTCCATTAACATCAATAAGAAAACCAACTTTTCAGATGTCTACACCCTATGCCAGGCCAACGACAAGCCTATTACAAAGTTTTTTCCTGATGGAGATCAGTTATACATGACCTTTCTCATAACCTCCCATCCACTGAGTTAGTTACACTCTTCTCAAAGAGTTGTCACAAACATATTTCCACCTCCTTACAACTTCATCAAAATCATACCTTTGATGAATCTATCGCTCAGGCCAAGGTCATTGAGGACATAAAAGTCCAATATAGAAATATCAAACTCAAACAAAAACCTTCTTACAATTCTAACTTTCGCTTCAACAAAAATGCACCAAATCAACCCTATACTAGACCACCACAGACCAACCAGGTGGTAGCAGTTTCCCAAGCCTCTTCATCCATCTCATGACCTCCACCTCCACCACAACATTTATTCTAGACTAGTGCACCTCTTAAAACCATATTGACACAGCCTCATGGCCTTCACCCACAACTTCCATAGTGTAATTTGACCCCACTATCTGAGCCCTTGCCAACTCTATTTTAGTGATTGTATGATGTAGGTCACATTATCTTACCCAAAATTCAATCTCTTGATCCCAATTAAATCAAATATCAGTGATATATCGAGTAGGCCTTCTATGCATACCATCAATAGCACAACCACGATATAGAGTCTTGTCATTCCTTTCATGGTCTTATTCAGGATCTCTTTGATTAGAGTACTATTCAGGTCTCAAACCCCCTTTCCTCCAAAATCAAAACTTGGAAATCTACCAAAACCTGCTACCCAAACATGGGGGGACTAATTCCCAAGGAACCCAATCCAACCCCCAAGGACATCCTAGACAAGTTAACAATGTTCAACGAGATCCACCCTCACATGGAATTGTTGGCATGATCAAACTTACCACTTGGTCCGAACCTTATCTACCATGATAGGATGCACCAATGGATTCTTCCTCGACACCCTTCACTTCTCTATAGCCCCCTATTACAGCTCAGGCCTCACCATGCTTGCCATATAATATCATCACCATTCATGGTAGCCTTACAAACAAGATATGCAATTCCCCAGCCAGGTTTTTCATATTCAATATCTTACAACAATCTCAACCCCATCGTGAGGCATTGAATGACATCCTCTAATCCATCGACCTCAAAATGTATGAAACAAATACGTTTGTTAACTTTGTGGGAAACACACCTCATTGCCTACAACCCTCCATTAGCTTTCATGACCATGAGATCATAGAGCTCGTAGGGGAAGGATCGGATCCACCTCTCTACATAAAAGCAACTATTAATGACATCACTTACAAGCATGTCTTGGTTGATACTGGCTCATCCTTCAACATCATTTCTATGACTTCTCTACATAATTTGCACATTCCACCTGCTCACTTTGCCACACCATTGCTCGACCTTAGAGCATTCGACAATTCCATGTGATCCACTATAGGCTCTATTGTTCTACCTATTCGTGTCGATATTCAAACCATATCCATCCTATTTCATGTCATTCAGGATGATATGCAATACAATATCTTGCTCGAACGCTCGTGTATTAGAGACATGCAATATGTTCCTTCTACCTTACACCACTATATTAAGTATATCTATGACGATCTCTTTCATTGTGTTCATTTTTATGGAGATCCCTTTAAATTATGCAACATCACATACCTTCCCATAGGACCCTCATCATCCTCCACTTAGGTCCTCCCCATCCCTTCTCCTCACTCATCAAGAGCATCTACATCTCCTTTAGTACCATTCTCATCCCCATAACAATCATCACCTAGCCCAACACTTCATTCTACTACCATTCCTTTATCGCCACCTTCCTCATGGCCTCCCCCTCCTTCTCAGTCATCTTCTTCCACAAATCCCCTTCCTATGCTTCCACCTTTTTCACCATCATCAAAGTCATCTCCTGTCTCATCTCACCCATCCTCCTCTACATCGCCACTCTATTTTCATCCATGACCATGATATTTCATATCTTCACATAGTTTGACACCTACACCTCATCCCCCTACCACACAGTTCCCACATGTAAACCACCCCATTTTGTCTACCATAGTCGAATGCCACGATTGGGAATAATGAGCTTCCTAATTAGACGTTGAATTACTCCATTATCTATCTCCCATCATTCACAATTCCTAGCTAGCATCATCCTCCTTAGATTATTATTCACCACCTCAATCCCCAACACACATGACACCTTGAATATCAATTTTTATGATAAATACTAGATCTGGTGACTACAATATTCAAGATGCTCGTGTGCAACCCCCAATAATCCAATCCATGTAGGATTTTTATCATCCTTCAGCTTTAGTATTGACTATCAGTACTGTTGTGTGACTAGGTCCTCCTAAAAATTGTACCAACTTCGTTTAGGTTGGCCTTGACTCCTCACTCTCGATCGCTATACCTCCATCATAATCTAGTTTTTGTGGCACTCTAGACCATATGTCAAACCCCTAATTTACCCTACGTTACCTTCAAAATTTTGACTGGTAGGATGCTATGAACACCTTTCAAATCCCATGTTCAATTGCCAATAGATAAATATAGTCTAGGCTATCACCCCTCTGTCGTACATACACTTGAGGATCAGACTAAAGACCTTTCTTTGCATCCCATGCCAATACCTACACACACACTAGAAGATTACGTTGACATGGACATCCTAAATGAGAGCCTATCTCCCCAATATACCATTACCATTCTATGCACTTTCTTCCAAGATATTTCTCTTAATGATACAACCTTCACTTATTGTATCGACACGCTAGTTAACCAGTTTATCGCCTTGTCCCTCATGATTCCTCATCCAGAGTCTCCCATTTCACCTACTTCTCCATTACCTGACCATACCAATTTCCACTTATCGGTAACTTCATCCATCCACAATGTGTTCTCGCTCTCCACCCATGGTTTTACGACCACCTTTAAACCTCGTACGACATTCAAATGTTCTTGAATCCTCATCATTAGATTTATCATCTTCCATGACCTTTGTTGCTTCCATCAACATGGTTGATATGAATTTGTTCTCACCACTATGATACTCATCTCCCATAAATCATGATAGCACATCAAACGCTAATTTCGTTGATTTCACTCACATTTCACCAACACCTTCTACACAGGATTTCCTACTCTCTCCACATGTTCTACGTACAACAAATGCACTTTCATTGTATACCCCACCTCATGTTCTGTGGGTCCATCATACTGAATTATATCTAGATGATGAGTTTGAGTTACCTGAGGCTATCGATGACCTCCACCTTATCCACATACTATAACAACTTCAAGATGACTCCAACATGCTTGTGGAAGAAACCATCAATGTTTATATTGGTGATGATCCCGCCAATCCGCACATTGTTAAACTCGTCGCCAACCTCTCCTTAGAAGAGCGCATCTTGTTTACCACCTTCCTTGAGGAGTACATCAAAGTCTTCATATGGTCCTATAAGGACATTCCTAGACTCGATCCTTCCCTAGTAGTGCACAACCTCACTCTTGAAAAAGACACCCAACCCATCAGGAAGAAATTGTGAAACATGCATCCTACGGTTGTGTTACTAGTAAAATCTGAGCTCTAAAAGCTCCTCGACGTAGATTTCATTCAACCTATTTATTATTTTGAATGGGTCTCCAATATGGTACTAGTACCTAAGCCCTCAGGTGAGGTTCACGTATGCATCGACTTTTGTGACCTTAACAAAGCTTATCCTAACGACAACTTCCCCCTACCAATAATAATATCCCTCATGGATGGATTTTTTAGCTACAATAAGATCAAAATCAACCTAGCTGACCAACACAAGACTTATTACACAACCCCCTGGGGGACCTCTTGCTATAATACCATGCCTTTTGGCCTTAAAAATATTGGGGTAACCTACCAGCATGCAATGACTTACATTTTACACAATTACATGCACAAAATAATGGAAGATTACATCAATGATCTCATCACAAATTCAAAAGAGCGTTCGTAGCTCCTCCCTAATTTACGTAAAATCTTCGATCATATTTTGGAACACAATGTCCACGTTAACCCAATGAGTGTGTTTGGTGTCAATTCAAACAAAATCCCTAGGTTTCATCCTCTCTCAACGAGGCATTGAAGTGGATACTAACAAATTCAAAGCCATCATCGAGATGCCTCCACACATAAAACTCAAACAACTACGTAGTTTGCAAGACAAAATTCACTCCATACACTATTTTATTGCCCAACTTTCAAATAAATGCAAGTCATTTAATCACCTCTTGCAAAATGGGATCACCTTCAAATGGAACAAAAACTATCAACAAGCCTTTGATTCAATCAAAGCCTACCTCACCTCATCACCAGTTTTATCTCCCCCACACCCATAGCTATCATTTATCCTATACATTTTTGCTATAGATTTCACACTTGGCACACTCTTAGTCAAAAATAACATGCTCAATCATGAGCAAGCTATATACTACATCAGTCATACGCTAGTGGTAAGACCCCAAGGTCTTACTATAAAATTATTAACAAATTAATGTAAATGTAATCGTAGGCCACTCAAAGGGGGCTCCCTTATAATCGATTTGCCACTATAGGGGGCTCCCTCCTTAGAATCTATGCTTATTGTCCTAATTCTTGGATGATTTGATATGGATGGCCAACCTAATATATATCTACCCTAAAGCTACGTTGGTGAAGAGACATAATGGTTCATGTATGAAGAGACGTGATGGTTCACGTTATGAAGGGTTGTGATGGTTCACTTTATAAGTTAATAATATAATAATTAAATGATTAATAATACTAACTAATAATGTTAGGATTGAGGATCCTAACATGCCACCCTACTTAAAAAGAGCTTTGTCCTCAAAGCTCAAATTGAGAAGCTTTGTCCTTTGTTTTCCAAGAAGGATTTGTGTAATTTCTTGGACTCTTTTAATGGCATCCTTTTGTAGGCAGGGATATCGAGAAGGATGAAGCATTAGTGGGGGGTTTCCAAGAACAATAGTAGAATCTTCCTTAGAAAAATCATGATGACGATGGGAGGGCAACCCTTGGGGTTCCTCAAATACTTCATAATGATGCATCAAAAGTGATGGTAATGATTTCATATCCTTTTTTGGTTCCTTGGTAAAGCCAATGGAGAAGGAGTGTGTAGTCACTCTGCATTGGTTCCGAATAGGTTTAGTCATATGGCAAGAACTCACTATTGGTGAGTAAGGTATGTGTAGGTCTTGTAGAGTGCATGTTTGGCTAGCATTGATCACTTTGGGTATGTCTACCTCATCCTTGCTTGGTACATCAATCACTTCTTGCACATCGACCTCATTGTCTTCATTGCGGTGAGTAGGTGCACTGGTTGCTTCGGACACAACTACCTCATCTACTTGCTCTATGGAGAGACAGGGATCAACTTCCTTCAATAAATACAATGTTAGTGTAACACATTTATGGTGGGGTCCAAATTGTTCATCATAATTATCACAGAGTCCTTTTTCTCGTCGTTCCTTCATCTCCTCAAAGCTAAGATGTTTAATTCATAAATTTCGATTAGATTTGGGGGTTGTGTAAGTGCTTTGTGCCCTTCCATTATGCATAGGTTTGGGAGCGAAGTAAGTGGTCGACAATTTTTCCATAAGTGATTTCTATAATCGTTGTTGTGCATTAATTTTATCTTCAGCTAATTTTGCCAATCCATAGGTTTGCATCATGGTATAGGTATCGAACCTTGTCACCTCCATTCTAATTTCCTTTTTTAATCCCCTAATGAAGCCATTGATGAGAATTGATTCATCCAATCTTGTGTTGTGTTTGGTGATATCCTCAAACTCAGTTTGATACTCACGCACAAAAGTGATTTGATGAAGATCTTTGAGCAATTCCCACATGAATGGGTCCCATATGGCTCTGATACCAAATGGTAAGACCCCAAGGTCTTACTATAAAATTATTAACAAATTAATGTAAATGTAATCGCAGGCCACTCAAAGAGGGCTCCCTTGTAATCGCTTTTCCACTATAGGGGGCTCCCTCCTTAGAATCTATGCTTATTATTCTACTTCTTGGATGATTTGATATGGATGGCCAACCTAATATATATATCTACCCTAAAGCTATGTTGGTGAAGAGACATGATGGTTCACGTATGAAGAGATGTGATGGTTCACGTTATGAAGGGTTGTGATGGTTCACTTTATAAGTTAATAATATAATAATTAAATTATTAATAATACTAACTAATGTTAGGATTGAGGATCCTAACAACTAGTCAGCTACAAAATCCACTATGTATACATGAAAAAGCTATGATTGGCTATAGTCTTTACCACCTAAAAACTACATCATTATATTCTTAATCACACTACATTTATCATCACTCATGATAATCCACTTTGATACATGTTGAATAAGAGTTATCATAACTCTTGCACTGCTAAATGGATCATGCTCCTCACTAAATTTGATCTAGAGTTCATTTTGCAAAAATCCATCAAAGAGTAAGTCATCACAGACTAGTTTGTTGAGGCTCCATTACTTGATAATTGACCTCTCCTCATTCAACTCCCTGATGATTCCATATTTAATATTACAGAACCTGAAGAGTATGTCTAACTAGAGATAGCTACTGACTTAATGCTTTTCTTTGATGGTTCCTGCTGCACACATGTTGGGGGTGCAAACATTATATTTTTCACACTAGATGGGGAGCCTCTTCCATTTTCATGCAAATTAGGGTTTCCCTGCATAAACAACAATGTAGAATATGAAGCTCTTATTCATAGCTTAAAATAGGCACATTCAATGCATATTAGATGCCTTCACATCATTGGAGATTCCTTCCTTATTGTGAATCAAGTCCAGAAGATATGGCAATGTCGTTGGCCCATCCTCCAAAAATATAAACAAATCATCCAACAACTCCTCATCCAATTCAAGTGGTATGATATCGAAGCTGCTCCATGCTCATCCAATCATTTCACTGACATAATGACTTTCTTGGGGTTCTTAATACTTTAGAACCCCTTATCTGAAACTACACGTGTCCATTCACACTTTGACACAATCTGCCATTTCATCCTTACCCTTCATAGACGATGAGGATATTCATATTGTCCAACCAAATCACACGATCCTTGGTTCTCACAAAACAAGGATTATATCAAATTAGGCTTCCTCCCTTACGATTTACCACATGCTCATCATCGAGCATTTAAACAATGTGCCATTCATTACACACTACTAGGGGATATTTTATATCACCATAGTCATAATGGTATTCTCTTGCATTTCCTAGAACCACATGAATCTCACTAAGTGGTACAAGAAATCCATGATGGTGCTTGTGGTGGTCACTTTAGTGGCATGGCCATCACAAAATGCATTCTATGAATGGGATACTATTAGCCCAAAATGGAGCACAACTATTGTAAGTACGTGAACCAGTGTATCAAATGCCAACAACATGCTAACCTCACACACCTACCATCATAAGAGATCCAACCCATCCAATCCATGTGGTTGTTCTCACAATGGAGCCTAGACCTCATCAGATAGATTACACTTTCCTCATCAAGCAACCACAAATTCATCATCACTACCACAGAATACTTCACAAAATGGGTCAAAGCCATCCTACTTGTTCAAACCACGGGAGCCAAAATTGCGGCATTTATCATTGACCATATCATATGTCACTTTGTAATACCTTCCCAAATAATTTTTTTGATAACGACCCACCATTCAAAAATAAAATTATCCATGCCCTATGCGCCAAATTCAATATTCACCATAGCTTCTTGACCTTGTACTACCCATAGGGTAATGGCCAGGATGAGGCTACTAACAAGACCATTTACTTCATTATTTATAATATAGTGGTAGAATACCATAGCAACTGGCACAATTATATGCCTCTAGCCCTATGGGTCTATCGTACGAGCATCCATACTTCCACTAGGAAAATCCCTTTATCATTAGCCTACAACACCAAAGCTATTATGCCTCTTGAATTTGAAATTCCTTCTTACGAGTCTCCATGAAAGACTTTATTGATGATGATACAACTCGTCAAGCTTGTCTCGACCAATTGACCCTCTTGGATGAGCGACACATTCATGCCATTGAGAACACATGTGTCTACCAAGACCACCTTCATCATGCCTACAACAACAAGGTACATCAGCATAATTTTCAAATTCGTGACCTAGTTTTCAAAGACAACCAACAGATCACAATCCAACCCTATCAATAGTGAGACAAGTTCGCTCCTAACTAGTTAGGCCCATACATCATCACACAAAAATTTGGTTCTGGCGCTTATCAATTAGCAAATATTGAAGGATTTGCTAAACCTAAACCTATCAATATTATTCACCTTTGCACATTCAATACCTAGACCACTTAGGTATGCATCACCATGGATTGTACATAGTATCATTACAATATTTTTAGATATACATCACCCACACACCACACTTCACTACACACAGTTTTTCACTTTTGTTACACAATAGAAATACTTGTACTTTTTTATGTCATTTATATATTATGGGTATTTTGGTTTTTGTAGGTCTTTTATTACCAGCAATGACGTCTTTAGTGGTAATACCTTATCCTAGGTATACACATTAAGCATACCACTCACCTTCATCATGTAGGACCTCATGATACTACCTCCAGTACCAATTACCCTGGTTGATCTTACCATGCCACCTGACATAGTCCATGTACGTCAACCCTCCATATCATCACATTCAGATCACTGCACTTCACCCCACCTTCGCTCACCCTATAATAGGAATTCTTCCTATTCACCTCGATCCAGAGATAGCTAGATTTTATTATCCTCCTTCACAGATAAGGAGGAATATTCCCATTCGATAGACCCTCACACATGCATATTATCCCCTCCTCACATGGGTGACCCACGATATCCATATCTATCACCTTCCTTAGCCTGCAGACCTTTGCTAGTATATTTCCCTCCTAACAGATACACCATGCCCCTTCACACACACTCCTCAGGACTACCCCCACCCCTTTCGAGTGGGGTCTCCCATTAAAATATCTTTGTGCTAGCATGCCACCAAGGCTGCTTCTATGCATTCTTCCCCATCTCATCCATGTCGTTATCTACAACCATCTCTCACACCACCTATCCTTCATACACCACCTTCTCTACCCTGAGGCATCCTACTTCAGCCTACCCTACCTCCAGTACAGTACTTTCCATCTCCCTCCTCTTCTTCCTGATCATTATCTTCTTTGCATCCATACCCCAACCCTATTTACACATTAGAATCCTGATCACCACCAACCTCAATTACCTCACCTCCTCCCATCGATATCCAACACATCCTAGCTTGCCTCAAAAACCTTGAGTCACATTTGAGTCATTGTCACTGCCACTCCTCTCCTCACCATTCTACCATGACCTGCATCCCTTCAGCTTCTTCCAAGACTATTCCTTTCTCTTAGATCTGACCCTTGTCAGACCCTAGATCTTTGATCCAACCATTAATTCCTACCACACCTTCTTTGTGTACATCACCACCCGAGTCATACATTTATCCCATGCCTATCAGGTCAGTCGACTCTCTTAGACATTTCACTATTTGCTTCACCAAGACCTCTTGATATTACCTGAGATCCGCCCTATTGACCCATTGCATCCCAAGTCGTGCAACTATAAAGAGAACCACTTTTGTGTCTATCATTGACAATTAGGGTATGACATAAATGCATGTTGTACATTTGAGACACTTGTTTAGGATATGTTGCTCGATACACCTTTTTCACACTCTGAACAAGTTCCCTCACCTACTCTACTCTAGAGCCCTCTACGTTGTCTAGTACATGTCTCCACCCCATCATGCAATTCATTCATTGTTGCACCTCGGTACTTCCAATAGTTATCTAATTACACCAACTACGAAAATCCTAGTTGACTCATCACTTCACCCAATCATTCACAATCTGATCCACGTCACTTTCGATAGTCTTTGCATATTTTTCTTTCCTCATATATTCTCCCATTAACTTTCCTTTCTTTCTACCTATTCAGTATTGTTGAATGATCACGCTTCGAGCGACTACATTTCTATGTTGATTCTTACCTTTTCTTTCTTCTTTTTCTTCTCATTTTTCTTACACCGTTGACCCGCTCCCTCTTCTTTGTCATGTTTCTTCACCCTCGAGTTCCTCTACATATCTTCTCGCTTCATATTTGCTTTGTTTATCGTTATTACATGCATTCTCCTAGTTATACGCTTTTCTCCTATTTTCTACATCTCCCCACATGCTGGGGCAACCATTATCATGACTCTCTATTTTCATCATCATCACCCCACACATTCATCTTCCTATATGGTTTCTAATTTCACCTGGGTACATTTCACATATTTTCTTGTGTAGATATTGTTCTTTCATACTATATCTCGCACTACATTCATTGCATATATCCATATTTATTCTATGATTTTATTCATGTTTGTATATTCCCTATATAAGAAATGTGCCCTTAGAAGGAATAACATACGCACTTGTTAGCATTACCACTTGGATGTCCACTCCCTTTCTTGAGATTACAAAGTAGATGGTGTCTTGTATTTTCTTGACCATTCACTAGTTCAGTCAATAAAATGTCACCTCTAGCTGACATGTTATTACATTTCTTATAGTTTTATTTGGTTGGTTCAACTTCTTTCAGGGACCACTCACAAGTTACATTTAAAAAAAAAATTGAGTCTACGGAAGATAACACCTTGCATAGATATCGCCATCTAGCGAATGGTTTCCCCTGCTCATCCTATAATTTGTATGGTCAACATACAACCTAGGGATAAACAAAGAGATAAACATAAGCAAACATCAAAAAAATGGGTAGAAAAAAAAAGCAACCGTCCATACAAAAAAAATAAAAGAAGAAGAAGAAGAAAAGAACACCACAAAAAGACAACTAATAAACAAGGGGTATAAAACAAAAGGAAAAACCTCCAAGAAACACAATTGTTATGCTTCATTGTATTTGGTCCTTAGGTTTAACATAACATCATGGGATGATTCCCATCGCCAGCTATAGGCCCTAAATGCCTACCTACCAGTGTAATAGTCTTACAAGTAGTGACACATCTATCACATTAGCGATATTCTTTTGTACAGATCATTGTGTGCTTGTGGATGAGCTAGCTACTTTGGCTATGTTTACAATGGGTTAGTCCCACTTCCCTCAAAATTGTTAAATGAACATCACTTATTTGCACACACTGGTCCTTGATAAACTTTGAATTAGCCAGGTTAGTTATGAGTTATCAAAAAATCTAATTCAGTTTTTCATGAGGTTTGATTGCTACAACTATTATTGTAAAAATTGTTGCATACACCCTATACTATCCTACATCCCTAAGATTACGGAATGGATCACATTACCATCAGTTATGCTACGATACGAGTGCTTCCTCTACGCATTTTAACTTCCACATACATGCATCCTTACATCTACCTTACATGTATTTATTTACATTACATTATGCATCATCACATCTATCTTACATCATACATTATTGCACCTACTCTACATTCATTTACATTGCATCACTCTACATTGTATCTACACCATAATGACATCATTCTCCAACATGCTACTACAGGCACATATATTCATTCATCGCACATTTACTTACTAATATTTTACATTACACATAAATCATAAATCACATACACATTCAAATAAAATCACAACACATATATATATAAGATCCGCAACAAAATATGTATCTATTTATATATATATATATATATAGATATATATATAATGATTAAAAATACCATCACACTACAAAATGGAAACATGTCTACCATCCATAATCACATATACCCGTAGACTACAAAGACATGCTACAAAGCTAATATTAGCCTTGTTGCTCCCCATGAGTCTCCCCACTCTCCTCATGAGCTACCCTCCCCTACTCTACCCCACGCACCGCTATCGCCCTACTTGACTCAACTATTACCCTTGATGTTTGTGTCACTATGGGAACTACCACCTTGTCCAACTCTGGGATAACATCTCCTATATGCAACACTACGGGTGCCTCTATCCTTACCTCCCTTCGCTCCATAATATTGTGCTTCAATAAATCTACTACGACTATGTCTGTACTTGCAATCGTGATCTTGATCTTGAACATGATATACCATAATCTAGAAGTGGAAGCCTACGCATAGTCAAGGCAATCTCATAATCATACTGCATCACTACTTCCTCCCTTAGCATCTCTACAACATCCTCACTACCCTTCTGCAACTACTATAGATCAACTCTCAAAGTAACCACATCCATAGGAGCCTACTCCACTACCCTTACCTGTTCTAACTCCTCCTGTACCTACTATTGTTGCTCTATCTCGATGTGCATCTCAGTCACCTCTACCATAAGAGCCACTCACTTAGCATCCTAAGTCCCCAACACCTACTGCATTCTCGCCACCTCTATCTTAAACTCATCCACAAAAGTCATAGTCTCTAATACTAGGTGATGCAAACCCTCCACCACCTCAGTGTACCTAGCTACCTCCCCATCGAACCGCCCATGCAATTTCACACACCGTATATCTAACTCCTTAGCATTGCTTACCATCTCAATAACTATCAATATCTCCTCCCAATCATGGTGCTCCTCTCTCCACTTCCCCAAGTCTGTCATCTAACCCTGCTCACTATATCGTAACTACCCCTCTAACTATCGTACTCTCTCTTGTAGTATCAACAACTCCTCATCAACATCCCTCCTCTCTTGTTCCTCAAAAGGTATATCTCTTATATCTCTCATATCTCCTATATCAATTGTATCATCCACTCCCACATCAACCCCCACATCCTCCATGATCACTGACTCCTCCACAAGCTACTCACCAACGCTAGCCTATGTCTCTGGCACCCTCCTAATAGGAACATTGGACCTGCCACCTTGATGTCACCTAGATCATTGAATAGGCACCTTTTTTTAGTCTTACAATGACACTACGAGGGGGGGGTGAATCAGTGTAACTCTTTAAACTTAAATTCATAGTTCTTAAAACTAAAATAATGAAACCTTAAAACTAGATAAAGCAAGTATCACAAGAGAACATCACACAACACAAGTTTTAACGAGGTTCACCAATGTGGCTACTCCTCAAAAATGACTGCTTGGACTACCATCCAAATCCAGCCTATGCAAAGCAACAAATTTACAAACAATTTACCAGCACCCACTGGAAGGAGCACCAACTCCTGATTTATCTGCACTAACATAAAGGAGCACCAACCCTTGATTTACCAACACCAACTGGAAGGAGCACCAACCCTTGATGCTAAGTACCAACTTGGATTTCAATTCTGAAACTAGAAGATTGATAGTAAGATACCTTTGCTTTTGCTAGACCCTAGCTGGTGTTCTTCACCTTTGTTTTCTCTATGCACTCTGCTTTCTCTATGCAATCACTTTGCACACTTTGCTTCGCTATAGTCAAACTTCATGATCATCTTCTTCCTTTTGCGCACTCTACTTTCTTATCAAATTTTGCACTTAGATTGATTCGATACGAATTGCTCTCTGCGCATTACGATCGAACTTCGCACACTTCATCATCATCTCAAATCTCCAAACAACCCTCCTTTTATAACAAAATTCTTGTGATGAAAACCCTAATCTTAGTCGGCTGTAAACCCTAATCTTAGATAGCTTTCATGGCAATTGTAAACCCTAATTTTAGTCGACTGTCATCGAACTTCGTCGACTTCAACTCAACTGCAAAAATACAACATGTCGCGATATCGTGACACTTTCACTTTCTCTCTTTCTCCTTGCTTTGGCCCCCAAGAATACATGTCGCGATATTGCGACACTTTTTATTTCTCTCTTTCTCTTTGCATCGGACCGCAAAAAAACTACATGTCGCGATATCGTGACACTCTTTCTCCTTGCTCTTTCTCTTAGCTTTGGCCCATGAAAATACAACATGTCGCGATATCGTGACACTTTCACCTTCGTATGCTTTCTCTATTCTTTTTTTGTGATATCGCGACACTTCTGCTTCCAAAGACTTCGACTTTGCTTTTGTCACGATATCGTGACACTTCTGCTTCTAAAGACTTCGACTTTGCTTTTGTCACGATATCACGACACTTCTGCCTCCGTACTTAGCTTCTATGCTTTTGTCATGAAATCGTGACACTTCTGCTTTCGAAGTCTTGCTTTCTGCTTTTGTCATGAAATCATGATAGTTCTGCTTCTATACGCTTCCTCTCTTTCTTTTGTCGCAAAAATGTGACATGTCGCGAAATCGTGACACTTTTCCAACTTACTTTCTCTCTCCTGTTTTAGTCACGAAAATGCGACATGTTGCGAAATCGTGACATTTTTCCAAATTACTTTCTCTCTCCATTTTTAGTCGCGAAAATGCGACATGTCGCAAAATCGTGACACTTTTCAAACTTGTTCTCTTTCTTCGAACTTGTCGCAAAATCGTGACACTTCTTCCTGCTTTCTCTTTTTCTTCCAACATGTCATGAAATTGTGACAATTTTTCCATTTGCATTTTTCTCTTCCAACATGTCATGAAATCGCGACAGTTTTTCCACTTGCCTTTTTCTCTGCCAACATGTCGCGAAATTGCGATAGTTTTTCCACTTGCCTTTTTCTCTTCCAACATGTTGCGAAATCGTGACAGTTTTTCCACTTGCCTTTTTCTCTGCCAACATGTCGTGAAATCGTGACAGTTTTTCCACTTGCATTTTTCTCTTCCAACATGTAGCAAAATCGCGACAATTTTTCCACTTGCCTTTTTCTCTGCCAACATGTCGCGAAATTGCGACATTTTTTCCACTTGCCTTTTTCTCTTCCAACATGTCGCGAAATCGTGACAGTTTTTCCACTTGCCTTTTTCTCTTCCAACATGTTGCAAAATCGTGACAGTTTTTCCACTTGCCTTTTTCTCTTCCAACATGTCACAAAATCGTGACAATTTTTCTTGTCTACTGTATATGTCGCGATATCACGACACTTTTCTTACTTGTATTTTTCTTTGATCTTTTGCATATGGGCCACTTTGGTCTTCTTGGAAAATCATTGTACATACTCTGAGTAACCTTTGAACTCTTGTCTTCTGCATCTGAATAGCTTTTGAACTTCCTATCCACTACATCAATAGATCTATCTGACTGTGTTGACAACAATGACAATACTGTTGCTGCACCTTGCTCAACACCTTTGCCTCATCTCCTCATCCCCCTATTCACATAGGCCTCACTCCTCCTATTGCCCACCCTCTCGCAAAGGTACCCTACCAGCTGGTTGCACCCACCAATCAATCACCCCAACGTTTGCCTCTCAACTCTGTATCACCCACCACACATATTACTCAGGAGTAGTTCCCACATACTCCACATCAAGAATCACCATTGGTGGATCCCTCTCACCACTATAGAGAGGTACGATAGGGTGACTCACTCTATCACCCCATCTCCTATATATCACAATAATCACCTCTTGAATACCCTATTGTAACCCAAATTACCGCATCATCCTACTAAAGTTAAATAACTCTATCTTTTGTGTATACCACCCTATTACCCATCATCCTTAGTGGATAGCTCCTAACTACTCCTCGTCCTTCTTCCACATCACCCCGCCCTTCGAAGGCCTCCATTGGATATCCTTTAGCTCCAATGAGCCAAGATTCACCCTCCAAAATAGATGGTCATCCTCATATGGCCTCTTCATCCCTTTATCCTTGTCTATTCACCATATCAATGCATATGGTAAGTGAGTCTTCTCCCCCGCATGAGAATCATAGGGTAACAACGATGGTTGATCTACTGCTATATGCTACCACACCTAAACTTGTAATAATGGTATCCAACTCAACCCCTTTCGTGCAACATGCACTACATCAAGCAACTCTCTATACACCTGGGCCAATATTGTAGGTGCCCATGCAAATACAACTCTGTGCTCCACCATGTCACACACTACATTCAACATATTCTAGGTAAAATTCATGTAGAAGTATCTAGAAAATCATAGGTTAAAATCATCATTATCACCACACACTAGTGATCAAACAACATCTTTTGATACCAAAAATACTCATAATCAACCCCCTTATTAATATCTATCTCCTTCCATATCACACTAAAGGAATGCTGCAACACCTCATCATGCCTCTCATCCACTGATGCCCTCACTGGAACTCCCTTAATCAATAATTTTTAGATCCTGTACACATCCTCCAAGGTGATAGTCATCTCACCTATCAAAAAATAAAAGGTGTTTCTATCTGGATCCCACCTCTTGCACAGTTTTGAGACATAAACTCTGTTAGCATGGATGCTCACACAATACCACACTCCTTTCAACCACATCTTCTCCAGCTAGTCTAGATCTGCCTCATCCAATACATCATCCAAATCAACTCTCATCATCTGCACATGATGTCGCGACCCGATCATCTTTACCTGTTTCATACACAAACATCATAATAAAATTTCATGTCAGTTCCACACACATATTACATTCCATTTATTTTAGTTATTCTTATTTTAGTTACATACCCATTACATACAATATTCCCACAACATATCACATGCATTTACACAAAAAAAAAAAACAAAATAAATACTCAGACCTAATTCATAGGTCACCTTGCAAATTCAGGAACAATTAGCAAGTCACCCTACGAATTCAAGTCTAATTCGTAGGTTGCCCTGTGAATTCAACCAAATGACCATTTTTGGACTCCATTTGGCCTCACTCATGACAAACATGTCACAAATACACAAAAATAAACTCATACAAGCACATTTAACATCCACAAAATCACACATTTAACCCATCATGTCTTTCGATACACACACACATTCACAATTCAAACCACAATCCAAAATGCAAACAGTCACATTTTTAGATACTCATTTTGCCCTTTCATGGTGAAACTGTGAATGCATTCTAAAAATAGTAAATACCTGGCTTCCAATAGTCACGCTCACACTCATCCACATACTCGTCATGGTACACAATTCAAACAGTCAATAAATCATTCTAACACACAAAAAAAACATATTTTTGAACACCCATTTTCTCCTTTTACGATTAAAAATCATATAGTTTTCAAAAACAATACATCATTCATCATAAAATCATAATCAAAGTGCATCACACTAACATCAATCGATAACCATTAACACACATTGCTAGATCATATAGAAATATAAAAACAATCACATTTATAGATACCCATTTCATCCTTTCTTAAAAAAAGTACACCGTTTACACCCAACACGTCAAGTCAAAACAATCATAGGTGTTTTCCACCATGCAGTTAAACTTGTGCAAATAATGGTCAAACCTAACATCTAATCACACATCTCAATACCCATTTGGTGTCTTTATCACTTTGTATCCAAATTCTAATCACATCTCAAAAACAAACACCACAAAACAAACAAACCTACCCTAAAGCATTTCTAAGTAATCACGTAATTTAAAATTTCACGTCAATAAGTCCTCGGGTACTTACCGATGGCTCCCTGTGACGATCACCAACATTGATCTATCCCCTCGCAATATTTGGGTCTTCCTCAAATTTTGCAAGTGCTCCACATCAAAACTTGTCAGTCACTTCTCGCTCTCTAACTCACATGCCATGCAAAATGACTTCATATGCATGCCAAAAAGGTATTATATGCCTTAAAATCCCAATTTGTAGGTCACCATGCAAATTCAAGTTCAATTCACAGGTCACCATGTAAATTCAAGTTCAATTCAAATGTCACCATGCGAATTCTTATTCAATTCGCATGTCACCATGCGAATTACACCTCCATACACCAAATGCACATGTTTTTTAATCTAGAATTTGTTCCCTCCCTTCTTCCTATCTACCAATTTTTCACTCCCTTTTATCATCCCTTTCCTCTATCAATCGATCCATCACCATCATCACCTTATTTCATTTGTCTCATTGTTGATTCCTCGTTTGAGGGGGTATTCATATACAAATTTACTTTGCATGCAACCAAACAATAAAACATCCAAATCATGGATATTGCATCTATCTATACAAATTTTTGTTGAATATTATCTTAAGATAAAACCCCATCCCAAACTAGACATTTGTTAAGTTACGAGAGCCATGCATAATATCGAAGATGTCTTGCTTTAATTATGTATATCGATCTTGACCACATATTGAATGTTACGCTTGATTCATCCATACCACTCAGCTCAAATGGTTTGACATGTGTCACCATGCACTCATCAATCAATCAAAAGCAAAAATTTGAATGGGCATTTATTCTATTCGTATTTGGACCATCTTGCATTGGTAATAAAAGCAAAGCAATCATAAGTTGCCCTCACAAACATCTAAGTACGGTATTGTAAATATTGTACTAAATTGGTAAAATCATTAATTTCACCGTCATGTTCCACCTGCATCCATTCATCCACATATCATCATTCGCATTCGCCCATTATTCTCTTCTTTTTTTACTTTCTCTCTACTTCTCCTGGTTCTTGATCAATGTTGTATGGTCATGCTTTGAGCAGCTACATACCTTTTATTAGGATCTTATTCCTTGTTTGGACTTTATATCAATGTTGTATGGTCATGCTTCGAGCGGCTACATACCTTTGATTGGATTCCATTCTCATCTTCCTCTTCTTATCTCTACCTCTCCCGATTCTTGATCAATGTTGTATGGTCACACTTCGAGCAGCTACATACCTTTTGATTGAATTCCATTTTTCCCCTCTTCATATTTTCCCTTCTTCTCTTGGCTATTAATAAATGTGTGGAGGAGACAGAATGAAAACCTTCGTGAAATAATCCCATGTAAACACTACTTCTTTTTTTCATTATCCTCTTTGACCCTATAACAATATGCTTCCCACCATTTTTTAATAGGTAATGAAGCTTTTAATAGTCAAAAGATTATCTTATCCTTATTAATAAAATTACTTATAGATAAGTACAAAGATAATTGACCCAACCAATTCTTTAGTGCATCAAAATTAAATTTTCCTTTAAAAATAGAAAGATCAAAATTCACTTGCATCATAAAAAATGTATGCTAGCACTAAATGGTGTCAGGGTAGTGAGAGGCTATATAGAGAAGGTTATAGAATTTATAGTAGGATCAATTGTATAATTTAAGAAAACCTATCCATCATCTTGTTCTTCATTTTCACAAGGACTTATTTCAACATCTCCTCGAAAGGATCAATGGCTATCTTGATGTTGTTCATTCTAGTTTCCATACAAGATCATTTGGAATGACAATGGAGGTAATCAAAGGGATATTAGACATGATACTCAAACTTTGGATATCTTGATCATGTGTTTATGAAAATTAAGTCAAAATGGATACCACCTTAATACCATTCGTCTAGAAAATTTAGAATTTGGTATCAAGTAAGGTCAAGAAAGATTGCAATTTAGAAATAACAGAGTATAACAAATAAGAATGAACAAATAAAATCAAGATAATAGTATGGTTTTATTATTCAAAATATAGACTACAATGTAAACAATAATTGAGAAGAGATGTAAGGCTATGTTATTTCATCCATTACTCATGTATTTTATACTTAGTGTTGCATCTCTCTTTAAACAATATTTGGTGGGTTGAAAATCCACCATATTGAATATTAAAGGTCACTTCTATTGGAATGTGATTGTTCAACTTCCATAAGTTATAAATTGTATTTTCTCTAAGTGTTCCAACACTTCTTGATTAAATCAATGTGGAGTCTTGAGCATAAAGTTTAAAGAATGATGTTTAAAGTTCATTTGAAGTTCAATATAGTACCTATTTTTTTTTTTATTTTGGGAATGAATCCATGAAAGTCACAAACTTAGATCAAATATGAAAATCAAAGAATAAAAATCCCTACGGTAAGTTTATTATAGGATTTATTGCCACTATAGAGTCTATTACTATATGCATTTTTTAAACTTAGAGAGAGTTGGTACTTAGTTTATCCATTTTTAAGAGTTTTTTTAACATCATTAATAACAATACCTCCATTAGTCTAGGATACACGATTCTTAAACGACTATTGATATAGTAAGCTATCCAAAAAAGGACAAAAAATGGTGTTGAATATAATAATTTTCTTCAATGAACATCAACTTTGAATAGGCTTCCCTCACTATTGATTCATCAAGGCTATCCAACTAGTCATTGTAGAATATTTTTAACTTATAGGAATTTGATTTGGATTCCAAGTTAGTTGAGTTTGATTCCAAGTTAGTCAAATAGCTTACAATTGTATTTTCATATGCCTATTTTAAATTAATAAAATTTAGCAAATATCGGTAAATATTATGAAATTGTTTATCAAATAATTGCATTCGTTCTTGTTTATTATGTTGACAACAATAAAGAAGTTATATTCAATTTTAAGAAAATCTCAATATCAAAATTGTTAATTAAATCCCATGCCTTTACCTCAAAACTTACGTAAACTATACTTAAACTCTTTTTCACATGTGCTAGTACCAATTTGGCTTTACAATGATTAAAAATCCTCAATTAAACTTATTTATAGGATTACCTTTTAAGCATTATTAAAATTCAATTTTATAATTAAACTAAGAGGTGCTCTATATCTTTGATCCATTTATTTGACACTCATGTATGCTATTATCAAGTGATATGAGATACCATTCCATCTCTTGTATACTCAAACTTCATTCACATATGTTACTATTAATTGACCTTTATAATTTTAAATAAATCCTCTAATAATTAGCCTTCTTGGATTACTTTCGAAGTTTTATTATAATTTAATTTTATAATTAAATTTGGATGTGTCCTATAATTATGCTTAGTTTATTGATTGCATGGTGGCAGGGCTGGAGGGACTACGATTCCCACTTTATCTATTATTGACTATTTTTTCTTATGAAAATTTCAAACTTTCTATTCACTAATGACCAAAATTTTTAAAAGATATTCCCCAAAATTTACATAAAACGTGGGTAAAAAAAGTAGATTTGCTAAATTTTATAACTAATATTAAAGTTACTTATTTCATTTTAGTTTTAAAATATAACACATAATTAGTATTATATAAAATAGAATATTTTATGTGCGTATGAGATTTTACGGTGATAATATAAATTTCGAATGACCCGTGGTCCCCTTCACGTTGAATCAACAATCAATAGTGAGGGTTGTGACCAACCACCCAAAAATAAACGAGAAATGCGCATTCTATTCAACAGTGAAGGGGAGGAAGTCAAATGTAGTTAGGTAGTCTCAATCAACGTTTTGTCTTTTCTTTACATATGGAAAAGAAAGGAAAGTATCTTTGCCGTTTTAGATGATTATAGATTATAAAAACCATCATAATATAACAATTTAATTTGAAAAGTAGATAACTTTCAGTTCTTTTCACGACAGGACTCTGATAATTTTGACAGTTAGGGTCACCTCACACGGAAGCGTGCTGCAACGGCGTCAACTATCAAAAGAGAAACAAATGATTTATGCTGTCAGGGGCGGACATTGCGTAACCTATCAAATCGCATTGATGCGGCAGATATCCCCCACACTCGCAAGAAACTAAAGATTTCATCAGATGACGTCGTTTTTGCCTTATTTTAAGCAAAAGTAGGAATTTCACGACACAACTGAAAACCGCAGGGGACCAGAAAACAAAACATACTTAATTCAGATACTTTCTCTGATAAATCATGTCCGTGGCACTGCAACTGATAGTATTAAAACTTTATAACCTATGACAGAATTTAGATATCATTTTCACCTACTACTTGTGCAACTGAGTTTTAAACAAAAAAATAAAATATTTGCCGTCATGCTCATCAGCCTTCGTTATACCATAGCTATTATTAGTACTACTGGATCCAACGCTACTCACACACCCAACAGATGGTCGATCCCCCACAAGACCCTCTAAATTGGCCCCAACTTTCAAGCATCTAGTAGTTAAGGACTCACTCCAAGTGCCTGGTGTGAATCTCCACCACTACGAACGCCTTCTGTTTCCACTATTTTAGAATCCGTCGATCCTGCAACAGCAATCAGGAAAGTTAGCGCTATGCTTTCTTTAACGGAAAAAAAATGAACCATTTTCAAAACCCGGCAGGCGTCTATTATTCTATCCATTTTTTATATGACTAAAGTTCAAATTCAAAACACATCTGCAATCATTTGTGCAACAATTTACCCCTGTAAAACAGTTTCGACAGGCAGTGGGCACGCAATCTAATTTAACTGGCTTGTCGACGCCTATAAATCTGCAAGCATTTCGCAGATTCAAGCACCATCTTTACCAAGACACAAGCGTTCCATATCATCTTTGGAATGAAGAGATCTGAGAAACACTGTGAGCTTGGTGGAGGTGAAATACTGGGAGCGCCCCCGAGATGATAGAGTGCCGAAGCGCCGGAGATGATTTGGCTTCAACAGCGTGGGGAAGCTTTAACTCGGCAGCTGAATGGGATTGGGAGGTAAAGGCTTGGACTTTGTAGACCTAAAAGAGCCGGAACTGTGGTAGGTCGCCTTAGCTGAGCACCGGCCACGCCGACGAGGGGGTGGTTGGATTCGCAGAGCACAGGGAGCGTCAACTAGGATGACGGTTTCGCCTGCAGAGTATTGGTGGGGAAGAGAAGCGGTGGCGAGTCGCCAAAGAGCGGAGGAAGCGACGATGGATGGGCCTGCAAAGCGTTTGGGCGCTGAGAGTGGTGGCAACGCCGAGGAAGAAGCGATACATGGGCCTTCAAAGTGCTGCCACTTAGACGGTGTGGGGGCCGAGGGTAGCGCGAGATCCGCCAGCAGAGCACAAACAGAGCCGAGTTGTTGGCAGCGGATTGGCCTTCAGAGTGCTGGCGGCGCCAACTGGGTGGTTGCTTGGCCCAACGATTGATTCCCCCATTAGGTTGTGGCAGCGGAGGGAGCGCAGTGGACGTGGTCGATCAGTCCAGGTATTGATAGCAGCGTCGTGGATATTGCGGCCAAGTGAACGCCAGAGATGTGGCGTGGGAAGTGATGCAGGCGCCGAGGAGACAGTGGCCGAGATAGTGCTCTGGGAAAGGGGTGATTTTGGCGCCAGGATAACGGCGACAGAGGTAGCAGTGGATGTGGCCGCTCCGCCCAGGGAATGATTCTGATGCTGGTGTGATGGAGTCGTCGGTAGTCGTGTTCGTTCGTCCTAGGCAAATATTCCGCCACCGAGGAGATGGCGGCGGAAACGTGGTCGCTGCGTCGAAATGATTCCGCTCCCTGGGTTATGGCGACCCATGGTCGGGGTCGTCGTCAGTCGGCCCTGACAGCGATGAAGCCGTCACTTGGTCGGGGAGAATACCCACGTTGAGGGGCGAGAGGTGACGGCGACCAGTCCAGCATCGAGGACCTAATGTTGGCGTAACGGCGGCCAAGGGAGCAGAGGGACGTAAGATCCCGGCCCACGCGATGATTTCGACGCTGAGGTGATGGCGTCGAAGGGAGCGCTGGTGATGTGGTCGCTGAGTCTTGGGACAGAACCGGAAAACTCCGGCTACGCCGAGGGGTTGGTGATTGGAGCTGCAGAGCCCACCCAGCGTCCACATCGCGGACGGATCGGCCGAATGCAGAGTATTGGCGGCTGCCACAAAAGCAGAGGCAGCGCCGAGAAAGCGGCGATGGATGGATCTCCAAGGTCAGCGCGGAGGAGGTGGGCCGGATCTGCCTTCCTAATTATGGGGCACCAGGTGAGATAGCGAGGGATCCGCCTCCAGAGCACAGGCAGTGCCGAGGTGCTGGAGGCGGATCGTTTTCCGGTTCTTGGGACAGAACCGGAAAACTCCGGCGACGCCGAGGGGTTGGTGATTGGAGCTGCAGAGCCCGCCCACCGTCCACATCGCGGATGGATCGGCCGAATGCAGAGTATTGGCGGCTGCCACAAAAGCAGAGGCAGCGCCGAGAAAGCGGCGATGGATTGATCTCCAAGGTCAGCGCGGAGGAGGTGGGCCGGATCTGCCTTCCTAAAAATGGGGCACCAGGTGAGATAGCGGGGGATCCGCCTCCAGAGCACAGGCAGTGCCGAGGTGCTGGAGGTGGATCGGCTTGCAGACTGCTGGCGGACGAACTGCCGTAACGTTATAGCTAGGTCCATGTATATATTGCAGCGGCTGAGAGTCGATTTTGGCGCCGCGGGAACGGCGCCCGAGAGCACACTGGGGACGTGGTAGATCGGCTCGGGGAATGATCCCAACGCCTGGGTGATGACGTCAGAGGAAGGCCGCCGGGAACGTGATCGCTCGCTTGGGGGAGGGAATCCTTCTGGCGCCAGGGCGATGGCGGTAGAGGGAGCGCCGGAGAGATGGCCGCTT
Source organism: Wollemia nobilis (assembly GCA_028583015.1). Classification (NCBI taxonomy): domain Eukaryota; kingdom Viridiplantae; phylum Streptophyta; class Pinopsida; order Araucariales; family Araucariaceae; genus Wollemia; species Wollemia nobilis. The sequence continues at coordinate 7,867,252 of JAQPPZ010016917.1, read as the reverse complement.
GCTCCAGGATAAACATCCCGGTGCCGGGCTGAAGGCGTTAGAGGTAGTGCCGTAGAGATGGCCGCTTGATCCAGGAAAACAATTCCCGGCACCGTGGTGATGGCGTTAGAGGGAGCGCCGAAGAGATGGATGCTTGCTTGAGGAAAACATTCTCGCTCCGGCGGGACGGCCTTAGAGGGAGACCCCGAGAGGTGGCCGCTTGCTCCAGGAAAAACTATTCCGGTGCCGGGGTAACGGCGGAAGAGGAGCGACGGAGAGATGTCGCTTGCTCCAGGGAAAACATTCGGGCGCCTGGCTGAAGGCGGTAGAGGGAGTGCCGGAGAGATGGCCCCTTAATCCGGGAAAATATTCCGGCGCTGGGGTGATGGCTGCCGAGCAAGCGCAGGGATGTGGTCGATCGGCCCATGGAGTGATCCGGCGCCTGAGTGATGACGGCGAGGGAGGGACTGAGAAGTCGTCGTAGGTCGAAGCAGGGACGCCGTCGCTCGACATGCAAGGGATTCCCATGCCGGGGGGTGATGGCAGCCGAGCGCGGGGTCGCTCGGCCTTAGGAGTGATGCCCGCGTCGCCACGGTGGTAGCGGAGGCAGCGGGGACGAAGTCATGGCCCAAGACGAGCAAGGGAGGAGAAGTGATTACGGTGAATCGATCTACGGTCAAATCTTCCGCATATAATTAAAACATAAAAGAGTATCAAAGAGATTATACCAACATCTGCAGGGTTGCGCGTCTCGTTTTCATCACTATGTTGAGATTTGCCTGGTGAAACTAGCCTCTAAGTTGAGGCTTCTCAACTCCTTCTCTGAGCACGTACGAACACGTCAAACAAGTTCTATAAGCATTTGTTCGGTAAATTCATGAAGCCTTCAAAAACAAATTAGAATAAACTTTCATGTTATTTAAAAAGGACGCCGTATGGGCGAAGAAGGAGAAGGCTCGGATCTAAGAAAAACAAGAGTGAAAGCATAATAATACCTATGTCTGCGACGGTTGTACTGGTATCGTGATCGACTTCAACCTTACCGGATTTCACCTGAATCGAGCTAATTCCAGGGAGAGTTTGCTTCAGTCCTCGGATTTGTGCCTTCTGCGAATTGCAGTAAATGCCGTCCACCTTAAAAAAGTTTTCATTTTGTAGTATTGATCCGAAACGAACTTCTGTTCTTGAAAGTTCAAAATATCTAACCTTTGGCGAATACCACATACCACCGACTTCTTAAGCTTGAATTTATTGGAAGTTGCTGGCTAGATTTAGGAAATAAATAAACCGCGAGGGTTAGGTTTAGGTAGGATTTCTTAGACGGTGCTGGCATCTGCTGGGTCCTGTCGAGGAAATTTCGAGGAAACATAGAGAGAAGTTCGCACCCCCTTCCCACTTTCCCCGCCACGAAGATTACGCGTTAAGCCCAAAGCCCCCTCTTGCACACGGTTAGAGTCCCACGACAGATAAACATGGAACAAAATTCTACCATAGTAAAAGTGATGAGGAGCACAGGAAAATGGTAGAATTGCAAAAAAATGAAAATGGTAGAATTGCAAAAAAATGATCGATATCACCAATGCGCTTCAAATTATAAGTTTCGACTGCATTCAGCGTCTATATTATTAAAAAATATTGCACGTCGCATGCATTTGCGAAGCAGTTTCTTTCAGAGGCGGTTCTAACATCGCAATTCTCCTCCTCATCAGTTTTACACGACTATTTTCAAGAAGAAAGCGTGCATGAGTGAAGTTCCACTCCACGTGGTAGGTTATTATATTTTGGAGAACCCTTCCAATACGAATTTATTGGCGATTGTCCATCCCAATAACTCCAAATAATTAAACGTAGGGTGGGGAAGGCAAGTTCATTTGGTTTATTAATATTTTAATCATCTTGTTTAGGGTACGGTTGTGGCCAAAGATAAATATCAACATTTTCGTTGTTAAATGCCGTGCAAAAACAAGACTTTTCTACTCCAAAACCCTCATAATGCCACGTCATCAACTGAGGTTACTTGATGCGGAAGAAATTGTAAAAGCAAACGGTTGACCCGATCCGTTCATCCTTCTGGAGATAATGCACCCAAATACTAGATGAAATGATTTTTAATTAAATTTACAGCATCAAAATAATTTATAGATCTAAAAATAGTGTATAAACTTATTTCCTTGTAATTTTAAATTTTATATTTACTATTTTAATATAAACTAAAATATAATATATAATATTTCTTAAAAATGCTATGAAAAGCAGTCAGACCAACGTTTCCACATTACACGTAGCGAGTCGGACCAACGTTCACACTTATTAGGCGTAGCGGGTCAGACCATCGTTTCAGTTGAATCAACTATTTGAACACTTGAGCCGATCGATCGAAAACGAAAGTGTGATATTTTGTTTCCGCCTTTGTAAAGCAATATATTATTTTTTTTGGTAAGCACATTTGCTCCCAATGGATTGGTAGATTGCTTGTTTAGTCACACACTTATTAAGAAGATATGTAGGTTTAAACTCTGGGGTAACCTGTTTGCAAAGGTAGTAGTCTGGGGTAGCCTGTTTGCAAAGGTAGTAGTCTGGTCTGAATCTTTTGAGTGTGTGCTAGACCAATGACAACCGTACGAATTCCGAGTGACCTATAGTCCTCCTCACGTCGAGTCAACAATAATAAGGCAAAATAAGTTTGATGGGAGTAGCCCTATGATTTGAACGAAACTAGTGTGGTTGTAACCAAACTATGAATTTATTTAAAAAATGGAAAAAAACATTGAAATTTAATCTTGTTTTTTTCGGTAACTGTAACTGTAATGCTTGTTCTACCGATTTAACAGTGACACAATTATTATTTTTTTAGTTTTCTTTTTAAGTTTTAAAAGGGTTGTCCTTTCCTTTTTACATCAATTTAGTAATGTTGGGTTATATAATATGCCACAGAGATTTGAATCTTGAATGTTGATGTGAGTTACATTTGTTGTATGTTTCAACCATTAAACCATGGTTTATTCATTCACACTAGACGTGGTTAATATTACTTACACAATATATAAATACTTTATTGTTAATTTTTTCTAATTAATGTTATAGTGTTTTATATGATGGGTTGTTTTCAAATAGTTATTTTTTTAAGTAGTTATATGAAATCAAAATAAGTTTCATTCATATATATAACCATATAATGGTATAGTATAATTTCATTATATTAGGCAAACCTAACTTGAACAAGAATTTTGAGTTGAATTGTTACCCAAGTTTGAACAAGATGAGAGGACCTCAAGCTCCATTAATTTATCAAGTAGTTGATGTTGTAAAGATGTCAAAGATGCTCACAAGAGAAGGCCTATGTCAAAAATTGTTAGAAAATCTTAAAATCCCTACACCACGAGACTATGCTAGCCCATCATATTGAAATATAATGAATTATGGCCTTTTCGATGGTAATTAAGCCAAATACCTCAAAATTAATGGCAATGGGAAGAAGGGAGGAAATTAGCCAAACTAGACAAATAGAATAACTAAGTGCACACTCATACAAAAAAGTTTGGTAACTATTGTATGAAGATAACTATAAAGCATCAAAAATCAAACAAGGAGCAAAGCAGTAAAAAGGGAAATTTAATGTATCGTAGGATTATTCATAAAGTAGTAATCAAAACTCCAGCAAATATTTGAGATTGAAGGATAATTCTAGATGAATAAATCTTCCAAGGAACTCTAGTTTGAAAACTTAAGCAAACAATTCTAAGTTTAAATTTTTTTAAGGCTAGTTTAATCTTTCAAGACATAAGTATTTGACCAAACTAGATTGATGTTGGACCCACAAAATAAGGTGATCCAAAATAATTTATATATTGACAAAAGTAGACACTTCAAAATATTTGGCAAAGTAAGGAGCTTATAAGGCCAAAATTTCTAAGGGTAGATACTCTAATGAACAAAAAATTGTACTTTCTTGGTGATAACATTAACATAACTTAAAAAAAGCTCATCCAAGTGTAAAATAATAATGCAAGATGCATTCAATAGCTTTATACCTTTTGAGGATGAAAACCCAAGCTAATAAAAGAGAATGTGCCAAAAAATTTCTTGTTGACATTAGCAAAGGAATTCCAAATATTTGGCACAATTTAATGAGCATAAAATGGAGTCCAGAAAGATAAGCAATATAAGCAATGACAATCGTAAGAGCTCAACATGGATGCCACCTGGTATCCCAATAAAACATAATTAGATCATGTGGCATGTATCAGAGTTAGAAAGTCATAGCCACCTCCTACAATCATAACCACCTAACAGGTGATGTGTGAAGCAAGCTAAAGATGTTGAGTGATGCAACCTCAACCTAAGACCATGCTTGATCAATTTTGGCCAATGATTGTACATAGTAGTTAACTTTATTTTTACCTAGTGAAAACTATAAAAGGAGCAATGTTGCTCATTTATAAGGATCAGATATATCAATGTTTACCTATTATAGGCTGTATATTTATGTTGCTTAAGTTGTAATACAAATTTTTTTGACTTACCCCAATTGTAGTATGAAGAACTAATTTTATGATATTTACACATTTCATATTTTTATTCACATTGTGATAGGAGGAAATTATGATAGGTTGTAAGCTCTTTGGATTATTTCAATCAATAGTTGAATTAAATTTCGTTAGGCTTAAGATTGTTTGGCTTATTTTTATTAGAGCACCTGAGATGTTGAATGTTGTAATACTTTTAACAGTTCTAGTTATGCTTTGATTGAGGGAAATTATGTTAGGTTTTAAGTTAGTTGAATTATTTCAATTCAACTAAATTAAATTATATTAGGCTTATGCCTATTTGGCTTCTTTTGATTAGAGTACCCAAGGTTGTAGTATCTATGTTTATGCTAGTTTCTTTATAGCTTCAAACATATAGTCTTTTAGGTCAGAATGCTTAATATACAGTCGAGAGATAGAGTAATGGTTTCGATTGTTGCTATGGGTCTGATCATCGGGTGTGAAGAGAGACGTTCGAGAACGAAAGTTGTTACAGTTCGAGAGGCAACCAACAAAGGTATGGGAGTTATTGTCAGAGGTTACGGCATCGAAGGTGCAGGCAGTGCGGATCATGCTGCAACCATAGTGGAGAGACTGTCGAGATGCCGCAAAGTCTCAAGGTGAAGCCTGCATAGTTTTCTTTTATTCTTGTTGACGATTACTTGGTTTATTATAATATATCAAAATTCTATTTACATTATAATAAAAGGGGATCTCCTTTGACTTCGTTTTGTTCTTACATACTATATGATATGATGTGGGGAGACATAAGGAGGTTGAAGAGTGGATTATTGGATATTTGGGTATTTTATAAAATGAAAAGGAAATTACAAGACAATAATATTCAAAGCTTCATTTTTTTTCTTATTTTTATTAAAGGGGGTTATAAGGAAAAATGAAACGAAGAAATTTGTTTTATTTTTATTTTTCTTTAACGTCAATAAAGAATAGGGAAGAGGAAATGAATGAAGGCATTAATACCTTAAATACCCAAGAAGTTCATGGTACAAGGGGCTAGAATTTTATGTAATCAAGAGAACATTTGAAGAAATAAATGCATTTTTTTTGGAAAAGGCAAACCTTGTGAGCAAAACCAAAAGGAGACTTCGTCTAAAGCTTCTGTTTTATTGTCTATATTTATTGCATTTCATTTCTGATTTATATCTATGTATTAATGTCATTCAGGGTTATACTAGGTGAATATCAGAATAAAATGCTAATGTTTCTTTTCCTTTGAGTCTTGCACTTGATCTAACAGGATTGTGTTTTCTACAGGTCTTTCAGATCAAGTTGCTTCTAGATTTGTCTCATAACTTGGGGTTTTGCAGGGAAGGGATTGTTAACCAAGATTTGATGTCATTTTTTTTTGTTTTTCCAGCTAACCTTGTAGATAATTTTTTGTTATTTATTTTCTGCAATTTAGATTAATCTGTTTTCATTTCAAAGTGTTATTTTTTTATTCTGGTCATTTCCAGAATTTCTGCTTTTCATTTTTACATTCTGGTCATTTCCAAAAATTTTGCACATAAGTTTGGCTTTCCATTCTGGTCATTTCCAAAATTTCTGCACAGAAGTTTTGGCTTTCCATTCTGGTCATTTCCATAATTTCTGTTTTGTTTTATGTTCTGTCTATTCTGGTCCATCCAAAATTTCTGCATTTAATTTTAGTTTATTCTGGTCCTTTTTCCAAAATTTTATTTTCACTTTTCTTGTTCATTTACTTTTTGATGCAGGAGCATCCGGTGGCAGCAGAGCAATCTTGCATCAACAAAAAAAATTCAAGTGTTAGCTTTGATGTCGCGATATCACGACATGTCACGTTTTCGTGACTCAGGAAGGAGAGAGAAGGCTCGACGCTAAAATGTCATGATTTCGTGACATGTCATGAAATCATGACCGAAACAATAGAGCGGAGGCATAAGAAGAGAATGTCGCAAAATCGTGACCGAAGCAAGGGAAGGGGAGGTGCCCGAAAGAAATGTCACGATTTCGTGACATGTCACGAAATCACGACCGAAGGAAGACAGGAGGGGCCAGCGGAGAAGATGTCATGATTTCGTGACATGTCACGAAATCGCGACCGAAGGGGCAGAAAGAAAGCCAAGTAGGAAACTGTCATGATATCGTGACATGTCATGATTTCATGACCCAAAAGGCGAAGAGAAAGCAGCGAGCGAAGAAGTCATGATATCGCGACACATCACGATTTCGTGACCCATAGAGGCGAGAAGGAAGCACAAAGCAAGATGTCATGATATCACGACATGTCACGATTTCATGACCAAAAGAAAGAAGAGCCAGAAAGAAAAATGTCACGATATCGTGACCCGAAGGAGAGGAAGACAGCAAGAAAGAAAAATGTCGTGATATCACGATATCGCGACCCGAAGAAAAGAAATGTTGCAAGGAAGGAAAATGTCATGATATCGCGACATGTCGCGATATCGTGACCCGAAGGAGAGAAAGGCAACAAGGAAGAAAAATGTCATGATATCGTGACATGTCATGATATCATGACATACTATTGGTTCTCTGTTCGAAAAAGCCTGCATTCCTAGATGATGTTTTTTGAGGTGGTCAAGGCCTCATTAATGCATGATTTCTTGCTCGGTAAGCTTGCTGAGCATGGCGGCCATTCGAAGACTGCACCCAGAGGTCAGACGGCTCATCAATGCATGTTTTTATGGCTAACCCGATGGCAGTTGCTAGATAGGGAAAGATGTAAAGGCTCAGTGAGGCAGGATGCATTCTGGTAGGTGGGTCATTAATGGCCTAGAGGGTCGAGACCTCGAAAGAGGCCCAGACATGGTTATAGAAATAGGTGGTGCATGAAGGAAGGGGGGGCTCGAAACTAGAAACTACGCCTGTTGGCTAGTATTGTAATTTTCTTTTGAAAGTTTAATGAAATGAAAGCTTGAGTGATTCTCTGTGAGACTGTGTCCCCATCAAGTGGTATCAGAGCGGGAGTTCCTGAGTGTGTGAGCAGATCATCGAAAGTGAGGCAGCTTGCACCAGGATCTATGGAAGGGTTGTGAGAAGAGAGTGAAGCAGAATGCCTCCATGAAGAAACCATGGTGGTGGAAGAAATATGGTGCCAACAGAAGATTTTAGAGCTTTGCAGAGGCAAGTTCAGGCCCTGCAAGAGGAGCTACGCAGAGGACTTGAACCCAGAGGGGAAGAAGGAAGTGAAGATGAAGTTGATGAAGAAGAGGACCAGTTTGAGGAAGAAGAAGAGGTTGTAGATCCTGCACAAGCCAGGTTATACAGAGCCATCTCTCAGATTGGAAAGAGACCGAAGATGGAGGTTTCTACGTATTCTAGAAATCTTGATCCAGAGGAGTTGATTGACTGGATCAATGATTTGGAAGAATACTTTGAGTATGAAGAGGTTGAAGATCCTAATAGGGTCAAGTTTGCTAAGACCAAGCTGAAGGGTCATGCCAGCATATGGTGGAAGGGAGTACAGCTGGAAAGAAATAGAAGAGGAAAGGAGAGAATAACCAGATGGGATAGAATGGTAGAGAAGTTGAAGAGGCAGTTCATCCCAGCTGACTATGAGATGGATCTGCTAAAGAAAATGCAAGGTTTGAAGCAAGCAAGCAAGTCTGTTAAAGAATACACAGAGGAGTTTTACAAGATTGTAATCAGAATAGGCCATTCAGAGGCCAACAAGGAGAAGGTAGCCCATTATATTAATGGGTTACGAGCAAGTATTCAAGAGGAGTTAAGCCTGGTCAGGATGACCACCATAGAGGATGCTTACCAGTTTGCTCTGAAGGTTGAAGAGAAACTGAATAGAAGGTTTGAGAGCAAGCAAAGAGGAAGAGGTCATGGTGGAAGAACTGGTGGAAGGACCAGTGGAGAAAATTATAAAGATCAGAAGAAGGTTGGTGAGACTAGTAATACCCAAGAACAGAAGGAAGGAAGCACCTACCAACCCCGTAATCAGAACAATGGTTATCCGAGAGGGAGAGGTAGATTTGGACGTGGATTTGGAAGAGGAGGATTTCATGGAACCTGTTTCCACTGTGGTGAAGAAGGACATCGAGCATTTGAGTGTCCACAACACCAAGAAAGGATGAATAAGAGACCTGAGGGTCCTGCTAGAGCTGTTGTAGCAGATGAAGGTGCTGAATCAGAACATTCTGAGGAGGCAGAGAGAGGAGAAGTTATGGTCACTAGGAGGACCCTGTTGAATGAGGAGAAAGGATCAGACCAGAGGAGGAGCCTATTCCGCACAAGGTGCAGAAGTTCGGGTAAGGTCTACAATATTATCATAGATAATGGTAGTACTGATAACTTGGTTTCAGAAGAAATGGTTGCCAAGTTACAGTTAAAAAGGAGAAGACACCCGCATCCATACCGGATTGCATGGTTACAGAAGGACCATAGAGTTTTGGTCAGTGAGCAATGTTCAGTGAAGTTCAATATTGGGAATTACTATGATGAGGTCCTATGTGACATCCTGCCCATGGATGCTTGCCATTTGTTGTTGGGAAGGCCATGGCAGTTTGATCGATGTGCAGTGCATGATGGTCATGCCAACACCTACTCAATGACGAAGAATGGAGTGCGCCATAAGCTGAAGCCCTTGAAGGAGGTGGAAGAAAAGGTATGCAGCAGTGCTAGAATCTGTTTAGTTGAAGGAGGAAATTTTTTGAATAGTTTAAAGCATGAGCATATGTGCTATGCATTAGTTCCTAGAGTTAGGAAGGAAGAATGCAAGGATACCCCTATAGAAGTCTTAGGATTGTTAGAAGAATTTCTAGACATTATATCTGATAATGTGCCTGAGGGTTTACCACTAGTGAGGAAGATCAGTCACCACATAGATTTGGTACCAGGATCTAGTTTACCCAATAAGGCAACACATAGAATGACTCCTACAAAAACTGAAGAGTTGAACAGACAAGTCCAAGAGTTGCTGGAGAAGGGACTGATTCGGGAGAGTTTGAGTCCATGTGCAGTACCTACAGTACTAGCACCAAAGAAGGATGGAGAGTGGAGAATGTGTACAGACTCTCGAGCTATTAACAAGATCACCATAAAGTATAGATTTCCATTGCCAAGGATGGATGACATTATGGACTGTTTGAGTGGAGCCAAGTACTTCACCAAGATTGATCTGAAGAGTGGTTATCACCAGATTCATGTCAGAGAAGGAGATGAGTGGAAGACAACCTTCAAGACCAGAGAAGGTTTGTATGAATGGTTGGTCATGCCATTTGGGCTGACCAATGCACCAAGCACATTCATGCGGTTGATGAATGAGGTATTGAAAGAGTTCTTAGGCAAATTTGTTATTGTCTATTTGGATGATATTCTAATATTTAGCAGAACCCTGGAAGAGCATCTGATGCATATCAGAAGGGTTTTTGAGAAGCTGCAGGAGGAGCAGTTGTTGATTAATCTGAAGAAATGTAATTTCGTGAAGAAGGAGTTAGTGTACCTGGGATTTGTCATCTCAATCGAAGGTCTAAAAATGGACCCAAAAAAAGTAAGAGCTATCATTGAATGGCCTACTCCGAGAAGCACGACCGAGGTAAGATCATTTCATGGTCTAGCAAGTTTTTACAGGAAATTCATTAGGAATTTCAGCAGTATTTGTGCACCCCTTACAAAAACAATGAGAGGGAATAAGAAAGAATTTAAGTGGACCTTAGGAGCAGATAAGAGCTTTGATATGTTGAAAAAGAAGGTTACAGAGCAACCTATTTTGGCACTTCCAGATTTTAATAAGGTATTTCAGGTAGATTGTGATGCTAGTGGTAGTGCCATAGGAGCTGTTTTGAGTCAAGAAGGTAAACCTGTTGCTTACTTTAGTGAGAAACTCAATGATGCTAGAAAGAAGTATTCAGTTTATGATCAAGAGTTTTATGCTATAGTTCAGGCTCTAAAGAAGTGGCGACATTACTTGTTGCCAAAAGAGTTTGTTCTATTTACTGATCATCAGGCCTTACAATATATTAATAGCCAAGGGAAGCTAAATCAGAGGCACCTGAAGTGGGTTGAGTTTCTACAGAGTTATACCTTTGTGTTGAAGCACAGGAGTGGAAGGTCCAACAGAGTTGCAGATGCCTTAAGTAGAAGGCAGTGTTTGTTGATAGAAATGAAGGTGGAAGTGGTAGGATTTGATGAACTGAAGGGTTTGTACCCTGAAGATCCTGATTTTGTAGAAGCTTGGAAGGCTTGCTTGGCACCTGTTACTTTGGACAGGACCAAGTGGTTGGATTTTCTGATCCAAGATGGGATGTTGTTCAAAGGAGGTCAATTATGCATTCCACGGAGTTCAATGAGGGAGAATCTGATAAAGGAGAAGCATAGTGGGGGACTAGCTGGACATTTTGGTCGAGATAAGACCATTGCCCTTGTTAGTGAAAACTACCATTGGCCACAGTTGCAGCAAGATGTGACTAAATTTGTGCAGGGTTGTAGAGTATGTCAGATGGCTAAGGGAGTGAGACAGAATACAGGATTGTATCAGCCATTACCTATGCTAGAGAGACCATGGGAGGACATCAGTATGGATTTTGTTCTTGGCCTACCAAGGACACAACGAGGGAGTGACTCCATTTTTGTTGTGGTTGACAGGTTTTTGAAGATGGCTCATTTTATTCCATGTCAAAAAATGAGTGATGCAGTTCATGTTGCAGGCTTGTTTTTCAAGGAGGTGGTACGCCTTCATGGTCTACCCAAGAGTATAGTATCTGACAGAGATACCAAATTTGTGGGTTATTTCTGGAAGACTTTGTGGAAGCAACTGAAAATAGATTTGAAGTTCAGTTCTGCATACCATCCACAGACTGATGGGCAAATAGAGGTGGTGAATAGAAGTTTGGGTAATCTTCTAAGATGCCTGGTGGGAGATAAGCCCAAAGGATGGGATTTGATTTTGCCATAGGCAGAATTTGCTTACAACAATTCCATCAATAGAAGTACTGGTAAATCCCCATTCCAGATTGTGTATGGGAACAACCCAAGGCATGCTTCTGAGTTGAGAACGATGGGTAAAGGAGAAAAGAGTAGTGTTGAGGCTGAAGATTTTGTAGAGCACATGAAGAGTTTACATGAAGAGGTAAAACAACATATCAGTAAGATGAATACTCAGTACAAAGCCAAAGTCGATCAGAAGCGACATTTCAAGGAGTTCCAAGTGGGAGATGAGGTCATGGTTCACTTGAGAAAGGAAAGGTTTCCTAGAAAAACCTACAACAAGCTGAAGATGAAGAGGTTTGGACCATGCAGGATCATAGGTAAAAGAGATTCAGGAAATGCCTATGAAGTGGAACTGCCAAGCGAGTTGAATATCTCACCTATTTTTAATATTTTAGACTTGGTAGAATACCATGAAGGAGGTAATAGTGAGACACCAAGAATAGATTTGTGGGATATTCCAACATCTACTCCAGCAACAGACGAGATCGAGGAAATACTAGACACTCGAGCTGGCAGAAGTACCAGGAACAGGCAGTATTCTGAATATCTGGTCAAGTGGAAGGGTAGGCCTATCGAAGATGCAACTTGGTTGTCAAAAATAGAGGTTGACCACCTGGGTCTTCCTCCAATAGAATAGAAGTGAAGGACACTTCTCAATCCACCCCGGGTGTCTGATGCAGGAGCATCCAGTGGCAGCAGAGCAATCTTGCATCAACAAAAAAATTTTCAAGTGTTAGCTTTGATGTCGCGATATCACGACATAGCAAAAGTGTCACGATATCACGACATGTCACATTTTCATGACTCAAGAAGGAGAGAGAAGGCTCGACGCTAAAATGTCACGATTTCATGACATGTCACGAAATCATGACCGAAATAGTAGAGCGAAGGCATAAGAAGAGAATGTCACGAAATCGTGACATGTCATGAAATCGTGACATGTCACAAAATCACGACCAAAGCAAGGGAAGGGGAGGTGCCCGAAAAGAATGTCATGATTTCATGACATGTCATGAAATCATGATCGAAGGAAGATAGGAGGGGCCAGCAGAGAAGATGTCATGATTTCGTGACATGTCATGAAATCACGATCGAAGGGGCAGAAAGAAAGCCAAGTAGGAAACTGTCATGATATCGTGACATGTCATGATTTTGTGACCCAAAAGGTGAAGAGAAAGTAGTGAGCGAAGAAGTCATGATATCATGACACATCATGATTTCATGACCCGTAGAGGCAAGAAGGAAGCACAAAGCAAGATGTCACGATATCATGACATGTCACGATTTCATGACCAAAAGAAAGAAAGAAGAGCCAGAAAGAAAAATGTCATGATATCGTGACATGTCATGATATCGTGACCCGAAGGAGAGGAAGATAGCAAGAAAGAAAAATGTCATGATATCATGACATGTCGTGATATCGCGACCCAAAGAAAAGAAATGTTGCAAGAAAGGAAAATGTCATGATATCATGACATGTCGCGATATCATGACCCAAAGAAAAGAAATGTTGCAAGGAAGGAAAATGTCATGATATCGCGACATGTCACGATATCGCGACCCAAAGGAGAGAAAGGCAGCAAGGAAGAAAAATGTCGTGATATCGTGACATGTCGCGATATCGCGACATACTGCTGGTTCTCTGTTCAAAAAGCCCGCATTCCTAGATGGTGTTTTTCGAGGCGGTCAAAGGCCTCATTAATGCATGATTTCTTGCCCGGTAAGCTTGCTGAGCATGGCGGCCATTCGAAGACTACGCCCAGAGGTCAGATGGCTCATCAATGCATGTTTTCGTGGCTAACCCGATGGCAGTTGCTAGATAGGGAAAGATGTAAAGGCTCAGTGAGGCAGGATGCATTCTGGCAGGTGGGTCATTAATGGCCTAGAGGGTCGGGACCTCGAAAGAGGCCCAGACATGGTTATAGAAATAGGTGGTGCATGAAGGAAGGGGGGCTCGGAACTAGAAACTATGCCTGTTGGCTAGTATTGTAAATTTTCTTTTGAAAGTTTAATGAAATGAAAGCTTGAGTGATTCTCTGTGATACTGTGTCCCCATCACTTTTATTCTGGTCCTTATCCATAATTTTTGCACCTCCAAACTACATTGATTTAATCTTCAGATAAAATCCATTTTAGGAGGGGCTACTAACGCCAAACTCACACTAAGGCAGATAAAGAAAATGAACACTGACATGCTCACCTGCTAACTTTTACTAACACCAAATTCTAACATAGGGATAGTGGAACGATTATAATGAAGATAAAAGGAATCCACTAACTTTAAAATGAACCTCACATTAAAGGCACGGATCTTAAAATGAAGTGGACTATTCCACATATTTTTACATTTGAAACCCTTTAATTCGAAGATAAAATGAGCTTACTGACTGGGATTCAGGGTAGATCATACTAATATCAAGAGCACTAAAAATGAATCAATATTTTGCATTTTGAAGGTTTTAAAGATCATAATTGCTAAGCATTGTTTGAACTATTCAAGGCCCCTTGTTAACTGTCACTTGCAGGATTGAGTTTATTCTGGTATACATTTGTTTCCATATTAATTTTCATTGATTATACATATACAAAAATGTATGCTTACCAGAACCTTGGAGAAATAGGTGATTTCACCTAGTTTCTTTGCAAGAGAGAGTTTTCAAATTAATACTCTATTTGTGGTGATCATTTTGCAATAGGGCAAAATATTCACTCAACATTTTGGTGCTAGAAGGAGGGCCTTCTTTATTTCTTTGTGATTTAGATATTTCTAACGGTTAATGTGGTTAGTTTTATTTCCACCTTATTGTGCTTGCAGGTACAACATTATTTAGGTTTATTTTGAGTGATTTGTGAGAAGCCTTGTTAGAATAGTTAAGTTTCCCAAGCTGGACCCATCTGAGCATATTGCTACTAGGTCTAAAACCACTAGGGAAACTATCTTTCAAAGTCTTACTCCCAATTATAGGAAGCCAAAAAACAAAACTCAAGAGATCGAAATCCCACCCAACATACTTGATCTAGGGTCACCTTTAGGTTCAAGTACATCTAGTGGGTCTCCACCCATTGTTTCCATTGCGACAACTACACCAAGTGTATCTATCCCCATCACTTCGATAGTTTCTACTATTCTCGTAGGGTCACTACCATTGAATAACATGGCCCAACAACAACAACAACAACAACAACCCGCTCTTTGGTGTGGTGCACAAAGCTCTCCCTTGAATATACCTGGGGATGTCCATGACTTACCTAGGCATATTGAAATATCGCTACCCAAGTTCATACATGATGGTCCCATTACCACTGAAGAGCATGTCCAAATTTACAAAGACTACATGTTTAGACATGGGGTCACTCACGAAGATGTTGCATGTCGAGTATTTCCTAATAGTTTGGACCATGTGGCTAACGAGTGGTACAAAAATCTACCCGTAGGGTCCATTACTTCATGGGCCCAATTGGAAGCTACCTTCATTAGCCAATTTTGGTTGTTGTTAGATCCTTCCATCATCTATAATTAGTTTGTGTCCTGTAAAAGGTTACCCAATGAGCCTATTAGGACGTTCAATGCTAGGTTCCAAAAGCTATACGTGAATGTAACTCACCACTTTGCGATAGATGCCGCTGTGGCCCTTCAATTATATTTTGGAGCTCTAGATCTTATGACATCCTTATTTTCCTAAAGAAATCCTCAGGTTACGACTCTTGCCTTAGCTTACATCGAGACAATGACTCTGGAACAACAAATGAACTCACTAGGAGGGGGGTTGTCTCAATGGGTTGGGATGGGACAATACGGTCCATATAGTCAATTCACCATGATGAATCAGGTAATGGCATCACAAGTACCAATAATGAACAACTTCCAACAACCATGTCCATTAATGCAAGCATATTCACCATTTCTTGCTTATCCTAACGCATCCATTCCACCACCAACCATGTTTCCAAACAATCAGATAACCATGCCGAGGTTCAGTATGGTCAATAATCAGTTGACCATGCCTGGATTCAGTGCAATCAATACCCAAAGCCCAATGACTTATCCTTTGATCACGCCTCTTCAAAGTGTGAATCTTGGATGGAACCAAAATACTCAGAATCAAGCCATTGTGCCCATTCCAGAGGTGGCTAATGCAAGAAATGCATTTGGACCTGGAACTACAATGCCCCAACCAAAAGGGCCTAAAGCTAGGATGGATAAAATTGAATATCAGTTAGCCAAACTGACAATCAACGTGGGAAACATAAATAAAAAAATTGTACAACCCTCTGGACATAACCGATGTCACAACCATAGAGGGAAGGTACCATACAATACTCATCCCAATAATGGGTGCGTACCCAACCCAATAGCCAATTAGGCTGATGTTTTGGAAGATTACGGTGAGTTGGAACCCTGTGATGATGAATTTCCCCATTGTTGCCAAGGGAAGCAAGAGACTTTGCTAACTAAAGTTGTCCACATCCAAGAAAGTGAGGAAGAGGAGGATGTTGAGGTCTTAGGAGAAGAAGATGAAGAGACTTTGGAAGTCCAAGCCATTAGACGTTTTGGGAAAGGAAATCATCGGTATTACACAAGAAGTTCTAAGGATCCCAAAACTTCCTCTACTCCTCCAAACAACCCCTTACTTCCTCCTGATACAAAAGGTGAGGTTAATCCACCTCCTCCGCTGATTGTAGAGATGTCCAAGCCGATGAAAAAGATGCCAAATTCATAAAAATTCACCTATGACTTAGAAGAGGACATGAAGAGAAATAAGGCTAATATCTCGTTGTTCGAAGTAGCTAAACTTCTGGGTCAAGAGATAGGTTTTCCGAAAGGGTTGAACCCACCTAGTCAAGTCCATGAAGCTAAGGGTGTCGAGTCTCAATTGGTTTTGAAAAGGTAAAAATGAGAAGTACCTCCCTTTCTCATAACCATTAGAATTGCAAGTAAAAATTTACACAATTGTTTGATAGATTCAGGTGCTTCGACCAACATCATGCCCCTAGAAATTTGCCAAAAGTTAGGACTCACACCAATCCCTTCTAAGAGCAAGGTGGTACAATTGGATAGATCTGTGATGGACATGGTTGGATTTCTAAATGATGTCCTTATTCATATTAACTCAGAACCTAGGGTTCAACATCATGTGGATATATTGGTACTGAATATTCCTACCAAATATGGAATGGTATTGGGAAGAGATTGGAGTAAAAATCTGAATGGGTATATTGTAACAGATTCTTCCCATATGTGGTTGCCTTGGAGAGGAGTGGCAAATCAAATTTGGGTGGATAGTGAACCTAGACTCAAGGAGATGATAACTGAGTACAATAGACCCAACGAAATCTAATATGTTGAAACTGAATTAGGGGCCTACAACTTGGACATAGAAGAAATTTTTGAGGATCCTCAAAAGGAAAATATTTCTTGTAACACTTTGAAAGAGGATAATTTGGTTTGGACTCTAAGATTCGATGGATCTAAGTCAAAACAAGGTGTTGGAGCTGGCATTGAACTTACATGTCTCGGTAGTAAGCCTATGCTTGCTGCCTATAGATTACAGTTCCCAGCCACCAATAATGTGGTAGAATATGAAGCACTAATTTTTGGACTTCAATTGGCCCTAAGGAAGAAAGTTAAATGTCTCAAAGTGTTGGGAGATTCAGAGTTGGTGGTTAAACAAGTTAAAGGGCAATATACTTGTCGGGATAAAAGATTAAGCCTTTACAAAACCAGAGTTAGGGACTTGATAGATGAGTTTGATGCATTTAATATATCCCTAATCTCTAGGAAAAATAATCGTATGGTAGATGCTTTGGCCGTAGCCGCGGGTATGCTTAAACCTGTGGACCATAAAAAGTGTAAGAAATTCTCAATCGAATTAGTGCCTTGCCCTTCGATACCAGATAATGTTACCAATTTCCAAGTATTCGATAGTGACAGACACGTGTTCAACTTCGTCACTAATTCTGGTATATTTGAAAATCAGGTGATAGATGAAGATGAGAGGGGGCAAGAAGAAATGGAGTTGCAATGTGAAGCTACCCAAATGAGGAATAAAATGCCAAATGATATGGCTTCTCTAGAAAAAATATTTGATATCGGATACCAAGCAAAAAGAGGCAGAAAGGTACCACCCCCTAAAGAAGCATGTGATCTAATCAACTTAGGGAGTGCAAAAAATCCACGAGAAGTATTTATTGCTAAGGCGTGTACAAAACAAGAAAGGGAGTCTATCGCTCACGCATTAAAGGAATATATTGATTGCATAACATGGAGCTATAAGGATTTGAAAACTTATGATCAAAATGTGATAATGCATACGATTCCATTAAAACCTGACTCCAAGCCTTTCAAACAGAGACAAAGAATGGTCAACCCGATTCTAGAACCCCTAATAGAGAAAGAGGTGAAAATATTTCTAGAAGCAAAAATCATTTTTCCTGTTAGACATTCCACATGGGTTGCCAATCTTGTCCCGGTGAGGAAGAAGAATGGAGAGATAAGGTTGTGTATTGACTTCAGGAATTTAAACAAGGCGTGCCAAAAGGATAATTACCCATTGCCCACTATTGATGAGATTCTTCAAAAGGTGAATGGGTCAGAGATGATGTCATTCTTGGATGGTTATTCAGGATATAATCATATTCTTATTCATCCAAATGATAGAATGAAGACGACCTTCACAACAAAATGGGGTACATTCGCATATAGGAGAATGTCATTTGGATTATTGAATGCAGGTGCCACCTTTCAACGAGCTATGGATTTCACTTTCAAAGGGCTCATTGGTAAGTGTATCATTGTCTACGTTGATGACATTCTTTTTTTCTCTAAGAAAATGGAAGATCATGTAAGGGACTTGAGAAAAGTGCTTCAAATATGTACAGAACACGGGATCTCCCTTAATCCAAAAAAATGCATCTTTGGGGTAACGAAAGGTAAGCTATTAGGTCATGTCATTTCCAAGGATGGGATTGCTATTGATCTAGAAATAATCTTAGCTATACTAGCCATTCCTCCACCCAATAGCAAGAAAGAGTTAAGATATTTTTTCGGTAAGATCAACTTTGTGAGGAAATTTATTTCAAGATTTGTCGAGATCGCCAAGCCTTTGAATGACATGTTAAAGAAGGATGTTCAGATCAAATGGACAAATGAAAATAGGGAAGCTTTCAAAAGCATCAAGGATGCTATCTCTAGGGCCCCTGTTTTAATCAGTCCAGATTATTCAAAGCCTTTTTATGTCTATATGTTTGCTTCAGATCATTCTTTTGTGAGCGTCCTAACTCAGAAGAGCGAAGGTAACATTGAAAATCCCATAGCCTTCTTGAGTTCCCCTTTGAAGGATGCAAAGTTGAGGTATTCCATTCTGGATAAACAAATGTATGCATTGTTCAAGACCATCAAGAAATTCAGGCATTATCTAGTTCATAGTAAAGTCTTTGTTGTAGTTCCTAACCCTGACCGTTAAGTCTATGTTTTTGCAAAATGAACTAGGTGAAAGATGAGGAAAATGGATTTCAACCCTCCAAGAATTTGATCTAGAAATCTGACCTATGAAAATAGTTCATGGACAAGGTTTGGTCAATTCAATCACAGAAATAGATCCGTTGATATCATGTCAACATTATGAGGTAGATGACATAACCAAAGATGAGTGGTATGTTGATATTGTATATTTCTTGTTGCATGGTAAGTGTCCATCGCATCTCAATTCCACTCAACGTAGAGCTTTGCGTTTGAAATCTGGGAAATTTTCTAATTAGGTTCGGTGTTTTATACAGGAGAAACCATGAAGGGATTTACCTTCGTTGTGTTGATCAAGAAGAGGCGACCCAAGTACTTAAGGATTTCCATGGTAAGTATGGAATAGGACACGGGTCAGCCAATGCAATGACACATCAAATACTTAGGGCTTGATACTATTGGCCCCATTTGTTCAAAGATGCACATGCTCATGTGAGATCATGCCACATATGTCAAGTGGCAGCCAATAGAGAAAGGAATGTTGCAATGCCATTACAGTCTATGGTAGAGGCAAGGCCTTTTGCACAATGGGGATTGGATTTTGTTGGGATCATCAATCCTAACTCATATGATTCCCATAAGTATATCCTTACTGCCATAGATTATTGCACAAGGTGGACTGAAGCCATTCCCACTAAGCATGCCACCTCATAGGTTGTTATTAAGTTTTTAGAAGATAATATTGTGACTCATTTTGGAATGCCCAATGCAATTGTAAGTGATAATGGCTCTGCATTTTCTTATTTGGAATTTGCAACCTGGGCATATGATAATATGGTGAGTTTGAAATTCTCCTCAAATTATTACCCACAAGGTAATGGTTTGGCGGAATCCTCCAATAAGAATTTGTTATGTGTAATCAAAAAATTACTTGAAAAAATCCTAGGGATTGGCATAGCAAATTAAAATTTGCCCTTTGGGCTGATAGGATCAGAACCAAAGAATCAATAGGAACATCTTCGTATCATTTAGTCTATGGGCAGGATCCCATATTTCCCACAAATTTAAGGTTACAAACATTGCATTTCATGAAGGAATATGTTGGAACTAATGATAAACTTGAAGCTAGGTTAACACAGTTAATGCATCTTGATGAGAAAAGAGATGAGGCTATGCTTCATTTCAGAAAACATCAAGATGTAGTGAAAATATGGTTTGATAAGAGGTCTAAAATCAAAACATTTAAAGTTTTAGACCTAGTTTTATTGTGGGATAAAAGACATGAAAAGAAAGGAGATCATGAAAAATTTGATTGTTTGTGGTTGGGTCCATATCAAATTTTTGAAATCCTAGGTGAAAATAGTTTTAGATTAAAAACCTTGGATGGGAATGATTTGGCTTTTCCCGTTAATGGGCTACACTTAAAGCACTACTTTCAGGCCTAAAAAAGGCAAGATCCTATATTATATGTAAATACATTTGTGTTTGATGATGTTGAGTCTGATTGTGTGTTTGTATTCATTCACTTCCAATATTTTATTGATTTTTAGTCTTTTGTATATAGCTTGTGTGTGTTGGTTTCATGTTAGATTTTGGGTTTGGATTTTGTTTGATGTTGGCAAGTTGATTGGGTGTTTTGTATTCATTCGCTTCTAATTTTTGGTTTTTTTCCAATATTTTAGAGTGAGATGTCAGCTCATGTCCTCATGAATTTTCACTAAGACCAAGAGAATGTGAAACATCGGAATTGTATTGCAGAAGGCTCCACAATTATCATAAATGCATCGTTTGAAACTTGTGATGCATGAAGTTGTCAATTTTGCAAATTAGGGTGAAATATTTTGCATGCTCCATCTCATTCAACCTTATTTCATGGTACATTTCACATTGCATTACATCTCACTTGCATCTACATTTCAAAGGCAATCATCAAAAACATGTCAAATTCTCTTAGGATCATTGCACAATATACACTAAGGAGATATTGAGATTGGGAACTGATGTCGAAACCGTCTTGAACCAAACATGATTTGCACATATTAAGAAACATCTTGGGTAAAATGGTCAAAACCATCCTTGGAAGAAAATGTGAGGCGAAAAGGGTCATCCTTGTCGGTCCTATCATGCAACATAGTCCATAAAATAATGGTTTTCACCACTTCCACAATACTTGAAACCCAAAATCAGAGTAGTAAGGATAGGGTCAAATTATCATCATACTTAGGTTGAGAATCCAATTCCCCAAAGCTCTGATTCTCCCTCCATCACACCACTGACTATTGGGTCGTAAGGATCGTACTACATGTCCCCTCAGAAGGATGGGTAGTCATCCCCAAGATTCAAGAAATTCAAAGTAAAATTTCACCATTTCACTTCCATCACACCACCAACTATTGAGTTGTAAGGATCGTACTACATGTCCCCTCAGAAGGATGGGTAGTCATCCCCAAGATTCAAGAAATCAAAATCCAAATCATGGACTATGGGGCTAACCTCCACCGGGGCTATAGACGCTTGACTGGTAGTGGAGTATGCTCATGCGTGGTGACATGTCTTGTTTAAAAGTGAGACCTCTGACCGCTCACATGGATAGACTAGCCTTGTGGTTTCATCCATAATAGGTTTAATCATTTTTGTCAAGATGAGGTAATAAACTCAGATCAGAGTAGTAAGGATAGGGTCAAATTCTCATCATACTTAGGTTGAGAATCCGATTCCCCAAAGCTCTGAGTCCACTTGCACACATTGGTTCGGGATGGTAGCGGTTCATAACCAACCTCTTGATCTGGTAAATGAATTCATTGCATACACATTTGGTCCTAAGAGGGTTTGACGATTCTAGTGTGTTGCCTTATGGTACTAGAAGTTTTGAATATTTGCAAAGCAGGCTATTCATATTTTTAGCATCCTTGTCATACATTCAATCCTGCATAAGTCACTCCTAACCTATCATATACATCCATGTGAAACTGATGATGGAATGTTGAATGGTTTCAAATGATAAGGAATAAAACACTTTGCACACACTGAGCTGATGCTGAATAATTATGATGGTTCATGTCTTTTTGGTCTATTTTCATTCTCTGGATACTATCCAAGGCTTGTAATTTTTATGTTTGGGTTTTGTGTGTCTGCAGAGATTGGGTTCTTACCAAAATTCCAAGAGCGTTTCCTAGTAGAGTCACCATTAGTTGTGGCTACTCCATAAATAGCCCCAAATAAAATTGGGGACCCACATTTTGATGTTTGGTTTTGGAAGTCTAGGTGTCCTTGCAGGGTGATTTTGGGTTTCTTTGAAGCATTTCTTGATAAAGCTTTACCCCCCATATTTAGCCATGTTGAGGTAGGGGTTCATTCTAGGGTGTCCTTTCCTTTGTCCTTTGAGTGATATTGGTGTGTCAGTCAAATTTACCTTCTTGTTCTCATTTAGCATGGGTCGACGTTGGTTGTCTTATCTGTTTGTCTAATTTTTTTGTAAGGTGTTTGATTGCTTACCTTTTGTTTTGATTTATAATTACTCAACCTTTTAAAGGTTGATGGAGTTTCATGTTAAATCGTTAAAAAATATATATTTAATAAAAATATATCTATATATATCACATATATAGAGATGCATATAAAAACAATAAGAAAAACATTAAAGGAATAAAAAATAAAAACAATATAAAATATTATTATATTCTATATAATAATAATAATAATTAAAATAAATAAATAAATAATTATGCTCTTATTATTTTCAATAAATGAATATAAGTTTTATATATATATATATATATATATATATATATATATATAAACTTTTATATATATGTATATATAATTTATAGTCTCTCTATATATATAATATAATATAATATAATATTTAATTATATTATATTATATTATATAGTTAAAGGATAAGATTTAATGGTAATTTTACGTTTGGATTTCATATCCTAAGCTTTGCCTTTGGTTTCCTTTATGTGTAGGCTTTATACGGAGGCAACATTCAGATGGCCAAGCAGCGTAGAAGTAGAAGGCATCGGTAAACCCAATGTGATTTTTCAACCTCATAGAAGCATAAAGAGAATTGTTAGAGACTCAATATGTTCTGTACTCAACTCCCAATCTCAAAATTCAACTCAAATCAACTCAGCTCAATCTCAATCTCAAATCTGAAAACTCAACTCAATATCTAAAATGGATATGATAGAATGTTTTCTTTCAAGAACATGAAACCCCAACAATTGCCAACTATGCAAAGAATCACATAACAATGATACTCATGTTCTTTTCACCATCAATTAGGGTTTCAACAACAATGCTCATCAAACAAGGTTTAGTCAACCAACACCACTCAACTCAACATCAACCTTGAAGCATTCAACCAATCATCACAAGAAAAGGAAACAAGTAGAAATCCTTTTCCCTCCAAAGATATTTGAACAAAACAACCACCAACACAATATCACCAAATGCAAAGAATAACTAGCTAAAATCAACTCAATGGAGTAATCCCAATATCATGAATCAAGTAAAGCAATAACTTGATCAAACAACCTCTATGGAAGCAACTCAACCATCAAACTCAAAACAGCCAACCAAGGGTTTCACCAACTCAAAGCAAGTAGCAAGACTCACAAACATAAACCCTAGTGCACAATGCTTCCACTACCTCAAACCAGAATTATGCATTCACCAAAACTCTCATCAAGGATAAAAATGCATAAGAAGTCTTCAACAAACCAAAAAATAGGATTTACACCCAACCAAAGGAAACCTAGTTGAAAACCTTTTCACTCCAACCTTATTTCGGAAAAACATACACCAATCATACTCATAAGGAAAATGTGCCCATACCTTTTTGGAGTAGAAGAAAATTGATCCTTAAAGTTGTCACCACACACAACCCTCAAACTTCCAACCAAGTTAGGGTTAGAACCAAGATAAATGAGCATATATAAAAACTTTCCTTAATACACCTTTTAGCTCCTCTTCTTTAAAAATAACCACCAAAGAAGCCAAAAACACAACAACAAAAACTTACACCTTATATATTCTATTTTAAATTTAGCATAGCAAAAGACTAATCTCAAAAATACAACCAAAGAAATATCCCCTTATTTCTCCTAATGCTAAACAATGCCAAAAATCATATCAAGAAAATAATCACACCTTATAATGGTTGCCCTTGAAGAATCCGAAATTCACAGCACAAAACACGTTTTAATAAAAACGTGACTAATCCATGCATAGCTCCCTCCACGGGGATCAAAATGTAGACCTCCACCTACGCAAGGCCCAAACGCAGCCTTCGCTGCCACTAGCCCACAAGGGGCTTACGAAGTCCAAGATGGACTTCCTTCCACATAAACGGTCAAGCTTTCCGAAATCTTTTCAAACCACGAGCTCTCCTCTTTCGCAGCGTAAATAGAAAATTCGATCGTAGCCAAACCAATTAATTGCCTTCGATTTTCCAAGTGGGTTTAACCTTAGGAACCTTCTCATATTTATAGTCCATACGTGGACTTTAGAACACATCGGCTGCAAAGAAAAGTAATTTCAAATTTAATCGAAATTTGCTTTCTTAAGGGTTTAAAAACCCTTAAATAATTTTAATAAATTAAGAATAAAAAAGGTTTAAAAACCTTTAAGTATTTTTAATAAATTAAAAATAATTTCTCCCTTTAACTTGGTTTTAATAAAAACCGGTTTGGTTTTAATGAAAAACCCTTGCCAATGGAATCTTGCCTTTTGGAATCTTCAACCAACACATCCTCTTATCATTAATGCCATTTCCTTTTGACATCAATGACAACTCATAGACAAGAAGCTAGGATCTCAAACCCAAAATTGCCAACACCCTTCATCTGTTAGGATAAAGAATAGACACAGTCATCGCATGTTCCTTATTTTAAAAACCCTTCATCTGTTGGGGCAAAGAACAGATACAAATAGAAGTGAACCTCGTATTTAGTGGTTTATCCTATTAACGTGGCAGTTGCAGTGACTGGTTATCCATGTAATCCAGTAGGATGGATAGATCATCATAAGGACACTTACATCATCAAAACCCTTCTTTGTTAGGGAAAATAACAGACACATTCATCGCATTTTTCTCCATTTCAAAAACCCCTTCATCTATTAGGGCAAAGAACAAACATATTCATTGCATTTTTTCCCATTTCAAAAATCTCTTCATATATTAGGGCAAATAATAGACATAGTCATCGCATGTTCCCCATTTCAAAAACCCTTCATCTAGTGGGGTAAATAACAGACACAAATACAAGTGAGCCTCGTATTTAGTGGTTTATCTTATTAACTTGGCGGTTGCAGCGATTGGTTTTCCATACAATATGATAGTATGGATAGATCACCATAAGGACACTTACATCATCAAAACCCCTTCTCTATTAGGGCAAATAACAGACACATTAATCGTATTTTTCCCCATTTCAAAAATCCCTTCATCTGTTAGGACAAAGAATAGACACATTCATCGTATTTTCCTCATTTCAAAAACCCTTTCATCTGTTAGGGCAAATAACATACACATTCATCACATTTTCCCCATTTCAAAACCCCTTCATATTTTAGGGTAAATAACAGACACAATCATCACATTTTTTCCCATGTCAAAAACCTCTACATCTGTTAGGGCAAAGAACAAACACAAGTACAAGTGAACCTCATATTTAGCGATTTATCCTAGTCACCTGGTGGTTGTAGTGATTGGTTATCCATGCAATATGGTAGGATGGGTAGATCACCATAAGGAAACTTACATTATCAAAATATCTTTATCTATTGGGGTAAAGAATAGACACAATCATTGAATTGTATTTTTCCCTATCAAAATCCCTTCATCTATTGGGGCAAATAACAAACACAATAATTGTATTTTTTATAGTCATCATATATTCTCTATTTTATAAACCCCTTCATCTGTTAGGGCAAATAATAGACACAGTCATCGCATGTTATCCATTGCAAAAACCCTTCATCTATTGGGGCAAATAATAGATACAAATACAAGTGAACCTCGTATTTAGTGGTTTATCCTATTAACCTTACGGTTGTAGTGACTGGTTATCCATACAATATGGTAGGATGGATAGATCACCATAAGAACACTTACATAATAAAAACCCCTTCTTTGTTAGGGCAAAGAATAGACACAATAATTGCATTGCATTTTTCACATGTCAAAAATCCCTTTCATTTATTGGGATAAAAACAGACTCAGTCACTTGAATTCATGTATTCAAAAATGTAGCTTACCTCCACAAAATCACTCCACATTGCATCCATAAATACATTTCTGATAATCACATCTTCATGTCAGCATCAAATCCATAAACAATTACATTTACATTCAATATTTTCCAAGTTCACCAATAATATTCAAGTGAACCTTGTATCTAGTGGGTTATTCTATATACTTGGTGATTGTAGAAATTTGCATCCATGCAATTCGATAATATGAATAATCTACCATAAGGACACTTAGTCATTTTCATCATTCCATATCTCCTTGTTCAAAATCATAATCATATTTGGTACTTCATATTTTTGTGTGAAACCTTGCCAAGCATAATTTTCACAAAAGTTGTCATTGATGGCCTAGTTCGTGGGGCTTAATACATGGAAAAAATCACATCACATCATTATTTTTTCCTTGACAGTCATCACAAATATAAGTTCTACCTAGGGTGATTGATTCCAATTATTGGAATTATTTGACAGTCACTAGGTGACCCTTCAAGATTGACTATTTTTATTTTTATTGCATCTTCATCTTTGCATATCAATGGCACCCAAAGGCACATTTTTTAGTAGCATCGAATCACCCTAAATTTGGGGTAACCACATTTAGTTTTGAATTTCCCACATGAGGATACATCTTAAATGACCATGGTATCTACACTTGGTAAAACTCCCTTCATCTATTGGGGTAAAAATAGACACATTTTCATCACATTTCCATAAAACCCTTCATCTGTTGGGGCAAAAATAGATGCAATCATCACACATTTTCTCACCACTTCCTTTCAACCGTTGGGGCAAAAATGGTATTGTATTTACATCATTCATATCATCCACAATCATTTGCACAAATTTTTCAATTGGATCATGAGTTTCATCTGTAAACTCACTCACCAATTGAGGGGGTAAGCTACGTAAATTCAAATTCTTTAAACATTGTCTTCAAGTTCATTTTTCATCTCAAGAGAAAGTTGCTTCTACATTAGGCCAAAACAGGTGTCTAGTGTTTTTGCACTGCATTGTGTTTCATGCAACTTAGTACAAAAAGGGGCATCTTTAGACACCAAAATCTATCCACTTGTCATACATCAAGGTCTTCCCGCCATATTTACCCCTTTTTTTGTATATATCTAGGCATATTTGTTAAATATATGTTTAATATTAATATTCTAATATTATATTTTATATATATTTAATAAATATAAATATTATATATAAATAAATCTCAGCCATCCAATTTAACTTAATCCTATCCATCCATACACATAAATCCATGCCACACACCTAAAATTAATATCCACCCTCTTATGTGTTTTAATCTGAGCCACATAATTTGTGTCGTTCAAACCCTAACATGCCCTAGTGTGGATTAGTAATAAGAGTTATTTTGATGGCTAAACCCCTAAGTAATCCCTGAAGCTTTTGAGTATCCAAGTATCCTTGCATTCTCCATCCATCCTCACTCACCATAGCCCACAAATCCATCACCGCCCATTTCGCTCAACTAGATCTGCTTCTATAGATCTTCACCTCAACTCCCAAATACCTTTGGGTACTCCCTATCACCACCGAGCACCTTCGGGTGCTTCCCCTCCACTGCTAAGAACCTATGGATACCTTCCACCATTCTTGAGCATCCACAAGCATTTTCTTCTACCATCGAGCATCTGCGAGCATTTCAAACCAGAGCTCTGTAGCCCCACTAGCCCTTGGGCGACGCTAGGGCATTGTCAAAAAATGACAAGTTCAATAAGGTAGATTTTCTATTGTTATTTCATTTTATGCATTTTTAGATTCTGATCATTTATTTACATTGCATATCTAGGATTTTTATATTACTTTCTAAGGTCCTCACATTTTGGAGACCTCACAGGTACTACTAACCTATTCACTATTTTCTTGTGTATAAATGTGGAAGTGTTACATCTACATTGTGCAGTTACTTAAGCTGGAGTGGTCCATCCAAAGGATGTCTAAAGTCTACTCACTTCTATTAGGATCGATCAAGCATGAAGACACCACCCTGATTTGTTGGCTAGGTTTTTGGAGAACCCTACCATGTTAAGATTATTGTATTGAGCAACAAAGCATTATAAAACCTCAATCTAGAGCATATTTGGTTGTAATATCAGAAATCCACCTGATAATAATAAAATCAAATTTATTTTTATGCAATCACATGTGTTTATTTCTCTTTAATTGTTCATTTATTTAAATTCGGTTATTTGGTGTTGTTCGGTTTGCATCTACAGTTATATTTTGTATGTTCTAGGACATCTTCTTCATTGGATTGGAAATAATATAATTAGAGTTCTCTTTTCCTTATTTAAATTCTAAAACTATGGTGCTAAATTAACTTGAATGAAATCAAAATTTTCATAAAAATGAAATACTCTTTTATGCACCTAATTTCAAATCGTTTTGGTCTTCTTTTGTAACTTGCCTCTTTGCCTTTCTTGTTACTTAAAATGTTTGTTCTAGACCTTCAAATTTGCAGCCTTTACTTGTTGCCCAAAAACCTTTAAATTTGCAGCTCCTTTGTTTCTCGAAATGCTGCTCAAATATTCTGAAACTTACATATGATTTCCTTCTCCAAATGATGTCCAACCTTTATAGAATTTTCAGCTTTCAATGCTTCCCAAAAACCTGATTTCTTGATTTTAACTTGCAGCCTAAAAATTCTGAAATTTTCAGCTTCAATTATCCTCCAAATGTGTTCTCTCGAACTCTAAAATTTGAACCTACAAATGCTGCCAATATGCTACATTTTTGCTGTCCAAAATCTGCCTCTAACTCCTTTAACTCACTGCCTTAACTTGTTATCAATTCCTCCTTTAATTAGCTATCTGAGGACACTTCAAAATCTGTCCAATAGTTCTTCAATTCACAGCTCTATGACTCCTCCAATTTGCTGCCCAATTTTGCAGTCCAAATTGCTGCTCATAAAATTTGATCTCTCCTTGTACCTTGTTGTCCAAGAATTCTACAATTTGTAGATTCAGTTGCTATCAAATATTATTTTGCTTTGTTGTTAAAATATCTCTCAAACATGCCTTAAAATACTTCAAATTGCAGCTCTACTATCTTCATCTAATGCTGCCTAAAATTTCTCCAATTTTTTATCTTCTTTTACTGTCAAGCCTTCTATTCAATTGGTTGTTCAAGGGTACTTCAAAATATCCCCAAATATTCTCTAATTTTCAGCTCTATGTCACCTTCAATTTTTTTTCTTGTGACCCTTCAACTTCTATCACGAAAATCAACAATCTTCTCCTCCACAAATCAGCCTTCAAATTCTTAATGGTTGTCTTCAAATTTCTCAAATTGGTGGCCTCTTCTATCTTATTTCTCCTCCTTAGCTCTCGTTTAATTATGTATTCAAATATAGCATCTTATTAAAGAATCTAAATATCTTGAAGTCTTCAATAGTACTTTCTAAAATTTAGCAAACTTCTTGCCAAAAATATTCTCCTTGAATCAGTTTCACAAATCCTTTTGGGCTTGTTGTTGAATGACAACAATTTTTCCAATTTTGATGTGATTACCTCTTTTCAGGAGCTTCTTCTTCTTGTAATATTATTCCTCAAAATTTCTTCAAATCTTCTCCAATGTCCACTTCTTCAACTTCTTCAATAGCACTTCTCTAGCCTTCTTTCTCCTTCCAAATTTAATTGATACCTCTTCTCTTGGATCTTCAAATTTTGTAACTCTTTAATTGGACCTTTTCTTAGTCCTCCTCTATCTTCTTTCTCAAATATTTAATTGGGATATCTTCTCTTGGGTCTCCTCCTTATTAATATTCAATGGGGCTTCTCTAGACTCTTTCTTCAATCTTCAATATATCGCCTTCAATCTTCAATGGGGACCTCTTTCTTGGGTCTCCTCAATTTGTAATTTTCAATATTCTATGGGGACATATTTCTTGGATATCATCAATATTTAATCTCCAATGGGACCTCTTTCTTGGACCTCCTTAATATTAAATATATACTCTATTGCTACAACTCAAAAACTAATCCCTACAATCAAATATATCCAAAATTCCATAAATCTAAAATCAATAAACTTCACTAGTTGTTCTTCAAACTAGTGGAAAAGAAATCTATTTTGAGTCATAGTCTTCACGAGTTTTTTTGTAACCCTGTGGAAAGACTCTAGCCAAAATGCAACTTTCAAATTCTACAAATTAAATATCCCTATCTCCTATCAATCTCTCTTATGGCTCTGATACCACTATCAGCTTTTGATGCTAAATACTTAAAGAAAAATATTCACATGAACTAAAATTAAGTTGCAGTATGAAATATAAGATAAATATAATATTATAAACATATAAAACACATAAATAACTTCTGCAACAACTCATAAAATATCCACTAACAAATGCTCACAAAAATAGTATTCTCATATAGAATAAAATCTCCAATACACCATACTTCCACATGTTCTCACTCTACATTATGTCACACACACACACACACATACATAAATATAATAGAATGTGACTCTTCATATGGAGTAATATTGGCCTTCATCCTTCTTGAGACTCTTCATATTCCTACTCTATGGACTCGTGCACATGGACTACTATGCACATTTACATTACCAAAATACTTTACAAACTCTAATAATACTTGTGCATTTATTACATTGCATAAAGTAAATACTCACACTCTCTAATCTAAGACACTCTCATAATCTAAATATGTACCCAAGGTGGTACATTATCATGTACCAAATAATGCAATATTTTCTAACAACAAAAACATATTGAGGTGAGAACCTCCATGGGACTCAAGTTGAGGAAAAACCTCTTGGACTCCAATATGGGGGGTGTTAGAATATTGCATTGTTGATTACCTTACAATAATATTGTAGGTGCAGAGTGGAGCATGGCAACAAAGCAGAGTAGTGAGGTGAATAGTTCGAGTGGGAAACCAGATTTTCAAACTTCTAGAATCAACGGTAAAGATGGTAGTAATGTTGGTGTACAGGAGGGTAGCAAGGATGGTGGTATAGAGAAGGATCCAGCAGATGCATAGGATGGATGGATGTATAGCATCAAATCCAACAAGTGAATAGAAGTTATTTAGGGGGAATATCCTCCCGATATTGGGCCCCCATCCCATTTTCCAAAGGGACCCGCCCTCGATCCTTTCAAGGAAATTTCCTTTACGGGTGTTATTCATAAAGGAGGAGGAATCTAAGGTCATTATTCCTCCTTAGAAACCCTCATTCCTAGTAAGGACATCAACATCTCTGAATGCATAGTATCCAACAATATTTCAATGGAAACTTTCTTGTTGGTAGGAAAGTTTGTTGGAGGAAGGCCAGACATGGAAACCATCTGAAGATGGACCTTCTCCAAATGGAAAAACCTAGGGAGCATGGATATTGTAGCTTTATCCAAAGGATTCTTTACAATCAAATTGATCAATCACGAGGATACCAGTCACATTTTCACTAGAGGTCCTTGGTTCCTTGGCTACAGAAACCTTTTTCTTTATATATGGGCGATGGATTTTAATCCTGAAACCCATGATATCAATTATACCCCTATCTAGGTTCGCATACCTAATCTTCCATTCCACCTCTAGCATGAGGATATTATCCAAGGGATTGCAAGAGTCATAGGCAACCTGGTTGCTATCGATCCTGTCACTCTAGCCTGTAAACGAATGATTTATGCTAGAATTTGCATCAACGTAAATCTATATTTTGAGTTTCTCACTTATGTTAATCTCAAATACAAGTCTTATTATCGAAAACAACCTTTGGAATATGAAAATAAGCCTGTATTTTGTGTAGAATTTCAAACCTAGGGGAATCTCAGGAATCAATGCCCTAACCTCAAAGTTTAGGCTTCCAAGAAAAAGGACCAAGTGCTGAAATATGATGATCATATCCATAAAAGAGACCCCATGGCTCCAAACAAAGGAAACATATACATACTAAACAAAGTATTTTTCAAACAACCTAAAAAAGGGCACAACCAAACCCATCAAGGGAAAGAAACGTACCAACAAAAAATATCTTTAGGAACTTAAAGCACCCCATATCCATGCAAAAGAAAGTAAATTGCCTCCTCACCTACAAATCCAGACCAAGAAAAAGCAAGTTCTATCTTCACCTTATCAAATAGTTTTGGGATCCTCAGTGAAACTAATCTCATGCAAGAGGTGGATGAGGGTCCTATACCTAATCCTCTTTTTGATGACATCCACAATCAAGGTGTTTCTACTTCCAAATCAGGGCCTTCCTTTCCCCTGAATATATAAACATCGACCTAAGCTTTGTCGACTCCCCTTCTAAATTATGACCCTCTTATAGTCCTCTCGACAAACCTAAGAGTCTCCATCTCGATAGCCCTGTTAAGCGAGCTCCCCTTCCAAAAATTTTAGAGTCATAAATTCCTAGTGTTACTCAAAAATTGGGTATTTCCAAACCCTCAAGGCCCCTCCTTGAACAAATTATCCCTTACAATTTTAACCCCAAGAAAACTAGAAGTTCTACAAAGTCCCCTATTGATTGTGGTAGCAAAATAAAAAGAGGAAGGGTTTCAACTAATGAGCAATGGGAAAGAGGCATTAAGGATGGCATTTACAATAGAATTCAGAAGACTCTCTTTCCTACTATTGTCTGTCAACCTAGAGAGGAGAGAAAAATTTCCAAACCCTCCTAACCACAAGGTAAGGGATGCAGAAAGGCATCCAAACCGTATAAATAAAAATCCTCTCATGGAATGTGAGAGGCCTCAATGGGCCAGCTAAGCAGAGACTTGTTAAGTCAATGAGAAGAGACTTAAAGCTCTCAATTTTCATCATGTAGGAAATCAAAATTGATACAAATATATCTCTAATCACATTAAATAAAATTTATAAAAAGGCAGATGCAGTGTTCAGTCGTGCCAGAGGATCCTCAGGGGGTCTCATGTGTTTGTGGGATATGCAAAAATTTAAAGGTAGATTAATCCACTCTAGTGATAGGATCTTAAGTGTGTTATTCCATGATAGAAGCAACAACACTTCTTGGATCCTCACCAATATATATGCCCCAAACACTCTATCAGGAAGAGCATAGTTGTGGGATTCCTTGAGCAAGATAAAGGATTCTTTTCAAAATATTCCTTGGATTGTAGCTAGAGATTTCAACACCCCCTCTACCCCTTAGAAAAAAAAGGAGGGACTGAGGCCCCTATCAAAAGCATGGAATATTTCAATGACTTTTTCAACTCAAATAATATCATGGATGTAAAACTCAAGAATGCAAAGTTCACTTGGAGTAATAGAAGAATAGGGAATCAACATATTCAATTCAAACTAGATAGAGTTTTCCTTTCTCAGGAAGCTGTGCAAATGTTTGGTGATGATTGTCTTCATT
This sequence comes from Wollemia nobilis, assembly GCA_028583015.1. NCBI lineage: Eukaryota > Viridiplantae > Streptophyta > Pinopsida > Araucariales > Araucariaceae > Wollemia > Wollemia nobilis. The sequence goes on along the minus strand of JAQPPZ010016917.1, from coordinate 7,833,721 downwards.
CTTTACCTAAAATAGCATCTGATCATAGTCCTATCATGTTAGAAATTGACATATGCAATCCTTACAAAATACGTTTTAGATTCGAGGTAATGTAGATACATCATCTAGACCTTAGTCATAGGGTCTCTCAGTGCTGGAAATAAGAAGTCCAACGATGGTCATCCTTTAAACTTACCCAAAATATCAGAATCCTAAAAGAAGATTTAAAAATATGGAACAAAGAAGTCTTTGGAAACCTTTTCACCAAAAAGCAATCTCTCAAATATATACTTGAAAGGATAGAGAATAAAATTCAAAGTGGGCATATTGATGAACAGATAAGGATAGAAGAAAAATTAATCCTTTCTAAATTTCACAATGTCCTTGCCTATGAAGAATCCTTTTGGTGATAAAAATCTAGAACCTTATGGATTAAATAGGGAGACTCAAACATGAATTTTTTTCATGTATCTACTCTAAGGAATAGAAGCAATAACAGAATCAAAGAACTAGTTAAAAGTTATGGCTCTTCCACTACAAATATTGAGGAAATCAGAGATGAGGCAGTTTCATATTTTAGTTCTCTCCTTGAAGATGATAATTCCTAATTTGCCTTTTCTCAAGCCTCTTTTCTCCATCACATCCCCCAGTCTATCCCTACGAATGTCAATTCCAGCTTAATTGCACCTTTTCAAGACGATAAAATTAAAACAACCCTTTTCTCCATGCATATTGATAAAGCTCTAGGTCCTAATGGCTTTCCTCCTCATTTTTTCCAAATATTTTGGGACATAGTAGGTTTTTATGTGTGTGTAGCCATCTGAGAATTCCAATCCTTCAAAATAATTTGTGAATCTTCAACTTCACTTTCATTGCCCTCATTCCTAAAAATTCCATTGCTAAATATTTTTCTGACTTTCGACCCATTAGTCTTCGCAATGTTGCATATAAGATCTTAACCAAAATTATTGCTAATAGGATGAAAATTATCATGCCAAATCTCATTGATCCCTACCAAGGACATTTTGTCCAAGGTAGATCAATTCTCGATGGTGTCATCTCTATTCATGAAGCTTTGCACTCTATCTCTCAAACCAAAAAATTTGCCTTTGTTCTCAAGCTTGACATGAATAAGGCCTATGATAGAGTCAACTGGGATTTTATTTTAGCCATCCTCCTCAAGTTTGGATTCCATCCTAAGTGGATTGAATTAATCAAATCCTACATTATTTCACCCTGGTTTTTAGTCCTCATCAATGGATCCACAACTGGTTACTTTCAAAGCAGCAGAGGGATTAGGTAGGGGGATCCCATTTCCCCATGTTATTCATCATTTTTGTATAAGCACTACGAAATACCATCAAAGTAGCATGCATAACAGGTCTCCTTTTAGGAATTAAAGCTTCATCCTAGACTAATCCTATTTTGCGTCAATAATTCATGGATGACATTATCCTATCCACTAATGCTTCAGTGTTTGAGGCACAGGTTATCAAATACATTCTCCATATTTATGAGGAAGCTACTGGGTAGAAAGTAAACTTCAACAAGAGCAAGTTGTATTTCCTCAATACCCCTATTCAGAGATAAAACAAGATCACTAGAATTCTTGAATTCTCGGTGGTTGTCCTCCCCACCACTTACCTAGGCCTCCCACTTTTCACTAGACAACCCTTTGCTTCTATGTGGAATAATGTCATTGAGAGGATCCAAAGAAAACTGGCTAGATGGAAGGGAAACCTGTTATCCTAATTAGCTAAAAGTACACTCACTTTAGCCTCCCTCCAAATTATTCTTATGTACTTCCTCTCTATTTTCAAAGCCCCTATTGTAGTGTACCATAGAATTGAACAAATTGAAAAAAAATTATGGTCAGGGACTGAAAATAAGCAACGGTTGCATCTTATTACATGGGATAAAGTGTGCAGACCTAAGGACAAAGGATAAATTGGGCTCAAATTGATGAGCACCAAAAATTCTCATATTTTGTACATATTTCTTTGATCAATATGTGGTTGTATAATAAGGATTGCGTACTTTTATGAATGATTATATATATATATATATATATATATAATTTGATATAATTATGCGTGTTGTCTAATTTGTGTGTTTTTAGTATGTTTTGTGGAATTGCAGTTGATTTAGTTAGATTTGGAATGGTCGAGGTCCTTTTGATGGACCTGGCACTTTATTTCATCGAGGGTTAATGAAGAGAATACGAGCGCCTCCCTGCAGTCGGAAGGTGCCAACTGAATACTAGTGCCTCCATGCAGTCGAAAGGCGCCAACTGAATACAAGCACCTCCCTTCAGTCGAAAGGCGCCAAATGAATACCAGTGCCTCCCTATAGTCGAAAGGCACCAACTGAATATGAGTGCCTCCCTGCAGTCGAAAGGTGCCAACTGAATACGAGCACCTCCCTGCAGTCAGAAGGCGCCAACCGAATACGAGCGCCTCCCTGCAGTCAAAAGGTGCCAATTGAAGATGAGCACCTCCTTGCAACTAGAAGGCACCAACCAAAGGCAAGTGCCTCCCCACAGTCAAAAGGTGCTAGCAAAAGGCAAGCGCCTCCCCACAACCAGAAGGTGCCACTGATTCTTTGTCTGTTGACCAGATTTGAATGACGTGGACGACAGCGGCTGGTGCAGTTCCAGCTCTGTGTCATACAGAGCTAAATTAGAGATTGCACCAACATATCGAAACATCTTACTGATGCCAGGCAAAGCACGAATCGAACAATGAACACGCCACCATTAGAACAAAATGCCAGATGTCGATTGCATTTACCAGACTGTCTTGATTTAGTCTAGGGCAGATCGACTGTTGTAACTATTGCTGTAACTACTACTATTGTAACTACTTCTATTGATTTATTTTCAAGAATGCGTACATGATTTATTTTTTGTAGGTTTAATTATGTTCTTCTTACGTAAATCTTTGAGGAGTGCGAGAATGATTGACAAACCATTTCAATAACACCCCCCAAAACACAGGATTAGCAGATTCACCTCCAGTGGTATTGTAGTAACCTAATTCCGACTCTTCGCAAGTTTACGAAGCTCCCTGGGTTGATAATTAAATGCACGGGCATGTGAAAAAAATAGGAAACCATTCACCTTATTTTGCCCACAATATTTTGGCGTCGTTGCTGGGGAAGCGTCTTAATTAGATTACTTACAATACCCTGAAACCTTCCATCTGACCTTGTATGAGTTCTTCGAGAAGAAGAGGACCTGACGATCGCTTTATAAGAACTAATCCATTAGGACCTGAGTCAGCCGAGCATTTTGGATTTGAGTTAGACTCGCCCGACCTACCAACAGTCCATTGGAGTGAGGAACCACACTTTGTGCAAAGTGTCGCCTCATCCCATAAACAAGAGATCATCATAAATCCCCTGTTTAATAAGACTCCTCTAGAGGAAGCCCTATTGTGGAAGGCTATGGAGGATCAGACGATCTCGCCAGACAACCTTAGAGCATTGACTCAAAAAGTTTTAAAGGACCGAAATGCCATAAACGTTGCATTAGAAACCACATTTCTCAAAAAAATGGTAGATAACGATGAAGTCTCATCTGGCTTTAGTTTCCCAATAAAGGAGGGAGTAGGAGATACCAAAATGAAAAACATATCCCCTTCTCACCTTTCGTCCTTCAGAGGACACCCGAGCGAGGACCCCGACTCTGTTTTTATTCAAGTTTGATGTTTTGTGCAGTGTCCGTGGATTGCAAATCAAACATGCAAAAGTTGAAATTATTTCCTTCTACATTAGACGATGCAGCTCTGCAATGGTTCATCGGTCTGGGAGACAAACACATCACCACCTCGGACCAGATGAAGAAGCTCTTTCTAGAGCAATATCAAGATTTCGGGAGAGCAAGAGACTCTAGGGAGGAGGTCCTGAGCATGACACAAATATAAGATGAGTCTCTCAAGGAGCATTGGGAGATATTCAGCTTTAATCTTCAACGGTCCCCTCACTTGAAGCTATCTGATAAGTCCCTCAAAAGCATCTTCTTGAGGGGACTTACCAATGAGTCATTGGAGGCTCTCAACATGATCTCTAGAGGTGATGTCTATCAGCATGCTATGGACGATATCCGACAATTATGCCAGAAATACTCAAGAAGGCGAGGCAAAATCATCGCCAGGACCATGAAGGCGACTGCTTCAGTGACCAAAATAGAAATAGGCAACATGCTGGAGGATTTGAAGAGCGAAATGCTCTCATCTCTAGCACTGTAGATGGATACGTTGCTGTTAGAAAAGAAGAAACAAGAAAATGATGTAGCATTAGCCTATTTTTGCCCAAAATGTAGAGGAAGGCACGCAAAGAATGCATGTCCAAAAAACAAGGTCAGAGTATGCGCAGTTTGTAGGCTGAATCATAAAACTCGATTGTGCCCACAACTGCCCAGTAACTAGGAAGCGGCTGAGAGCACGAAGGCCTACTTCATAGGCAATAGGAAGAGTTGGCCATAGCCCCCCACGGGGAATATACCAACCGAAATGCCATCATATGGGGGAGGGCCATACATGCACCAAGGACCCCCTCAACCACCTAATATGGGGTGGTGGGGACCATCACCCTGGACTAATGCACCCCAACAACATTTTTGAATCAGCAGCCATGGATGCCATATCCATATCCTAGGCAGCAATGGAGAGTCCACAATGCGTGGAATCAGACTCCACAGAGTGCAGCACCTACTCACATCCAATAGAACTTACCAGCATTGCTAGCAGTGAGACCTGCACAACTACCAGCAAAACCGATAGCAAACCTGAACAACAGAGTAAATCAGTTGGCATACAACGTAGAAGGTGAGATGTATCATATGTACAATATTCAGCTTGATCAGGTAGGCAACTAGGAGTAGAGACACTGCCTCTTGTAGAAGAGGAGGAAGAAATAGTAGAGACACCTCCACTGGTAGAAGAGGAGGAAGAAATAGAGGATACACCTCTGGTAGAAGAGGGAAAAGCACTTGAGAGAGCGGAGTCTCCATTTCCTAGCTGGCTACAGGAACAAATAAAAACAACATAGCAGAATTCGACATCTTTTCGAGCTTGAAGAATCTCACGGTGACAATCCCATTATTTCAAGCAATTCGAGATGTCCCCATTTACACCAAGGCAATTAGAGAAATGTTTCTAAGGATACTAGGATGAAAAGCTACCCAGACTATCAATGTCGTGGGTAAACTGGAAGATCTAATGATGGGTGGAACATGTCATCTAAAGTATGCAGATCCAGGAAGCCCAGTGCTGATCGTAAAAATTGGAGGACATTCCCTGTCCAACACATTGGTTGACCTCGGGGCAGCCATCAACGTGATGCCTCAAGAGACCATGCAGAGGCTACGACTCACGAACCTGAAGCCAACCATGACAGTGCTGTAGTTAGCTGATCGATCAACCATGTCGTCAAAAGGGATGCTAGAAGATGTGATCGTAACAGTCAGTGCATGGGAATATCCAGCTGATTTTTTAGTTTTGCAAACCAAGACCAGGCTAGGCGGTTACCCGCTCATTTTGGGGAGGCCATGGCTAGCAACAGCTAACGCTTACATCAACTTTTGAGATGGGCTAATGACCATCTCCAACGGGCAAAACGTCAAAAGGCTGACCATTTCACCGCCAGCTCAGTCTATGGACTCGACAAAAGAACCCAGGATCACCGAGCATGGAACTACGAAGTTGTCCATAATCTAGTCGGTGATGACCTTGGAGGAGGTGGCAGAAGAGGACGAGGATGGTGCTATCATGGAGTTTCTCCATGGAGAATCGTCCACCCCCACACCTGGATCACCATTGACTGGCGCCCAAGATCAGCACATCTGACAAATACATGTTGGGCCAAGGAGGATATTAAATGTCAACAGCAGTTTGATGCCCACATAGTTAGAAAAATTGGAAGAGCTTATGGTAAAACACCAACAAGCATTTGCATGGGACTACGTAGATATGCACGGCATCAGCCCAAAAATATGTACCCATCGGATTTATTTAGATGACCAGGAAACTCCTAGTCGACAGCCACAGAGAAGGATGAACATAGCAATGAAATACATTGTCAGAGAAGAACTGCACAAACTTTTGGCTGCCAAATTCATATATCCGATTTTTGACAGTGAATGGATATCACCATTAGTGGTGGTCCCCAAAAATAACGGGAAATGGCAGATCTGCGTGGACTACCGGGCATTGAACAAGGCTACTAATAAAGACCACTTCCCACTCCCGTTCATCGATCAGGTCTTGGACACACTCTCAGGAAGAAAATACTTCTCCTTTCTGGATGGTTTCAGTGGTTACAACCAGATCCAGATAGGGGAAGAAGATCAAGATAAAAAAATGTTCACCTTTCCATGGGGAACGTTTGCCTATAAGGTATTGTGTTTTGGACTGTGCAACGCATCGGCCACCTTTCAAAGGGTGGTGCTTAGCATATTCTCTGATATGATAGGAGACGGGGTGGAAGTATACATGGATGACTTCACCACCTATGGAGAAACCTTCGAGGAGGCAATGACAAATCTAGAAAGAGTGCTCGACAGGAGCAAGGAAAATCATTGGTCCCTAAGTAATGAAAAATGTTTTATGATGATGTAGGAAGGCATCGTGTTGGGACACCACCTCTCTGGGGAAGGAATAAAAGTAGACAAGAGGAAGATCGAGGTCATCAGAGACCTACCTAGCCCTAGAACATAGAAGGAGGTACAAAGTTTCCTTGGATTAGCCGGGTACTATCGATGATTTATCTTTGAATTTAGTAAGATTGCCAAACCACTACACACCCTACTTTCTAAGAACGTAGAGTTCAATTGGACGGGAGATTGCGAAGAAGCTTTCCAATTTCTGAAAGAAACATTGATATATGCACCGGTCTTGAGAGGACCGAATTGGGCCATACCATTCCATATTTACTACGATGCATCTAACGGTGCGATCGGAGCAGTCCTCAGGCAGAAAGACGATGAAGAATTTTACGCCATCTATTATGTCAATAAAAACTTTGCGGGAGCAGAGCTCAACTATACAGTGACAAAAAAAGAATTCCTCGCAGTTGTCCACACAATAAACAAATTCTGCCACTATATAATGGGATACAAGGTCTTCATCCATACGGACCACGTGGCTATCAGGTATTTGATGAGAAAGCCGGCCATTGGTGGCATAATTATCAGATGGTTGTTGCTATTGCAGGAATTTGACATCACTATAGTCGATAAACCAGGCAAGGACAACGTCGTGGCAGATTTTTTGTCCAGATTGATACCAGTACATCATCAAGTAGTGGAAGATCAATTTTCAGACAAACATCTGTTCACTATTAGTGAACAAACTCTGTGGTATGCAGACATATCCAATTACTTGGCAATCGAAAGGACCTCACCTGCTCTCTCCTACCGAGAAAAGCAGGCGGTCATAGAGAAGAGCGCATCATTCCTTTGGATGGATGGTCTCCTATTTAAAATAGGACGGGACCAAATTATAAGATGTGTAGCAGAATAGGAGTTTTTAGAAGTGCTCAAGGCATGTCACGATGAGCCATGCGAAGGACACTTTGCAGGGAAATGAACTACCTACAAAATCCTATAGGCTGGGTATTTTTGTCCCACTCTATTCAAGGATGCGGCAGCATATACCAGCAAGTGTGACGAGTGCTAGAGGATGGGTAGACCAACCCATCGAGATGAAATGCCCCTGCAGCCCCAGGTACACCTGGAACCTTTTGATAAATAGGGCATGGACTTCATGGGACCATTTAATCCACCTTCGATGGGAAGGAGGTTTATTTTGGTCTGCACGGATTACGTCACCAAATGGGTGGAAGTGCAGGCATTAAGGGACTCAAAGGAAAGAACGATCACCAATTTCTTATTTGCCCATATTTTCACACGATTTGGGGTTCCTCGAGAGATAACAATAGACCAAGGGCCCCAATTCACCTCCAAATTGATTGAGGAGCTGATGGAGTAGTATAGAGTTTGGCATAATAAAACCATGCCCTACCATCCACAAGCGAACAGACAAGTAGAAGTGACAAACAGGGAGATAGAAAATATCCTGACCAAAACCATGTAGCAACACAAGAAATATTGGGCCACACGGTTTCCGAAGGCATTTTGGGCATACAACACCATGTGGAAATCCACCACAGGATGCACACCTTTCAAACTGGTCTATGGAAAAAATGCAATGATGCCCATCGAGTTCAAAATCAAAACTCTGAGGACAGCTTCAGAATTAAATTTGAGCTTGGACGAAGCTCAAAAATAGAGGATTCGCCAGCTATATCAGCTGGACGAAATCCGACTGGATGCTTTGTAGAGGACAAATATTATATAGAAGCAAAGAAATAAGTGGCACGATAACCACATCAAGCTGAAGAAGTTCCAGGTAGGGGAATGGGTACTGTTGTACAATTCTCGGTTCTAGGAAAGGAAGGGCAAACTTATGCAGAGGTGGATGGGGCCGTATGAGGTGGTAGAGCTCATTAGGAGAGAGGCGATGCACGTTAAGACAATTGACGGCAGCAACACCATGTTCACAGTCAATGGCCACCGACTATGCCCCTATAATATGTCCTAAAAATTATAGGTGGAATCCAGAGTAGGCGTGGGGGAGACCCCATCTTGCTAGATCTGGACCGAACTCTCACAGGTGAAATGGTGGGCATGAAAGTGCTCACCCAAAATTTTTTAGTTAATATAGTTTTTTTTGTAATGTGTGTTTTTGTAGGGATGATGCCCGCATGCAAGCTGTAGGCATCCTAATCCAGGGCCTAATAGGCATGGAACGCATCTAACTGCCTTTATTTTCCTTTCTTTTTTGATTGCTTTTTGCAGGTGGAGGACCTGACAGCACGAGGGATAGGTATCTGGGAAACCAGGCCTAATTCGGCTCAGCATTTCAACACCGGCTCGTAGGTAGAATCTGGGCAGTGTGAAAATTTGGGAAGGCTTGATCACCCTTTTTCTAGTCAAATCGCCAAGTCCAGAAGAAGGTGCCTTACTGCATCTAGAAGAAGGCGCCTTACTGCATCCAAAAGAAGGCACCAAGTCTAGAAGAAGGTGCCTTACTACATCCAGAAGAAGGCACCAAGTCCAGAAGAAGGTGCCTTACTGCATCCAGAAGAAGGTGCCAAGTCCACAAGAAGGCACCTTACTACACCCGAAAGGCGCCCATCCAGAAGAAGGCACCTTACTACATCCAGAAGAAGGCACCAAGTCCATAAGAAGGCGCCTTACTACACCCGAAAGGCGCCCATCCAGAAGAAGGCACCTTACTGCATTTGGAAGGCGCCAAATCGAAAGACAGCGCCTTCCATCCATTCAGAAGTTCTATTAATATATATATATATATATATATATATATATGTAGGCGCCTTCCATGGCAGGAAGGCACCAAGTCTTAAAAAAAAAAAAAAGCCGCCGAATACGCCTTCCAACATCAAGAAGGCGCATTCATCCAGCTGAGACGCCTTCCAACATCAAGAAGGCGCATTCATCTAGCCGAATACACCTTCCAACATCAAGAAGGTGAATTCATCCAACCAAGATGCCTTCCAACATTAGGAAGGTGCATTCATCTAGCCGAATACGCCTTCCAACATCAGGAAGGCACATTCATCAAGACGAACGCCTTCCAACATCGAGAAGGCATGAACCAGAAGGAGGCATCCCCTACATTGGGAAGACGCATGCAGGCAAAAGTGCCTCCCACCAATTAGAGGCACCTCGTAGCACCGAAAGGCACATTCATTCGAAGAAGAGGACCGACAACGTCAGAAAGGCGCTACAAGGACACCATCCACTTGGGAAAGGTACCAAAGAACGCATCCGGCATGCAACATTTACATCTACCAGATGCCTCGAGCAGAACGAAGCATCGCACAAATGAGTGGCACCAAAGGACCATACCCCTCCCTCGTGTCACAAGTCAGCAAATCAGCGGCTACCATGATGAATGGAACGACAATTCAGGTACTCACATACTAAATCAAATCATTTATATAATTATTTATAAATATGCAGTACCAAAAAAGATATCGCCGTCATAGAGATCGTATCCCCCCATAGCCAAAATTGCATGCCAATGATAGGGCGTCTTCCATAACTGCTAGGGTTAGGCATCTTTTCTATAAGAAGGTGCCTTCCTAAAGAAGGAAGGACAGAAAAAAATATACAGCAACAGAAGGCACCATGGGAGGAAGGTCCAAGAACCACGTGATCAAGAAGAATGAACCTAGTGATACTGATGGGATCAGAGGAGTAGTGAAGACCCAATTCGAAGCCGAGGGGTGGCTCGAATACTGCACCCTGGTCAGTCAGGGCCAGGACGTGGAGGCAGGTAGAGAATTTGTCACCTCTTTGAGGGGCGATGCGGCCCAAGTACGAGGGGTGGAAATTCCAGTCACCCCTAAGTTCATCTCACAGGCGACTGGATTGCCTCTCACGGGGGAATGTACATACAAGGGTAGAGTGTTAAAACTATATGCCAAAATACTGCTGCTAGGAGGAAATGTGCAGATAGACAGGGAGGGGTTACTCAAAAATAGTCTCCCCATGAATATGCAGAAGATGTTCAAGCAGATTGCTCGATTTTTCACATGCATAGGAAAGTATACCCATCTACACATTAATCATGTGCACTTCCTCAATCACCTAGTGCATGGGAGGAAATTAAACATACCTTTCTACCTAGCGAATGCTCTGAAAGATGAAGCGGCTCGGTACCAGAAGGGGGCACCGTCCGCCTTAGCCCACCATGGGCTGATATCGGCATTGGTCTACCATGTAGAAGCATAAGGACATAACCGTGATGTAGAGGGATATGGCAGACAAATAGAGCAACACAATGCGGTTGCTAAATTAGGGCAAGACGAAGCATCCCCTGCAGAGGAGATAAAAAACATCAGGCAATTGGCATTTCCCTATTTTCAAGGAGGAGCAGGGCATTCCCCAGTGCTTGAGTATGAGGAGGAAGGAGCACCACTCGCTGGTGGTGAGGACGAACCAATCCCCAGGAGGAAATGTCTGTGGCGATTCCTATCGATAGAGGAAGGACAGAGTGACCAAGAGATAGACGTTGCTGCCCAAACCCTCCAAGAATTATCAAATCGAAGCCCACAAAATGAAGGAACTTCTGAGAGTAATGACCAGATCGATGCGGCCTTGGAGGAGGCACTCGAATGGCAAACCGATTGTTGGATGGCACAATAGATTCTGGAAGATTGCTAGAACCAGCATAAAAGGGAATTAGAGGAAAGAGATAGGCAAATTGCTCAGCTCGAGCAGCTGGTCCGACAGTTGCAGGAGGAAAATAAAATGCTCCAGGACAGAGGAATAACAAGACAGGAGGCGTCCACTCAGATTGATTGGGCAGAAGAAGTGCCGACGAACTCTCCCACATCCGTCGAACGAGTATTCTCTTTGGGGGAGATTCGATTGGACGCCCGACAGAGCAGCCCGGAGGTAGGGGAGGATTCCTCTATTTTTAGGGGTGAAAATAAAAGAAGTCCTACCATGCCCCCTGTCATTGTCCTGAGTGACACAGAGTAGGACGAAGGTCTCCAACAATAGATAAGACCAGAGGATAAGGAGGACCTCCCCAGGCCTAAAGAAGGAGAAGAGCCTGAGGGGTCAACACCAGGTAGACAGGCGAATGAAGGATCACCCTCAGAGATAGCAGCATAGTCGATCCTTTAGAGCAAGGTGAAGTCCTCGAAGGAGAAAGGAGAGACCCCTGTCCAAGCCGTAACATTTTTTGTAGAAGCCAAAGCAAAGAGGCCCAGGACAGCTCGACAAAAGGCAAAAGTGACCTTCATCAACTCCGAAGAGGAGGAATGGGACATGCAGTCGTTCATCAAAAGGTAAAAATATTTTGAGCAACGACGCAATGAAATGAAAGCATCCAAGGAGGCCAGGAAGGCATCCTCAAGGGTAAAAGGAGATTCTGGCATCTGTGTCAATCCGACAGAAGACAGCAGTTTTGGGACATCTATGGTTCATCCCGAGGGTGGCCTTCCATGATGAGGAAGTACTTGGAATGGTGGGGAGGATATGGCCCATAATTGGAGGCCGATGCGATTACAAAGGAGAATGCAGGGCTTACCCCTGAAGCGATCAGATTATACAAGGCCCAAGTAGTGCCTTCTAGAGGGGATAACTCAAATATCCCTCTGGTAGTGGTCAGACCTCCAGACGTCGACCTCTGGCAAGCTGTCGAAGATGCATTTCAATCGACAAGAACAACGCTGGCTAGACCACCACCAGTAGCGGCCAGAACAAGAAGAGGACAATTGACAGCCACAGTTTCCCATAGGCAAAGGCGAACCACACCTTTAAATGTTGGCACGAAAAGACATACTTGGGCCACAGGGGCAGCAGAATCCTCCAAGATATGGCGATGATGAAAATTCAGAGGGCTACCTGCAGCTTGGATGCCACGAGGGCATGGCATATGTTAGGCGTGGGGGATGATGAACACCAAAAATGCTCATATTTTGTACATATTTCTCTGATCAATATGCGGTTGTATAATAAGGATTGCATACTTTTATGAATGATTATATAGATATTTGATATAATTATGCGTGTTATCTAATTTGTGTGTTTTTAGTATGTTTTGTGGAATTACAGTTGATTTAGTTAGATTTGGAATGGTCGAGGTCCTTTTGATGGACCTGGCACTTTATTTCATTGGGGGTTAATGAAGAGAATACGAGTGCCTCCCTACAGTCGAAAGGCACCAACTGAATACCAGTGCCTCCCTACAGTTAGAAGGCACCAATTGAATACGAGCACCTCCCTGCAGTCAGAAGGCGCCAACTAAATACCAGTGCCTCCCTGTAGTCAGAAGGCGCCAACTGAATACAAGTGCCTCCCTGCATTCGAAATGTGCCAACTGAATACGAGTGCCTCCCTACAGTTGGAATACACCAATTGAATATGAGCACCTCCCTACAGTCGAAAGGTGCCAACCGAAGACGAGAACCTCCCTGCAATCGTAAGGTGCCAACCAAAGGCAAGCGCCTCCCCATAGTTGAAAGGCGTTAGCAAAAGGCAAGCGCCTCCCCACAACCAGAAGGTGCCACTGATTCTTTGCCCGTTGACCAGATTTGAACGATGTGGATGACAACGACTGGTGCAGTTCCAGCTCTGTTTCATACAAAGCTAAATTGGATATTGCACCAACGTATCGAAACGTCTTACTGATGCCAGGCAAAGCACGAACCGAACAACGAACACGCCACCATTAGAACAGAACACCAGATGTCGATTGCATTTACTAGACTGTCTTGATTTAGTCTGGGACAGATCAACTATTGTAACTACTTCTGTAATAGAAGTTCTACGGGTGTGTTATATAAACACACGCAGATCTTTCTAAAAAATATATAGAAATAAAATAAAGATCCATTTAGACATACAGAGATAAATTGTAGTGTGTTGACGAATATATTAAAGTTCTAGAAGTTCTAAGCACGTGTTCGATCGGGAAGAAGCTGTTGGAGCCTGGGCCCACTCCAATCCAGTATTTCTTCCCCATTTCCTTTTCATTTATTGATTTTAATTAGTTTATTGCTTTCATAAGAACGTTTGTTAGTTTATTAGTTCTAGCATTTGCAGTAGATTTATTTTCAAGAACGCGTACATGATTTATTTTTTGTAGGTTTAATTATGTTCTTCTTATGTAAATCATTGAGGAGTGCGGGAATGATTGACAAACCATTTCAAGAACACCCCCCAAAATGTAGGATTAGCATATTCACCTCTAGTGGTATTGTAGTAACCTAATTTTGACTCTTCGCAAGTTTACGAAGCTCCCTGGGTTGATAATTAAATGCACGGGCATGTGAAAAAAATAGGAAACCATTCACCTTGTTTGGCCCACAACACAAATAATTCACTCCCTAAACATAGCTCTGATGGCTAAGCAAGCCTAGCATCTAGTCACTAATACCATAAATGAGTGGACATCCATAGTCTAAAGAAAATATCTGCAAGAAGCAAATTTCCTCAGTGAAACTGCCCCCACAAGAGGATCCTTTTTCTAGAAATCTATTATCAGCACTAGGATGCTTTTGAAGAGATGCCTAATATGGAGACTTGGGGATGGAAGAAATATAGATTTCTAGAATGACAAATGGATCACTAAAAAACCACTCATTGAATATCCTCTTATGTCCATATTAAAAGTCTATATAGATCTCATGATAGGACACAAAGTCTCAGATTTCTTAAGGCTTCAGATTAATAGAGCTAGATGGAAAAATTTTAGATGCACTTCTCATCCTATTGAGTCCATCAGCATGAACTCCCTCTTGCACTCCACCATCATCCCCTCCAAAAATTCCAAAAATCTCCTTATTTGGGAGCCCTTAGAGAGTGGAGAATTTACATTCAAGTTTGCTTACCAACTTATTATTGAGACTAAGGATATTTTGTTTCCCTGTAATCTAGTGTGTATTAAATCCCCCATTCCTAAGGTATATTTCTTTGCCTGGCTCACCATTCAATAAAGGATCCTTACTATTGACAATTTTCTCAAAAAATGTTTTACCATTCCTAATAGGTGTCCTTTATGTGGGAGTCCCCCCTCATCTATTCCTCCACCACCCCTATTCCTCATTCATCCTCAACTCCATATTCTAAACATTCCATATCACATGGGCCAAACCTTTCTCTATCATTGATATTTTCCTCCAATGGCCTAATCCCTTCTATAACCCTCACCTCAAGTTCCTTTGGAAAACTTGTCTTCACCATTTCCTCTAGCAAGTCCGGCTTGAAAGAAACCGTAGAGTCTTCTCCCAATGTCCTACTTTCCTAGAGTTGATTTCTAGTAAAATATTAGCCTATGCTAAGTAAAATGCCACCCACATTCCCCCTTTTCCTCATCCCACCTCCAAATTTGAGCTTACCTTAGGAAGATCCTTAGACCTCTCCTAGGAGGATTTCCAACCTTCAATCAACCCTAGAATTGATTCTAAGTGTATTCCTCCACCGACAGGGTGGTTCAAATTGAATTTTATGGGGTTACTACTGGAATCCTCAAAAAAGCGGTAGTAGGATGCATTGTCATAAATCATCATGGTGAAGTCATCCTCACCTTTACTAAAGGGTTGGGAGTTTAGACTAATCATGTTGTTGAGGCCAAGAGCATGTGGAGAGGTCTCTCCCTGCCAAAAACTTTCCCAAAAGTTTAATTGTCGAAAGAGACTCCTTGAATATTATCAGTTATCTCAAAAACAACAAAAATCCTTCCTGAAGGGTCAGAGATTACATTGAGGATACCAGGAGTTTGATTCTTGATATGCAGGAAGTCATTTTCCAACACGCCTTTAGAGAGGCCAATGGTGCTATGGATAGTTTGGACAACCTTGGATTTCATGCGGCTAACATTCTCATGTGGACATATGACATCCCTAATTAAATTTGCACCATAATGTATTAGGAAAAACCTCAGGTCGACAATCCTAATGGTGCTTCTCATTAGGATTAGTTTCTTCAGTATCCTCATCCTGCGTCAGATTCAAAATAGTGGTGTCACCGCTAGTGGGATTTCCACGTGGACTAGAAATACTCCCCAAGAATTCGAAAGGAGTGTGGACCAAGAATTCCACACCATGATTGAGCATCATTTTTTCATGCAGATTGATCCTCGTCGTAATAATTTCATGCCTAATTGGACTATTTTTTTGAAAATGCATACTAATTTTTTTATCAATTTGTGGCAAGTTTGTCTACTCATGTGCAGCAATTTAGGTGGTGCTCCAATTTTCAACAGTGAGCTGATTCACGAGGACATTTACTCCAAGAAACTTAATTTCTTCTTGCTTTGACACTGCACCAACATTAGAACAATAAATAATCAATGCAAAGACAACTCGAATCAAGATTTCATAGTCTCCAAAGGTCAGATTCTCAATGGCAATGTAGTTCGAATGTGGCTAATCCTCATGGGATGGAGGAAGGGTCTTATTTCCAAGATTGTGCTTTGGAGTCTATAGCATATCCTCCCGGGGGTTATTGGTGATAACGGTGATGATTTTCATCATTCTAGAATAGATCGTGTAGTCCAACACCCAATCAGTGCGAAGGACAAAGGATTATCATCACCAACTTTCTAAATCTTCTTGGGGATTTTCCCTCTCTAGGTAATCATTACCAAAAAAGCAATGGAAATTCAAAATTATTAATGCCTATTTCGAAGTGCCTTGTAGATCTCAATAATGGCAAGTCTTGGAAAGTGATCCATTTTCTACGGGTTTTTTCCCATAAATCCAACATAGGCATCCTATTTGTCCCCATTACCTACGTTATCAATTTCCCTCCTCTATTGTGCATCCTTCCTATTTGCCAGTGCAGAGTGTTACCTACCCTGGTTTCCTCAGTTCCCATCATAAACCCTACTATTTCTTCCCCCATCCTCAATCATATGCCCAACATGAGCTTTTTTGAGCCTAGCAAATTTGAATGTGATATCCTGGCCGAGAGAATCCTCACTGAAAGAATTTGTTTCCTTCCTCAATTTGTTTTCCAGTGATGAAATTGACATTACCATGGCCTTATTGTAGATTTTAGAGAATGGTTGCATCATAGTCCGAGGGAGGAGCTTCCACATTGATGCAAATCTCTTAGCTTCCATCATAGGTCAGCCAGTGAAGGGGAACTCAATCCACCTGGAGAAACACAATTAGGAGGTCAATCTGAAAGAGTTAAAAGACAATGATAAAATTTTCAAAGGGGTAAAGCAAGGGATCTTCAGGAGGGATATCCTTACACCTTGGAATGATGTGATGAAACTCATAATGGAATTCATCACAATTTATGATCCTGAGAAAGTCCTGTGTAGCTTCCATTTATCCTTTGTCAACCATTTTTGTGATGTGAATCCTATCAACATTCCCCAGTTCCTCATTAACTCCATGAATTACTCCATCACCTCCTGTAGGAAAAAGAAAGGAATTGACCTTCCCTCCCACCAAGGACTGTTCAAAGTCATTTACAGCCACATCCTAGCCCATAGCCCCTAGGCCCACCCGAGCAAACCCAACCCAACCACAAAATCTACTGGGCCTCTTGCCCACTTATCCCTTGCAAAAAAAAAGAGAAAATCTATTGAAGTTGTTTGTGAGTTGAATGCTAGGAAAAACATCAAGTTTGACAAAACTGAAGTCCTTGTTATAAAATCAACTCACCTTCAGGATCAGTCTATGAAAGGTAGTCAGAAGGTGATAAATATCAAGGAAGATGATGAGGAAGTGAAATATGAAGTCAGTAAACTGAAGGAGTTCATCATTTCC
The DNA here is from genome assembly GCA_028583015.1 of Wollemia nobilis. Taxonomy (NCBI): domain Eukaryota; kingdom Viridiplantae; phylum Streptophyta; class Pinopsida; order Araucariales; family Araucariaceae; genus Wollemia; species Wollemia nobilis. The sequence continues at coordinate 7,816,420 of JAQPPZ010016917.1, read as the reverse complement.
ATAATGACTAGCATGATGAATGTTATGGTAAACTCCATAATTGACCTCAAGGAGGCCCTCCATATGCTTTTATTTTGTGTTCATATGGGGTAGAATATCGAGGTCTATTTTGAAGTGGAGTACGTGGTTGCAATCAAGGAGGAGATCAAGGATCTTGTGAAGGACGAGTCAAGGATGAGGATGAGGAAGCCACTGAGGACTGAATTTCTCATTCCTATATATTCTTTTCCTATGACTACCCTGTATGGAGTCTGTTTTTTTTGTTTGAGGTATGTTCTACTAGGGTAGTATCCCTTTCTTCTCCTTTCTCAATTTTACCCGAGGTTGCATCCTTTGCTTTTTTGTTTGTTTTTTTGGGCTTGGGGTTGCATCCCCTATTGGTATTTTGTTCTACTTTTAGCAATCAGTGTTATTTTTGTACTAAGGTTTTGGGATCCTTAAAACATGTTTCATAATAAATTTTTTTAATTTACCAAAAAAAATAATACTGTAAGTACTATGTAAATAGATTAGTTTATAGTGTGATTAATATTTGAGTATATAGTAGGTGTCATGTAAGTAAGTGTGGAGTTATGCAAGTGAGGTGTCATGTTAGTTAGTGTGGAGTTATGCAAGTGAGGTTTCATGTTAGTTAGTGTGGAGTTATGAGATTTTGACATTTAGTATGTGCAATCATTAGAGTTTGTCCTTATGTGGATATGTGGAGTTAATAAGAAATTTATTAATATGTGATATTTCTCGTATGAGAAATATGAAGTGTTATATCTCTCGTGTGTGTTTGAGGAGATGAATAATTTATAGAAATTAGAAAGGTCAAGAGTCTTTTGAATGTGAAGAGTCTTATATCCATGTGTGTATATGTTGAAAATAAAGCATTGTAATGGAGGATTGATAAGAATATTTACAATACATTGTGTATGCATTGCTTACAAAGATACTAGTTTCAATAATATTCAATAAGTCTTATTATTATCATTGATTGAATGTATGTTAATATTGTGAGGATTTTAATTTGAATATTGTGAGAAATTTCTAAATTGATAATTGTTGTATCAGAGCCACATTAGTCTGAGTTGACTTGATGTTGATCCAAGTTTGTTGGAGGAATTAAAATTGAAAGTAGGTTTATGGTGTGATAGAGTCCAAGAAATTGGAGAGCTAGTAGTGGATCATTGAAGGAGACTAAGACAAAGAATATTGAGCATGAATGAGTTTGGCTAGAGCAGAGGCAAATATTTAAGTGAGGAAGGAATGCATGAATGTAAAAGGTTGCAATCATCTAAGGTATAAGTGCCCAAGCATAGAGGGAAGCTCATTGATATAGCTACAAATAAAAATCATAGTGACTAGAGTGAAGTTGAATAATATTGTTGTGACCATAATGAAGTTGGTTGATATTGTTGTGATCAAAGTGTAAATTAAAATTTTGGAAAACCAGCTAAATATAGGAAAACATTGGAAGAACAATGTGTAAGTCTTAGATAGTAGAATTTGAGCACCATAGTGAATAATACATTGAGTACGAAAGTGAACGGAGTTGATAGTGTATATAAAAGATGTTTGAAACATTAGGAAGGAGTGGTAGGTACTTTAGAAGGACTAAAGAAGACAATAGATGAGCAGACATTTGACAAAAAGGTTGGCTAAGACATTATAACATAGAAAGGAAGGATAAATCATTAGATGGTTGAAGAAGATGCAATATTAGAAGCATGATGCATTGATGTTAGGAATGCTCTAGGTCAAGACATGACAAGTCAATTGTATGTAGAACATAGAAGATTAATGTATTGAAAAGGTATCTTTTAATGTCAAAGTTAATTATATTTATATTATTATAAGAATAAAGGAAGTATTTATGCACTAAGGTTGAAAATGAGTTATTTAAATATTTCAAAAGGATAATTTAAAAGAGAGCATAATAAAGAGGAAGTTAATTATTGTGAGCAAAATCATAAAATGTGGGAGTTATAGAAGAAATTAATATATTAAAGGAAATCAATATTTGAAGATTAAAGAAAAGTGAAATATTTAAGAAGGAAAGTTGATTTGAAGAAAATATATTTGGACTAATTTAAATTTGAAGAAAGAATAAGAAAGTTGAATTAAATTAAAAATTGAAGAAAGGAAATAAGAAAAGAGAAAATAATTTTTTTAAGAAAATATATTAAAGGAAAGACAATTTGTTTGAAGAAAAGAAGAAAAGAATTTTGAATAAAATAGAAGAATTACTGAAGGAAGAAGGATTTTTAAATATTATTTTTGGAGTATTAAGGTTTTCAACAACAAATGAAATTATTTATTAAAGTTGAAATATTTGAAAAACATATATAGAAGATTTTGTGAAGTGAATATTAAAGCGAGCAAAAGGATTGTAGAATTATTTGATCAAAGGCAAGGACAAATTGTGTGAAGGCTATTTATAATAAGAAACAAAACATGAAATTGAAGAACAAAAATATATATCAATAAAATTATAGAGGGGCTTTCAATTTTCAAAGAAGCTAAAGATGAAATATTTTCAATATTTGGTATTTATCTAAGTTCAAAAATTACTAAAGAAAATGGAAACTTTAAAGGTGCTATTACATTACCTTTTGATATAATAAATATAATGTATATGGCATTACTTAATCTTGAATTCCTTCAAGACAAATAAAAGTAAAGAAGAAATAATAAAAATTTTGAACAAACCAATGAAGAAGAATGCATCTTGTAGTACAAATGATCTTATAAAAAAAGGATGTAAGTTGTGACACAAGTATTTTAAAGCCCATTTCAACAAGTATATATTGTGATACTAGTGACCTTGTTCAAAAGACAAATATAAGTTGCGATACTTGTAACTTGAGACACACAACAACAAATACAAGAGAACTTGTTCCAAGAACATACATTGAATGTGATAAAATGGATTCGAGCACTGATAAATAATGTACAAAAGGCATATGTGTCGATACAAAACGTGTTGATTTGTTAGCTTCAAAAAATAAATAGTTATATTATAGAACAAGATATAAAAATAACAAATATGATGAATTATTACATCCTACTTTTGATAGCATTGATAACAAGTTTGATCATAATACATTCAAAGGTAATAAGCCATGGGATTTATATAATATAATGGGTATCAAGGACAATATTTATATCAATTATGAGTTATATTATTGTGATGACTTGATCATAAGTATGACAAATATATGTAACAACCTATAAGGATATATTCAGTGCTCAAACCTAGAGGATTGTAAGAACCAGAATAGGAAGACCAAAATAAGAATAAAATTTGAAAGCACATGAAATCAAAGGACTTTCATATGAAATAATGTAATATAGAGGGTGTTGTAACTATTATATTATTTTGTACCTTGCAATAATATTGTAAGTACCATGTAAATAGTTTAGTTTATAGTGTGATTAATATATGAGTATATAGTAGGTGTATGTAAGTGTGGTGTTATGCAAGTGAGGTGTCATGTTATGAGAGTTTGTAATTTAGTATGTACAATTATTAGAGTCTTTATACTTATGTTGATATATGGAGTCAATAAGAAATTTATTAATATGTGATATTTCTCTAATGAGAAATATGAAGTGTTATATCTCCCGTGTGAGTTTGAGGAGATGAATAGTTTGTGGAAACTAGAAAGTTCAAGATTCTTGTGAATATGAAGAGCATCATCTCCATGTGTGTATATACTAAATACAAATCATTGTAAAGGAGGATTGAGAAGAAGCATTACAATGTATTGTTTTTGCATTGCTTAAAGATATACTAGTTTCAATAATATTCAATAAGTTTTGTTACTATTATTGATTGAATGTATGTTAATATTGTGAGGATTTTAATTTAAAATATTTTGGGAAATTTCTAACATGTTCTTGCAAGATAATAGCATGGATATATTTTTCACATATGAGGTATTTTCAAAATACTTCGTTGAATGTCTCACTATAATAGGCAATTTGATTTTGATGTTGTGCAAGAACAATTTTCAATGTATACTATGATGCATCACTAATTATCTCGAAATATTGTTGTAGATAAAGTAGTTGGTGTTTTAGGTTATCAAATACTCTATACTATGTGTCTTCTTAATAGAATTTAGATGTGGAACCTCTTTTGTTCACTTGGTGTAGTGGTAAAATAATGTGTAAGAAACCCAATATAAATATTTGATAGAAATTGTTAAGACCTAAAAAAGTTATGAATCTTTGTTAGAGTATTTTGGGTGAGCCAATATTTGATTATTTGAATCTTATAAATGTCAAAATGGAATCCTTTATCAACAATATACATGTGGTCTTACATATTTCTCATTCCATATGAATATTTCTCTAAAATGACATACAACTTATGTCTTTAAAGAGATTGATGTACCTATTGAACACACTACAGATGATCCTCCTATGTCTTGCTATAGATAAGAATGTTATAAAGTTATACTATCACAAAACAAATTTTGTAGGGATGTATGATATAATCCATCATCCTCATGAAGAGTAAATGAATATTTTAAGCCAAAAGGTATAACCATTCACTTAATAAACCTTCCTTGAATTTAAATGTAATCTTATTTACATCAATGAGATCGATGGGTATCTAATGATAACTAAACTTGAGATTAGTTTTGATGAAGAAATTTATGCCATGTTTTTGGCCCAACAAGTCATCCATTTGAGAAAGTGAATAATCATTATTCACTATGATTTTATTCAAAATATTGTAGTTAATGTAGACTATCCACATTCTATGTTTCTTTGTGTAACCAATGTGCATCAGAACGTGGTTTTTACCTCAATATGTGTATGTAATAATTCTGATTACTATGTTTGATATGTTTATTGAAAAACACCTAGGGATTAAATCATTATTCCTAAGCCTTTAAGGAGGGATCTAAAACCTAAATTAAACAAAATGTAAGAATACAGACTATGCAACAAACAAAACCTGGACTACATGCTTTGCATTTCAAATATTTCATGAAAAGTAAAGAGGGATTTTGCTCTTTCAAGGTATTAAAGAGATTATGAAATCTTATAAAGCTACCCAAAATACAACTAAATTTTTTCCTATTTCTTTCCTATGATGGAATTGAAAAGAAGATAGACCTAACTAAACTTGATTATTTCTCCTTAAGTAAATTAGTTATAAAAACCAGAGCAAAACCATAACACAAAGAACCATAGTAGGCACCAAACTATAGAAACTAATAAAAATGATTTAGGATTAGGAATACCAAGTTTTATACCCAAGATAAAATGCACTACCCCACTACAAATGTGTCACCTATATCTCTACCAGTGCAAATGTACCTTAGGTGGCATAAATGCTAATCCTACAAAAATGGACACAACAAAAACAAGGATGAGAAAAAGGGGTTCTTCCCAACTAATATAAGGATTGATACTTTCTAATTTAAGGATACATATCCCTTGGAAACTTAAGGAAACTTGGAGAAATTAAATAAAATGTATAATACATGCACTAGTGATGTTTGTGCCACCTACTACAATCAGGTAGCATAAGTTCTTATGATAGTGAAAGACAGAGATATAGAGCAATATGCAACAAGTCTAATGAGGGTAAAGATATGAGACATCCTATAAGGAAGCTATTTTATTGATAAAAGTAATAAATACCTATTTAAAAAGTATAAATTAAGGAAAATGTGATAATATGCAAATGTGCCACCTACTAAAATTATACAGCACAAGTGCCTCAGAGGGAGATTCAAATAGATGGGAGATAGAGAAGTTGTGACAATAAATGGCTATGATAGATGGGATAGTATAGAGAGTTAAAGGAGTCACATTATGTAACAAGGATAGCAAAGAAACAAGTATTAGTGAATGCTAACTAATGGATAAACAAACTATCAAATGCAAAAGAGAAAAAATATGCCTAAGATGCAGGAGACCTATTAAAAATAAATATTTAAGAGAAAGATAAAATTAAAATAAAACCTATTATAGTCAAGCAAAATAGAGGTTATATTAAAAATGAAATAAAGAAATAAAACTTAAAAACAAGGAAGGAGGAGAGATCACAACCCAAGCCCTGTGGGGCACCTCCTTGCCACTACTATTTAGTAAACCCATTTGCCCTTTGGTTGAATATGCTTACTGCTAGCCTTTCTTGATTTCTATATGGTTCTCACCAAGATGACTTACAAGGAATATGATAAAAATCTATGAATATAACACTAAAATAACAAAATATAGTTAAGAGAACTCAAGAGAATTTATAGCAACATATAAATAGTAAAGAATGTTTTTGTCTTGGTCTTTCCTATATAGTTTAGTTATAGTTTTTCCATGGGGTATTCTTGGAGGGAAGATTTTAGATGTTAAATTTTTCAAATGGAATTAGGCACAGATGAGGGAAGAGCATGCACAATCATGACAAGAAGTGGAGGTATGCTTGTGAGGTATATTTTTAAAATTCTGCTCATTTCAAAGAATTTATGACGTAGTGTAAATGCAATTGGAGCATATGCGATTTGATTATTGAAAATCAAATTTAGGTAGGAAAGACTCAAATTGTTATATTTTACCTTTGTGACACATGATCATGTTTGCACTACCTAAGTTCATTCGATATAAATACCTAATATCCAATGCAAATATAGCTGGCACAAACACTAGTTAGTTTATGTAAATGCATTTGAAGGATAAATAATTTAAAATTGGATATATACATTTTACCCCTTTTAGATGCATTTATTGCATTATAAATGTATCAAAAATTGATGTAGATGCCCTAGTTTAATAGTAGGAAATCGTCTTGCTACTTAGGGTTGCTAGCTTAAGGTATTGGTTGTGAAAAAATGTACCACTAAAAATTGTACTTTTAGGTTTCATTAATGCTCATATGTCCTAGGGGTGCCCCTTCAGTTTTGGAGGGAAACACACTTTTTCAAGGAAAATTGCCTGGCCTAGGAATATGTGTGATGAGTGCAAAGAAAAATGGAGATTAAAAATTGTTTAAGAGGGTTGAAGATGGTTTTTAGGGCAAGGGGGTAAAAATAAATTTATTTTTACTATGTATGATTGAGATTTTTAGAGCTTTTATTGAGTGCATAATGTTGAGGATATTTGATGGCATAGCAAGGAAGACCTATACACCTCTTAGACATAATTCAAGCACCATCGGTAGGAGTGATAGCCACTCTATAGGTATTTACCTAAATATTTTTCCTTAATTTTAATTTATTATGAAAATTATTTTTAAAATCGGATGAAAATGTGAATGGATGGTGCATTTGCTTACCAAAACAAATGCATCTAGATGGCATAAATACAAGGTGGTACATTTGTGCAAGAGGTAGAGAACATAGTGGTAGATAGTTATAAGGTTGTAGAATGATAGATTATTTTTTTTGTTTGCAAACTCATTATGGCATCTTGGAGTGCTAGGAGTAATGGCCACAAGCCCTAGATGTCATTATGAATTTTTTGGATGTAGAGTACACTCTTCTTTAGGAAATAGGGTTGTACCACCAACATATATTACCCAAGCTATAGATTTATAGGGAGCTATTGATGATCCTAGCATAGTGCTAGTTCTCAAATATGAATACAGTTCATCTCATAATAGGAGATATGATCATTACCTTGGAGTATGTGTGGTGCATCCTCCAAGTACCACTTGGAGGGGATGTGGTATGGCTAGCTCAAGATAAGTGATAGACTATGGAGTTATTGACTAGGGACCTAAATTATCCTATTACCAAGTTAGGCCTAGATATCAATATAGCTTTACAAAGGCACATGGACTAAAAAATAATATTGTTGAGTGCACTGGTGTCAAGATAATTAGTGACCCTAGCGAGAGGGTTTTGCACTGGCTGATGGGAGTAGTAGTGGTGATGATGAGGCATTTCTAGATTATTTCTTATGGGTCCCATTCATATTGGCCCAACTATACTAGACTCTCCATATGTAGTCTATCAAAGGGGGAGGAGCCTCATGTGCTACATTTTACTCAAGTGTGGGCCTAAGAGCATATTGTCATTATGCGCTCACTATGACTTCCAAGAGTTGTGAATGATAGTGAGTACCTTATTGTATATCGATGGGCACACCATTTTGAGGACCATGATAAGAGGATCGAAAAATGTTCCTTAGAGTCTTATCATAGAGAATTTGATGATTTGGTATTGCATCAAGTCATGTGGCACCCATGCAGGAGACATCCTAGGAAAGGCAAGGATGCTTACTCATGTGCATGGGTATAGATGGTGAAGTGGACTATTGAGTCATATGGAGAGAGGCTGCTACATTAGTACAATCACATTATATAGTAGTTTAGCATACAACAAGGATACCAAGTGGACCAGTGTAGTATCAAAGGTCTACCCAAGAGGTTACATTTGGTGTCCAACCAAATCTAGCCAGCTACTTAGAGGCTCATCAAGATGATACAATTATGGTGGGATATAATCAAGATAATGTGGGTATTAATCCTAACTATAAGTGATGGTATGTAGGGTTAATGCTAGTAAGGGTGACCATAGGATCTAGGATTTAGCGAGGTCCATAGACCCTCATTTTACTTGCATGATGTGAGAGGTGTGATGATAGAGGTAGGTAGTTGCAAGGGGAGTGCCAAGGATGAGTGTAGATACACCATTGGATGTGGAACCTTTTTTGGCCTTACCATTAGTACTATGGATAACATATGGGGCTAGGCCTAGTTAGTTAATAAAGGAGGTAGTGGTAGTGGATAGGATAGCCAACTTATAGACTATGAGGATTCTAAAGGCCAATGAATCATAGGTTTAGGTGGTTTTACTATGATAAGATATAGCCTATATGAAATAAGAGAGGGACTAGTTAGTGAGAGATCAAATGGTGGTGTAGGTGGTCATGCTTTAATGATAGAGGGATTGGATGATTGACCAGACATAACAACTCACCATAGAGAGATATGCATTCATGGTATAGGCATAAACAGTAGGGATATGAGGGGATGACATGGTATAGATGATATTGAGTTAGATATCTAAATGGGGTTGGTTTAAGAGAAATAATGGAAGGCCCAACCTTATGAAGGATGGTATAGAGTTGTTTGATGGGATTTTGATGTTTATTTAATAATTAAATGGAACATGGGTTGGATTGATATATACATAGAGGATTTATAAAATGGGTTTTGCATATCACCAATAGTTATATTGCTCCTCAATCCTTTAACTCATCACCAACCATAATCAATCTCATCTTCAAAATAAAAGATACAAAGTTAAGGATGATTGATGTTTAATAAAATGGGATATAAAGAGAGGGTGTAGATGGCAATGGAGAAGAAGATAGGGGTATGAAATTTTGTTGAAAAATGATATGATGATTTACAGGAATATGCATAGGTTGGTGATATATTTCTTTAGTAAATATCAAGTGCTCTAGGGTTTAAGAAATAAATGAGAAAATATGCAAAATATATATTTCATCCCCAATATGAATCTTGGAGAGTCTAATAAAGGAAAAGAACTTAGGAGATGATAGAATATGTCTAAGAATATGTACAAAATATTGTTTCATTCCTAAGCAGTGGCCTGTGAACCTAATAATGGATAAGCACATAGGTAATGAAATAATATATCTAAAAAAATGTATAAATTGTTGTTTCATCCCTAATAAGTGGCCTAGTAGCCTGATTAATGGAAAAGTGCTTAGGTAATAAAATAATATGTCTAAAAGTATATATAAATTTTGATATAATACAAGAGATATGCAATATTCTAGTCAGTAAATGTCCAAGGGGGACTTCAATTAGTAAATACCCAAGGGTGAATTCAATTAGTAAATGCATAATGGGGACTTTAGTTAGTAAATGTCCAAGGCAAACTTCCAAATTTTTGTGTCGGAACGAGACTTCCAAATGTCTTTACCTATTAGAAAACAATATTCTATTAAAAGAAATAAATAGTTCTGCAATACATCACAAGACTGTAGAGAAGCTCAATAGACTGATTGATTTATTCCATGGATCAACTTTGTATAAATAGCAAAGTTGATCATTGAGAGCCGTTGGATTACAACAACTCATCAAATATGATCTAGACTATACTGAGAGTTCACTTGACTCATGGAGGAGTGGAAACTCAAGTATGTCTATCCTAGTAGAACTTAAGAGAATAATTACTTATTCTAACACCCCCCTTAAGTGATACTAGGGGTGTATGATACAAATGAGTCCCAAAAATAGGGCCTGATGAGGTACTCATGTACAATGATCTTATTTGATGAGATGGTAAAAACCACATGGGAAAAAACCATCTATCAAAAAAGGAAAAAAGAAGAGGCATGTCTTCGTGGTGCGAAGATTGTCCTCATTGACAAAAAAAATGATGAGTCCCGGAAATAGGGCCTGATGAGGTACTCATTTACAATATATAGATGGTGAAAAAACCTCTTGGGAAAAAACCATCTATCAAAAAATAAAGATAGAGGCATGTCTTCGGATGGCGAAGATTGTCCTCATGAAAAAAAGAATGAGTCCCGGCAACTTGGCCTGATGAGGTACTCATGTACAATTTATACTTTAGGAGAGATGATAAAAAAAACCACATGGGAAAAAACCATTCTCCAAAGAATACAACAATAAGAAGAAAGGAGAGGTGAAATACTATTGTTTTAATGCAGTTGCTTTACCCCAAGTTTCTCTCACAACTGAATGTAACGCGGAGAAGGAAATGACTTGGTGAAGATGTCTACAATTTTATTTTTAGTGGGAATATAGTCCAAGTATATTTCCCCTCTCTGAATATGCTATCGAATGAAGTGCATGTGAATCTCAATGTGCTTGGTGCATTGATGCTCAACTGGATTGCATGCAATATGAATTGTGCTCTGATTGTCACACCAAAGAGTAATAGGTTTGTCATGGGAAAAACCAAATTCTCTTAGTATATGACGAAGCCAAAGAGCTTCCTGACTTGCCAAAACTGCTGCCCTGTATTCTTCCTCTGTAGATGATAAGGCCATTGCTTGTTGTTTTTTGCATAACCAAGCAATTGGTGAAGAACCAAGACAAAAGACATAGCCAGAAGTTGAACATATGTCTTCTACTAAACCTGCCCAATCAGAATCCATGTAACCAATGATATCCATGGATTTTCCCTCATATAAGAGCCCAAAGTGAGGAGTTCCTTGCAAGTAGTGGAGGATTCTTTTTGCTGCTTGCCAATGACTGAAATGAGGTTGATGTGAGAATCTGGATATCAAGCCAACAACATATGAGATATCTGGGTGAGTATGAGTAAGGTATAATAGACTCCCTACAAGCTGATGGTATAGAGTTGCATCACATAGAGGGGATGTGCAGGAAGTACTTAGAGTGACTCCAGACTAAAAAGGTGTAGGAGAAGGTTTGCAATCTATCATCTTAAACCTTTGAAGAAGGTCTAGAGTGTATTTTTGTTGACACAATGAAATTCCTGCATCTGTTTGATTTATTTGAATCCCAAGGAAGTAATGAGCTAAACCCAGATCAACCATTTCAATTTTTTTAGAAAGGGAGTCCTTGATAGTCTGAATGTGAGCGATGTCACTACCAGTGAGTAGTAGGTCATCAACATAGAGAACAAGTATGGTGATTTTTTCTTCATCTCTCCAAATGTAGACTGTGGCATCAGACTCACAATGAGAAAAACCTGAGGAAAGAAGGAAGGAGTCCATTTTTTCATACCAAGCTCTAGGAGCTTGTTTGAGGCCATAGAGAGACTTCCTTAGCCTACAAACAAGGGAGGAGTCTTGAGTGAAACCAGCAGGTTGTTCCATGAATATCTCTTCCTTTAAGTCCCCATGTAAGAAAGCACTTTTTACATCCATTTGAAAGACAGGCCACTTTTGGGAAGCAGCTAGAGCAAGAACCAGTCTAACAGAATCCATTTTGGCAACTGGTGCAAAAGTTTCAGAATAATCAATCCCTTCAATTTGAGAGAAACCTTTGGCTACCAGGTGGGCTTTGTGTTTGTCAATTTCTCCATTAGGTCCATATTTTGTTCTGTAAATCCATTTACAGTGAACTAATTTCCTTCCTTTAGGTAGGGGAACTAAATCCCAAGTTTTGTTTTTGATTAAGGAAGAGAATTCATTCTCCATGGCATCATCCCATTATTTAATACCAGTTGCTTCTTTGAAGGATTGAGGATCTATGGAAATGGACTGACAGACAAGACCAGTGCCTACGAAGTTGCCTAATCTGGATGATGGAAGATTTTGGATGTATGGAGTAGCTTCTTTAACAATGGTGCAGGCCCATTTTGGCATAGTGGAAGGAGTAGTAGGAGTGGCAGGACCTTGAGTTGGAGTTATAGGTTCCTCATCTTGATCATTAATCTCTAAATTAATCTCTAAAGTTGGTTCTTCATTATATTGAGGCTCTAACATTGGAGAAGGCTCAAGAGAATCAATGGTGGAAGAGGATGGTTGAGGATATTTATGAGGGAATGTTTCATCAAATTGGACATTCCTATGAAAAAATACCTCATGAGTTGTGGGATCAAGGAGCCTGTATGCTTTCATTTCCTCACAATAACCAACAAAGATGAGCTTTTTGCTTTTCTTATCTAGAGCCTTCCTTTTCTTCTTTGGGATATGCGCCCAAGTAGTACACCCAAAAATATTGAAGAAAGAGACATCAGGTTTTGAGCCAGTCCATGCTTCCTCAGGAGTCAAATGGCCAAGAGCTTTATGAGGTGTGCGGTTTTGAATATAGTTGGCACAATTAATTGCTTCTGCCCAAAATACTTTTGGAAGATCTCTTGAGTGGAGCATACAGTTTGCCATTTCCTTTAAAGTTCAGTTTTTCCTCTCTGCAATACCATTTTTCTATGGATTATGGGAGATAGAATGTTGATGAATTATGCCATGACTTGACAGAAAATTGGAGAACTCATTACTGAAGTATTCCCCCCCATTATCTGTACGAATTTGCTTGATTTTGCAAGAGGCCTGATTTTCAACTAAGGCTTTGAAGATTTTGAAGTGGGATAGAACATCACTTTTGTATTTTAGGAAGTAGACCCAAGTTCTTCTGGAAAAATCATCAATGAAGGTTAAAGCATATTTTTCTCCTTTGAAAGAAGGTTCTGGGAAGACCATCAAGTCACTATGGATTAACTCTAGAGGGGATGAGGCCTTTAGAGAACTACTTGGGTGGAAAGGATCTTGATGTTGCTTTCCAAGAGCACAACCAAGACATACTCCATCAATAGAAGAGATTTGTGGTAATCCTGTTACCATTTCATGGGTGTTCAATTCCTTTAGGTAGTTATAACTGAGATGTCCAAACCTTTCATGCCAAATTTTGCTTTCAAAATCTCCATGAGCAACAAAATAGGAGGCCCCTTCTAAATTTTTGAATCCTTTGAAGTGAAATAGGTGAGTATTGTGATCAATATCTCCTTTTGCTATGAGAGAGTGAGGGTCTTGAAAGTCTCTTATCTCAACTCCTATTGGGGAGAAGAGAATTATTTTGCCCTTTCCAAAAGTACAAATCTGATAGACAGAGAGGAGATTTGTTGCTATGTTTGGGACATAGAGAACATTATTGATATAACCACCATCAATGGATATGTCACCTTTTCCTTTGATTGGGATAAAGGATGAGTCACCAACTTCTATGCTACATGTTGAACTTGAGGAGATTGAAGTGAATGACTCATCTGAGGAGGTCATGTGATGAGTTGCTCCTGAATCTAGAACCCAATATTTTGATGAAGTTTTTATAGCCTTGCCTTGAACATTTAAGGCTTTTCCTATTTGCTTATTAGTGTCTCTCTTTTGATCCTTTATTGTTGCCTCTAGTTGTTGTAGTCTTTTCCAACATTTGTTCATAGAATGACCATTCTTTTTGTAGTGAGTACAAGTTATGGGACTCCTTTCTTTCTTCTTGAATTTTTCTTTAGTAGAGGTGGATGCTACTAAGGATTTTGAGGAAGAGATCTCATACTTAGCAAGTTTTGTTTCTTCTCTAGTTAGCCTATCACAAAATTCCTCTAAGGAGGGCATTTTAAAACTTGCACCAAGAGCATATTTTGTAGATAGAAAGGTGGTAGAAAAAATTTGAAACACTCCATTTAACTTAGAAAGTATAAGATAGATGCATTCTTCTTCTATTTTATCCTTGCCACTACCTTTTAGTTGAGTGAGGACTTCTTTAAATTTGGTGAGAAAGTCAACAATATTGCTGAAGTCTTCAGGAGATAATGTTGTCAATTCTGCCTCTAGCTGCATTGACCTTATTTTATCCACTTTACCAAACAAGTTCTTTAGTTTTTCCCAACTTTCAAATGGGGTTTTACATTCAGAAATGTGAAACCATAAGCTTTCATTTACATTAGTGCTTATAATACCCATTTTTTCATACATCTTCCCTTTATGAACAAATATTTCATATTCCTTTTCAAATTCTAGTTGCTTCTCTTCTAGCAAGTGTGTGAGCCCTTTTTGAGAAATGAGATTTAATATTTTAGGTTTCCATGTGTGATAGTTATGAGGGGTGAGTGGATCAATTGTATTCATTTTTCCAAAGAAAATTGAAGTGAACCAATAATTCCCCCCTTTAACTTCAAGTTTTTTTTTTTTTAAGAGAATACAAGGAGCTTTAAAGAAGGAAACAAAATCCTGATAGTAATACCAATCTCCTCAAATTACCCACCCTAATGTGAGGGAAACTATAAGTAAATGAGGATATTTGATATAATGAATTAGGCTTATAAAGCAAGAAATATTGGCCAGGCCTTTATACCTATTCTTCTCAATTACCCACCCTTATGTGAGGGAAACTATAAGTAATGAGTAGAATTGATACTTGGAACATAGGCTTTTGATGTAAGGATAATCAACCAGACCGATTTATTGTATTTCTCAATAACCCGCCCTTACGTGAGGGAAACTATAAGTCAATGAGAAGTCCAATACGTGGAACATAGGCTTTAGATTAAAAGGAATAATTTTCCAGGTCGTTATACCAAATAGCTCAATAAAAACCCGCCCTTACGTGAGGGAAACTATAAGTTTTTATGAGGATAATGGTACTTGGAACATAGGAAAAATATAAAGATCAATATTTAATTAGATTTTAAAAATATTTGTGTGCTTGCTTTTAGTTAGAGAAACTTCGTTAGCAAATATTTAAAAAGTAGAATAAGCTGAAAGAAGTAGAATGAACAACAAGCAAGAAGTGGCAAAAGAATAAGTTGCCACTTTAAAAAATAGAAGGCTACTTGAGAAGATAATGAAGATTGACACAAGTAAACCCCCCCTCAAGAAAACAACAGAGCCCTAGGTGCAATAATGAGCACCATTAACCCCCCTCCAAAAAAAAGCCTTTGTATTTACTTTGGTTACAATGGACTCCTTCACTTTTTTGAAGATAGCCTTTGAAAAAAGGCATAAAAAAAGTGAAAAAAGAGTCAGAATATTTAAAGTGAAATACAAGATTTTAGGAGAATATTAAAGGTTACAACTTTTTGAAGAGATATAATAATATGGCTCTCACTATAGCATGGTGAGCGCTTTTTCCTTGTTCTCTTTGAACAACCAAAAAAAATTTAACTCCCTGAGTGCTCCCCATTTATTTAGCGCCTCTTATCCAATGAACGAGAGATGGGATCGTCCTTTCAAAGGGCAAGATCGGAGCTGTACCACGAAACCAAATGAAGTCACCCTTTATTGGTTCTTCTCTCTACCAAATGAAATGGATGGTATCTACAAAAGATAAGATTACACAAAACAAACCATTCTAAAAAAAAATTGTTGAAGCAAAGAAGGCAAATGGGTGTTGCCTGATGTATCTCTTCTCTGCCAAATGAAACGTTCCCTACACAGACAATAGTTATCAAGCCAAAAAATGAAATGCAAAAATCTATAGAGTTGCACCACGAAATAGATTTCAAGGACTTCTGAAAGGTCCCTTCACTGGCTCCCTGCAAATAGAAATGTTAAACAAGCCAAACGTGTCTCCTTCTAATGCAATGAAGACAAGGTGATACCTAAAAAACAATATATTTTTGAAGACCAATGACTGCGATTGATCTAGAAATGTTATAAGATATCACCAGATGAAGGGCATGAGCTTTTGATTCTCTGCAAAATAAAGACTTTAGAAAAAAATATAATTATACCTTATGATGGGGAGCCAAAATTGCTCACACCAAATTCTCAATTCTCATTCAATAATTTGGAAAAAGATTACAATCATGGTAGCAGTCTGCCAAATAATTCCTTTATCCCGAAAGAGAGTTTATATTACAACATCTTCCGTTGCGAAAGAAAAATAACCTAAACAGGTCTAGAATGGCCCTCTTGCCTTCACGTCTGTAACTCTATATCCACAGTTTTCCCCCCACTATGCATGCCTTCGCTGCCCCTTTTAAAACCTCTGGTGTGACTCTTCGTTTCCTTTTTCTGACCCTTCATTTCATTTCCTGTGCCTCTTCATTGTCTTGGCTTTCAAAACATCTTTCTCTCTGACTCTTGATCTTCGTCTACTTTCATCGCACCTTGGTGCCACCTACTTGTCCAATGCTACCCCTGTAGACTTTGTTCGCCTGTCAACCAATGATGACGTTCGGTATACCCGTCGCTCGATAATTTCCTCTGTAATGACCCCTATAACCGCCTGCCTTTTCTTTCCTTTTGTTTGGTCGTAAAAATGTGACATGTCGCGATATCGTGACATTTTTGCTTCACTACCTTCCTGCCCCTTTTTGAGTCGCGAAAATGCGACATGTCGCGATATCGTGACACTTTTGCTTTTCGGCCTTCCTGCCCTTTGCAAGTCATGAAAATGCGACATGTCACGATATCGTGACACTTTTTGCTTTTCGACCTTCCTACCCTTTGCAAGTCGCGAAAATGCGACATGTCACGATATCGTGACACTTTTGCTTTTCGGCCTTCCTGCACTTTGCAAGTCGTAAAAATGCGACATGTCACGAGATCGCAACACTTTTCTCTCTTGTGCCTTCCCTCACCTTTTGGTCTCGAAAATGTGACATGTCACGATATCGCGACACTTTTTCTCCTTTGTGCTTTCTCTCGTCCTTTGGTCGTGATAATGCGACATGTGATATCACGACATGTTTCCTTTCTGGCTCCTCTTTCTCCTTTTCGGTCGTTAAATCATGACATGTCACGATATCGCGACATCTTTCCTTTCTGCCTCCTCCTCGCCTCTTGGATCATGAAATCGTGACATGTCACAATATCGTGACAACTTTGCTCTCTGCTTTCTCTCTCTGTTTTGGGTCACAAAATCGTGACATGTCACGATATCACGACAGTTTCCTTCCTTGCTTTCTTCCTGCTCCGTCGGTCATGATTTCGTGACATGTCGTGAAATCACGACATTTTCTTCTCTGGACTTCCCTATCTTCTTTCGATCGTGATTTCATGACATGTCGTGAAATCATGACATTTTTACTCCATGCCTTCTCTCTCCTTCCTGAGTCGCAAAAATGTGACATGTCGCGATATCGCGACACTTTTCTCTGTCGTGATATCATGACATCAAGGCAAACACTTAGAAATTTTTTTTGTTGATGCAAGATTGCTCTACTGCCACCGGATGTTCTTGCATCAGACAACCGGGGTGGATTGAGAAGTGTCCTTCACTTCTATACTTTTGGAGGAAGACCGAGGCAGTCGACCTCTATTTTTGACAACCAAGTTGCATCTTCGATAGGCCTGCCCTTCCACTTGACTAGATATTCAGAATACTACCTGTTCCTGGTACTTCTTCCTACTCGAGTGTCTAGTATTTCCTCGATCTCGCTTGTTGCTGGAGTAGATGTTGGAATACTCCACAATTTTGCACTTGGTGTCTCGCTACTGCCTCCTTCATGATATTCTACCAAATCTGCAATGTTAAAAATAGGCGATATGTTAAGGCTACTTGGCAATTCCACTTCATATGCATTGCCTGAATCCCGTTTTCCTATAATTTGGCATGGCCCAAACTTCTTCATCTTTAGCTTGTTATAGGTTTTAGCAGGAAATCTTTCTTTTCTTAGATGGACCATGACTTTATCTCCCACAGTGAATTCCTTGAACCATCACTTCTGGTCTACCCTTGTCTTATATTGGTTATTCATGTTCGTAATGTGCTTCTTCACTTCTTCATGCACACTCTTTAGATGCTCTGCAAAGTCCTCAACCTCGGCACTACACTTTTCCCCTGTATCCATCTTACTCAACTCAGAAGCATTCCTTAGACTGCTCCCATACACTATCTAGAATGGATATTTGTTAGTACTCCTGTTGACAGAATTGTTGTATGCAAATGCTGCCTGTGGCAAAACCAATTCCCATCCTGTGGGCTTATCTCCTATCAAGCATCTCAATGGATTTCCCAGACTTCTATTCACCACATCCGTCTAGCCATCAGTCTATGGGTGGTATGCAGAACTAAATTTCAAATCTATCTTCAATTTCTTCCACAAGGTCCTCCAGAAATACCCCACAAACTTGGTATCTCTGTCAAAAACGATACTCTTTGGTAGACCATGAAGTCGTACCACCTCTTTGAAAAATAAACCTGCAATGTGAACTGCATCACTAGTTTTCTGGTAGGGAATAAAATGTGCCATCTTTGAAAACCTGTCAACCACCACAAATATGGCATCATTTCTCCATTGTGTCCTTGGTAGAACAAGAATGAAATCCATGTTGACGTCCTCCCATGGTCTCTCTGGTACAGGTAATGGCTGATATAATCCAGTGTTCTGGTTCACACCTTTCGCCATATGGCATACTCTACAACTTTGCACAAACCTCTTCACATCTTGCTACAGTTGCAGCCAATAGTAGTTCTCACTAACCAAGGAAATGGTCTTATCCCAACCAAAATGTCTAGCCAGCCCTCCACTGTGTTTCTCCTTGACCAGATTTTCCCTCATTGAACTCCTTGGAATGCATAATTGAATTCCTCTAAACAACATTCCATCTTGGATCAGAAAATCCAACCACTTGGTCCTGTCCAAAGTGACATGTGCCAAGCAAGCCTTCCAGGCTTCTAAAAAATCAGGATCTTCAGGGTACAAACCCTTCGAGTTCATCAAATCCTACCACTTCCACCTTCATTTCTGTCAACAAACACTGCCTTCTACTTAAGGCATCTGCAACTCTGTTTGACCTTCCACTCCTGTGATTCAACACAAAGGTATAACTCTGTAGAAACTCAACCCACTTCAGGTGCCTCTGATCTAGCTTCCTTTGGCTATTAATATACTATAAGGCCTGATGATCAGTATATAGAACAAACTATTTTGGCAACAAGTAATGTTGCCACTTCTTTAGAGCCTGAACTATACCATAAAACTCTTGATCATAAACTGAATACTTATTCCTAGCATCATTGAGTTTCTCACTAAAGTAAGCAACAAGTTTACCTTCTTGACTCAAAACAGCTCCTATGGCGCTACCACTAGCATCACAATCTACATGAAATACCTTATTAAAATTTGGAAGTGCCAAAATAGGTTGCTCTGTAACCTTCTTCTTCAACATATCAAAGCTCTTATCTACTCGTATCTACTCGTAAGGTCCACTTAAATTCTTTCTTATCCCCTCTCATTGTTTCTATAAGGGGTGCACAAATACTGCTGAAATTCCTAATGAATTTCCTATAAAAACTTGCTAGGCCATGAAATGATCTTACCTCAGTCGTGCTTCTCGGAGTAGGCCATTCAATGATAGCTCTCACTTTTTTTGGGTCCATTTTTAGACCTTCGGTTGAGATGACAAATCCCAGGTACACTAAATCATTCTTCACAAAATTACACTTATTCAGGTTAATTAACAACTGCTCCTCCCGTATCTTCTCAAAAACCCTTCTAATATACATCAGATGCTCGTCCAGGGTTCTGCTAAATATTAAAATATCATCCAAATAGACAATGATGAATTTGCCTAAAAATTCTTTCAATACCTCATTCATTAGTCACATGAATGTGCTTGGTGCATTGGTTAGCCCAAATGGCATGACCAACCATTCATACAAACCCTCTCTGGTCTTGAAGGTTGTCTTCCACTCATCTCCTTCTCTGACACGAATCTGATGATAACCACTCTTCATATCAATCTTTGTGAAGTACTTGGCTCCACTCAAACAGTCCATAATGTCATCCATCCTTGGCAATGGAAATATGTACTTTATGGTGATCTTGTTAATGGCTCAAGAGTCTATACACATTCTCCACTCTCCATATTTCTTTGGTGCTAGTACTGCAGGTACTGCACATGGACTCAAGCTCTCCCGAATCAGTCCCTTCTCCAATAACTCTTGGACTTGACTGTTCAGCTCTTCAGTTTCTATAGGAGTCATTCTATGTGCTGCCTTATTGGGTAAACTAGATCCTGGTACCAAATCTATATGGTGTCTGATCTTCCTCACTGGTGGTAAACCCTCAGGCACATTATCAGATACAATGTCTGGAAATTCTTCTAATAGTCCTAATACTTATACAGGGTTATCCTTGCATTCTTCCTTCCTAACTCTAGGAATTAATGCATAACACATATGCTCATGCTTTAAACTTTTCAAAAATCTTCCCCCTTCAACTAAACAGATTCTAGCACTGCTACATACCTTTTCGCCCGCCTCCTTCAAGGGCTTCAGCTTATGGCGCACTCCATTCTTAGTCACTGAGTAAGTGTTGGCACGACCATCATGCACTGTACACCGATCAAACTTCCATGGCCTTCCCAACAACAAATGACAAGCATCCATAGGTAGGATGTCACACAGGACCTCATCACAATAATTCCCAATATTAAATTTCATCGAGCATTGCTCACTGACCAAAGCCCTATGGTCCTTCTGTAACCATGTAATCTGATATGGATGTGGGTGGCTTCTTCTCTTTAACTGTAACTTAGTAACCATTTATTTTGATACCAAGTTATCAGTGCTACCATTATCTATAATAATATTACAGACCTTACCCAAACTTTTGCACCTTGTGCAGAACAGGTTCCTCCTCTGGTCTGATCCTCTCTCCTCATTCAACAGGGTACTTATGACCATAACTTCTCCTCCATCTACCTCCTTAGAATGTTCTGATTTAGCACCTTCATCTGCTACAACAGCTCTGGCAGGACCCTCAGGTCTCTTATTCATCCTTTCTCGATGTTGTGGACACTCGTATGCTCGATGTCCTTCTTCGCCATAGTGGAAACAGGTTCCCCGAAATCCTCCCCTTCTAAATCCACATCTAGATCTACCTCTCCCTCTTGGTAACCATTATTCTGATTACTAGGTTGGTAGGTGTTCCCTTCTTTCTGATCCTGGGTATTACTAGTTTCACCAGCCTTCATTTGATCCTTATATTTTTCTCCACTGGTCCTTCCACCAGTTCTTCCACCATGACCTCTTCCTCTTTGCTTACCCTCAAACCGTCTGTTCAGCTTCTCTTTGACTTTGAGGGCAAACTGGTAAGCATCCTCAATGGTGCTCATCCTAACCAGACTCAATTCTTCTTGAATATTGGTTTGATGTAAGGGGCCACCTTCTCCCTGTTAGCCTCTGAATGGCCAGTTTTTATTGAGATCTAGAAAAAATCCTCTGTATATTCTTTGACAGACTTGTTTGACTATCTCAAACTCTGCATTTTTCTCAAAAGGTTCAATTCGTAATCTACAGGAATAAACTGTCTCTTCAACTTCTCTACCATTCAATCCCATCTGGTTATCTTTTCCTTTCCACTTCTATTTCTTTCTAGCTATACTTCTCTCCACCATATGCTAGCATGGCCTTTCAACTTTGTTTTTGTGAACTTGATCCGATCTGGATCTGCAACCTCTTCATACTCAAAATACTCCTCCATATCATTGATCCAATCAATCAACTCCTCTGGATTGAGATTCCTAGAATACATGGAGACATCAAACTTTGGCTTCTTCCCAATTCGAGATATGGCCTTAACCAATCTGGCTTCTGCAGGATCCGTTGCTTCTTCTTCAACCAATGGGTCATCAACCTCCCAAGCTTCATCTTCACTATGATCTTCTCTTATTGCTTCAACTCCTCTTCACAACTCCTCTTACAGGGCTTGCACTTGCCTCTACAAAGCTCTGAAATCTTCTTCAGGTACCACATTTCTCCCACCACCATGGTTTCTTCATGAAGGCATTCTTCCTCGCTCTCTTCTCACAACCCTTCCATAGATCCTGGTGCAAACTACCTCACTTTCGACGATCTGCTCACACACTCAGGAACTCCTGCTCTGATACCACTTGATGGGGAGCCAAAATCGCTCATGCCAAATTCTCAATTCTCATTCAATAATTTGGAAAAATATTACAATCATGGTAGCAGTCTGCCAAATAATTCCTTTATCCTGAAAGAGAGTTTATATTACAACATCTTCCACTGTGGAAGAAAAATAGCCTAAACAGGTCCAGAATGGCCCTCTTGCCTTCACGTCTACAACTCTGTCTCCACAATTTTCCCCCCACTGTGCATGCCTTCGCTGCCCCTTTTAAAACCTCTGGCGTGACTCTATGTTTCCCTTTTTTGACCCTTCATTTCATTTCTCATGCCTCTTCATTGTCTTGGCTTTCGAAATGTCTTTCTCTCCGACTCTTGATCTTCGTCTGCTTTCATCGCAGCTTGGTGCCACCTACTTGTCTAGTGCTGCCCCTGTAGACTATGTCTGCCTATCAACTAATGATGATGTTCGGTATACCCGTCACTTGATAATTTCCACTATAATAGCCCCTGTAACCGCCTGCCTTTTCTTTCATTTTTTTTGGTCATGAAAACGTGACATGTCGCGATATCGCGAAATTTTTGCTTCACTGCCTTCCTGCCCCTTTTTGAGTCACGAAAATGCGACATGTCGCGATATCGTGACACTTTTGCTTTTCAGCCTTCCTACCCTTTGCAAGTCATGAAAATGCAACATGTCACGATATCGCGATAGTTTTTGCTTTTCTGCCTTCCTGCCCTTTGCAAGTTGCGAAAATGTGACATGTCGCAATATCGTGACACTTTTGCTTTTTGGCCTTCCTGCCCTTTGCAAGTCATGAAAATGCGACATGTCACGAGATCGTGACACTTTTCTCTCCTGCACCTTCCCTCACCTTTTGGTCATGAAAATACGACATGTCGCGATATCGCGATACTTTTTCTCCTTTGTGCTTTCTCTCGTCCTTTGGTCGCGATAATGCGACATGTCACGATATCGCGACATCTTTCCTTTCCGGCTCCTCTTTCTCCTTTTTGGTCATGAAATCATGACATGTCACGATATCGTGACATCTTTCCTTTCTGCCTCCTCCTCGCCTCTTGGGTCACAAAATCGTGACATGTCGTGATATCGCGACAACTTTGCTCTCTGCTTTCTCTCTCTGTTTCATGTCACGAAATCGTGACATATCATGATATCATGATAGTTTCCTTCCTTGCTTTCTTCCTGCTTCGTCGGTCACGATTTCGTGACATGTCACGAAATCATGAAATTTTCTTCTCTGTCCTTCCCTATCTTCTTTCGGTCGTGATTTCATGACATGTCACGAAATCATGACATTTTTGCTCCGTGCCTTCTCTCTCCTTCCTAAGTCATGAAAACGTGACATGTGATATCGTGACACTTTTCTCTGTCACGATATCGCGACATCAAGGCAAACACTTAGAAATTTTTTTTGTTGATGCAAGATTGCTCTGCTACCATCGGATGCTCCTACATCACCTTAGATCAGAATGGCTTTGATTTGAGGAAGCAGATCAGGTGCATTTCAAATGTAGGACGAAGGAGATAAATAATACTTTAGTGATAGGAGAGAATAGGATGCAAAAATAATTTTAGTGTGGATTTATTTTGTTGGTGTTGATAAAATTGATGCCAATGAGGTCAGTACTCTCTAGACATGTTCTCCAAAGAACACGTAGTCGGGTGCCAAGATAAAATAGAAGAGAGGAGTGATGAGAGAGGGTGAGGCACAAATTTTAAATATGACACATCACCAAGCATTAAGGAGGAGCCCAACGGTCATCAGGAGTGCTATCTAGATAGGAAGAATGGATGCCAAGCTAAGAAAAGAGGATCCCAACATTTGTTTTTGAGGCACAACATCAAAGACAACACATCACCTAGTAGGAGTTAACTGTCATTGAGAATTTTAGGAGTGCTATCGAGAGAGGAATATCGGGCATCGCTCAAAGCATAGAGGAGCTCCAATGCATATCAATAATTATGCAAGGAAATATGAGAGGAGAGAGCACAAATATAGACTACATAAAAAGGACTGTAAAGCCTTATAATAGCAAAATTGCTACGCTCTATATTTATATTTAAAAAAATGATGAATAACAACTTGATGGAAGCAATGAGGAAAAAATATAAATTATTGACACCTTAAGGAGCGTGAATGCTTCAAAAGTTTGTTTTGCATATATGCCAAGTGATATTTGGCAGCACACTTATAGAAGATATCCTTAAGCTCAATATTATATGATCTTTACAAAAAAAATCCCTCTTGCTTCAAGATCACACAAGTTGAAAAAAAAATTGCTAAATAATTAATTTTCAACAAAATAAAATGTTTCCCATAAGGGGGGCGGAGGTCCAAGGTTCAAATCTCGGTTCCTGGTGCTTTCAACAGTGTAAAAGGTTTAAAATTATTGTGGCATGGTGGTTATAGGGATGGACTGCATGAAGATCTATGTGGCGGCTTCCGGGGCAAACAACGCAGAATACTATGGCGGCCATAAAAATTTGGACAGCTTGCCCGAATTCATGGCGGCTACCAATTCCACCATGTAAATTCAAAAAATAAAAAATAAAAAATAAAATGTTTGTTGAAAAAATATTAATGGATAAAATGGACTTTTACAAAGCTTCCAAGCAAGATGAGCAAAGTAACAAAAAGAATATCCAAAAACAAATGAACCAGATCTTGAAAAAAATGAGAGCTTCAAAAACTCAAATGCTTGTAAAGAACTATCCTATCTCTGGCACCATGTTAGAAAATAATATTCTATTAAAAGAAAGAAATAGTTCTGCAATACATCACAAGACTGTAGATAAGCTCAATAGACTGATTGATTTATTCCATGGATCAACTTTGTATAAATAGCAATGTTGATCATTGAGAGTCGTTGGATTACAACAACTCATTCACATGACTCATGGAGGAGTGGAAACTCAAGTATGTCTATCCTAGTAGAACTTAAGAGAATAATTACTTATTCTAACATTGCCCAAGTAGGACATTGAAAATGTTTGTACCCCAAGAGGGACTTTCAAAATATATATTCCCAAGGAGGGCTTCCAAATTTTTATGCCCAAGTAGGAATTTAAAAATGTCAGTGCCCAAAGGGGACTTCCAAATACTTTTTCCAAGAGGGACTTTAAAATTTCTATGCCCAAGGGGGAATTCCAAATGTCTATGCCTAAGCAAGACTTTAATAATGTTTGTTCCCAAGGGGGACTTCCAAATGTCTATGCCCAAGTAGGACTTTACAAAAGTATATACCCCAAGAGGGACTTCTAAATATCTATGCCCAAGAAAGACTTTAAAAATATCTATGCCCAATTAGGACTTTAAAAACTATGCCCCAAGATGGACTTTTAAAATGTTTGTGCCCAAGGGAAACTTTCATCAATGATATATAAGAATGAAAAATGTACATGCTATAAGAAGACATGATGCAACTTATTGTAAAAGTGCATGAAAACTTGACCTATTTAAAGGAAAGAAATTAATTATTTGAGTTTTAAATAATAGGATACCCCTAGTAGGGAAGCTACATGATAATTTGTGTAAATGTTTTCCCCCAAGCATGTAGTGGGGGTGAAGTAAAAAGGATGTGATCTTAGGTGAAGATGAAGATGTGCCAAAAAAATATATCATGGCTACCTTATAGACCATTGATAAGAAATGATATTTCTAAAAATTATCTAGCATACATATAAGATATTATATATCCACAAGAAAATATTTATAAGTATATATTCTTCTTGAAGATAGACATGACAGACTAAGGTTGCCCATCATGGGATAGAAAGAAAGAGAAAAATTTGGCTATTAGGACTATGGATGATCATGATTTTCATCATGTAGCCAATGATAAGAAGGAGATGAGACATTATATAAGGAAATTATTAAGATGATATTGTTATTAGGAGTAATGATGTGTTGGAGTAATATGTATTACTTCTTTACATACCTCTAAAAAGAGAGCATATTTCTCACCATTGCTTGGATTATGTATAAGAGATTATATATTTGCAAAATAGTGGTTGCAAATAGTCTCCCTTCTTGAGGGCCTATAAAGCAATAAGAATAGGTAGAAGAGGTGTAAATAAAAGGGGTTAATTAGGCTAGATAATGTGTCACAACCAACTTACATGCTAGTAAGAGATAGTAAATTCATCAATCCATTTCTTATAAAATTCATAAATTATTATGCATTTGTGAAGTATCAATCAAGTGCTACCACCCTCTTGAGTGCTCATAAGTAGGCAAGGATGAAGAGTTCAAAGCTTATGATGAGGAGGGTGCATCCAAACCAAACCATATGCCAACAAGATATGGTTATATAATTGATCCATTGCTTGGCTAATCCATACTATTGTATGCACTCACAAAAAATTGGTCAATTTCATCCCATCCTCTTGAGGGCCTATAAGTAGGTAAGGATAAATGAGATAATAAAAATAAGTAGTGAATGTCAATTTGGATACCTAATAAACCCTCATGAGGGTCAAACCCTATGTACCATTTCCTAGAGGATGTGTAAGGACTTACATACCTACAAGGTAGTGGTTCACAAGGCTTGGAACACTTCTATGTATGATGCAGTTCACATGAATCGATTTGACCCAAAAGGAAGAAAGGTGTTAGGAAGTAATTATTAAGGATGTTATTGATTTAACTAGCACATTATTCAGGAGTTTCATATCCCTCTATCCATTATTTGGTATACCTATAAATATTTACACATCTACAAGATATTGGATATTTAAGGACTTGATGATCCACCAAGCAACGTAGTGGGTTTGAAAGGAAAGATAGAAGATATATGGACAATATAATAATTTAATGCACTATTTGGGATGTTCAAAACCTTAATATATTATCTAGAAGATCTATAAGTGATTATATACTTATAATAGTGTATTGAGGGGTTTGAGCCCCTCGATAGTCTACTAAGCAACATAGATGAAATTTGATTTATATTATGAAGTAGGAGTAGATTGTGTAGGAGTTGAGATTTCACATGGTTTCTTATTAGACCATGGAAATATTCAATCCCATTGATCCATTACCTATCATATTTATAACTAATTATGTTTGTAATATAGTGGGTCAATAGGTCTAGGACTTTCAAGGGTCTATTAGGTGATCTAGAGTTGACAGTGATTGGTGATTAAAAGAGGGCTCATGCCAAGACTATCTAGTAGCATTTAGAAGTGCAAATAACATTATACTTCCATTTTCTTGTATAGACTTACAGATCAAGTATGTGATAATTTTATCTTCCTTCCTTTATAATGATTGAACATGATGGTTTTGATATTGAAAAAGAAGGGGAGATATTCTTTGATTTCCTAGAACACCCTAGATGAACTTAAAATGTTGCTATAATGATTTTATTTATAATATGAAAATAAGAAAAGGAGGTGATAAGATCATGAGGGCTATGGATGATCATGGCATACATCACTTGATCCATTGAGGGAATAGAAGAAGAACATTTCCTAAGAAAGAAAAAAATTGTTGTGATAGTCATTTAGACCAATTAGAGTTGATGGGCATCATGTTATTGTTGAGAACTCCATAAATTGTTATGCACATGAGGATTGGGAGGATTAAAACCACTCCTTCTATATGTTATATATGACCATAATTATAAACCAAGCCAAATTCTTGACAAAAGGTGATAGGAGATATTGAGAGAGTAAATATTATGGAACTAGAAGAATTTGCTAACATCAATTTCCTAGTAGAAATGCAATGTAAAATAATATATTGGTAGCTAGGATCATCATTGCACCATTGTGGATCTCCTAACTCAATGTATTAAATAAGCTAACTCAAATAGCTATGCAATCAAGCATGTGTGTACAAGCAATTATGATTTTCAAGTAGTCATGCATACAGACAACCATGCAATCATACACATGAGAAATTATATCATGTAGACTCAAGCATAAATTTTTTAAGATGCATTATATTAATTGGTTATTTTTGTTCTTTACAATTAAGTGAAACTACGCAATAAGCTACTAATCCAAAAATAGCAATAATTATGAATGGACCTAACCAGTTAGGCTCAAACTCACCCTTGATATTGATGTTGGCATTAGTATTTTTTTATTCTCTTTGAGAACCATATCACCAATTTCAAAGGATCTTGGTCACATATTATTGTTATATACACATTTGAATCTATCATGATAGACCCATAAGTGTTTTAGGGCATGGATTCTCATTTTATCTAAGAGATCTAGTTGGTGGAGACATCCAATATGATATTCATCCTTCATAGAGGACTCATAAAGCAAGACTTGCAAAGAAGAAACCTTGAATTTGAAGGGAAAAATATCCTTTGGTTCAATAAACATAAGGTATAGGGCATTGATCTAATGGAAGTTCAAACACTGGTGCAGTATGTCCATAAGTAGGATAGAGTTGTAAATTTCAATCATGTCTAGTCTTGCTAACCAATTTCTTAAGGATCTTGATTGATGCTTTATTATAAGCTTATGCCTAGTCATTTCCCTAAGGATAGTAAGGTGTAGATCATTTATGTTGAATTTTATATTTGGCATAGATCCTTTGGACTAGTTTTTTTTTTAAGGATGTGCCATTGTCTAAGATTAAGATAGATGATATGTCATAGCAATAGATAATTTGATCAAGGATGAATTTAGATATCTAGACTCTAGTGGTAAAATATAAAAGCATATATTTGACCCACTCAGTAAAGTACTTAGTGGTTGTGATGATGAATGTATGCCCATAAAAATATTATGGATTGATATTATTGATGACATCAATGCCCTAGGTGGAAAAGGGCCATGGTGAGGTGATTAGTTGTAGCTCTTGAGGAGCATGAATGAGGTACTCATGCTTTTAAAATTGGTAATACTAATTGACATAATCACAAGTGTTCTTCTCCATGGATAGCCAATATTATCCTATCCTAAGGAGCTTTCTAGAAATAGCTACACAACTTAAGTGTCCATCACATGACCTATTATTGGCCTCTTTGATGATCATTTGTGCTTAATTCATGTTTAGACATCTAAGGAGTATACCATCAAAGGAGTGATGCTAGAGAATAACATTTATGATAACATACTGATAGGCACATTGTTTGATGTTTTCACACTCATTATAGTTTTGCCCTTCGAGTAGCATGGCATACTTTAGAAAGGAAAAAGTATCTTAATATCATGGTTTTAGGATGGAGGGAGATTTCAATAATGAAGATGCCTAAAGAGGACTGACTAGATTCCAAGGTTGTAAGTTCTTTGAGTAGATGTATAATTAACATGACTTATTCATCCTCTAATTCTAGAGGAATGAGTGATGTATCTATAGACATGACATCTATGTGATGATTTATTGATCATGGGATGACCTCAATGGTGATTTTATCAAAAGAAGTCATCAATTTTTCAACTATGCTTTTATATGGTCTTAACTTCTCATCCTTTATTTGATAGACAACATTTATTTGGTTAACAACAAGTTGGAAGTCACCAAATATGAAGAGAGATTTAACTTTTACAGTTAATGCAGCTCAGAGTCCTAAAAAAAGAGCCTCATATTTTGGTGTGTTGTTGGTGCATGAGAATTAAAGTTTGAATGACAAAATATTAAGTTGTCGTTGTGAGTTAACTAGGACAATTCCTATCCCTAGTCCTTTGACACATTAGGTGCCATCATGTATAGGTTCCAAAATTTTGACTAATTTATGTCTATAGTGAGGATGGATTCATCCATGAAATTGATTTGTAAAGGACATTTAGATTCCAATGATGTTGTAGCTAATTGATCTATAATCACTATCCCTTCAATAAATTCAAGATCAATTTTATTGAGGGTAATGATCCATTTAATATTTCATCCTAAAATGTGACGTTTGGACATGCGATAATGTAAGGAATCGATCCTTGTTGTAACATAGGTTTTCTGACTAAGCATATAGTTCTATAACACATGTTTTCTGACTAAGCATATAGTGACTTAATATTTTATAAACAAAGTTTTTTAGTGGTGTATAGTATGTCTCATAGCTGACTAAAGTCATGTTCATATAATTTTTTTTTTTCATGATGTTCATCATGATATTGAGATAACATAGCTCCAAGGCAATGTACTATGGATACTATATATAGTAATTAAGGTTTAGATAGGTTAGGAGGCTTGAGGATGGGAGGTGACAAGAGATATGTCTTTAGAGCATTGAAGGTGGATTAACACTCAGTATCCCATTTGAATCTAGCATCTTTTCTTACAAGTTTAAAAAATGATTGACATTTATCTACAATTTGTGAGATAAATATTTGAATGGCTTGCAATTTACCATGAAGTCTATGGAGATTTATTAATTTTTGATAAGGGGGCATATAAAAAATAGTTGTTATCTTGGTATGATCTTTTTCATCTCCTCAATAGGATACAATAAACCCCAATAATTTATTTGATGTTACTCAAAATATGTATTTTTTTGGTTTTAGATAGACTTTATATCTCCATAAGCACTCAAAGATACAATGTAAATCATGGACATGGTCATCGTGATTGAGGGATCATCCTTGGAGGTCATCAACATAATTTTCCATGATGTCATGCATCGGATTGTAGAAAAAATAGGTCATTTCTCTTTGGTATGTTGCTCCAACATTCTTTAGACCAAAGGGCATGACCTAATAACAAAATATTCCTTAAGGGGTGGTGAAGGTTGTCTTCACTCGATCTTCAAGAATGATCCAAATTTGGTTATATTTTGAGAACTTTTCCAATAGGAATAACATCCCAAATCTAGCAATAAAATTAACCATCATATAAATTTTAGGTAGAGGGAAATCATATTGTAGAGGGAGAAAATACCCTACCTCATATGATTCTCAGGTAGATACACAAAATAAATCCAAGGTGACCACGAGGGCATGTTGTTCTCTACGCCTCAATGTAAAAGGAGAGGAAGGATTCATAAGGAACGATTTTAGGACTCGCTCCAAGTTTAGGGATTTTTGGAAAGTGTTTGATGTATTCAATTTCAAGATAATCACCTATGTTTGGCCTTTTTAGATATATGTTATGAAAAATAAAGGATAATGTCGAATGCAAGAAAATAAGATCTAACCCGCCAATTATTCTTTGCTTGAATGTTTTTCTAACCCTAGGGTTGCAAAATGAAATTCTTTGAGCAAGGGTTCAAGAGAAGATGCACAAACAATATTAAATCCTAAGTGCACCCTATATGTTTTTGTCCTTTCAAATTCCTAGAATTAATTAAATATATTTCTTTTTATATCAGATCTAGGGTTTTAATAGAAATACCAAACAATCAATAAACAACCTAAAGATTAACTAGGGTACTTATCCTATCCAGTGGTTGATCCAAGATTTTTATCTTTTATCCAATGATATCCAACAATTATTGTTCTTGCAAACTAACTTGGAAAACACTTGAAAAATATGAGTAGCATTAGGGGGTCTACTTAGGCCACTGTATAGCAATGCTTGGAGGTGCAGCAGTCAAGCCCCCTAGGTCCTTTTAGCTAACCTTTGAAAAAAGAAGTGAAAGTTGACCTTTGGAAGATGAAAAAGCATAATAGAATGCAACTGAATAGAGCAATAAAATAGAATACAAAATACAATATTATGGCCTAAATGTAGCATATAATACAGATCTAGGGTTTGGAAGTAGCAGGTTACCTCCAAATGTGGTTTGTACAAAATTGTACCCCATGTAGGGCGATCGTGATTTTGCAGAACGAAAAAATTGTACCTTGGTATGATCGAGTGCAATTTTGCAAAAGCAAAGAGAAAACTCAAAAAATATGAATTTATAGATGTGTAATAAAAATCTAACTAATATGCAAAATACAAAAGAGTGAAAACAACCTGGTGGTAGCAAATAAGCAAGCAAAAGAGATGGAGACCTCCAAGTAGTATATTCCTCAGGGCTTCAACATTTTTCCACCAAGGGTAGCAACAAATAGTCTAATGCAATAGAAAATAAAGCTTCAATGAACCACACTTCATATTTATGAGTTAGCTTTCTTGTAGAATAATAAAATAGATTACTTAGAGAGCACTTTAGAATTCAAATTTTGTGAGAAGAAATGATCTTACTTGGTTGAAAAAAGAAGACTTCAAACCCTCCTTTTATAGTGTATTTGAAAGAAGAATAGATGAAAAAAACTAAGAAAAACTGACCTCAGAAGAAATCAACTTTGAAAATTAGGGTTTTATTAAGAGAAAGCCCTAGAAATGCAAAATTGCACCCCACAAAGATTGATCGCAATTTCGTAATAACTAGACCATTATGCAGTTTTCTACATTTTTGGGGACCAAATGGTTTTAGAATGGGACATATCATATATCATTGGAAAGCTCTTTTTGATCCTGATATAACAACATAAGGTTCATAGATAAAGGAGAATATTTGGTAGGGAAAAATTGATTCAAATATGACCCTTATATTCTAGGAATAAAATAAGGGATCTAGGAAAAATTACTCACCTTAGTGGGTCAATTTTCCATGTCTACATTTTTCCCCCTCTTTGATGTATCTAAGGCTAAGTAAATACATTAAATAAATATGTAGACTCCTATGGGCAATAAAGAAACAAACATAAAAAAATGTTGGTGCAAAAGGGGTATCACGACGGATACTCTAGACTTTTGCACATAAGGTGAGACATTACTTCTATTAATGCCTATATGGCTAGGGTGTCCCCTCAAGTTTTAGAAGGAATGGAAATTCCTTATGAAAATTGAAAAATAAAAGGAAAGAAATCAAAACATAGAAACACAAGAAAACATACAAGCAAACAACATGGTAAGGATCACTAGGTACAACATGAATCCGATACAGCTAGCATGAAATGTAATCTATCTAATATGAAATGCAAGGATGAATGGAAGAAAGGGAAAGAAATAAGAAGGGAGATGAAGAAGAAGACACAATAACATATTAAAATAAGGTCAACAAGATAGAAAGCAAGAGAAACTGGTCAAAATCCTTGGATGAAGGGTGTTATGCCCAAAAGGATGGCCAAATGTGGAGTGAAAAATTGGTATGGGTGTAACACTC
Organism: Wollemia nobilis; assembly: GCA_028583015.1. NCBI lineage: Eukaryota > Viridiplantae > Streptophyta > Pinopsida > Araucariales > Araucariaceae > Wollemia > Wollemia nobilis. Next base: position 7,783,116 of record JAQPPZ010016917.1, on the reverse strand, counting down.
ACTAATATGGAAACATGATCAAATTATGGAGCATATGACCCGTTATGGATGGTTGCTCGCTAAAATGATCAAATTATGGAGTGTGAGTCACTAAGGGTGGTTCTCGCTAGTGATTATTGTGGGGTGATTACCCACTAGGATTTATATCATGGCCTACTAAAATGGCCATGGAGCTTATCCTGTAAAGGGGTGTAGTGTCCATCGAGTCAAGAGTAGTATGACCCGATAGGGGTGTGAACCTGATGAATAAATATACCCACTAGGATGTATGATATCCCATGTGGGCTGTAATATGTGTATATTAATGATTCAGCGAGTGCTACCCTCAATAGGGTTGTGTAAAAATATGTATTAACCAAGCAATCTGAAAATAACACCATGTGAGTGTATGCATGTGCCTGAAGAAACAAGAGAAAGAAAATATGAGAAAATAGTTGTGCGTGTGTGTCCCCAGCTTGAAGTTTCAATTATTGAAAAGTCAAGAGGGAGGAAGTATGTGAACAAAGAAAATAAGAGAATGTATATCCTTGTCTGAATAAAGAAAATAGAGGAGAAAGGAAAATCATGTAAAGGGTAAGGATATATCAAAAGAGGATTGTACTCCTTGACTTTGGGTAGAATTGATTGTCATTGTAAAAACTTTCTAATTAAAGGAATACAAGAAGAGTGAAGATAAGAAAAGAGCGAAAGACAAAAAGAAGAGAAGAAGGGATGAAAATGCAGGGGTCCTAGGTTGGGGCTTTGTTAGGCATAAGAGCCCTAGTGATAGTGCAATGCATGTGAGTTACAACCTAACTAGGTTTCATCACTTGCCATTGTTTTGAATACCCGAAAAGCTATATGATCAGGCAGTCATGAACAAGCAACAATGCAATTATGACAAGCAAAAATACAAGGGAAATAGAATGTCAGGTAGCCATGCAAAATATGATAGGAAATCATGTAGTATGGGCAAGCAAATGGGTATGATATAATGAAAAAGCAAGTGCATACCTAATTAATGATTGATTTTTTTTATGTTATATTAAACAAAAAATTAGAATGATAGTTTCACACATTCCAATCGTGCTTCCTATCTTAAAAAAAAGAAAAGGCATGTGGGGACTACTTCATCAAATAAAAATCTAGAAGGTGAGCCATCTTAATGATTTCAATCATGCAGAAGCTCCTTCATAGATTTTATTTGGTATCCATAGCATGATAATCTATACATTCTTTGTTGGACATTTTGATTCAAATTTGTCATTGATGTCAAGGAACGAAGTTGTCATTGATGTTATGGAATAAGTTGTCGTTGATATCAAAAGGTTAATCATCTTCAAGTGGGTTCTTTCCAAAAGGTAAGGAGAAGCAGGTTTAAAATAATAACAATATTATAATATTTGAATAAAAAAAAAGGATTGATTGCCCAACATTTGAAATGGCCAAAGAAGTTAAAATTTTAAATTATTTAATATTTAAATTATTTATATTTAAAATAATTTAAAATTAAATACTTAATATTTTAAAATCATTATGGGCCAAAAGTGGTTATGATAAAATAAAAGAGCCTGAAGTCATTCCAACGACCATTGAAGAGGAATAAAAATTTAAATCGTCTAAGGTTCGTCGACGTCCTCATTCAAAGTATATTGGTCGATGACTTTCTAAACACAAGCCATGTTGTATATAAAGGAGCTCCTTGATGTCTTAATTAAAAAATATGCACTTGCATTTTTGAACAAATTTTAATCACCGACAAAAAGGCATAATCAAATGATTGAAAACACTGTTGCATTTTCCAAAACTCGGCATGTACTCCAAAAAGTTAATGTGCTCGTGAAATCCCACTTAAAGCTTTGTAATGGTGATTCGTCATTTTTCGACAACAGGGAAGAGGATGCAGGTTTTTGCATTCCCCAATAAGGATAAAGATAAATAGAGTGATTTATTTTTCAATCAAGCAAGTAGCACATGTGGTGCATGGTTTTGCATAGCAAAGAGGATGTCAAGTGTTCGACTCCCAATGGTGATCATTTTGTGCTAATGTTTTGATCGGCAAGGTACAGGAATAGTGAATCTAAATTCGTGTAGTGGCCCTTTATACTCATGTGGGCGGTTGGCCTATTGGTGGCTCTTCAAGTGTTAGTGTGTTAGCTAACGAGAGGTTCTAGGATAAATTCTCCTCAACAGTTTTGGTGGTAAGTATCCTATATTTTTTTTTTGAGGCCTAAGGTTTGGTTCTAGGTTCATGATGTTCGCTTGATACCTAAAGTAATGTTTAAGAAATAGTTATGTTTTCATGAGTAGTAAGTGTTTTTGACCTTAGGATATATAAGGGCTTATTTTATTAGTTTTATTTAGTCTTAATTTTTTGAAAATTAACTATTGTGAATGTTAGAAAAGTGATTTTAGGAGTAATAAGGATCTCTTTGCCAAAAATTAAGTGTGCCTTATTCTAAGGACTAGGGAGTTATAAGGGTTCTATTTTGGAATTGAAAATAGAATGCTATGATTTAATAGAAATTAGAAGAGATATAATTTTTAAAATAAGTCATAAGGGTTATATGTATTTATTTTAGATGGTTGGTTTGAAAATTATTTGGTTAATTTTGGATACTATAAGGTGTACAAATGAGTTTGCTATTTGGTGTGAAAAATAAGTATTGGAAAAAATTTGTAAGGAGATATTTTTTATATCTAACCCCTTGATATTGGCAAAGAGTTGATCTTGTTGAAACAGGTTTTTAAGTCTACCTCTCATCAAGTAAAAGGTATGGGCACATCCTTCCTTAGTTGATTTGATTGGTTGATTTTATAAAAAAAAAATTGTAGTGAAAAGGACTTGATTAGGGTTTCCTTATTGAGTGTGTTGAGTTAATGCTTCAAGGTTTTCTGGAATAAAGATTTGTTGTTAAAACCTTGTTTTATAAGCATTATTGTTGAAGCCATTGGTTGTGTGAAGAACTTGAACTAGGGTTTGAAAAGAACATGAGTATCATTGTTATGTGAGAGTTTTTTATAAGCATTTTTGTTGAAGCCATTGATTGTGTGAAGAACTTGAACTAGGGTTTGAAAAGAACATGAGTATCATTTTTATGTGATAGTGGTTGATAAACATTGTTGGAAACATTTTGAGTAAAGTATCATATGCTTGGACTAGGTTTTGTAAGCAAGGATTGTTTCATTGAGTGATTGGTTAAGTAGAGTTGGTTGAGCCTATTCAAGTGGATGTGTGAAGTGATTGTTCAAGTTCCATAAAACAAACTATTCTATATTTTGAATTGATTTGAGAAAGTGATTGAGTATTGAGTTGAAGCATATTGAGTCTCTAACAATTCTCTGTATGTTTCTAAAAGAGTGATTGAAAGTGATTGAGTATTGAGTTGAAGCATATTGAGTCTCTAACAATTCTCTGTATGTTTCTAAAAGAGTGATTGAAAATGATTGAGCATTGTGATGAGTATAGATCATATTGAGTCTCTAAAAATTCTCTTTATATTTCTATGAGATTGAACAAGTTCTAGAGTGGACTTGTTGAGCATATTTGAGGTAAGTCTTTGAGAAGACTTGTGGATAGATTTGAGTAAGATTTTATGGAAGCTTACAATACAGATTGAGAGCATATTTGGATAAGTTTTTGTGAGGACTTATTGAGCAGATTTGGATAAATTCTTGAGAGGACTTATTGAGAAGATTGTACAAAGTTCTAGAGAGGACTTGTGGATAGATTAGTGTGAGATTTTGTGGAAGCCTACAAGGCATATTTAATACAAGTATTTGAGAAGACCTGAGAGCAGATTTTATTGATTGATTTGTTCAAACCTTGAGTTAAGGTTTGGGGTAGATCCAGTAGAGTTGATTTGAGATTGAGTCAAGCCTTGAGTTAAGGCTTGAGGATAGATTTGTGCTAGATCGAAGGACTATGTTTAGTACAGATTCAAGGATAGAGTTTGGTGTAGATCATAGGACATGTTTGTGCTAGACCAGAGACAGAGATTGAGGATATATTTGTGCTAGACTGACAAACTATGTTTAGTATAGATTTCAAAAAGAGCTTTGGAGGTGATAAAGTTGAGGACAGAGATATCCAGCTAGAGTAGGGAAGATAGGTGTATTCTATGGATAGAGTTCCATTTTCTAAGGGCAGTGGAGATAGAGGTCTTCTAGAGGATCACCAGTCAGAGCAGATATTAGAATATTGGTGTCTCCTATGGATAGAGATCCACAAAATTTATTAGGGGATTGGTGTCTCCTTTGGACATAGGTCCATAAACATTGTAATAGGGAAAGGATTCCCAAGATATTGATTGAAATTTTTTTAGTAAAATATTTTCTCCGTGGAGTAGCCCACATTGGGTGAACCATGTAAATTGTGGTGTCTCTATTGTGTGTGATGATTTGTGCATTTCTTGTTAGCGTAACTAATGTCTAATATATTTTGTCTATATTAGCTCACTATTACAACCATGTAACAGTTCTGGTTATTCCAGTACGTCGGTGTTCTATTCATGGCCCTTTGTAACCTTATTTAAATGCCTGCAGAATAATACAAATATGTTCGCATTTTCTTCATGGCATCAGAGCCAGACCGCTACGGGATTTTTTTTGCAGTGAAAGCGTGAGGAGAAAAAGGCTGGAGGCGGTTGCTGTGGTGGGAGCAGATTGCTGTTTTTTTTCTGAAGGTTACTGGTTGCTGCGACGAGATTTTTTTAACCACGTTAACGCGTGATTTTTTTTAAAATCCACGCAATCGCATGAATAGCGCAGGTATCCGAGCGACCCCAGGACGCAGCAGCACCCGCGCTAGCTGCAATGCACGAACATCCGTGACGTCCGATGCAATGGGTGCCACCAACGCTGACGCGAGGGCTGGACAGCACGCCAACCCCTGCGTGGATCGTGGACCGCGCAGGCACCACGTGGGAGAGGTGACGCGCCCGCGACAGGTGGACTTCATTGCACGCAAACGCACGAGGGGAGGACCCCCCCGTTGCTGGCTGGAGCGCGCTCTTCCTGCGTAGGCACCATGTGGGAGTAGGCGGACAGAAGTCCATGCCCAGCATGGGAGTAGGCGAATAGAACTCCCCCCCCGCGTTGGTGGAGAGGCACACAATCACGCGCGCTCCCCAACGCCACCACCCCCCCACACCCCACCCGCCCGCACGAGGGAATTTAAAATTTCCCTCCCGTGCGGGGTATAAACCCCCCCCTTTGCGTGCGCGTGAATCAACCCCCCCCGCGTGCAACGCAAAACACGCGGCCGTGAATTTAAACAAAAAAAAAAAAAAAAAAATGGCAGGCAGTGACGCGGATGGGAAGAAGGCTGCCACAGTGGGCACGGGAAGCGGGAAGCAGAGAGGAGGCCGCGATTTGCAGTTGGAGCAGGCTGAGGTCCTCAAAAATGAGGGGGTCCTTTCTCCTCCCAGATCAGCCCACGGGCTCACTGGCAAGTGAGCTGCGTGGTGGGTTCCGGGAACCCAGCAGTCGAGGGTTCAAATCCCGTCGACTTCCCCCTAAAGGTATAATTTTTTTTTGCATAGTGTTTTTTAATTATTAATTTTTAATTAAATTTTTTAATTTTAATTTTTTTTTTAATATAGTTTTTAAACTTTATAAATTAAAATTTAATTTTAATTTATTTTTCTTAAAGTTTTAAAACTATATAAAATTAAAATTATTTATTTTAATTTTAAATATATAATAATTATTAAAATGCTTTGTTAAAGAGATTTTTAAGGGGGGATATTTTTTCAAAAAATCAAAGGGGGATAGTGAGTAATTTTTCGAAAAATAGCAATTTGGCAAATTGTAAAAGGTGCATTTTCGGCTGTGACCGACACCTTGTGGGTTATTCTTGTGGGTAGTTTTTTATGTTGTATGTTGCATATTTCATTTTTGCACTATAACATTAAAAACTTAAAATCAAAACACTCCCTAAGTCCCCGGAATATAAAACCCATCCGTGCAATTTTATTGCACTGCAGCGTTCGATATTTGTGATACCTCTGGCCAGCACTTACAGGTAAAGTTGTCATGATTTGGCTACTATATCCGCCGCCTAATATAGCTGCTACAACGACGTCTGAGCTTGTTCTCTATAAATCGTCGGGGAGGAATAAGTACGCCATTTTTGCATTTTTTTACTCCATCCACTACCCTTTATCGCACTTGTGTTTAGGCGTAAATCCTGACGAAGTATTCTTCATAGTGTTTAGGGGAAGTTACGCCCCACGCATGAGAAGAATCTTCTATGGTAGGTGCCATCAACAAGGCGATTCCCTTTTAGTACCGCTTATGTTCCACGTATCGTATGATCTCTAAAACTCACCTATAGTCTCCCTCACATAAGGGCGGGTGATTTTTGTTGATCTTTCTAAATACCTATAGTTTCCCTCACGTAAGGGCGGGTATTTTGTACAGTATATTGGCCTAGCAAAAGGTATATCGAAAGGGGGACCAATTGGTGATATAAGGAACCTTCACTATGGCCGCTGTTGTAAAGTTGATGACTGATCTGCATCAGTTATTGAAAGGTCCAAATTATACACCATGGAAACATAAGATGAAGGCTATTCTACAAATGGAGGATTTGTGGGATATTGTTACTGGAGTAGCAACTAGGCCTTCACCAACAGCAGGATCCACAGGTCCTTCAACCAGATCAGATAGCTTTTGACAAGAAAGACAGTCGAGCAAAGGTGCTCATTTTGTTTGCTATTTCAGATGAAGTGCAACCTCATATAGCTAACAAAGCAAGTGGTAAAGAGGCATGGGATGCCCTTCAAACCATCTATGAGGGAAAGAATGATTCCACCATTCTTCATCTTCAACAACAACTTCATAACCTGAGTTTGAGGCAGGGTGAAAGCAGTTGAACTCTTTCTGTGCAGAGTGTCTGAATTGAAAGAGAAATTGAGTTCTTTGGGAGATACTGTGGACGAAAAGCTTCTCATTTCACTTGTGATGAGAGCTTTACCTTCTTCATTTGATATGTTGATAACATCCATCTAGGTGTCTCAATGACAAATTACCTACATCGATTTGGTCAATCTGCTTCAACAACAGGAGGCACGCCAACTTCACAAGGATGATTCTTCCAATACAGCCCTATACACCAACAGGCAGGGTTCAAGGAAGAAAGGTAATGGGCAAAAAGGAGGAAAATTTCAGAAAGGAGGAAATTCTCAACAAGATACGAAAGGAAAAGGCAAACAACCTCAACAAAAGAAGAGGTGGTGCAAGATCTGTGAGAAAGACAACCATGACACCAACAGGTGTTGGCATAAGAACAAGCAGAAAGGCCAAAACAAACCACAAAATAAAAACAAGCAACCCCAGGTGAATGTTGTTGTTGAAGAATCTAACTCATATTTTGAATGGGCACACAAGGTGCTCATGACTACCATAGATTCCACACAGAGGGATCCTATTTGGTATGTCGATTCTGGAGCTAGCAAACATATGACTGGCGACAGATCGTGGTTTGAATCATTTGAGGCCAAATAGGGCAAACCTGTCACCATTACTGATGATAAAACCTATAGGGTTCAGGGAGAGGGTACAGTTTTAGTCACTCTTCCTGATGGCAAGTGTCAGATTGACAAAGTCCTCTATGTTTCAAGATTAGCCAACAATTTGTTGTCAGTGACACAAATCCTAGATAGAAATATGGTTGTCAACTTTCGTGTTGAGAATGGAAATAAGTGTTGTACAATTACCAGGAAGGGTAAGCAGATTGCAACAGCTTCATATAAGCACGGCTTATTTGCACTAGATGCTATCTCTACTCCACATGTTGCCATGACTGTCTCTACCAAGGAGGAAACTTCCCTATGGCACAAGAGATATGGGCATCTTAGTTCTGGCTACTTACTTGAGCTCAGCAAGTATGAGATGGTAAAGGGTCTTCCTTCCATTTCTGCCACATTGCCGAGTGTGCTCGACCGCTGGCAGGAAGCAAAGATAGAGTACCATTTGAGAAGAGCTCAACAAGAGCACGAAAACCTCTGGAGTTAATTCATACCGATCTGTGCGGTCCTTTCACACCCAACAGTTATGGAGGGAAGAGGTACTTTCAGTTATTCGTAGATGACTACTCACGAAAGATGTGGGTTTTCTTTCTCCAACTGAAATTTGAAGCTTTTGCATTCTTCCAGTAGTTCAAGAAATACGTTGAGAAGGAGTTAGGGGCTTCTATTAAAACCCTCTGCTCAGATCGAGGGGGAGAGTTTACCTCTAATGAAGCATGGGATCAAGAGACAGTTAACAACTGCCTATACTCCTCAGTAAAATGGAGTTGCTGAGAGAAGGAACCGTTCTATTATGGAAATGGTTCGTTGTATGCTCACAGGAGCTACTCTTGGGCAACAATATTGGGCAGAAGCTGTCACCACTACAGTGTATCTATTGAATAGGGCACCCACAAAGGCCCTAAAAGGAATGACTCCACAGGAAGCATGGAGTGGTCGAAAACCCTCCATATCTCATCTACGTATTTTCGAATGTCAAGCCTTCATGCACATACCGAAAGAGAAAAGGAAGAAGCTAGATGAGAAAACACTGAGATGTATTTTTCTTGGTTATTCTGAGCACTCTAAAGGATATCGGTTGATAGATCCTTTGACCAAGAAAATTCATATCAGCAGAGATGTTGTCTTTGATGAAGCTTTCACATCACAGAGCACATCTAAAGTACACCAAGATATTGTGGAAACTAAGGAAGAGAAGATTCCTTCATCAACACAGACAGGAGGTCCTTCTACATCTTCTTCAACTCCACCGAAGAAGAATCCTAAATGGTGTACAAATACAATCAGAGACACAAATTTATCCACTCCTCCCAATTTGAATTTGGATAGACCTCGTACACGCAGTATGGCTCAAAAGGAAAAAGAAGCCAAAGAAACTGGTGAGGTTGATGATCTTTGTCAATATTTTGAGGAACTTTCTGTAACTCCAAGTACAGAAGTTGAGGATATGGATATTGATGATGACAGGGCATTCATGTCTACCATAGATAGTCTTGAACTCGCATCAGTGCAAGATGCTCTCAGTGAGCCTCAGTGGAAGGCCGCTATGGATACAGAGTATGAGTCTTTGATGAAGAATAAAACTTGGAAGCTTGTTGATTTGCCGCATGGAAAGAAACCCATTGGCTGCAAATGGGTATATAAATTCAAGTACAAGGCAGATGGAACAATTGATAAGCATAAGGCCTGTCTTGTTGCAAAGGGCTATGCTCAAAAAGAAGGCATTGACTATGAGGAAACTTTTGCACCTATCGCTCGGATGACCACCATTCGGGTTATGTGTGCTATGGCAGCACAATATGGGTGGAAAGTTCACCAGATGGATGTCAAAAGTGCCTTTCTAAATGGTGATCTCCAAGAAGAAGTCTATATGACTCAACCTGAAGGATTTGAAGTGGAAGGCCAATAGCAAAAAGTTTGCAAATTGGTCAAATCCTTGTATGGTCTGAAACAAGCTCCTCGAGCTTGGTATATAAAAATGGACAATCACCTTATGCAGCATGGATTTAAGAGATGTTCGTCAGATGCAAACCTCTATTTCAAGAAACAGGGTTCTGAGATAGTGTTGCTTGTACTCTATGTGGATGATCTGCTCATTACAGGGAGTTTAGAAACTATGATCTCTACTGTCAAAAGAAACTTGTGCAAATCTTTTGAGATGACAGATCTCGGACTTCTCCATTACTATCTTGGTCTGGAATTCAGCCAGAAGGAGAACACCATCAAAGTGTCTCAGAAAAAATATGCCAAGACATTGTTGGAAAAATATCGCATGACTGACTGCAAGCCAATGGCAACTCCGATGGATAATGGACTTTAGTTATCGTGATATGATGACTCACCTCAGGTAGATGGTACTCTCTATCGACAGTTGATTGGGAGTCTCATATATCTGACCAATACTAGGCCAGATCTCATATTTGCTGTCAACTATCTTTCGAGGTTCATGCAGGAGCCTAAGACCACTCATTAGAAAGCACAGAAACGTGTTCTTCACTATGTCCGTGGTACTATGGAATATGGCCTAGAATACAAGAGGAACAACAAATTCTTCTTGCAAGGATACACGGACTTCGACTATGCCGGATCATTTGATGATCGCAAGTCAACTTTTGGATACATTTTTCATCTGGGATCCGGTCTTGTCTCTTGGAACAGCAAGAAGCAACAGGTGGTTGCTATTTCATCAACAGAGGCAGAATATCGCGCCCCACGTGAAGCTGTGTGCGAAGTGATATGGTTACGTCGCATTCTGACAAGTATGGGCCATCCATCAAAATCTCCAATACACTTGTTTTGCGATAATCAGGGTGTTCTGAACCTCGTCAAGAATCTAGTCCATCATGAAAGAACAAAGCACATTGACACACAATGTCATTTCATTCAAGATGAAGTTCCAAAGCACCGAATTCAGCTTCAGCACATTCCCACCGATGCTCAAGTTGCAGACATTTTCACTAAGGCATTTGGATGTGTCAAATTTGAATTGTTTCGCAGCTCACTTTGTATTGCAAAATAATGTAAGGGGATGTTAGTATAGCTATTAGTTATTACATTACCCAAATAATGTAATAAAGGGGGATGTTAGCATAACTAATGTCTAATATATTTTGTCTATATTAGCTCACTGTTGCAACCATGTAACAGTTCTTGTTATTCCAGTATGTCGGTGTTCTATTCACGGCCCTTTGTAACCTTATTTAAATGCCTACAGAATAATACAAAGATGTTCGCGTTTTCTTCATTTCTTTAGTTATTTCTATTGATATTGTCATTTATTATATTTATTAATACTATTTTGGAAAGAAAAGTAAAAACTGGTCTTATATTGTTCACCCCTCCCCTCTCAGTATAAGCTTGTGTTCTTCAATTGGTATCAGAGCCAGTTCCTTCAGAAAAGGTTTAACAACTTGAAGAAAGATCCTGCAAACACAAATGGCAAAGAAAGGCAAAGGTAGAACCATGAGACACAAGAATAAAAGAACACACATGGTCATGAAAGAAAAGGAATATGAATTCAATGTTGTTGTTTTGGGAGGTAAAATGAAAATAAATTCAAGATATGGATCAAGCAATGGAGAAAGAACCAGACTGATAAATTTTTGTACCAGATGTAGGAAGATAGGTCACCATGTAGCTTATTTTCCACAAGAAGGTGAAGAATATTTTGTTTATGGTCAACTTGGTCATGATGCATGTTATTACAATGGGTTTAGTAGCAATGAAGATGAAGATGATATTCTTGAAACTGAAGTCCTAGAGGATGTTTTAGAAAAGGATAACAGGGATAGTCAAAATAGGTATCAAGAAGAAACTCCACTTTGGACGATAGAAGAAATTGAAGATCAAAGAAAAGAAAAATAAAAGGAGGAAGCTACTCTTAAGGAACTTGTTGAGTTGAAAAGGGAGAACTTAGAATTAAAGGCTCAAATACAAGAGGATGAGAAATGTAAGACAAATCTTCTACAAGATCTCTCTGACTTGAAATTTGAGGTTGAAAAGGCAAGGAGAGCTGAAAAGGATATGGTTGAATAGTCAAAGGTAAAAGAGCAAGAATGTAAAAGGCTTAATGTTGATCTCGAAGAATTAAAAAGAGAGAACTCGAGATTAAGGGTTCAAGCTCAAGAAGATGAGAAAACAAAAGCAAAGTTTTTACAAGAACTCACCAACTTTAAAATCAAGGTTGAAGAGGCAAGAAGGATTGAAGAAGGTATGGCTAAAAAATTGAAGGTAAAATATCTAGAGTGTGAAATATTAGAGCATGAGATAGTTTCACTAAGGATGGAAGTAAAAGGTTCTAAGGACAAGCTACACAAGTCTGAGGAAAATTCAAAGACTTTGGACAGGATTGTCAATGCACAAAGGTCATTAGTCACCAAAATAGGACTTAGTTTTAAAGAAGAACAAATAAAATAGGAAGTAGAAAAAGGAGAGTTAAGCTCAAACACCAAAAAATAAGAAGCATCAAAATAAGGAAGTAAAAGAGCGAGTGATACTTCTAAGGATATGTTGGACAATAGAAAGTTCAACAAGGAAAGGAACAATACACAAGTAAAGAACATATGGAACAAGAAATAAGATAAGGTAGAAGAGACTATGAGATCAATGGGGTCTAGGCAAGGTTTCTTCAATGGACGATGCTTCTCATGTCACAGGTTTGGGCACATAGCTTCACAATGCAGGACACATGAAAGACAATAAAATGGGAATTTTAGAAATAGACAGCTTTTCCATGGGTATTGCTACTCATGTAATCATTTTGGTCACAAGGCAGTGGATTGTAGGGTTCATGATAGAAAAGGATATAGCTTCACTAGAAGAAATCCTAAGACATTTGCACCTCCAAGGAATAGTAAAATTAAGTGTTATAAGTGTAATAATTATAGACATACAACAAAGTGGTGTAGAGCAGACATTTTAGAATCAAGTATGGACATGGATAGGAACAAGAACAGGAACATGAATAGGAATAGGAATATGGATATGAACATGAACAAGAACAAGAATAGGAATATGGATATGGATAGGAAAAGGAATAGGAATATGGATATGGATAGGAATAGAAACATGGACATGGAGAGGAACAGTCAAAGGAATCAGAAGGATCAGATAAAATGAAAAGAGGATAAAGGTAAAAAATTGTGTTTTTTGGGAGTAGAAATACTCCCACCCCAGAATTAACCACCTCAAGAGGAGGTGGGGGAGGGGATAAGCTAAGAGGCTCATTCTTAGCCCCGAGACCCAAAGGTTACCCTTTTCCATTGATGTCAAAGGGGGAGAGATTTTAGTAAGGGGGAGAGATTTGGTATTTGAATAAATAGGAGAGATTTGAAGAGAGCATTGAGCCAAGGGGAGCAATGTCCTAGGGGGAGCATAACAAAGGAAATGTTAAGTTTCTGGTAAAAATAATTTGGGTTGCCATCAATGACAAAGGGGGAGATTGTTGGACATTTTGAGTCAAAGTTTTCATTGATGTCAAGGAATGAATTTGTCATTGATGTTATGGAATAAGTTGTCGTTGATATCAAAAGGTTAATCATCTTCAAGTGGGTTCTTTCCAAAAGGTAACGAGAAGCAAGTTTAAAATAATAACAATATTATAATATTTAATATTATAATATTTGAATTAAAAAAATTTGGATTTATTGCCCAACATTTGAAATGGCCAAAGAAGTTACTTAAAATTTTAAATTATTTAATATTTAAATTATTTATATTTAAATAATTTAAAATTAAATATTTAATATTTTAAAATCATTATGGGCCAAAAGTGGTTATGATAAAATAAAAGAGCCCGAAGTCATTCCAATGACCATTTAAGAGGAATGAAAATTTAAATCATCTAAGGTTCGCCGATGTCCTCATTCAAAGTATATTGCCTGACAACTTTCTAAACACAAGCCATGCTGTAAATAAAGGAGCTCCTTGATGTCTTAAATAAAAAATATGTACTTGTGCTTGTGAACAAATTTTAATCATCGACAAAAATGCATAATCGAATGATTGAAAACACTATTGCATTCCCAAAACTCAGCATGTACTCCAAAAAGTTAATGCGCTTGTGAAATCCGGCTTAAAGCTTTGTAATGATGATTCATCATTTTATGGCAACAGGGAAGAGGATGAAGGTTTTTGCATTCCCCAATAAGGATAAAGATAAATAGAGTGATTTCCTTTTCAATCAGGTAAGTAGCACATGTGGTGCATGGTTTTGCATAGCAAAGAGGATGTCAAGTGTTCGACTCCCAATGGTGATCATTTTGTGCTAATATTTTGATCAACAAGGTAGAGGAATAGCAAATCTAAATTTGTGTAGTGGCCCTTTATACTTATGTGGGTGGTTGGTCTATTGGTGTCTCTTCAAGTGCTGGTGCGTTAGTTAATGAGAGGTGTTGGGATCAATTCTCCTCAAAATTTTTGGTGGTATCCTATATTTTTTTGTTGAGGCATAAGGTTTGGTGCTAGGTTCATGATGTTCGCTTGATGCCTAAAGTAATGTTTAAGAAATAGTTATGTTTTCACGGGTAGTAAGTGTTTTTGACCTCAGGAGACATAAGGGCTTATTTTATTGGTTTTATTTAGTCTTAAGTTTTTGAAAATTAACTATTGTGAATGTTAGAAAAGTGATTTTAGGATTAATAAGGGTCTCTTTGCCAAAAATTAAAAGTGTGCCTTATTCTAAGGACTAGGATGTTATAAGGGTTCTATTTTGGAATTGAAAATAAATAGAAGGTTATGATTTAATATAAATTAAAAGAGATATAATTTTGAAAAGGATTCATAAGGGTTATATGTATTTATTTTAGATGGTTGGTTTAAAATTTATTTGGTTAAGTTTGGAGACTATAAGGTGTACAAAAGAGTTTGCTATTTGGTGTGAAAAATAAGTATTGGGAAAAAAATTTAAGGAGATATTTTTTATATCTAACCCCTCGATATTGGCAAAGAGTTTGATCTTGTTGAAATAGGTTTTGAAGTCTACCTCTCATCAAGTAAAAGGTATGGGCACATTCTTCCTTAGTTGAGTTGATTGGTTGATTTTCTAGAAAATAATTTTGGAGTGAAAATGACTTGATTAGGGTTTCCTTATTGAGTGTGTTGAGTTAATGCTTCAAAGTTTTTTGGAATAAAGAGTTGTTTTTAAAACCTTGTTTTATATGCATTGTTGTTGAAGCCATTGATTGTGTGAAGAACTTGAACTAGGGTTTGAAAAGAACATGAGTACCATTGATTTTGAGTAAAGGATCATATGCTTGGACTAGGATTTGTAAGCAAGAATTGTTTCATTGAGTGATTGGTTGAGTAGAGTTGGTTAAGCCTAGTCAAGTGGATGTGCAAAGTGATTGTTCAAGTTCCATAAAACAAACTATTCTATATTTTGAATTGATTTGAGAAAGTGATTGAGTATTGAGTTGAAGCATATTGAGTCTCTAACAATTCTCTGTATGTTTCCAAAAGAGTGATTGAAAGTGATTGAGCATTGTGATGATTATAGAGCATATTGAGTCTCTAACAATTCTATTTATATTTCTATGATATTGGACAAGTTCTAGAGTGGACTTGTTGAGTAGATTTGAGGCAAGTCTTTGAGAAGACTTGTGGACAGATTTGAGTAAGCTTTTATGAAAGCTTACAATATAGATTGAGAGCATATGTGGATAAGTTCTTGTGAGGACGTATTGAGCGGATTTGAATAAGTTCTTGAGAGGACTTATTGAGAATATTATACAGAGTTCTATAGAGGACTTGTAGATAGATTAGTGTGAGCTATTGTGGAAGCTTACAAGGTAGATTAAGTCTTTGAGAAGACTTGAGAGCAGATTTTATTGATTGATTTGTTCAAACCTTGATTTTAGGTTTGGGGTAGATCCAATAGAGTTGATTTGAGATTGAGTCAAGCCTTGAGTGAAGGATTGAGGATAGATTTGTGCTATATCGAAGGATTGTGTTTATTATAGATTCAAGTACATATTTTGGTGTAGATCAAAGGACAGGTTTGTGCCAGACCAAAGATAGATATTAAGGATAGATTTGTGCTATACCGACAGACTATGTGACAGAGTTGAGGATAGAGATCTCTATCCAGAGCAGGGAAGACAAGTGTCTTCTATGGATAGATTTCCATTTGGTAAGGGCAGTGGAGGTAGAGGTCTTCTAGAGGATCACCAGCCAGAGAAGAGCTTAGGAGATTGGGGTCTCCTATGGATAGAGATCCATGAACTTGATTAGGGGATTGGTGTCTCCTTTGAACAGATATCCATAACCATTGTAATAGGGAAAGGATTACCAAGATATTTATTGAGAAAATTTTAGTGAAATATTTTCTCCGTGGAGTAGCCCACATTGGGTGAACCACGTAAATTATGGTGTCTATATTGTATGTGATGATCTATGCATTGATTTGGTTATTGCTATTGATATTGTCATTTATTATATTTATAAATACTATTTGGTAAAGAAAAGTAAAAAGTGGTCTTATACTGTTCACTCCCCCTCTCAGTATAAGCTTGTGTTCTTCATTCTTGAGCAAAACCATCTTTCTTAACATAAGGAGGGGTGATCCCTAATTTCATAATATCTCTATAAGACCGCGAAGCAAGGTCCCTTTGAGAAGCATAATATTTACCATTAGAACACAGAATTTATCATATTACTATTGACAATTCTGTCACATTACACAGGGGGTAGAAAAAAATCAAAAAAATTTCCTTTTGTAAAGTGTTTCTTTTGTTGCTTCAAAAGCATTTGTAAGTGTTGCAGCAATTTTGGCTTTCAATGCCATCCCCTTGTACACAGAATAAAGAAGGAAAAGCTTCACTGCCAAACAGGCCAAAGAAAATTGCTCCGCCAAAGGAAAGAAAGGTTGTCGCGATATCGCGACATGAAAACGGTCACGATATCGCGACATGTCGCGTTTTCATGATTGCAGCAAAGAAGAAGGAGCAAGCAGGAAAGACTGTCATGATATCGTGACAAAACAACTGTCGCGATATCGCAACATAAAGCAAGGAAGAGCAGCCAGAGGCAAAGTTGTCGCGATATCACGACGTGTCGCAAAATCACGGCCGAAAGCGAGGAGAAAGCCAAAAGACAAAAGTTGTCGCGATATCGTGCATGTCGCGTTTTCATGGCTGACAGCGAGGGAAGGAGCAGAGCCGAGAATGTCATCGCGATATTGCGCATGTCACATTTTTGTGGCCGACATAGAGCAAAAGCGCTAAAGGACAGAAGTTGTCACGATATCGCACATGTCGTGTTTTCACGACCAACAACAACGAAAGAGCGTAGCAAAGAAAGGTGGTCGCGATATCATGCACGTCGCATTTTCATGACCAATCAGCGGCAAAGACGCAAGAACCAACATGTTGTCACAATATCGTGCATGTCGCATTTTTGCAACCCACAGCAAAGAGGAAGGGCAAAAATAGGGAGCGTCACGATATCGCGCATGTTGCGTTTTTGTGGCTCAAAGCGAGAGGAAGTGCCAGCAATAGAAAGTTGTCGTGATATCGTGCATGTCACGATTTCACGGCCGACAGTGAAGAAAAGGCACGAGAACGAGAAAGCATTGCGATATCGTGCATGTTGCATTTTTGCGATCGACAACAAGAAGGCAGAGCAAGCAAGAAAAGTTGTCGTGATATCGCGCATGTCGCGTTTTCATGACCCACAGTGAGAAGAAGCGCCAGGGGGACAAAGTTGTAGCGATATCGCGCATGTCACATTTTTGTGGCTCCAAGCGACAAAAGAAGACAAAGGCATTGACATGTCATGATTTCATGACATGTCATATTTTTGCGATGGGCACGCGCTTCAAGCCAGGTATTTTCCCGAGACCATCAAGTGCCTCGTAAATGCATCCTTTCTTGCCCAATAAGCATGCTGCTCTTTTTGGGAATTGAAAGCGAAGTGTCAGTCCTTGAAGGAGAAGTTCGGCGAGCATGGCGGCGACTCGAGCATTGCACCAGGGATGCTCAGGCGGTTCATTAATGCATACATCCGCGGTTGACCCGGTCACAGTTGCCTGTTCTGGTAATGGATTAGAAAGCTCAGTCTCGAGGGCCACGAGAAGCTGACTTCTCAGATCTCAAGAATACTTCACCATTCTGTGTAATTATGACTCAGAGGGTCGGGTCCTCTATAAAAACCTAGATTTTATAATGTAAAAAGGGGGGGAACTTTCTGCTAGAAAGTTGTTGTAACTTGATGTCCTGTGTTTAATACTAAGATACTTTGAGCTCATTTCTTCTCTTTTATGCTGCCTTTCGTGCTTGATTCTTCCATCTCTCTTTGTTTGTAGACTGAGATGCTGAACTCTGCGTCCGGAGTGCAATCAAGGACAGTGTCCTGAAACTCGTTCGGAAGGATACATAGGAGTAGATAAGTGTTGTGTTGTCTTTCTTTTATGTTGCCTGCCTTGCTTGATTCTTCCATCTCTCCTCATTTGTAAACTAAGATGCTAAACTCTGTGTCTGGGGTACGATCGGGGACAGTGTCCTGAAACTCATTCGGGAGGATACATAGGAAGGATGATACCACATTTCTTTCAATTTTCTCTTGGTGTTCCTTGCTGCTATTCAAGTTGCTACTTGGTGATCGTGCTTTCGGTTCTCTCCCACCTCAAATCACAACTCTCTCTTCCCTTAACCCATTTTTATTTATTTTTCTAACCCTTATCCCTTTTATCTCTTTCCTGCACTCTTGTCTTCAAACCCCAAAAGTAGTTTAGCATAGGAGCCGACCTCTCTCCGGAGATCGGCACGAGGGGCATCTCTTCCCCTCGGCCTTTCAATGTTGGTCGTAGGTCCAGGGCACACAAATCATCGAAAGTCCTTTCCTGTGCAGATCTGGTTACCAACAATTAAAAAATAATATATTAGAGGAATAAGGGGGTCCTCATTATCATTACTCCGCTCCAAATATTGATGAGATATATCCAGAATATGTTCTTGAAGGAACTGATTGTCTTGATCCCATGATGAAACTTTGATTAGAGGTTCCTCACTCACTTTTATATTGTTTAATTGCTCATATATTTGAGATGAGGAACTTGGAGAAACATATGACAAAACTGAAGGACAAAAATTGAGACCAAACTAAGTTTGTTCAACCATCGAACAATATTCGAATGGATGAGGGTCGCTTGGAATGGTGACAAGTTGATCCTTATATTTAAACTTCAAGCACTAATGAAGAATAGAAGGTATGACCTTCATCACATGGATCCAAGGACGTCCAAGAAGCAGATTAAAATATGAAGTGCAAGGTACCACATAGAACAATGTATCTAAGATCTTGGGTCTAACTTTAAAGGGGATGGATATAATGTTGCAAGCTTCTTAGGACTCATCATTGAATGTTTTGATGATTGCATCAGATTTAAATATTCCTCTTTTAATCCAATTGTTTGGAGAAATTGATACGTGCATAAATTAAGGTAAGAACCATTATCAATCATAACTCTCTTGATAAAAGTATCCCCAATAAATGTGGTGATGTAAAGGGAAGAATATCCTTGTAAATTTGAGGAAGAAATATCATCATCCGAGAATGTGATATGATGTATCCCAAGAGAACTTACAATATTGTCCATAGTACTAGGTGAAATATCTAGAGGGACAGATTGTTGTTTTAGAATATTTAGCAAGGCTTCTCCATGAGTAGGAGAAGTTTGCAAAAGTTCTAAGATAAATATTTGTCAAAAAACTCATCTCCTATCAAGACCACTAGATATATTGATTCTGCACTTGTTGTTCTGAAGTCGTTGTTACCATACCAACTATATTACCATAAGGAAGTGGCACATTCCTATAAGATACTTTATTAGCTACATGTTGAACTTGTCTAGGTACATTCTGATTGATTGTGGACCATTGTTGACCATTTAAATATTAATAACTTTCTACATCAAGACGTCCTGCATCAATTAAATCTTGAATCACATGTTTCAACTTCTTATAAGAATTTGTCCAATGTCCTTCTACTTTGTGGTATGCACAATGTCACCCTATCTTGTACCAATTAGTTGTAGTATCTAGTGGCCTTATGGGAGGCAACTCAATCATATTAGCTTCCAAGAGTTGTTGTAGGACTACTTTCATGGGTATGCCAAGTCTTGTGAAATTCCTCTATGGAGGTTTTTGAAGTATTATTTATAGAATGTTAGCAATGTTATTAATAGGTCTACTATCTGTTACACCATCAATTACCACATGCTAATTATTATATTGTGACTTAGTAGATTTTTCTTCTTTTACTTTGAGTTGTCCTCTTCTGATAAGAGCATGTTTCACTTTCTTTGCTAACTCAATTGCTTGATCAAAATATGTGATAGTTGTTGTCTTTAATGCATAAGATAATTGGTCCTACAAATTTCCAATAAATATCTCAAGCATGTCTCGAGAAGTTAAAGTATATCTCAAGCTTCCAATGAGACAATAATTCTAAAAAACTCTCCTCTGCCTTGTTTCAAATCACAAAAATATTTCATGGTTACATCCTTCTCAATATAAGCACTAAACTTTGAATAAATAATTATGTTGCTTCTTCAAAATTCCTGAAGGAATGATTGGGAAATTGATAATACCATTCTAATGTCATGTCAGCAATACTCTTAGGAAACATATTTAGTAATAACATATCATCATATATGAGATCATAGCAAGTTGTTCTGAATATTCTTAGGTTCTCAATTGGATATTCTACTCTCTTATATATAGGCAAAATCGATATGGAAAAATGCTTAGGATAGGGTCTAGAAGCAACAATGGGATCCAATGGTTGATTGCACATCCCTTTATTATTGTAAGTGAAACTGGAAGGCTGAATCATCTCCACTTTTTAAACCAATTGTTTTACCATATTTTCCAAACTTTGCACCTTTGGATTATTTTTGTGCAATACCCCCAGATTCCCTAAGGGAGGGGTATAGGTAGGTCATTGAATGGGTACTTGGCACATGTTGGAAGTATTGATACTATTGTGATATGTGATACCTTGCTGGAGAGGATAACTAACAATTGGTGGAACAAAAGTAGGAATATTGAGATTAGTAGATTGAGGAGGAAACTAAAAATAATCTTGAGTGACACTATTGGTTGGAGGAACTTGTGAACTCCTTCCAACGTTGGTGGTTATAGTAGTGGAACAGGTTGGCTGATGGGTAGGATTACCATGATTCAAATATTCAAACAAAGAGTTATCATGAACATGCCTAGGAGAAATGAATGGATGAGGAAGAAAAGTCTCACCTCTTTCGAGTTGAGCTTTATGTTACATAGCCTTAAGCAAAGCCTCCTTATGGCATTCCATGAAACCCAAACCATGATCAAAATATTTAAATATAAGGTTCCTATTGGGTCTCTTAATAGGATCAAGGCTATTATCAATCTCCTTATTTTCCTCTTCTTCTATATTATGATTTTCTCTATCAAGTTTATTATTCTCTTGGAAAATCTCATCAAGACCTAGAGGCCTTTTCTCGCTCTTAAGGTTGGTATCCATTAGGATAAGGAGAAGAGGACTAGAGTGGAAATGGAAGAAAAACTAAAGACTAGCAAAAAAAAACAAAAGATATTTTAAGATATTTTTATTGTCTTCTCATCTAAACACACAAAATTAATAACGTTTTTGAAATAAAAGGATGTGTTCACGTTGGGTTCACCAAAGAATGTAGAGGGGGAAAATTGCCCTATCGCGTACGATTCTTGGTTGGATCCACAAAATAAATCCAATGTGACTATGGGGGTGTGTTGTTCTCTACACCTTAGTGTAAAAGGGTAGGAAGGATTCACCAGAATTGGTTTTAGAAATTGCTTCAAGTCCAAGGGTTTTTGGAGAGTGTTTGATGTATTTAGTTTCAATAAAATCACCTATGTTTGGCCTTTCTAGATCTATGCTATGAAAGATAAAGGACAATGCAAGAATGCAAAATGAAAGAAAACAATAACTAACCCTAGAATGATTCTTTACTTGAATGCTTTTCTAACCCTAGGGTTGCAAAATGAAATACTTTGATCAAGGGTTCAAGAGAAGATGCACAAACAATATCAAACCCCAAGTGCACACTATATGTTGTTTTCCTTTCAAATACCTAAAATTAATTAGATATTTTTATTTTTATATCAGATCTAGGATTTTAATAGAAATACCAAACACTCAACAAATAGCTTAAATATTAACTAGGGAAATTATCTTATCCAGTGGTTGATCCAAGCTTTTTATCTTTTATCCAGTGATATCCAACAATTATTGTTCCTGCAAAATAACTTGGCAAACACTTGAAAAATGTGATTAGCGTTACGGGACCTACTTAGGCCACTGTATAGCAATACTTGTAGGTGCAACATTCAAACCCTCTAGGTCCTTTTATCTGAACTTTGAAAATAGAAGCAAAAGTTGACCTTTGTAAGATGAACAAGCATAACATAATGCAACAAAACAAAGCGATAAAACAAAATACATAATGCAATATTATGGTCCAAATTTAGCATATAACATAGGTATAGGGTTTGGGAGTAGTAGGTTGCCCCCAAAAATGGTCAATGTGAAATTGTGTCCTACATAGGGTGATTGCAATTTTGTATATTGACAAAATCACACCCTGGTATGATCGAGCGCGATTTCACAGATTTGAAGAGAAAACTCAAAAAATATGAATTGATAATGCGTAATAAAAATATAAATAATATGTAAAATACAGAAGAGAAAAAACAACCTAGTGGTAGCAAAGAAGCAAGCAAAAGGGATGGAGACCTCCAAGTAGTAGATTTTTTCTTAGGGCTTCAACACTTGTCCACCAAGGGCAGCAACGAACAGTCTAATGTAGTGAAAAACAAAGCTTCAACAGATCACACTTCACACTTGTGAGTTAGCTTGCTTGTAGAAGAAGAAAATAGATTACTTAGAGAGCACTTTAGAATTCAAAGAACTTGCATGAGAAGAAATGATCTTGCTTGGTGAAAAAAAAAACTTCAAACCCTCCTTTTATAGTGGATTTGAAAGAAGAATGGGCAGGAAAAACTAAGAAAAGCTGACCTTAGAAGAAATCAACTTTGAAAATTAGGTTTTTCTTAAGAGAAAACCCTAGAATTGCAAAATTGCACCCCACAAAGGCCAACCATGATTTTGCAATGTGAAATCACACCTCCCAAAAGTGGACCATGATTTCATAATAGATAGACCCGTACACATTTTTTTGCATTTTGGGGGACCAAATGGTGTTAGAATAGGACATATAATATACCATTGAAAATATATTTCAAATCCTGAAATAAAAATGTAATATTTTAAGGGAAAGGAGAATATTTGTAGGAAAAAAAATGAGTCAAAGAGGACCCTTTTTTCCAAGGAGATAACAAGGGATCTAGGGAAAATTACTCACCTTAGTGGGTCAATTTTTTGTGTCTATATATCCTTAGGATAACCCTTTTTTATATCTCAAAATTTAGTGCAAATTTGGATTATGCCCTTATTTTTGGTGATGGGAACAATTTTGAATATCTAGTTAGTATAGTTGATAGCTTTGATGAAAATGATATCTAGGATATTTTGAAGCTCATATTTTACAAGGAGGGAAATTTTAGGATTCATCTTCCTTATTTTTTGTTTGAGAAGTTCCACATTGGATTGCATGACAAGGTGGTTGAAAACAAGAGATGTATCAAGCCCATGCATGTCAGCATAGGTCCAAGTGAAAATTTTGTTAAATTATTTCAAAATCTTAGTGTACTCCATATGCTTGTCAAGAGTTAGGAGCTTACCAAGTTTTAAAATTCTAAGATTATAATTGGTACCAATATTAACATCTATTATTTCTTCAATGAGGATATGTGATTGATCCTCAAATTGAGAAGGAGTAGGTAAAATTTATAGGTTTTTGAGATTATCTAGACTTAGAGATAATTTTTCTAAATTAGATGATTATGAGGAGGTAAGATTAAATATTTGGAAAAGGGATCCCCCAACACAAATATTATCTTTGTTAGAATGATTGTTGAGAATATATTATTCCTCACATTTGTATGTTGGTTAGAGAATCTATCTAATGGAAATGTTTGTGTACCCATAGACCTTGACCAACATTGAAATACCTAGTAGCATGTGCAAGCTGCAATGGTCAATCTCTAGAGGAGGCCGATTCCTTGTAGTCCTGGTTAAATATTCCTAAAAGCAAGGGGAAAAGGGTTTTGAAAGAAATAAATTAAACTAGCAAGAACTTAAAGTGGTACATATTAAGCAACATCAAGACATATGCAATAACAAAGATATGCAACTAAACAACCAACTACCTAACAGACCAGCTCGTTGCACAAATAGTCATAAAGTATTTACTTATAATCTATCGTATGCTAATGAGACTACGAATTCCAAACAAGGAATGAGTATGAAAAAAATTTAGGATTCAAAATTATCACCACAAAACATTCAACATGCTTAAATTAGAAATATGCAGGCATCATAGAACATACAATTTAAACCTATTGTGTATTTAACATACCCCAAATTCCAAACAAGTGAATGAATATGGTGGAAATGCAAAATTTAGAATTATCATCACAAACATCCAACATGCTCAAATTAGAAATAAAAGGATTTGCACACACACATATATACTCTACAAATGAATTGAACCAGAGGCTAGATAATAGTTCATTTACATTAAGGTGTAGTATTCGTCCTTACATATGAATTGTAAACGCCTAAGACTTGACCTATTTTACATCTTACATCCTTGTATATATAGACATTTACAATATCAAATCATTATCAAAAGATATCATTATCCTAGAAATGAAATGTTGCTATGTCATAAGAGGTTCCAGCTGGTTAGATCATTGGGAAGTATGGCCACCTCAACTAACTCATCATGGCTTGCTGACCTAGCCAAAATATGTGTTGTGTTAGGTAGTGCTGATCCTACTGCTTGCATCTAGTTTATCGCTCTTCAATGATCATTTCTGGTTTAGCCACTCTTTCATCCACATGATGCTATGAATATAACCACCATACAAATATTCTTTTGATAAACAATTTTATTCTCCAAGTGTCCTAATATGGTGGTAATCCCCGTGTAAGTGGTCCAAAATTGGATTCAATCAGGCCAACTACCATGCTTATGCATTGTGGAGTCATGATATAAAATATTCGACATCCTAGAGGATTTCAACCAAGTAGTGAGGGCTCTCTAGCATCAATATATTTCTCTCATTATTCAATAGCTTCTAGTATTAGGTTGAAGATCAGGTACTCATCCAAGCATTGATCAGAAAAAATCTTCTGGGCCTCCCAAACTTAGATCTTAGCAATAGTCCAAAGAATTGATGTCCTTTCGAGATTTGATCGAATAAAAATATTTTGATTTCCTCTAGATTTCATTTTTTTGACCTCCAATATCATGGTGGGTAGTTGGTCATCCTCTGACTCTCTCATGGGTGTGACTCTTTCAATGACATATTTCTTCTATGGATCGGGCCTTTGGTATCTTTTCGGGCATGATTTTTCTAACATTCCTAAGGCTTGGTCATTTCTCCACATGTGTGTGTCAAAACTTTGGACCACCTCAAGCTCAAGCTAGTTGTAATAATTATGGTCACCTATAATATAGGCCAAACATTTAGGCCCTCACTAGGCTATAATTTATTGCAATTATTCAGGCCATGATGAACTTCCTAGTTTGACTGGATTTGGGAGCCCCTCCCTAACCCTGGTGGAGGATAGAACTTCTAACCTATCTTGGACTTGGTAGACTTGGATCTTGTTATCGATTTGGGTCTTTGGAATGTATTCAGGCTCCGACCAAGTGCAAAATATTTGATCATATCCAGACTTAGCATATTTACGTTCCCTGGATAGGCTGAATATCTAGGGTTGTGTTGGGTTTTTTTCTGGGTAGAAAATCTTTGGTCATATTCAAACTTAGCTAAATTTGCATAAAATGCATGAATCTTTCATTTTATGCCATGTACTTATTTTCAGTACTTTCTTGCCAAAAGTGCATGTGGGTAGTGATCCAAAAATACCCACATTCTTGGCGGCTCCTAGGGGCTTTTTATCTCATCAAATATGGAGGGACTAGATCTAACTATTCATATACCATGGGTGACTGGTAAAACAAGGTTGAAATAGGAGACAAGAAATCGAAGTCCTCACATTTGTGTTAAGAATAGTGTTCAAAACTATGGTGATGAGTTGGTGGTAATAGCATCAAAATCATGCATGGGGACCCTCGAAGGATGGGACTTTTCTAGTAGACTCAGGCTAGGGTATGGGTCAATCTACAAGTTGTTTCAGGATCAATATGGGCACTTTAGGGGATTATCATTCATCTTGCTCTACACCTATTCCATTGGGCTTTAGAGTCACTATTATTAACAAGACGTTATGGTGCAACTTGTACCAAAGGAAATATAAGGAACCATATAATATATAGATTCTTCTAATCATCCCTTGGTGATGTATGTTGCTTAGATTCTTTTATATTCTTGTATCCTTTTCAACTCATCCTCCAACTCTGTTGATTTTCGATTCTTGCATTCTTGGCTCTAATCCCTCTTCATAGTTTCTTGTTGTAGCTCCCGCAACTAATATTTAGACAAGGAGCCTTGGTTTACCTCAACTTTATTTTCAATAGAGAAAGTTCTATTTACATGGAAAGTACTTGCGTGATATTTACATATGTATAAGATATGGGTCATTTGTTATAAGCATAATGGGTCATTTATTCTATGCTTTAGATGTTGGTCGTTTATCGGGATTGGGAGCAAATGGCCATCTAGGTATCTTAGTTCAAAGGCATTTAGATCCTTCTTATGATCAATGATGTATGGTACGGACCATATATAATTAAACTTTTCATACGCTCTGGTCTTCCCTATTTTTACATCCTATTTAAGCACCAGATCACCCTCTTCAAATGTTCTTATTGTGGTTTTTCTATTGAACCAATGCTTGATGGTGCCATAAATTATTATATGCCTATTCACGTTGTTCTTGTAGTTGGACTACCTCAGCCATCATTTTTTCTAATGGTTGTAGATCATTTGGATAGTTTTCTTTAATGAATCATAGCATAGGAAGCTCCAGGTTGATTGGTAATACAACCTCCTTATCATATACTACTGCATATGGAGAAGTTTTCAAGGCCTTTTTTATTGTTATTCGGTCAGCCCAAAGCACTTGATCTAGCAGTAGATGCCAGCTTCTAGGATTTTCTTGAATGCTTCTCTTGATAATTTTTAGCAAATTATTATTGGTAGATTATGTTAGCCCATTCCCCTGAGGGTAGTAATTTGATGAGATTTTCCAATAGATCTCATATTTTTTTATAAAATAAATAGTTTTAGCCCCTATGAAAGACCCGGTATTATCTGATACAATGGTTGTTGGGACCCTAAATCTAGTGATTAATATTTCCATGAATTCACTCACAGTATCTTGATTAATGTGTTTTATCACTTTTTCCTCAGTCTACTTTGTGAAGTAGTCTATTTCTATTAATATGTACTTGTTCCTAGTGGATTAATTTGATTTGATTACACCAATAAAGTCCAATCTCCACTACTAAAAAGGCTCTTCTATAGTTATCTGCTATAATGACATTGTTGGGTGTTTTCTTGTCTACAAATATTTGATAGTTTTCATAGGTTTTGGTCCATTTTAATGCATCAACAAAAATGGTAGGCCAATAATATCTAGCTCTCAATATTTTTTCTACGGTAGTCTATCCAAAATAATGGCTACCTAAAAAACCCTTGTGGAACTATTCTAGCACTTTAGTTTTCTCCAACGAAAGGCACCTCAATAGTACTCCATAAAATTTTCTTCTGTAGAGGATATCTCTTATCAGTGCATATTTCCTAGCTTGCAATATGAATCTTCATCTTTGGGATGCAGTTAAGTCATCTGGACATCTACCTGAGGTAAAGTAGTGGTGCAACTATTTAACCCAGTCCTTCGGCTACCTCATTTTGGATTCCAGATCAGAATCACATTTCATTTGATTTGACATGTTGGCATTCTGGAATGCGAATTTTGCCAAATTTTGGCATAGAGATCTACCTCTTATCAATATTGTTGGCTTAATATTAACATCATATTCCTAGATTTTTGTCATCTAGCAAACCCTCTTGTAATTGAGTTCTCCTTGAATCACAAAATTGTAGACATCTGGGTGTACTACATATACCAGGGTCTTGCTTTGGGAGATGAAATGCCTAAATTATTTTAGATATTTCATGACAGCATAAACTTACTTTTCAATGAAATTGTATTTTTCTTCATGGTCATGAAATGTTTGACTCAAAAAGGCTATTGGTCTCTCACCTTACTAGTCTTTCTTCTGGGTTAAGATAGTTGTATAGCTCCCTTTTTCTCCAAATACATATAGTATGAATTCTTTGGAATAGTCTGGACTAATGAGGATCGAAGCTTGAGATATTACCTATTTGATTTCCTTGAAATCCTTCCTCTGGGTATAATAGCCTTGATCCATTTCTTGGATGGTGAAATTTACTGTGCTCTCTTGCTGGTCCTCTTCCAACTTCTCTATATGAAATGAGGATGGTTTTCTTGAGGATATCTTGACTCTTTTTCCTTTTAATGGCACCTCCATATGGGAATAATCAAGAGATAAATAACCACCCAACTTCACAGTGAATTCTCTTAAGAGGCATATTCTAAAATATGGTTCCAATTCCACTACTAAGCTAGCCATAACTTAAAATTGTAAAGATTAAGAAACATCAAGACATGTGCAATAACAAGGATATGCAACTAAGCAACAAACTACCTAATAGACCAACTCATTGCATAAACAATCACAAAGTATTTACTTATAATCTATTGTATGCTAATGAGATTGTGAATTCTAGATAAGGAATGAGTACAACAAAAATCCAAGATTTAAAATTACCATTAGAAACATTCAACATGCTTAAATTAAAAATATGCACGCATCATATTACATACAATTTAAACCCATTGTGTATTTAACATACCCAGAATTCTAGACAAGTGAATGAATACGGTGGAAATACAAAATTTAGAATTATCGCCATAGACATCCAACATGCTCAAATTAGAAATAAAGGGGTTTGCACACACACATATATACTCTACAAATAAATAAAACCAGATGCCAGATAGTAGTATGTTTGCATTAAGGTGCAGTATCCATCCTTACATATGAATTATAAATACCTAAGAGCCGACTTGTTTTACATCTATATTCCTTGTATATATAGACATTTATAGTTTTAAATCATTATTCTAAAATAGAATATTTCTATGTCAGAAGAGGTACCAATTGGTTGGATTATTGGAAATTATGGCCACCTCAACTGCCTCATGATGACTTGCTGACTTGGCCAAAATTTGTGTTGTGTCAGGTAGTGTTGATCCTGCTACTTGCATCTAGTTTGTCACTCTTCACTAATCATTTTTGGGTCATTTACCCTATCATTTGCATGATGCTATGAAGATAACCACCATATGGAAATTCTTCTAACAGATGATTTTATTCTCCATGTTTCCTAATATGGTGGTAGTCCCCATGTAAATGATCCAAAACTGGATTTGATCAGGTTGGATACTACACTTATGCATTGTGGAGTCATGATATTAAATATTTGACATCCTAGAGGATTTCAGCCAAGTAGCTAGGGCTCATTGGCATCAACACATGTTTCTCATTGTTTGATGACTTTTGATATTATGCTAGGGATCAAGTACTCATTCAAGCATTGATCAAACAAAATATTTTGGGTCTCTCAAATTTAGATCTCGACAATAGATCGATGAGTTGATGTCCTTTAAGAATTTCAATGGACCAAAATATTTTGGTCTCATTTGGAGTTCATATTTTTTGACTTCTGATCTCTGGGATAGTAGTTTTCCATCCTCTAACTCTCTCATGGGTGTGACTCTTTCGATGACATCCTTCTTTTGTGGACTGGACTTTTGTATCTTGTCGAGCATGATTACTCTAGCATTCCTAAGGCTTGATCATTTATCCACATCCATGTGCTAGGACTTTTGGACCACCTTAGGCTCTAGCTGGTTTTAATACTTTCGATCACCTCTAAGACAGGTTGGACATCTGATCCCTCACTAGGCTCCAACTGAGTGCAATTCTTCTAGTCATGATGAAATTTCTAGTTTGATCGAATCTCTAGGTCCCTCCTGAACCCTGGTGGAGTACAAAATGTTCAGCCTACCTTGGACTTGGTAGACTTGGACCTTGTTATCGGGTCAGGTCTTCAGGATGTATTTGAGATTTTTCCAAGTGCAAAATATCTAGTCATCTTTAGAATTAGTGGATTCATGTTCCCTAGTTGGTCTGAATATCCAGGGTTGTGCTAGGCTTTATCTGGGTATAAAATCTTTGATCACCTTTAGACTTAGCCAAATCTGTATAAAATGAATGATTCTTCAGTTTTATGCAATGTGCTTATTTTAGCACTTTCTTGCCAAAGTGCATGTGGGTAGTGATCCAAAAATACCCACATTCTTGGTGGCTCCCAGGGGCTTTTTGTCTCATCAAATATGGAGGACCCAGATCTAATTGCTCATATATCATGGGTGACTAGTAAAATAGGGTTGAAATAGGGGATAAGCCACCAAGGTTTTCACATTTGTGTTAGGAATAGTGTTCCAAAACTATGGTGATGGGTTGGTGGTAATAGCATCAAAATTATGCATGGGGACCCTAAAAGGATGGGAATTTTCCAGTAGACTCAAGCTAGGGTATGGGTCAAGTTACAAGTTGTTTCAAGATCAAGATGGACACTTTAGGGGATCATCATTCTTCTTGCTTTACACATGTTCCATTGGGCTTCAGAGTAACTATTATTAACAAGACATTATGGTGCAACTTGTACTAGAGTAAATACAGGGAACCACATAATATGTCGATTATTCTAATCAGCCCCTGGTGATGTATGTTTCTTAGATCCTTCTGTCTACTTGTATCTTTTAAAACTCATCCTTCAGCTCTGTTGATTTTTTATTCTTGCATTCTCATCTTTGGTTCCTCATCATAGTTTCTCATTACATATTTCACAATTGATATTGAGGCAAGGAGTCTTGTTCTACCTCAATTATACTTTCAAGATAGAAAGTACCTAAATGATATTTACATATGTACAAGGTATGGGTCATTTGTTCTAAGCATAATGCTTTAGATGTTGGTGGTTTAACAGGATTGGGAGCAAACTGTCATCTAGGTCTCTTATTTCAAAGGCATTTAGGTCCTTCTTATAGTCAATGATGTATGGTTTGGACCACATAGAATTAAACTTTTCATCCTCTTTGAGCTTCACTCTTTTTACATCCCATTTAAGCACCAGATCACCCTCTTAAAATGTTCTTATCGTGGCTTTTCTATTGAACTAACTCTTGATAGCTATATTATGGTGGTATAAATTATTATATGCTTTCTCACATTGTTCTTCTAGTTGGACTAGCTTGTCCATCATTTTTTCTAATGGTTGCAGATCATCCAAACAATTTTCTTTAATGAATCGTAGCATAGGAAGCTCTAGGTTGATTTATAATACAGCCTCCTTGTCGTATACTAGGGTGTAAAGAGAAGTTTTGAGGGCCTTTTTTTCTATTATATGATCAACCTAGAGCACTTGATCTAGAATTAGATGCCAAATTCTATGATTTTCTTGAATGCTTCTCCTAATTATTTTTAGCAAATTATTATTGGTATATTTTGCCAACCCATTCCTCTAGGGGTCGTAATTTGATGAGGCATTCCAATAGATCCCATATTTCCTTGATAAATCAATGGTTTTAGCCCCTATGAAAGACCAGATATTATCTGATACAATGGTTTCTAGGACCCCAAATCTAGTGATTAATATTTCCATGAATTCAATCACAATGTCTTGATAAATGTGTTTTATCGCTTCTGCATCAGTCCATTTTGTTAGGTAGTTTACTATTACTAAGATGTACTTGTGCTCAATAGATAAATTTGGGTTGATTACACCAATAAATTCCAGTCTCCACTACTAAAAATTTTCCTTTGTAGTTATTGGTAGTAACGACATTACTAGATGTTTACCTATTTCTCCAAATATTTGACAGTTTTCACAAGTTTTGGTCCATTTGAATGCATTAGCAAAAATGGTAGGCCAATAATATTTGACTCTCAATATATTTACTATGGTAGTCTATCCAAAATAATGGACCCCTAAAAAATCCTTGTGGTAGTTTTCTCTGATAGAAGGCACCTCAATAGTATTCCATAAAAGTTTATTTTGTAGAGGATATCTCCTATCAGTGCATATTTTCTAGCCTACAATTTGAATCTTCATTCCTGTGATGCAGTCAAGTTATATAGACATCTACCTAAGGTAAAGTAGTGGTGCAACTATTCAATATAGTCCTCTGGCTACCTCATTTTTGATTCCATATCATAATCACATTCCATTTGATTTGACATGTTGGCATTCTAGGATGCTGATTCTACCAAATTCTGGCATAGAGCTCTACCTCATATCAATTTTTTGGCTTAATCTCAACATCATATTCCTAAATTTTTGTCATCCAACCAACCCTCTTATCATCGATTTCTCCTTGAATCATTAAATTAGGGACATCTGGGTGTACTACATACACCAGGGTCTTACTTTGGGAGACAAAATACCTAATTTTTTTTAGATATTTCATGATCGCATAGACTTGATTTGCAATGAAATTGTATTTTTATTCATGGTCATTAAATATTTGACTCAAAAAGGCTTTTGGCCTCTCACTATCATGGTCTCTCTTCTAGGTTGTTGTGGCTGATCCACAACACACCCCAAAATTGGGGACCCACCTTTTTTGCATGCTTTCAAAGAAGATCTCAGTGACCCAGATGCTAAAAATCAAGAAAAAGGCAAAATTGCACAAGGATGAAAAGGTGTCACGAAATCGCGACATGTCACAAAATCACGGTCAAACCGATCAAACGGGGCAGGAAGCAGAAAGCGTAGCGAAATCGTGACATGTCACAAAATCATGGTCAACGCAGTCAACGACAGCAGCTAAGGGGCATGAAGCGAAAAAACGTCGCGATATCGTGACAGGTCGCGGTTTCGCGGCTCCAAAGCAGCCGAGGCGTACGGAAGGAAAATATGTCACGAAATCGTGACATGTCACATTTTCGCGGCCAAAAGCAGCAAAGCAGTACGAAACGAAAAAGCGTCGCGATTTCGCGATGAAAAGCTGGCCGATGGTACGAAGCGAGAAAACGTCGCGAAATCACGACAGAAAGCAGCGAAAGAGCACGAAGCGAGAAAACGTCGCGATATCGCGACAACATGCAGCAAAGGTGCCCGAAGTGAAAAAGCGTCACGATATCGCGACAACATGCAGCGAAGGTGCCCGAAGTGGAAAAACGTCACGATTTCGTGACAGGTTGCGGGCAAATGGTACGGAACGAGAAAAGCGTCACGATTTCACGACATGTCACGATTTCGTGACATGTCACGTTTTCGTTGGGCGTGATGGCAGAAAGGCTATTGGCAGGAAAACGTCACGATATCGCGACATGTCACGATTTCGTGACATGTCGCGTTTTCGCGGCCAGGAAGGCGGACAAAGTTGCATGCTATTTTTGGTCACGATTTACATGGGGCCATTACAGAACGTGCAAAAAAGTGCGGGACACGTGGCGTACAGGCTGCAAAAGCGTTACAGAGAAGATCAAACGTCTCAATGTCGAGCATAAAGCCAAAACACATGCAGTCAAAGAAAGATGAAACGAATCGAACTGGAAGATGAAGCGAAGCGTCATAGGCCGAAACAGAAAGCATTGCCAAGCTTTAAAAGCAGAAGCACAGGATAGATACGAGGTGGGAAACCGCCTGGAGCAGAGTTGCGGTGCATAGAGGCCAAAGGGTCATTCTGGGCCTGCTTTGAGGCTGTTTTCCTTCCTTTTGCTGGTTTTGAGAAAACCAGAAAGTTCTGCTGCTGTAAAATGACATATTTTTTATGCAGAAGTGTTCAAAAATTTGCATTTTGTGGGCAAGAAAGAAGGAGATCTTCCGTGCATGCTAATGGATTTAATGTTTATTCTTTTGTTTTCAGATTTCAGATTTATAGATAATGTTAAATGCCACTTTTGTGGGTTGCATTAGGCGAATATTTGAAATCTGAATTTTTATTTCAAACCCTAGGAATCAGCACTTAACTTATCAGGATTGTGCGTGTTTGCAGGTCCCATAGGTTAGGTTGCATGCATGGAAACCTCACATCTTCGGTTTTGCCAGGACGGGATAGCATCAAACTGAATGCAATTTTAAATTTCTTTTCTTTTGCATTTTATTTTTCTTTCTGCTGCACTTTATTTCCAGAAACTCCAACTTTAATTTTTCAAGCTTTAAAATAAAATAAAAAAATTAAAAAACTTCAAAATCCATAAATAATTCCTTCATTTATGGCCTTTCATTAAATTTCATTTTGAAGTTACAGCATGGTCATATAAGGATCAGATCACATTTACTTTATCAGGGTTCAATGAACAATCATTAAATTTCACAGTAAAATAAACCACAGTGCCCCTTGTTTTCGATTACTTGCAACCACTAAGGTGTTCCAAGCATTTAAAATGAATATCTTCATTTAAGATTATTAATACACAAATGCGAAATGCTAACATAACAGGAACCTTGGAGAAATTGTTTTTTCTTTGCAAGCGAGAGGATTTAGAACCCAAATCCTATCGGAGAGTGTGTTTTCACAATCGGGTGAAAATACCACTCAACAGATTGGCGCTAGAAGGAGGGCATGAAAAGGTTTATTTTATCATGATTTTAGAT
Organism: Wollemia nobilis; assembly: GCA_028583015.1. NCBI lineage: Eukaryota > Viridiplantae > Streptophyta > Pinopsida > Araucariales > Araucariaceae > Wollemia > Wollemia nobilis. Next base: position 7,748,792 of record JAQPPZ010016917.1, on the reverse strand, counting down.
GCTACGGGTTTATAATTGTTTAAGAGCTTTACATTGCTAAATATTTCAAGTCCATTTTATTAGCATCTTCGGCCTCTAACACCACTCAACGGATTGGTGCTAGGAGGGCCGAACGGGTTTATTTTTAGTGTAATATAAATTTAAATTTTTGTATGCATTAGTCCTCTAACACTCAGCAGATTGTAAAAAGGACGGCCTGAATTTATTTACTTGTTCTATTTTAATTTCAGGTATGCTATATATTTTTCTGATTGTTCATACAGAATTAAGGTGATTTGATTTAATTTTTCAGAATTTTGGTCTCATGCAATTACTTGACATTTGATTTTAATAAATACATCTCTTAGTTAATGCTAATTTGATTTTTGTTTATAAATTGCAGGTTGAATATTCAACAGATTTGGTTCTAAAATTACAGTTTCACTAATGGCAACACTTGAGGAGCAAATGGTATCCCTGAGAGCTGAAATAATGTCTCTAAGAGAGAGAATGGTATCAATGATAGAGGATTATTATGAGGGTTTACCTGTGGTACCCTATCAAATTCCTACAATGTTATTGGATTTTTTACGGTGTTTTAATCAAGAGGTGCCACTAGGATACTTGCAAAAACTGCATGTCTACAAGGATACATTATGTAAATTCCAGATTTTTTATGAGGAGGTAGCTTGTAAGTTATTTGCATACATTTTGGATGATAGACCATTCTTTTGGTATAGCCAACTACCCATGGAGGTTAGGACTTCTTGGATACAACTAGAAGAAGCCTATCTTCATCATTTTGGTAATCAAGTTGACTTAGAAATATTGAAAAATCAGTTTACCTCCATATGTAAAGAGCCTAATGAATCCTTGAGTCAATTCAATGGAAGATTTCGTGAGTTGCACTCCCAAATGTGGGAAAATTTTAACACATTAGAAGAGGAAGCCATGGAAGTATACCTAGGAGCCATACACCCCACACTTGCTTCACTCATTGAGGAAAACCTGAGTGGTTTGTCCCTAGAGAAAATCCATGAGGTCTTAGAAGAGATAGAACGACAAGGTCTTGAAGAAGAAAAGGCACAACATGTTCATATGAGAGATTGTTCTTTTGATGCCAACCTACACCAACCATCAAACATAGCACCCTCCACTCCAATGATACCTAAGGTGAATGATCAAGGGGATGAATTTGAATACCCAAATTTTATGACCACCTTAGATGTAGTCCAAGAGGAGGTGCAAATTGCTAAGACAACATCCACTAGTGAGGATCATGTAGAGATACATGATTATCTAGATGAAGGGGTTCTAAATTCAACAATGTTTGATATATGTGATAAGATGGAACCCGCCATGGAATTAAATAAAGTGGTTGAAAGTGAAATGGAAAGAAAATCAATAAATGAATTTGAAGACATGATAGAGTTTCACCACTTGTTCTTGGAAGATACTATTGATGAGATGTGTAAAATTAAAGATCAAGAAATTCTTCACCCTCCAAATTATGATAAAATTGAATCATGGGTTACTAATTTGGATTATGATAGCCTTATAAATTTGAATTCAAGAAATAACCCACTTTTGGAAATAATTGAACCATCTAAGGAAGGTGAAGATGAATTTGATGAGAAGCACATTGATGAATTGGAAGATGTTGAAGAAGTAGTTGAACGTCACCACTTGATTTTGAAAGATGATTATTATGATGCTTGGAAGAAGTGGGAAGACTACACTCATTCCAAAACTACTAATGAAACTTGTGTGCCAATTGATATGCAGGATGACATAATCGCCTACTCAAAGGAAGATATTACAACTCCTGTACAATTTGAGGATGTTTTGGAAGAGGGTTTCAAATCTCATCAAATTTTGGAAGATTATAATGATCCTATTGCCAAGGACAAAGAAGAAAAAGAATTTATGAATGAATCAAGAGATCATGTCACAAATATCATGGAGTTTCATCCTCATGGATTTGGATGATAATTTTTACAATGGTTGGGGGAGATATGATAATGCATTCTTTTCTCACATCCCTATAGATGAAACTCATATTTCACTTGATATGCAGGATGTTGAACCTTCTACATCATACGAAGATCTCATATTCACAGGATTTGAAAAGGTGACAAAATTTGATCATGTTGAATATAAATTCATTGAAAGTGTGGATGCAAGTTTGCATGATGATTTGGAGGATTCAAATGAAGAGATACCATGGATAGTGAACAAAGAATTAGAACCAAATGATAAAGAGATTGATCAATTGGAAGCAACTCAAATGAAGGATCATCAAGATGAGTCATGGGACATACACTTTGACCAAGAATGTTTGAGGATTGAAAATTGGATGACCATATTTTGAATTTAAATAATTTTAATGATGAAATGTCATTAAAGGTAAATGAAAAACAAGGTATAATTTTTAATCACACCTTTAATAACATTGTTTTAATGAATGGAAAAGAAGTTGATGCACTTGAATTGTTAAACCAAATTCATCAACAATTACTAATTGAATCTAGGATAAAAACTTTTAATGATCCTAATTTAGTAAATATCCTAGATGCTTGTAAATTGTTACACAAATTTGATTGGCCTACAAATTTGGAAAATGATTTGGCTTTGAAATTTGTAGAAATAGGCTCCTACTTACAAAATTGCATATTTGAAAAAGATAGCCTAATTCTAAATCAAGGAGGGAATTATGAAGTTTACATTTTAAAGAATAGACATGATAAAATTGAAAATCATTTATTGTCTAATCATTTTAGTAATTTGATGCTCACCTATGGGAGTATTATTGGAACTAAATCAAATTGGTATGGTGAGCATGGCAAGTGGAAATTTGTTGCATTGTTTGGCTTAGTCTTGTTTGTGTTGGATTCCCACAACATTTGGCATGCATATCATGTTATATTTTTGTTGAAATGTTCTAACCATGTGTGGGATCCAGGAAAGTGATAAGCCAAGCTTTGCATCATCTTGTATTATAGTGTACATTTGTATATAGATTTTGGTTTTTGGTTTTTGGTTTGTGTTTTCAAATTTTCATTTTTGGGATTGCTATTTGGATTTGGATTTAAAGTTGTGTGTTTATTTGACATGTTTTGTTTGTCTATATAAAAAAAAAAATGATGATGAAAAAGTTGCCTTGAGATGCTAACTTATGTTCTAGATCGGGAGAATATGAAACATTGGAATTGTCTTGTAAAAGCTCCACAAGTAACACAAACAATTTAATAGTATCGTTTGAAACTTGTGATGCATGAAGTAGTCAGTTTTATATGGCAATATTTCATCTGCATTTCAAAGGACAATGCATTCATATTACATCTCACTTTGCACATACATGCCATCTTAGTTGCAAATGCATTTCAAATACAAATCATTAAAGTGTGTCAAATCCTCTTAAGGTTATGCTATCACATAAATAAGAAGAAGATCCTAAGGTTGGGAACTGAGTCTTGAGATATCTAGAACCAAGCACATTTTATACACATTAAAAAGGATCTTGAGCAAAATGATCAAAACCTTGCTTGGAAGAAAAGGTTGGGCGAAAGAAGTATTTCATGTCTATCCTATTTATGCAGCATGATCCTTAAGACAGTGGTTTTGACCACTTCCATAAAGCTTAAAGCCTAAAATCAGAGTAGTAAGGATAGGGCTAAATCCTCATCGAACTTAGGTTGAGGATCCAACTCCCCAAAGCTTTGATTTGACCTACATGGAGTAGTAAGGATAGGGCATAAATTCTCATCTCGCTTAGGTTGAGAATCTGATTCCCCAAAGCTCCTATGTCTCATTTCATAATAAATCTTGGATTGGAAGGATCGTACTACTTGTCCTCTGCAAAGGATGGGTAGTCATCCCCAAGGTCTAAGCAATAAAATTAATATTTTCCATTTACATCTAAAGTTTGGATTGGAAGGATCGTACTACATGTCCCTAGCAAGGATGGGTAGTCATCCCTAAGGTCCAAGAGGTAAAAAATAAATTTTTCCCATCTCATATTTATATTGGATTGGAAGGATCGTACTACTTGTCCTCTGCAAAGGATGGGTAGTCATCCCCAAGGTCCAAAGAAATGAGGATAAGTCTTGGATTATGGGGTTAAGTGTGCCCATGCATGGCAACATGTCTTGTCTAAAAAACAAGACCACTGTTTGTCCAAAGGGTTAGACTAGCATGACCATTTCTTCCATAATTGGTTAAATTATTTTGCTCAAAGTGAGGTAATGAATTCTAAATCAGAGTAGTAAGAATAGGGTTAAACTCCCATCTCGATTAGGTTGGGAGTCTGATTTCCCAAAGCTCTGATTTCACTTTCACTTGCACATGGGTTCAAGATAGTAGGGACTCATAACCAACTTTGGGATATAATAAAACAATTCATATAGTTGATCCTAAGAGGGTTTGATAATCTTGAATGTTTGTGTATGATACTAGAAGAAAGACTATGCCTTTTATAAAAGCAAAATCTCTTAGCATATTTATTAGGTTACACAAATCATTCACAATCTCACATATGCATTCATGTAAAATTGACGATGGAATGTTGATCAATTTCAAACGATAGGGAATGAAAACACATTGCACACACCGAGCTGATACTTGATGATTCTGATGATTCATATATTTCTGATCTATGGGCATTTGTTTATATTTGTTTATGTGCTAACACATGTTTCCAAGTTTATATACTTCCAGGTAGGGTTCTCAAGAAAATGCTCAAGAGCATTTGACAGTAGAGTCACCATTTGTTGTGGCTGATCCACAACACACCCCAAAATTGGGGACCCACCTTTTTTGCATGCTTTCAAAGAAGATCTCGGTGACCCGAGATGCTAAAAATCAAGAAAAAGGCAAAATTGCACAAGGATGAAAAGGTGTCACGAAATCGTGACATGTCGCAAAATTGTGGCAAAAGGTCAAACGGAGCAGGAAGTAGAAAGCGTAGCGAAATCGTGACATGTCACAAAATCATGGTCAAGCGATCAAGAGAGTAAGGGATGAAGGAAAAGGTCGCGATAATCGCGACATGGTCAGGTTTCGTGGCCAAAGTAGGAGGATAGAAAGGAAAATATGTCATGAAATCATGACATGTCGCGTTTTCGTGGCCAAAAGCGAAAAGAGTAGAAACAAGAAAAGATCACGATTTCGAGAAAGTGGGATGAGTATGAAGGAGAAAATGTCGTGAAATCGTGACAGAAAGCAGCGAAAGAGCACGAAGTGAGAAAACATCGCGAAATCGTGACAAGATAGCGAAAAGAGTGCGAAGTGAAAAATGCGTGTGATATCGCGACAGGAGAAGGTGCCCGAAGTGGAAAAACGTCATGATTTTGCGATAGGTTGCGAGCAAATGGTACGGAACGAGAAAAGCGTCATGATTTCGTGACATGTCACGATTTCGTGACATGTCACATTTTCACTGGGCATGATGGCAGAAAGGTTGTTGGCAGGAAAACGTCGCGATATCGCGACATGTCGCGATTTCGTGACATGTCACGTTTTCGCGGCCAGGAAGGCGGACAAAGCTGCATGCTATTTTTTGTCACGATTTTCATGGGGCCATTACGAAACGTGCAGAAAAGTGCGGGACACGTGGCGTACAGGCTGCAGAAGCGTTACAGAGAAGATCAAACGTCTCAATGTCGAGCATAAAGCCAAAACACACGCAGTCAAAGAAAGATGAAACGAATCGATCTGGAAGATGAAGCGAAGCGTCACAGGCCAAAACAGAAAGCATTGCCAAGCTTTAAAAGCAGAGGCACAGGACAGATACGGGGGTCGAAACCGCTGGAGCAGAGTTGCAGTGCTAGAGGCCAGAGGGTCATTCTGGGCCTGCTTTGAGGTTGTTTTCCTTCCTTTTGCTGGTTTTGAGAAAACCAGAAAGTTCTGTTGCTGTAAAATGACATATTTTTTTTAATGCAGAAGTGTTCAAAAATTTGCATTTTGTGGGCAAGAAAGAAGGAGATCTTCTGTGCATGCTAATGGATTTAATGTTTATTCTTTTGTTTTCAGATTTTAGATTTATAGATAATGTTAAATGCCACTTTTGTGGGTTGCATTAGGCGAATATTTGAAATCTGAATTTTTATTTCAAACCCTAGGAATCAGCACTTAACTTATCAGGATTGTGCGTGTTTGCAGGTCCCATAGGTTAGGTTGCATGCATGGAAACCTCACATCTTCGGTTTTTCCAGGACGGGATAGCATCAAACTGAATGCAATTTTAAATTTCTTTTCTTTTGCATTTTATTTTTCTTTCTGCTGCACTTTATTTCCAGAAACTCCAACTTTAATTTTTCAAGCTTTAAAATAAAAAAATTAAAAAACTTCAAAATCCATAAATAATTCCTTCATTTATGGCCTTTCATTAAATTTCATTTTGAAGTTACAGCATGGTCATATAAGGATCAGATCACATTTACTTTATCAGGGTTCAATGAACAATCATTAAATTTCACAGTAAAATAAACCACAGTGCCCCTTGTTTTCAGTTACTTGCAACCACTAAGGTGTTCCAAGCATTTAAAATGAATATCTTCATTTAAGATTATTAATACACAAATGCAGAATGCTAACATAACAGGAACCTTGGAGAAATTGTTTCTTTGCAAGCAGAGGATTTAGAACCCAAATCCTATCGGAGAGTGTGTTTTCACAATCGGGTGAAAATACCACTCAACATGGGTTAAGACAGTTGCATAGCTTCCTTCTACTCCAAATGCATAGAGGATGAAGTCTTTGGAATAGTCTAGATTAATGAGGAAAAAATCTAAGATATTTCCTATTTGATTTCCTTGAAAGACTTCCTATGGGTATCCATCCATTTAAACTTAGCTTGTTGCTCTAGCATTTCAGTCATTGGTTTCACAATTTGAGCAAAATCTGAAATGAATTTTTGGATAAAGTTAATTTACCCAAAAAATGATTGAAGCCCCTTCTTGCTCTATGGGATAGGGAGAGATTAGATAGCTTCTCCCTTATTTGGGTCTATTGACAATTCTATTTTTGATACCATGTGTCCCAATAGTTTTCCCATGTACCACGAATATTGACTTTTTGGGATTCAAGGATATCCCAAACTCTCTATGTTTTTCAAATATCATTCGGCGATGCACGATATTCTTCTTCTTATCATAGGAGAAAATTTCATGTCATACAAATAGATCAAGATTATTTTATTTACCAATTCACTTAATTCCATATTCATGATCCTTTGGAAAGTGACACCTGCATTAAATAGACCAAAAGGCAAGTGTTGGTATGCAAAGGTACCATATTTTATGGTAAAGCAGTTTTATGTTGATCTTCATCTTTGACCCAAATCTGATTGAAGCCTAAAAACCCATCTAGAAGAGAAAACCTTTTGGCACCAGCCATAGTATGTAAGATCTGATCGATCTACGAGAGGAGGTAATGATATTTTAATGAGGTAATGATCTGATTAAGTTCTAAAAATCTACCCATAGGTAGATATCTTCGTTCTTTCTGACCGAAACCAGATTAGTAACCCAATTGGAGTGCTTGATGGGGTATATGATCTTAGCAATCAACAATTTCAAGAGTTCTTACTTCATTAACACCTCTATCTTGGGATTCATAGGCTACTACTTCTATCAAAAAGGCTTTGTATCTGGTAATAGTTCAATAGTGTGTTGGATGGTATCCTTGTCATATACTTTAAGATATTCATATGTCCAGGCTATTATATCATTGAACTCTTTATATAATTTGACAGTCTGACCGACTTCTTTTGAATAACATACCCTGATGTTGATATCTTTACAAAGTTCAATCTTCACTTTCTTATAGCTCTTGCTATCAATCTCGATTCTTTGGCCAATCAGACTATCATTGCTATCAAATAGGCTTTCCAAATTTATCAACCCCATTGGGGATGTGATTATTTTTTAGTTGGATTATTTCACTTTCTTCATCTTATTCCTCTCCTTTCGGCAGTTGATTACTTGCACAGTTCATTTCATGAATCACAAAGTCGATAATTTGTTCATCATTCTCAAATACTTGCCAAAATATATCGCTATCTAGCACAAATTATCTGTAGATAAGCCTTACTATTTTGGCTTTGTGGATGACATTAGAGACTGGGTAGAAGTTTGTGCCAATAGAAGCCAAGATATCGGTATGAGTGTTATGCTCTCTAGGAATAGCCTTGATGTTTAAGGTTTAAAAATAATCCAACAAGTCCCATACCTGGTTTTTTTATGCCTTGAGATAGTGATGTTTGCTATTGCATTTCTATGTGACTTGATTAACTACCAGTTCATAATCACCAAAGATTTGCAATTGTTTTTTTCCTATTTTTTTAGCCTTTCTTAACCCTAGATATAATGCTTCATATTTTGTTGTGTTTTTTGTGCAACTCCATGTCAGTAGTTATGAGAAAATGCTTTCTACTTTGGTAGGTGATACCAGCACTATTCTTGCTCTAGCACCATTCTTACATCTAGGACCATAAAAGAATAACTTCCACATTTTCTCTTGGTTGGGATTTTTGTGAGCTGGTACTGAGGATTCTATTCCTTCTGTCTTGGTGATTGAATATGTACCTATCCATGTTTCAATCATGGAATTGAAATATTCTATGGAAAATTGATCTTCTATTTTGAGTTCCTTTAGGACTTCTTCTAGCAGGTTTGTTTCTTGTATGGTAACATTTACTATGCCCGCTTGCTGGTCCTCTTTCAACTTCTTTATATGAAATGAGGATGGTTTTTCAAAGGAGATCTTGACTCTTTTCTTTGAATGGCACCTCCATATAGGAATAATCAAGAGTTAAATAACCACCCAAATTTATAGTGAATTCTCTTGAGAGGCACATTCCAAAATATGGTTCCAAGTCCACTACTACAATTTTTTGTATGATAGTGATTTGAGGTATTCTATGCAGCTTCATGGGGACATATTTGATTACTCCAACTATCTTCATAGGTGTGTCATCTAATTGTAGTACTCCCAAGCTAATTTTTATATATTCCATACCCATTACCTCACAAATCGCTTTAGGTATAACAGTGGTAGCTACTCTAGAGTCAATCATACAATTGTGTACCACCCATCCCTCCATATGTAAGGACAAGTAAAATGGATATGGCATGTTCTTCCTAGTTGTTGAATTCAAGTTCCCCTAAGCTAGATTCAACTCTACTTGTTGCTTCCCTTGATTCTTGATGTATTTGAGAGAGGCCTACAACAGATCTATTTATCATGGTATGAGGAGTGCATCATACATGATGATTTTAGATGGGGTTTTCTTTAGTTATTCTACAATGTTGAAACCTAAAGACTCTGACTATTTCTTTAGCTCTTTTATAGGCTCATCATATTTATATTTATAATATTGGGCAGCTTCAACCCTATGATGTTTGGTCAGGTAAGGATACATCAATCTATCTCTATCCTACTCTCTTCCCTCAGCTTCTTTGACTTCATTTTGTTATTTTTGGACTACATTTTGGGTTGGGGCCTATAGAGGTATATCCCATTTTGGAATATCTTTTGGTTTAGAAGGTACCTTGAAGGGGGTCAGATCTTTTATATCAATAGACAGAGGCTTCTTTCCTAATCTTGTAAGAATCATAACTTATTCTTGTGCTAGCACCATGAGATTGTAATAATTTGCTTCTCTCATCATATTGATTTATCCCTTTTGTGCATTTTCTACTTTTTCAATTGCAACTCTTTGGATGTAGTGTTTATGCATCATACACATTTTTTCATGATGGGGATCATTATAGGTTGAAAACAAATAAACATACTCATGTTTTGAAGAAGAAGGTTATTCCTCCTGCTTGGTGTACATGGCATTTGGCATTTTTGAGGGCTTGCTAGTGGAAGTGGATTGATCTCTTGTGACATATGGGAACCTTCATAGTTGAAAGTTCCTCTCGGTGTCTCTTTTCTTCATGGTTGTAACTCCATTTGTGATATTCTTAAATCTTGTCATCATTTCTTAGAGGAAAACTATCTAGAGGTCTTGGACTGGTAATGCCAAGATAGTAGCAAGTGTTGGGAGTTGTGGGATTACCAGGGGAGTAGGTAGTGCTTGTTGAGTCATAGTAGTAGGCCATGATGGAAAGTTGAGCAGTGGAGTATATGCTAGAAAATATCTTGAGGGAGTCAATAATGGTGGTTGTTGTTGAGGAAGTTCTAGATATATGGGCTTTACGATATTTGGGGGCAGTCTTCCTATAGTAATGAGGTCCTTATCGACTATTATTTCTTCTTGAAAAATATTTAGGAATGTTTATACGTGATATTACCTTATGTACATCCCCAAATCAGAAGGAAACACCCTTAAGTAGTGGTACATTTTCTATTTTATATGTGGACGCATGCCTTACGTTACTCTTTTCCATGTTCGAACGAATCTAATATTAAAGTCTAGGATTTTCTCTTTTGGATGTCTTTGAATGCAAGTGAACTGGTTCATCAAAGAGAAGGGATCTACCTGTTTGTTGAATTCTTCAAATAATTTTTTGGCCAGTGCATTCCATGAAATGGTCATGTCCAACAAGGTTCTGTACTAGTATAACATTTTTCTTTCTAATGATATTTCCAATAGCCTTATCATGATGCCTTTGTCTTGGATGTCATGCACGGAGGCCAACGCCATCACATCTTGGCAATTTTTGTGTCATTTTTCTAGTGGTATCATATTATGGCAATGATTTTATGGTAGTATGAAGAATGGGATTTTGGGTCAATACATTCAAAGGTCTAGCATGATTCCAAGTTCAGCAGTCCTAATTTAGGTTTACAACCATTATTGTTGATGTAAGAGGATGGATTGTCAAATTTGGGTTGGTAATAACTAGAGTTACTGCACTGGTTAGATATGTGAGAGTAATATTAGCATTAGTCCTTGTATTGAAAAATATGCAATATAAATAATACATTTTAGTTTGGTTTCTTAACCATCTGTTCGGTTCCCAACCACCTAACCAACTTGGATATATATGCACTTAACAATATGAAATGGTGTTAAGAAAAATATAATGTAGTAATAATATATGCTAACATCCCCCCTTATTACATTATTTTGAAATACAAAGAGCATTACGAAACAACTTAAATTTAACACGTGCAAGTGCCTTAGTGAAAATATCTGCAACTTGTTCATCGATGGATATGTACTGGAGCTGTATCTTGTGTTTTAGAACTTCATATTGAATAAAATGACATTTAGTGTCAATGTATTTGGTGCATTCATGAAACACTGGATTATTTATGAGCTTAAAAACACCTTGGTTGTCACAAAACAAGTGGATTGGAAGTTTCTTAGGAAGATCCATACTTGAAATAATGTGATGTAACCATATCACCTTGTAGACTGCTCCATGTGTTGTGCGATATTCTACCTCTGTAGATGATAAAGCAACCACCTACTACTTTTTAATGTGCCAAGATATAGTATTAGAGATAAGATGAAAAATTTATCCAGAAGTTGATTTCCTATCGTCAATTGACCCGACATAATCAAATTTCGTGTAATCTTGCAAGAAGAAGTTGTCATTCTTCTTGTATTATAGGCCATATTTTGTACTACCATGGACATAATGAAGAACTCATTTTTTTGCTTTCCAATGACTAAGTTTAGGTTCCTGCATGAACCTCAAAATATGGTTCACTAAAAAACTAATATCTAGCCTGGTGTTGGTCAAATGTATGAGACTCCCAATCAATTGGTGATAGAGAGTTCCATATACCTAATGAGAAGTATCATACCGCGATAATTGTAGCTTTGTTTTCATTGGAGTTGCTTTAGGCTTATAATCAGTCATGCAATATTTCTCAATCAATGTCTTGGCATATTTCTTCTGTGTCACTCTAATGTAATTCTTCTTCTGTGCCATTTCTAAACCAAGACAATAATGAATAATTTCTAGATCTATCATCTCAAATGACTTTTTCATGTCACCTTTCACTGCATCTACCAATTTCTCTGAACTGCTAGTGATAATTAGATCATCAACATAGAGTATTAGAATCACTATTTCAAAACCTTTTTTCTTGATATAGAGATTATCATCTAAAGGAATTCTTTTGAAACCATGTTGTAATAGGTGATTATCAATTTTTATGTACCAAGCTCGTGGATCTTGTTTTAACCCATACAAGGATTTAACCAATTTGTAAACTTTTTGCTCTTGGTCTTCAACCACAAATCCTTCTAGCTGAGTCATATACACTTCTTCCTTGAGATCACCATTTAATAAGGCACTTTTTACATCCATCTAATGTAGCTTCCATCTGATTTGAGCTGCCATAGCATAAAGTACAGGAATGGTAGTCATTCTAGTAGTGGGTGCAAAATTCTCTTCATAGTCAATACCTTATTTTTGTGCATAGCCCTTTGAAACAAGGTAGGCTTTATGCTTGTATATATTTCCATCTACCTTATACTTCACTTTGTATACCCATTTGCAGCCAATGGGCTTCTTTCCATAAGGTATATGAACTAGATTGCAAGTGTTATTTTTGATGAGAGATATATGTTTTACATCCATAGCTACCTTCCATTGAGACTCACTAAGTGCATATTGGACTGTAGTAGGTTCATGCTTATCCAATGAAGATATAAAAATCCTATCATCATCCACATTCATATCTTCTTCTTTATCTTCCTCTGCATCTATAGAAAGTTCCTCAAAGTGTTGGCAAAGCTCGTCAACCTCTGAAGTTGAGGCTTCTACTCTCATTTGATGAGTCATATTGCATGTACAAGATCGATCTAAAGTTAGATCTGGAGGTGTAGTCACTTTTTAATCTCTCATTGTACTTGTATACCATTTTGGAATATTTTTTTATGGGGGAGGAGTCTCTTTCTTAGGCTGCTCATCATCTAGGTATACAGTTGTAGATGTGTTATCTGGTGTGAAAGCTTCATCAAATACCACATATCCACTAACGTAAGTTTTCTTGGTTTTAGGATCTATCAAATAATATCCTTTGGAATGCTCATCATAACCAAGAAAAATACACTGTAGGTATTTCTCATATAACTTCTTTATCTTTGCTTTTGGAATGTGCATGAATGCCTTACACCCAAAAATCATGAGATGAGAAATGAAGGGATATTTACCACTCCATGCTTCTTATGGATTCATTCCATTAAGATATTTTTTGGGTGCTCTATTTAGGAGGTACGTTGCTATATTGACAGCTTCTGCCCAATACTATTTTTCAAGATGTGTCCTTGTAAGCATACAGTGAACCATTTCCATGATGGAATAATTCCTCCTCTCAATAACTCCATTTTGCTATGGAGTAAGGTTGTCGTAAGCTGCCTCTTAATACCATGTGCACTAATAAATGTGGAAAATTATTTGGAGGTATATTCCCCCCTCGATATGAGTAGAGGGTCTTAATAGAACATCTTGATTTCTTCTCAACACTTTTCTTGAACTGCTGAAAATACAAAAAGACCTTTGACTTCAGTTATAGAAATAAAACCCACATATTCTGTGAGTAGTCATCAATGAACAACTAAAAATACCTCTTTCCCCCATAACTATTTGGCATAGGACCACACAGATTAATGTGTACCAACTCCAATGATATTTTGGCTTGTAAGGAGCTCAACTCAAAATGACGAGGAAATTAAGAACAAAAACACACTAATTGATATTATTCAAATGAAGGACTTAAATAATACAATTTACAACCATAATCTCCCAAAATAAGAGAATCTATGAGTAAGCACTCAAAATCAAGATGCTAAATCTCACTAAGCTAAAAAATCTAATACAAGAATCTATCGTCCAAATATTACCGACATTTACAATTTGGAATTAGATATTTATTGAATTATTCCTAGACTTAGGACTTAATTAAATAAGTAAAGCTAACACCTATTCTATAATTCACACATTCTAACTTAGACTTAGGACTTTAGGCTTAAGTAAATAATAAAATGAACTAAGCCTAATAAATATTAGCCTAGATCTAAATATGTCCATGAAAGCATGAGATTCCAGAAATAAAAGAAACACTAAGATGCAATGTAAACTAACTAGCTTGATGCATGAAATAACACGGATATAATCAAATCAAAAGCGAGGAGCACAACCCTTTTTATTAATGTGATTCCAACTCGGTTACAATACGTCTCCTCCCTTTTCAAGGGCTAGGAGAGTTAGCATATTTCCATTACAAAAAGTGAATAGTGATCTTCTTTTCGCATGCCCACATTTGAAACGGGCGGGCCAAAGTGTTGCCGCCGCTTATGCCGATGAATCCTTGCTTGCTGCTGCTTCTCCTGCAATCAAAGAAACAATGAAAGCGTTAGTAGCACCTGTTGCACATAGAGAAAGTTTTTCTTTTGAAATTAATGAAAGATGCGTGCAAAAAGATTGATCAATCTGCATTTTGACAGAGAGTCAAAAACATCACCAAAAGGTTACCGCCAGCAAAACAGTCGATGAATCCGATCTCTGTTACCTGCAAGTTAGTATTACATTGCATCGCAGAATGATATATTCGATAACTGTCTTATGAAATATATATTCGAACACTATTAGCCGCAATATATATTCGAACATAAAACGTAAACTATTTAAACAGCATGAGCGTGATGTAAAAAAATACGTGATAACAGAATAATCTAAAATGAAACTAAGAGCGTGCGGGGCGCCCGAGCGGGCCGCCCACCGTGGGAACTTGATTTTGACGCCAATCCACTAGGGATGGGCTCAAAATCTCAGAGAATGTGGTGTCGGCGAATCGATGGATTACTGTGGTCCAATGTCGGGTTTGAAGGTTCGGATTCACCTTCTAGCAGCCACCAATAACCTCTCCTGCGAAAGAGATTACGGGTGTAGAAGGGATGAATCGAAAAGGAGTGCAATCGGGTGTTTGGTTTGACAGCACTTCGTTGCTTTCCAAAATGCCTGCCAACTTGTCTTTTGGGTGGAAAAATCCACCATTTTATAGACCCAGGGGTCTCTTTGAATAGGCGTGCATAAGCGCCACGTGTTGGTCAAAGGTGCCATGTGGCGGTCGTGTCTCCACGAGAGAGGAAAGTCCTCCACGACTCGGGCTTTCGTTAATGCCACTGTGATAGTCCTCCAACGGCCCACGTAACTGACTGACTTTCACTGCCAGTTGTTTAATGCCCATTCTCGTATCTTTGTCAAAATGCCTGTATTTGTTTAAAGTCTACCTTTGTTGGTTAACGTGCACTTTTAATTTGTTTAATGTCTGCTTTTAACGGGTTGAATTCTGCCTTTGAATGCTTAAAAATCTGCCTTAAATGCCGAAGTGTCGCGATATCGCGACGTGGATATCGCGACACTTCGGCGAGGCCTTTGGGCCTTAGGTGTCGCGATATTCGCGACGTCGCGATAATCGTGACACTCTCTTGTTAGTGGGCCTTCGGGTGTCGCGATTTTGCGACGTCGCGAAATCGCGACACTCTCGGCCAAAGCTGCCGGGCCTTCGGAGGTGTCGTGATATTTCGTGACGTAATGCCCCCTTTGTGGATTGCGACACTTAAGGCCAGGTTTCCTTGGGGCCTTAGGTGTCGCGATTTCGCGACGTCGCGATATCGCGACACCTAAGGCCAAGGTTGGGTGGTTGGGGTTAGGTGTCGCGATTTCGACTTGCGTAGGTTCTTTTGAATTAAGGCTTGCTTGCTTAAGTTTTGCTTTGAATTTAAGGCTTGTTCTTGCTTAAGGCTTGTTTTGGATTAAGGCTTGTTTTGATAAAGGCTTGCTTTTGACTTTGATTAAGACTTTGTTTTGATAAAGGCTTTGTTTACTTTTCGACCTTCTGAACTGCTGTGTAAGTGGCTAGGACCACTGTTTGACCTCTGAGGGCTGCCCTGAAAGTTGTGTGTGTCAATGCGATCAGTGTTTGTAGTCACTTAATCGGATTGGTGCTGTTTTGGTGTCTACAGATGCCCCTTTTTGGGAAGCGCTGCGGGTGATGCAGTGCTGAGCAAAAATAGATAACCAAAGCACTAATGATTAGGGTTTCTTGGTAACCTAACCAACTTTTGATGCCCCAAGTATGGAAAGGGCATGCATTCTTGAATCCTTGCTTCTGACGAGCTAAGGAATTTGATTTCAAGTGTTAACCTATTTTGGTGAGGTGTGACTTGAGCTTGGACATTGATCAGTCATGATTAGGCAAAGGGCGTAACCTTTTGTCCACGGGGGAACCTTGTGTTCATGATTCACGAAATGCCAAGTGTTTGATCAATTTAATGATTGCTTGTTTACTGCCCCAAGCAGGAGCGTGATTGTCTTTGTCAATGATTCTTTGAATGCATGTCATTGCCTTGATTGGGTGTGTGCTTGTTGATTGGTGACTAAGTGTGACTACCCCCTCAAGCGACGAATCGATGAGGGAATGACCTTCATGAGAAAAGCGACGAGTCGCTTGACCCAAGATGACTTGTGCAAGGGTGCCTTTAGATGTTTTACCATTTAAGCACGTGCAATTTCCCGACATTTGGACCTATTTTTGGTGGGTGTTAACCCTTTTGGTGATGCCATAATGGGGTGAAATCATCAAAAACCCGTCTTCCCGTGGAGCGGTCCGGCTATGGTAGCCTTCTTGGGGAAGTAGGAGAGTGACAATTTGAGCCCCGACATCGATTTTCTATGCCAAGAGGTTAAGTGCAAGAGCACTTGTGTCTGGCAATGCTTATTGCTATGTTTTTGTGTTGCATTTTTGTGATGTTTTTGTTGTTTTGATTTTCTTTCTTTGTGTATATGTCATGATATTATGTTATGCATAATGATTGATGTTGATGGATGCATGCTACTTTATATTGATGGATGCATATGGTATGATAAATGCGATTGTTGTATGTTGATTTATTTTGATGGATGCATATGTTGTGATGAATGCAAATGTTTTTGATTTATATGTGATATGCGGAAATGAAATGGATGGATAGAATTTGTGATGTTTGGCTATGGCACCATAGACTGTTTATGACTTTGTTATTTTGTCTTTTAGGCGATTGCTGTAGTGGATGACTTTGTATGTATACATGTGGTTTTTCTTTTTTTGTATTTTTTGATGGTATTGTAAGGATGAAAAGTAGTGCAATTGGTTTAGAAATGTAGCTAAGGTTTTCCGAGACTCAGACGGTTTTAACTTACTAGCCATGACTGTACTTTATCTTACAAGACTTTTGAACAAGGTATGAATCGGACTTGTTTTTGACCAAGCTATTTCACATCCCTGTGTGTGCAATTGAGTTCATTTATGTGGTATTTGTCAGGATACCGCCAGTGCCAGATGGGCTTTCAACCGAACCTGTACTGAGGATCACCTAATTAGCTCCACTAACTCCTTTGTTGTATTTAGTTAGATTAATCTACGGTGTTATCCAGGATACCATAAGCTAGCTCATCCTTATGCAAACATTGGTCTACACATACGCAAAGCGAATGTGACAGACATATCGTCATGCGGGTAGGATACCACCATTGCCAGATAGGCTATCAACCAAACCTGTAATGAGGATCACCTAGATGGTTTTCGAATGCTGAGAATTCCAGGGATTCAAGTTCAGGATATTTGTTGGCTGAATGATTTAGAAAGTTGCTCGTCTATATAGTGATGAAGATCACTGTTTATTTTCTATTAATTCTTTTTGAGCAAGGATTTTGAATAGTGGTGATAACCACTGTTATTTGATTTTGTGTTTTGAGTATTGTGAGTTTGGGCTTGTGAGTGGCCTTGATCCTTGTGGCCTTGGGGATGACTACCCATCCTTTGCAGGGACGTGTAGTACGAATCCTTACGACGTTGGGGACCAAGGGGGTGATGGAGATTATGGAGTAAGGGCATTGATCTGTTAGGCCTTGGGGATGACTACCCATCCTGGTTAGGGGCGGATAGTACGAATCCTTACAACTTGGAGACCAAAGGTGAATGGAAAGTGTTAGGATGATGATTTGTTGGAATTTTGTTTGTGAATGGTGTTGATCCCTTTAGGTCTTGGGGATGACTACCCATCCTTGGCAGGGACGTGTAGTACAAATCCTTACAACTTTGGGAACCAACTATGATTGGAATTTGGTAGTGGTGAAAACCACTGTATATGGAGGTGAATGGATAGGAAAGAGCTTGTCCTTTTGTCAATTCTCAGCATTCTAGAACCATTCGCACGGGGGGATGAGCAAGATAACCGTTTCACTTATGGTGACCTGGATTACCCTACAGGTTTCATCTTTCGTTCACACAACTTGGGAATTTTTATGTGTTTTAATTTGTGTTGGGATGTTACGTAACAAGGTGTATTTCAAGTGTAACTCTACCTTCGTAAAATCTGTCTGACTTGATACATTACATGGCTAAAGAGCAAAATGATGACCGAATCATGAAAACTCTTGATACATTAAAAGACCACCGACTCTAGTGTGGTAAAAAGCAATGCATGGTGTTTTTGTTGTTTTTGTAAAATGGAACAGTGTGGAACAAGATGGACTAGCAGAGCAATTACAGCCTATGGTGCCTTTGACCCGTACGACCACAAATATGCAATGTATGGATGCAATGCTTTAATGCAGCTATGTATTTTTGTATTTTTGATGGATTGATTTTTGTGAATATGAAGATGAGGTGCGAGAAGAGCTCTCTATTGATGAATTTGAGTATGCCTAGAAATGAGATGCAAAAATTTTTTGTTGTTTTTGATGATTTTTGTTGTTTTTGAATTTTCTTGATTTTTGACCAAGCGATTGTGGAAATCCTTGGAGCATTTTGGGATTGACCAAGCGATTGTGATAATCCTTGGAGCATTTTTGGGTTTTGACCAAGCGATTGCGATAATCCTTGGAGCTTTTTGGTGTTTTATACCAAGCGATATGGAAAGATCCTTGGAGCATTTTTGGGATTGACCAAGCGATTGCTAAGAATCCTTGGAGCCTTTTTGGGATTTTGACCAAGCGATTGCGATAATCCTTGGAGCATTTTTGGGATTGACCAAGCGATTATAGAGATCCTTGGAGCATTTTTGGGATTGACCTAGCGATTGGCCAGTAATCCTTGGAGCATTTGGTTTGGGATTGACCAAGATAATTTGATAATTTTGGAATTTTTGGGATGACCAAGTGATTAGCGATAATCCTTGGAGCTTTTGGGGATGACCAAGTGATTGCGATAATCCTTGGAGCTTTTGGGGTGACCAAGTGATTGCGATAATCCTTGGAGCTTTTGGGGTGACCAAGTGATTGCGATAATCCTTGGAGCTTTTGGGGTGACCAAGCGATTGCGAGAATCCTTGGAGCTTTTTGGGTTTGGACTATGGCTCTTCAGGGGATAGAGGTACCCCCAGCTTGATGGTCTTTGTGCTCCGGATCTGGCTCTGGAGGGATTGGCATGAATGGATCGGCCCTATGCATGGATATGAGGACAGGGTCTACCCTCGATACTGATGTTGCTATGAGGTCTCTGGGTTGAAATTGATCTTTGTGTGCCCAAAGTGGCGGATGTAATGCTTGGTCCCACTGCGGTGGGTTAACGCGCCACTCATGCCCTAGTATTATGTTTATCTGTTGACATGCTTCATCGATATTTATAGGATGTCGATGCTGTCGCATGTGATTGTTGTGGGCTATCTCTGTTTTATCCTCACCTTCGACCAGTGAGTATAGCTCATCAGAATCTAGAGATTCTGAGACATGGAGGACTGCATCATCAGGTAGCCCTATGGTTAAAGTTTGATCCTCTTCGAAAGGAGCCTCATGTAAGTTGGGCCTTGGGAGCTCCAAAATCTTGGTCTCTACCAACTCTAAGTGCTCTAGTGCTTTGCATGTATCGGGAGACTTGAGCTCCTCCTCTTTGGTTGGTTCTTGTTGAGGAACTTGGGGCCTATGGAGGGGTGGCCAGATAGCACCCCCCATGCCTTGGTAGGGCAGTTCATCCCGCTCTTCTTTTCGCTCAGATTCCTTAGAAGCTTCTTGATGAATTTCTAAGGGTGGCTCATAAACCTGGGTGGATGTCTGAGGAAGGCACCCGTCATTGGTTATAGGAGCGGCCTCCCGCTCATGTCCTTCAGGAATCGGGAGAGTAGCCTCCCGCTCCTATCTAGGAGGTGTTGGGGGTAGCGTTTGATGAGGTCGCGATGACCTGTCTCGCCCCCATGGGTTGTGCCCCTCAAAATGTTTTGTCTTATGTGTGTGAGGGGTTGGAGTCTTCTCCTGCATAGTGTGTTGGAACAACTCATCCTTCTGGTGCTGAAGGTGCTCTTTATTTAGAAGATACCATTGCTCTAACTATTGTCGTTCTAGCTCAAGTTGCGTGAGTTGCATCCGATGTGCGAAATGCTTGACAGATTCTAAGATAGTTGGTCTCACCGCCTCATGTCTAGAAGGGTTAGATGCCTCTCTGACATATCTATCTTGGTCATAGTGATCCAAGATATCTATAGGCAGCCTCCCTCTGTTGGAGGTAGTGGCATTTATCCGAGGCTCTGGCCTCAGTGTGTGACCATGGTATCTAGCAGGTGCGGAGGCGTATTGCTCTCGCGATGTATATTGTTTTTGAGGAAGGTAAGGGTCTTCCTCGTGCTCTCTTTCACAAGTGAAAATGGAATGGGCTGAGTTGGCTCGCCCCGCCTGAGGAGCCTTGTGTTCTGGATTTGTCCTTGTAGTCCTGACAACTAGAGGGGGTGAAGGAGGGATAGTGTAATGATGTGGTTCCTCCCGTTGAACCCTATGTTGACCTAGCGCTTCATCGCGCGGTGACCGCTCATAGCGAGCATCTAAGGGAGCTCTCCTACAAATGTACCCTTCATGGAGGGGTGTGTGCTGAGTGCTATGCTGAACAGGAGTGCTCCTAGAAGGGGTGCCCCTATAATCCCTATCCGTTAAGGTTTGGAGGGGACTGCCTTGTGTGTCAGGCCGCCAAGGTGGTATGACCAAATCCTTGGGGCTATACCGGAGGTGACTTGTGCCTCCTCTTTGTGCACCTTCCGTAGCGTCCGCCCTTGATTGGGCTTGGCTACGGGTGCACACCATTGTGGTGCTTCTCTACTAGCTAAGCAGATTTTTATCTCATTTATGATGATTTTTCTTTTTGTTTACACTAAGCAAAAATGAACACACACATACACAAACCGTGATTATCTCTTTTAAGGATTAAATAGTGTGTCCTAAACTGGTTTAGTGCATTTTGATGTTTTGTTTTGTTTTTGCAAGTTTTGAAGAACGTTTAAATGCATAATGTTGGCTCATATGACTCCCATAAATGGTCGCCCCTTCAATATACCATTGTCGGACCGATATACCAACCTCTCTATATACCCGCCCTTACGAGAGGGAAACTATAGGTACGTGAGAGCAGATGGTACGTGGAACATAGGCGGTACGAAAGGGGGATTGTCCCGTTAATGACACCTACCATAGAAGACTTATCCTCGCGTGCATGGGAATCACCCCAAGAACACTCGGTCAGCTTTCGTCAGGATTTACGCCTAACAACAGTGACAATCGGGGAAATGGATGCAAAGCTAAGCCAAGGTGGTGATGAACCCACCGTTGGTCTTGCTCAAGGGCTGGGGTCTTACGACCAGCTCCTTGGTTTAATTTTACCACGTGAAGTGTGTGTGGTTCTTTTTATTTAAAAAATGAAACAGGCAACAAAAAAAGAAACTTTCCCTAAGCCATACAAACACTACAAACCGGAAAACAACAAATAGAAATTTGACGAATTTTTTTTTTTTTTTAAATTAAATAAATAAAGCATGAAAATTGACGACAACTTTCTCTACCCTTCTTTAACAATTAAAAAAAATGAAAGTAAAAAATAAACAAATAAAATGATTTTTTTTTAATGATTAAAACTTTTCTAAGAAGGCAAAATTAAAGAAAAAGAATATAAAATGAAGAAAAAATAAGGGAACAGTTTAGAAACCGTTACCTTTCTCTTCTGACTTCTTGTTTTGATCTTCGGCTCTAAAATTTAGGAAATTCCAGAAAGACGAATAATCTAAAAAGGTACCTGTTAAGCACAAAAACACAAATCTTAATCAGTTTCTGTGATATTAAAAATCAGGGACGGTCCCATCGTGATCGCCATTGAAAGCATGAGATTTCGAAAATAAAAAGAAACACTAATATGCAATGAAAACTAAACTAGCTTGGATGCATGAAATAAAACGGATATAATCAAATCAAAAGCGAGGAGCACAACCCTTTTTATTAATTTGATTCAAATCTCGGTTACAATACATCTCCTCCCTTTTAAGGGCTGGAAGTTAGCATATTTCCAGTTACAATCAATGAATAGTGATCTTCTTCCGCATGCCCACATTTGAAATGGGCGGGCCAAAGTGTTGCCGCCGCTTATGCTGATGAATCCTTGCTTCTGCTGCTTCTCCCGCGATCAAAGAAACAATGAAATTGTTAGTAGCACTTGACGATAGAGAAAGTTTCTTTAGAAATTAATGAAACATGATGAAATTATAAAAAAAAATATTAGATAATTGAAATATATATTCGAACAGTTAATGATATATTCAAACATAAAAGTAAACTATTTAAATAGCATGAGCATGATGTAAAAAAATACGCAATGATCGAATGGATTAATTTAATATGAAACTAAGAGAATGTGGGGTGCCCAAGCGGGCCGCCCCCTTTAGAACTTGATTTTGACGCCAATCCACTAGGGATGGGCTCAAAATCTCAGAGAATGTGGTGTCGACGAATCGATGGATTACTGTGGTCCAATGTCGGGTTTGAAGGTTCGGATTCACCTTCTAGCAGCCACCAATAACCTCTCCTGCGAAAGAGATTACGGGTGTAGAAGGGATGAATCGAAAAGGAGTGCAATCGGGTGTTTGGTTTGACAGCACTTCGTTGCTTTCCAAAATGCCTGCCAACTTGTCTTTTGGGTGGAAAAATCCACCATTTTATAGACCCAGGGGGTCTCTTTGAATAGGCGTGCATAAGCGCCACGTGTTGGTCAAAGGTGCCATGTGGCGGTCGTGTCTCCACGAGAGAGGAAAGTCCTCCATGACTCGGGCTTTCATTAATGCCACTGTGACAGTCCTCCAACGGCCCACGTAACCGACCGACTTCCACTACGGTTGTTTAATGCCCATTCTCGTATCTTTGTCAAAATGCCTGTATTTGTTTAAAGTCCGCCTTTGTTGGTTAACGTGCACTTTTAATTTGTTTAATGTCTACTTTTAACGGGTTGAATTCTGCCTTCGAATGCCTAAAAATCTGCCCAGTCGCAAATGCCGAAGTGTCGCGATATCGCGACGTCGCGATATCGCGACACTTCGGCCAAGGCCCTTCTTTGGGCAGATATGTGTGACACTTGCAATGCGAGATCGACCAGGCCTTCTGGGCTTAGAGTGTCACGATATCGCGATGTCGTGATATCGTGACACTTCGGCCAAGGCTTTGCCTCGGGCGTCGAAGTGTCACGATATCGCGACGTCGCGATATCGCGACACTTCTCGAGGCCTTTCCTTGGGTGTTGAAGTGTCACGATATCGCGTCGATATCACGACGTCGCGATATCGTGACACTTCGGCCAAGGCCTTGCCTTGGGCGTCGAAGTGTCATGATATCGTGACACTTTGGCCAAGGCCTTGCCTTGGGCATCGAAGTGTCACGATATCGTGACATTTGCCAGGCAGTTTGGGCACCGAGTGTCGCGATATCGTGACACTTCGGACAAGGCAAAGCCTTGGGCATCGAAGTGTCGTGATATCGTGACACTTCGGCCAAGGCTTTGCATTGGCCGAAGTGTCATGATATCGCGACACTTCGGCCAAGGCAAAGCCTTGGGCACTGAAGTGTCGCGATATCGTGACACTTCGGCCAAGGCAAAGCCTTGGGCGTCGAAGTGTCGCGATTTCGCGACGTCGTGATATCGTGACACTTCAGCCAAAGCAAGGCCTTGGGCACCGAAGTTTCACAATATCATGACACTTCAGGCAAAGCTTTGCTTTGGGCACCGAAGTGTCATGATATCATGATTTGGTCAAGGCCTTCTTTTGATTAAGGCTTGTTCTTGCTTAAGGCTTGTTTTGATTAAGGCTTGTTCTTGCTTAAGGCTTGTTTTGGATTAAGGCTTGTTTTGATAAAGGCTTGCTTTTGACTTTGATTAAGACTTTGTTTTGATAAAGGCTTTGTTTACTTTTCGACCTTCTGAACTATTGTGTAAGTGGCTAGGACCACTGTTTGACCTCTGAGGGTTGCCCTGAAAGTTGTGTGTGTCAATGCGATCAGTGTTTGTAGTCACATAATCGGATTGGTGCTGTTTTGGTGTCTACAGTCCACATCATCCCTCTCCACCATAGAAGCACTGGACTCAAATGCTTTTACAATAGGGGTGAGATACAACACACTGAAAACAAAGTTGACTGAGATGTTGAACAGGATCATGTGGACCATGAGTCACAGTCGATTCTGGATTAGAATGTTGTGGTACATCTCGATCACTAAGCTGTGTAGGATCTCAATGAGGCAATGAAGAAGCACCAATAGTCTATTCTGGAGTCAGTGAAGTCTACTAAAAATAGAAACTGATGAATATGGTAATGATGGCCGATCTAAAATAGGTGTAATAATATCTGGAGCAACCAGAGGAGGTTCTAATGAAGAAATTACCTTCATAGGAGAAGGTAATGCAATGAAATATGATGATGATGCCACCTTGGAAGGAGGTAGTGTAGTGAAAGCAAGTGTATCATGAGGTCTATTGAAGACAAGGGCTATCTTCTTCAGTAGATAACACTTGGGCATAAGTGTGGTTTGGGACTGAGAATGAAGACAATATTTCCTATGCTTATGATGCAAAGTATAGGTCTAATGGTATGCATCATAAATAGCCCTCTTATCAAACTGATAGGGCTGCCCAAGAATAAGACCACAATAGTCCATGGGAGTCACATCACAGGTGACTCGATCTACATAATGAGGCCCAAAAGAAGATGATATAATGCAAGTCTTTGTGATGTAGAATTTGAAATATGTATCCTTCCATCCCAATGGATAAGGACGAGGATGTGGTTTAGTAGGAAATTTGAGCCTATCGACAACATATTGTGCAATCAGATTGGTTTGGGATCCATTATCGATAATATAATCCATAAATAAGTCATGTGTGAGGTGGGCTTTGGTGATAAACAAATGGTCATGCCCACATTTTTGATGCAGCAGTGTAACATTATTCAATTTTTCTCTCAATTCATCATATGCTCTCCCTTCTCCCATAACCACAATGGGGGGCTTTTGGGGCTCCTCCACTATAGGTTGTACAAGTAAGTTCTTCTATTTCCTAAAATACTCATATTCTAAGTGTCTATGTCTCTTACAATGATTACAATATTTCTTTGCATTATAAGACTTTGGAGAAGAATAGTACGAAGAAGAACTAGGAGAAGAATAAGGAGAATAAGATGAAGGCATCTTGGCTTTCGTAGATTACTGCAGATTTGAAGAGCAAGAAGTTTCTTGTGCTCGAGTGGTAAACTTCTCTTCGGCCAATTATGCATGGTTGAAGACCACATCCATGGTTTCCAAGGGAGTATATTTGAGCTCCCTATAAAAGTGCTCTTGAAGGCCACTTGTAAATTTTATAATCAACTCTACTGCAGGATCTTTTACACTCAACAAAATGCATAACCTATTGAAAGAAGAGATATAATCCTATACAAATATATTGTAACCTTGGTGCAATCTAAACCATTTCACTTTCAATTATTGTGCATAATTAGAAGGATAAAAATAATCCTTCAAAGATTGAACCAATTCATCCCAAAAAGTAATGGGATTATGTTCATCTTGCCAATCCAAGATGACTAGTTTTGCTAACCCACTCAATTTGAGTTTAGCAAAAGGAACTTTATCATTTAATGGAACTTTGGTATAAGCAAACCAAGTTTCCATGTCCATGATCCAGTTATTGAGCACATCAAGATTTTGGGAACCATCATAGATCTTGACATCACATTTGATATGAGATTTACTATCTCTAGGGGCTTTTTCTTCAGGAGCATACTAAACTGAAATCTCATCTACTTTGTTGGCCAAATTACCAATAGTTTATGCTAAAGCAAACATTTGGTCAACTAAGTCTGATACCATTTGGGATCTAGTGTATGCTAGATTTATTACAAATTAATAGCCTCTCCTAGACTATGAACTTGCAAAAAATTGAACTTCTACAAGAGGGATTTACAACAATTGGTAAAAACAAAAATATCCTCCCTTGTGTGACGCTTTAATGCACTATTCACAAGAAAAATAATGAATTTCGCTTTTATAAAATTGGTGGGAATAAAATAAGTGCACTAAATTAATTAATATTTTACCAAAAATTGATGTTCAAAGTCATCGTCAAGTAGGCTTGCTGCCAAGTCAAATAGTACAACAATAGCATTGTAGGTCAAACTTCAAAATCCACATGTGGTCAACACATCATAGAGCACAAGTCAATGTGCACGAAATAACGTGCTAGCTAGTAAGGCTTTGGCCAGCCCCCATGGGCTGGCTATTAATACTTAGGTGTCTCGCACCTTATAAATCATTGGTTTTCCTCCCCACAAACAATGTGGAACTAATCCTACATATTAACAAATGTTTAAAAAAAAATTGTTCACACACATTATTAATCAATCAGACCGTGAAATTTGCCATGTGGAAACATTATACAGGTCAACATTTCTACAAGGGATATTGTCAGCCAAATGCTACTTTTGTCTCCAACAGCGTACACTGGCTACTAACCATATGGAGACATATAACTTGTAAAATGTTTTAACATTGTGACCCCATGGATGTGGGATTATCTGCACAATTTAAAAACTAACAAGACGACCAGACTCACCGTCAATGTGTTGGAATGCGTAATCAAGTCATCGATAAATGCCTGATGCAGCTAAAAATAGTAGTCAATACGTCAAAAAATGTTGTACTTGATCAAAAACCTATAGATCATTAGAATTTTGAAAATAAAATCTCATCGAAGAAAAATCCTTTGAATGGCTTCGCATTCTCTAGAAAAATTTGTAAATTATCCACTGTCAATCGTGTCGACAATTTGTTACAAATGCCACCATCGATCTAGTGATGTCAAGAAGTCGCAATGTAATCACCCGATAAAGTTCACCATCAGTAAAATGGTCATCATGAGTAGGTAGAAAATGCTAGAAATTACAGCGTTGTGGTGTTTCTACGTCATTGGGATAGGTGGCCATCGAAGAAGTGTCGATTGATGAGTCCCAGAATTGCCTATATTTTTGTATGAGTCTTAGCAGATATTATGCGGTGATATATTAGGAATTGTATGTTTTTATCAATGATTATGTATTTATTTAATGAGATTATGCGTATTATCTGATTTGTGTGTTTTAGTGTGTTTCTGTGGAGATATTGTTGATTTTGTCAGATTTAATCAGTCGAGGTCTTTTTCATGGACCTGGCACTTTGTTTACTATGGAACTGATGCATAATGGACAGGCGCCTTCCTCTTCCAGGAAGGCGCCAGAAGAAGGTAGGCGCCTTCCCCTTCCAGGAAGGCGCCAATTGAAGATAGGCACCTTCCTCTTCCAGGAAGGCGCCAATAGAAGGTAGGCACCTTCCGCAAAGGAAGGCGCCTCTATTTTTGCATGTTGACCAGATCAAACATGATGCGGGTGATAATAAATGGTGCAGTTACAACTCCATGCCACATAGGATATTTGTGGGAGTTGTGCCACCCATGCCAAGTGAAGCATGAGCCAATTACGAAACACGCCAATATTAGGAACAAAGCCAATTTTTGGTAGACGACGGTCGAAGCTTACCAGATTGCCATCGTCGAGTCTGGAATAGACCGATGGTTGTAACCGAGTTGTAATAGAAGACCTATGTGTGTGCTATATAAACACACACAGACCTCTCTAAAGAGATAGAATATAGAATATAGAACATATAGCAATTGTATAGAAGATATAGAATACACATTGTAATCCTTTGATTGCATAATAAAGTCTACAAGTTCCTAAAGCGTGTTCACGTTGGGAGGGATCTGCTGGAGCTTGGGCCCACTCCAAGATAGTATTCTTCCCCTTCTTTTCTATGCTTTGTAGATTTCATGCTTTCATAGTTTCATTTCCTGTATTTGTGTTTTATTATTGCAGTAGGTTTGATTATTTCTTAGATGCACGTATGAATGCTTTCTTTCTAAAGATTTAATTGTTCATACGCATTTTATTGAGGAGTGCATGAGAGATTGACAACCTTTTGAACACCCCCAATAGTAGAGTTAGAAGGACTCATCTCAAGGTGGTATTGTGAATGATCCTGTAAGAGATCCTTCGAAAGTTTATGAATCCCTGGTTGATAATTAATGATCGGGCAAGTGACAAAATAGATAGAAAGTTAACCTTGTTTGGCCCGCAACATTTTGGCACCATTGTCGGGGAAGCATCTTTTAGATCCATTCCAATACCCGAAACCTTCTACCTAAATTTGTATGAGTTCTTCGAGAAGAAGAGGACCTGATGGTCGGTTCATAAAACAAAGCTCTTTAGAACTAGAGTCACCTGACTCACAACCAACAATCCACTGGAGCGAGGATCAACACTTTGAATGAAGTGCTTCCTCATCCCATCTACTTGGGGAAGAATGAATAGTTATGAACTCATTGTTTAAAAGAACACCCCTAGAAGAAGCCTTGTTGTGGAAAGTTGTGCAAGATCAGACAATAACTCCAGATAATCTTAGCGCTTTGACTCAGAAAGTTTTAAATGACCATAAGGCCATAAGTGCTGCATTTGAGACCACATTTCCTAAAAAATGGCTGACACAGAAGAAGTCTCATCTGGATTTAGCTTCCCGATTGACGAAGGAGTAGGAGACACCAAGATGAAAAACATATCCCCTGCTCATCTCCCTACCTTCAGAGGATACCCGATCGAAGACCCTGACCTATTCTTATTCAAGTTTGATGTTTTGTGCAGGTCTATGGATTACAAATCAGATACGTAGAAGCTGAAACTCTTCCCTTCTACACTGGATGATGCAGCTCTATGGTGGTTCATCGGTCTGGGAGAAAAGCACATAGTGACATGGGATCAAATGAAGAAGCTCTTTCAAGAGCAATACCAAGATTTTGGGAGAGCAAGAGATTCCAGAGAAGAAGTCCTGAGCATGATGCAGAAAGAGGATGAGTCTCTCGAGGAGTACTGGGAGAGATTTAATTTTAATCTTCAATGATCTCCCCATGCAAAGTTGTCCGATAAGTCCCTCAAAAGCATCTTCTTGAGGGGACTTAATAATGAATCATTAGAGGCTCTTAATATGATTTCTGGAGGTGATGTCTACCAACATGATATGGAAGATATCCGACAACTCTACCGAAATTACTCAAGAAGAAGAGGCAAGACCACTTCCAGAAGCATCAAAGCGACTGCTTCGGTGACAAAGATAGAACTTGGCAATATGCTGGAAGATATGAAAAGTGAGATGCTCTCTTCTCTAGCATTGCAGATGGACACATTGTTGTTAGAGAAGAAGAAACAAGAGAATGAGGTAGCATTAACCTATTTCTACCCAAAATGTAGAGGAAAGCATGCAAAGAATGCATGCCCGAAGAACAAGATTAGAGTATGCATAGTATGCAAACTGAATCATAAGACTCGATTGTGCCCAAAGTTGCCTAGCAACCAGGAGGAGGCTGAGACATCAAAAGCCTATTTCATAGGTAACCGAAAGAGTTGGCCACAACCCCCTATGGGGAGTATGCCAACTGGAATGTCACAATATGGAGGAATGCCATACATGCCACAAGGTCCACCTCAACCATCCAACATGGGATGGTGGGGGCCATCACCTTGGTCCAACGCACCCCCAGGAGCGGCATTCATGAATCAACAACCCTGGATGCAGTACCAATATCCAGGGCAATAGTGGAGAGGCCACACACCATGGAATCCGGCCCCACAGAATGTAGCACCAGCTCAACCCCATCAAAACTTGTCGGCTCTACCAGTAGTGAGACCTGCGCAGCTACCAGCACAACCGATGGCTAATCCAAACAATAGAGTAAATCAATCGACATACAACGTCGAAGGTGAGATGTATCCTATGTACAATATTCAGCTTAGGTCAGGTAGGCAATTAGGAGTAGAAACACCTCCACTGGTAGAAGAGGAGGAAGAAGAAGAAGAAACACCTCTTGTGGAAGAGGTGATAGAGGAAATAGCTGAGAGAGCAAAGGCTCCATTCCCTTATCGGCTGTAAGAATAGAAGAAACAAAAGCAGCTAGAGTTTGATATCCTATCGAGTCTGAAGAACCTCACAGTGATGATACCACTATTTCAAGCCATCCGAGATGTTCCAATATACAACAAGGCAATAAGAGAAATGTGCTTGAGGAAGCCAGGGCGGAAAGCAACCCAGACTATCAATGTCATGGGTAAATTAGCGGACCTGATGATGGGCAAGATATGTCATCCCAAGTACGTGGATCCAGGCAGTCCAGTACTGACTATAAAAATCAAAGGGCATTCCTTGTTTAATACGTTGGTCGATCTTGGAGCAGCCATCAATGTAATGCCTCAAGAAACCATGCAGAGGCTACAACTCATGAACCTGAGACCCACCATGATAGTGCTGCAATTAGCTGACCGATCGATAGTAGCACCAGAGGGAATGCTAGAGGATGTAACGATGATAGTTAGCGCATGGGAATACCCAGCCGATTTCTTGGTCTTGCAGTCCAAGACTAGGCTGGGTGGCTACCCGCTCATTTTGGGGAGACCATGGCTGGCAATAACCGATGCCTACATCAGCTATCGGGATGGGCTGATGACCATCTTCGATGGCCAAAATGTCAAGAGATTGACCATTTTTCCCCCTGCATAGTCTGTCAACCCATTGGGAGAAGCTACGTTACCCAGGCATAATTATCAAGAGCTATCCATAATCCAGCCAGTAATGGCGTTAGATGAGTTAGCAGAGGAAGAAGATGAGGATGGGGCTATTGTAGAATTCCTCCATGGAGAGTCCTCTACTAGCACACCTGGATCACCATTGGCTGGCACTCATGATCATCACGTCCAATAGATAACTATTGGGCCAGGAAGGACGTTGAATGTCAGTAGTGGGTTGACTCCTGCATAGCTGGCAAAAGTAGAACTCCTGGTAAGACACCAGTAGGCATTTGCATGGGACTACTCGGACATGAAGGGTATTCACCCAAAAATCTGCACTCATAGAATATACCTTGATGAGCAAGCGACTCCAAGCAGGCAACCACAGAGGAGAATGAACCCGACAATGAAGGACATTGTCAAAATAGAGTTACAGAAACTCTTGGCTGTCGGATTCATCTATCCAATTTTTGATAGTGAGTGGGTGTCACCACTTGTGGTAGTCCCTAAGAAAAATGGGAAATGGTGAATCTGCATGGACTACAGAGCGCTGAATAAAGCAACTAAGAAAGACCACTTCCCGCTCCCATTCGTTGATCAAGTCTTGGACACACTTTCGGGATGAAAGTACTTCTCCTTCCTGGATGGGTTCAGTGGATACAATCAGATCCAGATAGGAGGAGAGGATCAGGATAAAACAATGTTCACCTACCCATGGGGAACGTTTGCTTACCAGGTATTACCCTTTGGGTTATGCAACGCACCGACCACCTTTCAGAGGGTGGTGCTTAGCATATTTTTGGACATGATAGGAGAAGCGGTCAAAGTATACATGGATGACTTCACCATTTATGGAGAGACCTTTGAAGAAGCAATGCTGAACCTAGAGAAAGTGCTCGAAAGAAGCGAGGAGAACAATCTATCCCTGAGCAATGAAAAATGCTTCATGATGATGCAAGAAGGCATCATGCTGGGACACCATATCTCTGTAGCAGGGCTAAAAGTTGATAGAAGGAAGATTGAGGTCATCAAAGACCTACCCAGCCCTAGGATGTAGAAATAAGTGAGGAGTTTCCTCGGATCTATCGGGTACTACCGACGATTTATCATCGATTTTAGCAAGATTGCAAAACCACTGCACACTCTATTGTCTAAGGACGTAGAGTTCAACTGGATGGAAGACTACGAAGAAGCTTTTCAATTGCTTAAGGAGAAGCTGATAACTGCACCAATTTTAAGAGGACCAGATTGGGCCATACCCTTCCACATTTATTGTGATGCATCCAATAATGCGATTGGATCGGTCTTGGGATAGAAATATGGCAAATATTTCTATGCCATCTATTACGTCAGTAAAAACTTGGTAGGAGCCAAGCTCAATTATACGGTAATAGAAAAGGAGTTTCTTGCAGTGGTGCATGCCATAAACAAATTCTGCCATTACATCATCGGCTATAAGGTGTTCATCCATACGGACCATGCAGCCATCAGATACCTGATGAGTAAGTTGGATATTGGTGGGAGAGTGGTTAGGTGGCTCCTACTATTGCAAGAATTTGATATCACCATAGTTGACAAACCGGGCAAGGACAACGTGGTAGCAGACTTCCTATCCAGGTTGACACCAATAGACTATACGATAGTGGAAGACCAATTTTTGGATGAACACTTATTTACCATCGATGAGCAAATCTCATGGTATGCAGACATAGCCAATTACTTGGCCACTGGTAGAACCTCACCTGCTCTCTCATACCGAGAAAAGTAGGGGGTGATAGAGAAGAGCGCACCCTACCTATGGATCGATGGCCTCCTATTCAAAATAGGACATGACCAAATCATAAGGAGGTGCATGGCAGAGCAAGAATTCTCAGAGATACTCAAAGCCTATCATGATGAACCTTGCGGAGGACACTTTGCAGGGAAATAGACTGCATATAAAGTTCTACAGGCTGGGTATTTCTGGCCTAACCTATTCAAATATGCAGCCACGTATGTCAGCAAGTGCGATGAGTGCCAAAGGATGGGTAGACCAACCCATCATGATGAAATGCCCCTCCAGCCTCAAGTACACCTGGAACCCTTTGATAAGTGGGGTATGGATTTTGTGGGGCCAATTAACCCACCTTCAATAGGGAAGAGGTTTATCTTAGTCTGCATAGACTATGTCACCAAGTGGGTTGAAGTCCAGGCACTGAAAGATTCAAAAGAAAGAACAGTTGCCGATTTTTTGTTTGCTCACATTTTTACACGGTTCGGGGTCCCTAGGGAAATAACAATGGACCAGGGACCTCAGTTCACTTCAAATTTGATTGAGGAGCTAATGGAGCAATACAAAATTTGGCACAATAAGACTACACCCTACCATCCACAGGCAAACGGGCAAGTGGAAGTAACAAACAGGGAGATTGAGAATATCCTGATGAAGACCATGCAACAACATAGAAAGGATTGGGCTACATGGCTACCAGAGGCAGTATGGGCATACAACACTACATGGAAGTCTACCACAGGTTTCACACCCTTCCTACTGGTCTATGGGAAGAATGCAATGATGCCCATTGAGTTTGAGATTAAGACGTTAAGAATAACTTTAGAATTGAATTTGAGCCTGGATGACGCTCAAAAAGAAAGGATTCGATAGCTGGATCAGCTAGACAAAATCTGAATGGATGCTTTGTAGAAGATGAAAATCACATAGAAGCAAAGGAAATGGTGGCATGACCACCACATCAAACTGAAGCAGTTCAAAGAAGGAGAATGGGTACTGTTGTATGATTCTCGATTCCAGGAAAGGAAGGGAAAGCTTATGCAGATATGGATGGGACCGTATGAGGTGGTAGAACTCATTAAGAATGGAGTTGTGCATGTTAGAACTATCGATGATAGCAATGTTCTATTGACTGTCAATGGCCATCGACTGCGTCCCTATAGCACGTCCAAAAATGTACTGGTGGGATCTAGAATAGGCATGGGGGAGACCTCATCCCCATGAATCTGGATCCAAACTCTCAGCAAAATAGAATGGTGGGCATGAAAATGCTCACCAAAAAAAAAATAGTAGATAGGTGTAAATAATTTTCTTACAACATGTTTTATTTTGTAGGGACGACGCCCGCATGCAAGCTGTAGGCATCCTGGCCATAGGGCCTAACAGGCATGGAATGCATCTAACTGCCCATATTTTTTTTTTTTTGTTTGCTTTTTAGGTGGAGGAACTGATAGTTCGACGGATAGGCATCTGGGACACCAGGCCTGGTTCGGCTCAACACCCCGATGTCGGCACTAATAGAATAAAAGTAGGCATGAAGTCAGCCCGAGGAGGCCTGATCACCTTTCTCGATCAAATACGACATGGCTATCGATAAAATAAGGTGCCTTCCTCTTCCAAGAAGGTGCCCTATGTAAATAAGGCACCTTCCCCCACCAGAAGGCGCCCCTCAATAAGGCGCCTTCAGCCACCAAGAAGGCACCCATCGAAAGAAGGCGCCTTCCTCTCCCAGGAAGGCACCCATGTGAATAAGGCGCCTTCCACTGCCGAAAGACGCCCCATCAAAATAAGAATGTGCTAAAAAAAAAAAAAGTAGGGGAGCGCCTTCCTCATCAGGAAGGCGCATCCTAAAAAAAAAAAAAATCAAATCGGAGCACCCTCCTTTTTGGGTGCATGAGCCTCAAGGGCGCCTTCCTTACCCAGGAAGGCGCATGCATTTCAAAGCGCCTTCCATACCAGGAAGGCGCATCCGTCCATCAGGCGCCTTCCACACCAGGAAGGTGCATTTATATAGAAGGGTGCCTTCCTCTCCTAGGAAGGCACATGTGTCCTTAAGGGTGCCTTCCTCTTCTAGGAAGGCGCATTCATTAAAGGTGCCTTCCCTCATCGAAAGGTGCATCCATGACTATATCGGGAAGGTAGCCCATCAGGCACCTTTCACATTGGGAAGGCACCACAATAGGCGCCTTCCACATCGGGAAGGTACCGAAGCAGGCACCTTTCGTATGCAGCCAATGATCAAGTTTCACACGTGCCTCAATCATCATGTGACACATGGCACAAATTTATCTCTAGGAGCACGTAAGTAGAATCCACCCCAATCAAAGCAAATCTCAGAGAATTACGAGGTGAAATCGATGCACGTTCCAACAACAATCAGTTTTTTTGGTTTGTCTTCAACACCTGTCATCAAAGCAACTCAACAACATAATCCACACCAACAAGGTACCCATCCCCCATAAAGAATCGACGAATCGATGATCCCCATGACACACGAGGCATCCAATCAGGTACGTGCATACTCTACTTAGATTTATATGTAATCATTGTTAAAATATGCGAGTACCAAAATATCACCGCCATAAAACAAAAAAAATCATACACCCCCCATGGCCGATCGTGCCAACGTGTACCTCGAAAGGCATGCCTGGCAAGGATTGGGAGTTAGCTATTCGGCACCCTCCTTATAAGGAAGGCGCCTCCCTGAGAAAGCAAAGAAGAGAAATAGTAGCTTGCAGGAAGGCGCCATGGGAGGTCGATCAAAGAATCATTCGGTAAAAAAGAATGAGCCGAGCAACATAGATGGGATCAAGGGGGCGGTGAGAGCCCAATTTTAGGTAGAGGGATGGCTCGGATACTGTGCCCTGGTTAGCTAGAACTAGGATGCAGAGGTAGCAAGGGAGTTTGCTACCTCCTTAAGGGGAGATTCTGCTCAGGTGCGGGGGATGGCAATTCCAGTCACCCTAGAATACATCTCAGAGGTGACTGGCTTACCCTTGATAGGTGAATGTGTGTACAAGAGCGGGACATTGAAATCCTATGTCGAACAGCTGCTGCCTAGAGAGAATCCATAGATAGATAGATATGGGCTGATCAAAAGCACCCTCCCTATAAATTTATGGGAGATATTCGAGCAGGTTGCTCGATTCTTCACTTGCACCGAGAAATACACCCACCTGCACGTCCACCATGTGCAATTTTTGAACCACCTGGTGCATGGGAGAAGAATTAATGTGCCCTTCTACCTAGCGCAAACCCTTAAGGAAGAAGTGACATGATATCATAAGGGAGCACCTATAGCTTTGGCCCACCATGGGCTCATATCAGCACTGGCCCGCCATGCAGAGGCGTAGAGGTAGGACCCTGATGCAGGAGAAGATGGAGGCTAGGCAATGGAAGTTGTCGAGGTAGGGCAAGCAGTAGAAAGCCCTACAATTCAAGTGGTAGGGAGCCCCATAATGCAAGCAGAAGAAAGCCCTACAAGGGAAGTAGGGGATATCGGGCCGCCACTGCCCGAATGCATAGAAGAGAGAGGACACTCCCTTGTGCCCGAACATGAAGATACAGGGGCACAACTCACCAGTAGCGCGATCGAGTCATAGCAGCCAAAATTGGCCCCTAGGAGAAAGCGCCTATGGTGACTCCTCCTCTCCTCATAGGAAGAGGAAGAAGACTCGAAGGTCGGGGCTGCAGCATAGGCCCTATGGGAATTGATGGGCCAGGACCCATGAGAAAGAGAAACCCCCAGGGGCAATAGTGAGATTGACGTGGCCCTGGAGGAAGCATTAGACTGGCAAACCAACTATTGGATGGCCCAACAGATGTTGGAGGATTGCCAAAGTAGTCAGAGAGGTGAGTTGGAAGAGCAAGCAAAGAAAATTGCCCACCTCGAGCAGCTGATTCAATAGCTAAAAATAAAATCAAGAATTGAAGGTAGGGCGAGCGGAAAGGAAGGACGCATCAACCCAGACTGACTGGGCGATGGAGGTTTCGACAAACTCTCCCACTTCTAGAGAGTGAGTAGTCTCTGTGGGAGAGTTCCAATCAGATGCATGGTAGAACAACCTAGAGGTAGGGGAATAGTCCTCTATTTTTGGGAGCCAGGAGCGCAAGAGCCCCATAGAGCCCCCTATTATTGACCTAACTGACTCAGATCAGCCCCCATAGATAGAGCTGGAACTCAGGGAAGAACCTACTGAACCTATAGGAGAAGAAGCTAAAACATCAAGTGGGGATAGCAGAGCAGGTCCCCAACAATGAAAGAATGGCCGCTAGAGAGCCCTCTGATCGAGCTACCATAGTTCCTACATAGGCCACAGCCAAAAGGCCTAGGACTGCTCGAAAGAAGGCCAAGGAGGCTGTCATAGAGCCGAAAGATGATGACTGGGATATGCATCCATTTGTCGATAGGCAAAAGTGTTTGAATGGCTACGTAGAGAGGTGAGGGCAGCTAAGCAGGGGAGAAAATCCTCTTCGAGGGTCCGAGGAACCTCTGGCATCAGTATTGATCTAGCACATAAGAGTAAATTTTGGAAAATTTATGGCTCAGCCCTAGGGCGACCCTCAAAAATAAGGAAATGGTTAGAGAGATGGGGGATATTCGGCCCAGAGTCGGAGGCTGTAGCTAAGGCCGAGGAAGATCCAAGGCCTGATCCTGAGGAGGCCAGAACATATAAGGCCCAGGTGGTTCATCAAAGGGGAAGTGATTCAGATATCCCCCTTGCGGTTCCTAGGACCGAAGAAACCGACCTGTGGCAGGCTAGAAGCAACATTTTAGGCAAGGACACCCATAGTAGTCATGCCGGCCCCAATAGCAGCCAAAACAAGGAGAGCAGATCGGCAAAAATCAATAGCAGTAGGAACGTCCAGATACAGGCGATGACCAGAGTGCCTACGGTTTTGATGCCACGAGGGCATGGCATATGTTAGGCATGGGGGGATGATGAGTCCCAGAATTACCTATATTTTTGTATGAGTCTTAGCAGATATTATGCGGTGATATATTAGGAATTGTATGTTTTTATCAATGATTATGTATTTATTTAATGAGATTATGCGTATTATCTGATTTGTGTGTTTTAGTGTGTTTCTGTGGAGATATTGTTGATTTTGTCGATTTAATCAGTCGAGGTCTTTTTCATGGACCTGCACTTTGTTTACTATGGAACTGATGCATAATGGACAGGCGCCTTCCTCTTCCAGGAAGGCGCCAGAAGAAGGTAGGCGCCTTCCCCTTCCAGGAAGGCGCCAATTGAAGATAGGCGCCTTCCTCTTCCAGGAAGGCGCCAATAGAAGGTAGGCACCTTCCGCAAAGGAAGGCGCCTCTATTTTTGCACGTTGACCAGATCAAACATGATGCGGGTGATAATAAATGGTGCAGTTACAACTCCATGCCACACAGGATATTTGTGGGAGTTGTGCCGCCCATGCCAAGTGAAGCATGAGCCAATTACGGAACATGCCAATATTAGGAACAAAGCCAATTTTTGGTAGACGACGGCCGAAGCTTACCAGATTGCCATCGTCGAGTCTGGAATAGACCGATGGTTGTAACCGAGTTGTAATAGAAGACCTGTGCGTGTGCTATATAAACACACACAGACCTCTCTAAAGAGATAGAATATAGAATATAGAACATATAGCAATTGTATAGAAGATATAGAATACACATTGTAATCCTTTGATTGCATAATAAAGTCTACAAGTTCCTAAAGCGTGTTCACGTTGGGAGGGATCTGCTGGAGCTTGGGCCCACTCCAAGACAGTATTCTTCCCCTTCTTTTCTATGCTTTGTAGATTTCATGCTTTCATAGTTTCATTTCCTGTATTTGTGTTTTATTATTGCAGTAGGTTTGATTATTTCTTAGATGCACGTATGAATGCTTTCTTTCTGAAGATTTAATTGTTCATACGCATTTTATTGAGGAGTGCATGAGAGATTGACAACCTTTTGAACACCCCCCAATAGTAGAGTTAGAAGGACTCATCTCAAGGTGGTATTGTGAATGATCCTGTAAGAGATCCTTCGAAAGTTTACGAATCCCTGGTTGATAATTAATGATCGGGCAAGTGACAAAATAGATAGAAAGTTAACCTTGTTTGGCCCGCAACATCGATACTACATCGGAGCATTCGTGCTGAGGATCACCAAGAAATATGGCCGATTATGTAAAGGTCATCAGTAGAATGCATTGACAGGTGTCGCAGTTAGCCGATGGTAGGGCATCGGATGAGCTCTGAAAATTTCATTGAAATATCAGCACATCAAAAAATACAATGACCAGAGGTCAACCAATATCATGTTCTTGCATCGGTAAAATTAAGATCATTGTAGTGATGGCATCATTGGAGAGGAGTGGTGGAGCATCAGGCTTGCATCGAGGATGTTGATGAGTTTTCCAGGGCCTTCTTGGAAGAGCCACAAGGAATTATCATCAACTATCATCATCCAAACAAATCCTACCAAAAATATCTAAAATTTTGAAATCGTCGGATTAGCGATGTCGAATATCATTCTAGATCTCTAGAATTTGGCATGCAGATCCTCCTTCAAGGTCATTAATATGATCGATAATGTCATGGCAATCAAAAAATGTCTGGCTAGTGATTGATCACTCCAGTAGGTGGCCATCATCGGTGTGTTGATTGTCTTTAGGTGACATCATCGATAGGGTGACGTTGTTTTATGGGTCTGTCTTGGCCATCAATTAGCAGGGCAACGTATGTCAGTATGTGGTCATGCTGAGATGAGTTGCATCGATGACAAACCTGAGATTGGCCACCGGTGATTGACAATGTCTACTATCAACGGTGCTGGTGGTCGGCAAGGGCCAAATGGAAATGTCCGGGATGGCCACCAAAAAATCAAGTGGATTGCGCTCGATTGTCTTTATAAGGCAAATCAAACTAGTTTAAAACAATAATATTAATATTTTATTAAAATATTAATATTATTATTTAATAAAAACCTTATAATATCCCTATTTGATATAAACAAGGGGTAACTGAAGTAAATCTTCACAAATTGGGTGTATGGAGCCTAAAATATCCTAAACAAAACTCTCAGTGGCCAACTTGGAACCTAAACTAAGAAATTTTTGTAGAGGATTTTTACGCTCAAGAAAGGGATCTAATCCTAGAATTCTCTATGCAACTATAGCTTCCTAGGCAACTATAATCTAACTATCATAAGCCTGATCACAGGATCTGATACCAGTGATGAGGAAATTAAGAACAAAAACACATTAATTGATATTATTCAAATGAAGGACTTAAATAATACAATTTACAACCATAATCTCCCAAAATAGGAGAATCTATGACTAAGCACTCAAACTCAAGTTGCTAACTCTCACTAAGCTAACAAATCTAATCCAATAATCTGTCATCCAAATATTATCGATATTTAAAATTTGGAATTAGATATTTATTGAACTATTCCTAGACTTAGGACTTAATACTTAATTAAATAAGTAAAGCTAACACCTAGTCTAGAACTCACACATTCTAACTTAGACTTAGGACTTTAGGCTTAAGTAAATGATAAAATAAACTAAGCCTAATAAACATTAGCCTAGATCTAAATATGTCCACATCACAAAAGGTACTCGATGTTGCTTCCCTGCTAATCAATCTGAGCAAATGAGCAGAGTGGATGAAAGGTTGGGAAGACCTTTCACCATTTCATATTTACTCAACTCAAATAAATATCCTGAACTTAGATGGTCATATGTTTTGTGCCAAAGAGAAGTGGCCTCTTTTGTGTTTATTGCCATGGCAACATGAGGTGTAGAAATGACATCTAAAGCAAATAAGCCATGCTTGTAGGAATTTTTTGTTACATGTTTTCCCTTCCTTGTGATGAAGTAATGCTACTTTCCATCCTCAAATCTAAAATCAACCACCATGTTTTTATCCAATATTTGAGGTACTGACAACAAATTATTTGCCAATCCTGGAACATAAAGGACTTTCTCAATTTGATATTTTCCATCTAGAAAAGTGACTGAAATATTTCTTTCACCCTGGACTCTGTAGGTCTTATCATCATCTATGGTAACTAGTTTGCCTTACTTAGCCTCAAATGTCTCAAACCATGATTTATCACAACTCATGTGTTTATTGGCTCTGAAATCAATATATCACATAGGATCCTTTTGGTGAGAATCTGTGTAAGTCATGAGCACCTTGTGTGCCCTCTCAAAATTTGAGTCTGATTCCTCATAAACAACATGTCCCTTTGGTTGCTTATTATTTTGTTGTGGTTTGTACTTGCCCTTTTTCTTTTGACCTTGGTCATGTGGTTGTTTATTTTTGAACCAACA
The DNA here is from genome assembly GCA_028583015.1 of Wollemia nobilis. Lineage (NCBI taxonomy): Eukaryota > Viridiplantae > Streptophyta > Pinopsida > Araucariales > Araucariaceae > Wollemia > Wollemia nobilis. Next base: position 7,707,841 of record JAQPPZ010016917.1, on the reverse strand, counting down.
CTCGTTGGTGTCATGGTTTTCCATATAACAAATTTTGCAATACTTCTTTTATCCCTATTGAGATTGCTTATCTTTGGAACCTTGAAATAAGATCTCCCCTTTGAAATTTACCCTATTTCTTTGACCCCTATTTTGAGTAAAGTGCATTATCTGTCACTTCATCTCTTTGAAATTGGTTTACCTCCTCAATTTAAAGTAAATTTACCAACTCCACAAAAGTAAATTATCTCATGGACACTTGAAGGGATGTGATCAACACTTTTTAGAAATCTGGAAAAGCTCTCAAAATAACTGAAGTCAAGAGCTTATCCTCTACTGTTTTTCCCAAAGCATTCAACTTGGACTTCAATTCTACCACTATACATAGGCATAATTCTACTAATTCATTGGAATTCATACTGAGAGTATAAATTTAGGATTGAAGGTTAAGAATGGTAGACTGATTCTTCCCTTCATATATGGTAACTAATGCATCCCAAGCATATTTACTATTTTTAGCATCACAAATGTGAGGTTGTACTTCATCAGTAGTAGTAAGCAAGATAAGCATGAGGGACCTTCTATCCTTTTTATCATATGCTTCTTGATATGTACCTATTGTAGTAGGATATTTTGTAGTGCCAGTCACTACATCCCATAAATCTTCAACCTATAGAATGGCTCTCATTTTGGTTTTCCATGGAGTAAAATTGGAACCTTTAAGCAACTGTGTATTTGAAATATATTTGTGTATAGTGCCCATTATGAAGGTTCCTTATATCACCAAAATGGTCTTTCTTTCGATATACCACAAATGAGTCCTAAAAAATAATTCACTCAAATTGATGGCACCTACCTAAAAACCATTTCTAAAAAGGATGATTAGTTGGAGGAAATTAAGCCAAGCAATAGGAATGAATTAGGGTATATGATGGAGTGAATATCAAAATAAAATTGGTTGTCCTTATTTCTCCTCAATGATTTATAGAGAATAATAGCTCATACATCATTGTTGTGGCTATATTAGGCATTAGATACAGTAGCCCAAAGCACGATAGCTTTACTTGTAAGTGTGGGCCACAGGTATCATAAATACCAAACATTATTATGCAATAAATTGCACAAAAGGGTTTAAAATTTGGGGTCTTATGTGCTTTTGAATTTTAACTTATGATGTAAGTGCAAAAAATAGAAAATTAAATGCAACATAAAATCAAAAGTGCCCAGAAATTTTAAAGCATAGGTGTCGGATTCCACTGAAATTACACCTATTTTTACAATACCAATTTTAAGGTGTCGAATGTAATAAAAAATGTATGTTTTTACAATAATTTTTGAAAAAAAAAATTATTTTGTGTTTGCAATATTCGCAATTCCCCCATTGTGTTATAATTTTGCAAAAAATAATACATTTTTGTCCCCCCCCCTTTTGTTTGCAAAATAAACAAGTGTGTGGAATTTTTAGAACCCATTTAGTTTGCAGAAAAACAATGTCCAAGGATTGTATGATATCTCTCCTTGTGAGAAAAAAATGCACTTTGTTACTTTGAATTTTGAAAAAAAAAATTATAACAAAAAACAAAAAAATACGTCTTCTTGTGTCTTGCACTTTCGCTCTTCCTTTAAAAAAATTCTTTTGTCTTTTGCTGCATGGGATTTGAACCCCCGATCTCTCGTAGTGTAGTGTCCAGTGTTGACCTGAGCGACCAGTCGGGCTAGCACTCCCAACATATGTGAAAGAGAAGCACCTTCTATTTTTTTGCTTCGCCAAAGAATGGTACCTTTGAATGTTTCTTTCAAAAAAAATTGTGTTCTAGGCGTGAGGTTTGATCCCCCGACCTATCGCACAGAACCTTAGCAGCACCTTTCCAACCATTTTGGTTGTCACTCCAGATGGGAACAAAGGGAAGCTACATTGTATGTGAGGCCTTCTCCATCGATGAGTCAAAGAAAAAAAAACTTAGGACTTTAATCCCACACGTAAGTATTGCTGCAATTTTGAGCTTTAAAACTGCATTAGCTCTCCTAGAGCTTTGATTATATGGGTTTTTCTTCCAACCACAACAAACTAGACCACACCATGTGTTCAAAGTGTTAGATGGCCAGGGCACCGCCAAGTTGGATCGATGCCACATTAGTTGCCAATGAAATGATGCCATGTCAACCACGCTTGCCACATCACATCGCCATGTCAACTCTCTACCACATCACCATTGTCACCATGTTAACATTATCGACTACCATGTATTTGCCACATTAGCCTTGATTCATGTGTCATCCACCACATCAACTTATAAGAGTTCACATCAGCTCCTCTGAATCCATGCCTGAGGATGGTTGTAGGGTTTGTCGATGGTTATTGTTTGGTTGGTTAGTCTACATCCAATTCAGGTTGTCCAGGGATCCTGCTTTGGGATTTGTGCCCTAATCTATCTATCCATCAGTCTACCAAATCATCAGCCACGTCTAGCACCTTTGTTGCTATAATACCATGTGATAGTAAGGTGAGCATTAGTCCTCGTATTGAAAATATGCAATATAAATAATACATTTCAATTTGGTTTCTTAACCACCTATTCGGTTCCCAATCACCTAACCACCTGGGATATATATGCATTTAACAATATGAAATAGTGTTAAGCAAAATATAATGTAATAATAATCTATGTTAACAAGTTCTAAAATTAGAACTAGAGAAGGTGTTGTAATAGAAGGACAAATTGGACAAACTCTGAAGCTGTCAAACTATAGCTCTAGGAATTCAATTGGTTCCTCATATTCTCTAGCTACTTGTCTTGTGATCATATATCTGGAAATCCAAGGAGGGTAGCTTAACAAAATATGGATATGCAAGTATTTTCTAGGTATCGATGGATAGAGTCACTAGGTGATAGGGCTTGTGGACCAAAATAGAATACCACCAGGTTTTTTTAAGATCTGAAGGGTAACTGGTCTTATGATAGGGATATCTAGATTTGAGTGGAGTCACCAGGTGATTTTTGTGGGATTCGATAATATAGAAAATCACCTATATTTTTACTATCTAAGGGACCTTTAGGTCCCACCACGCATGCCAAAAACTATTGGTCAAAGAATCTATATAATGAAAAGGTTTGTGCACCCACAAATCTTGACCAACATTGAAAGACCTGGTAGCATGTGCAAGCTATAATGGTCAATTTTAGGACACAAGTTCTTTACAGTCCTAGATAAGTATTCCTAAAAGCGAGGGGGAAAAGAATGCTAAAATAAATATAAGCTAGCCAGAACTTAAAATGATACATATTAAGCAACATCAAGATATATGCAATAATAAGGATATGCATCTAAGTGACTAGTTGATGAGGCCCAAAAATGCCTCATTATTGCACAATGTTTGAATCATTATTGCACAATGTTTGACTACCATATGATAAGTTAATTGCCAAATAGTTGACTAAAATATACTATTTGTTAAGTGTTTGCATGATTTTATGTTAGGAATACTATATCTCTGTTTTTGACTATTTTCAGCATTTTGTGACTGATTTTGCTTGATTAAGTAGCAAGTAAGAACATGCATTTCAATTAACCAAATGTGGTATGCTGATATCCATTAACTTCTCAATGGTTTTTGAATGTTTTCCTGCCCTTCAACTTGTTTCAAATCCACATTGAAGACAAAAGTTTAGGACTGTCATAAATCTGAAAATCTGGAAAAAATAGCCATATAAAAATCAGCAAGCTGTCACTTTATAGGAACACCTTGAAGTTGTCAAGCAAAGCATGAGGATATGGATGGAATGAGTTCAGAAGGACTACAGAAGACATCTGACCTATTTAGAAGCATTCCCACATGGTCTAAATAGGCAGCAACATGGTATAACAGAGCAAGGACAATTGTGCAGCATTGTTGCACTATTTCAGCATGGTTACTTGGTGAATGAAGTGTATAAATTCAGTAGCAACTTGATGTACTCCTTCATGTTGATATTTGAATAAGTTTTCCATGTTCTAAATTGATTGAATTTGCAAGAAATGCCAATATTTTACAACTGTGTAGTAGAATTGGAAAATGCAGTAATTTACCATGTAAATTCCAGCAAGCTACCAATGAATGGCAAGGCATGAAATTCACATCCAAGGAAGAATGAAGACTATTGCAATCTGATCCTGAGGGCTAATCCACCTTAGAAATGCAGCCAAAACCATTTGGAGTCAACATAGTTGGTCATTCTAAAGATCTTCGAAATGAACACAATGTCTTCAGAATGAGAATTGCAGTGTCTTCGAAATGAGCCACTTATCTTCGGAATGAAAACAAAATGTACTTTTTGACTTGTTGACTGAATTTTGGCGGTGGAAAAGGGGATAAGAAGGTTGATAAAGTTAAGGGAAAATATCTCCCATCTGATTTTGCCGTCCTTGCCGTCCAAAGCCACCATTCATGGAAAAGATCAATTTTGATCCTCTTCTAGGATAAACCCAGAAAAACTGCAGCATAATAGAAAGTTGTTTGCAAGATAGGAATGGCATATTCTGAAGTGGAGAATGATGTGTGAGATATTTCTAGACTCCTCCCACGTACTCCCACCACTGAAGATGCTTTCTAAGGGCCAATGACTACTACCGCAACACAAACTGTCCAGATTTGCATTTATTTCAAATCCAAAATTATTGGCAAATCACTGTAAAGTAGCACATAGGCTGATTTGAGCATGGGATATGTTGTAAATGTTTATATAAATAACATAGCTCCCTCCTTGGTTGAGCCAGTTAGGAATTAGGATAGAGGAGAGTTTTCAATTGTAGCAATTAGGACTGTACAGTAATTTTTTGTAACAGTTTTCAGCATGTTTTGTCATCAATAAAAGTGCAGCTATTTTATCATTTTCTGTTGAGTGTTAATTAGTTAAGGAGTGCTTTTCACCTCCTTCTAGATCAGGAAGTATGGGCCCACTTTCAGATCTAGAAGGAGGGATTTTATGGCAGGTTTTAATCTGTAATTTTGCTGCAGCAGAATTAATAGATTGCTTGCCAAATTTCATTTTATTGTTTTTATTTTGTATTATGTGATTTATGTTTTCTATTATGTTTGTGTATAGCATTTGTGTGTATGTCAGCTGACAAATTATATTATGCATTTTTCCTTTGCTTTCCATGTTTTCTCTGTTGTAGCAACTTTCCATTTTCAGCATATTTCATTTTGCTGTCAATTCCTGTAGCAGAAGCTTGACGACCTTTTGTGGCAGGGCATTGACAGGTGTTTTTAGAATAAGTTTCATTTACAAGCATCATTTCAATTATGCAAGAGTAACTAGATTTCAATTCTACAAATGTAACTTAGGATTTCAATTTAGCAATTTCAATTCTGCAAAAGTAACTTAGGATTTCATTTGCAATTTCATTTGCAAAAGTAGATTAGATTTCAATTTAGCAATTTCAATTCATGCAATTGTAGTTAGATTTCAATTCTTGCAACTTAGAATTAGTTTTCAATTCCTGTAATTTATTTCAGTTTCCATTCTTCAGACTAGGTTTAGTGTGACACCAAAAGGCTAAACCAAAATCTGCTTCACCAATAAATGCTTGAACTCTGAATGCCTGAATTGTACTCTGCCCTAGCCTTCTATCGTAGACAACCTTGGACACCACCCCGAATTGATAAATCATTGAGATTAAATGATGAGACTCAATGACACTCATCATTTTGGCATCGTTGTCGGGGAACACGGTGTTGTTAGAGGGTAAAAGTAGCCCAATAATTGTTAATTATACTAAATTATGAACTTCAGAGTAAAATCTGGATAAATGATTGGTATTAGTAATAATTTTTGGTAAATTGCATTTCAGTCCATTTAGAAAACAAGCAACCATAGGGAGGTGATCTTCACACTTGGGGGTTAAATTGCCTAGTTTGAATTCTTCTCAAAGAGAGATCCCAACAACAACAAATAGGGCAAGTAAATCAACCACCACCTTCAGCCCAACCTGTGGCCAATATACAGGACAGGCAACCCCTGTCTATGTAAGCTAAAAAAAAAATCACAAAAAAAAAAAACTTTTGCACAATCAAAATAGGAGTTTACAACTTAATGATGATCCTAGAGTTTTCCATTATTACTTAAATATTGTTAGGATTTTACCGCGCTAAACCGCAACCTAGCAATTCTTAGCCTACATAGACAATAGTTGATCTCATTAGAGGTGATCCTACCTGACAAGTAGTTGATCTGCTAAAGTTGTACACTTCTTGTCTTATTGTGCAAACCAAAAATATTTTTTTTAGCACAACCTGTGATCAGTCTGAATAATATAGGATAGGCAACCCCTGTCTATGTAGCTGAATCTGGTATAAAAAAAAAAAATGGGTAAGAAATGTTATTGACTGCAGCAACATCCAACTGTGCTAAAACAAGAACTTACCTGAGCTTGAAGAGACAAAAATCAATGGAGATACACAGAAAACCTTTAGTCCAAACACACAGAAATTAGCCTTGGATAAAGGAGAAAAACTAGAAAAACTGCACATAGAAAATTTACTTCCATTTTACAAAGGGGTAAATTTTGTCCTCCTAGGAATGAAACAAATTGAAGTGCAGCCAAGAAAATTCTTGAACATTATTAGCCGGTTGACTTATAAACAAAAAGCAAAATTGTTGCTATTTTGAAACAATATTTCAATCTCTTTACATGGAATTACAAGGGTATATCAAGATTTTATCTTGATGTAAGCACTTAACATCTTTTGGGAATTGGTATTTAATTGTTTCAAGAATAGATTGACAAGATTTTGCAGACTAGGAGCCATGGACAACACTTGATTGAAGAAGTTTTCAGATATGGAGCAGTGCTTCTTTCTCCCATTGGTAATTCATGGAGGATGTTAGTGGTGAATGGACATTGCCTTCGGGTATACCATGCACCATTAACTAAGGAGGAGTTCTTGAAGGAGATTCCATTGGATGTACACATAAGGGAAGAGAATTTCTCTTCAATATCAGATTCAGAGTGATGATAAAAAGTCTAAAAAAAAAAGAAAAAGAAGGAAAAAATACAAGAAAAGAAAAAAGAAGAATAGTCTTGTTTGTGAACTTCCTTTTTGGGTACAAGCAAGACAAGAAAATTTGAAAAAAAAAAGAGAAAAAATTTGCAACAAAGGCATGTCCCACAAAATGGGGATACATGAGGACAAGCATCAATTTCAGCAAGAAAGAGGAACAATGGAGCCAATACTTCATTTCCAGCAATAAGGAGGCAATGATGATGTAAGAAGATTCTTACTGGTCATCTAGTAAGGAAGGTCGCATCAATGTTGCAGGTTTCAACAGAAAGAGATGGTGTTTTCATACAACAATTGACATGTTTTTGCAGAATAAGGATTGGTCTTATCCAAATAAGAGTGGGATATGTTCTCTCTGATTGAAGCACTTGAAAAAAAAAAAGAGGACAGAAGTTGGTTGAAAACCAGAAATGGCAGCCTCTTCTGATGAAAAAAATGAAAAAAAAAAAAGATGAAAAAAAAATGAAAAAATATATATAAAAAAATGAATAATTCAGTAGTGAAAACCTTCTTGGAGGCGCTACTGAGTTGGCTTGCATGAAAACCGATTTTTCGGCATGCATTGCCTTGTTGATCTACCCATCATTGTTCCACCATTGTACAAATCTCACACTGCACATGTGTTATGTTTGTTTATGTTTTCAGATAGCCTGCTAACAATCATCAAAAGCAGCTTGTAAGGTGCATGACTAATTTTCAGGACAGTAAGGTATGTGTTTCTTGCATATAATTCATAGTACACATTTAGCATTTAGTGTATGATAGTCGGTATTTGGCATAAACTATTCATACAATAGTGACAAGTTGAAAAAAAAAAGGAACATGTTCAAGATGTCAAGAAACACCCCCTTATGCCCTTAATTGCATGGAAATTCCAAAACTATGCAAAAACCTGATTTTGGGACAGACATGGCAGCAATTCTATTTCAATTTGTAGGGCAAATTTTAGAAGGAGAACTACAAGTTTATATCTCACAATTGTCTGATAAATTGAAGGAGGATAATCAACAAAATGCACCCGAAGGTTCTATTTTAGTACTACTAGAATAAAACAACAACATACAAAACAAAGAATAGCATCTAAACAAAAGGATGAAGAAGGGATTTTTGATGTTATGGAAGGCTTATACACTCTAGAGATGGACCCACAATAGAATCTGTAGCTAACTTTTGCATAGAAGGTCATTTCTGAATTTTTTTGAAGATCTTCGAAATGAGAAATGCAGTCTCTTCGAAATGAACAGACATCTTCGAAATGAGAAATGCAGTCTCTTCGAAATGAACAGACATCTTCGAAATGAGAATTGCAGTATCTTCAGAATGAGCGGATCTTCGAAATGAGAATTGCAGTATCTTCGAAATGAGCGGATCTTCGAAATGAGAATTGCAGTATCTTCAGAATGAGCGGATCTTCGGAATGAGAATTGTAGTATCTTCGAAATGAGCAGGATATCTTCGAAATGAGCAGAAACTGTACCAAAATTGTTGAAAATGCTACAGAATAGCAAAAAGAGTAAGGTACATCAAATATTGAGGTTTATAAGGCTCTACCACAAGTAAGTACATCCCTCAAGCATTTCAAATCAAAAATTTTATCAATTTTGTTCAAAAGGTGCAAACAACAAAAATAAGCATTCAGGTTGAAATGTTGTTAAGAACAGAAAATTCCATCAGTAGTAGTGCATCTGCCAAATACGGTTCCACAATAAGACTATTGCAAGATGAATTATATGATATCAAGCCTTTAAGAGGTACCTTGCAGCACTAAAACTTGTAGAAAAATAGAAAAAAGAGTCATACATGTGCTTAATTGCAAAATACTTGATATAGTGCAGCAAGGAGGAATTTCTCAGTTAGCCGGTAGCAAAGGATGTTGTTCACAAGAATAAAACCTGCATATTACTATGGCCTACTAAGATGCATGAGGGCATGCATCAGTTCAAGTTGGGGGGGATGATGAGGCCCAAAAATGCCTCATTATTGCACAATGTTTGAATCATTATTGCACAATGTTTGACTACCATATGATAAGTTAATTGCCAAATAGTTGACTAAAATATACTATTTGTTAAGTGTTTGCATGATTTTATGTTAGGAATACTATATCTCTGTTTTTGACTATTTTCAGCATTTTGTGACTGATTTTGCTTGATTAAGTAGCAAGTAAGAACATGCATTTCAATTAACCAAATGTGGTATGCTGATATCCATTAACTTCTCAATGGTTTTTGAATGTTTTCCTGCCCTTCAACTTGTTTCAAATCCACATTGAAGACAAAAGTTTAGGACTGTCATAAATCTGAAAATCTGGAAAAAATAGCCATATAAAAATCAGCAAGCTGTCACTTTATAGGAACACCTTGAAGTTGTCAAGCAAAGCATGAGGATATGGATGGAATGAGTTCAGAAGGACTACAGAAGACATCTGACCTATTTAGAAGCATTCCCACATGGTCTAAATAGGCAGCAATAGGGTATAACAGAGCAGGGACAATTGTGCAAAGCATTGTTGCACTATTTCAGCATGGTTACTTGGTGAATGAAGTGTATAAATTCAGTAGCAACTTGATGTACTCCTTCATGTTGATATTTGAATAAGTTTTCCATGTTCTAAATTGATTGAATTTGCAAGAAATGCCAATATTTTACAACTGTGCAGCAGAACTGGAAAATGCAGTAATTTACCATGTAAATTCCAACAAGCTACCAATGAATGGCAAGGCATGAAATTCACATCCAAGGAAGAATGAAGACTATTGCAATCTGATCCTGAGGGCTAATCCACCTTAGAAATGCAGCCAAAACCATTTGGAGTCAACACAGTTGGTCATTCTAAAGATCTTCGAAATGAACACAATGTCTTCGAAATGAGAATTGCAGTGTCTTCGGAATGAGCCACTTATCTTCGAAATGAAAACAGAATGTACTTTTTGACTTGTTGACTGAATTTTGGCGGTGGAAAAGGGGATAAGAAGGTTGATAAAGTTAAGGGAAAATATCTCCCATCTGATTTTTTCGTCCTTGCCGTCCAAAGCCACCATTCATGGAAAAGATCAATTTTGATCCTCTTCTAGGATAAACCCAAAAAAATGCAGCATAATAGAAAGTTGTTTGCAAGATAGGAATGGCATATTCTGAAGTGGAGAATGATGTGTGAGATATTTCTAGACTCCTCCCATGTACTCCCACCACCGAAGATGCTTTCTAAGGGCCAATGACTACTACTGCAACACAAACTGTCCAGATTTGCATTTATTTCAAATCTAGAATTATTGGCAAATCACTGTAAAGTAGCACATAGGCTGATTTGAGCATGGGATATGTTGTAAATGTTTATATAAATAACACAGCTCCCTCCTTGGTTGAGCCGCTTAGGAATTAGGATAGAGGAGAGTTTTCAATTGTAGCAATTAGGACTGTACAGTAATTTTCTGTAACAGTTTTCAGCATGTTTTGTCATCAATAAAAGTGCAGCTATTTTATCATTTTCTGTTGAGTGTTAATTAGTTAAGGAGTGCTTTTCACCTCCTTCTAGATCAGGAAGTATGGGCCCACTTTCAGATCTAGAAGGAGGGATTTTATGGCAGGTTTTAATCTGTAATTTTGCTACAGCAGAATTAATAGATTGCTTGCCAGATTTCATTTTATTGTTTTTATTTTGTATTATGTGATTTATGTTTTCTATTATGTTTGTGTATAGCATTTGTGTGTATGTCAGCTGACAAATTATATTATGCATTTTTCCTTTGCTTTCCATGTTTTCTCTGTTGTAGCAACTTTCCATTTTTAGCATATTTCATTTTGCTGTCAATTCCTGTAGCAGAAGCTTGACGACCTTTTGTGGCAGGGCATTGACAGGTGTTTTTAGAATAAGTTTCATTTACAAGCATCATTTCAATTATGCAAAAGTAACTAGATTTCAATTCTGCAAATGTAACTTAGGATTTCATTTCAGCAATTTCAATTCTGCAAAAGTAACTTAGGATTTCATTTCAGCAATTTCAATTTTGCAAAAGTAGATTAGATTTCAATTTAGCAATTTCAATTCATGCAATTGTAGTTAGATTTCAATTCTTGCAACTTAGAATTAGTTTTCAATTCCTGTAATTTATTTCAGTTTCCATTCTTCGGACTAGGTTTAGTGTGACACCAAAAGGCTAAACCAAAATCTGCTTCACCAATAAATGCTTGAAATCTGAATGCCTAAATTGTACTCTGCCCTAGCCTTCTATCGTAGACAGCCTTGGACACCACCCCGGATTGATAAATCATTGAGATTAAATGATGAGACTCAATGACACTCATCACCAGCTACCTAACAAACCAACTCATTACACAAAAAATCACAAAGTATTTCTAATGATACTACGAATTCTAGACAAGGAATAAGTACAGTAGAAATCTAGGATTCTAAATTATCATCGTGAAACATTCAACATGCTTAAATTACAAATATGCAAGTATCAAAGAACATACAATTTAAACCCACTATGTATTTAACATACCTTAAATTCTAGACAAGTGAATGAATACTGTAGAAATGCAAAATTTATAATTATCACCACAAACATCCAACATGCTCAAATTATAAATAAATGGGTTTGCACACACACACACACATATATACTCTACAAATGAATCAAACCAAAGGCCAAACAATATTCTATTTATATTAAGGTACAATATCCATCCTTACATATGAATTATAAATGCCTAAGTGCTAACCTGTTTTACATCTATATTCCTTGTATATATAAACATTTACAATATCAAATCATTATTAAAAGATATTATTATCCTAAAATAGAATGTTTCTATGTCAAAAGAGGTGTCAGTTGGTTGGATCATTGGGAAGTATGTCCGCATTGACTATTCATCATGGCTTGCTGACCTAGATAAAATTTGTGTTGTTTCGAGTAGTGTTGATCTTATTGCTTGCATATGGTTCGTCACTCTTCACTAATCATTTCAAGTTTAACCACCTTGGCATCTACATGATAATTTGAAGAAAACCAACATACAAATATTATTTTGAAAGATGATTTTATCCTCCAAGTGTCCTAATATGGTGGGAGTCCCCGTGTAAGTGGTCCAGAACTGGATTTTATCGGGTCAGCTACCACGCCTATGCCTTGTGGAGTCATGATATTAAATATTTAACATCCTATAGGATTTCAACCAAGTAGAAGGGTCTCAGTAGCATCAACACATGTTTCTCATTATTCGACGACTTTCGATATCAGGCCAAGGATCACGTACTCATCTGGGCATTGATCAGACAAAATATTTTAGGCCTCCTAAATTTATATCTCAGCAACAGACCAAGGAATTGATTTCCTTTCGAGATTCATCAAACCAAAATATTTCTACCTCCTTTGGATTTCATTTTTGTTGACCTTCGATCTCTGGGAAGGTATTTGGGCATCCTCTAACTCTCTCATGGGTGTTACTCTTCCAATGATAGCCTTCTTTTGTGGACTGAGTCTTTAGTATCTTACCAAGCATGATTCCTTTGGAATTCTTGAAGCTTGGTAATTTCTCCACATGCGTGTGCCAAAACTTTTGGACCATCCCAGGCTCCAACTGGTTGTAATACTTTTGATCACCTTTGAGATAGGCCAGACATCTGAGCCCCCACTAGGATCCAACTGAGTGCAATTCTTTCAGTCATGACCCTAGTGGAGGACAAAACTTTTGGCCTACCTTGGACTTGGAATATTTAGACCTTGTTATCAGGTTAGGTGTTCGAAACGTATCCGAGTTCTCACCAAGTGCAAAATCTTCAATCATCTCCAGACTTAGTAGATTCTTGTTCCCTAGCTGGGCTAGATATCTAGGGTTATTTCGGGCTTTGTTCGAGTACAAAATCCTCCATTGCCTTAAAACTTAGACAAATCTATATAAAATGGATGATTCTTCTATTTTATGCAGTGTACCTATTTTAGCACTTTCTTGCCACAGTGCATGTGGATAGTGATCCAAAACTACCCACGTTGTCTTCACTGATTATTAATTCAAGATGAACCATGCTCAAAATATTGATACTAGCAAAGCGTATGAATTGAAAAGGATCAATAATCTTCTTCATCCTAATGCAACCTATGTAGGGATATGGTATCACTTTAAGGTTCCCTAAGTAAAAAATTGGCTATTATATCACTATCGAATGATAGTGAAGTGGGAAGGGATTCAATATTACTAGGGATATAGCTTGTCCCACAATATATTGGCTAAGTCTCAACCTCTAAGAGTAAGGGTTATTCAATACCCTATACAATATGAACTAAACCCTTTTCCTAACATCCCATGTTAGCTAAAATTTGTTTTAGGATGGGATATGAGGGGAACAAATAGCATAAAGTATATAATCATTCAGTCAAGAGTATGTTACTACCATAAATTTGTTCTTCATAGTAGTTCCAATATAAATGAAGGGTCAAATCCCTATCTATATGGTTATCCATTTTTTAGTAGGTAAGGTGCAAGGAGAGAGGAAGAGACTAGCTAGATCCAAGAATGGGTCCTTGTTTTGATAATTATTATTAGAATTTTCTTGATTATTGTAACAACCCACCAAAACCAACCCGAGAGAGAGATATTTTCTTTTTTTCACAAGTAGGGTTCACAAAGGGTCCCAATATTATTTTTAGTATTATCAAGGCATCGCCATATTTGATTTCAATGTCACTACAGATGACACTTAAGTGGATAGGAGCAACCAACATCTTGTATTTTTGGATTTCACCTTACTAAACCTCACCATTTAGAAGGACATCATAGTGGTCCCCCCACCTTTCCCATACCCTCATCGGTATAGGGTATTTTGACCACAATGTAGGGATTATCCTTTAAGTCCCCTAACACTTAAAGGGGAATGCCTATTCCTAACCTTTCCATAAGTCTATTTATGTAGGTTATTTTGGTGTAAGCCTCGGTGCTTGGTTACCACTCACCTAGTAATGAGCATGGTCACCTAAATCTCATCGTTCAAGGTACCATCCCTACTATCTTGTGAATTATTCCATTAACTTCCTAGTTATGTAACACCCAATACTCATCATTCAAGGTTTGCCAATCATAAATATTTGGTACAAATTAAGCAACATCAATATATATGCAATAACAAGGAAATGCATCTAAGTGACTAGCTACCTAACAAACCAACTCGTTGCACAAACAATCACAAAGTATTTACTTATAATCTTTTGTATTCTAATAAGACTATGAATTCTAGACAAGGAATGAGTACGGTAGAAATCTAGGATTCAAAATTATCACCATGAAACATTCAACATGCTTAAATTAGAAATATGCAAGTATCAGAGAATATACAATTTAAACCCATTGTGTATTTAACATACCTTAAATTCCAGACAAGTGAATGAATACTATGGAAATGAAAAATTTATAATTATCGTCACAAACATCCAACATGCTTAAATTAGAAATAAAGGGGTTTGCACACACACACATTTATATACTCTACAAATGAATCAAACCAAAGGCCAAACAATTTCCTATTTATGTTAAGGTGCAATATCCATCCTTACATATGAATTGTAAACGCCTAAGCGTCGGCCTATTTTACATCTATATTCCTTGTATATATAAATATTTACAATATAAAATATTTATTTAAAGATATTATTATTCTAAAATAGAATGTTTCTATGTCAAAAGAGGTGTCAATTGGTTGGATCATTGGTAAGTATGGCCGTTTCGACTACCTCATCATGGCTTGCTAACCTGTCTAAAATTTGTGTTGTGTCGAGTAGTGTTGATCCTGCTGCTTGCATCTGGTTCGTCACTCTTCACTAATCATTTCTATTTTAACCACCTTGTCATCTACATGATTCTATGAAGATAACTAGCATACATATATTCTTTTGGTAGATGATTTTATCCTCCATGTGTCCTAAGATGGTGGTAGTCCCCGTGTAAGTGGTCCAAAATTGGATTCGATCGGGTCAGCTACCATGCTTATGCCTTATAGAGTCATGATATTAAATATTTAACATCCTAGAGGATTCCAACCAAGTAGAAGAGTCTCATTAGCATAAACACATGTTTCTCATTATTTGATGACTTTCAGTATCAGGCGAGGGATCATGTACTCATTTGGGCATTGATCAAACAAAATATTTTAGGTCTCCTAAATTTATATCTCAGCAACATACCAAGGAATTGATGTCCTTTCAAGATTTCATCAAACCAAAATATTTCTACCTCCTCTGAATTTCATGTTTTTTGACCTTCGGTCTCTGGGAGGGTAGTTGGGCATCCTCTGACTCTCTCATGGGTGTGAATCTTCCAATGACATCCTTATTTTGTGGATCGAGTCTTTAGTATCTTACCAAGCATGATTCCTTTGGTATTCTTGAGGCTTGGTCATTTCTCCACATGCGTGTGCCAAAACTTTTGGACCATCCTAGGCTCCAGCTAGTTGTAATACTTTTAATCACCTCTGAGATAGGCCAGATATCTGAGCCCTCAATAGGCTCCAATTGAGTGCAATTCTTTCAGTCATGACCCTGGTGGAGGACAAAACTTTTGGGCTACCTTGTACTTTGAGGATTTGGACCTTGTTATCAGGTCAGGTGTTTGAAACGTATCCGAGTTCTCACCAAGTGCAAAAATCTTCAATCATCTCCAGACTTAGTAGATTCATGTTCCCTAGCTGGTCTGAATATCCAGGGTTATGTTGGGCTTTTTCTGAGTACAAAATCTTCAGTTGCCTTCAAAATTAGACAAATCTATAAAATGGATGATTCTTCCATTTTATGCAATTTACTTATTTTAGCACTTTCTTACCACAATGCATGTGGATAGTGATCCAAAACTACCCACATTGTCTTCATTGATTCTTAATTCAAGATGAACCATGATCAAAATATTGATACTAGCAAAGCATGTGAATTGAAAAGGTTTAATAATCTTCTTCATCCTAATGCAACCTATGTAGGGATATAGTATCACTTTAAGGTTTCCTAAGTAAACAATTGGCTATTATATCACTATCGGATGATAGTGAAGAGGAAAGGGGTTCAATATTACTAAGGATATAGCTTGTCCCACAATATATTGGCTAAGTCTCAACCTCTAAGGGTTATTCAATACCCTACACAAGATGAACTGAACCTTTTTCCTAACATCCCATATTATCTAAAATTTGTTTTAGTATGGTATATGAGGGGAAAAATAGCATAGATTATATAATCATTTAGTCAAGAGGATTTTACTACCATAAATTTGTTCTTCATAGTAGTGCCAATATAAATAAAGGATCAAATCCCTATCTATATGGTTATCCATTTTTTAGTAGGTAAGGTGCAAGGAGAGAGGAAGAGACTAGCTAGATCCAAGAATGGGTCCTTGTTTTGATAATTATTATTAGAATTTTCTTGATTATTGTAACAACCCACCAAAACCAACCCGAGAGAGAGATATTTTCTTTTTTTCACAAGTAGGGTTCACAAAGGGTCCCAATATTATTTTTAGTATTATCAAGGCATCGCCATATTTGATTTCAATGTCACTACGGATGACACTTAAGTGGATAGGAGCAACCAACATCTTGTAGTTTTGGATTTCACCTTACTAAACCTCACCATTTAGAAGGACATCATAGTGGTCCCCCCACCTTTTCCATACCCTCATCGGTATAGGGTATTTTGACCATAATGTAGGGATTATCCTTTAAGTCCCCTAACACTTAAAGGGGAATGCCTATTCCTAACCCTTCCATAAGTCTATTTATGTAGGTTATTCTGGTGTAAGCCTCGGTGCTTGGTTACCACTCACCTAGTAATGAGCATGGTCACCTAAATCTCATCATTCAAGGTACCATCCCTACTATCTTGTGAATTATTCCATTAACTTCCTAGTTATGTAACACCCAATACTCATCATTCAAGGTTTACCAATCATAAATATTTGGTTATTTCATCACTGTAACTCCTAGATTCGTGAGGACCTGGCTATTGCATCACCGTAACTCCTTGCAAGACTCACAACTACCTGATTATTACATCACTGCAACTCCTCCCAATATTGTATTGTCTCTTTGACTCAGGGTCCTATTAAGATTCTAGATCCATACCCAATAATTACATAAAAACAATATAACATATCTCCCTTGAAAATAATTAAAGTGGTATAATAGAAATAACATGCTTAATTATAACACAATGCTAGATCTTGGATTTAAATAGAATATTTTCAACCCATACTTAAATAAAATATAAATTCCAACATAATGCTAGCATGAAATAAGCATATCCTTAGATTAAAACATGACTAAATTAATCATAATGCTAACACCTAAAACATAATGCTTAGCATAAAAATCTCTTCAATTAAAGCTAGTAAAACAAGCTTAAATAGATTCATAATGCTAACATATAATTTTTATTTTCTTTCCACAATGAAAAACATCTTCAAAAGAGTTCATAACCAACTCATTCTTTTGTTTTCTCAAAAACCAAGCATTCCATACATTTACATAAAGACTTCCAAGCCTTATTACTTCAGGAATAAAAATAACCAAGTGCTACATCACAAAATTTCCATCTACATAACAACTTTTCATTCCCAAATACATTAGAGAAAGTCTACCCAAGTGGCCTTTGCACCACCTTCTTTTCACGATCCTCTTCATGAAAGGAATCTCCCATAGACTATAGAAAAACTGAGGGATTAGGATAGCTCTTAATGTAATGCAACTTAACATGCTCTATGTATAAATGCAAGCAACCATGTAGAATATATTTCAAGCAATCAAGGAGAGAATCCCATAATTCTCTATAATGGTTTCCCTAGCAACCATGTAGAATATATTTCAAGCAATCAAGGAGAGAATCCCATACTTCTCTCTATAATGGTTTCCCTACCTACCCAAGTCTCAAGAAACCATTATAATTATTTAGCAACACCAAAGCTTATTATTTACAAAAATCCATACCCTTTTTTTTTTTTAAATCCATTCAAACAAAATAATCCTATAGCATAATAATTATTTTATTTTTAACTAAATAACACATACATAATAAACCATTCTCTTTTAATTAAAAGAAGATAATAATAAACCATTCTCTTTTAATCAAAAGAACATAGTAATAAGCCATTCTCTTTTAATCAAAAGAACATAATATTAAACCATTCTCTTTTAATCAAAAGAACATAATATTAAACCATTATCTTTTAATCAAAAGAACATAATAAAGGAGCACAACTTAATAATTCATTCTCCTAACAAAAACCATAGCTCTCAAAACAAAGCATAAATCAAAACTTGACCTCAACCAGCCCAACATAACCTAGAAAGCACATGTCAATAGTAAAATACACAGGCCTAACAAGCTCTACAGGAAAACCAACTTGGAGAACCTAATGCTCGACTACAAGAAACCATCATTTACAAGGAAAAATATTGTGTTTTACCAACATTGGGGTACTCTATACTTAACCATGACTTGTAAAATAATGCCTCGTTACTTTCTAGCTCATAGGTGCTTCAGGCCAACCAACACCACGTCACAAGTCAAAGGACAAGATAGGTTCACATGTTTAAGCTAAAATACAACCAAAACCCCAAAAATGGTTCAACAAGGTTGGGATGATATCACATAGCACATGGATCCACATAGGATGACTCCTAAGTTGGAGTTCCACCATAAAAGAAAGAAAGGATCAACCTGAAGTATCTTGTAAGGTTTTGAGAAGGCTCAAAACAACTTGGTTGATGACTAAGACAAAACTAACCATAAAATAACATGCCCACCTAGACATCAATTGCTCTAAGGATAAAATATCATATAGCTAAGCTAACTTCTTGGGGTGAAAAGAACCACAGTATACAAAGTAACCAACATACACAAAGCAAAAGAGTTTAATCCCAAAATCATTTAGATTAACAATTTGATGAAAACCTTAGCAAGGAACACAAACATACACTCTTTGTATATAAAATAGGAGGTAAATACCTTTGCCCAGTGCTACTCTTCCATCAATATGGTACTCCTTGCTCTTTCTTTTATGCTTCTCCTCTATTCAATCATGCTAACCCATACCAAGCAATAGCTTACCCATATATTGCCAGATAGATCTCAAGGAAGACTAAAGAAACCACTCCTTTCATGCATAGGTAATATTCTCTTGTGATGTTACAAAAATAATTTCTCACGTCGCCACCTTCTAATGTTACTAATACAATGTCATTCTAATTATATTAATTAAATCTCATTTAATTAAAAATATAACTAATTTAAATTAGAGAAAGCTTATTTAAGCAAAACATTAGAAAAGCTATTTGAAATAACCATTATTATCTCCTATGTTAGTGTTAAATACTAACCATAGGGTAATTGGAATATTTATTAATACCAAATGTTAATATTAAGAGGTCCGAGGTGTAGACCAATTGGTTCATCCAAACCCCATAAGGGGGGCGAAGGTCCAAGGTTCAAATCTCGGGCCTCGTCCGACTGAATGCTTGTCCTTTTCTTGGTGCTTTCAACGGCGTAAAAGGTTTAAAATGATTGTGGCATGGTGGTTATAGGGGCATACTACGTGAAGATCTTTGTGGCAGCTTTCGAGGTGGGCAGTGCAGAATACTATGGCGGCCATAAAAGCTGGACAGCCTACCTGGATTCGTGGCAGCTACCGATTCCACCATGTTAAAAAAAAATGTTAATATTAAAATATTAACATTGATATTAATATTCCAAGTATTAATCTTATTAATACTTTATTGGATTCACCTAATGTCTTTTTAAGCCTTGATACTAACATAAAATTCACAAGATAAATTCCACAGGATCAAATATAATATAGCCACAATACAGTAAGATCAAGATAATGATAAGAATGAAACTTACAAACTTAACAAGAGAGAGAACACAATCTATAGAATTCTATTATGTAAAATAACTTTTACATTTAAGTTATGGAGCTATAGCACCCTAAAATTGGCGTAGTTAAACCATCAGTAAAAAGATTAAAATTTTGAATTTTAACCCCGAAACCGTCCGTTAACCGCTCACATCCTTTTTCATGCCATTTTTAGAATTTGTTTTGACCATTGGACGATATCGTCGTCGATCTAATGATATCGTCCCAAATCGGACGAATTCGTCTGGAATAGAACATCCAGACAATTTCGTCCCAAAACTGAATTTTCATAATTAGCCACTATTTCAACAACCTCTCCAACTCGGGCAGAAGCATTTCTGCGTGGTTGGAGATTCCTACGTTGGAGATCTGGGAGATCTCCCAGATTGGGATGATCCCCAACCTCCTAACTTCCTCCTAATCCTATATAAACTTGGGATTTTCCCAGTTTATCCCCCTGGCTGATCATTTTCGTGCAACTCTAGTTTTTTTTTGTATTAGAACATCCTCATCCCCATCATTTGCATTTGTATTTTTATGTTTTATTGCATGATTTTACTGTGTTTCAGCCAGAGGAAGCTCGGATCATCATAGGCGATCCAACACGATTTTGGATGATCCTATCGAGATCGACGATGATCTCGTATTATTGTAGATGATTTTGACTATAGTTCAGATTAGGGGTAACCAAAGCCCTGAGTTTGTGTTTCCTACCTTTCTTTCTTATTTAATTGTGCATTAGATCGATTTATTTCTGTTCTACATCCTGGAGTTCACCTCATTTAGCATATTTGCATGATAAAATTTAAAATAAATTATTAAAATAGTGCATCCCATTTGATTTGTTATCTATATTTATTATTTAAGCATCTATATTGTTATTTCTATCATTTTGCATCATTCATGCAATTGCATTTTTGGTTTTTGGTGTCTGTTTCCATGATTATAGGTTTCTGATGAATTCATTATGTTTTCGACGATCTTGTCTGATCTTAGACGATCGCCTATGATTTGGGATGATTATGTACAATTATAGATGATCCTATCATATTCGGGATGATCTGGACTCCCTCAAGCTTTAGAATCTTCATCAGACATCAAGAATCAGGTGTATTCCTCTCCATTTCACATAGTCTCTGTATTTAGGATTCATTCATGTTTGTTTTCTTCATATAAACCCAAAATTTCATATAGAATAGATTAAATTCATTTTGGCCAACCTAGGAATATGAATGATTGAATATAAAATGAACACATCAAACCCATTCTCAACCTAGGCGTGGAAACTGCCACTCAAAGTTTCCTAGTGAACCCCACCATCCATCAAAAATTCACCCTTATACCCCTCCCCCGAGAGGTGCGACCTTCAAAGGGCCTCTTCGTCCGAGGTATTCTCCCATCCTTCTTGCATCCCCCTTCAAGGGCACGGATCCTTTAGCCTGAAGGTAAGGGTGCAAAAAATTTGGGTGATACATTTTTGGTGAACCCGACGTGAAACTAAAACACCTTTTGAAAACAATCCAAACAAAAAAAAAACACATTATTAAGAACATCTAGAATCATTAGAAAACTGTTAAGTTTACATATCATATTTAAATGGTAGATTATAATAGGAGACGAGCTGTCACCATAAATGTTGAAAATCAATTAACGGCCATAGAGATTACTTTTGTGCTTAGATTACCTCAAACAAATAGATTCCAACCTTTGTGGGACGAACTTGATAGGAGATTGGGTATTATTGAATCTAGATCTGCAGAACTTAGGCAAATTAAGAGGTTTGTCCTAGATAGAATCCTGGATCCTGATCAGGTGACTTTGTACCATGAAATTCAGAGAGCTTGCCATAGGTGGTTGTCCGATAAAATAGCACTTGTGTCTTCTGAATTATACACCTTTGAGGAATACCTTGAGAATGCAGTTATAGTACATAAATTTCTATCCCGTATAGAGGATCAAGAAGTCGTTCTTATAGATATAAAGATATGGAATAGAGTTCCTAGAGCTATGTTGTATCGAGAGTATTGCCATGAACTTTATTTTTATAGGTCAGAGTCTGAAATAGATCATATTACCATAGCACACTTTGTCAAGTTCTTGAAAAACCACTTCCAATTTGAAGAGGAGCATTTCATGACTCCTGATGAACTTGATCCTATCAACGATATCCATAAATTATTTATAGAAAACTAAGTCATTCTTTTTACTATTGTTATTTCTTGCAACTAGCATGTTGTTTTTTATTTTTATACTTGTGAAATAATAATACAAAACAAAAATAAAAATAAAAATAAAAAACAAAAAATTTCCTTTTTAAGTATTATAGTAGGTATATAGTTAAAATATATACCTCTCAACCCTACCGCATATATATATATATATATATATATATATATATATAAGTATATATATTTGCTAAAACCTGAGTGTAGCACAATGCCTAGACTTAGGAATGGAAAACAAACCGAAGAAGATGAATATTGGTTAGGAAGACCATTAATTGACCAAAATGTCCCTCCTGAGGACCAAGTTCAAGAAGAAGAAATCCTAGACCAATAATAAGAAGAGCTTTTTGTATCAAATGAATAAGAAGAAATTAATAGATAGGAAGGATCCTCATCCCCTACAATGTCTCCGGGAGGAGCTATCACTTTTGAAAACATGGAACAATTTTGGAAGTTCATTAACACAAATATTGGTGTTTTTAATAGAGCAGTCCATATGGACAAGGATAGAATTAGTGACACTCAAGCAACTCTAGAAGATGTATTTCACACACGCACTAATCCTTTGTCCTTTATTGAACAAGAGAGTGATCAAGCTGGACCATCCAATTTGGATATAGTAGCTGCGATCCGGAACATGCAACAACAACAGGTTACCCAACCACCTAAAGTGCCTGTTAACAAGCCTAGGGTCATTACCGCACAAAATAAACCATAATTTACTACTCTATTTTGCCAAACTATTGAGCAACATACCTCAAATCAACAAAAACCCAAAACAAAACCAAACACCAATTACCAACAATCCGGGATACAACATAATACTATTACAAATCCCCTTCATAATACTCTTCCTACTGTAGCACCCTAAAATTGGCATAGTAAAACTTAGCAAATAATTAAAATTACTTTAGTAATAATTAAAAATTTAAATTTTAACCCCGAACCGCTCGTTAACCACCTGTTAAACTGCTTTCCCTATTTTTTATGCCATTTTTAGAGTTTGTTTTGACCGTTTGACGATATCGTCGTCGATCAGACGATATCGCCTCAGATCGGATGAATTAGTCTGGGGAAGAACATCTAGAAAATCTCATCCCCAAACTGATTTTTCATAATTAGCTTCTATTTCAACAACATCTCTAATTTGGGCAGAAGCGTGTCTACGCTGTTAGAGACCTCCCCCATTGGAGATCTTCCAGATTAGGATGATCTCCAACCTCCTAACCTCCCTCCTAAGACTATTTAAACCTTAGGACCCCCATTGACATTCCCCTGGCTGAATTTTCTTGTAATTTGATCTTTGCGTGCATTATAATACCCTGGATTATCATCTGCATTTGTGCTTTTCAAATTTTCTTGCAGGAACTCTATTATTTTTCAGCCGGAGCAAGCTCAGATTGTCATAGACGATCCTGTACAAATCTCGGACAATAATTTCCCAATTTGAGATGATTTCGACTGTAGTCAACATTGGGGGCAATCAGTGCCCAAAGTTTACGCTTTTCCTATACCTTTCTACTATTTTATTCTGCATTTAGTTAGTTTTATTATTATTTCCTGTTATCCTGCATCTTGGAGTTCACCCATGTAGCTTAAGTACATAATAAAATCATGATTAGCTATTAAAGCATGATAATTTACTTGCATTTCTATTAGGGATTATCTTATTAACATCATTTTGTCATTTCACATCATTTTCCTTTATCAGCATAGCTACATTTTCTGTATTTTGTATCCATTTTTTTGATTGCAGGTCTCTGACGAATTCGTCAGACGAATTCGTCAGATCTCAGACGATCCTGTCAGATCGAAGATGATCCTGTCAAATTCAAGACAATCTTGACTGTTTCAAAAATTAGAACCTCCATCAGACATCCGGGACCAGGTATGGATTTCTTCACCTAATTTATTCTCTGTGTTTTATGTTTAATTATGTTTTCTGTATTCATTTAAATATGCATTTCATATAGACCAGTTTAGATTCATTTGGCCAAACCTAGGATTTGAATGATTAAATGCAAAATTGAACACATTAAACACATTCCCAACCTAGGCGTGGAGACTGCCACTAAACGTTTCCTGGTGAACCCCACCATCCATCAAAAAATCACCTTAATACCCCTCCCTCGAGAGGCGGGACCTTCAAAGGGCCTCTCAGTCCGAGGTACCGTCCCATCCTTCTCGCATCCCCATTTTGGGCGTGGATCCTTTAGCCTGAAGGTAAGGGTGCAAAAAATTTGGAACGATACATTTTGGTGAACCCGACGTGAAACTAAAACCTTTTGAAAAAAAAAAAAAAACATAGATGCATTTAAAATCCAGATGCTATGGTTCCGGAAGAACCATTTCCTAGAAGAGTTACTACTCGACCCTCTTCTAATCAGTTCCTTCCTAATGAACAAGCCATAAATGCTCAACCGAGACCAATTCAATGTCTTCAATATAACATTGTAGGTACCATCGGAGCCATTACCAGACAACAGGCTCAAAACTCTCAAAAGGATCAAACTCAGAATGATGGATCAGCTCCATTTGTTTTGAAAAATCCCAATAAAGGGAATCATATGTATAATGTTCAACCAAAAGCTCCTTACAATATTAATGAACAATTATCCAATACTACAGCCCGAATTTCTCTTTTAGACTTGTTAAGATCTTCTCCTACCCATAGAGATGAGTTAATGCTTACATTAAGCCAAATGATGGTACCTCAAAATATTCAACCTGAAGCCATGTCCAATACTATCATCACTCGAGAAGTTGATTGTATTGACTTTCAAGATAGAGATATACCACAACATAGTTTACATAAGGATAACCCCTTATATATTACTGCCCTAATTGGAGATGTAGTTGTTAAACGAGTCTTGATTGATAATGGTTCATCTTTAAACATATGCACTTTTGACTTCTACCAACGATTTGGGTTTAGAAGTGATGAAATGAAGAAAACGGATATGCTTATCAAATCCTTCAATGATGAGACACAAGAAACATGTGGAGTCATTACTATACCCTTGCAAGTTGGTCCTAGAACCCTAGATACAACCGTGTTTATTGTACATTGCCTTGCATCGTACAATATACTCTTGGGTCACCCTTGGATCAATGCGATGCGGGCGGTTCCATCAACTTTACACCAATATGTTAAATTTGAATTTAAAAATCAGTTGGTCACTATCCATGGTGATCCTAGACCCTTTGATAAGTGTGCTTTGGCAGAACCTGTTGGAGTGCAATTTTGCCCTGCTCTGTCATCCACACATCCTAGTTCTTATCATCCATCTAAACGTGTGAAACACACACACATAACATCATCTACCCCATCAACTACACCTATACATTTAACTCAACCATCTTCTAAACAAACCACACTAGAACCCCAAAAAGATCTTAAATCCACAACCAATCCTTCATGTTCCATCCCTATAATTTCAAAACCTATAGACCCATTTATTAACACCTCCACATTATCTACATCTATCATACCTTCCACATCTAAAGATATAGGGAATGATCCTTCTACATCTTATGCTCTTTCTGATGAACTCTTACCTGATTTATCTAAAATTCTTATATCAAAAAAAAACAAATGCTTCTATGCAAGATTCCATTATCTTAAGTAATTTGTCACCATCTCCTCATACTTTGGGCCTCCCACAACCTATGGGAAGTACTTACCAAGTCGGGAGTTGTGCTTTTATTTATAAAGGATATGATTGGGGAAGAATACCCCGAAATATCAAGACGCATTGTGATGGATATGCTCGATGCTATTTTGCTAATGAATATATTAAAGCTAAACCCATAATGCTTAAAATGGGCTATAAAGGGAAAGGCTTGGGACCTTTCCAAGATGGTATGAAAGAACCTATTGAGGTAGAACCATGGCCCGCCCGATGTGGTGTGGGCCTATTTCCTAGTAAGGGTCAACCCTTCCCTTTTGAAGATGATGATCAACTCATATGTTATCAAGATTATTTAGATGGGCATGATGATTTGCCTCTAAAAAATCAGCCATTTACATGTAATATGCTATCCATAGCTTACCCTGAAATGATTGTCGAATCCGATGATGAGTTGGAAGGAGATATTTTCCATGATGTCTCCGTTGAAGAGTTGTTACACAATGGTTTTTATTTTGATGGTTCTATACCTACTATAGCCCAGCTTGAGGCCACGACTCCTCAAGATGAATTATCCAAGTTAACCTTAAAAGAATTACAAGAATTGGGCGTTTCACCCGCCCCACCTAATTTTGAAAGAGATCTACACATGGAAGTAGAAAATGTCATTAAAGTTAACATTGGAACCGAGGATAATCCTCACATAATCAATATTGGATCAGAATTAAGTCAAGAAAAACAAGAGCAATACATTGCATTCCTTAAAGAATATGAAGATGTCTTCGCTTGGACATATGAAGATATGCCAGGTTTAGACCCTTCTATAGTCATGCATCACCTAGTAGTCCATCCGGATGCTAAACCTGTTAAACAGAAACTTAGAAAAATGCATCCCAAAGTGGCCTTGCTAGTCAAAGGGGAGTTAGAAAAACTCCTGAATGTTGTTTTTATACAGGCTATTGATTATGCTGAATGGATCTCGAATGTAGTTCCAGTCACCAAGAAAGAAGCTACCAAAGTTAGGGTTTGCACAGAATTTAGAGATATTAACGTTGCATGCCCTAAAGATGATTTTCCTCTTCCCAACATGGATCAAATCATTGACTTTACTGCTGGAAGTGGAATGATGTCCCTAATGGATGGATTTTTTGGCTATAATCAGATCAGGATAGCTCCCGAAGATCAGGCTAAAACAGCCTTTATTACCCCTTGGGGTACCTTTTGTTGGAAAGTGATGCCATTTGGTTTAAAGAATGCAGGCGCAACATATCAACGAGCCATGACTTATATCTTTCATGATATGATGCATGATATCCTACATGATTATGTAGATGATATTATAGCTCGCTCTATTAATGAAGATGATCATTTAGATGATTTGAGAAAAGTATTTAATCGGTTAAGAGAATATCTTATTCGATTAAATCCTACCAAATGTATATTCGGAGTTAAGTCCGGTAAACTATTAGGGGTTTTAGTTTCTTTACGTGGTATCGAAATCGACCCTCTTAAGATTGTGGCTATCACTGATATGCCCGCACCTACCAATATATCTGAGTTACGAAGTTTACAAGGTAAGCTTCAAGCCATCCGTCGCTTCATCGATAAGCTAGCGGACAAAACCGGTCCCTTTCTTAAGCTTCTTAAGAAGGATGTCCCTTTTAATTGGGACGACGAATGTAAGGAAGATTTTGAACTTCTCAAACAATACCTCCTTAACCCACCTGTGCTTTCACCGCCTAGACCTGATCGCCCATTTCTCCTGTATATTTTAGCTTCAGATTTTGCTTTAGGAGCTATGCTAGCTCAACTTGATGATGAGAAGAGAGAACGTGCTAATTATTATATTAGCCGAACTCTAATTAGTTATGAAACCCGCTACACAACATTAGAAAAACTATGTCTAGCAGATCGTATTTTCTACGCAAAAATTACGCCATTATATGCTCAGTCAAAAAACATATGTCATTGCTAAATATGATCCCTTGCGGTATCTCATGAGTCGACCTTATTTATCGGGTCGTACAACAAAGTGGGTTCTTGCTCTAAGCGAGTTTGAACTCACGTTCATAGGACAAAAGTCTGTTAAGGGTCAAATCATAGCAGATCAATTAGCTGCTGCACCCTTAGAGTCTACCCATCCCCTCATCATTGAGTTTCCTGATGAATGCCTTCAATTAGAGGCAGACCATGTTGAACAATGGTCCTTATACTTTGATGGAGCCCGATGCATGAGTGGGGTTGGTGCGGGTATTATTTTAATATCTCCACAAAAACACATTATACCTTTGTCCTTTAAATTAACATTTGCTTGCACCAATAATACTGCTGAATATGAAGCTCTAATCCTTGGATTACGAGCTGCCTTGGCGCTAAAAATTAAACATCTACTAGTTTTTGGTGATTCTCAACTTGTTATAAACCAAATTAATGAATTTTATCAGACCAGAGATGATAAATTGTGCCCATATAAAGCATATGTTTTACAATTAATATCTCTATTTGATCAAGTTACCTTGGAAGCTATTCCTCGAACTAGCAACCGTGCGGCTGATGCTATGGCCGTAGCTGCATCTCTTCTACCCTTGGAGTTAGATGACGAATATGCCACCATCATTATTCATCGACTCCAGGAACCCGCTTCAAATAAGTCATGCTTAGAACCTTTGGATGTGTTTCTAATCAATGAAACTACTCCTGAACCTTGGTATACGGATATATTTGATTTTCTTCAAAATGGGACTTTCCCTGCCAGTTCTAATAGAAACCAACGTCGGTTATTACGTAGACGAGCAAGTCGATTTGTAATAATTGGCAATACTTTATATAGGAGATCTTTTGAAGGTATCCTATTGAGATGTTTGAATCTAGAAGAATCCAAATCAGCTTTGAGTGAAGCCCACGATGGATCTTGTGGAGGACACTTCAGTGGTAGTGTCATTGCTAAAAAGCTCCTTAGGATAGGCTACTTTTGGCCTACCATGGAGAATGATGCACATGATTATGTGCGCCATTGCGACAAGTGCCAGAAAACATGCTGACCTTGTCCATGCCCCTGCACAAGAACTGCAGGCTATTTCATCTCCTTGGCCCTTTTCAAAATGGGGCTTAGACATTATTGGCAAAATTAATCCTGTGTCATCTGATGGACACAAATTCATCATAACCGCCACCGAGTATTTCACGAAGTGGGTTGAAGCTATGCCATTAGCTTCCTGCACTGGAACACAAGTCTCTAAATTTATTTTTAATCAAATCATTTGTAGGTTCGGAATTCCTGCAAATCTCATCTCAAACAATGGAACTTGTTTCAAAAATAAAGATGTTAAGAAATTATGCCAAAAATATAAGATTCAACATCGCTGGTCCACTCCCTATTATCCTCAGGGTAATGGCCAAGCATAAGCATCTAATAAAACATTAATTAAAATCCTTAAAATATTGGTCAATAAATCTGGCCGCGACTGGCACATTCAATTATATCCTGCTTTGTGGGCATATCGCACTAGTGTTCGTACTCCCACTGGAACTTCACCTTTTGTTTTGGTTTATGGCGCTGAAGCCGTTTTTCCCTTTGAATTAGAAGTTCCTTCTTTGGCTCTACTACTTCAAGATACCGAAGTAGGAGATGAATATCGAGCTGGCAGACTCAGTCAACTGGAACTCCTAGATGAAAAGCGCATCAATGCTTTGGAGCATCTTCGTGCCTACCAAAACAAGCTTAAAAGATCATATGCTAAGAAAGTTCGTCATCGATCCTTTGAGATCGGCGACCTTGTTTTAAAAGAAAATAAAAAAAATACTAATGCAACTAAAGACCTTAAAGGTAAATTTGAGCCCAACTGGCTTGGACCATATATTATCACTGCTAAATTTGAATCGGGAGCATACAAATTAGCTACCTTAGATGGTAAAGATTTAAAAGAACCTATGAATATTATGCATCTTAAGCGATATTACGCATAAAATTTGGTCATTTCATCATTTGTATATATTTTGCATGTTGTCTCATTTTAAAAATATATAAAACTGTTTAAACAAAAACAAAAAAAACAAAAATAAAAGTAAAAACAACAATATTATTGACTCTTTCGAAACCAAAAAAAAAAAAGAAGAAAGAGAGAGTCAAAATTATCAAACTCCTCAAAAATATTTGTTGTATATAT
This sequence comes from Wollemia nobilis, assembly GCA_028583015.1. NCBI lineage: Eukaryota > Viridiplantae > Streptophyta > Pinopsida > Araucariales > Araucariaceae > Wollemia > Wollemia nobilis. The sequence continues at coordinate 7,677,912 of JAQPPZ010016917.1, read as the reverse complement.
TTCTTCTTAAAGTATTGCAGTTATATTTTCAAATTATTTTGGATAAATTAGCATTTATTTGGAATCCCTCACTTTTGCAAACACAAAAATAAATATCTTGATTTTATCTGGCATGATTACTAATCTCTCTTATATCAAAGTCCACAAAATTCAATTAAATAAAGTTTGAGCACAGAGAATTGATCTTGTTATTTACTTAAACCAAGCATATCCTTTCACAATAAAATGATTATATTTGTAATTTCCATGCTATGCTACATAGTAGAAGTGGTTTCTTGAGCGAAAAGTTTCCCCTGCTATCCTATCATGCACATGGTCTAGAATCTTTGAGAATTGGCAAAAGGACAAGCTCACCCCTACCCGGAATAAAAATCCCTTGCTCTACAGCTAATCCGAGCAAGTATCCCTAGCATAGGAAGAAAAGAAAAGTTCAAGAAAAAGAGAAAAAGAAAAAGGTTATTTCAGCATTATCTCAAATATCAAAGCAAAAGATACAAAAAAAAAAAAAAGACAAAAGAAAAAAGAGCAAAAACAAGCAAAAGCAAAAGCAATAAAATCCCTTTCCCTACCCATTGAAAAGAAAAGAAGGGTTGATGAGCTTGAATCCCTGGAATTCTCAATTATTCGAAAACCGTGAGGTAAGCCCCATAACAGGTGGTTTGTGCCCAACCCGCTTGGCCTTGGGTAACTCCTAGCGTGGTGATATGTCTGTCACATTAGCGACCTTCTTTTGTACAGACCTATGTCTGCTTATGGATTAGCTAGCTCTTGATAACCCGACTTACATAGTAGTCTAGTACGGTTATATGCATCTAAATCATGGTTAATGAACACTTATTTGGTTAATTCAAATCACTTGTATCAAATTATCTTGCTCAAAACTGGTAAATGCACAAAGCAATTGCACACACATTTGTATTTGAGAGATTTTGTGTATCATTATGATAAATCAAGATCGGAAATGAACTCACATACGCACATGGGATTCCTTATAAATCTAACTTTTGTCTTTAAGATACTTTGAAATATTTTTGCAAATTGTTTGGAATAATTTCATTTTCTTATTTGAGAACAGTTGTTTAGTATAAAGACAACTACATGCATTATCAAAAAAAAAAAATCAAAATCATTTTCAAAAACATGCAATAAAGTTACATTTATATATAACTTTTTGACTTTCGCGACGATGGTATAGTTCCAAAACCAAAATTGGAATTTTATGCCTAGCGCAAGTCCTCATCTTCATATTTTCTGTTTATTTTCAAAAATTAAAAATCAACCATGCAATAAAACTATTATATCAATTTCTTCTTTGGATTTCGCGATGATGGTATAAGTCTATACCTAAATATTCTATGCCTAGCGCAAACCATTGTACTAATTTTATTTCCCATTTATTTAAAATCATAAAAACATATGACTTAAATCATTATGTTACACAATTATGCTTTTAAAACAACGCACATTGTTACTATTTCATGTCATTATGTCAAACTTCAATTTTGCAATGATGGTATAATTCCTAGGGAATTATTCAAAAATTTTATCACACTTAGGAATTTATGCCTAGCAAAAATCATTTTAAAATATTTCATGCATAATATTTTCATGGAAATCTGAAAACAAATCACCATCATCATCATCATTTGCATCATCACAACAAAGTCTTAAGACAGTCTCTTAAGCACTCTTTTACTTTTAACAATATTTCTATACTGGGATTAGCTTGACGACCGAGTGAGCGGCGACTCCATGAAATGGTCTATAATAGCGACAATGTCCTTTGAAATTATTGTTAGAAGTCCCTTTTTATTTTTATCAAATCACACCACAAACAACCAATTTGTTTACATCAGATTATTTCATTTAAATTTTAAAAGCATGACATTCAAACCATAATATTTCCAAATGACATAATTACATGAATCATCAAATCAATCACATCAAAACATTAAAGCATCATACAAACACATAAGACAAGTCATATGATCAAAAATATCTCATCTATATATATATCTCAACAAAATATATGTACATCATATCAAAACTGGATTGGTATGCCACAATCTACACCTCGGCATACTCAATCCTCTCAAAAATAATAAACACTATGTATCAATCTATGCAATGCAGTGCAATAGCCTAGCCTCGAGAACCCCTCGAGCTCTCAGCCTCATCTCCTCCCCCGCCCTGAGGTGGACGAGGTGGCCCCATCATAGTCCATGTGGTGCTACGAGTCCTAGACTCCGATCGTGATGGAGTCCTCGATGACCCCACCACGATCGGATCCGCAATGTAGGCCGACAACGGTAACCTCTCGACCCTCTGGCACCATATGGTGGTATAGCGTCTGATAGAATGTGATCTGGGCAATAGCCCGTGCTAAGTCCCGAGTGCTCGCCCCTCCGCTCCGTGCTCTGAGGCATGCGACCTCATCTCTGAGCTGTGTGGCCTCCTCTCGATGTCGTGCAGCCTCATCCTGTAAGGTCTGCACCTAAGCCTAGAGACAAATAGTCTCCACCCAGAGAGTAGCCATCTCGCTACTCTCTCCTACCTCGACACCCTTGCCCTTATCGGGCGATGGTGGCCTCTCTCTCCATGGAGAAGGGGGTCTCTCCTCCCTCCTCTCCCGCTGCCACGGCCTCTGCTGAGCCTCGTGGCCTCCTCTGCTCTCTCCCACCGTGACCCTGTGCCGCCTCAATGGCCGCCTGGTGCCACCTCCCCATCCGATGCACAACTGCATGAATCGGACCCTGAGCCCTCGTCATTCGAGGAGGGTGGATGCCTGCGTACTAGGCATCATAGCCATCGACAACCCCTACGTCGTCCCCATCCACTGGCTGAATGGGGGCATCGTCCACATCCTCACTCTAGAAGCGCTGCATATCTGGAGCCTCGCTGACTGTAGTGTTATCCCAGACGGTCCGAGAAAACTCGTAGTCCCTGAGAGATGGGATCCCCTGCTGTAGACCGAACTGCCTCAAAACTCGGTCATAGCGGTGGAGCTCCACCTCTCTCCTCTCCATCCTCAGCCAACAGGTTCGCCTAATGCGAGCCAGCTCCTGTCCATCCTCGACCCACCCTGGATGATCTCTCCAAGGCCTCCAGGTGATCTGGTCGGAGACAAGGTCATCAAGTAGTCTCCGGGACATTGGCAGATCTATCCGTCTTTGTGACCCTCTTCGGAGCCACCAGTAGAAAGCTCGGGGCCTCTCCCCATCAATCCCTATCGGTGGGAGCCCTACCGGCCTCTGCACCATGATGTGCTCCCAGCACCAAACCTGTAGTAGTGATGTCATGACCAGACATCGATCGCCCTTGTATACGACCCCATGCAGGATCCTATACAATCGGCATAGTACAAAGCTCCCCCAAGCAAACCTGTACCCATGGTCTCTCATGTCGTAGACCACATCTATCAGTAGCCATGGTACTCTGCATCCACTCTGATGGCATAGCAGCAGACCACCTACCACCCCAGCCAAAACCTATGTCAGTCTAGATGCCCCAGGCATCTGGCGTAGCGACTCGATGTTCACTCCGCCCTTCTCCAGGGCGAAGCTCGGATCTCTGCACAGTCGCATCATCGCGTGGCCCTGATTGGCCATGGGAGTTATTAGTCGTCCTTGTATGGGGATCCTCAAAATCCTCCATACATCCTCCAATGTGGGAGTCATCTCCCCTGTCGATAACCGAAAACAAGAAGAACCCGGATACCACCTCTCTGCTAGGGCTGTCAATAGCCCCATATCTATAGAAACCTGTGGCATATCTCGCCACATGCTGCAAGCCGACTTGAGCCAACCGATCTCGCTCTGCCCGAGATAGAGCGGCCAAGTCATCCCTCAGCCCATCGTATTTCCATTCTCGGCTCTTTAGTAATCCTCTCTGCAACATAAACAACAAAACAATAAAAATCATTAATAAAATAGTGATTAAAAATGCAAGTAAAACAAGTTCAATCTCATACAAATGATGATATCATCCACTATTGGACGATATCGTCCAAAATTTGAGCAAATTCGTCTTCGATTTCGCAAGAGGGAATCGTCCCTTATTGGACGAAATCGTCCCCATATCGCCGATTTCGCCCTTGGACGAAATCGGCGATATCGAGACGATTTCGACGAAATTGAGACGATTTCGTCTCGACGACGTCGACGGCCCAAAAATGGCCGCGATGCTCAAAAATCATTTAAAATTAATCTAAAAAGCATGAAATTCAAAATTAAAGCATTCTAAATTAAGTTTGGACCCTTACCCGTAGCCCGCGCCGGACCTCTATCGATCTATGCGCTGTCTCGACCATCTTGTCTACAGAGCTCTAGAAACCAAAAAAATGAACAGTAACAATGAATTAGGGTTTTACCCTATTTTTCTTAATTTTATTCAAAAACAAATTAAAAACATTTTTAAAATTTTGCTTTTTCGCGTTTTTACCTCAAACGTTCGATTTGGGTAAAAACACGGAGGGGGCACCATAGTAAGTTGTCGTACGATTCGACCTAGAATCATCGCCTAAAAATGGGAATAAATTTTTGCTTTCTCGTAGATCGAGAAGAACTCATCTTTAACGCATTTTCTTCGAAAAATTCGCTAAAGAGGGGGCAAAATGTAGCACCCTAAAATTGGCGCAGTAAACCTTAGCAAATAATTAAAATTACTTTAGTAATAATTCAAATTCAAATTTTAACCCCGAACCGCCCGTTAACCGCCTGTTAAACCGCTTTCCCCATTTTTTGTGCCATTTTTAGGATTTGTTTTGACCGTTGGACGATATCGTCGCCGATCAGACGATATCGCCTCAAATCGGATGAATTCGTCTAGAGTAGAACGTCCAGACGATTTCGTCCCAAAACTGATTTTTCATAATTAGCTTCTGTTCCAACGGCGTCTCTAATCTGGGTAGAAGCATGTCTGCATCGTTAGAGACCTCCCTCGTTGGAGATCTCCCAAATTGGGATGATCCCCAACCTCCTAACCTCCCTCCTAAGCCTATTTAAACCTTAGGACCCCCCTTGACATTCCCCTGGCTGAATTTTCCTGTAATTTGATCTTTGCGTGCATTATAATACCCTGGATTATCATCTGCATTTGTGCTTTTCGAATTTTCTTGCAGGAACTTTGTCATTCTTCAGCCGGAGCAAGCTCAGATCATCGTAGATGATCCTGTACAATCTCGGACGATCACGTCAAAATTAGAGATGATTTCGACTGCAGTCAACATTGGGGGCAATCAGTGCCCAGAGTTTGCACTTTTCCTATACCTTTCTACTATTTTATTCTGCATCTAGTTAGTTTTATTATTATTTCTTGTTATCCTGCATCTTGGAGTTCACCCATGTAGCTTAAGTACATAATAAAATCATGATTAGCTATTAAAGCATGATAATTTACTTGCATTTCTATTTGGGATTATCTTATTAACATCATTTTGTCATTTCACATCATTTTCCTTTATCAGTATAGCTGCATTTTCTATATTCTGTGTCCATTTCTCTGATTACGAGTCTCTCGAATTGAATTCGTCGGATCTCGGATGATCCTGTCAGATCGGAGACGATCCTGTCAAATTCGAGACGATCTTGATTGCTTCAAAAATCAGAACCTCCATCAGACATCCGGACCAGGTATGGATTTCTTCACTTAATTTATTCTCTGTGTTTTCTGTTTAAATCTATTTTTTGTCTTCATTTAAATCTGCATTTCATATAGAACAACTTAGATTCATTTGGCCAAACCTAGGACTTGAATGATTAAAGCTAAAATTGAACACATTAAACACATTCCCAACCTAGGCGTGGAGACTGCCACTAAACGTTTCCTGGTGAACCCCACCATCCATCAAAAAATCACCTTAATACCCCTCCCCGAGAGGCGGGACCTTCAAAGGGCCTCTCAGTCCGAGGTACCGTCCCATCCTTCTCGCATCCCCCTTCCGGGCGCGGATCCTTTAGCCTGAAGGTAAGGGTGCGAAAAATTTGGAACGATACACCTACCAACACTTTGCATAATAGCAATATAGCATCTAATCCTTATGCCACACCATCATACACTCATAAATCCCATACCTATGTCCTACTAAACCAATATGGTGGACAGACTAGTAATCTTGAAACCATGGTGAAACAGTTAGTTTCTCGCATGGACCAGATAGATCCCTACCATCCCTCGTACAATTATCGAGAGATGTGTAGTCAGCCTTTAGATCCTATAGTTGTTGCACAACCATATCCTAAACATTTTCCTATGCCTGTCCTGCCCATATATAAAGGAACGAAATATCCCATAGAGCATCTTTGTATGTTTAGGATAGCATGTCATGATATATCACATGATGACTTGTTATTACTAAAAGTGTTCCCAAAAATCTTGGGAGGTATGGCATTAGAGTGGTATTATCAATTACCCACTAATTCTTTGAGGAATTTCAAAGAAACTACCGAGTCTTTTGTTCATCAATTTAGTGCCTATATTGAAATACATGTGACCATTAAAGATTTGTATAACTTAAAACAAGACAAATATGAATGCTTTTCTGATTTCCTAGCTAGGTGGAGACAATTGATAGGAAAATTGCACTTTGTGGTACCTTATAAGGAGATGTTGGACATCTTTATTAATAATTTGCAAGAGCAACTATCTTACGAATTATCAACTGCTACCTTGACCACCTTCGATCAGGCTATAGACTTAGCCTGAAGAGTGGAAGATGCTCTCATTAGGAGAGGTCAGCTTAAAAAGAAATACGATGAGAAAACATCCATAAATCAATATAAGAATAAATAAGTTGTGGGTGATGGAGTCACTGATAGCAAAAATATTGCTAATGTTAATGCTACAAAGATGACGGAGAAGTTTGTACTGAAACCTCCTGATAGACCTCCTCGAGAATTTACTAGGTTAAATTAACCTTTATCAACTATTCTACTATAATTATTAGAACGAGGCTTGATTCAATTACCGAATATCTGGGAACTTGATTCAACTATACCCGGATATAGAGCAAATTTACATTGTGACTTCCATAGAGGACTTGGACACACTACCAACTCTTGTAAAATATTAAAACATAAAATATAGGACTTGATTGATAACAATGAGATGGAGGTACAAGCCTTTCAACCTAAGAAAAATCCTCCTAATAACGCTCAACATAACACCACACAAAACCAGAATCAGAATGCCAATCAGTCATTAGACATCTTTCAACATCCTTTACCAAAACATGGTAAGGAGGTGGCTAATCAAATTGAACATCATAATGTTCCTCCTCCTGCCCGATATGTAGGAACTGTTAGTGGGCATTTACCTATTTATGATATGGAAACCTTTGACACAACTTTATCCGTGGTTACAACCATGCCTCTATATAATATGCAGATATATGATCTTAGTGATATAGAATATGAAACTAAGAGTGATATGGAAATCACATCAAATTAATCAAATAGTTCTGAAGATGAATCAGATACTATTCACCCTATCACAAGTCATATGGTTCCAGAAGAACCATTTCCAAGAAGAGTCACTACTAGACCATCGTCCCACCAATTACTTTCTAATGAGTTAGCTATAAATGCTAGACCAAGACCCATTCATCATCCGTAGAATAATATTGTGGGTACCATCGGAGCTGTTACTAGACAATAGGCTCAAAATTCTCAACAAGATAAAATTTAGAATGGTGGATCAGCTCCATTTGTTTTGAAGGTTCCTAATAAAGGGAATCATGCACCTAATGTTCAACCTAAACATCCTTATAATATTAATGAACAATTATCAAATATTACAGCTAGAATTTCCATTTTGGACCTCTTAAGATCTTCTCCTACACATAGAGATGAATTAATGCTCACATTAAGCCAGATGATGGTACCACAAGACATTCAACCCGAAGCCATGGCCAATACTATAATAACTCGTGAAATTGATTGTATTAACTTTTGGGATAGAGACATACCTGAGAAACAATGGTGAAATTGTTCTATTGATCAACAATGCATTACATAGTTTTATAGTTCTTGAAAGAACTAAAAATAGACACGGTGGTTGAGAGAAATCCTCTTAAACTTATTACAACAAACTAACTTAAAGATAGCTCTTATCCTAACAACATGCTAATCTTGGACTATGGTCAAACATTGATCAACCAAGCCAAAACCTCAACGTATGCTAATCAAATTAACTAGAAATATGTAAATCAAAACATTAAACTAAAACTAAATACTAGGACTTAATACTTAGGACTAAGGAGGCAATGTTGAAAATATTCCAACATTCTCCCCCTTGATGCTAAAGACACTCATGCAAGAGTTCTTTAAGCATCACAGAGTTGGAAGAAAATATTTCTCTTACGTTTCCTCCAATCTTGAATCAAGAAATCAGAATTTACAAAATACTTATGGTGGCACTCCTTCCACTCTTCATGTGGAATTTCCTGCAAATGCTTGAGTGCCTTCTTTTGTTGATTAGCTCCCCCTTCAACAAAAGTATCTCCTCTTGTGGTTTTCAGCAACCACTCTCTTACATCTTTATCATTATGGTCTTTAAACCATGCTCTCACATTTTGATCTTCTTTTACATCTTCAACACTAAACAATACTCCACATGAGTATTTACAATTAATCATCTCACATAGATGATTATACCATACAACTCTTTCACATATTTCCACACAAAATATCACAACAAATATGGCCATATAATGACCAACTACATATGCAACATAAAGTTGCTCCTCACACAAATATTCTCTCAAAACAATGACTTTACAAGAATCCTTCTCCCAAGGAATTTTGAACACATCATTTTGATCCATGTGACCCAAGTTCTCCATCACTGTCTTCTCTCCAAGAAGACTCTTCATCAAAGTTGTCTCAATGAGACAATCACCTTTCTTTTCATTCTCTGCTCACAAAAAACAAATCATTAATCATAAAAACATTACCTTTAGTATGAGTAGATTTGGTGCTTCCCATAAAGCTATTTTGTAGCAGTTCTCCTTCATTGTATGGTGCTTCAAGATCAACCATCAACTCTTCACTAAGAGTTCTCCTCCTTTGTTCAATCCATGTTGGTGTGTTGAAACACCATTCATTCAAGCAATCATACATAGTTGCCTTTTCAAGACAACTCTCTTTCTGCAATGTAGTCACTCCAAGTGAGTGATCTTCATCCATGAGTGATGTTTCCTTTGCCATTACGACAAGAAAATCAGCAATCTCATTTTCATTTTCTGTTTCTATCCCATTTTCTTTCTCACTTTCCATCTCCCAAATGAGGGAGTCTTGTGGGGTCTTTTCTTCACCCAACACATCCTTCACCCTTGATGAGTGATCTTCTAACAAGAAGCTTATAGCTTCCATTTCCTCTTCATCAAACTTTTCTTGTGGATCATCATCCCACATTACTTTATTTGCTCTTTCAAGAGAGCACACATCCATTCCAAGTGAATGGTCTTCAACAAAAATAAGCCAATAGTCTTCCATGAACATTGCTTTTCCATCATCATATTCTTTATTCTCCTCCATGAGAATTGTAGATGCATTCTCCATGAAGTATTCTTCAACAAATAGCTGATTTGGTGTCTTCTCCATAAGACACTCTTCTTCATATGTCTCCTTCATGAGACATTCTTCATCATACATCTCACCTTGGTGAGCTTCAAGCAAGGAACACTCCAATGTGAGTGTTTCTCTTCCTTTATCTTCAAATTCTTCTTCCTCTTTGCTATCAATGTGAATGCTTTCAAAGCATACCATTCCTGCAAAAAATTCTTTAGTACAATTTTTCTTTTCAACTTTTTCTCCTCCTAAAAGAAATAATTGTTTATTACAATTTTCCATGCCTATACAAGACATGTCTTCAATGATCTGTGTCTCACAATGACTCTCTCCAAGGAAAGTTGTACAAGGCTCTTCCTCTTTCTTATCCTCTTCTCCATTAAGGGATTCTTTTCTCTCTTTCACACAAGGCTCTTCTTCAAGTATGTCTTGCTCTTCAAGAAATAATTCTCCATTATAAGAATGTATGTATTCTGCAAAAGACATACCTTCATATGAGTCTTCACAAGACTCTTCAAAAGCTCCTTCAAAAGGATCTAATTCAGAAAATTCTTCAAGGAAGCAAGGCTCCTCCTTGCTTAAACAATATTCATGATTGTCACACATGGCTTTATGGGTATCCTCATCAAACCCATAAGCATCCTTCAACACTTGCCATGCCATTGTAGCTGATCTACAATTGGCTATGAGAGGAAAAACATTATTTTCCATTCCTCTCCTCAAATCCATAAGAGCTAAGCAATTTGCATATTGTTGCTCCTTCTTCTCTTTTCTCTCCTCACCTTGTAGCTTGCTCCAAGTGGGTTCCTCATAGCCTTCTTGAACTATATCCCATAAGTCTTGAGCCTTCAAGAAGGTCTTCATCATTATGCTCCAAATAGCATAATTATCTCCATCAAATTTTGGTACAGCCAAGTCTGCATACATGGCTTCCTTTTATTTACCAAAGTCTCAAGCACCCAATTTATCATAAATCGGCCAATACTGATTGAAACAAACTAAAATTTTTCCTGTAGACTTCTGATATACTTATCTGAAAATCCACTAAATTTCAGATCCAAATTCACACAAATGAGAAATATGTGATCAATTTACTTTTGCCCTTTCTATCACAATTTCGGATCTAGGATTGTTGAAGGAAAAATAAATATTCACATAAATCAATCAATACAGATCCAAATGACCTAAAATTTTGTCTGAATTATGATTTTATCTAAATAATATTTCTCCCAAAATTTGAGAAGCAAATACCCTGTATTCCACCTTATACAACCATTTTATTGAAAAACTCAAAATGCTAATAAAATCCGTAAATTAGCTCCAAATCACCTAAAATTTTGATAGCATCCTCTTGATACAATTATCTAACAACCCTCAAAATTTCATAATCAAATACCTCAGGATGCATGAGATATTAATGATTTACTCGAGCTCTTCCTTGCAAATCTGTTGAGTGCTGGCCACTTGAGTTTCTCTGACAAAGTGCGTGCTTCAGATCTCTTCACGCCACTCTCCACAGGTTTTGATCCATCTGAGCAAACCTGCTCTGATACCAAATGAGAAACAATGGTGAAATTGTTCTATTGATCAACAATGCATTACATAGTTTTATAGTTCTTGAAAGAACTAAAAATAGACACGGTGGTTGAGAGAAATCCTCTTAAACTTATTACAACAAACTAACTTAAAGATAGCTCTTATCCTAACAACATGCTAATCTTGGACTATGGTCAAACATTGATCAACCAAGCCAAAACCTCAACGTATGCTAATCAAATTAACTAGAAATATGTAAATCAAAACATTAAACTAAAACTAAATACTAGGACTTAATACTTAGGACTAAGGAGGCAATGTTGAAAATATTCCAACAATACCGCAACATAGTTTACATAAAGATAACCCCTTATATATTATCGCCTTAATTGGATATGTAGCAGTCAAACGAGTTTTTATTGATAATGGTTCATCTTTAAATATCTGCACTTTTGACTTCTACCAAATATTTGGGTTTAGAAGCGAGGAAATGAAAAGAACTGATATGATCATAAAAGTTTTCAATGACGAAACACAAGAAATGTGTGGAGTTATTACCATTCCATTGCAGGTTGGTCCAAGAACCTTGGATACGACTGTGTTTATTGTACATTGCCCTGCATCATACAATATACTCTTGGGTCGCCCTTGGATCAACATGATGCGAGTTGTTCCCTCAACTTTACATCAATGTGTTAAATTCAAATTTAAGAATCAGTTGGTTACCATTCATGGTGAGCCAAGACCCTTTGATATGTGTTCTTTGGCAGAACCTATTGGAGTTCAATTTTTCCCTGCGCTGTCATCCACACATCCTAATTCTCATTATTCATCTAAACATGTGAAACACACACCCAAAATGTCATCTACTTCTTCTCCATCAGATGCACCTTCACATATAGCTCAACCATCTTCTGAACAAACCGCATTAGGACCTAAGAAAGATCCTAATCCCACAACCAATGTCTCTTGTTCTACTCCTATAACTTATATACCTATAATAGACCCATCTATTGACACCTCTACACTGTCTATATCCACCAAATGCATATTCTCTGTATCAGAAGACGTAGGAAATATTCTTTCTACCTCTTATGCTCTTACTGACAAGCTCTTACCCAATCTATCTAAAATTCTTATATCAGAAGAAACGAATGTTTTTATGCAATATTCCCTTATTTTAAATAATTTTCCACTAGCTCCTCATACCTTGGGCCTCCCACAGCCTATGGGAAGTATTTACAAAGTTGGGAGTTATGCCTTTATTTATAAGGGATATGACTGGGGTAGAATACCCAGAAACATCATAACTCATTATGATGGATATGCTCGATGTTATTTTACTAATGAGTATACTAAAGCCAAACCTATAATGCTTAAATTGGGATATAAATGGAAAGGTTTGGGACCTTTCCATAATGGTATGAAAGAACCTTTTGAGGTAGAGTCGTGGCCCGCCCGATGTGGTGTGGGCCTATTTTCTAGTAAGGGTCAGCCATTTGAGGATGATGACCATATTATATGTTACCAAGATTATTTAGATGAACGCGATGCTTTGCATTTAACGAATAAGCCATTCACATGTAATATGCTATCTATAGCTTATCCTGAGATGATCGCTGAATCCGATGATGAGTTGGAGGGAGATATCTTCCATGATGTCTCCGTTGAGGAATTATTACATAACGGATTTTATTTTGATGGCTCTATACCTAGTATAGCCCAGCTTGAGGCCACGACTCCTCAAGACGAATTATCCAAGTTAACCTTGGAAGAATTACAATAATTGGGCATTTCACCCACCCCACCTAATTTTGAGAGAGATCTACACATGGAAGTAGAAAATGTCATAAAAATTAACATTGGAACCGAGGATAACCCTCACATAATCAACATTGGATTAGAATTGAGTCAAGAAAAATAGGATAAATACATTGCATTTCTTAAAGAATATGAAGATGTCTTTGCTTGGACATATGAAGATATGCCAGTTTTAGACCCTTCTGTAGTTATGCATCACCTAGTAGTCCATCCGGATGCTAAACCTGTTAAACGAAACTTAGAAAAATGCATCCTAAAGTGGCCTTACTGGTCAAAGGAGAGTTAGAAAAACTCTTGAATGTTATTTTTATACAAGCCATTGATTATGCTGAATGGATCTCGAATGTAGTTCCAGTAACTAAGAAAGAAGCTACTAAGGTTAGGGTTTGTACAGACTTTAGAGATATTAATGTTGCATGCCCTAAAGATGATTTTCTCCTTCCCAATATGGATCAGATCATTGATTTTACTGTTGGGAGTGGAATGATATCCTTAATGGATGGATTTTTTGGTTATAATTAGATCAGGATAGCTCCTGAAGATCAAGCTAAAACAACCTTTATTACCCCTTGGGGGACCTTTTGTTGGAAAGTGATGCCATTCGGTTTAAAGAATGTAGGTGCAACCTATCAACGAGCCATGACTTATATCTTTCATGATATGATGCATGATATACTACATGATTATGTAGATGACATTATAGCTCGTTCTACTAGAAGAAGATGACCATTTAGATGACTTGAGAAAAGTATTTAATCGGTTAAGGGAATATCTTATCCGATTGAATCCAACTAAATGTATATTCGGAGTTAAGTCCGATAAATTATTGGGGGTTATAGTTTCTTTACGTGGCATCGAAATTGACCCTCTCAAGATTACGGCTATCACTGATATGCCCACACCCACAAATATATCTAAATTACGAAGTCTACAAGGTAAGCTTCAAGCCATCCGTCGCTTCATCGATAAGCTGGCGGATAAAATCGGACCCTTTCTTAAGCTTCTTAAGAAGGATGTCTCTTTCCATTGGGACAACGAATGTCAGGAAGCATTTGAACTCCTCAAACAATATCTTCTTAACCCACCTGTACTTTTGCCACCTAGACCTGATCGCCCATTTATCTTGTATATTTCTACTTCATATTTTGCTTTAGGAGCTATGTTAGCTCAACTTGATGATGAGAAGAGAGAGCGTGCTAATTATTACATTAGCAAAACATTAATTAGTTATGAAACCCACTACACATCATTAGAGAAGTTATGTCTAGCAGTCATATTTTCTACACAGAAACTACGCCATTATATGCTCAGTCAAAAAACATACGTTATTGCTAAATCCGATCCCTTGCGATATCTCATGAGTCGACCTTATTTATCTGGTCGCACAACAAAGTGGGTTCTTGCGCTAAGCGAGTTTGAACTCACGTTTATAGGATAGAAGTCTGTTAAGGGTCAAATCATAGCAGATCAATTAGTTGTTGCACCCTTAGAATCCACCCATCCCCTCGTCATTGAGTTTCCTGACGAATGCCTTAAATTAGAGGTAGATCATTCAGAGCAATGGTCCTTATACTTTGATGGAGCCCGATGCATGAGTGGGGCTAGTGCAGGTATTATTTTGATATCTCCATAGAAACATCTCATACCTCTATCCTTTAAATTAACGTTTGCCTATACTAATAACATTGCTGAATATGAGGCTCTAATCCTTGGATTACGAGCTGCCATGGCACTAAAAATTAAAAATCTATTAGTTTTCGGTGATTCTCAACTTGTTATAAATCAAATTAATGATGTTTATCAGACCAGAGATGATAAATTGCGCCCATATAAAGCATATGTATTACAATTAATATCTTTATTTGATCAAGTTACCTTGGAAGCTATTCCTAGAACTAGCAATCATGCGGCTGACGCCATGGCCGCAACTACATCTCTTTTACCCTTGGAGTTAGATGACGAATATGCTACCATCATTATTCGTCGACTCCAGGAACCCGCTTCAATTAAATCATGCTTGGAACCTTTGGACGTGTTTCTAATCAAAGAAACTACTCCTAAACTTTGGTACACTGATATCCTCAATTTTCTTCACAATGGAACCTTCCCTGAAGGTTTTAATAGAAACCAACGTCGGTTATTACGTAGACGAGCAAGTCGCTTCGTAATAATTGGCAATACCTTATATAGGAGATATTTTGAAGGTATCCTATTGAGATGTTTGAATCTAGAAGAGTCTAGATCAGCTTTGAGTGAAGCCCACGATGGATCTTGTGGGGGACACTTTAGTGGTAGCGCCATTGCTAAGAAGCTCCTTAGGATAGGATATTTTTGGCCTACCATGGAGAATGATGCACATGATTACGTGCGCCATTGCGACAAGTGCCGAACACATGCTGACCTTGTCCATGCGCCTGCACAAGAACTGCAGGCTATTTCATCTCCTTGGCCCTTTTCAAAATGGGGCTTAGACATTATTGGAAAAATCAATCCTGTGTCATCTGATGGACACAAATTCATCATAACCGCCACCGAGTATTTTATGAAGTGGGTTGAAGCTATGCCCTTAGCTTCTTGCACTGGAACCCAAGTTTCCAAATTTATTTTCAATCAAATTATTTGTAGGTTCGGAATTCCTGCAAATCTCATCTCGGATAATGGAACTTGTTTCAAAAATAAATATGTAAAGAAACTATGTCAAAAATATAAAATTCAACATCGTTGGTCCACTCCCTATTATCCTCAGGGTAATGGCCAAGTAGAAGCATCTAATAAAACATTAATTAAAATCCTCAAAATATTGGTCAATAAATCTGGCCGAGATTGGCACATTCAATTATATCCTGCTTTGTGGGCTTATCGAACTAGCGTTCGTACTCCCACGGGCACTTCACCTTTTGTTTTGGTTTATGGCGCTGAAGTTGTTTTTCCCTTTGAATTAGAAGTTCCTTCTTTGGCTCTGCTACTTCAAGATACTGAAGTAGGAGATGAATATCGTGCTGGCAGATTTAGTCAGCTGGAACTCCTAGATGAGAAGCGCATCAATGCTTTGGAGCATCTTCGAGCCTACTAGAACAAGCTCAAACGAGCATATCTTAAGAAAGTTCATCACCGATCCTTTGAGATCGGCGACCTCGTCTTAAAAGAAAATCAAAAAAATACTAATGCAACTAAAGACCTTAAAGGTAAATTTGAACCTAACTGGCTTGGGCCATATATCATCACTGCTAAATTTGGATCGGGAGCATACAGATTAGCTACCTTAGATGGTAAAGATCTTAAAGAACCTATGAACATTATGCATCTTAAGCGCTATTATGCATAATTCGGGTAATTTCATCACTGTATATATTGTACATCTTGTCTCATTTTAGTAAATTCATATAAAAATTTCAAAAATAGTAATATTATGTATTCTCTCAATTCATAAATCAAAATCAAAATATAAAAAAATCAAAATCATCAAAATCTTCAAAAACATCTTTTATTTTTGCACCTATCAATTCTTGAAGTATTGCAGTTATATTTTCAGTTGTTTTGGATAAATTAGCATTTATTTGGAATCCCTCACTTTCACACTCACATGAATAAATATCTTGATCTTATTTGGTATGATTATTAATCTCTCTTATATCAAAGTCCACAGTTGAATTAAATAAAGTTTTGAGCATAGAGAACTGATCTTGTTATTTACTTGAACCAAGTATACCTTTTCACATTAAAATGATTTCATTGCAAATTCAAAATGATGCTACACAGTAGAAGTGGTCTCTTGAGCGAAAAGTTTCCCCTGCTATCCTATCATGCACATGGTCTAGAATCTTTGAGAATTGACAAAAGGACAAGCTCACCCCTGCCCAGAATAAAAATCCCTTGCTCTACAGCCAATCCGAGCAAGTATCCCTAGTATAGGAAGAAAAAGAAAAAGAAAATAAAAATAAAAAAATCATGAGAAAAAGAAGCATTATTTCAGTAGCATTTTGTACCATCTCAGCAATATTTCAGCATTATCTCAGTATCAAGCAAAAATACAAAAAAAAAAGAGAGAGAAAAGAAAAGAAAAAGCAAAAAGCAATAAAATCCCTTCCCCTACCCTTTGAAAAGAAAAGAAGGGTGAATGAGCTTGAATCCCCGGAATTCTCAATTATTCAAAAACTGTGAGGTAAGCCCCATAACAGGTGGTTTGTGCCCAACCCGCTTGGCCTTGGGTAACTCCTAGCATGGTGATATGTCCGTTACATTAGCGACCTTCTTTTGTACAGACCTATGTCTGCTTATGGATCAGCTAGCTCTTGATGACCTGACTTACATAGTAGTTTGGTACGGTTATATGCATATAAATCATGGTTAACGAACACTCATTTGGTTAATTCAAATTACTTGTATCAAATTATCTTGCTCAAAATTGGTAAATGAACAATACAATTGCACACACATTTGTATTTGAGAGATTTTGTATCATTATGATAGATCGAGATCGGCAATGAACTCACATATGCACATGGGGTTCCTTATAAATCTAAATTTTGTCTTTGAGATAATTTAAAATATTTATGCAAATCTTCTAGAATAATTTGATTTTCTTACTTGAGAATATTGGCTTAGCATAAAAACAATTAAATACATTTCTTTTCAAAATCCAAAATTTCTTTCAAAACATGTTCAAAAATCTAGCAATAAAGTCACATTTATATATTTTCGACTTTCGCAACGATGGTATAGTTCCTAAACCTAAATTGGAATTTTATGCCTAGTGCAAGTCCTCATCTTATATTTTCTATTTATCTCAAACTCAAAAATCAACTATGCAATAAAACTATTATATCAATTTCTTCTTTGGATTTCGCGATGATGGTATAAGTCTATACCTAAAAATTCTATGCCTAGCGCAAACCATCGTTTTAATTTTATTTCCCATTTTTATCCATAAAAGCATATGGCTTAAATCATTATGTTACACAATTGTGCTTTAAAAAGAACGAAAACTTTCCTATTTCATTTCATTATGTCAACATTCAGTTTTTTGCGACGATGGTATAATTCCTAGGCAATTGTTCAAATTTCTATCACACTTAGGAATTTTATGCCTAGCAAAAATCATATTTTTAATATTTCATGCATAATATTTTCATGGACATCTGAAAACAAATCATCACCATCATCATTTTTCATCATCACATCACAAAAGTCTTAAGAAAGTCTCTTAAGCACCCTTTTACTTTTAGCAATATTTCTCTACTGGGATTAGCTTAATGACCTAGCGAGCGGCGACTCCATGAAATGGTCATGTAACAACGACAATGTCCTTTGAAATTATTGTTAGAAGTCACTTTATTTTTTCATCAAATCACACCACAACAACCAATTTGTTTACATCATATTATTTCATTTAAATTTTATGGCACGACATAAAATTATAATATTTTCAACGACATAATTACATGAATAATCAATCAACAATTAAAATATTAAAGCATCATAAAACATATGCACAAGTCATATCACAAAGAGAATATATATATATATATATATATATATATCAAGAAATATATGTACATCATATCAAAATGGATTGGTATGCCACAATCTATACCCTGGCATACTCAATCCTCTCAAAAATATACAATCTATAGTCAATGTGCAGCTAGTCTCGAGAAGCCCTCGAGCTCTCAGCCTCATCTCCTCTCCCGCCCTGAGGTGGAGGAGGTGGTCCCATCGAAGTCCGTGTCGTATCGCGGGTCCTCGACGTCGATCGTGAGGATGTCCTCGATGACCCCATCCTGACCGGCTCCGCAATGTCGACTGGCAGCTGTATCCTCTGGCCCTCTGGAACCAGCTGGAAGTATACTCCCTGATAGAACACGGTCTGAGCAATAGCCCATGCCAGCTCCCGCATGCTCGCCCCTCCGCTCTGAGCCCTGAGTCGTGTAGCCTCATCCTGCAGCGTCTGCACCTGAGCTCGTAGGCGGGCATTCTCCACTCAGAGAGCCACCATCTCATTGCTCTCCCCCACCTCGACACCCTTGCCCTTATCGGGCGATGGTGGCCTATCCCTCTGCTGAGAAGGGAGTCCCTCCTCCCTCCTCTCTGGCTGCTGTGGTCTCTCCGAAGCCTGTGGCACTCTCTGATGTCTCTCCTGAGGAGGTCATCGTTGATCCCTCCCTCCGTGACTCCTCATTGCATCGATGGTAGCCTGGCATCGCCTCCCCATCCATTGCACAACAGCATGCATCGGACCCTATGCCCTCGTCATCCGAGGAGGGTGGATGCCTGCATACCAGGCATCATATCCATCTGCTACCCCAGTGTCGTCCCCATCCACTAGCTGAATGGGGGCATCATCATCATCCTGACTCCAGAACCGTTGCATGTCTGGAGCCCCGCTCAGTGTAGTATTATCCCGGATAGTCTAGGAGTACTCGTAATCCCTGAGAGAAGGGATCCCCTACTGTAGACCGAACTACCTCAAAACTCGGTCGTAGCGGTGGAGCTCTACCTCTCCCCGCTCCATCCTCAACCAGAAGACTCGCCTAATGCGAGCCAACTCCTATCCATCCTCTCCCCACCCTGGATGCTCTCTCCATGGCCTCCAGGTGATCTGATCTGGGATGAGGTCATCTAGCAACCTCCGAGACATCGACAGATCTATCCGTCATTGTGACCCTCTCTGGAGCCACCAATAGAAAACCTGGGGTCTCTCCCGGTCAACTCCTATTAGTGGAAGCCCTACCGGCCTCCGCACCGCAATGTGCTCCCAGCACCAAACCTGTAGCAGCGATGTCAGCACCAGACATCGACCTCCCTTGTATACGACCCCGTAAAGGATCCTATACAAGCGACATAGTACAAAACTGCCCCAAGCAAACCTGTAACCGTGGTCTCTCATGTCATAGACCACATCTGAGAGGAGCCATGGTAACCTGCATCCACTCTGGTGGCATAGAAGTAGGCCACCCACCACCCCTACCAAAACCCGGGTCAATCGAGATGCCCCAGGCATCTGCCTCAATGCCTCGATGTTCACTCCGCCCTTCTCTAGGGCGAAGCTTGGGTCACTGCACAATCGCATCATGGCATGGCCCTGATTGGCCGAAGGAGTCATGAATCGCCCATGTATGGGGATCCTCAAGATCCTCCATACATCCTCTAGAGTGGGAGCCATCTCCCTTGTCGGTAGTCGAAAGCAGGATGACCCCGGATACCATCTCTCTGCTAGGGCTGTCAGTAGCCCCATGTCTATAGGAATTTGTGGCATCTCTGCCACATGCTGTAGTCCAACCTCTGCTAGTCTGTCCCGCTCGGCCTGATCGAGCATGGCTACATCATCTCTGAGCCCCCCGTATTTCCATTCCCGACTCTTTAGTAATCCCCTCTGCAAAATAAACAATAAAACAACAAAAAAAATCATTAGTACATAATCATTAAAATCAATTAAAATCAATTTCATCTCATAAAAAAATGATATCGTCCATTATTGGATGATATCGTACTAAATTTAGTAAAATCGTCCTTGGTAGGATGAAATCGTCTCCCTTTTGTTCAATTTAGGGATCGTCCTTTATTGGACGGAATCGCCCCTATTTCTCCAATTTCGTCCTTAGACGAAATCGGCGATATAGGGACGATTTCGACGAAATTGGGACGATTTCATCCCGACGTCGTCGACGGCCTAAAAATGGCCGCGATGACCAAAAACAATTAAAATTTAAAGTAAAAAATTAAACAAATCAAGTTAAAAACATAATGTATCAGGTTTAGATCCTTACCCGCAACCCGCGTCGGACCTCTGTCGATCTGTGTGTCGTTTCCACCATTTCGCCTGTAGAGCTCTGAAACAATGAAAGTGAACAGTAAAAATGAATTAGGGTTTTACCCTATTTTTCTTAATTTTATTTAAAAACAACATTTTTTAAATTTTTTAAAATTTTTGCTTTTTCGCTTTTACCTCAAACGTTCGATTTGGGTAAAAACTCGGAGGGGGCACCATAGCAAGCAGTTGTACGATTCGACCTAGAATCATCGTCTAAAAAATGGAATAAATTTTGCTTTCTCGTAAAGCATGAAGAACTCGTCTTTAACGCATTTTCTTCAAAAAATTCGCTAAAGAGGGGGCAAAATGTAGCACCCTAAAATTGGCGCAGTTAAACCATCAGTAAAAAGATTAAAAATTTGAATTTTAACCTCGAAACCGCCCGTTAACCGCTCACCTCATTTTTTGTGCCATTTTTAGAATTTGTTTTGACCGTTGGACGATATCGTCGCCGATCTGACGATATCGTCCCAAATCGGACGAATTCGTCTGGAACAGAACGTCCAGACGATTTCATCCCAAAACCAAATTTTCATAATTAGCCTTTGTTTCAACAACCTCTCCAACTCGGGCAGAAGCATGTCTGCGTGGTTGGAGATTCCTACGTTGGAGATCTCCCAGATTGGGATGATCCCCAACCTCCTAACCTCCCCCTAATCCTATATAAACTTGGGATTTTCCCAGTTTATCCCCCTGGCTGATCATTTCCCTGCAACTCTAGTTTTTTGTTGTATTAGAACATCCTCGCCCCCATCATTTACATTTGTATTTTTAGGTTTTATTGCAGGATTTTACTGTGTTTCAACCGAAGGAAGCTCGGATCGTCGCAGGCGATCCAACACGATTTCGGACGATCCTGTCGAGATCGACGATGATCTCGTACGATTGCAGATGATTTTGACTATAGTTCATATTGGGGGCAACCAGAGCCCCGAGTTTGCATTTTCTACCTTTCTTTCTTATTTAATTGTGCATTAGATCGATTTATTTCTGTTCTGCATCCTGGAGTTCACCTCATTTAGCATATTTGCATGATAAAATTTAAAATAAGTTATTAAAATAGTGCATCCCATTTGATTTGCTATCTGGATTTATTATTTAAGCATCTATACTATTATTTCTATCATTTTGCATCATTCTTGCAATTGCATTTTTGGTTTTTGGTGTCTGTTTCCATGATTGCAGGTTTCTGATGAATTCGTCTGACGAATTCATCAGGTTTTCGATGATCTTGTCTGATCTCAGATGATCGCCTATGATTTGGGATGATTCTGTACAATTACAGATGATCCTGTCATATCCGGGATGATCTGGACTCCTACAAGCTTCAGAATCTTCATCAGACATCAGGAATCAGGTGTATTCCTCTCCATTTCACATAGTCTCTATATTTAGGATTCATTCATGTTTGTTGTCTTCATATAAACCCAAAATTTCATATAGAATAGCTTAGATTCATTTTGGCCAACCTAGGAATATGAATGATTGAATATAAAATGAACACATCAAACCCATTCTCAACCTAGGCATGGAAACTGCCACTCAAAGTTTCCTGGTGAACCCCACCATCCGTCAAAAATTCACCCTTATACCCCTCCCCCGAGAGGCATGACCTTCAAAGGGCCTCTCCGTCCGAGGTATTGTCCCATCCTTCTCGCATCCCCCTTCCAGGGCACGGATCCTTTAGCCCGAAGGTAAGGGTGCAAAAAATTTGGGCGATACAGGAGCTTTGTGTCCATAATATAGCTTTACAAAATGACCTTTGAATTTCTTATCTTGCCACCTATCTAAGAGACTCTTGATATTTTCTTATGACATATATCAAATAATGTAATATACTCTAACACCCCCTTGTATTACATTATTTGATGTGAGTTTCTCTTGATTTGCATAGATGATTCCTAAATATCTGAAACTTGTTTTGACCTAGAGCCTTTGTGAAAATATCTTTAATTTGTTCTTCTGTAGGAATATGTTTCAACTGAATATGATGACTCTAAAAATGATCTCTGATAAAATGACATTGAGCTTCAATATGTTTGGTTCATTCATGTATGATTGGATTTTTTATCAAATTTAATACTCCTTGATTATCACAATTTATTATTGTTGGAGTTCTTTTGATTCCCATGTCTGACAGTATGTACTATAACCATAATGCTTCACAGACTACATCCTTTGTTGCACGATACTTTGTTAGATGAAAGTGCTACTGCATGTTATTTCTTACTATACCATGATATTGGTCCTGAACCAAGATAAAAAAATGTATATTGATGTTGATTTTCTATCATCTATAGATCCAACATAATCAGAATCTGAATATCCTTGTAGACAAAAATTCTTATCATCCTTTTTATATGTAAGTCCATATTTTGTAGTCCTATTGATATATTGTAATATTCTTTTTGTAGCTTTCCAATGACTTTCTCTGGGTTCTTGCATAAATCTTGAGAGATAATTTACAACAAAAACTATATCTGGTCGCGTATTTGTTAAATATAAGAGACTTCCAATTAATTGATGATAGGTTGTCATTAAAACAAAATATGTTTCATCATATCTAGATAATTGTAGTCCTTGTTCCATAGGTGTATCCTTGGGCTTACAATTGTTCATTATGTATTTCTCAAGTAAATATTTTGCATACTTTGTCTGTGTTATTGTAATATTATCTTCATTTTGATGAATTTCTAAACCAAGGCAATAATGCATAAGTCCCAAATCAGTCATTTCAAAATCCTTTTCAAGATCCCTTTTAACTTCATTTATTAAACCCTTTGAACTTCTTGTAATTACTATATCATCAACATATACTACAAGTATTATTATATCATTTCCAACCCTTTTTGTATAGAGATTTGGATCTAACAAGCTTCTCTTAAAGTTATGTTGTAATAAATGATTATTGATTTTTATATACCATGCTCTTGGGGCTTGCTTTAGACCATACAAGGATTTTTTTAACTTACAAACTTTGTGTTCTTATCCCTTAATTACAAATCCTTCTGGTTGTGACATATAAACTTCTTCTTCAAGATCACCATTAAGAAATGCACTTTTTACATCCATTTGATGAAGTTTCCATCCATGATGTGTTGCCAAAGCACAAATTGTTCTGATAGTAGTCATTCTTGTTGTTGGTGCAAAATTTTCTTCATAGTCAATTCCTTTTGTTTGAGTATATCCTTTTGCTACTAGTCGAGCCTTGTACTTGTCAAGTGAACCATATACTTTATATTTGACCTTATAAACCCATTTACAACCAACTATTTTCTTTCCTGGAGGTATCTCAACTAGATTCCATGTTTTATTTTTCAACAATGATGTATATTTTGATTCCATAGTTGCCTTCCATTTTGGATGATTCAAATCCTAAAGTGTTGTTGTAGGTTCTGCCATAGAGCTTAACAATCCTCTATTTATTCTAGTTAGATTGTGAGTTTGAGGTCTTGTAGTAGTAAGATCTGGCATTTGCTCAAGATTTGAATCTCTAAGTGTATTTCTAAGCCATATAGGTTCTTTTCTCTGTAAATTTGTAGAAATTTTTGTATTTTCATTTTGTTCATCTTGAAATTCTGATTTTGTATCTTCATTTGATGAGTCTTCTAAAAAATTTAGAAAACTTCTGAATCAACTTTTTGTTCTTTAATACCATCTTTGATTTTTCATCAAATACTACATCTCTACTTATATAGATTTTCTTTGTTGTTGGATCAATTATTCTATATCCTGCAGATTCATCATCATAACCAAGAAATATACCACACATAGTCTTTTCATCTAATTTTGTCCTTTTTGTTTTGGAATATGCATATAAGCCTTACATCCAAAAATTCTTAATCGCTCTACAATTGGTTTTCATCCTGACCATACTTCTTCTGGTGTAACATTCTTGAGTATTCTTGTAGGCAATCTATTCTGCAAATATACAATTGTTTTAACTACCTCTGCCCAATACTGATGATCAAGATGAGCTTATTTTAACATACATCTAACCATTTCCATGATAGATCTATTTCTTCTTTTTGCAATACCATTTTATTATGGTGAATATGTTGTAGTAAGTTGTCTTTTTATTCCATTTTCTTCTAAAAATAGATTGAATTCTTTTGACATAAATTCACCTCCTCTATCTGAGTGAAGATTCTTGATAGTTTTCCCTGATTCTTTTTCAACTAGAAGTTTGAATTGTTTAAAACAACTAAATGCTTCAGATTTGTATTTCATAAAGTATACCCACATTTTTTTGGAATAGTCATCAACAAATAGTTGAAAATATTTATGTCCTCCAATACTAGTAACATTCATTGGACCACATAAATCTGTATATATTAATTCCAATGGTTTTTGAGCTCTATGTTGACGAAGTTCAAAAGGTATTCTATGTTGTTTTCTTGCTAGACATTCTAGACAAATTGTAGATTCCCAAGAGAGTTTTGTTAATCCTTCTACCATTTGATATTTAGTCATTTCATTCAATGATGATGCACTTGTATGTCCTAGTCTTTTATGCCAAAGCTCTTTTATTTCAGATATTCCTACTAAAAGAGCTAAATTTTTTCTTGTATCTAGAGTAAACAAACTATCTTTATAAGATCCTAAAGCTATCACTTTTCCTTTCTTGATAATATGACATTGTTTTCTTCCTTTGATAACTTTAAATTCTACTATCAAATTTTGATCCATAAGTTGAGAAACTGAAAGAAGATTAGTAGTTAATCCTGGGACATATAACACATTATTAATTACTCATTTTTCATTTGTTAGATTAACTAGAACATCTCCTACTCCTTTGAATTCATAAGTCAAACTATTTGTTATAAAAATTGGTGATGAGAACCAAAAATGCTCATTTTATATACACTTTTAAGGGCATCATTATTGGTTTTAATTAGCATTTGAAATGTATTTTTATATAGCTTTTGCATATAATTGGTAGAAAATAAAGTATTATGCTTGACTAGTGTTTTTAGTGGAAAGTGTGTGTAAATGCAAGTTTTTGCTATTAATATGGTGTTTTTAAGTCTACATCCTATTTGGGCTTGGCAATGCATGAAGACATATTATAAATAACAACGGTAAATGGTGAATGCAGGTGCACGACTCTTGACTATTGGCGGCACCCGATTCCCTACTGTTGGTGGTGCCTACTTCCTGACTATTGGTGGCACCTGCTTCCCAACTATTGGTGGCACCTGCTTCCTGACTATTGGTGGCACATGCTTCCTGACTATTGGTGGCACCTGCTTCTCGACTACTAGTGGAACCTACTTCTTGAATATTTCTTGCGCCTGCTTCCCGACTATTTTTGGCACCGAAATCTCGACCTATTTTTTGGTGCCTGACTCCCGACCTATTTTTTGGTGCTTGACTCCCATTGATGAGTTGATTGGTTGACCAAGTCAATGTTGATCGGTTGACCAATTCAACGTTGACCGATTGACCAATTGACCATGCACTTTTGAAGGAGGTTGTTGCACAAAAGATAAAGGAGAAATATTCGTATTCTTATGCATATTAGATTTTTATGATTAAAATAGAATAAAGCACTTTTATTCTAAGTTGACCATGTAAGCTTTTAAAAAACATTATTTTTAGGATGCATTATTTTAGAATGCATTATTCTAGGATGTATTATTCTAGGATTAGTTTATTACGTACACCTAAGGATTATTATATTTATTCCTTTGGTGAATGAACATGCTTTTAAATAGGAGAATAATATTTGTGTACAAATGTATTGTAACAAATCATGTTACATGATTAAAATAGACCAAATTATTATTGTAATAGAATCTAGCTACGTTTCTATATAATAACATAGGCTAGATGACTATAGGGATCGGAGGATCGAAGAATCGTTTTACATAGTCAATAGAATAATTCTATTTCTTTTATTCTACAGTTGCAAATACTATTATTTTTAAGGTATTCTTTATGTAATTAACTGGGTGGAATACCTACGGGAGCTTGGGCTCACTCCTTGTAGTATTTCTCATATTTTAATTTATGTTATTTATTTTCAATAGATTAGTTTCCTGCTTTATTTTAATTTTCCTGTACTTTTATTTCTTGAATTTATATTTCAGGATTAGCTTTAGTTTTAGTTTATTTATTTATTTTTTTGCACTTTATTTTATTTGGTTTGGCTAAAATAAAAATGAACAAACACCTCCACCAAACTAAATAGGTACAGAGGAATTCATTCCCCACACTGTAGGCATATATTGTGAATGACACTCACAAGTTTATGAGTTGTCCCAAGAAGACAATTAAATGAAGGCAATGAATTAAACTATAGAAAATTAACCAATGTTTTGTCTAACATTTTGGCATCGTTGTTGGGGAGTAGCAAAACTATAGTGTATGATCCACAGATTAGTTAAAAAATCTATTTAAATTACCTGTAGATCCTCTACCTAAGAAGCATGAGTCCATCAAGGGTCTTTTTAGAAGGCCACAAAATAGTTGCCAACACAACTAGAGCTAAATCCCATAGGCAACAGTTTAAATTTTACAACTTATCAGGTAAATATGGGAATGAACCCGATGTACCATATTAAGTGTAGAAGTAGGAATAAATTGTGTTGTTGAAAAATCAAAAAATTAGGCAATGAAGGAATTCCATCATATTCTCAATGGTTTCAAGAAATTAGAGAAATGGCACAACCTTCGTTTGATATTATGAAACAATTGAAAACTTTTATTGTCAAACTATTAGGAATGTGTTTATTTACACGAAAACCATTAGGAAATTATGCCTCAAGAAGCCTAGTTTTAACGATAAAAAAAATTATAGGCTTAACAGTTCTCAACACATTGGTAAATTTTAACGATGACATTAGTAGCAAAGAAAAAAATGACGAAAAAAAAAGAAGTAAAATTTAAAAAAGAACATATTGCTAGGAGTATGCTCTTCACTTGCGCTTAAGGCGATCGGGTGAATCAAAAACTAGCATGTGTTTTTTTAGAATATTGCTACACCATGTTAAAAAAGTAGTCATTTATCTGCCTACATAATTTGCTAATTAGTTGGAAGAATTTTTTTGAGGTCATGCTCTTCTCATGCTCCAACATATCATACTAGTTGATGAAGAAAGGGATGATTTTTAGAGTAGTTCAGTTGTATGCATGGGGGAGATCCCACCTTCATTATTGCCATCGATAATGCAATGAACACTATTCATTGTGTTCAATTAAAAAAATAATAATTTAAAATTTTATTTTAATGTCATTAGTTTAGAATTTTACTTTAATGCCATTAGTTTATAATTTTACTTTAATGCCTTTAGTTTAGATTTTTATGTTTTGTAGGACAACATGAAGTGTGATGTAGATGAATAAGGAGTTGTCTATGAAGATTTCATAAAGTGAAATTTATACGTGGAGTTTGTAATAGCACTATACAAACCATATTGTGTACCTCGATCGTGTAGCATCCAGTCCAAATAGGTGAAGAAAGCAAAGTTTGCCTTGACAACATAGGCATCCATAGGTAGGCTAAGTAAACCCTGATCAAGCGAAAGGCTTCCAGCCTAAGGTGTTTATAGAACTTGGGGAAAATTTTACTACAAAGTGCATGAATGTTATAGCCTGAGTAGATGGTAAAAGAGTCAGAGATGCTACACCAAGAGCGAAGTAGAGTTCCAAGATGATTTTTGAGTAACAGTAAATGGGCTCCATTTACAACCACCTCACATTTGTGAGATTGGATCAAACATCGGCATGGGGGAGGCCCCATACCATACCAATAGTTTTGACGAATGTTCACACATTCTTTGTGAAAAAATAATAAAAAAAAGGAGGATACGTGAAAAAAGTGAACTATGTGAATCCTCCCTAT
This sequence comes from Wollemia nobilis, assembly GCA_028583015.1. Classification (NCBI taxonomy): domain Eukaryota; kingdom Viridiplantae; phylum Streptophyta; class Pinopsida; order Araucariales; family Araucariaceae; genus Wollemia; species Wollemia nobilis. The sequence goes on along the minus strand of JAQPPZ010016917.1, from coordinate 7,649,333 downwards.
GGTTGGGATTTATTTTCCATTTTCAAAAAAAAACAGCATAAAATATATTCTATTTAACACAATTTTTCCTTTTTGCTTTACAAATTTTATTTTTGCTTTTTAGGAAATCATGCCCTAAATGCAATCTATAGGCAAATTGGAAAACCTATGCCTATCAGGCACAGGATCCATGATTCATGTTTTCCTAATTTCATGTGTTTAGTTTTGTAGGACATGATGTTGGCCAGCTTAAACTAGGCCTAACAAATACAGTCATCTCATGCCCTGCTAGGATTGTAGCAATGCAGAAAAAGATACTTACTTTCCACCCAGAAGATAGTGCATACAATCAACCCAGTATAGAAGTATCTTCTTCCCACCTAGAGGAATGCACCTAAGCGGTGTCAATCTTCCACCAAGAAGAGTGATGCCTAGATTAAAAAAAAAATAGTGCCCATTCTCAGCTAGCCAAAATTTTCTACTGAGAAGGCTTCAAATATGAAACATGTGCTTTATTTTTTGCTACTTATTGGTAGAGAGTATCCTCTTTCCCTAGAACCAGCTTGGTTTAGAAGGGGAATGAGAAATATCCAACCAACAGTAGTAAAATAAATCATGGGAGGTAGCATGCTCGCCCTTAAGTGGAGAACTATCATTGCCCATCAACACCAGTAGAAGAGAAGAGAGCTCAAGCTACAACTTTTTACAAAGGGGTAAGTTATGGCTACAATGTTGGACTTATTATAGTCCACACCCACAAAAAAAATAACCCCAATGGGTAATATTGGCCATGGTGTAGCAAATTATACAAGATATTCGATAAATAAGATGTAATTATTGTGTAAACAATGATTTTTGAAGTTGTTCGGATTGTAGGCGAGATTTGTCTAATCACAAATGCTATGAAAATATGGCTCTAATTTGTAATGATTCATTATTGCAAACATTTGTTGAAAACTAGAAAAGAACACAACAACAATTTGGTATACATTTGTGGAGGATGTTATCCATACAATCCAGCTACAAAAATTGTAGAGGGTTAAGAGACCAAATTCCTGGAGGATGTAGCCATTATTTTCAACAATCAGCATCTGCTAAAGAATATGAAATCTAGCTTCATCGGTGCACCTGGACCTATATTATTTTGGCACAATTAGAATTTTCTATAGAGATGATGATTAACTCCAACTCAAAATTTTTGTAGTTGATTTCCTATTTTTTGGTTAGCAACATAGATAGGCATAGAGATTTCATATTTTGTGTTACATTCTGGAAGTTGTGTATCACTGGAAGAAATTTAACTGTGTTCATTATTTTCTAGATTTTTGTGTATAACTAGTTTTTACAACTCATGGGAGATGACATTATTTTCATGGAAGCTAGTTCAGGCTATAGTCTATTTTTGAGTTGTAAGGAGCAAATTGGTCGCAGTGATGGGGATCCCAATTGTAGAGAAAATTCTAGATAATATGGCAACCAATATGAAAAGATAATTGTTGTAGTTGATTTTATGTTCTCTATTAGGAATGCAGATGAGCACAAACATTTCATGTTCTCTTTTGTGTAGAATAGAACACTAGCATAAATTCAACTATGTTATATTTATTTTTTACTTTCCATATTTTCATGCTTATGAGAAATGACGTTGAGAAAGAGGCTAATTTAGTCTTTTATTTTAAGTCATGAGGAGTAAATTGGTTGCAATGGTGGGGTGCACATGGTGCGGTAAACATGACATATGCAGGTGGTCCAACATAGGAGTGAAGTTATCTTCATATTGCAGGTTGTAAAATACAATACCACCATCTAGTTTTTAGCACACAAATATATTCTCCACATGGTCATTTCATATGATGAGAATATTAGTATTGGAGGTCCCATATCACTGTAGTTTTGGATGATGTCTGAGAATTTAACTTCCAAAGGAGAAATATATCTCATAATATTCTATAGAGATTGTGAATTTACTGTTTGGTTGTAGTGATGTCATCTAGGAATGATAATTCAAATCGTTGGTTTGATGCAGTGCATGGAGAAAACAACGTGATGGATGGAGTGACAATTTGTTTAAAATATTTTGAACCAATTTTTAAATGCAACCACCTAAAGAATATTTAGTAGAGATGTGGCCCACACAAGTCAATGTGAATATCCTATTGTGTTGGCTGTCCAATCCTAATTTCAATAGAAGATATGTTCTGGTCATGCTTCCTCCCATGGAACAGATGATGGGCTAATATATATATATATATATAATCTCCAAGATACATCAATGTCACAACTTCATTTTCTAGAACATCATGATTTCAAGCCGCATGTAGATATTTCACACCATTAGGCATTGTACATATCATGATCCATGAAATTCACCTAGGTATGTACTAATTTTTCCATTAATTATTTGCATAGTTATTTTAAAAATAATTTCTATGTTAATACCAGTAGATGTCCCCATCTTTCTCTTTATTAATTCTCCCATTAGACTTCAGCCACATGGCATACCTAAAAAATGAGAAGAATTTCATTACCTCAGGAATATACAAGTGTAGGGAGGCGCCTGACTCCCATATACAAGCGTCTATCTCCCATATATATAGGCGCCTAATTCCCATATACAGATGTTTGTTTCCCATATATATTTTAAAAAAAACTATACCGGGGGGTTGTGACATGAGGACATATCAAATATTTCAGCATGGGGGAATGATGAGCACTAGAAATGCTCATTTTATATACACTTTTAAGGGCATCATTATTGGTTTTAATTAGCATTTGAAATGTATTTTTATATAGCTTTTTGCATATAATTGGTAGAAAATGAAGTATTATACTTGACTAGTGTTTTTAGTGGAAAGTGTGTATAAATACATTTTTTTGCTACTAATCTGGTGTTTTTAAGTCTACATCTCATTTGGGATTGGAAATGCATGAAGACATCTTGAAAATAATATTGGTAAATTATGAAGGCAAGCACCAGACTCCCGACTATTGGTGGTGTCTGATTCCTGATCGTTGGTGGCGTCAGCTTCCCAACTATTGGTGGTGCCTACTTCTCGATTGTTGGTGGTGCCTGCTTCCTGACTGTTGGTGGCACCTGATTCCTGACTATTGATGGCACCTACTTCCAAACTATTTCTCGTGCTTGCTTCTCGACTATTTTTAGCACCTGACTCTCGATCTATTTTTTAGTGCCTGACTCGACCTGTTTTATGGCACCCGACTTGCATTAATGAGTTGATCAGTTGATCAAGTCAATGTTGATCGATTGACCAATTCAATGTTGATCGGTTGACCAATTGACCATGCACTTTTGAAGGAGGTTGTTGCACAAAATATAAAGGAGAAATATTCGTATTCTTATGCATATTAGATTTTTATGATTAAAATAGAATAAAACACTTTTATTCTAAGTTGACCATGTAAGCTTTTAAAAAGCATTATTTTTAGGATGCATTATTTTAGAATGCATTATTCTAGGATGCATTATTCTAGAATTAGTTTGTTACGTACACCTAAGGATTATTATATTTATTCCTTTGGTGAATGAACATGCTTTTAAATAGGAGAATAATATATGTGTACAAACGTATTGTAACAAATCACGTTACGTGATTAAAATAGACCAACTTATTATTGTGACAAAATCTGGCTATGCTCTATATAAAAACACAATCCAGACGAATACAGGGATCGGAGGATCGAAGAATCGTTTTACACTGTCAGTAGAATAATTCTATTTCTTTTATTCTATAGAGTTGTAAATACTCTTATTTTTCTGAAGGTAATCTTTATGTAATTAATCGGGCGGACTACTTGTGGGATCCTGGGCCCACTCCCTGTAGTAGTCCTCCCCATTTTAATTTTTGTTATTTATTTTCAATAGATTAGTTTCTTGCTTTATTTTAATTTAGTTGTGTGTTTATTTTCCTATACTTTTATTTCCTACACTTTTATTTCAGCATCATCTTTAGTTTTAGTTTATTTATTTATTTTTCTGCACTTTGTTTTATTTGGTTTGGCTGAAATAAAAATGAACAAACACCCCCACCAAACTAAATAGGTATAGAGGAATTCATTCCCCACACTGCAGGCATATACTGTGCATGACACTCACAAGTTTACGAGTTGTCCCGAGTTGATAATTAAATGGAGGTAATGAATTAAACTATATAAAATTAACCAATGTTTTACCCAATAATTGGTTTCTCATATTTTTCACAAAAAGTATTAAACCATTGTTTATTTCCAATCATATGCCTACTAGCTCTAGAATCTATGTACCAATAATCCATAATGACTTCTAGAGTAGTAAACCTTGTCTCCCTAGTTAAAGAATAATTTTTGCAAATTTATGTTTTCCTAAGTTTGATGTTGAATACCTTTTAACTCCCAAATAACTAAATTTGCAAATATTCAATAATCTTCTATTTTCAAAAAACTATTAAATTAAATAAATTTCAAATTTAGAAATTTATCTAACAAATCAAAAAAACTTATAACTCCAACTTTATAAGAAAACCTTAATCTATTAAACAACCTATTGACCTGCAATTTTTTATATGCTTTCCAACAAGTGGAACACACACACACACACAACATATGTTCCCTCTTGAAAATGAAATATATTTCCTCCAAGGTTCAAGTAGGTTGGGTCTCAACCATGCAGGGTTTACTTAGTGGAGGCTAAGTTGGTGATCCACAAGTTTTTTCAAGTTTTTTTCAAGTTTTTTATAGCACATTCAATATATGAGATCTGATTTTAATACTACCCACAAGCTTCAGTAAAACTCAAAAATTTCTAGCATCGACACACACACACACACACTACAACTATAGCTAACTAAGAGAAGCAATCGTCTAATCTATACCACTAATCTACTAGAGGAGATAAAAAAAATACAAAAATAAGAGGGTCAGGAGAAATAAAACCTGGATCTCATTAATTTATTATAGCATATAATAAGAATTCTAAGCATGAACACAACTTTAGATAGCTAGTATGCACATAGTTGCAAGGAAGAAAAGTTGCCAAAAATAGAATTGCAACCACCATAAACATGCATAGATTGCAATTACACCAGTATCTTCAACAAATTTCTCTATTCATGAAGTAATTTTCCATACATTTGTAGTAATAACTAGGAGCCTCCAAAAGAAAAAATGCAAAAAAAAAAAACCTATTCTAATGTTGTTGCTAAGAGTATTCCAAGTTTTTTTATTTCTTCTTATTTTTTGGAACCCTTTACAAATGAGCAGAAGTTTCTTTTATAATCTACGGAAAGCAATTTTTCCTCCATTTTCAAAGTTGGACTTCCACAAAATAATAATTTTAAATTAAATCCCTTTTTCAAGTCTTTGTAGATTACAATGAAATAAATAATTCTGGCTCATTAAATCATGCATTCCATGTGGAAGGGGAACATCCAACTACTTTTCTAGTTGTTGGGTCCTCACAAAATGGAAGATAAAAGTCATGTCCAATAAAAGAATTTTACAAAAAAATCCATGCATCTTTAACTCTAAATCCAACTGGGGTTGAGTAGATCTCATTTTAAGCTTTCCAACATGTTTGGTTTGAGCTCAATTGGGGCTCTGTATGAAACGTTATGGCCTCCAAAAGATTATTTTCCAAAAATCAGTTTGCATGGGAAAAATATTATTTAATAAATTACTCTAAGTTTCAAATAGTCTTTGAATGGGATTTTGGAATTTCAAGATTTTGAGGTTTTGGGATTTTGAGATTTCGAGATTTGGAAATGCATTTCACCAAAAAAAAATCTTTGAAATTCTAAAATTCCAAATAAATAACTCGTCCAAGACTAAAGAAGACTTTGAAACACACCCAACAGTTAGAAAAAAAAAATTATTTTCTAGGATGAACATAAAATTGAAAATCCCAAACTCTACAAGATCTAGATCCAACCGAAAATACTAAAAACATTAGAAAAACTAAAATTTTATAAACATGAGCTCACTAATATTCATAGCCTCAAAGGCCTATGAAAAAAATAAAACTAACTCCAGCATGCCAAAAAAGGGGGGGTATGTTTAGAGTGTAAAATGGGGGTGTGTTATCTAGGTATAATAAATGCCCAAAAAAAAAAAAAAACAAACCAACATTTGTTAAAATTAGTTGTTAAGAGGTCAGAACTTGAATCGATTGGTACCTCATTAAGATTGTTCTATCATTTAGCAACAACGGGCTTAAACTATTTCATGAAAATACTAAGTACATGTGTTTGCCTTATCACACCTAGTACAATGGAGTTAACCCAATATAGATCCATAGTATGTGTGTTTGTAAAATAAATTACTTTCCTTGTTAGAATACATAGCATGATGCAAAGAAACAAGCCATAAACCTCCTCATTACCTAATTGGGATGTATTATTATCATTATTATTATTATTTATTATTATTATGGGAGGGCAGGGTGGAGGGCATGGAATTTCATGGATATTACTCCATTTCCAATAGAGCATCCATATCCCTGATGGAGTTGCCTCTGGTCCCACCCAAGGGCTTGCTCTACTACCAGGTTAGGCATCTATAGCCCCAATAGATATTACTCAGATCACCTTCTTGAAGAATTTTTTTGATAATTTTGCTTCTGATATTCAATTCTCTCATTTTCTAACTTTTTATATGCAATTTCTTCCTAGATAGTGAAGTCCAATCGAAGTTTGGGAACCAATATATAGTGAAGATTTGGTGAGGTGGAATTAGGAAATAAAAAAAATTAGACCAGTTCTTCTTATCATTCCCATGTACTTTTGAGGAATACTTTTAAATGTGTGTAGTAGTGAATCCATACCAAGTTAAGCACTCATATTTTTAGTTGGTTATCAAGAAACATTAACCCAGTCTAATCAATAAATCTTTTCAAGTAAAAGTAAAACTAATTATGGACATCTATAAGGGAAAAACAAAAAAAAAATAGTTGGTTCACGCTTTGATCAGTTAGATGTAAATTTTAACAAAATAGATAATCGACTTATCAGTCTAGAATTACATGTTGCTAAAATTTGTAGCTATTAGTGTTGCCTTCTTGTTGTCCAAATTTATTCAATTTTGTAGCTTCAAGGGTTGCCAATTATGATCTAGCTTTATTATCCAAAGCTCTCTCAAATATACCATGTTTCTCCAAATTGTAGCTCTATTTTCTCCTTTTAATGCTTCTTACTTTTGTAGTGCTAAAACCTTCAATGTTTTTCGGAGCTGAATGGTAGAGACGTTTTTCGTAGGACTGCCCAAACTGCCGAACTCGTTTCGGCCATATCTCACTCATCCGAACTCGGATTGAGCTAAAATTTTGAGGGTAGATGCCTGAAAAACCCTAGAACATCTCCACCAATTTTCATATCATTTGGAGCAACACAGATCCTAGCGCATCCCTATGTGTGAACGATATATTTGGCAAGCGGCTATGCGAGGGTTTCATCCGGGTTGAGTGCAAGCGGCTCCGAGAGGTTGGTTTTAGGGCCTTCGGGCCCTAGCGGCCAATATTTTTGTGGTTTATGCTCAATATTTTAGCAAGAAATGTTGCAGGGGATACAATATGGGTTAGAAATTTGTCTTTCAAGAGATCATACTGTGAACTTGAGTGACAATGGCTTCCAATTTGCTGCACAAAAGAAAAGTGAAAACCATACCTTTCCACGGCGTCTAGGGCAAGGATTAAAGAGACCACGAAATAAGTTTCAAGGAGTTGATCAAAAAATGGCTCATATCTCAAGTGAATCTGGTGCTAAGGTGCACCCACAAAATAATTCTACTGTGAAAACCCCTGTCAAGGGTAAGAATTTTGAAGACTCGGTCCCAAAAATGAATTTTAGGGATGCCCTTCGTGGTGGACAGCCTCAACCCAATGCTAATATCAATACTAGGGCTTCTCATAAACCTCTAAGAATGCCTAAGATTGATCCCAGGAAAACGGAGTCGGGATGTCTTAAAGCGGTGATGGAACTCCTATTGTTAAGCTTGATATGGGTAACATTCAGACTGGCATTGAAGATTTGGAAAAAAGAGGACTAATTTGTCGGTTCGTGGGTTTTCGTCCGAGTCTATCTGCTTTCAAAGTACGGGCTGCAAAAAGCTGGAAAACTAAAGGTGAGTTACAAATATCTATTTATCCAAATGGTTATTTTCTTGTTTTATTTTCTAATAATGAAAATAGAGAGAAAACTTTTCAAGGGGGTCCTTGGTTTTTGGAAGGGCGGGGGCTTTTCATGAAGCCCTGGCATACTAAATTTAAAGCCGAAGAAGAGATGCCTTCTATAGCTCCCGTGTGGGTTAGACTCTTTGGCCTCCCTATTGAATTTTGGAATCCTACTATTTTTTCTTCAATTGGAAACTCTTTAGGAACTTTTATGATGATTGCTGATTGTACTCAAAATTTTGAACATATTATTTATGCTCGAATTTGTGTTTTAATGGATTTTGACAAACCCCTACCTAAAAATATCACATTACAATTTGGGGAAGACACTTGGGAGCAAGTAGTGGACTATGAGAACATTCCTTTTCGTTGTAGAATTTGCCATGAATATGGTCATTTGGCCAGTGCTTGCCCAAATAAAATTCTTGATCAAAAGAAAGAAGATATAAACTCGGCAGGTTTCCAAATACCTAAGAAGAAGAACACTCGGAAAAAACCAGTAATGAAGGATCAATCAAAGTCATTTGCTAATATGTTTGAAATCCTTTCCACAAATGATGTCCCAAGTGAGGAAGAGGAAATAATGGAAACTGAAATCTTAGAAACACGGTTTAAATATGAAGGAAAGAACTCAGAGACAAACCAACAAATCAAAGGTTTTCAACAAAAAAAAAAAAAAGGAGAAAATTTACACAAGAAAAACAATATTTCAAATGTCAAAACTTCAAATAATGGAGGTCCCAATATAGACTCCATTGAACCATCTAGTAAAATTTTGGCTGTGTATGAGCATTCTTCAAGGTTAGAAGCCATCTCAGATTCAATTGGAATAAGTCAAGAAACAAGGGAAAAAAAATTGAAGATGGATTCTAATCAAAAAGTAGGTCGCAAGACCAATCAATATCATATGGTAAAAGAAGGTGAAAAGCTTGTAGAGGAAGGTAAGATTAATGCCCTTCCCAACATTTTTAGCCATGGTATTAATGAAGATCATCACTTGGAATATTAGAGGACTCAAAGGGAGTCTTTCAAAACAAAATGAAATTAGAAGAATGATTCGAGATAAATCATCCACATCTTGTTTTCCTTCAAGAAACAAAAATGTCAATGGAGGATATGGACTTAATTGTCGGTAAAATTTGGCCAGTTGGAAAAGTGGTTTCCCTCGGTTCCCAAGGGACTTCGGGTGGCATTGCTTGTCTTTGGGACCCAAAAGAGGTAGTTATTCACCATATGGTTGGCGAGTTGGGGTTTGTTGGCTATAGCTATTCAAAGTAGACATTCCAGCCAGATTATGCTCTGCATTACTGTTTATGCCCCGACTTCTTTGGAGGAAAAAAGAAGACAGTGGAAGGATATTACTCATATTATCTCTCATTTTCCTAAAGCTTGGATCTTGATCGGAGGAGATTTCAATACCATCCTCTCTCTAGATGAGAAAAGGGGGAAATAGAAATTTGGACAAAAGTACTTGACCTCATGAGCGAATATATTGCAAACCTCCATCTTGTGGATATCCAACCGAGATAATGGCCTTATGACTTGGTCTAACGAGAAGGCAAGGCTTAGCTTGTATAATGGAGAGATTGGATAGGTTTTTGCTCTCTGAAAATTTCTTAATCCATGGTCACATTCCTAAAGTGAAGACTCTTAATAATGTTGGTTCGGATCATTGGCCGAGTCATGGTGGAAATGTGGAAAACCAATGTGAGTTTCTCTCCTTTTCGTTTTCAATTAATGTGGCTTAGAGACATTTCCTTCGGACCTCGTGTGCAACAATGGTGGAAGGAAGGTAAACCTAGGCATGGGACTAAGATGTTCTGTTTTGCCAAAAGACTGCAATACATTAAATCCAAAATCAAGACTTGGAGCTGGAAAGAGTTTGGGGATGTTCATAAAAAAAAACATGAAGTTATTGCTCATCTTGAAAATTTGAATAAGAAAATCCGTTTAGATGGCCTCACGAGAGAAGAGAAGTGCGAGATGAAATTAAACTCACAACTCGGTTAGAGGAATGGGAAAAAAGAGAAGAAATCTTATGGAAGCAAAAATCTAGAATTCAATGGCTCAAAGAAGGAGATCGAAACACAAATTTCTTCCACAAATCTCTTCTAGCTCGAAGATCTCACAACTTTATTTCTTCCTTAAAATCAGATTATGGAGATGTTGTTTATACTTGGGATGGCATGAACTCTATTGTTGTTGATTACTTTTCCAATATTTTTGCTTGCTACTCCTCTTGACTCGGCTTCTCAACAAAATGTTCTTCAAGCAATCCCTTATCTTATCACTTACGAGGAGAACTCTATTTTGACTGCTCCTGTTACTATCAATGAGCTTCAACAAGTAGTTTTTAAAATGCAAAAAGGGAAAACCCCGAGGTCCTGATGGTTTTCCTATTGAGTTCTACCAAGAGTTATGGGATATCCTTCATGTTGATTTATTAGAGGTGGTGGAAGAAGCCAGGAAATCCAAAGAAATTTTGAAGGTTATCAATAAAACTTATATTACTCTTGTTCCAAAAGCTCAAGAGGTTGATCATATCTCAGCTTTTAGACCTATTGCTTTATGTAATGTTCTTCTCAAAATTATTACTAAAATCATGGCGAGAAAGGTTGAAGCCTCTTTTACATAAGATTATTTCCCCCGAGCAAGGGGGATATGTGGAAGGACGTCAAATAGTAGATGAGATAGTTCTTGCTCGGGAAGCCATCCATTCCATGGATATGCAAAATTCTCCTTCTATGTTCATCCGGTTAGACTTATCCAAAGCTTATGACAGAGTGGATTGGCACTTCCTTATCAAAGTTTTGAGGCAATTTGGTTTCTCTAAGGATTGGATGGATTGGATTATGGGATGTATCTCTTCAGTTTCCTACTTAGTTCTTATCAATGGCAGGCCTTCTCAGTCTTTCCCAGCTTCCAGAGGTATCGGGCAAGGTGACCCGCTATCCCCTTATTTATTCATCATTCTTGTTGAATGCTTGGGTAGGACTATAACCAAAAAGAGGGAAAACAAAACCCTTGAGGGAGTTACCATTGCTCATGGAGCTAGACCTATCTCTCATCTTCAATTTGTGGATGACTCTACCCTTTTAGGTAAAGCTACAATTAAGGAAGCTTCTAATTTTAAGCAAATCATTAGCTATTTTTCTAAGGCTACTTGGCAGTTGATCAATGAAGACAAATCTAAAGTTATTTTATTTCATCTGCTCTGCTAGACAGGAAGCCATGGTCTTGGATAAATTAAGATATAAGAAGACCTCTCTTCCAATCACTTATTTAGGTATTCCCATAAATATTCAAAGGCAGAAAAATAAAGATTGGAATTGGTTGTTGGACAAAGTCAAGAAGAAAATTGGAAAGTGGACCAACAAGTGGCTTTCTTATGGGGTAGAATCACCTTGGTAAAATCAGTCCTTCAAGCTATTCCTATTTATGTTTCTTCCGTTTTGAATATCCCAAAGGCTGTTCTTCGAGAATTGGATCAAATCGGTCATCGTTTCCTTTGGAGTGGTACTAAGGAGAAAAGAAAATGGGCCTTGGTGAAATGGGATACTTTATGTCTTCCTAAGAGTGAAGGGGGTTAGGATTCCGGTCTTCAATTAATAACAACAAAGCTTTAGCTGCTAAATTATATTGGAGGATGTTGCATAACCCCAATGCTCTTTGGGCCAATAATCTCCGTGCTAAATATTTTGAGAACAAAAGTCCTGAAGACCTTGTTCGCTATCAACTTCCTACCAAAGGTTCTCCCATTTTAGCAGTTCTTAAGACTGGTGAGGATTTGATAAAGAAAAAATTATTTTGGATCATTCATAATGGTCAACATGCAAATTTTTGGATGAGATTCTTGGGATGGTCACAAGCCTTTGATAACTCGGTTTCCCGATTGGAGGCCTTGGATGGAGGAGCTTCATCGAGCTAATTGGATAAAGGTGGCTAATTACTGTCGGTACCATCTTGGTAATTCAAAGGTTGGTAGATATTGGATCCCTATTGAATACTGGCCTATTCAAATCCCGAGAAAGGCAAAGACAAGATATCCAAGGCATCCTTCATATGAGATCCCTCTCTTGGTCCCATGAAAAAGATTGTTTTGGATGGAACGACACTACTAAGGGTGAGTATTCGGTTGCTCAAGGTTATTTGACCTTATGCCATAATAATCCCAACCATTCTTCGACATATTTTCTCAATTGTGGGCTCAAAAGCTCTGGCCTAAGGTGAGGTTCTTTAATTGGCTTTTATTGCATCGTAGGGTGCTTATTGGTGAGCAACTTATGAAGCGTGGTTTTCATGGCCCTTTTAGATGTGAAATGTGTGAAGAGAATGTAGAAAATATCAACCATATTTTTATTGAGTGTACTTTAGCCTCCGAGCTATGGAGGAGAATGGCAACTTTACTTGGCTTACAGTGGTCCAATTTTTTCACTTTTGAACAGCTTTGGAGGGATTGGCCTAATCAAGAGGGTGTTGATCATTTTATTAGGCGGTTAGTTTGGATGGGTTCTACCATTCTTCTTTGGAATATTTGGAATGAAAGGAACAACCAAATTTTTAATCAAGATAGGAAGGATATTCACTATATTTGGCAAAAGACCATAGCCAACTTAGTTGAATCAGTCCATCATCTCCTTAATCACCCCCAAAACTCCCACCAAAGATGGGATCAAGTGATGCAAAGATTGAAGATTAAACCTTCTAAGGGCAACCAACTTAAAGGGAATGTGAGTATTAGTAAGATGGATAGGACTAGAAATTGGCAACCTCCTCCTAAGGATTTTGGAAAAGTCAATCCTGATGGAGCCTCTAGAGGGAACCCTGGAAAAGCCGGTGTGGGAGGAATTGGTAGACTTTCGGATGGCTCCCTGGTTTTTACTTTTGCTTGAGAATTTGGGTATTCTTTCCAATAACCTTGCTTGAGGGGTATGGTATCCTTAGAGGCCTTCAGGAGGCTACTAAGGTTGGATGGGAAAAGGTGTTAGTTGAGTCGACTCTCAACTTATGATTAATCTCTTGAAGACTCCTTCTAAGAATCATAAGGTGGATTGGAGAATAAAAAGAATTATTGAGAAGATTCGGTTAATCCAGGATGGGATTTTTGAAAGTTGATTACAATCATGTGGTCGAGAGATCAAAACAAGAGTGTTGATGCTTTAGCTAATTGGGCTTTGGACAAAGGTGATCTTACTTGTTATGGCCACCCTCCTATATGGTGGGCTTCTCAAATTAGGGAAGCTCTTCTTTCTATCATTTCTTTGGATGGCTCCAGTTATGAAGGTACCTAGTTTCTTCTTGTTTTTTTTTGTTTCTCTTTGGTTCATTCAGTTTTTTTAGTTCCCTAGCTCATTCTATTCTTTATTTTGTTTCCTCTGTTGATTCTTGCATTAATAGTCTTCTGGTCTAGATAGGTCATTGTTTTGTTCATTTTTTTTCTTTTGTCTTCTTTGTTTTTTTGTTTAGTTTTTTAAGGTGGGTGGGTTCTTTTGTTTTGTTTTGTTTTTGTGTTCTTTGTGTTGTTTTTGTTGTTCTTGTGTTTTTGTTGTTTTTTTTTTTTTATGTTTATTGTTATTGTTCTTGTGTTTTTTTCGTTCTTGTTCTTGGGTTTCTCTTTGTTTGTGTTATTTCATTTTTTTATGTGTGAGTGTTTTCTATGTTTTTTGTTTTTGTTTATTGTCTGTTGTTGGTTGTTTTTATTTTTTTTTATTTATTTTATTTTTTAGGTTTTGGTTGTGTTTATTTTTCATGTTTTTTTGGGTTATGTCTTTGTAGTGTTCTGTTGTTTTTGTCTTGTTTGTGTTTTGTTATGTGGTTCTTGTGTTTTTCTATGTGGTTTGTGTTGTGGTTTCTTTTATCTTATTGTGCGTGTTTGGTTGTGCTTTTGGTTTTGACACACTCAAGGAGTTTGTTTTTTATTTTATTTTATTATTTTTGTTGTTATTTTCTTTTTTTAATTTGGTTTTGTGTGTTTGTTTGCTCCTTGAGTATGTCAAAGGTGGTAGGCCAGGTCCGAGTCCTGGGCGTTTTTGGCGGAATGGATACCCCTGCCTCCTTGGGTCTTACCCGAAAGTGGCATCCCTTTTGGGATGTTTTCCACAAATTAAAAAAAAAATTACATGTTCCAAGATGGTTCTCCCCCATAGCACCCAATAGAGGACCAAAAATAGCAGTAGCAGGACCAAACAAGACTAAAAATAAAACAAATCAAGGGAAAGCAACAACTAGACTACTAGGTCCAAAAAGGACTCCCTTATTGAAATTAAGACAAATAGGAAAGGAAACTAAACTATAGAAACCATAAGCAAAAGTTAGGCCTAAAAATAATATTTGAGGAGTTACCCATTCACCGAAAGTGGGACATCCTCATCAGTCAAGGTTTGCATCCTGAATGTGTTTTCTCTGAGAATTTTAGATATTTTGTATGGGCCTAACCATAGGATACTAAACTTAGGGCGTTCACCTTTTTCATGAGCCTTCTCCCATAGCAAGACCAAATCAAAAACTTTAAATGATCTTGCCTTGGCCTTCTTATCAAACCAATTCTTAGAAATTGTTTGATGTTTGATAAACTTATGCAAGGATTCATCTCTCTTTTATTCCAAATGGATTAGATTTGCTAATCCAATTTTAACTTTGTTATCATCATCTAGTAACTCATCAATAAATTGCAAAGTAGGGATATTAAGGTTCATAGGGAAGATAGGGTTTTACCCATAAACTAGGTGATAGAGAGAGGTTCCTAGAGCTTTCTTAACTCTTGTTCTAACAGCCTTATTATGCTAGTCCTTAATATTTTTATCTAATAATTTTCCAATAATAGTGCACAAATTTTTATTAGTGGACTCAGCCACTCCATTCCCTTGATAATAGTAATTAGAGGAGAATTTTAACACTACCTTGTTTTCATAGGCCTATTTAGTGAATTGAATTGAAGTAAAAGCTTAGTCATTGTCACATACCAGAACGTAAGGCACACCAAACCTGGAAAAAAAATTCTCCTCAAGGAAATAAATCACCACCTCCATTGTGCAATTCTTCAAGGCCCAAGCTTTGGACCACTATGTGCAATAATTATTTGTTGTGAGGATGTATCAGTATCCAAACAAAGAGTGTGGATTGATCATTCCAATAAAATCTAAATCCCATTGTATGAATAAGTGACTATGGATCATGGGTTGTAAAGGCATTACTGCATTTCTTTCTCTTTTTCCATAAAATTGGTAGATGTAACAAAATTTGATGTGCAATTGGGCATATTTAAACACATGAGGCCAGTAATAACCAACCCTCGTAATCTAATGGGTTTTTTACATTCCTGAACCATGACTAGTTCCATACTTTCCATGAAAATTAGACAAAATTTCAAGAACCTCTTGCTTGCCTAAACATCTCAACTAAATTTCTTCATGGTTCTTCCCAAAAAAAACTCTAGATTTTATCATTTAGTTTGCACACTTAGAATGAAGAGTGTTGGTACTGAAAAAAAGGCACAATTATATTCACAAAATATGTTACAATATATAGGCATCAAGCCTATGAGGGATATTTGACAAGTGTCATAATCTCCACTCCAAGTGTCATGCAGAAGACACATAACTCTAGTTGGAGAACTCAAACTGGAAATAAGACAAGTGGCATAGTGCACATTATAATAATATTCTAACATTCCCCCTTAATGTGCACTATCCTAACTATAGAAAAAATAAGTTAACATTAGATAGCATTCCCCCTTAATGTTGACTTCTATTACATACATAGAGAAATTTGCTAAACTGAGAAAACTTGTCTTGCCCAAGTGACTTGGTGAAGTTAGCATCTTGATATTGAGTTGGTACATAATCCATGTGTATAATGTCTTCTTGGACCATTTCTCTAATGAAGTGATGATGGATCTGAATGTGTTTTGTTCTAGCATGGAAAAGTGGATTCTTGGTCATCTTGATGGTACTTTGATAGTCAATATATATATGTTGGACCATCTATGAATAGCCCAATATCTTGAAGTAATTGCCTCAACCAAATTGCCTCCTTAGTTGCCTCAACTACTGCTCTATATTCAGCCTCTGTTGAAGATAATGAAACTATGTTCTACTTCTTTGTGCTCCATGAAATAGAGCCCTGGACCAATTGAAAACAATAACCTGATGTGGATCTTCTAGTTTTAGGACAACTAGCCCAATCTGAATCTGTGTACCCAATCAAAGAAAAATCATCACATAATGTGTACATAAGGCCATGATGTGGGGTGGCCTTGAGGAATATTAAAATCCTCTTAGTTGCTATCCAATGGATTTTCTTATGATCCTACATGAATATGGAAATAAGGTCAAATGAATAGGAAATATCTGGTCTAGTTGAAGTTAAATAGATCAAACTTCAAACTAGATGCCTGTAAAGGGTGACATCAATCCTTTCTTCATCGTCACTATTAACCAATTTCAACCTGGTTTCCATGAGAGTGAGAGAGGGCTTACACTCCATGTGAAACCTCTCCAAAATAGACTGAATGTATTTAGCCTATGAGATTAAGATCTTACCAGGTTGTTGCCATACCTCTATGCCTAAGTAATAGTGGAGGAGGTCTAAGTCTATCATCTCAAAAATTTTACATAAGTCCTTCTTGAGCAATTTTATTCCTTCTTTGTCATCACCTATAATGAGAAGATCATCCACATACAATGTGACCAAAATGATGTAGTTCCTCCAATGTTTCACATAGAGAGTAGATTCTACTGTAGATATAGTGAAACTAAGATTGATGAAATAAGAGTCAATCTTTGCACACCAAGCTCGAGGTGCTTGCTTCAACCTATATAGAGTTTTATTCAATATGAGGATTTTGTTTTCTTGGCCTTCAACTGTGTACCCTAGTGGTTGGTTCACATACACTTCCTCCTTTAATTTACCATTGAGAAATGCACTTTTGACATCCATTTGATATATAGGCCAATGCTTTTGAGCTACTAAAGAAATAACTGTGCGAATTTTAGTCATTTTTTCCATAGGAGCTAAAGTCTCCTCATAATCAATTCCTTATTTTTGCTTATATATTTGAGCTACTAGGTGAGCCTTATAGCGATCTAGTGAGCCATCTACTTTATACTTTACCTTGTATGCCCATTTTGTGCCAATGGTATATTTACCTTGGGGTAAATCAACTAACTCCCAAGTGTGATTCCTTTCAATGGAATCCAATTCTTGATCCATGACAAGAACCCATTTAGGATCACCAAGTGCTTCTTTGACATTAGAAGGTTCAGTTTGGCTAAGAACTTTTGTCATAAGGTCATAATTCACTTGGTGTCTTAGGGCTGAAGGCCTTTTACCTGTATAAGTGGGAAAATGACTTTGGGCTTCATATATGGTGGCTTGAACCCACTTAGGTAAAGGATTGGATGATGTGGCTTGATCATTATATGGAGGAGTAGAAGGAGATGGAGGACATGGATCATTTTTGGGGAGTACTTCATGTGGAGGAATTTCTTGATTGATGAGTGAAGAGGAAGGACTGGATGATATTATATGTATCAAGGGAGCAATTGTTTCATTAGTTAACTCAAAAGTGGGGGCCATAGGAGGATTTTATGGGGGATACTCATGAAAGGTAACATCCCTAGATAAAAATATCCTCTTGGAAACAGGCTCATACAACTTATAGGCATTGGCACTATCACTATAGCCAACAAAAATGTATTTTTGGCTCTATTCATCAAACTTCTTCCTTTTCTTATGAGGATTGTGAGCATAGGCATCACATCCGAAGACTTTGAACATCCTTCCACTCCATGCTTCTTCAGGTGTTCTATCATATAAGGCCTTAGTGTATGACCTATTAGTCAAGTATGTAGTAGTAAGAACATCTTCACCCCAAAATGAGTTAGGTAATGTAGCAGTAAGTAACATCGATTTTGCCCTATTTGTGATTGTTTGATTCATCCTCTCAGCTACTCCATTTTTTGGGGGGGTATAAGGAGTTGTGAACTATCTCCTTATCCCATGGTACTTATAAAAATTGAAGAATTATTTGGAGACATATTCTCCACCATTATCTAATATTAAGGTGGAAATTTGATAGCCACTTTCTCTCTCAACAAGTGCCATGAATTTCTTGAACTTATCAAGTGTTTGCCATTTGTACTAAATTAGGTAGATCCATACATGTAATCATCAATGAAGGTGATGTAGTATCTGGCCCCAGTATAATATTGAATAGACATTGGCCCACAAATATCTGAATGAACCAATTGCAATTGTCTATTTGCTCTCCAAGCATTTCCTGACTCAAAAGGTTGTCTATGATGTTTGGCTATAACACATGGCTCAAAAAAGCATTTTGACTCCTTAAGGTGAGGAAGTCCTTTTACCAAACCTTTCCTTGCCATCATTTGAATATTGTAAAAATTTAATTACCCCATTATTTCATGCCACATGTACTCCAAAGAAAAAGTAGTTGTATGCAAAGATTTTTGAGTTATATATTTGGTAAGGAGGTAGTAAACACCATCCTTTTTTACTCCCATGGCTTTGATAGTGCCATTTGGTTCCTGAATGTAGCACTTATATTTTTCAAAATAGATAGTATAGCCCTTATCTATAAGCTACCCAATAAAAAGAAGGCTCCTTTTAAGACTAGTTACATACAAGATATCTTTTGCAGGAACATTTTTCCTATCATGCAAAGCAAGTGGTGTCTCTCCAACACCTTCAATAGGAAGGGCACTTTCATCACCAAAAGTAATGAATTGATTAGAATTAGTTTGAACCTTGGTCAACCAATCTTGCCTTCTTGTCATGTGCTTTGCTGCCCCTAATCAATAAACCAACAATATTTATCTTAAATATTAACTTGGTTTGTTGCATACAATGTGTTGAGATTATTATCTTATGGACCCCTTTGATCTCTTTTTATTTGATAGCAATTAGTGACATTATGATTCCATTTGCCATAATAGTCACACCCTTGTTGATTATTGTTTTGAGGCCCTCTATTAGGATGACCCCCTTGAGGAGGTCTTATTTGCCATCTTGGCTACTGATTTGGCTACTGATTATACTATTGTGGTTGTTTTTGATGTGCCTACTACTGGTACTACGGACATGGCTAGTATTGGTATTGTTGATGTGGTTATTGTTGGTACTACTAACATGGTGGTTGATACTACTACTAACGTGGCTAGTGTGGGTATCTCTGATGTTGTCTACCTCTCTGATTCTAATTTTGTTGATTTAGACCTATGTTTTGTCTAGGTTGTAAGGATGCCTTGGTGGTAAAAGCTTCCCTCCAATGCAATGTAGCTCGACTAACACTACAACCAGGAGGACCCAAAGCGGCCAAGCAGGATCGACAACTATTGTCTCTAAGGCTATTCTGATCTAGGCTAAAATTGATGTGCACAACCTCTGTTAGAGGATCATCTATGCATGTTTATCCAGCTTCTAAGTGATTCAAACATATGACCTCATAGCATGGATGGCTTCCAAAATTTGTATGCCAGCAAGCCCCGTAATATCTTGAGACTCGATCCTACAGTTTCTAAGGTCAAGAAACAACTCAATCTATATTGATGATGGGTCCAATACACCAAGGGAAAATATCATCATCATTTTCTATTGTGAATAGATCAAACTGCTAAAATTCCTTCAATCCATATCTATGATGATTAAAGAGTGCAATCGATCAATATTGACTAGATCATGTCATTCTGCAAGTGGTCATCCAGATCGTGCCACTGTGCAACATTCGCTTGTTTGCACATGAATCCACCTAAGATCATGGATTGTAGAGGTGGTAGATACATTGGACATCTGATTGAGAAGTTAGATGACAACAATGCAAATCCAATCATTGTCCACCATAATGTCATTGAGCATAATGCTAAGGAAGAAATCATCATAGATATAGGATACAAGGTTGATTTTCAACCTCCAGGTTCGAATTCGTGATTGCCATATTCTCAAATAATTCTATGAGACCCCTTACAGCGTTGTTGAACCAGTTAGATGCACTCTTTGACAACCTCAACCACTACAACTTCATGGTCCCACTGGAAAAAATGTGGGAGTTATTTACCTAGAAGATCTCAATATCATGAGCCAGATCCAGCTGATGACAATAACGAACATGCTATTTAGGATCGATGGCACACGAACATTTGAAGCTCAACGTAGATCAAGGTAGCTGAGAGCATTTTTTTGACGTGTTAGAAGATCTCCATGAAGATCAGGTGAATTGCAAAAGGCTAAATAGATTACTACAATGATCACTTTGCAGGCAGCTTTCAAGCTATGCAGTGGAGAATTTTTCATCATAGTTTTTTGGTTATCGGAGCACCCAAAAAATTCTCAATGGGAATTATTTTCCTTCACACTAAGGTTGGAAACCTTTCATTGACGTCGAAGAGCCAACGACCGGGATGCAAAGGAGAACAAAATATATTTAGGTGAAAAATTAAATAATTTCACTAAGGTTTGATAGCGACCAATCAGGGAACAAACGATGAGTTGGAGGGGCAGATTCGATGTCATTGGGCCAATTTGAAGGGTGCGATGATGTTGTTGCACTATGGTGACGTGCCATTCATTCCAATATACTACATTGGTAGTTGCACACCTGGATATTACCTTGATATGACTAGAGATAAGGTCATTCACAAAAACCCTTACAGGTGATAGACTCCACTCACTACCACATGGCAGTAACAACCTGTTAAACCCTGAACAGTGTGGGTTATGGGCCGCACTAATTTTTTATCACATCAACGACTTCAACAGTGTGGAGGAGCAATGTTTTTTTTGTAGGTTTCAAATACCACACTTGGAATGCGAAGGATACCTCAACAAATGGTCGACAAGGCCCATGTGAAGAAGGTCACACTCCTTGAAAGGGAGAAAATGGGCATTCACATAGCCCATAATGCACACTGCACAGTGCAACTGGCTGACAATACCTATTGGTCCCAAATTATCTCTATGCATTTTTTTTAATATTCCATTTATATGATTTTTTATATGTATTTCTTCCACATGGAAAGTGGAAATGTTGACATAGCCTTTAAAAATTATTTTGTATTCATTTTTTAATGAAACAAAGGAGGGGGGCCATGCATTAATGTCCCACGAATGTGGTGGGAAGAGCAAAACACAAATTACTCATCAAATGAATTTTAAATCATTGTAAAAAATAGAATATTCCCTTACAAGGGACACCTTTTTTAATTATGCATGAGGGAAACATTGACCCCTCAATTTGCCCAATGAGACATTGCATCTCAAAAATCGAGGTGAATTTTCATGCTTCCTGAGTATAGTAGTGTTTATACTCGTTGGATAGCATTTTTCGAGCACAATTCAGTGGAAACATCAAATCCATATTTGTAAAAGTCTATCATGACTTAGTGCTCCAAACATGGTTACAAAAAGCATCGTGAGCCGAACCACATTAACCAACAATCTAGGGACTACATAATCTAGACACCCTAGATTTCATCCGAAGACTACAGAATCTTGACACTTCAAACATCATCAACTTTGAAGACTACAGACGAAGACACTTCAAGAGCTTCTTCTTCTTCTTCATTTTCCCATCCTCCATTTTTTGGATTCTTAAAGGCTCAATCTTCTCAATATCATTGTATGGAGTGCATTTTTGACAACGTCTAACACTTATCAACATTATAAGTGTGCTCATAAACACACTTAATGGCTCAAAAGTCTTGTAAAGGTGCATTTTCGGTGTAGTCCGACACCAGTGTACCTAAGACGAGTTTCACCTTGAGGGGGGAACACACCAAACAACAAAGTGAACCTCGTAAGTAGTGACATACTCTATCACACCTAGCGGATGCAGTGGTTGGTTACCCATGCATACCGGTAGGATGAGGTGGTCACAATAAGGATACTTGTAGTTGTTAAATAAAAGTGAGGGATGTCCCATTTTTGCTTAAGTACTCATGTAGTACTTATATTGCTTAGAACCAAAGGATGACTGAGAGGCAAATGACCAAGTGGTAGATCTAGAGGTAAAATGATCGAGAGGCAGCTCGAGAGGAAAAATACCCAGTGGCAGACCCAAAGGAAAAATGATCGAGAGACAGATCCAAAGGTGACAGTCCCAGAGGTAGACCTAGAGGTATTCATCTAAGCAAGAGCAGCCAGAGCAGCTCAACCACGAACCAAGAGTTTAGAGCCAAAGAGAGAAAAAGAGCAAGAGCCTAAGACATTATCCCAAATAATGGAATAAGGGGGGATGTTAAAGTAATTAACCCATTACATGGATAATATCTAGATTTCAATCTTGGATAATATCTAGATTCCTATCTTGGGTAATTACCATTTTCTGTTAGGGTAGAATATAAGTTACTACATTATTTTACCTAGGTTAAATATTCGCATTGTTAGCGAATATTAGTAGTTAGATATCAGCATCTCTCATTTCTCTTCTTCACAAGGGATGTTAGAGTTACTATGGTAAAGTAACTATTTACTATTACCTTATTTGGTAATATGTAATAAGTCCTAGGTAGATTAGTAAGTATTTACTATCCTAGGTGAATTCGCTAAATAGAAATATTTAGCGAATATCTTATGGTTAGATATATTGTTAGTTGTTAGTCTATTTTAAGGGATATTATTTGAGCAAATATTAGGGCTATCTTTAGCCTAAGTCAAATGTATTTATAATTGTGCATTATCAATATTATAGCTGAATCATTACACTTCTATAAGGTACAAGTAAACTAAAATCTATAAATGACAAGAAACGAATTTCCTTTAGGACTAACCAACTAAAAACCAACTCCATTCCTATGCTTATATTTGGATACATCAAAATTAAGCACCCATATGTCATCATGCTTCTAATTCTTGCTTTCAGGGGAAGGACTTACAGCTGCATTGGACTCTTCAGCATGAGCATTAGAAACTTATTTTACTTCCAAGGTATACACTCCTAAATCAATTTTTGCATACAATATTTTATTTGTGTTATTATACTCCATGATCATTTCTTTTAACCTTGGCTCCCTTTCAATTTTGATTTTATTGGCCACACCTCTCCATGGCAGCCACATATGTGAGAAGTCGGTTGCCATATAACCATTCAATATTCTAGACCACTCTCTAATTAGAAAAATACCAGAAGCCTCTAGTATGTCCACCACTTGAATATCAATATATTGTTGGATCCTCAGGTTTGAAGCTAGCTAAATATGCATCTGAGTTAGTTCTTCAACAATGTTCACCTCCATTTTTCTAGTTGCATCACGTTTCTACTAACTTGGTAGGATTTAGTCCTAATTTTTTATATATAGAATAAGGCATGACATTTCCAAAAGCACCTGAATCAACCAAAAAAATATGCAAGTTTTTTCTAGCAATACAAACAGTTAGCAAAAAGGAAGGAGAATTAATTTTGTCCTTGTGAACCACAACATGTGCATTAGTTCTTGAAGTATTGTTAGATTTTCCTTTTGGATTCAGATCTTCTATTAACAAGTCTCTTTATTTATTCTATTGGGTCAGCTCAAATAGATAGATATTAGCCTTGGCTTTCTTGAGATCCTTTATGATATTATAACCTATTTTTGGAACTCCCAAAGTTTGATCATTTTGACTTGGGGTTGTCCCTTTGTTTTGAGAATTTACAACAGGTTTTCCTTTAGGAGGTGGAGGGTTATCATCTACTTTGATATTAGGAGGAACATATGAATAGTTATATGGGATATAAGTGGTAGAATATTCTTTGTTTTTACTTCTTAACATGTAGTTATTACCTCTTTGGAATTGTTGATGTGCCTAAACCTCATCTTCTGACTCAATATAAGTATCATCATTTTTATCTAGTAAAGTATTAAAGGTGTTAGAGAACATCGTCGATTCGGTGTTATTCCTATTAAAGTCTCCAAGATTATCATTTGTGAGCACAAGCTCCAAGTTTTCCATTTCTTTCTAAACAATGTCTAAGACTAATATTCAGGGTAATTTGTCTCACCATGTTGGGTCATTGCATGTATTCTACACCAGTTAGGTAAGGCTAAATACACTAAGTTTACAACTGATCTTGAATATGTACTTGCTTGGTCAATAGGATTTGGTACACCTCTGTTGTTAGGATGAGAGTACCATTGGTGATTTTACCTCTAAAAATTAAAATTTCTATTCTGACTAGTAATATTGTTGTTCGTGTTGGCATGTGTTGGTGTGAAAACTGGCACCAGACAAGCAAGAGGTGCACCCAGAGGTTTCTAACCAGCATTGAATGGTAGTCTAACCCAAAATAGGTAGAGGCGATCAATATCTAGATAAGTTCGGCTCCTAATGCCCCAACTACCTACATCGTAAGGAGGAAAAGGGAATGAGAAAGAAATCAAAGAAGGCCATAGACAAAATTGACAAGCATAGTGTATGGCTACATCAAGACACACTCCTATGTCATTGATGTAAATAATATAAAACCACCTAACATATTAACCCACCTCGCCTATCGCTTCTACTTTGATTCAGTGTGTAAGGGCAAATTCCAAAACCAGCGAGAAGGTGCATGAAATTCAGGCAATAGAATTAGAGTGCTCCCACCTGATTGGCCTTAATAGAAATAAACCCTAATTCCTAGTGGTGAATGCAAATTCCAGATTCACCCATCCAGGCTCACAAAATCTATACAACAAAATTAAGCGAACCCACTCAGATGGCCATCATAGAAATAAACATTCACACAAAGGCAGAAGCAAAATGAAATATGGATTGAGAGACCAAATAGTGATTTACTATTATTTACAAGCAATAGAGAATTACATATGAATTATAAATGCCATAGAGCCACACTTTGGAATGCCAAGCATCCCACTATTTATAGAAGATTTTACATTGAAGTCAAATTACAGCATTGTTGGCATTCAATGGGAAATATCAAACTAAAATTACTGGAAAGTCTATTGATGCTCTACTCTGTAAGGGATGGTGGTCATCTAGAAGTAATTGGGTGTCTTTGCAGATATCTGGGTCTTTAATTATTTCAATAGCCTCTTAAATTCCAATCTACCTCATCCCTTCTTGTTGCAGATAGGTTAGATATTAATTACCTCTGAAGATGTGCACTTTAAAATCCTCCTCCTTCGTACCTATCGATAATCTACATCTGACAGCTAAGATCATTAATGCTCACCTCTTGGGGAACTTTGAAGCTTCCATCTTATTGCATGGTGATATCAGCTTTGGATGAATTTTTGGGTAGACTTCTCTTGCACCAACCTCCTAGTTTTTTGCTTATCATATTTTAAGATGGATGGAAGATCGAGCTTTGGACATTTAATGTTTTCTTCCCAAAGTTTTGTCCTATTTTGTGGATGGGAACTTGGAACTTGTAATATCCTTGCCCTAGTTTGTTTTTTTTACCTAGAGAATTTGAGGTTTCAATTCTCCGTCCAAGCAAGATAGGGTTTTAGAATATTTTGAGCACTCCCTTGCCTATTTTTCCATACATCCATTGATATCTACCTCAACCATTAGTGCCTCAAAATCGACCAGCTCTAATATGTCCTCATATTCAAAAAATAAAAAGTGGGTGAAGGAGCACAAAATATCACCCACACTCTTGGTGACTTATAAGGGTATTTCATCTTATGAAATAAAATGAACCCATCAGACCCTTGGCTAGCAAAAGTACTTTTAAATAAGGATAAGAAGAAAGAAAGGATAGATAAGGCATAATCAAGGAGAACAAAGGAGGGTGGGTAATGGGGAAGAATACATATTAAACAATAGGACAAAACATAGTAGAAAGGAAATAAAGATGAAAAGCACGAAGGGAAGGACAGGTGGAAAGGTAGGGAGATCCCTAGGAATGAGGAGGAGAAAACACTAGAAGGAAGAGAGGAGAGGAAGGGATGGTCGTAATATGACTATAAAATTAGGCAACCATCAAAAAAATAGTATCCAAACATATCCCCGTGAGTGTGGTCTACCGGCAAGGATGCCACTTGCATTATCGATGATGTGACCTGGGTTCAATCCCCATGGTGGATGTGTATAAGAAGTATTACTCAAAAAAAATAGTAGCCAAATAGGGAGAATGGGACAGAAGAGAACAAGAGGGGATACAATACTGAGGGAGGCCTAAGAAGAAGAGAAGAAGAACTATTGAATCGATAGAATACTTCCCTATAGTAGAAGACTGACTTTCTTGGTTCAGTGGATATCCCCAAGCATTGTACAATTGTAAACATACTCCGTTACAACCCAAAGATTATTCAAGAAAATCATGATCCTGACGTTTAAAATTATTTTGGGTAATCTACCTATTCTTGAATTGGCTTTCCACCATGCAGGTTTTGATAGTAACTTACTCCACCATGAGCATACCATGAGGTCCTTCAGCTACTTTTATGCATTCATTCCTTCTTTTAGATCGTTGCTTGGAATGCATATATAGGAGGAGGTGTGGTGGTATAGGCACCTTTTCTAAAATAATTGGTCAATTGTGAGATGCTAACTTGTGCCACATTTTGTACTATCTCATCCTTATCCATTGGATTACAGAGTCTGAAGATACAAAATTGAAAAAGGAAACAAAGGAAGAAAGTGGTGCTAGAGGGAAAAAGTTCTTAGGGTCTGCTAGAAGTTTCTCTTTCATCATGATTTTCACCATCATGTTACTTTTATTTAACTGTCAGCTTATATACACAAAATTATGGTGTGATTGACATGCTTCCACAAACAGTCTTACCTTGGGATTTAATCTAATAAATCTATAATAGTCAAACTAGATTATATTGTACTTCAGGCATTCTTCATGGTCCAGCTGGTATTTTTTGTTGGTACCACTTGGTGAGTTATTATTTCTACCAGTACTTATGCAATCAATGAGAATTATGGTAATGGATATCACTACATGGGAGCCCCTTTTAGGTACTGGCTCATCTGGTAATAGGTTCAAGTGTTGCTAGTCCTTGGGATCCATCTGTTATAGGATCCCTACTATATGTACCTTAGATGCATCTGCATGTATGTGTAGATAGGGATTGTTGATTGGTTCTATTGTAGCTTGCACCTCCTCAGGTTCTACGTCTTGATTAACCAGACTCTCTCACAGATGGTTTAGCCCTTGTTGGGTGTTTCCCACTTGGTTTGGGTCCTTTGTATATTGTGAGAAGTTACAAACAGCAAAATTTTTTAATATGGAAATAGTGCTTGCATCTCTTGAGCATGATCCCAAGAAGAGATACATCCCTTGCACTCTTCCATATTGTAGACTTAGCTCCTGCATAGCTTAATATAGCAATCGTGGTAGTTGTTGTACAGTAGAGAAGGAAGCAGCAGCAGTTGGAAATGGATATGGGAGGGCGGAATCACCTGAAGGTGTCTTTCTTATGTGAAGCAGGAATCACTCTATCCGTATAGCCTCTTGAAATATTTGAGGGAATCTTCTTTCCTAAAATTGATACAAGAGGCTAATATCTAAACTGAAAGCTCGAATATAATACAGGTGAGTCTGGGTGGGAGAAATCTGGAACTAAAAATGAATCCTTTACCAACTTCTTCTGAATTGTATATTAAAATTTATGATTGATTTAAAAGGTGTTATTTTGATGAGATAAAATATCATCAAGAGCTGGAAGGGATCCATAGAACCATCACATGCATCCACCAGAGCTCCTACCAAATCTGTCCAAGAGCAGATATTTTTTTGCTCCAAGGTATGGTACCACCATAATGTCCTCCCTTCTAGATACAAGACCAGAAGCCTGGTCGTGATGTCTTCATGCGATCTACCATGGAGGGATTGCAGCAACATCTTCAAGGTGCTCTCGAGAGGTTCCTAAAGTGCCATCGTATTTGGTGAGATACTTTAAGGCACTTTCAGGAACCTCATGTCAATATTGGAGGTCTAATGGATCAGGATAATTCCACTGTGGGTAGCTCAGGTAGGCCATTAAGGTATTGGCCTTCAAAGGTCCTAATTCATGCATCGGAGTTGGAGTCGCCAGATGAACATACTATCACCACTTTCAAGGTGAGGGCTACTCATCAAACCTTGGGTCCTTCAGGAGATGTAAAATATTAGCACAAAAATGCAACTGATATCATGATATGGAGATGTTTCTCAGTCAAAGTTGTCAAGTGATTTGCCAAAATTGGGTAAACCAAAGTATCACTAGACTCTGGTTTTCTTAAACATAGAAACTCATAGAGTTCCCCAATAGAGTTGTCAAAAACTACTGGTATGAAAACTAACATCAGATGAGCAAGAGGCACACCTGGAGGTTTCCAACTGACATTGAATGACTATCCAACCTAAAATAGGTAGAGAAAATTGATCTCCAGAGAAGATCAGCTCTTGAGGTTCTAGCTATCTACACTTTAAGGGGGAAAAGAGGGAAAAGGGAATGATAAAGAAAGCAAATGAGGTCATAGCTAGAACTAACAAGGATGGTGTATGGCCACATCAAGACACACTCCTCCCACATCACTAATGCAAATAATAGCAAACCACCTAACATATCAGCTCGCCCCACCTATCACTTGTCCTCCAGCTTAGCATATAAGGGTGAATTTCAAAACCAATGAGAAGGTTCATGAAATCCAGGTTGTAGAATTAGAGAGCTCTCACCCTATTGGCCTTAATAGAAATAAACCTTGATGCCTAGTGGTGAATGCAAATTCTAGAACCACCCAACTAGGCTCACAAAATATAGATAGTAGAATTAAATGAACCCACTTAGATGGCCATCGTAGAAATAAACATTCATACAAATGCAGAAGAAAAATGAAATATGATTTGAGAGATCAAACAATGATTTACTATTATTTATAAGAAACAAAGGATTACATATGAATTGTAAAGCCCATAGAGCCATGCTTTGAAATTCAAAGCATCTCACTATTTATAGAATATTTTACATTGAATTCAAATTACAGCATTGATGGTGTTCGCAGGAAATATCAACTAAAATGATTGGAAAGTCTGTTTATGCTCTACTCCAGGAGGGATGACGGTCATCTGGAAGGATTTGGGTGTCTTTGTAGATATATGGACATTTGATTATACTAATAGCCTCTTAAATTCCAATCTACCCCATCCCTTCATGATGTAGATAGGTCAAATATTAATTATATATAAATTTATGCACTTTCAAATCCTTGTCCTTCGCACCCATCCAAAATCTACATCAGGCAACTGAGATAATTAATTCTTACCTCTTGGGGAACCTCTAAGCTTCCATATTGTTGTATGGTGATATCAACTTTGGAAAAAAATTTGGGTAGACTTCTCTTGCACCAACCTCCTAGTTTTTTTCTTATCATATTTTGACGTGGATGGAAGATCAAGCTTTGGACCTTTAATGCTATCTTCCCAAAGTTTCATCCAGATGTGTGGATGGGAACTTGGAACTTGTAATCTCCTTGCCCTAGTCTAATATTTTTTCTTGTATAATTTGAGGTTCCAATTCTCTATCCAAGAAGGATGAGGTTTTGGGATCTTCTTTTGAGCACTCCCTTGCCTATTTTCCCATCCGTCCATTGAAATATGCCTCAACCATTAGCGCCTCAAAATCGTCCAGCTCTAATATGTCCTCATCTTCAAAAAAGAGAAAAGTGGGTGAAGGAGCACAAAATCTCACCCACAACATGGTATTTGTGTCTTTGCATGGCTAGTACATCATTACTAAGTTTATGAACGATCCTTTGCAAGCTTCCCAACTCTTTATTTGAAGTGTTTGTGGGCTGGTTTTACATTGGTAGAGTTTGTTGATTAGTGTTTGGACTCACTCTATTCAATTAGGAAGGCATATTTTGTTGATTAGGCACTTAGTTGGCATTCACTCCTTGGGGTGTCAAGTATGCAGGAATCACTTGCTAGGCATATGATTAATGAACTTGACTTGATGACTAATTTTCGAGATATGTAGGCATGTTATGAGCAGTTGGACCAGTATTTAAGTATACCGACAAACTTTGGTTGCTAGATTGGTTCACTTGGGGTAACATGAGTAGCATTATGGATTGATTATACATGTGATTTTTATTTATTTAGAGAAGCACTTGAGATAGAGGTTTTGGATTGAACATTTAATTTTGGTATGGGTACATCACATTAGGAATAGGATTCATCATTGGGATATTATGCATTATAGCTTGGTTCATCAAGGGAATCTGATTATACGTGCCTGACTATCCTAATGTCATGTTAGTTGTGATTCTAAAGCATTGAGGTATGATTTGTTATTCAATAATGAGAGATTCATTATAGACTACAAGTAAAGTGGTGATTCTAGTAGCTCTTCGAATGAACATGTATGTCATAGGATCAAGAGCATTCAAATACATTTGTAGGGTAGTGGGCTCTAAAATCTTAAATAGAGGAACCAATATCATGTAAATCTTATGGAATTGTGTGTTGAAGTTCCTAATGGGTTCACCAGGCTCTCTTTTAGTAGTGGAAAATTGATGGTACAAGATAGCACAATCAATGATCAATCTAAAGTCCTTCACAAAAGCTTCTTCCAACTCCAACCAAGAATGAATAAAATGGGTGGGTAGATTAATATACCAATAGTATGAATCCTCATCTACAGTATCAGGAAACATATGGTAAACAACACCCTCTTGTTGAATCTAAAGCCTCATTAAGGTATCCTTATACACTTGAATGTGTTTTTCTATAGATCTAGTACCACTATGCTTGTATTTTAGCAAGTGTCTTTTCACATTATTTTGGAATATCATGCATGGCTCCAACAATGTTTAATGGGCCATGGACTGTGAGCCTATTTGGTTGGTGATACATTGCTTGGTTTTGCAAAGGGGCAGGGTATATGGGAGTTGAGGAGTTTCTTGGTGAACAAGTTGCAGCTCAGGAAGGTCTAGTTCTGTATTTTCTCTTATCAATCTAGTTTTTCTATGATGGGTGAGGGATAACAACTCAAAATCTCCTTCTACTAACCTTTATCGGGTAAGAATCCTTCATGGTTCTAGCTTGGGTGTTGTCTAAAGAATCAGATCTAATGTGAAGGAATGTGGTTCGGCCCTCCTTCTAGCACCAAATCTGTTGACCCATATTTTTTATATGCTTGCCAACAGGTGAAACACCTATACAACAAGTGTTCCCTCAGGAAAGATATTTCCTCCAAGGTTTAGGTAGGATGGGTCTCAACCATGCAGGGTTTACTCAGTGGAGGCTAAGTTGGTGATCCACAAGTTTTTTTGGGGGGGTTTTTTTGTAGCACATTCAATAT
The DNA here is from genome assembly GCA_028583015.1 of Wollemia nobilis. NCBI lineage: Eukaryota > Viridiplantae > Streptophyta > Pinopsida > Araucariales > Araucariaceae > Wollemia > Wollemia nobilis. Next base: position 7,617,962 of record JAQPPZ010016917.1, on the reverse strand, counting down.
ATGAGATCTGACTTTAATACTACCCACAAGCTTTAGTAAAACTCAAAAAATTTCAGCATTGACACACACACACTACAACTATAGCTAACTAAGAGAAGCAATCGTCTAATCTATACCACTAATCTACTAGAGGAGATCAAAAAAAACACAAAATGAAGAGGGTCAAGAGAAATAAAACCTAAATCTCCTTGATTCACCATAGCATACAATAAGAAATCCAAGCATGAACACACCTCCAAGAAGCCAGTATGCACACAGTTGCAAGGAAGAAAAGTTATCAAAAATAGAATTGTAGCCACCATAAACATGCATAGGTTGCAATTACACTAGTATATTCAACAAATTTATCTATTCATGAAGTAATTTTCCATATATTTACAGTAAGAACTAGGAGCCTCCAGAAGAAAAATGCAAAAAATATATAAACCTCTTCTAATGTGGCTGCTAAGAGTATTGAGAGTTTTTTTTTTATGTTTCTTCTTTTTTTGGAACCCTTTACAAATGAGAAAAAGTTTCTTTTATAATATGAGGAAAGCATTTTTTCCTCCATTTTTGAAGTTGTACTTCCATGCATAATAATTTTAAATTGAATCCCTTTTTCAAGTCTTTGTATATTATAATGATATAAATAATTCCAACTCATTAAATCATGCATTCCAGGTGGAAGGGGGACATATGGATAATTTTCTAGTTATTGGATCCTCGCACGGTGGAAGATAAAATTTATGCCCAATAAAATAATTTTGAAAAAAAATCATGTATATTTAACTCTAAATATATATGGGGTTGAGTAGAGCTCATTTTAATCTTTTCAATGCATCTGGTTTGAGCTCAATCGGGGCTTTGGATGAAAAGTTATGGCCTCCAAAATATTACCTACCAAAAATTAGTAAAAAAATTCTTTGCGTAGAAAAAATTTTATTTAATAAATTACTTTGGGTTTCAAATAGCCTTTGAATGGGATTTTGTAATTTTGGGATTTTTGATTTTTTGGGATTTGACAAAATGCATTTCGCCAAAAAAAACTTTGAAATTTTGAAGAAGGAACTCATCTAAGATGAAAGAAGACCCAAAACATGCCCAACAATGTTAGCTTTTGAGGATATATGCAGTGGGAGAGTGTATCGCTCAAAATTTTTTGCATCCTTACCTTCAAGCTATAGGATCTGCGCCCGGAAGGGGGATGCGAGAAGTATGGGACAATACCTCGGACTGAGAGGCCCTTTGAAGGTCCCGCATCTCGGGGGAGGAGTATAAAGGTGAATTTTCGACGGATGGTGGGTTCACCAGGAAAATTTTGAGTGGCAGTTTCCACGCCTAGGTTGATAGTGGGTTTGATGTGTTCATTTTTATACTCAATCATTCAATTCCTAGGTTTGGCCAAGATGAATCTAAACTATTCTATATGCCAATACTGATTTGGATGAATACAAAAAACAAGAATGATTGCTAAACACAAAAAATATGCTAGCTAGAATATAACATACCTGATTCCGGATGTTTGATGAAGATTCTAAGTTTTGTAACAGTCCAGATCGCCTCAATTCATACGTAATTATCTAATATTTCATAGGATCATCTCAAATCACAGACGGTCATCTGATATCAGACAGGATCGCCTAAAATCTGACGAATTCATGAGACGAATTCGTCAGAAACCTACAACCACAAAAGCAGATACAAAATACCAAATATGCAACTGTAGAAGCAAAGTAAAATGATAGCAATAACAGCAAACATGCCTAAATCATGGATTCAAATAACAAAATAAGGAAAATTCAGTAGATTTAATGATTGATCTTAATTTTATCATGCGGTTATGCTAAATGAGGTGAACTCCAAGATGCATAAATGTAATAATTTAAGATAGTACAGAAATATAATAGGAAAATGCAGATAAAAACTAAGGAAATGCAAACTCTGGGCTCTGATTGCCCCCAATCCGGATTACAGTCGGGATCGCCTCCAATCGTACGAGATCGTCTGCGCTCCTTGACAAGATCATCCGAAATTGTATGGAATCGCTTGTGACGATCCGAGCTAGCTTTGACTGAAAAACAGTAAAGTTCCTGTAAGAAAACACGAAATACAGAATGCAAATGATGGTGTGGAAATGCTCTGAGATGCATGGAAGTGCAGGGGGTTTAAGCAGAGTTTCAGGCAGAGAGTCAGGGGAATCAGGAGGATAAACTAGAAAAATCCTAGTTTATATAGGATTAGGGAGAGGTTAGGAGGTTGGGGATCATCCCAATCTGGGAGATCTCCAACGGGGGAATATCCAATTGCACAGACACGCTTCTGCCAAAGTTGGAGAGGCTGTTGAAATAGAAGCTAATTATGAAAATTTGGTTTTAGGACGAAATCGTCTGGATGCTCTGTTCTAGAAGAATTCATCATATTGGGGACGATTTTGTCTGATATGTGACGATATCGTCCAACGGTCAAAACAAATCCTAAAAATGGCACGAAAAAAAGGGAAGCGGGTAACAAGCAGTTTTGGGGTGATTTTGGGGTTAAAATTTAATTTTTTATCTTTTATCTTTTACTAAGGGTTTAACTGCGCCAATTTTAGGGTGCTACATTTTTCCCCCTCTAGCGAATTTTCTGAAGAAAATGCGTTAAAGACAAGTTTTTCCCGTTTTACGAGAAACCAAAAAATGTACTCATTTTTTTAGATGACGATTCTTGGTTGAATCGTACGACTGCTGACTATGGTGCCCCCTCTATGTTTTTACCCAAATCGAACGTTTGCGATAAAAACACGAAAAAAAAAAATTAAAATGTTGTTTTTGAATAAAATTAAGAAAAATAGGGAAAACCCTAATTCATTTTTTACTATTCACTTTTACTGTTCCAGAGCTCTATAGAGAGAAACAATTGTGGAGACAGCGCACAGAGCGACAGAGGTCCGGTGCAGGCTACGGGTAAGGATCTAATCCTAGTAGATTAGGTTTGATTGTACTTTGTGCAATTTTTTGTTTTAGATTTTGACTGTTTGGGGCATTGCGACCGTTTTTAGGCCGTCGACGACGTCGGGACGAAATCGTCCCTAGATCGTCGAAATCGTCCCTAGATCGTCGATTTCATTGGAGGGTGAAATCAACGAACTAGGGGCAATCCCGTTCAACAAGGGGCGATCCCCAAGTTGCAAAATCGAAGACGAATTCGTCCTAAAGGGGACGATTTTGCCAAATTTGGGATGATATCATCCAATGGTGGACGATATCATCACTGTTAAGAAATTAAGCTTGATTAAAATGTTTTTAATTTTATTTTAATGATTGGTTGATTAAAGATTTTTTGTTTTTTTATTGTTTGTTTTGTAGAAAGGATTACTAAAAAGCCAGGAATGGAAATACGACGGGCTGAGAGATGACTTGGCTGCTCTTGACCAAGCTAAGCATGACCAACTAGCATAGGTCGGGCTACGGCATGTGGCAGAGATGCCACAAGTATCGACGGACATAGGGCTCCTGACAGCCCTAGCAAAGAGATGGTATCTGGGGTCGTCCTACTTCTGGCTACCGATAGGGGAGATGGCTCCCACACTAGAGGACGTATGGAGGATCATGAGGATCCCCATTCAAAGACGACTCATGACACCTACAGCCAATCAGGGCCAGGCTATGATGAGACTGACCAGAGACCCAAGCTTCACCCTGGAGAAGGGTAGAGTGAACATCGAGTCTCTAAGGCAGATGCCTGGGGCATCTAGGTTGACTCAGGTTTTGGTAGGAGTAGTTGGTGGCTTACTGTTGTGCCACCAGAGCAAGTGCAGATTACCATGGGTGCTCTCAGACATAGTTTATGACATGAGATACCACAGGTACAGGTTTACATGGGGTAGCTTTGTACTATGTCGCTTGTATAGGATCCTGCATGGGGTCGTATACAAGGGAGGTTGATGTCTATTCTTGACATCACTTCTATAGATTTGGTGCTGGGAGCACATCGCGATGCGGAGGCCGATAAGGCTCCCATTGACAGGGGTTGACCAGGAGAGGCCCCGGGTTTTCTATTGGTGGCTACAAAGAGGGTCACAGTGGCGGATAGATCTGTTGATGTCACGGAGGTTGTTGGATGACCTCATCCCTGACCAGATCACCTGGATGCCATGGCAAGAGCACCACGTGTGGGCAGAGGATGGGTAGGAGCTAGCTCGCATCAGGTGAGTCTATTAGATGAGGATGGAGTGGGGAGAGGTAGAGCTCAACCGCTACGATCGGGTACTACAGTAGTTCGATATATAGTAGGGGATCCCTTCTCTCAGGGATTACGAGTACTCCTAGACTGTTCGAGATAGTACTACGTTGAGTGGGGCTCCAGCCATGCAGCAGTTTTGGAGCTAGGACGCTGATGATGCCCCCATCCAGCAAGTGGATGGTGACGATGCTGGGGTGATGGATGGATACGATGCCTGGTACGTAGGCATCCACCCTCCTCGAATGATGAGGGCACAGGGTCCGATGCAAGTGGTTGTGTGCCAGATGGGGAGGTGGTGCCAGGCTGCCATTGAGGCAGCGCGGGGTCATGGTGGGGTAGAGCAGCGATGAGCTTCATAGGAGAGATGCCAGAGGATAGCACGGGCTCCACAGAGGTCATAGGAGATAGGGCGGAGGGAGGAGAGACTCCCTTCATAGTAGGGGGAGAGACCACCATCGCTTGATAAGGGCAAGGGTGTCGATGTAGGGGAGAGTAGCGAGACGATGGCTCTCTGGGCTAAGGTTGCCCACCTCCAAGCTCAAGTGCAGACACTACAGGATGAGGCCACACGACTTAGATCTTAGGGTAGAGGAGCGAGCACTCAGGATCTGGCAAGGTCTATTGCTCAGACCGCATTCTACCAGGGGCTATACTATCACATGGTTCCAGAGAACCAAAGGGTGCCACTGCCAGCCCCTATTATGGAGCCGATCATGATGGGATCATCGAGGACATCCTCACGATCGACGATGAGGACCTAAGACACAGCCTGGACCTCTATGGGACCACCTCCTCCATGTCAGGGTGGGGGAGTAGATGAAGCTGAGAGCTCAAGGGCTTCTCAAGGATAGTTGGCTATAGACTGCATAGAGATTGTATAGATTTTTGAGAGGATTGAGTATGCCAAGGTATAGATTGTGGCATACCAATCTAGTTTTGATATGATGTACATAATTTGATATATATATATATATATATATATATATATATTTGTTCTTGTTTTTTATGATATGACTTGTGTATATGTTGTATGATGCTTTAATTTGTGGTTGAATATTCATGTAATTATGTCGTTTTGAAATATTATATTTTTGATATCATGGCATAAAATTGTAAATGAAATAATCTGATGTAAATAAATTGGTTGTTTTGGTGTAATTTGAAAAAATAAAAGGGACTTCTAACAATTATTTCAAAGGACATTGTCATTTTTATAGACCATTTCATGGAGTCGTCGCTCACTAGGTCGTCAAGCTAATCCTAGGATAGAAATATTGTTAAAATTAAAAGAGTGCTTAAGAGACTGTCTTAAGACTTGATGTTGTGATGATGAAAATGATGATGGTGATGATTTGTTTTCATATTTTCATAAAAATATTATGCATGAGATAAAAATAAATATGATTTGTTGCTAGGCATAAATTCCTAAGTGTGATAAAAAATTTTGCATAAGGTCTTAGGAACTATACCATCATTACAAAATTGAATGTTGACATAATGACCTGAAATAAGATAAGTGTGCATTCATTTTAAAGCTTAGTTATGTAACATAATGATGTAAGCCATATGTGTTTTTAAAATGAATGGGAAAATAAAACTAGAAAAATGGTTTGTGCTAGGCATAGACTTAGAGGTATAGACTTATACCATCATCGCGAAATCCAAAGAAAAAATGGATATTTTAGTTTTTATTGCAAGATTAATTTTTGACTTTTGATAAACAGAAAAATAATCATATGGCCATGTTGTTTGAAATAATTTTGTGATTTTGTGAAACAATGTATATAATTTGTTTTTATACAAAACAAAAATTCTAAAATAAGAGGATAAAACTATTCCGAAAAGAATTATAGAAATATTTTAAATTATCTCAAAGACAAATGTAGGTTTATAAGGGATCCTCATGTGCAAATGTGAGTGCATTACCAATATTGATTTATCAAAATGATACAAAATCTCTCAAATATAAATGTGTGTGCGATTGTATTGTTCATTCACCAATTTTGAGCAAGATAATTTGATACAAGTAATTTGCCTTAACCAAATGAGTGTTCATTAACCATGATTTATATGCATGTGACCATACCAGACTACTATGTAAGTCGGGTTATCAAGAGCTAGCTAATCCATAAGCTGACATAGGTCTGTAAAAAGAAGGTCGCTAATGTGATAGACATATCACCATGCTAGGAATTACCCAAGGCCAAGCGGGTTGGGCACAAACCACCTGTTATGGGGCTTACCTCACAATTTTTGAATAATTGAGAATTCCAGGGATTCAAGATCATTCACCCTTCTTTTCTTTTCAAGGGGTAAGGAAAGGGATTTTATTGCTTTTGCTTTTGCTTTTCACTTTTGCTTTTCTTTCTCTTATTTTTTTTTTTTTTGTATTTTTGCTTGGAATTGAGATAATGCTGAAATATTGCTGCGATGGTACAAAATAATATTTTTCTTTTTCTTCCTATACTAGGGATACTTGCTCGGATTGGCTGTAGAGCAAGGTATTTTTATTCTGGGTAGGGATGAGCTTGTCCTTTTGTCAATTCTCAAATATTCTAGACCATGTGCATGATAGGATAGCAGGGGAAGCTTTTCGCTCAGGAAACCACTTCTACTATGTAGCATCATATCGAATTTGCAATGAAATCATTTTAATGTGAAAAGATATAGTTGGTTCAAGTAAATAACAAGATCAGTTCTCTATGCTCAAAACTTTATTTAATGTCAATGTGGACTTTGATATAAGAGATATTAATAATCATACCAAATAAAATCAAGATATTTATTCATGTGAGTGTGAAAGTGCGGGATTACAAATAAATGCTCATATATCCACAATAATTTAAAATATAACTGCAACACTTCAAGAATTGACAGGTATGAAATAAAAGATGTTTTTGAAGATTTTGATGATTTTGATGTTTTTGTATTTCTTAATTGATGAATTGAAAGAAATACAATGTGATTGTTTTTGAAACTTTTTATATAAGTGACTAAAAGGAAATAATATACAAAACAAATATATACAATGATGAAATAACCAAATTTTATGCATAGTAGCGTTTGAGATGCATAATGTTCATAGGTTCTTTAAGTTCTTTACCATCTAAGGTAGATAATTTGTATGCTCCTGATCCAAATTTAGCAGTAATAATATACGGTCCAAGCCAGTTGGGCTCGAATTTACCTTTAAGGTCTTTAGTTGCATTAGTATTTTTTTTATTTTCTTTTAAAACAAGGTCGTTGGTCTCAAAGGATCGATGATGAACTTTCTTGAGATAGGCTCTTTTAAGCTTGTTTTGGTAGGCACGAAGATGTTCCAAAGCATTGATGCGCTTTTCATCTAAGAGTTCCAGTTGACTAAATCTGCCAGCACGATATTCATTCCCTACTTCAGTATATTGAAGTAGTAGAGTCAAAGAAGGAACTTCTAATTCAAAGGGAAAAACAACTTCAGTGCCATAAACCAAAACGAAAGGTGAAGTTCCAGTGGGGGTGCGAACACTAGTTCGATAGGCCCACAAAGTAGGATATAATTGGATGTGCCAATCTCGACCAGATTTATTGACCAGTCTTTTGAGAATTTTAATTAATGTTTTATTAGATGCTTTTGCTTGGCCATTATCTTGAGGATAATAGGGAGTGGACCAACGATGTTGAATTTTATACCTTTGACATAATTTTTTGACATATTTATTTTTGAAACAAGTTCCATTATCAGAGATGAGACTTGCAGGAATTTCGAACCTACAAATAATTTGATTAAAGATAAATTTAGAAACTTGGGTTCCCGTACAAGAAGCTAAAGGCATAGCTTCAACCCATTTTGTAAAATACTCAGTAGCGGTTATGATGAATTTGTGTCCATTAGATGACACAGGGTTGATTTTTCCAATGATATCTAAGCCCCATTTTGAAAAGGGCCAAGGATATGAAATAGCCTGCAGTTCTTGTGTAGGCGCATGGACAAGGTCAGCATGTTTCTGGCACTTGTCGCAATGGCGCACATAATCATGTGCATCATTCTCCATGGTAGGCCAAAAATATCCTATCCGAAGGAGGTTCTTAGCAATGGCGTTACCACTAAAGTGTCCTCCACAAGATCCATCATGGGCTTCGCTCAAAGCTGATCTAGATTCGTCTAGATTCAAAAATCTCAATAATATGCCTTCAAAAGATCTCCTATACAAGGTATTACCAATAATCATGAAGCGACTTGCTCGTCTACATAATAACCTGCGCTGGTTGCTAGTATAACCAACAGGGAAGGTCCCATTTTGTAGAAAATTAAATATATTAGTGTACCATGGTTCGGGAGTAGTTTCGTTGATTAGAAACACATCCAAAGGTTCTAAGCATGATTTGCTTGAAGCGGGTTCCTGGAGTCGATGAATAATGATAGTAGCATATTCATCATCTAACTCCAAGGGTAAGAGAGATGCAGCTGCAGCCATAGCGTCAGCCACATGATTGCTAGTTTGAGGAATAGCTTCCAAAGTAACTTGATCAAATAAAGATAATAATTGTAAAACATATGTTTTATATGGGCATAATTTATCATCTCTGGTCTGATAAACATCATTGATTTTATTTATGACAAGTTGAGAATCATCAAAAACTAATAAATTTTTAATTTTTAGGGCCAAAGCAGCTCGTAATCCAAGGATTAGAGCCTCATATTCAGTAGTATTATTGGTGCAAGCAAACGTTAATTTAAAGGACAGAGGTATAATATGTTTTTGCAAAGATATTAAAATAATAACCACACTAGCCCCACTCATGCATCAAGCTCCGTCAAAGTATAGGGACCATTGTTTAGGATGGTTTGCCTCTAATTTAAGGCATTCGTCAGGAAACTCAATGATGAGGGGATGGGTAGACTCTAAGGGTGCAGCAGCTAATTGGTCTGCTATGATTTGACCCTTAATAGACTTTTGTCCTATAAACATGAGTTCAAACTCACTTAGCGTAAGAACCCACTTGGTTGTGCCACCAAATAAGTACGGTCGACTCATGAGATATCGCAAAGGGTCAAATTTGGCAATAACATACGTTTTTTGACTGAGCATATAATGTCGTATTTTTTGTGTAGAAAATATGACTGCTAGACATAACTTCTCTAATATGGTATAGCGAGTTTCATAACTGATTAAGGTTATGTTGATGTAATAATTAGCACGTTCTTTCTTCTCATCATCAAGTTGAGCTAACATAGCTCCTAAGGAAAAATCTGAGGCAAAAATGTACAAGATAAATGGATGATTAGATCTAGGTGGTGAAAGTACTGGTGGTTTAAGGATATATTATTTAATGAGGTCAAATGCTTCCTGAAATTCAGCGTCCCAATGAAAAGAGACATCTTTCTTAAGAAGCTTAAGAAAGGGTCTCGTTTTGTCTACCAACTTACCAATGAAGCGATGAATAGCTTGAAGCTTACCTTTTAAACTTCGTAATTCAGATATATTTGTGGGTGCGGGCATATCAGTGACAGCCACGATCTTGAGAGGGTCAATTTCAATGCCACGTAAAGAAATTATAACCCCCAATAATTTATCGGACTTAACTCCGAATATACATTTGGTTGGATTCAATCAGATAAGATACTCCCTTAACCGATCAAATACTTTCCTCAAGTAATTTAAATGATCCTCTTCTTTGATGGAACGAGCTATAATATCATCTACATAATCATGTAGAATATCATGCATCATATCATGAAATATATAAGTCATGGCTCATTGTTATGTTGCACCTGCATTCTTTAAACTGAATGGCATCACTTTCCAACAAAAGGTTCCCCAAGGGGTAATAAAGGTTGTCTTAGCCTGATCTTCAGGAGCTATCCTGATCTGATTATAACCAGAGAATCCATCCATTAATGATATCATTCCGCTCCCAGTGGTAAAATCAATGATTTGATCCATGTTGGGAAGAGGAAAATCATCTTTAGGGCATGCAGCATTAATATCTCTAAAGTCTGTACAAACCCTAACTTTAGTAGCTTCTTTCTTAGTTACTGGAACTACATTTGAGATCCATTCAGCATAATCAATGGCTTGTATAAAAATAACATTCAACAGTTTTTCTAGTTCTCCTTTGACTAGTAAGGCCACTTTAGGATGCATTTTTCTAAGTTTATGTTTAATAGGTTTAGCATCTGGATGGACTACTAGATGATGCATAACTATAGAAGGGTCCAAACCTGGCATGTATTCATATGTCCAAGCAAAGATATCTTCATAGTCTTTAATAAATGAAATGTATTTATCTTGTTTTTCTTGACTTAATTCTGATCCAATATTGATTATGTGAGGGTTATCTTCGGTTCCAATGTTAATTTTTATAACGTTTTCAACTTCCATATGTAAATCTCTCTCAAAATTAGGCGGTGCGGGTGAAACACCCAATTATTGTAATTCTTCCAAGGTTAGCTTGGATAATTCGTCTTGAGGAATCGAGGCCTCAAGATGGGCTATACTAGGTATAGAGCCATCAAAATAAAATCCGTTATGTAACAATTCATCAACGAAGACATCATGGAAGATATCCCCTTCCAACTCATCATCAAATTTGGCAATCATCTCAGGGTAGGCGATGGATAGCATATTATAGGTAAAGGGATTATTCTTTGAACGCAAAGAATCTTGTTTATCCATATAATCTTGGTAACATGTAAGATGGTCATCCTCCTCAAATGGGAAGGGTTGACCTTTACTAGGAAATAGGCCCACACCGCATCGGGCAGGCCATGGTTCAACCTCAAAAGGTTCTTTCATACCATTTTTGGAAGGTCCCAAACCTTTCCCTTTATAGCCCAATTTAAGCATTACAGGTTTAGCTTTAATATACTCATTAGAAAAATAGCATTTAGCATATCCATCATAATGTGTCTTGATGTTTCTAGGTATTCTTCCCCAGTCATATCCCTTATAAATAAAAGCACAACTCCCAACTTGATAAATACTTCCCATAGGCTGTGGGAGGCCTAAGGTACGAGGAGAGGGTGGGACTTTATTTAAAATAAGGGCATCTTGCATGGTCATGTTTGTTTTTTTTTATATAATAATTTTAGATAAATCAAGTAAGAGCTCATCAGTAAGGGCGTACGAGGTAGAAGGGTCATTTCCTATGTTTTTGGATGCAGAAATCATGTCTTTGATAGGCGTAGACATTGTAGAGATGTCGATGGAAGGATCTAAAGGTATGTAAGTTATAGGAGTAAAACAAGAAGCATTAGTTGTGGATTTAGGATCCTTTTGAGGTCCTAATGTGGTTTGTTCATAATATGGTTGAGCTATATGTAGAGGTGTAGTTGATGGGGGAAAAGTAGATGATGTTATGGGTGAGTGTTTCACACGTTTAGATGGTTGATGAGAATTAGGATGTGTGGATGACAGAGCAGGGAAAATTTGAACTTCAATCAGTTCTGCCAAAGCACACATATCAAAGGGTCTAGTGTCACCATGAATGGTAACCAACTGATTTTTAAATTTGAATTTAACACACTGATGTAAAGTTGAGGGAACAGCTCGCATTGCGTTGATCCAAGGGTGACCGAAAAGTATATTGTATGATGCAGGGCAATGTACAATAAACACGATCATGTCTAAGGTTCTTGGACCAACTTGCAAGGGGATAGTAATAACTCCACATGTTTCTTGTGTTTTTTCATTAAAGGCTTTTATGATCATATCAGTTCTTTTCATTTTGTCACTTCTAAAGCCAAATCTTTGGTAGAAGTCAAAAGTGCATATGTTTAAAGATGAACCATTATCAATCAGGATGCGTTTAACTGCTACATATCCAATTAGGGCAGTAATGTATAAGGGGTTATCCTTATGTAAACTATGTTGTGGTATATCTCTATCTTGGAAGTCAATACAATCGACTTCTCGAGTTATGATAGTATTGGACATGGCTTCAGGTTGAATGTTTTGTGGTACCATCATTTGTCTTAATGTGAGCATTAATTCATCCCTATGGGTAGAAGAAGATATTAAAAGGTCCAAAAGGGAAATTCTAGCTGTAGTATTGGATAATTGTTCATTAATATTATAAGGAGGCTTAGGTTGAACATTAGGCACATGATTCCCTTTATTGGGATTTTTCAAAACAAATGGAGCTGATCCATCGTTTTGAGTTTGATCCCGTTGAGAGTTTTGAGCCTGTTGTCGAGTAACGACTTCGATGGTACCTACAATATTATTTTGAGGATGATGAATTGGTCTCGGTCTACCGTTTATGGCTTGTTCATTAGAAAGTAACTGATGAGAAGATGGTCGAGTAGTAACTCTTCTAGGAAATGGTTCTTTCGGAACCATAGAATTTGTGATGGGTTGAATAGGATATGATTCATCTTCAAAAATATTTGATTGATTTGAGGTGATTTCCATGTCACTTTCAGTATCATATTCTACATCACTAAGATCGGGTGTTCAAATATTATATAGAGGTATGTACGTAACCATGGATAAAGTTGTGTCAAATATTTCTAAATCATGAATAGGTAAATGTCCACTAATGGCTCCTACATATCAGGTAGGAGGGGGAACATTATGATGTTCAATTTGATTAGCCACCTCTTTACCATGCTTTGGTAAAGGATGTTGAAATATATCCAATGATTGATTGGCATTCTGATTTTGACTTTGAGGGATGTTCTTTTGAGCATTATTAGGAGGATTTTGTTTAGGTTGAAAGGCTTGCACCTCCATCTCATTGTTATCAATTAAATATTGTATTTTATGTTTTAACCTTTTACAAGAGTTGGTAGCATGTCCAGGTCCTCTATGGAAATCACAATGTAAATCAGCTCTATATCCGGGTATAGTTGGATCAGGTTCCCGGATATTTGGTAATTGAATCAAACCTCGTGCTAATAATTGTGGGAGAATGGTTGATAAAGGTTGATTTAACCTAGTAAATTCTTGGGGTGGTTTATCAAGAGGTTTCAATATGAACTTCTCTGTTGTTTGTGTAGTATTAACATTGGCAATGTTTCTGCTATTAGTGACTCCATCACCCACAACTTGTTTATTTTTATATTGATTTCTAGATGTTTTCTCATCATCTTTCTTTTTGAGCTAACCTCTTCTAATGAGAGCGTCTTCCACTCTTCGGGCTAAGTCTATATCTTGATCGAAGGTGGTCAAGGTAGTAGTTGATAATTCATAGGATAGTTGTTCTTGTAAATTATTGATAAAAATATCCAACATTTCTCGATAAGGTAACACAAAGTGTAATTTTCCTATCAACTGCCTCCATAAAGCTAAGAAGTCAGCAAAACACTCATCTTTGTCTTGTTTTAGGTTGTACAAATCTTTAATGGTTACATGCATTTTAATATAGGCACTAAATTGATGCACAAAAGACTCAGTGAGTCTCTTCAAAATTTCTCAAAGAATAAGTGGGCAATTGATAATACCACTCCAACGCCATCCCCCCTAAACTTTTTGGGAACATCTTTAGTAATAACAATTCATCATGTGGTATATCATGACATGCTATCCTAAACATACGAAGATGCTCTATGGGATCTTCATTTCCTTTATATATAGGTAGGACAGGCATGGGAAAGTCTTTAGGATATGGTTGTGCTACGACTATAGGATCTAGAGGTTGACTACACATCTCTCGATAATTGTACGAGGGACGTTAGGGATCTATTTGGTCCATACGAGAGGCTAATTGTTTCACCATGGCTTCTAGACTACCAGTTTGTCTACCATATTGTTTTGGTGGTACATGAGTATGGGATTTGTGAGCGTAGGAATGCGGGACATAAGGATTAGATGCTATATTGTTGTTATGTAAATGGTTGGTAGGAAGAGTATTATGAAGAAGATTTGTTGTAGCATTATGTTGTACCCCAGATAGTTGGAAATTGGTATTTGGTTTTGTTTTAGGCTTTTGTTGATTTGAGGTATATTGATCAATAGCTTGGCGAAATAGAGCAGTGAATGAAGGTTTCTTTTGTGTGGGAATAACCCTAGGCTTGATAACAGGCACTCTAGGTGGTTGGGTAACTTTGTTGTTGTTGCATTTTCTGGATCATAGCGGCCATATCCAAATTGGATGGTCCAGCTTGATCACTTTCTTGATCAACAAAGGACAAAGGATTAGTGTGTGTGTGATATATTTCTTCTAGGGTTGCTTGAGTGTCACTAATTTGATCTTTGTCCATATGGACTGCTTTATTAAGGGTGCCCATATTATTATTGAGGAACTTCCAGAAATGTTCCATGTTCTCAAAAGTAACAGCTCCTTCGGAGATATTTTAGAAGATGAGGATCCTTCCTCTCTATCATTTTCTTTTTGTTCATTTCCTACAGCAAATTCTTCTTCTTGTTGGTCGAAGGTTCCTTCTTCCTGAATTGGGTCTTCAAGAAGGACATCTGGGTTATTCTCTGTTTTCCTTAACCAATCTTCTTCTACTTGTGTTTGTGTTCCATTCATGAGTCTAGTCATTATGTCTAAATTTAGATTTTAGCAAATATATATTAATATATTTGCAACAAATTTGGGAGGTATATATTTTACTAATATACCTACTATAATGCTAAAAGTGAAATGTTTTGATTTATGATTTTGTTTTGTTTTTATTTTTATTTATATATTTTTTTTTTATGTTTACAAAGACAACAAACATCACACTGAATGCAAGAAATAACAATAATAAATGAATGGTTTAGTTTTCTATAAATAGTTTATAGATGTCATTGATAGGATCAAGTTCATCAGGAGTCATGAAACGCTCCTCTTCAAATTGGAAATGATTTTTCAAGAACTTGACAAAATGTGCTATAGTGATGTTATCTACTTTTGACTCTGATTTGTAAAAATAGATTTCATGGCAATACTCTCGATATAACACAGCTCTAGGAACTCTATACCATATTTTTCTATTCGTAAGAACAACTTCTTGATCCTCTATATGAGATAGAAATTTATGTACTACAACTGCATTCTCGAGGTATTCCTCAAAGGTGTATAGCTCTGAAGACACATGGGCTCTTTTATCTGCTAACCACCTATGGCAAGCTCTCTGAAGTTCATGATATAAGGTCACATGATCAGGATCCAGGATTCTATCTAGGACAAACCTCTTAATTTGCCTAAGTTCTATTGCCCTAGATCCAATGATACCCAATCTCCTATAAAGTTCATCCCACAAAGGTTGAACCCTATTTGTTTGAGGTACTCTAAGCACAGAAGTAATCTCTATTGTTATTAATTGATTCTCAACATTAATGGTGACAACTCGTCTTTTATTATAATCTACCATCTAAATATGATATGCAATCTTTGATTCTAAATGCATTTATGTTTTGTTTTTTGGATTGTTTTCAAAAGGTTTTTAGTTTTCACGTCGGGTTCACCAAAATGTATCACTCCAAATTTTTTGCATCCTTACCTTCAGGCTATAGGATCCGCGCCCGGAAGGGGGATACGAGAAGTATGGGACAATACCTCGGACTGAGAGGCCCTTTGAATGTCCCACCTCTCGAGGGAAGAGTATAAAGGTGAATTTTTGACGGATGGTGGGTTCACCAGGAAAATTTTGAGTGGCAGTTTCCACGCTTAGGTTGATAGTGGGTTTGATGTGTTCATTTTTATACTCCATCATTCAATTCCTAGGTTTGGCCAAGATGAATCTAAACTATTCTATATGTCAATACTGATTTAGATGAATACAAAAAACAAGAATGACTGCTAAACACAGAAAATATGCTAGCTAGAATATAACATACCTGATTCCGGATGTCTGATGAAGATTTTGAGTTTTTTAATAGTCCAGATCGCCTCATTTCGTATGTAATCGTCTGATATTTCACAGGATCATCTCAAATCGTCTAATATCAAACAGGATCGCCTGAAATATGACGAATTCATGATACGAATTTGTCAGAAACTTGCAACCACAAAAGAAGATACAAAATACCAAATATGCAACTGTAGAAGTAAAGGAAAATGATAGCAATAACAGAAAACATGCCTAAATCATGGATTCAAATAACAAAATAAGGAAAATGCAATAGATTTAATGATTTATCTTAACTTTATCATGCGGTTATGCTAAATGAGGTGAACTCCAAGATGCATAAATGTAATAATTTAAGATAGTACATAAATATAATAGGAAAATGCAGATAAAAACTAAGGAAATGCAAACTCTGGGCTCTGATTGCCCCCAATCTGGATTATAGTCAGGATTGCCTCCAATCGTACGAGATCGTCTATGCTCCTTGACAAGATCGTCCTAAATAGTATGGAATTGCTTTTGACGATCCGAGATAGCTTCGACTAAAAAACAGTAAAGTTCCTGCAAGAAAACATGAAATACAGAATGCAAATGATGGTGTGGGAATGCTCTAAGATGCGTGGAAGTGCAGGGGGTTTAAGCAGAGTTTCAGGCAGAGAGTCAGGGGAATCAAGGGGATAAAATAGAAAAATCCTAGTTTATATAGGATTAAGGAGAGGTTAGGAGGTTGGGGATCATCCCAATCTGGGAGATCTCCAATGGGAGAATCTCCAACTGCGCAGACGTGCTTTTACCAAAGTTGGAGAGGCTGTTGAAACAAAAGCTAATTATGAAAATTTGGCTTTAGGATGAAATCGTCTGGACGCTCTGTTCCAGACGAATTCATCAGATCAAGGAGGATTTCGTCTGATATGCGACGATATCGTCCAACGGTCAAAAAAAATCCTAAAAATGGCACGAAAAAGAAGGGAAGCGGGTAACAAGCGGTTTTGGGGCAGTTTTGGGGTTAAAATTTAAATTTTTATCTTTTATCTTTTACTAAGGGTTTAACTACGCCAATTTTAGGGTGCTATAGAGAGATCTAACAAAGGTCCTAATAAGATGAAATAAAGTGAATTTGCAATATGACTAAAATATACTATAAATAGAAAATGGTGAAAATACAATGCAGTATGGAGAACTACATTGTAATCCATTAATATAAGCTAAAGAACTACATTGTGCTCCATACAAGAGCTCTACCACTATCTACTACTCTCTACTACAATGCTCTTGATATCTATATGTTGCATATTATGATCTATCACTATGAGGCCCTTTATATAGGAAAATAGATTCCTTGGCCAACACTCTACCTAGTTGTACAAGTGGACACCTTGCACATTACAACATGCACATTGACACTTGTGCATTTATTACATTGCTTGAAGTAAGTAGCTAACTTCCCCCTAAAGTAATGTCTACTCTAACTATGTACCAAATGCGATACATTTACATAATCCAAATGATGTAATATAAAATCTAACTCTAACACTCCCCTATATTACATTATTTGGGTATTGAATATTTCAATCTTCAATATGGATCTTCTTCTTGAGAATGATCTTCAGCTTGATCTACTCCTTTGTATTTCCTTTAATTCATATTGCATTGTATGCCTTCTTGAATTGGTTCTTCTTCTTCTTGTGGATGCTCTTTGGCTTGATTAGGTTCTTCTTTAGCTGCTTCAGTCTTCATGTTATAACCTCGTGTCCTTTCCAATACTTTGTTCTTTGACATCATATGTCTTTGATGAACTAGTGATCTCATGATTTTGCATGTCTGAAGTGGATCTGAATTGACCCATTTTCTCTCCTTTAGATTTTTGTATGACCTATTTCTTTTACCTTCATAAGTATCAAACTTGAGCTCATTGTCAGTAGATGCTTCTAGAGTAATATTTTGAAAGTAGCAATCTATTATGTGTAGTAATATTTCTTCGTGACTTTTATAGTACTTGTATTTATAGTAGTAGAAGAAATATGAATGATTTTTTCCTTCACAATATTTGCATGGATGGAAATTCCAACAATTGATTTTTTCATGACCATATTGATTGCAATAGGTGCACACTAGAGATGTTCTGACTACTTTGTAATCTATCTTAGGGATATCATGTTTATCTATATCCTTGACTAGATCCTTAAACCATATGTGCACAATTGAAGCTATTTCATTTTTACTCCTTTGTATGATGTCTTCTTGATCTACTTTTTCTTCTCCCTTTTGAATGTGATCTTTTGTGTTTTCATAGTTGTCATCGGTTTCATTAGAAGAATCTAATTTTCCATAGCTATTTGCTTTAGAACTTATTTCCCTTCTTGTTGATTCTTCTTTCTCTTTTGCATTTTCCTTGTTGTTATCCATCGTATTACCCATCATGATTTTAATCCATACTAGTATTTTCTCTTTACACTTCTAAGTGTATTGCTTAATGTACTTGTAGTCATATTTATAGTTCTTTAGATTAGAGTATAAAGTGATTTTTTATAGAGCATTTATAGAGCTTAGGTTTTTGTAGGCTTCCTTATATCTCCCTAATTTAAGAGATTTTATTTAATATAATCCTTGTAGGATTTGTATAGATCTTGTGATTCCCAAATGGATTAAGTACTTGATAATTTTATATAAAAGCTATTATTATCAAGTTTTGTAGAATGTCTTACGACTCCCTAGTAATTTTGGATATGCTATATGATAGATAAAGTGCTTTTTGAGATTAGTATTTCAATTTTGGGTTGAATTTGTAATGTTTTGTAAATAGAAAAAATTAACTTCTATTACACCTTATTACTCCTATTGAACTTAAGCACTTTCTAATTTGATGAGGTTCTATTGGTTGGATTTATTTTATCCCTTTAATATGGTTTGAGACAAGTATGCCAATTTATTTCCAACTCTTGATTTTCCTTAATAGAACTCCTTTATAGCCTTTGATATTTAATACTTAATGTTTCTAAATTCCAATTATCTACTTTGATATAGTATTCCTTATAACTCCTTAATATGGAATATTAGAAAACAATATAGTAATTGCAATAATAGGATTTTAAATTTCCAAGTTGAAATCCTTATTCCTCCTACTTTATTATTTACAAATATAAGTATTTTGAAATATTCTTGCTTAATATATTTTTTTTCTAAGTTAAGTTTATATACAAATTGCGTTTTTTAAGAGGATCCCAAAACCATATAACAAAAAGGGTCGTAGCACCGATATTTTAGGCAATGCCTTAGTACATGGAAATAAACATAAACCGAAAGGGAAGGAAACAAAAAAAACCCTTTGATATAGCAGAAATACCATATTATAGTACCAACTAGTGAGACCCACTTTGCCAAAATATGATCATCCTATTGTTGTCAGTCTAGGATCCTCCCAAGGGAGGATACAGTGCACCTGCCTAGACCTAAGTAGGGAGAGCGGGAAGGCCAAGAATAGCCTGAAACTAGATATCCTTCCTAGAAACTAGAAGCCAGAAATTTTAGAAATTTGGAGAGGATCGTCACCCAGGTATGACCCAGGATGCACCCTAGGGTGTAGCAGAGCAGCAAGCAACCGCGTGAGCAAAGAAGTAAGTAGTAATGAGATACAGTCTAGGGTGTAGCAGTGGGATAGCCTGGTAAATGGCATCATGATACTCAGATAAAAATAATAGGAAGCATCCACTTGAGCCTATAAAATGGAATAGCACTATTGGGGATATCTACAGGACAAGGTATCCCCGTGCACGGTAAGGAGAATTATGAGAAAGCTGTAAGGATCCAAGGACAACAACAATAGGTGCAAATAAAGGATCCCTGGAAGCCAAAACTAAAGGAGGAAGGAGGAACCACAACTACAAATGCACTGATCTCCAGTCCCATACCATAAAATAGATATGAAAGCCCCCACCACTCCAGCAGAAAGGCTTAGGAACCCATCATCCTCACTCACAAACATATTTAGGGAACTTCAACTGGGACTGGGAATAACTCAAGAATAGGAGGATGCCCACCTCCAAGTCCAATAACATGCTCTAAGAGTCCATCGAGAAGCAGGACTAGAAGGTAGAAGCTCCCAAATAGGAACCAAACGAAAAACCTATGGATCCTAGGTGAAAGCGATAGTAGGCACAAATATGGGATCCTCAAAATCCTAACTTGGGGGAGCTAGGGTCTGCATGCATTGATCATAGGTCCCCTCCCCAAGATCGAGATATGTAGCAAAAACCCTAAGAACCCTAGCAAGAAGGACCAAGAACCCCCCATCCTTGCTCATGAACAGCTTCAGGGAACTGGGACTGGGACTGGGAATAACCCAAGCATAGTAAGAGGCCCACCCCTAAGGCCAAAAAATACCTTGGGTGTCCACAAAGTAGTATATCCAGCAATAATAAGCCTTCAAACAGGAAATTGAAAAGGGCCCTACCCAAAGGTACAGGACTAGCAACAACCAAAGGCATCCCAAAGAGGAGTTACAAGAAAAATAGGAAACTAGCCCCCCATACCAACCTCGAAGCTGTGATGACCTCACAGGATGCACCAGGAAGCATTTTAAAACCCAAACTGCAACCACCATTGATCGAGGAGGCCCTGGTAACCGGATCCAAGCAAAAAACCTGCAAAAACCCCCCAGGGGAAAGCTTGAGAGAGATCGAAGAAGGGATCCCAAAAACATGCAGGAAACCCTAGAAGAACCCTGGGATGCACCAAGGCAAGGACTCAAGCAATAAAACCATAAAACTACTAGGAAAGGAGTAGAAAGTGGGGAATAATCTCCCCCCAAGGAGATCATTTGCTATAAAGCATTCCCAAAGTTGGATGACCCAGGATGAGCCAGGGACTAGACAAGAACCAGGGGAGGGGGAGCAGGGAGAGGGAGCAAGACACTCCCCCTCTCCCCATGCTTGCTTAATATATTACTAATGCTAAGTGAATGAGTTACAATAGTAAATATAATGTGCCCTTATAACTCCAATATATTCTTAGTTTGTAGCAAGCAATAATTAGTATATGATTTACCTTTGTATTCCTTTGCCTTGACATTATGAGATGGAAAATTTGAATCCTTTGAAATGGTATTCAATGCCTTCTTTGACCAGCATTGAATTCTCCCTTACGTAGCACTTCTTTTTTATGTAATCGATGTTGATATTTCTTAAAATAATGCTTGGTCTTATCCTCTACGAATTGAACGTTGGTATGGTTGGTTTCCTTCCACGAATGAGATATTGAATTGTTGATCGAATGAGTTATTGTACTTTTTGATCTTATGACAACTTCTAAAATGTTGGATTTCTCCTTCAAATGGTGCACAGGCTTGAATTAACTTTCTTCCTCTGAATATGCTTCACACCATTCAATGCTACTCTTCTCTTTGACCTTCGACGCTTTTACTTCTTCAATATGGATGCCTTAAATAGGATTGTTTCCTTATGAATTTTGAACAAGTGTCACTTGAGTGTTGCTTAGTAGGCATTGATATTCTAATGTATACAATGAAGAGTTAGGTGGTAACCTTCCAAATACTTGTAACTCCTCCTGGGTGAGCGTTGGATTATTTATGAATGTTGGATGCTTAGAGCTCTTGTGCCAAGTGGCACTCACGACTTGTGCATGTAAACCTTTCTTCTAACACTCCAACGATGGGCGTTGATACCCTATATTTACCTATATATTTGAAATGTGCATTGGCTTGCTATGTTTCTTGAAATGCAAGCATTCCATTTTCTTTGTTCGCACACTATCTTGATGAGGATAACGAATGGTACAAGTTGTATTGATTCTTGGTTCTATGGTACTCTCAATGGTGGTCCTATGGTAGCTTCTTGTGCTCTTCAATGGTGGTTGTTCTCTCCAAGTAGAAACCTTGGGTATAGCACTTCTTCCTTTGTATCTTTACACCTATAATATGCTATTTATATGTCTTTTATAACAGTCGATTGATATCCTTTTTGCTTGTCTTTGATAGTGCTTATTCTACTTAGATGATCTCCCTATGTATGTTGCCCTTTTCTTTATGTAGACTTGTATGGTAATGGCTTATTATAATAACTTCAATATTGCAAGTGACATGCTTTCTCATAGGGTTGGATTAGACATGGAAAAATGGTATTTTTAAACACCTTGATTATTAGACATGTGAACTCTTAAAAGGCTCCTTACTCTTGCTCAAACTCTACCCTTCAACCTACAAAAAATGGTGTTTGCGCTCCTTCCTGTAAACATGATTACTTTTGTCCTTTCAAAGGAACAAAAGAGGAGCTTTGTAATAGTTATATTTGCACCAATATGAAGGACCTTTTTATGAAATCCTTCTTGCCTCTTTTAATCTTCTTCCTTGGATATTTTAATGGTATTTAATCCAAGCTAATAAAATGCTATTTTTAAACTAAGGATTTTTGCACTCTGCACTTAAATGAAATCCTTATATTCTCCTTGAATATTGAGACTCACCAAGTCTCTATTTGAGGCTTCCTTCAAGGATATTAATGGTGGATTTCTTCTCCAGATTTTTTCTTGTATTGGTGTCTTCCTTTGGCCACATAGTGATGCAAATTTTTGTGCTAGTTTTGTGCCTTTAACAACATAAACTAATTTCTTGAGAGTAACTAGCTAAAGATCAACTAGTATAGTGCTTAATGGATTAATAATGCACTTTTAATGATAATAAAATCTTGGAATGAATTCTAATGCACTCAATAATCTTTTGTAATTCTTAAGAGTAATCTGTAAAGAACCCTTAATTTTCTTTCTTTTGTAATTCTAGATAGATGATAGGTAGATGATAATTTTATTTCTTTTGAAATATCCAACTCCTATTAATGTGCAAATATATCTTAAAAATAAATTCTCCTTTTTGCACTTTCTTGAAAACTATAATATGAGCCCTTCTTCTTACAACATTAATCCAAATATGGTGCTTAATGGAATTTGATAATGAACCCAAATTTACGTTCAACTAATTGCATCTTAGTTGCTTACCTTTAATGGCTTCTATAGATATTGGTATTTTGTTTCACCAAGTTTTTGCCTTGTAGTGGATGAATTCACAGCTTCTTGTTGGTTATCTAGAATAACTTCCTGCTTCACCAAATTATGGTCTTGAACTTTTTATCTTGAGCATTAGGTTTGGTGGCTTGATTCTTCCAGTGATCTTCTACCTTCTACTGTAGATTCATAGAACTCCTTTCTCTTATTTTGTGCCTTCTTGTTGTGAGAGGTAATATTAAAATCTCCTAGATTTGGTAGGCTTCTTCTATCTAAATATTCCTTCAAACTTCTTGTCAAATTTTGACTTCAAATAGGATCTTCTTCTTCTCAATATTCTAAATGTCTTGAGGTCTTCACTGGATTCTTCTTCTATATTTGGTACTCCTTACCAAATTCTTCTTCTCTTGGGCTTGTTATCAAATGGTGATAATTGTCCCAAGTCCTTCACTATTAGAAGATTTCTGAAGAACACAAGCTTATATTGAGATGTGGGGTGAACAGTATAAGACCACTTTTTATTTTTCTTCTTAAATCAATAGTATGTAGTGTATAGATAGCAGTATCAATAGCAGTAATCAAAGTAATGCACAAAACACAACACACAATAGAGACACATATTTAACGTGGTTCACCCAATGTGGGCTACCTCCATAGAGAAAATATTTCTTCTAAATATTTCTCAAATGATCTCTTGGGAATCCTTCCCAAATTATAATGTTTATGGACCTCGGTCCAAAGGATATGTTGATCCCCTAATCTCAAGTTCATGGATATCTTCCATAGGATAACTCTTTCCCCTTCTGCTCTGGCTAGTGATCTTCTAAAATATTATCTCTATGCTGCACTGACTGGTAGATCTCTCTCCACTTGAAGACTTCTCACTCATATCTTGTCTTCAATTGTCCTGGCTGCTGGATATCTATCCATTGAGACTCTATCCTCTATACTCTATCACCTCCAAAGCTCTATCTCAATATTGTACCAAACACAGTTCAGTCAGTCTAGCATAGTTATACTCAATATCTTGCACTAAACATAGTACAGTCGGTCTAGTACAATTTTTCTCAATAGGTTCACTCAGAACCTACTCAAATATGCTCAACAGGTTCACCCAAAAACCTGTCTAAATTTGCTCAACAGTTTCACACAAAACCTGTCTAAATATGCTCAATAAATGCTCTAAGACTTACTCAAATCTGCTCAATAAGTCCTCTCTTTGACTTGCTCAAATCTGCTCAATAAGTCCTCTCTTGGACTTTCTCAAATCTGCTCAATAAGTCCTCTCTTGGACTTGCTCAAATCTACTCAATTAAGCTTAATTTACATCCTCAAATCTGCTCAATAAAATCATAACTTAATTTACATCCTTTTCACTCCAACTTCATAAACACATCCACCAAATTCTATTTTAATAGAAACCCTTATTAAGAATAACCCACAATAAATCTCTCAAAATCACTTTAAAAAAAACTCCTTATTTCTCCTAAAATCAATTCTCCATTTCCATAAAAATAAAACATAAATCAAATATGCTTTTGCAATAATAATCACAGCCCTAATGATAAAATTTAATTCTCATTAAATACCTTATAACTCCAAAATTTAGGGCTAATAAAAATTATTAAAGGCAAAAATGTAAATACCTCTCAAGGGGATTCGAACCCCCATCTGCCACACACCGTGAGCGTCTTAGCCATGGCTAATATTCCAACCGATCCAAAGCACTCATTGGAAAAGCAAAGGCCAAAAGGACATTTAATCTTCCTTTGCCTATCACAAAGTACAAAGCACCAAAGCGCTTCCCACACGCTACCATCAAGGGGGTTCAATCCCTGATATTTGCACTGCCCATAGTATTAGCAAAATTGATACGCCAATGCGCCATGCCTCATACCACGTTTGAGATTTCCAAATCACTGCACTTTCTTCGTTGCTTCCTTTTCAACATTTTGTATGAGCTCTTTCAAAGTTTAAGGCAATTAACACACGAGAGCAAGGATGATTATTTGGTTTAATTGCCACCCCTTTATATAGTGTTTAATAACACTTTGAAGACGTCGGTAGAAATATTACAATTGTATTTGCATGATGACGTCGACGGGAAATTTTCCATTTAAATTTTAAATAATTAAAATTTAAACCAAACATTAAAACTCAAATAACTCCATCATTGGGGCACCTTTTTCGACGAAACGAAAGCC
The DNA here is from genome assembly GCA_028583015.1 of Wollemia nobilis. Taxonomy (NCBI): domain Eukaryota; kingdom Viridiplantae; phylum Streptophyta; class Pinopsida; order Araucariales; family Araucariaceae; genus Wollemia; species Wollemia nobilis. The sequence goes on along the minus strand of JAQPPZ010016917.1, from coordinate 7,592,783 downwards.
CAATGTGGGTTTTAATAAAAACCCAGATCAAATATATTGTCCATGGTTTTAAATAAAATATTTTATTTTCCCTACCTTGGTTTTCACAAAAACCCTTCATAGATCCTTTTGACATGTATTGCTCTATTGACATCAATGACAACATTTCAGCTTAGGGACTCAAAATGTCCAACACTTTCTCCTCAGTAGTGGATTTATCCAATGAGTTCTAGGAGATATTTTAATTATGCTTCTATGAGCTCTGTAATAAGGCTCTACAAGCCTTCTTATTTCTCTTCTTGAGACATCTCTTTGATATTCTATCTTGCAGCTTCTCTAGTCTTCCAACTGAGGCCTTTTCTTCAACCTTTTGCTTCTACAATTGTTGGTGATGAGATCTTCTTCTTAGATCTCTAATTATGTTGCTTCTAGATTCTGGAATGGGACTTTGCTATTCCTTTCTCTTTCTTCTGCAATTTGCAGGATTTGATGGAGATCACCAATATTCTATTTCTTAGACTCTTCTCTAGAGTCTTCTTCATAAACTCTTCTCTAGAGTCTTCTTCTAAATCAATAACTTTATCTTCTGAATCAGGAATTCTTTTCTAAAATTTTCTTCAGAATTAAGGCTTCTATGGCCTTCTTTTCTAGATCAAGGCTTCTCTGGACTTTTCTTCTTCAAGGCTTCTCTGGCCTTTTCTTCTTCAAGGCTTCTCTAGCCTTTTCTTCTTCAAGGCTTCTTTAGCCTATTCTTCTTATAGGATTCTCTAACCTATTCTTCTTCTAGGATTTTTTGGCCTTTTCTTCTTCTACACTCTATAGGTATTAATATTGAATGAAGATCACCAATCTCCTATATCCTCCTCGACTCATATTCCAGAGTCTCTTCTTCCTTGAGTCTACTATAAGGCTAATGTGGCCTTTTTCTTTACTTTTGTACTTTGTAGGATTACATCTCTTACAATGGGACCTTTCTACAGGTCTTTGAAATATTTAGTCTTCTCCTTGTTGCTACAAGTGCTGGAATAATTCTAGGAAGATATTCTTCCTAACTCTCTTGTATAAAGCTTCCCAAACTTTTCCTAAATATTTATTTCCTGTAGAAAGTTGTTAGAAACTGGAATGAAAGAACTTATAAATCTGGAGATAATAATCTTCACTAGTTTTCAATCTAGTGGTATGAATGTTGAGTTCTAGTCTTCATGAGTTTTTCTGCAACTCTATGGAAATACTCTATCCATATTTAATCTTAGAATTTCTATAACTAATATTTTATTTCCTCACTTTTTATTCTCTCCCTATTCCTATTGACCTACTGGACTTCTCTTATGACAAATTTTGCAAGTGGCGGTGCACACTAGTGAGTCTGATTTCCAAAAGTCCAAAGAGGAATTATGATGGATGTAGGCCCCCCTATTCCTATATCGATTCACCATTGCTCTAATACCACTGTTATATTTTTAGGATATATGTAGTGGGAGAGATCTAACATAGGTCTTGATAAGATGAAATAAAGTGAGTCTGCAATATGACTAAAATATACTATAATAGAAAGTGGCAAAAATACAATGTAGTATGGAGAACTACATTGTGCTCCATTAATATAGGCTAAAGAACTACATTGTGCTCCATATAGGAGCTCTACCACTATTTATTACTCTCTACTACAATGCTCTTGATATCTATATGTTGTGGCATATGATCTATCACTATGAGGCCCTTTATATAGGAAAATAGATTCTTTGTCCAACACTCTACCTAGTTGTACAAGTGGACACCTTGCACATTACAACATGCATATTGACACTTGTGTATTTATTACATTGCTTGAAGTAAGTATCTAACTTCCCCCTAAAGTAATATCTACTCTAACTATGTACCAAAGGTGGTACATTTACATGACCCAAATTATGTAATATACTCTAACTTTAACAAACAATTAGAAAAACAATTTCTAGTTTTTTTTAGGATGAACATAATATTAAAAACATCATAAAAACTATAATTTTATAAATATGAGCTCACTAATATTCATAGCCTCAAAGGTCCACAAAAAAAAATAAAACTAACTCCAACACACAAAAAAAAGGAGGCCCTATTTAGAATGTAAAATGGGGACATTTAGTCCAAGGACAACACAACCCTTATTATTTCTATTTCTCTTATCACTCCTAATTCAACCTTAAAAATATTTCAAAAAACTTAAATATTCAAACTAAACAACTTATCACTCCAACCAAACTTCAACTAAAAATAATTTCACAACTATATCTAAAAATAAACCTCATTACCCCAAAAAACTAAAATAAGCTTATTTCTCCAAAATAAGTAATAATATAAAGTAATTAATAATATTCACTTATCTCTCCAATTATCAATTTAACTTTATAACCTTAGCTTATTGCTCCAAACATAAATAAACTTTATAAATTCAAAAACCTAACCTTAACTTTGTCACGTGTGAATTTTTTGACCTCACTGCATTTTCTTCATGCATGCATCTAACACTTTCAAACTTGCCTTGATGCTTCTTTAAAGCTTGCATGAGAGGATTACCTTTTACCAATTTTGTATTTGCAAGAGAAATGAGGTGTTTCATATTCTAACACTCATATGTTGCACCAACAGCTTCAGCTTCCTTGCAGACATACCGCTTGAGTGTCACTTTTGTTGAATAACTTTCTCCTAAGGTGTTTTCACTTAGTACATCTGACTTAATCCAAAGATATTTTACTTTATGCAATTAAATCACTCCAAAAATGTTTTATTTGGTACAATTTATTAATTTTTCTTAACATTACAAACTCTTTGCTTAATGTTTCACCTTCCTTCCCTATGCATTCACCTTTCTATGATTCAAATTCTCTCATAGGTCATTGATATTGTGCATTCTAAAGTTTTATGTTGTGCTACAAATCTTGCTTATTTATATGAGTATGTGGCTATGTTAGGATGTGCACATCACTTTGCTATTCTAATGAAGATGTTGTTATGTTCAGATGTTTGTATCACCTTGGTTGTGCTAAGTTTTTACTATTAGAGTGATGTACTATGTTATGCTACTATAAAATAGCTTCTTCCTCTTATTTTCTACCATACCTACATCATTCTACTTCATTGTAACCTTGTTGTTATAATTTTACTCCACTATCGATCTTCTAAATGGTATGCTTACTCTTTTCTTCCACTACTTGACTGATGCTTTCTTCTTTTCTATCCTTTGGTCTCCAAAATAATGTTGCTCTGTTGTTGCACCTATATAACTCCTCTCAGATTTAGATGACTCTCTGGTTGAAATATTTAAAACTTGGTTCTTATTAATAACTAATTTCTCTATGCAATTGAAGAACTTCTTTTCTTTCTAAGAAACTATTGTATCTTCAATGACCGTTGTATTTTATCCTTCATATGGTTGCCTATATCAAGCCTTCTTGTATCTTGAATCTTCATCAAGGTCAATATGACCTGAGTCTTCAATGTCAAGGTCTCTCTTCAAGACCTAAAATAATTCCTTTATGTCAAGGTTTCTAAAACCTTATTCTTCAATGTCAAGAGTTGACTATATCCCTAAAATCCTTCTATCTTGGATATCAAGGGTTGGCTATGTCCCTAAAATGATCAACTATCTTAAAATTGATACACCTTACAATATAGATGAGTTTTTATCTTCACTGGCTATACTTCAACCATGGAAAGACTCTAGCCTTTCTACTTACTATGAACTTACAATAGAGTCCAAATCTAACTCCCTTTAAATTAGATAAACTCTAAATCAATTTTATCAAACTAGACAATTATTTTTTGAATGTAGCTAACTAAATTCAACCTATGTATGAAACTACTCATAGTAGCTATGATGTCACTAATGTTTTTTAAGCCTTAATACTAACATAAAACTCACAAGATAAATTTTGTAGGATTGATATAATATAGCCACAATATAGTAAGATCAAGATAATGATAATAATGAAACTTATAGACTTAACAAGAGAGAGAACACAATCTATAGAATTCTATTATGTAAAATAACTTGTACATTTAAGTTATGGAGCTTTGTGTCCATAATATAGCTTTACAAAATGACCTTTGAATTTATTATCTTTCCATCTATCTAAAATTCTCTTGATATTTTCTTATGACATATATCAAATAATGTGATATACTCTAACATCACCAACCAATACTAAGATTTCAAAACACAAGAAATACAAATATTTTATAGATCAATAATGCACCCAATTTTTTTTCCTTAAGTGTGTAGATTTTTAAGATAAAGAAAATGTTATTCCCTACCTACTATAATGGCTATGTTTCCAATAGAAATATCATGGTCCAATAATGCATTCAAATTACAATCATATATGCAATGCATCTATATGAAGGGTATTCTTTTACCCTTGACCAATTGATGAACAAGTCATCCATAATTTCCTATTTTATTTTCTCTCAACTCGAGAGGTTATGCCATACCAATCCATCGATGAGAGTATTTGGTCTTGTAACCATATTTACATTAGTAGTACCATATTTCAAAAATAGTAATCAAAGCATAAAATGCAACTACCCACTCTTATTGACATCATAAAATGAGACTATGCATTAGATATCCACACATCAATACATAAATCAATGTCAAGAATAAGTCCTACTAAGGAGGGCCATTACATACTCCCCCCTTGGACTAAATATAGTGGGCTACTAACTGGTTTTGCATTCTGCATATTGAAGCGTTGTAAAATATTTTTCGCATATGACTTTTGACTTAACCAAATATTTCTTCCTTTTCTATCCCTATAGATCTTCATCCCTAAAATTTGGTTTGTTGCTCTTAAATCCTTTATTTCAAATGTCCTAGCCAGCTAAGCCTTAAGTTTGATCATTTTCTTTATGTTGCAACTTGCAACCAACATATCATCAACATACAACAGCAAAATAATAAAATTTCCATAATTAAACCTCTTATAGTATCCACAATGGTTAGCTTCACTCTTGCTGAAACCTTAGCTCTTCATGAAGGTGTTAAATTTCTTGTACCACATCCTTGGTGCCTATTTCAACCTGTACAGTTATTTCTTCAGTCTACAAACCAAATACTTTTTACCTCTTTCTTCATAGCCCTTAAGCTGATCCATATAAATATCTTCCTCGAGATCACCATGCAAGAAAGAAGTATTTACATCAAGCTGCTCCAGTTGTAAATCCTATGCAGCTACAAGTGCAATTAGAACTCTAATAGTAGTCATCTTCACAACTGGAGAGAAAATTTCATTAAAATCAATACCTAACTTTTGCACATAGTCTTTTTCCAGCAAGTGATATTTATAACATTCCAACAATCCATCGTTGTTCTTCTTCACTTTGTACACCCACTTGCTTCCAATAGTCTTTCTTCCAAGTGGGAGATCCACAAGTTCCCATATTTTATTCTTACGAAGTGCCTCAATTTCCTCCATGGATTTCCTCCACTTTTCTACATTCTCAAACTCTCTAGCTTCTTGAAATGAACTAGGTTCACCATCATCAGTTAACAAAGAAAAATAGGACTAATAAACATGAGAATATATTTTTGAATACTTTTGTGGATGTGTATATCTTCTAACCCAATGATATGTCGATTGTGGCTCTTGGTCTTGTGACCATTATGGCTACTCTACTTGTTTTTCTAATTGTTGTTTTGCATGCTTATCAAAAACTTCAGCATGCTGATTTTCACATTCATCTTCATTCATTTCTACTTCAACTGGTACAACATTAGGAGTTTGTTGTACCTCCTTTATTGCATGTATTTTTCATCAACAACAACATCTTGGCTAATAATTACCTTGTGTGCAGTAGGATCCCACAGTCTATACCCCTTCACTTTATCTCCATAGCCAAGAAAAACACACTTGCTTGACTTTGGGTCAAGTTTGGACCTTTTTCTTTAGGAACATGGGCAAATGCATCATGGCCAAAGGTACGCAAATGAGAGTAATCAACTAGCTTACAACACCAAACCTCCTTCGAAATCTATCCAAAATCACACATTGTGCCAACCACTTTTATGTTGAGAGTGTTTAACGACGCCCTATGCTCGACGGTTGGCACGATTGTCCTGCCTATGCAGGTAGGTCTAAAGACCATATATGTGATGTGTCATGTGATCAAGGAGGCCATGCAATACAACATCCTTCTCAAGAGGTCTTGGATTCATGAAATGCATTGTGTTCTCTCTATATTACACCAATGTTTAAAATATTTGCATAAGGGACAGGTTCACATAGTCTCATTAGATGAAGAACCTTTTAAGTTCATGAACCTAGCGAATTTTCCTGGGGGTTTCATACTCCCATCAATTCACCTGAACATTCGACTTGCATCGTCGATTAAAAATCTAGGAGGTAAACCAACAAAACAAGCTCAACCATTGATATATGTGTCTCATAGATCTGAGTGTACTACTACTACTTCACTGAAACCGATTGCATCATCGATGCTTCAGGATGACAGGAAGTTAAAGGTGAATATGGGCAAAAAATAGAAGAAGCAAACACCCAAACCAGTAGCTAAGGAGGCTCCCATCCCCATGGAAGATGAGGAAGCCCAAGACATAGTCGAGGAGGTACCTCATCCTGCCTCACCTGCATTGTCAATAGGGTCATCTGCACCATGGGTGACAGTACATCTCGCCAACACTGGATCAGGTGAGTATATTGTGTAGAATGTAACCTTTGGACCTATTTTGGAGACTGCATAAGATATAGGTTGATCTTTCACTCATCGTTACCCGGTTGGATCGGTGGTTCCATTGGGAGATCCACCTAATCAGACTAATTTCATCTACATTGGGCTAGATCATCTTCCAACGTGAGAGCCCATGGATGAAGATCGAGACGAACCTTTTGTAGTAAATGTTCATTATTTATCCAACCTAGAGTACTCCATGCATATTTTTGAATTGTATCACTGGCATGGGTACAAACTTGGTCTATTTGAACAAGGGCGTAGAACTCCATTCGAGCCATGTTATCAGCTAGAAACTAATAGGCTTGGACTGGGGTTACAGATACAAGGATAAGATGACTTGCTTATAGCATCCTTAGATCGATTGTACCTGAGTCTAGGGGATGATGTGGACTTCAATCCATATCATCCTAATATTTCCATCTTTTGGACGACTAACCCAATGGTATATGTCGTCATTGCTGAGCCACTTGAAGAACATCATGAAGGGTTCCTAGGGCAGACTGATACAGATCAAAATCCTAAAGGTAACCTAGGTCATCAAATTTGTAGTGCAATCAATGACATAGGTGTGCAGGGAAATAACCCCATAGTTTTAGGCAATCTCGAGTCAGGAGATATTTACAGCAATGATGGAGAGGATTCCACCTCCAAGATAAGTGGATCAAGTTATGATGCGGACAATGAATCCTCAAGCAACGATCAATCTGAGGAATATGATGGGGGCTATTTAAGGCCTTTGTATGCGCATCACCTGCTACCTACAAAATCGATACATGTTATCAAAGAGATCCTTCCCAATATTGATCATCTAGGGGAAGAAGTAGTGCTATATTTCTTGGCAATGTCACACTTGCGATATAATTATCCAATTTATCTAAATAGTGATGACAGCAATCAAGCAGCCAGATTCATGGGGCCGCACTTGCTAGAGCACCCCATAGGAGTAGGAGCGAATGATGGGTTCTGGTTTTCTGACAATGACAAAGAAGATGAGTTAGAGAGGGCCTATCTTGGTCCTCCTTATTTGCATTACCGTCATCAACCCATTGACATAGATGAGGTCTATTGATAGTTACATGTTGGTCCTTGTCTGAGAGAAATACGGTTAAAATTGGATCAAATTTATTGGTTGGTTAATCCCCTTTCACCAACCTACATGGATCTCCATGAGCCAAATAATCCTATTTTGTAGTCAGTGCATAGGGAGGATCTAGTTGTTCATAGTCCTCATAAAGAAGACCCCTTTGTGCCCGTGCCATTAGAGCCAAATCGTGGGTATGAGGACTAGGTAGATTATGTATAGGTTGGTCTATGTCATCTTGGAGATCAATTCCATTCCATAAACATGGTCTCCATTGATTTGACCACTCCACTTCATAATATAGCAGATCCATCCAAACCGTTGTATCTTAACAAAGATGCTATCGACTAGGATCGTGTTGATTCACCCATTGAGCCTAAATATTTCTTCCCTAATGAAGAAATTTTACAACCATTTCATTTTGCTCTAGGCTATGCATACAATGTCTATCATGCCAAAAATGCTTCTAACACGAAACCTATCAACCCTACTGATGACATCCATTTGATTCCTATGCCTCATTAGCTTGATTAGGGATCGCATATGTCAGTAGAGGAAACCTTTAAGGTGGATATCAATAACGATCCCACCAATGTAAAGAAGGTTAAATTTGGAGAGATTCTCACTCCAAAGGAGTGGGCCACACTCATCCCTTTGCTAAAATAGAGACCAAATTTGTTTGCTTGGACGTACAAGAATATGCCAGGTCTAGACCCAAAATTGGTTACGCATAACTTTTCGCTAGATTTTACAAAGAAGTCGATCAAGCAAAAGCTTAGAAATATGCACCCAACAGTAGCATTAATGGTGAAAGATGAGCTACAAAAGTTGTTGGATGTAGAATTTGTAATCTCCATCGACTATCCAGAATGGGTGTCCAATATGGTACCCGTGGGAAAACCCAATGGAAGAATCCGTATTTGCATGGATTTTAGAGACCTAAATAATGCAACACTCAAAGATTCATTTCCATGGCCCAATATTTATGCTCTCATAGATGCAACTACAAGTCACGAAATGTTCTCCTTAATGGATGGTTTTTCTAGTTACAATAAAATCTAGATTAAACCTGAAGACCGGCATAAAATCATGTTTATAACGCCAGGGGGAATATTTTGCTATAAATTTATGCCATTTGGCCTTAAAAATGTTGGTGCCACATATTAGTAGGCCATGACATACATTTTTCATGACTATATGCATAAAATTCTATAAGATTATTTTGATGACTTGTTGGCCAAGTCATTGCTACAAGAAGAGCATGTAGAGGTCTTAAGGAAGGTCTTCGATCACCTGATAGAGAACAATGTCAAGTTGAATCCTAAGAAGTGTGTATTTGGCATAACTTCTAGAAAACTACTAGGATTCATCATCTCTAAGCGAGGCATCAAAGTTGACCCAGTGAAGGTCAATTCTATCTTGGAAATGCATCCTTCCACCAATATTAAAGAGTTAAGAAGCCTTCAAGGCAAGGTAGCATCTATAAAGTGATTCATCACTCAGTTATCAAATAAACATCGACTCATGAATTGAATGCTACATAAGGGGGTCCCATTCAACTGGGATGAGGACTATCAAGCAGCCTTTGCTGAAATAAAGCAATACCAGGTGAAACCACTAGTGCTAGCTCCACCAAGGCTAGAGGTGCCTTTTCTACTATATATATCAACAACTGACTTTACATTGGGAACCATGTTAGGCCAAAAGAAAGTGCAAGGCAAAGAGCAGGCCATATATTACATTAGGTGAACCTTGGTGAGCTATGAGCTTGGGTATTCATATGTGGAAAAATTATGTTTAGCAGTAGTGTTCGCTACAAAGAAAATGTGACACTATATGTTAAGTCATACAACATATGTTATATCCAAATAAAATCCTTTGCAGTACATGATGAGTAATATTTATCATAATACGTGTACTGCGAAGTGGACCATGCTACTAATAGAATTTTATCTATAATTCATAAGCCAAAATTCCATTAAGTGACAAGTCATAGTGGATAAATTAGTTGAGGTACCACTGTTAAACAGTAGGCCTCTAACCATAGAGCTTCTGGAAAATGTAATATTCACCATATCTGAAGCTCCCGAACCTAAAGAGCCAGAGAACAATGCTGATATGACTTTGTTCTTTGATGGTTCAAATTGTGAGCAAGGGGGTGGTGCAGGAATAGTGGTTTTCATGCCGCAAGGAGCTCCTATGCCCTTGTCATTTAAACTAGACTTTCCATGCACCAACAATAATGCTAAGTACGAAGCCCTACTTTTGGGCCTCCACACAACCGTCACCATGAATATTAAAATATTAAACATCTTTGGTGACTTCATTCTCATAGTAAATCAAGTTATGGGGCTCTTCCAGTGTAGATATCCCATATTGAAAGCTTACAAGGATCTTGTTGCAATATATTTGGCTAAATTGGAATGGTACGACATCGAGTCCCATAATTGTAAAATAGGTTCGCAGACACCATGGCCTCTTTGGGATCTTTAATCCCTCATAATCCATCTACCGATTTCACTACCATTCATGTTAAAACACTTTTGCACCCGGCCATGGAATGCGAAGCCTTTGATAATAGAATTTTAGTCAACATGATTAGCGTAGAACCAAAATTTGAATGGTTCTGTAGAGCTAAATACTTTCTAAAGAAGGCACACTGGGGGTCACTAACCTCTCAGAGTCTAAAGGGGAGTGGTACCACCATTCACCATAAGGTTGTTTCCCAATCTGCATTTGAAAAAGTAAATACACAAGGGGAGCAATTCATCTTAGCCATCAAAATTGAGGCTTATCAAAACTGGATGTCGTAAATCCATGACTTCCTGAATCTTGGTGTAATCTTAGAGGGATTATCGTGTGCCATGAAGCACACATTTAAACATAAAGTGGCTAAATATGTCTTAATAGGAGACATCTTGTACCAATGAGGCTACAATGGAGTTCTCCTTTGTTTCTTAGAGCCCCAAGAGGCATCATGGGTAATTTTTTAGGCTCATGATGGTACGTGCGATGGCCATTTCAGCGGCATGGCCATCGTCAAGTGCATCCTTCGAATGGGCTACTATTGGCCCACTATGGAGAAGGAGTGCAATGCGTATGTCAAGAAATGCATAAAATGTCAGCATCATGCTAATCTTATGTACTTGCCATCGTAGGCCTTATAGCCCATCCAAGCGGCTTGGCCATTTTCTTAGTGGGGATTAGATCTTATAGGAAAGATCTCTCCTCCGTCATCGGTCGGCATACATTTATAATCACGGCTACTAAGTATTTCACAAAGTGGGTGCAAGCAATACCTTTAACAATGACAACTGGAGCTCGTATAGTAGAGTTTATATTAGATCATATCATAAGTCATTTTGGGATTCCATTTAAAATAATATCGGATAATGGAACATCCTTCAAGAACAAAACTATTAGATATTTGACATCTAAATATAGAATCAAACACAATTTTACAACTCCATACTATCCATAAGAAAACAGGCAGGCTGAAGCTTTAAATAAGATAGTGGTGGCCATATTGAAAAAGATGGTCCAAGAAAACCACAAAGACTGGCATATCCAGCTATCCCTTGCATTATGAGCTTACAGGACTAGTATTTGGATGCCCACTGGGGCAACATTGTTTTCACTAGTATATGGCACTGAGGCCATTATGCCCTTGGAATTATAAATTCCAACGTTGTACATCACATTGAAAGAGTTCATCGATGATGACACCGCACGGCAAGCTTGACTATATCAACTTATGTTGCTTTATGAACGTCATGTGAATGCCCTAGAGCATCTTTGTGTTTATCAGGAGTGGCTAAAATGACCTTACAATAAGTCCACCAGAGAGACTTTGAAGTTGAATATCTTATCTTGAAAGAGAACAAACAGAACTCTAATTTTTTGCCATATATGTGAGAAAAAATCATAGCTAATTAGCTAGGACACTATATCATATCTAAAAATATTGGTCCAGGTACCTATCGCCTAACGTCACTAGGAGGTGTTGAAGAGCCTGAACCTCTCAATATCATCCATCTTAAGGCGTTTTATGATTGAAGAGCATAGTAAAAAGCTCTGAGGGTTGCTTGTAAGAGCATAGTTAAATTATTTCTATTTCTCTTATCACTCCTAATTCAACCTTAAAAATATTTCAAAAAAATAAATATTCAAACTATATAACTTATCACTCCAACCAAACTTCAACTAAAAATAATTTCACAACTATACCTAAAAATAAACCTCATTACCCCAAAAAACTAAAATAAACTTATTTCTCCAAAAGAAGTAATAATATAAAGTAATTAATAATATTCACTTATCTCTCCAATAATCAAATTCACTTTATAACCTTAGCTTATTGCTCCAAACATAAATAAACTTTATAAATTCAAAAAACTAACCTTAACTTTGTCACGTGTGAATTTTTTGACCTCACTACATTTTCTTCATGCATGCATCTAACACTTTCAAACTTGCCTTGATGCTTATTTCAAGATTGCATGAGAGGATTACCTTTTACCACTTTTGTATTTGCATGAGAAATGAGGTGTTTCATATTCTAACACCCATATGTTGCACCAACAGCTTCAGCTGCCTTGCAGACATACCGCTTGAGTGCCACTTTATGTTGAATAACTTTCTCCTAAGGTGTTTTCACTTAGTGCATCTGACTTAATCCAAAGATATTTTACTTTATGCAATTAACTCACTCCAAAGATGTTTTATTTGGCACACTTTATTGACTTTTCTTAACATTAGAAACTCTTTGCTTAATGTTTCACCTTCCTTCCCTATGCATTCACCTTTCTATGATTCAAATTCTCTCATAGGTCATTGATATTGTACATTCTAGAGTTTGATTTTGTGCTACAAAGCTTGATTATTTAGATGAGTATGTGGCTATGTTAGGATGTGCACATCACTTTGCTATTCTAATGAGGATGTGGTTATGTTCAGATGTTTGTATCACCTTGGTTGTGCTAAGTTTTTACTATTAGAGTGATGTACTATGTTATGCTACTATAAAATAGCTTCTTCCTCTTATTTTCTACTAGACCTACATCGTTCTACTTCATTGTAACCTTGTTGTTATAATTTTACTCCACTATCGATCTTCTAAATGGTATGCTTACTCTTTTCTTCCACTGCTTGACTGATGCTTTATTCTTTTCTATCCTTTGGTCTCCAAAACAATGTTGCTCTGTTGTTGCACCTATACAACTCTAATATTTATATGACTCTCTGGTTGCAATATTTAAAACTTGGTTCTTCTTAATAACTAATTTCTCTATGCACTTGAATAACTTCATTGCTTTCTAAGAAACTATTGTATCTTCAATTACCGTTGTATTTTATCCTTCATATGGTTGCCTATATCAAGCCTTCTTGTAACTTGAATCAAGGTCAATATGACCTGAGTCTTCAATGTCAAGGTCTCTCTTCAAGACCTAAAATAATTCCTTTATGTCAAGGTTTCTAAAACCTTATTCTTCAATGTCAAGAGTTTACTATATCCCTAAAATCCTTCTATCTTGGATATCAAGGGTTGGCTGTCCCTAAAATCATCAACTATCTTAAAATTGATATGCCTTACAATATAGATGAGTTTTTGTCTTCACTGGCTATACTTCAACCATGGAAATACTCTAGCCTTTCTACTTACTATGAACTTAAAATAGAGTCCAAATCTAACTCCATTTAAATTAGACAAACTCTAAATCAATTTTATCAAACAAGACAATTATTTTTTGTATGTAGCTAACTAAATTCAACCTGTGTAAGAAAATACTCATAGTAGCTATGATATCACTAATGTTTTTTTAAGCCTTAATACTAACATAAAACTCATAAGATAAATTCCATAGGATCAGATATAATATAGCTACAATATAGTAAGATCAATATAATGATAAGTAACCCAAGTGTTGTAGGTGAGTTGGAGAGAAGAGGGCAATCCTCCAAAGGAGGTCCCAGGTTCGAATCTCCATCCTACAAAAAATCTGAATTGGGTACCCAAAATCCAATTGATAATGTTGGTGCGGGCAGGGCTGGGTGTGACTCCCGGGTGACTTTTATTGTGTAGAACCCCCTGTTCGTGCTCTCTCAGACCAAGGCAGCCCCGCAAGGACTTTTTTCGCTTATATATATTTATATATATATATATATATATATATATATATATATATATATATATATATATATATATATATATATATATATATAATGATAATAATAAAACTTACAGACTTAACAAGAGATAGAACACAATATATAGAATTCTATTATGTAAAATAACTTGTACATTTAAGTTATGGAGCTTTGAGTCCATAATATAGCTTTAAAAAATGACCTTTGAATTTATTATATTTCCACCTGTCTAAAAGTCTCTTGATATTTTCTTATGACATATATCAAATGATGTAATATACTCTAACATCACCAACCAATACTAAGATTTCAAAACATAAGAAATACAAATATTTTACAAATCAATAATGCATCCCATTGTTTTTCCTTAAGTATGTGGATTTTAAGATAAAGAAAATGTTATCCCCTACCTACTATAATGGCTATGTTTCCTGTAGCACACTAAAATTGGCGCAGTAAAATTGGAATAATTACATTCACCTTAGTAAATAAATTTAAATTCAAATTTAACCTCCCAAACCGCCCGTTAACCGCCGAGAAACCCGTTTCCTCTTTTTCCGTGCCATTTTTAGAGATTGTTTTGACCGTTGGACGATATCGTCGCCGATTAGACGATATCGCCCTGCATTTGACGATTTCGTCCGGACTAGAACGTCCGTACGATTTTGTCGCAAAACTGAATTTGCATAGTTGGAATCCGTTCCAACGGGTCTCCAATCCGACAGAAGCGTGTCTGCGCCATTGGGACCCTTCCCTCGTTGGAGATCTCCCAAATTGGGATGATCTCCAACCTCCCAACAACTATCCTATGCCTATTTAACTCTAAAACTTTTCCTTCCCCAACCCCCGGCTGAATTTTTATGTAAATCAACTCCCTATGCGCTAAAACACTTCAAATTTGCTCTTGCACTAGTCCTATATTAATTTTATTGCAGGTACACCACTGGTTTTCAGCCGGAGCCAGCACCTATCGCAGCCGACGAACCTCGTCAAGATCGGAGGCGATCTCGTCAAATTCGGGACGATCTCGTATCGATGCGAGACGATTTCGATTGCAAACACACATCGAGGCAATCAGTGCCTGGAGTTTGCTCTTCTTTCTCTTTTATCTGTCATTTTATGCTATAAATTAGATTGTCTATTCAGTTTTTATACTATATTGCATCTGGAGTTCACCCATTTTGTCTAGTTTGCATATTAAGATCATATTCTGCTATCTAAACACAATGATTTGCATTTACTTTTGTTCTTGTATATTGTTCAATACTCATATTACTTTTTCATATAGTTTGCCCTTGTTTACAAAATAGAATTTCTTGTATTTCGCATCTGTTTGCTGTTTTGCAGGTCTCTGATGAATTCGTCTGACGAATTCGTCAGATTGCAGACGATCCCGTCAGTTTAGACGATTTTATCAAATTGAAGGCGATTCTGTTGAATTGCAGATGATCCAGACTGCTACAAGTAATCAAAAACTCCATCGACTTCCGGATCGGTAATCTTCATTGGCCTCCCGCAAATTCTCTCTTTTCGCTTTCTTTTCGTTTGTCGTATTCATTTAAATTGCATTTTCATGTAGTTTAAGTTAGAATCATTCGGCCAAACCTAGGATGAATGCTTAAAAATAAAACGAACTCATCTAAAACTCATTCCCAAAACCTAGGCGTGGAAACTGCCACCAAATGTTTCCCCGGTGAACCCACCATCCGTCGACAAATCACCAAAATGCACCTCCCTTGAGAGGCGGGACCTTCGCAAAGTCCTCTCGTCCGAGGTACCGCACCATCCTTTTCCCATCCTCCTTCCGGGCGCGGATCCAATAGCCTGAAGGTAGGGATGCAAAAAATTTGGAGCGATACATTTTGGTGAACCCGACGTGAATGCATCATAACCTTTTGAAAACAAAAGCAAAAAAAAAAAAAAAAAAAATTAGAACAACTAAAACTTAGATGCATTTTAAAACATTTAAGGTTCAAAATCATGTTTAGATGGTAGCTCCTAAAAAGAGGTTAGCAGCTACTATAAACGTAGTAAACCAATTAGCAGCCATAGAAGTTAATTCTGTCCTTAGTATCCCTGAAACAAGTAGAAATCAATCCTTGTGGGACGAGCTTATCAAGAGACTTAGTATCATTTCATCTAGGTCCACACAACTTAAACAGATTAAGAGGCTAGTCTTGGATAGAATCCTGGATCCTCATCAATTAGTGTTCTATCATGAACTTCAGAGAGCTTGCCATAGGTGGTTAGCCTATAGGAGAGCTTTAGTATCTTCGGAGTTGTTCAGCCTTCGAGGAATACCTCGAGAATGCGGACATTGTACACCGATTCCTAGGCCTTGTAGAGGACCAAGAAGTTGTTCTCACAGATAGGGAAATATGGAATAGAGTTCCTCGAGCTCGTGCTATATCGAGAGTATTGCCATGAGCTTTACTTTTATCAACCAAAGATCCGAGATAGACAATATCACCATAGCCCTTTTCATCAAATTCTTAAAAGAAAACTTTCAATTTGAAGAAGAACATTTCATGACCCCTGAACAACTTGAACCCATTAATGATATTCATAAGTTATTCATAGAAGATTAGTTCATCTACTTTCAGCCTTATTATTATTGTGTGCATTTATTGTTTCATTTGCTGTCTTTATTATATTGTTTCAAAGAAAAACTAAAAATCAAAAAAAAAAAAAAATCAAAAAAAAAAACATAGTAAAAAACTTAAACATTTCATTTACAATATTGCATTAGGTATATATAAATATATACCTTTTAATTTGTTGCATATATATATATATATATATATAAATATATATATATATTTGCTGAAATCAAAACTTAGCACCATGACTAAACTTAGGAATGGTAAAGAAATTTTAGGAGAAGGAGAAGATTGGCTACAAAATACAACTGAAAACCCAAATGTCCTTCTTGGAGATACAAATCCGGAAGGTGAAACTCTAGGTCAATCAGATGAAGACTTAGGTGAAGATAAGGAACAAGAAGGAAGTGTTAAAGAATCTTCATCCCCTAGAATAGCTCCAAATGGAGGCATCACTTTTGACAACGCAGAACATTTTCAAAAATTTCTTAATCAACATATCGACGTCCTTAATGTGGCAGTCCGTATTGATAAAGGGGAAATTAGTGATGCTCAAGCAGCCTTAGAACGGGCACTTGATATGCAAACTAATCCCTTGTCTTTCATTGATCAAGAAAGTGATAAGGGTGGACCATCCAATGCGAATATGGTCACTATAGCCCAAGCCATGACCAAACAACAGGTCACCCAACCTCCTAAGCAACCTGTTACTCAACCTAAAATCACTCCCGCACAAAAGAAAATTCCCTTCACTACTTCCTTCCTCCAAACTATTGAGCAAAATGCTTTAAATAGACAAAAATCTAAAACAAAGCCAAATACAAACTTTCAACAATCTACAATACAACACAATCCAACTTCAAAACTCCTCCATAATATTTTTCCTACCAATGTTTTACACAATAGTAACATGGCATCTAATCTGCATGTTCCTCCATCCTACGCCCATAACACTTATGGCAATGCCCCACCGAATCAATATGGGGGCAAACTAGTAGTCTGGAAGCTATGGTGAAACAATTGGCTTCACGTATGGACCAGATAGATCCCTACCGTCCCTCGTATAATTATCGAGAGATTTGTAGCCAACCATTGGATCCCATAGTGGTAGCTCAACCATACCCTAAACATTTTCCCATGCCCGTCCTGCCTATCTATAAAGGAACCGAAGATCCCATAGAACATCTTCGCATGTTTAGGATAGCATGTCACGACATATCGCATGACGACTTGCTATTACTAAAAATGTTCCCCAAAAGTTTAGGTGGAATGGCGTTAGAGTGGTATTATCAATTGCCCACTCATTCCTTAAGAAACTTTGAAGAAACAGACTGAGTCATTTGTTCATCAATTTAGTGCCTACATCGAGAGGCATGTAACTATTAAAGACCTATACAATTTAAAACAAGATAAAGACGAATGTTTTGCTGATTTCTTAGCAAGATGGAGACAATTGACAGGAAAACCGCACTTTGTGCTACCCTATAGGGAAATGTTAGACATTTTCATTAACAATTTACAAGAACAACTTTCTTATGAGCTATCAACAACTACTTTGACTACCTTCGATCAAGCTATAGACTTAGCTCGAAGAGTAGAAGATGCCCTCATTAGGAGAGGCCAACTTAGAAAGAAGGATGATGAGAAAACATCTAGAAATCAATATAAAAACAAACAAGTTGTCGGTGATGGAGTCACTGACAGCAGAAATGTTGCTAATGTCAATGCAACAAAAACAACAGAAAAATTCATCTTGAAACCTCCCCGATAAGCCTCCTCGAGAGTTCACTAGATTAAACCAACCTTTATCAACTATTTTACCTCAACTTCTTGAAAGAGGTTTAATCCAACTGCCAGCTATCCGGGAACCTGACCCAAGCATACCCGGATATAGAGCCGATTTGCACTGTGATTTTCATAGAGGTCCTGGACATTCTACCAACGCTTGTAAGAGATTGAAACATAAAATACAAGATTTGATTGACAATAATGAAATGGAAGTGCAAGCCTTCCAACCTAAACAAAACCCTCCTAATAATACCCAAAAGACTGCTCCCCAAAATCAAAATCAGAATGCCAATCAAACTTTAGACATATTTCAACACCCTTTACCAAGACATGGTAAAGAGGTAGCTAATCAAATTGAACATCACAATGTTCCCCCTCCTACCCGATATGTAGGAACCATTAGCGGGCAATTACCTGTTCAGGACTCTCACACATTCGACACAACCTTATCCCTGGTTACAACCAGGCCCTTATATAATTTTCAAACTTCTGATTCTAGTGATATAGAGTCATATAGTGAGAGTGAAGTAGACACCATTCAATCGAATAGTTCTGAAAATGAATCAGATCCTATTCAACCTATCACAGATGCTAATGTTCCGAAAGAACCATTTCCCTAAGAGTCACTACTCGACCTTCTTCTAATGAAGTCCTTCCTTATGAACAAGCCATAAACTCTCAACCGAGACCGTTTCAACGTCGTCACTATAACATTGTAGGTACCATCGGAGTCGTCACCCGACAACAAGCTCAAAATCCCCAACAAGAACCAAACCGTAACGATGGATCAGCTCCATTTGTTCTGAAAATTCCTAATAAAGGAAATCATGCTCCTATTGTTCAACCTAAACCCCCTTACAAGCATTAATGAGCAATTGTCTAATACCACCGCCATAATCTCCCTTTTAGATTTATTAAGATCCTCTCCCACCCATAGGGATGAATTGATGCTTACTTTGAGCCGTATGATGGTACCTCAAAACATCCAACTCGAAGCTATGGCCAATACTATCATCACGCGAGAGATTGATTGTATTGACTTTCGGGATAAAGATATCCCACAACACACTTTACACAAGGATAATCCCTTGTATATTACGACTTTAATTGGGGATGTAGTCATCAAACGAGTCCCGATTGATAATGGCTCATCTCTAAACATTCGCACCTTTGACTTCTACCAACGATTTGGTTTTAGAAGTGATGAAATGAAGAAGACTGATATGATTATCAAAGCCTTTAATGACGAAACACAAGAAACGTGTGGAGTCATTACCCTCCCATTGCAAGTTGGTCCTAGAACCCTTGAGACAATTGTGTTTATTGTACATTGCCCAAGCATCGTACAATATACTTTTGGGTCGCCCTTGGATTAACGCCATGCGAGCAGTCCCATCAACTTTACACCAATGTGTTAAGTTTGAGTTTAAAAATCAGTTGGTCACTATTCATGGTGACCCTAGACCTTTTGATATGTGTGCATTGGCAAAACCAGTTGGAGTGCAATTTTGCCCTGCTCTGTCATCCACATATCCTAGTTCTTCTTCATCTAAAACTCGTGAAATATAAACCCATCACTTCATCTATTCCTCCTCCATTAACTTCATCTTCCCATATAGATCAACCACCTTCTAAACAAATTACTGTAGAACTTCAAAAAGCTCTTAAAACTACAACCAATTCTTCAAGTTCTAATCCCATAAATTCAAAACCTTCAGACACATCTATCATACCTTCCACATCTCAAGACATAGGTAATAAGCCTTCTACATCTTATGCCCTTTCTGATGATCTTTTACCAGATTTATCTACAACCTTAATATCAGAAAAAATGAATGCTTTCATGCAAGATTCAAACCTTTTAAATCAATTGCCGCCATCTCCTCGTACTTTGGGCCTCCCACAACCTATGGGAAGTACTTACCAAGTCGGGAGTTGCGCCTTCATTTACAAAGGATATGACTGGGGAAGAATCCCTCAGAATATCAAAACCCATCATGATGGATATGCTCGGTGCTATTTTACCAACGACTATATTAAAGCTAAACCCATGATGCTTAAAATGGGATACAAAGGGAAAGGCTTAGGACCTTTCCAAAATGGCATGAAAGAACCTTTCGAGGTAGAACCATGGCCTGCCCGATGTGGTGTGGGCCTATTACCTAGTAAGGGTCAACCCTTTCCTTTTGAGGATGATGATCATCTCATATGCTATCAAGACTATTTGGATAGACATGTTGATTTGCCTCTTAAAAATCCATCATTTTCATGCAACATGCTATCCATAGCATACCCTGAAATGATTGTTGACCCCGATGAAGAGTTGGAAGGAGATATCTTCCATGATGTCTCTGTTGAAGAGATGTTGTACAACGGGTTTTATTTTGATGGTTCTATACCAACCATAGCTCAACTTGAGGCCGCCGACCCTCGTAACGAATTATCTAAATTAACTTTACAAGAATTACAAGAGTTGGGCGTTTCACCCGCCCCACCTAATTTTGAAAGAGATCTACACATGGAGGTAGAAAATGTCATTAAAATTAATATTGGAACTGAGGACAACCCTCACATAATCAACATTGGAGCAGAACTAAGTCAAGAAAAACAAGAACAATACATTGCATTTCTTAAAGAGTATGAAGATGTCTTCGCTTGGACATATGAAGATATGCCGGGTCTAGACCCTTCCGTAGTCATGCACCATCTAGTGGTCCATCCGGATGCTAAACCCGTTAAACAAAAACTTAGAAAAATGCATCCCAAAGTGGCCTCGCTAGTCAAAGGGGAGTTAGAAAAACTCCCGAATGTTATCTTCATACAAGCTATTGATTATGCTCGAATGGATCTCCAATGTAGTTCCAATCACCAAGAAAGAAGCCACCAAAGTTAGGGTTTGCACAGATTTCAGAGATATTAACGCTGCATGCCCTAAAGACGACTTTCCTCTTCCAAATATGGATCAAATTATTGACTTCACTGCCGGAAGTGGGATGATGTCCTTAATGGATGGATTCTCCGGCTATAATCAGATCAGGATAGCTCCTGAAGACCAGGCTAAAACAGCCTTCATTACCCCCTGGGGTACCTTTTGCTGGAAAGTGATGCCCTTTGGCCTAAAGAATGCCGGGGCAACTTATCAACGGGCTATGACCTACATTTTTCATGATATGATGCATGATATCCTACATGATTATGTAGATGATATTATAGCTCGCTCTCTTATTGAAGATCATCATTTAGACGATTTAAGAAAAGTTTTTAATCGATTACGAGAATATCTCATTCGATTAAATCCAGCAAAATGTATATTCGGAGTTAAATCCGACAAGTTATTAGGGGTTTTAGTTTCTTTACGAGGGATCGAAATTGACCCTCTCAAAATTGCGGCTATCACTGATATGCCCGCACCCACTAATATATTCTGAATTACGAAGTTTACAAGGTAAACTTCAAGCTATCCGTCGCTTCATTGATAAGCTGGTGGACAAAACTGGTCCCTTTCTTAAACTCCTTAAGAAGGACGTCCCCTTTAATTGGGACACAAAATGTAGAGAAGCTTTTGAACTTCTCAAGCAATATCTCCTTAACCCTCCGGTGCTTTCACCGCCTAAATCTGATCGCCCATTTCTTCTATATATTTCTGCTTCAGATTCTGCCTTAGGAGCTATGTTAGCTCAGCTTGATGATGAAAAACGAGAACGTGCTAATTATTACATTAGCCGCACCTTCATCAGTTATGAAACCCGCTATACAGCGTTAGAGAAGTTATGTCTAGCAGTCGTGTTTGCTACGCAAAAATTACGACATTACATGCTTAGCCAAAAAATGTATGTCATTGCCAAATATGATCCTTTAAGATATCTCATGAGTCGACCTTATTTATCGGGTCGCACAGCCAAGTGGGTTCTTGCTCTAAGCGAGTTTGATCTCACCTTCATAGGACGAAGTCCGTTAAGGGTCAAATCATAGCAGATCAATTAGTCGCTGCACCCTTAGAGTCTACTCATCCCCTCATTATCGAGTTTCCCGATGAATGCCTTCAATTAGAGGCAAACCTTGTTGAACAATGGTCCTTATACTTTGATGGAGCCCGATGCATGAGTGGGGCTAGTGCGGGTATTATTTTAATATCTCCGCAAAAACATCTTATTCCTCCGTCCTTCAAACTAACCTTTGCTTGCACCAACAATATCGCTGAGTATGAAGCTCTAATCCTTGGATTACGAGCCGCTTTAGCGCTTAAAATTAAAAACCTCTTAGTTTTTGGGGATTCCCAATTGGTTATAAACCAAATTAATGAAGTTTATCAGACCAGAGATGATAAACTTCGCCCATATAAGGCCTATGTTTTACAACTAATGGCCTTGTTTGATCAAGTTACCTTGGAAGCCATTCCTCGAACTAGCAACCGTGCAACTGATGCTATGGCCGCCGCTGCATCTCTCCTACCCTTGGAGTTAGACGACGAATATGCTACTATCATCATTCGTCGACTCCAGGAACCCGCTTCACATAAGTCATGCTTAGAGCCTTTGGATGTGTTTCTAATCAAGGAAACTACTCCTGAACTCTGGTATACAGACATATTTGATTTCCTCCAAAATGGGACTTTCCCCGCTAATTCTAATCGCAACCAACGTCGGTTATTACGTCGACGAGCAAGTCGATTTGTAATCATTGGCAATACTTTATATAGGAGATCTTTTGAAGGTATCCTATTAAGATGTCTAAATTTAGAAGAGTCTAAATCAGCCTTGAGTGAAGCCCACGATGGATCTTGTGGAGGACACTTTAGTGGTAGCGTCATTGCTAAAAAGCTCCTTCGGATAGGATACTTTTGGCCTACCATGGAAACGGATGCACATGAATATGTGCGCCATTGCGACAAGTGTCAAAAACATGCTTGACCTTGTCCATGCGCCCGCACAAGAGCCGCGAGCTATTTCTTCTCCTTGGCCCTTTTCTAAATGGGGCTTGGATATTATTGGTAAAATTAATCCCGTGTCTTCTGATGGACATAAGTTCATCATAACCGCCACTGAGTATTTCACGAAGTGGGTTGAAGCTATGCCTTTAGCTTCCTGCACTGGTTCACAGGTCTCTAAATTCATTTTTAATCAAATCATCTGTAGGTTCGGAATTCCCGCAAATCTCATCTCCGACAATGGAACTCCGTTCAAAAATAAAGATGTTAAAAAATTATGTCAAAAATATAAGATTCAACATCGCCGGTCTACTCCCTATTATCCTCAGGGTAATGGTCAAGCAGAAGCTTCTAACAAAACTCTAATCAAAATTCTCAAAAGACTAGTCAATAAAACTGGCCGTGACTGGCATATTCAATTATATCCAGCCTTGTGGGCTTATCGAACTAGTGTTCGAACCCCCACGGGCACTTCACCATTTGTTTTGGTATATGGTGCCGAAGCAGTTTTTCCATTTGAATTAGAAGTTCCTTCTTTGGCTCTGCTACTTCAAGACACCGAAGTAGGAGATGAATATCGCACTGTGCACTCAACCGCTGGAACTCCTAGATGAAAAATGCATCAATGCTTTAGAGCATCTCCGTGCATACCAAAACAAGCTTAAAAGAGCATATAATAAGAAAGTTCGTCATCGATCCTTTGAGATTGGCGATCTTGTTCTAAAAGAAAATCAAAAAAATACAAATGCAACCAAAGACCTGAAAGGTAAATTTGAGCCCAACTGGCTCGGACCGTACATCATTACCGCAAAATTTGAATCGGAGCATATAAATTATCTACCTTAGATGGTAAAGAACTTAAAGAACCCATGAATATTTTACATCTCAAACGTTATTATGCATAAATTTGATTATTTCATCCATGTATATATTTGTTCAAAATCATTATCTTGTATTTCTTTCAATTTATTCAAAAACCTCAAAAACATTCATAAAATCTTCAAAAATCTTCAAAAATATTTATTGCATTTATTTAAAGCACTTGTAAAGTTCCTTTTGCTCCAAAACAAAAATCAACATAAAAATCCAAAAACAGACTATATGCTTGACTCTTTCGAAACCAAAACAATATACATAATAAAGAGAGAGTCAACATTCTCAAAACTTTCTCAAAATCATTATTTTCTTACAATTATTGCAATTATATGTTTCAACTTATTTTGGATAAAACTAGCATTTATTTGGCATCCCTCACTTGCACACTCACACAATAAATATCTTGATTTTATCTGGCATGATTACTAATCTCTCTTATATCAAAGTTCACAAAATTCAATTAAATAAAGTTTGAGCATAGAGAATTGATCTTGTTATTTACTTAAACCAAGCACATCTTTTCACAATAAAATGATTATATTTGTAATTTCCATGTTTTGCTACATAGTAGAACCGATTTCTTGAGTGAAAAGTTTCCCTTGCTATCCTATCATGCACATGGTCTAGAATCTTTGAGAATTGGCAAAAGGACAAGCTCACCCCTACCCGCAATAAAAATCCCTTGCTCTACAAACTAATCCGAGCAAGTATCCCTAGAAAAAGAAAAAGAAAAGAAAAATTCAAGAAAAAGAGAAAAGAAAAATGTTATGTCATCAGCAATGTTCCAAGCATTATCAAGCAAAAGAAATACAAAAAGAAAAATAAGCAAAGTTCAAAAGAAAGCAAGAAAAGCAATAAAATCCCTTTCCCTACCCTTTGAAAAGAAAAGAAGGGTGAATGAGCTTGAATCCCCGGAATTCTCAATTATTCGAAAATCGTGAGGTAAGCCCCATAACAGGTGGTTTGTGCCCAACCTCGCTTGGCCTTGGGTAACTCCTAGCGTGGCGATATGTCTGTCACATTAGCGACCTTCTTTTGTACAGACCTATGTTCGCTTATGGATTAGCTAGCTCTTGATAATCCGATCTACATAGTAGCCTAGTATGGTTATATGCATCTACATCATGGTTAATGAACACTTATTTGGTTTCTTCAAATCACTTGTATCATAGTATCTTGCTCAAAACTCGGTAAATGAACAATGCAATTGCACACACATTTGTATTTGAGAGATTTTGTCTATCATTATGATAAATCAAGATTGGCAATGAATTCACTTATGCACATGGGATTCCTTATAAATCTAACTTTTTGTCTTCAAAATACTTTGAAATATTATTTTTGCAAACTTGTTTGGAATAAACCAAGTACAATTATTTACCACAAAGACAACTATATAATAGAAAAAATCAAAAATTTCAATCAAAACATATCATATATATCTTATCGACTTTCGCAACGATGGTATAGTTTCAAAACCAAAATTGGAATTTTATGCTTAGCGCAAGTCCTCATTATCATATTTTCTGTTCATCAAAAATTAATCATGCAATAAAACTATCCTTTCTTTGATCTTCGCGATGATGGTATAAGTCTATACCTACATATTCTATGCCTAGCGCAAACCATTGTAACAATTTTATTTCCTGATTTATCAAAGATCATACAAAACATATGACTTCATTTTTTTTACAAATTATGCTTTTCAAAAGCAAACACATTTTTATTATTTCATATCATTATGTCAACCTTTGCATTTTGCAATGATGGTATAATTCTTAAGGAATTATTCAACAATTTTTATCACACTTAGGAATTTATGCCTAGCAAAAATCATTTTACAATATTTCATGCATAATATTTTCATGGAAATCTGAAAGCAAACCATCATCATCATCATCATTTGCATCATCACAACAAAGTCTTAAGACAGTCTCTTAAGCACTCTTTTCTTTTAACAATATTTCTATCCTGGGACTAGCTTGACGACCGAGTGAGCAGTGACTCCATGAAATGGTCTATAATAGCGACAATGTCCTTTGAAATTATTGTTAGAAATCTCTTTTTATTTTTATCACATTTCATTACAACCAATCAATTTGTTACATCAGATTATTTCATTTAAAATATTTATAGCATGACATCCAAGTTATAATATTTTCCAAAACGACATAATTACATGAATCATCAATAAAATCATTACATCAATCAACTCAATCAATCAATCAAACATAAAAAGCATCATAAGCATCACATAAGACAAGTCATATGATCAAAAAATATCTCATCTATATATATCAACAGAATATATACATCATCAAAACTGGATTGGTATGCCACAATCTGTACCTCGGCATACTCAATCCTCTATCAATACAAGTATAATACAATATCAGTGGCAGTATCCCACCCTCTAGCCTCGAGAGCCTCTAGAGCTCTCGGCCTCATCTCCTCCCCCGCCCTACGAAGGACGAGGTGGTCCCATCGCAGTATGTGTGGTACTGCGAGTCCTCATCATCGATCGGGATGAGCTCCTCGTCGACCCTGTCCCGATAGGATCCGCTATGGCAGGTGGCACCCGTATCCTCCGGCCCTCTCGGCACCGCCTCGGTAGTATAGAGCCCGATAGAATGCGGTCCGAGAAACCGACCGCATCAGCTCCCCGAGTGCTCACCCTCTCCGCCTCGTGCCCCGAGACGAGCATTCTCGTCTCGTAGCCGCGACACCTCGCTCAGTGCCGTGCAGCCGCATCCTGTAACGTCTGCACCTGAGCTCGCAGACGATCTCTCTCTCCCCGAAGAGTAGCCATCTCGCTACTCTCTCCAATGTCCACACCCTTGCCCTTATCGAGCGATGGTGGCCTCTATGGAGATGGGGGTCTCACCTCCCTCCTCTCCCTCTCCCTCTAGCCGCGGCCTCTCCCCGTGCCTCGTGGCCTCCTCCCGCTCTCCTCTCGCCGTGACCCCGGGCTGCCTCTACCAATTCCTGGCACTGCCTCCCTATCCGACGCACAACTACATGGATCGATCCCTAAGCCCTCGTCATCCGAGGAGGGCGGATGCCCACGTACTAGGCATCGTAGCCATCGGCTACCCCTGCGTCGTCCCCATCCACTGGCTGAATGGGGGCATCGTCCACGTCCTGACTCCAGAATCACTGCATATCTGGAGCCCCGCTAACTGTGGTGTTATCCTGAACAGTCCGAGAAAACTCATAATCCCTAAGAGATGGGATCCCCTACTATAGACCGAACTATCACAAAACTCGGTCGTAGCGGTGGAGCTCCACCTCTCCCCTCTCCATCCATAGCCAGCAGACTCGCCTGATGCGAGCCGCCTCCCGTGCATCCTCTCGCCCACCCCGGATGCCGCCTCCATGGCCTCCAGGTGATCTGGTCTGGGACCAAGTCATTCAGTAGTCTCCAGGACACCGATAGGTCGATCCATCACTGTGCCCCTCTCAAAAGCCACCAGTAGAAGACTCGGGGCCTCTCCCCATCAACCCCTATCAGTGGAAGCCCTACCGGCCTCCGCACCGCAATGTGCTCCCAACACCAAACCTGTAGGAGCGATGTCATGACCAGACATCGCCCGCCCTTGTACACGACCCCGTAAAGGATCCTGTACAGCCGGCATAGAACAAAGCTGCCCCAAGAAAATCTGTAGCCATGGTCACGCATGTCGCAGATCACATCTGCCAGCATCCATGGTACCCTGCATCCGCTCTGGTGGCACAGCAGAAGTCCACCAACCACCCCAGCCAAAACTCGTGTCAGTGTAGATGCCCTAGGCATCTGGCGCAGATGCCTCGATGTTCACTCCGCCCTTCTCCAGGGCGAAGCTCGGGTCACCGCAGAGTCGTCCCATCGCGTGGCCCTGATTGGCCGCAGGTGTGATCATCCTCCCTTGTATGGGGATTCTAAGAATCCTCCATACATCCTCTAGTGTGGGAGTCATCTCCCCTGTCGGTAACCGGAAGCATGAAGAGCCCGGGTACCACCTCTCTGCTAGGGCCGTCAGAGCCCCATGTCAGGAGAAACTCGCGGCATCTCTCGCCACATGCCGCAAGCCGGCCCGTGCCAGCAGATCCCGCTCCGCTCGGGTGAGAGCGGCCAAGTCGTCTCTCACCCGCCGTATTTCCACTCTCTCGCTCTTTAGTAATCCTCTCTCGCAAGCATAAACAATCAAAACAACAAACAATCATTAATAACAATTTTAGCAATCAATAATGCAACTTAAAGATCAAATTTTTGCAATTGATGATATCGCCCACTATTGGCCGATATCGTCCGAAATTTGAGCAAAATCGTCTCCGATTTCGCATGTCGAAATCGTCTCTAATTTGACGAAATCGTCCCTTTTTCGCCGATTTCGCCCTTGGGCGAAATTGACGAACTTGAGACGATTTCGTCGAACTAGGGACGATTTCGTCCGGACGACGTCGATGGCCAAAAACGGCCGCGATGCTCAAAATTCATCCTAAAATTCATTTACAAAGCATGTAAATTCAAATTAAATCAATCTAAACTAAGTTTAAACCCTTACCCGTAGACCGCGACGGACCTCTGCAGATCTGTGCACTGTCTCTACCATTTTTGCTCCAGAGCTCTAAAAACAGTAAAATGAATAGTAACAATGAATTAGGGTTTTACCCTATTTTTCTTAATTTTATTCAAAATAATTCACAAATAATTTTTGCTTTTCGCGTTTTTACCTCAAACGTTCGATTTGGGTAAAAACACGGAGGGGGAACCATAGTAAGTTGTCGTACGATTCGACCAAGAATCGTCGCCTAAAAATGGGAATAATTTTTTGCTTTCTCGTAGATCGAGAAGAACTCATCTTTAACGCATTTTCTTCGAAAAATTCGCTAAAGAGGGGGCAAAATGTAGCACCCTAAAATTGGCGCAAAGAAATTGGAATAATTACATTCACCTTAGTAAATAAATTTAAATTCAAATTTAACCTCCCAAACCGCCCGTTAACCGCTGAGAAACCCGTTTCCTCTTTTTTCGTGCCATTTTTAGCAGCTTGTTTTGACCGCTTGACGATATCGTCTCCGATCGTACGATATCGCCCCGCATTTGACGATTTCGTCTCGGACTAGAACGTCCGCACGATTTTGTCGCAAAACTGAATTTGCATAGTTGGAATCCGCTCCAACGGGTCTCCAATCCGGCAGAAGCGTGTCCGCGCCGTTGGGACCCTTCCCCCGTTGGAGATCTCCCAAATTGGGATGATCTCCAACCTCCCAACAACTATCCTATGCCTATTTAACTCTAAGACTTTTCCCTCCCCAACCCCCGGCTGAATTTTTATGTAAATCAACTCCCTATGCGCTAAAACACTTCAAATTTGCTCTTGCACTAGTCCTATATTAATTTTATTGCAGGTACACCACCGGTTTTCAGCCGGAGCCAGCACCTATCGCAGCTCGACTTAACCTCGTCAAGATCGGAGGCGATCTCGTCAAATTCGGGACGATCTCGTATCGATGCGAGACGATTTCGACCGCAGACACACATCGAGGCAATCGGTGCTCGGAGTTTGCTCTTCTTTCTCTTTTATCTGTCATTTTATGCTATAAATTAGATTGTCTATTCAGTTTTTATACTATATTGCATCCGGAGTTCACCCATTTTGTCTAGTTTGCATATTAAGATCATATTCTCGCTATCTAAACACAATGATTTGCATTTACTTTTGTTCTTGCATATTGTTCAATACTCATATTACTTTTTCATATAGTTTGCCCCCGTTTACAAAATAGAATTTCTTGTATTTCGCATCCGTTTGTCGTTTTGCAGGTCTCTCGATGAATTCGTCCGACGAATTCGTCGATTGCAGACGATCCTCGTCGCTTTAGACGATTTTATCAAATTGAAGGCGATTCTGTTGAATTGCGGACGATCCAGATCGCTACAAGTAATCGAAACTCCATCGACTTCCGGATCGTAATCTTCATTGGCCTCCCGCAAATTCTCTGTTTCTGCTTTCTTTTCTGTTTGTCGTATTCATTTAAATTGCATTTTCATGTAGTTTAAGTTAGAATCATTCGGCCAAACCTAGGATGAATGCTTAAAAATAAAACGAACTCATCTAAAACTCATTCCCAAAACCTAGGCGTGGAAACTGCCGCCAAATGTTTCCTGGTGAACCCACCATCCGTCGACAAATCACCAAAATGCACCTCCCTTGAGAGGCGGGACCTTCGCAAAGTCCTCTCGTCCGAGGTACCGCACCATCCTTTTCCCATCCTCCTTCCGGGCGCGGATCCAATAGCCTGAAGGTAGGGATGCGAAAAATTTGGAGCGATACATTTCCAATATAAATCTCATGGTCCAATAATGCATTCAAATAACAATCATATATGTAATGCATCTATATGAAGGGTATTTTTTTACACTTGACCAATTGATGAACAAGTCATCCATAATTTCCTATTTTATTTTCTCTCAACTCTAGAGGTTATGCCATACCAATCCATCGATGAGAGTATTTGGTCCTGTAAGCATATTTACATTAGCAGTACCATGTTTCAAAAATAGTAATCAAAGCATAAAGTGCAACTACCCACTCTTATTGACATCATAAAATGAGACTATGCATTAGATATCCAACATCAATACATAAATCAATTTCAAGAATAAGTCCTACTAAGGAGGGCCATTACATACTCCCCCCTTGGAATAAATATAGTCTTATGTATTTCTTGTAAATAAGCATACACATATTTCATTCAAATAAATATGGGAATTTCTTTCTCATTTCTTCAACATCTTCCCAAGTTGCAAAATTTTGAGAATATTATTCCCACTAGACCTTACATTGATCTAGGGTTTGTTTCCTCAATATCTTGGAATGAAACCATAGAATATTTGCCTATCTCACCTCAATGGCTGAGGGATATATCATCCATAATTTAGAAATATTCCAAACATGATAAGGATTAACAACATATTTTCTAAGCAGGGATACATGGAAAGTATCATGGATCTTTGATAGGTTAGGAAGCAAGACAAGCCTAATGGTTACTAGACTAATCTTATAAATGATCTCAAAAGGCCCAACATAATGAGGATTCAACTTAGTTGATTTGATGACACTTTTCATGGGCCTTACCCTCAAGAAAAATTTATCTCCCATAGATAATTCTCTTGATCATCTCCTTAGATCAGCATAGCTCTTCTAATAATTGGTTATTTCCTTGAGCCTTAGCCAAATTGCTCTAAGATACTCCTCCATGTCTTTGATAGTGTTTTATCCAATCACCACTCGATCCTTTAGATTATCCCATGATAGAGGTGTTTTGCATCTCCTCTCATACAAGGCCTCAAACGAAGCCATTCCCAAGGATGCATGATATCCATTATTATATGCAAATTCAACAAGATGCAAAAAGTCTTTCCACTTAGACTTTTGATCCATGCAATACATGTGAAGCATGTCTTCCAAGAATTGGTTCACCCTCTCCATTTTCCCATCTATTTCTAGATGGTAAGCAAAACTAATATTCAATTTAGTGCCCACTACATGATGAAGAGCCTACCATAATTTTGATGTAAACCTAGAATATTTGTCTGATATGATCACCTTAGGAAAACCATGTAACCTAAAAATATTCTTGGAACACTTATTTGCCATAACTAGTGAATCATCCTTAATGTTTCCTACTGTAAAATGTACAACATCAATCAACTTATCAACTACCATAAATATTGCATCATGTTGGTACCTAGTCTTAGGTAAACCCATAATAAAATCCATAGATATTACCTCCCATTTCTAAGTAGGTATATCATGTGGGTATAATTTTCCTGCTAGATATTAATGTTATGCCTTAACCTTATGGTATTCCAAACATCTAGCAATAAAACTAGTGATATCTTATTTCATTCCTACCC
Organism: Wollemia nobilis; assembly: GCA_028583015.1. NCBI lineage: Eukaryota > Viridiplantae > Streptophyta > Pinopsida > Araucariales > Araucariaceae > Wollemia > Wollemia nobilis. The sequence continues at coordinate 7,560,756 of JAQPPZ010016917.1, read as the reverse complement.
AATAGAAAGTATTTTTCATGTTTTCATGCATCTTTGTGTACACCTAAAATACGTCATGTCGAGGGCGACTAATCATATGGACATGCTACAAGACCTTATGGAAGATCTTGGACAGACTCCAAGATAGAGCAGTGGTTCTAACCACTCAAGTTGGGCTCCTTGGCCTATTTAGTTTGAACCGCAGCCCAGACCTACGGTCTACAGTCTGAACCATGGCTAAGGCCTACAGTTTATAGTCTGAACTGCAGCTGCAACCTGCGGTCTTAACTTAATTTAAGTTGGCCTTCATCTGAGCCAAATAATTTTGAACAGCCATTTTTTATAGAATACGGTGGTTAGAGGATGAAAGCTTCTAATCCAACTGTCCTTACCACCCCTTCTTGATCTTGGCTTCTCCATGAAGCCACCCCTAGCCCTGGGACATCTTATAAATACCCCTTCAATTGATGGGAGAGATATATTACGAATTGATAGTGAAGTGTTGTTGAATTGATAATATACAGAGATAGAGGAGAAATTGATCAAGAGAGGAGCGAAGCCCTATTGAATTGCATACTAAATTCATTCATTGAGAAGGATACTTTGCTATTCAACCAAATATCAATTTGCCATGGATGCCCTAAAGACCTAGGAGAGCCAAGAAATGCTAATTTGGGCAAACAGAGGCCCTATTCAATGATTCAACCACAAAACTTGTCATAGGACATCAAAGGTGACCCTTGAACATCAATTGGACAAGGATATCAAGCCCACAGTCCTTGAATTTGGAGGGCAAACCACTTGGTTTCTCACCATGGATTTCAGTCATGGTTCACAATGCAGACCGCTAATCAGAGCTACGGTTTGCAAAGGGGTAAAATATCTTTACTGTTTTCATCACAATCTGATTAGTTAAGTTATAATTAACATTTTAGCTTATCAATTGTTGTTTTAGAGATCTCTGACCGATAGATTTAGCGTTTAGAGTGATTTTGTCATGTTAGTGTAGAATATGCAAAAATGGTTTCTTTTTATGCTTTCATGCTCTATTTCATTTAATTAGACCATTCAATATGCGGTTGAAATAGTCTTTTATGCATTTCCATGAATTTTTATTAATTTGGCATAGTTTAGATGTGTTTTTCATGTTTTCTTGATTATATGATTTTCATGGCTTTTTCATGTTTTAATCCTTCAAAGGGCCTCATCACGAGAGGCTGCCTATTTGTATAACATTCTTGAGTTGTTTCTTGATCGTAGGAAATAGGTTCAAAGGATCTTCAATCACCAATTTCCTTCCTCAACGTGAAGAATAGGGTCTACTCCACCCTAGGGTAGTTTGCAACTATTTGAAAATGTATTTATAGTGCGCCTATCCTGTTGGGGGCTTTGGTAATTGTATTAAGAGTATCAACATTTTGGTGACCCTAAGAGGGGCAATATTGTAACCGCATGTCATTGGCAAAATTAATAAAATAAACACGTATTTTCATTGTCACATGCAATCTTGTTATTTTGTCATGCTTTCATGTTGATTTCATTAATGCAATAGTTAGGTGTACGCTTTTTGGTATGGGTCACTTTGAACCACCCGAATGAGCAAAATATGGATAACTATGCACCTCTTGCATAATCGTTCTCCTTAATTCACTAGTTTTGGATATGACAATCACATAGAGCCATCACATGCATCCACCAGAGCTCCTACCAAATCTGTCCAAGAGCAGATATTTTTTTGCTCCAAGGTATGGTACCACCATAATGTCCTCCCTTCTAGATACAAGACCAAAAGCCTGATCGTGATGTCTTCATGCGATCTACCATGGAGGGATTGTAGCAACATCTTCAAGGTGCTCTCGAGAGGTTCCTAAAGTGCCATCGTATTTGGTGAGATAATTCAAGGCACTTTCAGGAACCTCATGTCAATATTGGAGGTCTAATGGATCAGGATAATTCCACTGTGGGTAGCTCAGGTAGGCCATTGAGGTATTGGCCTTCAAAGGTCCTAATTCATGCATAGGATTTGGAGTCACCAGATGAACATACTATCACCACTTTCAAGGTGAGGGCTACTCATCAAACCTTGGGTCCTTCAGGAGATGTAAAATCTTAGCACAAAAATACAACTGATATCATGATATGGAGATGTTTCTCAGTCAAAGTTGTCAGGTGATTTGCCAAAATTGGGTAAACCAAAGTATCACTAGACTCTGGTTTTCTTAAACATAGAAACTCATAGAGTTCCCCAATAGAGTTGTCAAAAACTACTGGTATGAAAACTAACATCAGATGAGCAAGAGGCACACCTGGAGGTTTCCAACTAACATTGAATGACTATCCAACCTAAAAGAGGTAGAGAAAATCGATCTCCAAAGAATATCAGCTCTTGAGGTTCTAGCTATCTACACTTTAAGGGGGAAAAGAGGGAAAAGGGAATGATAAAGAAAGCAAAGGAGGTCATAGCTAGAACTAACAAGGATGGTGTATGGCCACATCAAGACACACTCCTCCCACATCACTAATGCAAATAATAGCAAACCACCTAACAGATTAGCTCGCCCCACCTATCGCTTGTCCTCCAGCTTAGCATATAAGGGTGAATTTTAGAACCAATGAGAAGGTTCATGAAATCCAGGTAGTAGAATTAGAGAGCTCTCACCCGATTGGCCTTAATAGAAATAAACCTTGATGCCTAGTGGTGAATGCAAATTCTAGAACCACCCAACTAGGCTCACAAAATATAGATAGTAGAATTAAATGAACCCACTTAGATGGCCATCGTAGAAATAAACATTCATACAAATGCAAAAGAAAAATGAAATATGATTTGAGAGATCAAACAATGATTTACTATTATTTATAAGAAACAAAGGATTACATATGAATTGTAAAGCCCATAGAGCCATGCTTTGGAATTCCAAGCATCTCACTATTTATAGAATATTTTGCATTGAATTCAAATTACAGCATTGATGGTGTTCGACAGGAAATATCAACTAAAATGATTGGAAAGTCTGTTGATGCTCTACTCCAGGAGGGATGATGGTCATTTGGAAGGATTTGGGTGTCTTTGTAGATATATGGACATTTGATTATACTGATAGCCTCTTAAATTCCAATCTACCCCATCCCTTCATGATGTAGATAGGTCAAATATTAATTATATATAAATTTATGCACTTTCAAATCCTCGTCCTTCGCACCCATCCAAAATCTACATCAGGCAATTGAGATAATTAATTCTTACCTCTTGGGGAACCTTGAAGCTTCCATCTTGTTGTATGGTGATATCAACTTTGGAAAAAAATTTGGGTAGACTTCTCTTGCACCAACCTCCCAATTTTTTTCTTATCATATTTTGACGTGGATGGAAGATCAAGCTTTGGACCTTTAATGCTATCTTCCCAAAGTTTCATCCAGATGTGTGGATGGGAACTTGGAACTTGTAATCTCCTTGCCCTAGTCTGATATTTTTTCTTGTATAATTTGAGATTCCAATTCTCTATCCAAGAAGTATGAGGTTTTGGGATCTTCTTTTGAGCACTCCCTTGCCTATTTTCCCATCCGTCCATTGAAATATGCCTCAACCATTAGCGCCTCAAAATAGGCCAGCTCTAATATGTCCTCATATTCAAAAAAGAGAAAAGTGGGTGAAGGAGCACAAAATCTCACCCACAACATGGTATTTGTGTCTTTGCATGGCTAGTACATCATTACTAAGTTTATGAACGATCCTTTGCAAGCTTCCCAACTCTTTATTTGAAGTGTTTGTGGGCTGGTTTTACATTGGTAGAGTTTGTTGATTAGTTTTTGGACTCACTCTAGTCAATTAGGAAGGCATATTTTGTTGATTAGGCACTTAGTTGGCATTCACTCCTTGGGGTGTCAAGTATGCAGGAATCACTTGCTAGGCATATGATTAATGAACTTGACTTGATGACTAATTTTCAAGATATGTAGGCATGTTATGAGCAGTTGGACCAGTATTTAAGTATACCGACAAACTTTGGTTGCTAGATTGGTTCACTTGGGGTAACATGAGTAGCATTATGGATTGATTATACATGTGATTTTTATTTATTTAGAGAAGCACTTGAGATAGAGGTTTTGGATTGAACATTTAATTTTGGTATGGGTACATCACATTAGGAATAGGATTCATCATTGGGATATTATGCATTATAGCTTGGTTCATCAAGGGAATCTGATTATATGTGCCTGACTATCCTAATGTCATGTTAGTTGTGATTCTAAAGCATTGAGGTATGATTTGTTATTCAATAATGAGAGATTCATTATAGACTACAAGTAAAGTGGTGATTCTCGTAGCTCTTCGAATGAACATGGATGTCATAGGATCAAGAGCATTCAAATACATTTGTAGGGTAGTGGGCTCTAAAATCTTAAATAGAGGAACCAATATCATGTAAATCTTATGGAAGTGTGTGTTGAAGTTCCTAATGGGTTCACCAGGCTCTCTTTTAGTAGTGGAAAATTATTTAAATTTTATTTAATAAATTACTTTGGGTTTCAAATAGCCTTTGAATGGGATTTTGTAATTTTGGGATTTTTGATTTTTTGGGATTTGACAAAATGCATTTCGCCAAAAAAAACTTTGAAATTCCGAAGAAGGAACTCGTCTAAGATGAAAGAAGACCCAAAACATGCCCAACAATGTTAGCTTTTGAGGATATATGCAGTGGGAGAGTGTATCGCTCCAAATTTTTTGCATCCTTACCTTCAGGCTATAGGATCCGCGCCCGAAAGGGGGATGCAAGAAGGATGGGACAATACCTCGGACTGAGAGGCCCTTTGAAGGTCTCGCATCTCGGGGGAGGAGTATAAAGGTGAATTTTTGATGGATGGTGGGTTCACCAGGAAAATTTTGAGTGGCAGTTTCCATGCCTAGGTTGATAGTGGGTTTGATGTGTTCATTTTTATACTCAATCATTCAATTCCTAGGTTTGGCCAAGATGAATCTAAATTACTCTATATGCCAATGCTGATTTGGATGAATATAGAAAACAAGAATGACTGCTAAACATAAAAAATATGCTAGCTAGAATATAACATACCTGATTCCGGATGTCTGATGAAGATTCTGAGTTTTGTAACAGTCCAGATCGCCTCAATTCATACGTAATCGTCTGATATTTAATAGGATCATCTCAAATCGTAGATGGTCATCTGAGATCAGACAGGATCGCCTAAAATCTGATGAATTCGTGAGACGAATTCATCAGAAACTTGCAATCACAAAAATAGATACAAAATACCAAATATGCAACTGTAGAAGCAAAGGAAAATGATAGCAATAACAACAAACATGCCTAAATCATGGATTCAAATAACAAAATAAGGAAAATGCAGTAGATTTAATGATTGATCTTAACTTTATCATGCGGTTATGCTAAATGAGGTGAACTCCAAGATGCATAAATGTAATAATTTAAGATAGTACATAAATATAATAGGAAAATGCAGATAAAAACTAAGGAAATGCAAACTCTGGGCTCTGATTGCCCCCAATCCAGATTACAGTCAAGATCACCTCCAATCGTACGAGATCGTCTGCACTCCTTGACAAGATCATCCGAAATAGTATGGAATCGCTTGCGACGATCCGAGCTAGCTTCGACTAAAAAATAGTAAAGTTCCTATAAGAAAACATGAAATACATAATGCAAATGATGGTGTGGGGATGCTCTGAGATGCGTGGAAGTGCAGGGGGTTTAAGCAGAGTTTCAGGCAGAGAGTCAGGGGAATCAGGGGGATAAACTAGAAAAATCCTAGTTTATATAGGATTAGGGAGAGGTTAGGAGGTTGGGGATCATCCCAATCTGGGAGATCTCCAACGGGGGAATCTCCAACTGCGCAGACGCGCTTCTGCAAAAGTTGGAGAGGTTGTTGAAATAGAAGCTAATTATGAAAATTCGGTTTTAGGACGAAATCGTCTAGACGCTCTGTTCCAGACGAATTCATCAGATCGGGGACGATTTCGTCTGATATGCGACGATATCGTCCAACGGTCAAAACAAATCCTAAAAATGGCACGAAAAAGAAGGGAAGCAGGTAACAAGCGATTTTGGGGCGATTTTGGGGTTAAAATTTAAATTTTTATCTTTTATCTTTTACTAAGGGTTTAACTGCGCCAATTTTAGGGTGCTACATTTTGCCCCCTCTTTAGCGAATTTTCTGAAGAAAATGCGTTAAAGACGAGTTTTTCCCGTTTTACGAGAAAGCAAAAAATGTACTCAATTTTTTAGACGATGATTCTTGGTCGAATCGTACGACTGTTGACTATGGTGCCCCCTCCGTGTTTTTGCCCAAATCGAACGTTTGAGGTAAAAACATGGAAAAGCAAAAATTAAAATGTTGTTGTTTTTGAATAAAATTAAGAAAAATAGGGAAAACCCTAATTCATTTTTTACTATTCACTTTTACTGTTCTAGAGCTCTGTAGAGAGAAACAATGGTGGAGACAGCGCACAGAGCGACAGAGGTCCGACGCGGGCTACGGGTAAGGATCTAATCCTAGTAGATTAGGTTTGATTGTACTTTGTGCAATTTTTTTGTTTTAAATTTTGACTGTTTGGGGCATCGCGGCCGTTTTTAGGCCATCGACGACGTCGAGACGAAATCGTCCCGATTTCATCGAAATCGTCCCTAGATCATCGATTTCATCGGAGGGCAAAATCAGCGAACTAGGGGCGATCCCGTTCAACAAGGGGCGATCCCCAAGTTGCGAAATCGAAGACGAATTCATCCTAAAAAGGATGATTTTGCCAAATTTGGGACGATATCATCCAATGGTGGACGATATCATCGCTGTTAAGAAATTAAGCTTGATTAAAATGTTTTTAATTTTATTTTAATGATTGGTTGATTAATGAATTTTTGTTGTTGTATTGTTTGTTTTGCAGAAAGGATTACTAAAAAGCCAAGAATGGAAATACGATGGGCTGAGAGACGACTTGGCCGCTCTCGACCAGGCAGAGCACGACCGACTAGCATAGGTCGGGCTACGACATGTGGCAGAGATGCCACAAGTATCGATGGACATAGGGCTTCTGACATCCCTAGCAGAGAGATGGTATCCGGGGTCGTCCTGCTTCTGGCTACCGACAGGGGAGATGGCTCCCACACTAGAGGACGTATGGAGGATCATGAGGATCCCCATACAAGGATGGCTCATGACGCCTGCAGCCAATCAGGGCCAGGCTATGATGAGACTGATCGGAGACCCGAGCTTCACCCTGGAGAAGGGCAGAGTGAACATCGAGTCTCTGAGGCAGATGCCTAGGGCATCTAGGTTGACTCGGGTTTTGGTAGGAGTAGTCGGTGGCTTACTTTTATGCCACCAGAGCGGGTGTAGACTACCGTGGGTGCTCTCAGACATAGTTTGTGACATGAGAGACCACGGGTACAGGTTTACATGGGGTAGCTTTGTACTATGTCACTTGTATAGGATCCTGCATGGGGTCGTATACAAGGGAGGTTGATGTCTAGTCTTGACATCGCTACTACAGATTTGGTGCTAGGAGCACATCACGATGCGAAGGCCGATAGGGCTCCCATTGATAGGGGTTGACCGAGAGAGGCCCCGGGTTTTCTATTGGTGGCTACAGAGAGGGTCACAATGGCGGATAGATCTGTCGATGTCATGGAGGTTGTTTGGATGACCTCATCCCCGACCAGATCACCTGGAGGCCATGGCGAGAGCACCTCGGGTGGGCAAGAGGATGGGAAGGAGCTGGCTCGCATCAGGTGAGTCTATTGGATGAGGATGGAGCGGGGAGAGGTAGAGCTCCACCGCTATGATCGGGTACTATGGCAGTTCGGTCTTCAGTAGGGGATCCCTTCTCTCAGGGATTACGAGTACTCCTAGACTATTCGAGATAGTACTACACTGAGTGGGGCTCCAGACATGTAGCGGTTCTAGAGCCAGGATGCTGACGATGCCCCCATCCAGCCAGTGGATGGTGATGATGTTGGGGTGATGGATGGATACGATGCCTAGTATGTAGGCATCCACCCTCCTCGGATGATGAGGGCACAGGGTCCGATGCACGTGATTGTGCACCGAATGGGGAGGTGGTGCCAGGCTACCATTGAGGCAACGCGGGGTCACGGTGGGGTAGAGCAACGATGGTCTCCATAGGAGAGATGCCAGAGGATGGCACGGGCTCCACAGAGGCCATAGGAGATAGGGCAGAGGGAGGAGAGACTCCCTTCATAGCAGGGGGAGAGACCACCATCGCCTGATAAGGGCAAGGGTGTCGATGTAGGGGAGAGCAATGAGACGGTGGCTCTCCGAGCTAAGGTTGCCCACCTCCGAGCTCAAGTGCAGATGCTATAGGATGAGGCCACATGGCTCAGAGCTCGGGGTGGAGGAGCGAGCACTTAGGATCTGGCATGGTCTATTGCTCAGACCACATTCTACCAAGGGCTATACTATCACATGGTTCTAGAGAACCAGAGGGTACCACTACCAGCCCCTATTGCGGAGCCGGTCATGATGGGATCATCGAGGACATCCTCATGATCGACGATGAGGACCCGAGACACAGCCCAGACCTCTATGGGACCACCTCCTCCACGTCAGGGCAGGGGAGTAGATGAGGCTGAGAGCTCAAGGGCTTCTCAAGGATAGCTGGCTATAGACTGCATAGAGATTGTATAGATTTTTGAGAGGATTGAGTATGCCAGGGTATATATTGTGGCATACCAATCCAGTTTTGATATGATGTACATAATTTGATATATATATATATATATATATATTTTTATTTTATATATATATAAAAAATTGGTCTTGTTTTTGATGATATGACTTGTGTATATGTTGTATGATGCTTTAATTTGTGATTGAATATTCATGTAATTATGTCATTTTGAAATATTATATTTTTGATATCATGGCATAAAATTGTAAATGAAATAATCTGATGTAAATAAATTGGTTGTTTTGGTGTAATTTGAAAAAATAAAAGGGACTTCTAACAATGATTTCAAAGGACATTGTCGTTGTTATAGACCATTTCATGGAGTCGCCGCTCACTAGGTCGTCAAGCTAATCCCAGGATAGAAATATTGTTAAAAGTAAAAGAGTGCTTAAGAGACTGTCTTAAGACTTGATGTTGTGATGATGAAAATGATGATGGTGATGATTTGTTTTCAGATTTTCATAAAAAATATTATGCGTGAGATAAAAAGAAATATGATTTGTTGCTAGGCATAAATTCCTAAGTGTGATAAAAATTTTTGCATAAGGTCCTAGGAACTATACCATCATTGCAAAATTGAATGTTGACATAATGACCTGAAATAAGATAAGTGTGTGTTCATTTTAAAGCTTAGTTATGTAACATAATGATGTAAGCCATATGTGTTTTTAAAATGAATGGGAAAATAAAACTAGAAAAATGGTTTGCGCTAGGCATAGACTTAGAGGTATAGACTTATACCATCATCGCGAAATCCAAAGAAGAAATGGATATTTTAGTTTTTATTGCAAGATTAATTTTTGACTTTTGATAAACAAAAAAATAATCATATGACCATGTTGTTTGAAATAATTTTGTGATTTTGTGAAACAATGTATATAATTGTTTTTATACAAAACAAAAATTCTGAAATAAGAGGATAAAACTATTCCGAAAAGAATTACAAAAATATTTTAAATTATCTCAAAGACAAATGTAGGTTTATAAGGGATCCTCATGTGCAAATGTGAGTGCATTACCAATCTTGATTTATCAAAATGATACAAAATCTCTCAAATATAAATGTGTGTGCGATTGTATTGTTCATTCACCAATTTTGAGCAAGATAATTTGATACAAGTAATTTGCCTTAACCAAATGAGTGTTCATTAACCATGATTTATATGCATGTGACCGTACCAAACTACTATGTAAGTCGGGTTATCAAGAGCTAGCTAATCCATAAGCTGACATAGGTCTGTACAAAAGAAGGTCGCTAATGTGATAGACATATCACCACGCTAGGAATTACCCAAGGCCAAGTGGGTTGGGCACAAACCACCTGTTATGGGGCTTACCTCACAGTTTTCGAATAATTGAGAATTCCAGGGATTCAAGCTCATTCACCCTTCTTTTCTTTTCAAGGGGTAAGGAAAGGGATTTTATTGCTTTTGCTTTTGCTTTTCTTTTTCTTTTTTTTTTTTTTTGTATTTTTGCTTGGAATTGAGATAATGCTGAAATATTGCTGCGATGGTACAAAATAATATATATTTTTTTTTCTTTTTCTTTTTTTTTTGACTTTTCTTTTTCTTCCTATACTAGGGATACTTGCTCGGATTGGATGTAGAGCAAGGGATTTTTATTCTGGGTAGGGGTGAGCTTGTCCTTTTGTCAATTCTCAAAGATTCTAGACCATGTGCATGATAGGATAGCAGGGGAAACTTTTTGCTCAGGAAACCACTTCTACTATGTAGCATCATATCGAATTTGCAATGAAATCATTTTAATGTGAAAAGATATAGTTGGTTCAAGTAAATAACAAGATCAGTTCTCTATGCTCAAAACTTTATTTAATGCCAATGTGGACTTTGATATAAGAGAGATTAATAATCATACCAAATAAAATCAAGATATTTATTCATGTGAGTGTGAAAGTGCGGGATTCCAAATAAATGCTCATTTATCCACAATAATTGAAAATATAACTGCAACACTTCAAGAATTGACAGGTATGAAATAAAATATGTTTTTGAAGATTTTGATGATTTTGATGTTTTTGTATTTTGATCTTAATTGATGAATTGAAAGAAATACAATGTGATTGTTTTTGAAACTTTTTATATAAGTGACTAAAAGGAAATAATATACAAAACAAATATATACAATGATGAAATGACCAAATTTTATGCATAGTAGCGTTTGAGATGCATAATGTTCATAGGTTCTTTAAGTTCTTTACCATCTAAGGTAGATAATTTGTATGCTCCCGATCCAAATTTAGCAATAATAATATACGGTCCAAGCCAGTTGGGCTCGAATTTACCTTTAAGGTCTTTAGTTGCATTAGTATTTTTTTTATTTTCTTTTAAAACAAGGTCATCGGTCTCAAAGGATCGATGATGAACTTTCTTGAGATAGGCTCTTTTAAGCTTGTTTTGGTAGGCACGAAGATGTTCCAAAGCATTGATGCACTTTTCATCTAAGAGTTCCAGCTGACTAAATCTACCAACACGATATTCATCCCCTACTTCAGTATCTTGAAGTAGTAGAGCCAAAGAAGGAACTTCTAATTCAAAGGGAAAAATAGCTTCAATGCCATAAACCAAAACGAAAGGTGAAGTTCCAATGGGGGTGCGAACACTAGTTCGATAGGCCCACAAAGCAGGATATAATTGGATGTGCCAATCTCGACCAGATTTATTGACCAATATTTTGAGAATTTTAATTAATGTTTTATTAGATGCTTCTGCTTGGCCATTACCCTGAGGATAATAGGGAGTGGACCAACGATGTTGAATTTTATACTTTTGACATAATTTTTTGACATCTTTATTTTTGAAACAAGTTCCATTATCTGAGATGAGATTTGCAGGAATTCTGAACCTACAAATAATTTGATTAAAGATAAACTTAGAAACTTGGGTTCCAGTACAAGAAGCTAAAGGCATAGCTTCAACCCATTTTGTAAAATACTCAGTAGCGGTTATGATGAATTTGTGTCCATCAGATGACACAGGGTTGATTTTTCCAATGATATCTAAGCCCCATTTTGAAAAGGGCCAAGGAGATGAAATAGCCTATAGTTCTTGTGCAGCGCATGGACAAGGTCAGCATGTTTCTGGCACTTGTCGCAATGGCGCACATAATCATGTGCATCATTCTCCATGGTAGGCCAAAAATATCCTATCCGAAGGAGCTTCTTAGCAATGGCGTTACCACTAAAGTGTCCTCCACAAGATCCATCGTGGGCTTCGCTCAAAGCTGATCTAGATTCGTCTAGATTCAAACATCTCAATAATATGCCTTCAAAAGATCTCCTATACAAGGTATTACCAATAATCACGAAGTGACTTGCTCGTCTACGTAATAACCTGCACTGGTTGCTAGTATAACCATCAGGGAAGGTCCCATTTTGCAGAAAATTAAATATATCAGTGTACCATGGTTCGGGAGTAGTTTCGTTGATTAGAAACACATCCAAAGGTTCTAAGCATGATTTTCTTGAAGCGGGTTCCTGGAGTCGATGAATAATGATAGTAGCATATTCATCATCTAACTCCAAGGGTAAGAGAGATGCAGCTGCAACCATAGCGTCAACCGCACGATTGCTAGTTCGAGGAATAGCTTCCAAAGTAACTTGATCAAATAAAGATAATAATTGTAAAACATATGTTTTATATGGGCGTAATTTATCATCTCTGGTCTGATAAACATCATTGATTTGATTTATGACAAGTTGAGAATCACCGAAAACTAATAAATTTTTAATTTTTAGGGCCAAAGTAGCTCGTAATCCAAGGATTAGAGCCTCATATTCAGCAGTATTATTGGTGCAAGCAAACATTAATTTAAAGGACAGAGGTATAAGATGTTTTTGCGGAGATATTAAAATAATACCCGCACCAGCCCCACTCATGCATCGGGCTCCATCAAAGTATAGGGACCATTGTTTAGGATGGTCTGCCTCTAATTTAAGGCATTCATCAGGAAACTCAATGATGAGGGGATGGGTAGACTCTAAGGGTGCAAGCAGCTAATTGGTCTGCTATGATTTGACCCTTAATAGACTTCTGTCCTATAAACGTGAGTTCAAACTCGCTTAGCGCAAGAACCCACTTGGTTGTGCGACCGGATAAGTACGGTCGACTCATGAGATATCGCAAAGGGTCGAATTTGGCAATAACATACGTTTTCTGATCGAGCATATAATGTCATAGTTTTTGTGTAGAAAATACGATCGCTAGACATAACTTCTCTAATATGGTATAGCGAGTTTCATAACTAATTAAGGTTCTACTGATGTAATAATTAGCACGTTCTTTCTTCTCATCGTCAAGTTGAGCTAACATAGCTCCTAAGGCAAAATCTGAGGCAAAAATGTACAAGATAAATGGACGATCAGATCTAGGTGGTGAAAGTACTGGTGGTTTAAGGAGATATTGTTTAAGGAGGTCAAATGCTTCCTGACATTCATCGTCCCAATGAAAAGAGACATCTTTCTTAAGAAGCTTAAGAAAGGGTCCGGTTTTGTCTGCCAACTTATCAATGAAGCGGAGAATAGCTTGAAGCTTACCTTGTAAACTTCGTAATTCAGATATATTTGTGGGTGCGGGCATATCAGTGATAGTCGTGATCTTGAGAGGGTCAATTTCAATGCCACGTAAAGAAACTATAACCCCCAATAATTTATCGAACTTAACTCCGAATATACATTTGGCTGGATTCAATCGGATAAGATACTCCCTTAACCGATCAAATACTTTCCTCAAGTCATTTAAATGATCCTCTTCTTTGATGGAACGAGCTATAATATCATCTACATAATCATGTAGAATATCATGCATCATATCATGAAAGATATAAGTCATGGCTCGTTGATATGTTGCACCTGCATTCTTTAAACCGAATGGCATCACTTTCCAACAAAAGGTTCCCCAAGGGGTAATAAAGGCTATCTTAGCCTGATCTTCAGGAGCTATCCTGATCTGATTATAACCAGAGAATCCATCCATTAAGGATATCATTCCACTCCCAACAGTAAAATCAATGATTTGATCCATGTTGGGAAGAGGAAAATCATCTTTAGGGCATGCAACATTAATATCTCTAAATTATGTGCAAACCCTAACTTTAGTAGCTTCTTTCTTAGTTACTGGAACTACATTTGAGATCCATTCAACATAATCAATGGCTTGTATAAAAATAACCTTCAACAGTTTTTCTAGTTCTCCTTTGACTAGTAAGGCCACTTTAGGATGCATTTTTCTAAGTTTCTGTTTAACAGGTTTAGCATCTGGATGGACTACTAGATGATGCATAACTACAGAAGGGTCCAAACCTGGCATGTCTTCATATGTCCAAGCAAAGACATCTTCATAGTCTTTAAGAAATGAAATGTATTTATCTTGTTTTTCTTGACTTAATTCTGATCCAATATTGATTATGTGAGGGTTATCTTCGGTTCCAATGTTAATTTTTATAACGTTTTCAACTTCCATATGTAAATCTCTCTAAAAATTAGGCGGTGAGGGTGAAACACCCAATTCTTGTAATTCTTCCAAGGTTAGCTTGGATAATTCGTCTTGAGGAATCGAGGCCTCAAGCTGGGCTATACTAGGTATAGAGCCATCAAAATAAAATCGTTATGTAACAATTCATCAACGGAGACATCATGGAAGATATCCCCTTCCAACTCATCATCGGATTCGGCAATCATCTCGGGGTAGGCGATGGATAGCATATTACGAGTAAAGGGATTATTCTTTGAACGCAAAGAATCTTGTTTATCCAGATAATCTTGGTAACATGTAAGATGGTCATCCTCCTCAAATGGGAAGGGTTGACCTTTACTAGGAAATAGGCCCACACCACATCGGGCAGGCCAAGGTTCTACCTCAAAAGGTTCTTTCATACCATTTTGGGAAGGTCCCAAACCTTTCCCTTTATAGCCCAATTTAAGCATTATAGGTTTAGCTTTAATATACTCATTAGCAAAATAGCATTTAGCATATCCATCACAATGTGTCTTGATGTTTCTAGGTATTCTTCCCCAGTCATATCCCTTATAAATAAAAGCACAACTCCCGACTTGGTAAATACTTCCCATAGGCTGTGGGAGGCCCAAGGTACGAGGAGAGGGTGGGAGTTTATTTAAAATAAGGGCATCTTGCATGGCAGTGTTTGTTTTTTTTTATATAAGAATTTTAGATAAATCGGGTAAGAGCTCATCAGTAAGGGCGTAAGAGGTAGAAGGATCATTTCCTATGTTTTTGGATGCAGAAATCATGTCTTTGATAGGCGTAGATGTTGTAGAGATGTCGATGGAAGGATCTAAAGGTATGGAAGTTATAGGAGTAAAACAAGAAGCATTGGTTGTGGGTTTAGGATCCTTTTGAGGTCCTAATGTGGTTTGTTCGGAAGATGGTTGAGCTATATGTAGAGGTGTAGTTGATGGGGGAAAAGTAGATGATGTTATGGGTGAGTGTTTCACACATTTAGATGGTTGATGAGAATTAGGATGTGTGGATGACAGAGCAGGGAAAAATTGAACTCCAACCGGTTTTGCCAAAGCACACATATCAAAGGGTCTAGGGTCACCATGAATGGTAACCAACTAATTTTTAAATTCGAATTTAACACACTGATGTAAAGTTGAGGGAACAGCTCGCATTGCGTTGATCCAAGGGTGACCCAAAAGTATATTGTATGATGCAGGGCAATGTACAATAAACACGGTCGTGTCTAAGGTTCTCGGACCAACTTGCAAGGGGATAGTAATAACTCCACACGTTTCTTGTGTTTCGTCATTAAAGGCTTTTATGATCATATCAGTTCTTTTCATTTTGTCACTTCTAAAGCCAAATATTTGGTAGAAGTCAAAAGTGCATATGTTTAAAGATGAACCATTATCAATCAAGACGCGTTTAACTGCTACATCTCCAATTAGGGCAGTAATGTATAAGGGGTTATCCTTATGTAAACTATGTTGTGGTATATCTCTATCTCGAAAGTCAATACAATCGACTTCTCGAGTTATGATAGTATTGGACATGGCTTCAGGTTGAATGTTTTGTGGTACCATCATTTGGCTTAATGTGAGCATTAATTCATCCCTATGGGTAGGAGAAGATCTTAAAAGGTCCAAAAGGGAAATTCTAGCTGTAGTATTGGATAATTGTTCATTAATATTATAAGGAGGCTTAGGTTGAACATTAGGCGCATGATTCCCTTTATTGGGATTTTTCAAAACAAATGGAGCTGATCCATCATTCTGAGTTTGATCCTGTTGAGAGTTTTGAGCCTGTTGTCGAGTAACGACTCCGATGGTACCTACAATATTATTTTGAGGATGATGAATTGGTCTCGGTCTAGCGTTTATGGCTTGTTCATTAGAAAGTAACTGATGAGAAGATGGTCGAGTAGTAACTCTTCTAGGAAATGGTTCTTTCGGAACCATAGAATTTGTGATGGGTTGAATAGGATCTGATTCATCTTTAGAACTATTCGATTGATTTGAGGTGATTTCCATGTCACTTTCAGTATCATATTCTACATCACTAAGATCAGGTGTTCGAATATTATATAGAGGTCTGGACGTAACCATGGATAAAGTTGTGTCAAATATTTCTAAATCATGAATAGGTAAATGTCCACTAATGGCTCCTACATATCGGGTAGGAGGGGGAACATTATGATGTTCAATTTGATTAGCCACCTCTTTACCATGCTTTGGTAAAGGATGTTGAAATATATCCAATGATTGATTGGCATTCTGATTCTGACTTTGAGGGATGTTCTTTTGAGCATTATTAGGAGGATTTTGTTTAGGTTGAAAGGCTTGCACCTCCATCTCATTGTTATCAATTAAATCTTGTATTTTATGTTTTAACCTTTTACAAGAGTTGGTAGCATGTCCAGGTCCTCTATGGAAATCACAATGTAAATCAGCTCTATATCCGGGTATAGTTGGATTAGGTTCCCGGATATTTGGTAATTGAATCAAACCTCGTGCTAATAATTGCGGGAGAATGGTTGATAAAGGTTGATTTAACCTAGTAAATTCTTGGGGTGGTTTATCAAGAGGTTTCAATATGAACTTCTCTGTTGTTTGCGTAGTATTAACATTGGCAATGTTTCTGCTATCAGTGACTCCATCACCCACAACTTGTTTATTTTTATATTGATTTCTGGATATTTTCTCATCATCTTTCTTTTTGAGCTGACCTCTTCTAATGAGAGTGTCTTCCACTCTTCGGGCTAAGTCTATAGCTTGATCGAAGGTGGTCAAGGTAGCAGTTGATAATTCATAGGATAGTTGTTCTTGTAAATTATTGATAAAAATATCCAACATTTCCCGATAAGGTAACACAAAGTGTAATTTTCCTATCAACTGCCTCCATCAAGCTAAGAAGTCAACAAAACACTCATCTTTGTCTTGTTTTAGGTTGTACAAATCTTTAATGGTTACATGCCTTTCAATATAGGCACTAAATTGATGCACAAAAGACTCAGTGGTCTCTTCAAAATTTCTCAAAGAATGAGTGGGCAATTGATAATACCACTCCAATGCCATCCCCCCTAAAATTTTTGGGAACATCTTTAGTAATAACAAGTCATCATGTGATATATCATGACATGCTATCCTAAACATACGAAGATGCTCTATGGGATCTTCAGTTCCTTTATATATAGGTAGGACAGGCATGGGAAAGTGTTTAGGATATGGTTGTGCTACGACTATAGGATCTAGAGGTTGACTACACATCTCTCGATAATTGTACGAGGGACGGTAGGGATCTATTTGGTCCATACGGGAGGCTAATTGTTTCACCATGGCTTCTAGACTACCAGTTTGTCCACCATATTGGTTTGGTGGTACATGAGTATGGGATTTGTGAGCGTAGGAAGGCGGGACATAAGGATTAGATGCTATATTGTTGTTATGTAAATGGTTGGTAGGAAGAGTATTATGAAGAAGATTTGTTGTAGCATTATGTTGTACCCCAGATTGTTGGAAATTGGTATTTGGTTTTGTTTTAGGCTTTTGTTGATTTGAGGTATATTGATCAATAGCTTGGCAAAATAGAGCAGTGAATGAAGGTTTCTTTTGTGTGGGAATAACCCTAGGCTTGATAACAGGCACTCTAGGTGGTTGGGTAACCTGTTGTTGTTGCATGTTCTGGATCATAGCGGCCATATCCAAATTGGATGGTCCAACTTGATCACTTTCTTGATCAACAAAGGATAAAGGATTAGTGCGTGTGTGATATATTTCTTCTAGGGTTGCTTGAGTGTCACTAATTTGATCTTTGTCCATATGGATTGCTCTATTAAGGGTGCCCATATTATTATGGAGGAACTTCCAGAAATGTTCCATGTTCTCAAAAGTAACAGCTCCTTCTGGAGATATTTTAGGGGATGAGGATCCTTCCTCTCTATCATTTTCTTTTTGTTCATTTCCTACAACAAATTCTTCTTCTTGTTGGTCGAAGGTTCCTTCTTCCTGAATTGGGTCTTCAGGAAGGACATCTGGGTTATTCTCTGTTTTCCTTAACCAATCTTCTTCTACTTCAATTTGTTTTCCATTCCTGAGTCTAGTCATTATGTCTAAATTTAGATTTTAGCAAATATATATATAATAATATATTTGCAACAAATTTGGGAGGTATATATTTTACTTATATACCTACTATAATGCTAAAAGTGAAATGTTTTGATTTATGATTTTGTTTTGTTTTTATTTTTATTTATATATATATATATATATATATATATATATTATATATATATATATATATTTGTTTTTTATGTTTACAAAGACAACAAACAACACACTGAATGCAAGAAATAACAATAATAAATGAATGGCTTAGTTTTCTATAAATAGTTTATAGATGTCATTGATAGGATCAAGTTCATCAAGAGTCATGAAATGCTCCTCTTCAAATTGGAAATGATTTTTCAAGAACTTGATAAAATGTGCTATAGTGATGTTATCTACTTCTGACTCTGATTTGTAAAAATAGATTTCATGGCAATACTCTCGATATAACACAGATCTAGGAACTCTATACCATATTTTTCTATCCGTAAGAACTTCTTGATCCTCTATATGAGCTAGAAACTTATATACTACAACTGCATTCTCGAGGTATTCCTCAAAGGTGTATAGCTCTGAAGACACATGGGCTCTTTTATCTACTAACCACCTATGGCAAGCTCTCTAAAGTTCATGATATAAGGTCACTTGATCAGGATCCAGGATTCTATCTAGGACAAACCTCTTAATTTGCCTAAGTTCTGTTGCCCTAGATCCAATGATACCCAATCTCCTATCAAGTTCATCCCACAAAGGTTGAACCCTATTTGTTTGAGGTACTCTAAGCACAAAAGTAATCTCTATAGTTGTTAATTGATTCTCAACATTAATGGTGACAACTCGTCTTTTATTATAATCTACCATCTAAATATGATATGCAATCTTTGATTCTAAATGCATTAATGTTTTGTTTTTTGGATTGTTTTCAAAAGGTTTTTAGTTTTCACGTCGGGTTCACCAAAATGTATCGCTCCAAATTTTTTGCATCCTTACCTTCAGGCTATAGGATCCGCGCCTCGGAAGGGGGATGCGAGAAGGATGGGACAATACCTCGGACTGAGAGGCCCTTTGAAGGTCCCGCCTCTCGGGGGAGGAGTATAAAGGTGAATTTTTGACGGATGGTGGGTTCACCAGGAAAATTTTGAGTGGCAGTTTCCACGCCTAGGTTGATAGTGGGTTTGATGTGTTCATTTTTATACTCGATCATTCAATTCCTAGGTTTGGCCAAGATGAATCTAAATTACTCTATATGCCAATGTTGATTTGGATGAATACAAAAAACAAGAATGACTGCTAAACATAGAAAATATGCTAGCTAGAATATAACATACCTGATTCCGGATGTCTGATGAAGATTTTGAGTTTTGTAACAGTCTAGATCACCTCAATTCATACGTAATCATCTGATATTTAATAGGATCATCTCAAATCATAGACGGTCGTCTGAGATCAGACAGGATCACCTAAAATCTGACGAATTCATGAGACGAATTCGTCAGAAACCTGCAATCACAAAAATAGATACAAAATACCAAATATGCAACTGCAAAAGTAAAGGAAAATGATAGCAATAACAACAAACATGCCTAAATCATGGATTCAAATAACAAAATAAGGAAAATGCAGTAGATTTAATGATTGATCTTAACTTTATCATGTGGTTATGCTAAATGAGGTGAACTCCAAGATGCATAAATGTAATAATTTAAGATAATACAAAAATATAATAGGAAAATGCAGATAAAAACTAAGGAAATGCAAACTCTGGGCTCTGATTGCCCCCAATCCGGATTACAGTCAGGATCGCCTCCAATCGTACGAGATCATCTGTGCTCCTTGACAAGATCGTCCGAAATAGTATGGAATCGCTTGCGATGATCCGAGCTAGCTTCGATTGAAAAATAGTAAAGTTCCTGCAAGAAAACATGAAATACAGAATGCAAATGATGGTGTGGGGATGCTCTGAGATGCATGGAAGTGCAGGGGGTTTAAGCAGAGTTTCAGGCAGAGAGTCAGGGGAATCAAGGGGATAAACTAGAAAAATCCTAGTTTATATAGGATTAGGGAGAGGTTAGGAGGTTGGGGATCATCCCAATCTAGGAGATCTCCAACGGGGGAATCTCCAACTACGCAGACGCGCTTCTACCAAAGTTGGAGAGGCTATTGAAATAGAAGCTAATTATGAAAATTTGGTTTTAGGACGAAATCGTCTGGACGCTCTGTTCCAGATGAATTCGTCAGATCGGGGACGATTTCGTCTGATATGCGACGATATCGTCCAACGGTCAAAACAAATCCTAAAAATGGCACGAAAAAGAAGGGAAGCGGGTAACAAGCGGTTTTGGGGCGATTTTGGGGTTAAAATTTAAATTTTTATCTTTTATATTTTACTAAGGGTTTAACTGCGCCAATTTTAGGGTGCTACAGAGATATCTAACAAAGGTCCTAATAAGATGAAATAAAGTGAATTTGCAATATGACTGAAATATACTATAAATAGAAAATGGTGAAAATACAATGCAGTATGGAGAACTACATTGTAATCCATTAATATAAGCTAAAGAACTACATTGTGCTCCATACAAGAGCTCTACCACTATCTACTACTCTCTACTACAATGCTCTTGATATCTATATGTTGCATATTATGATCTATCACTATGAGGCCCTTTATATAGGAAAATAGGTTCCTTGGCCAACACTCTATCTAGTTGTACAAGTGGACACCTTGCACATTACAACATGCACATTGACACTTGTGCATTTATTACATTGCTTGAAGTAAGTAGCTGACTTCCCCCTAAAGTAATATCTACTCTAACTATGTACCAAAGGCGGTACATTTACATAATACAAATGATGTAATATAAAATCTAACTCTAACACTCCCCTGTATTACATTATTTGGGTATTAAAGATTTCAATCTTCAATATCGATCTTCTTCTTGAGGATGATCTTCAACTTGATCTACTCCTTTGTATTTCCTTTAATTCATATTGTGTTGTATGTCTTCTTGAATTGGTTCTTCTTCTTCATGTGGATGCTCTTTGGCTTGATTAGGTTCTTATTTAGCTGCTTCAGTCTTCATGTTATAACCTCGTGTCCTTTCCAATCCTCTATTCTTTGACATTAGATGTCTTTGATGAACTAGTGATCTCATGATTTTGCATGTCTGAAGTGGATCTGAATTGACCCATTTTCTCTCCTTTAGATTTTTGTATGACCTATTTCTTTTACCTTCATAAGTATCAAACTTGAGCTCATTGTCAATAGATGCTTCTGGAGTAATATTTTGAAAGTAGCAATCTATTCTATGTAGTAATATTTCTTCGTGACTTTTATAGTACTTGTATTTATAGTAGTAGAAGAAATATGAATGATTTTTTCCTTCACAATATTTGCATGGATGGAAATTACAACAATTTATTTTTTCATGACCATATTGTCTACAATAGGTGCACACTAGATATGTTCTGACTACTTTGTAATCTATATTAGGGATATCATGTTTATCTATATCCTTGACTAGATCCTTAAACCATATGTGCACAATTGAAGCTATTTCATTTTTACTCCTTTGTATGATGTCTTCTTGATCTACTTTTTCTTCTCCCTTTTGAATGTGATCTTTTGTGTTTTCATAGTTATCATCAGTTTCATTAGAAGAATCTAATTTTTCATAGCTATTTGCTTTAGAACTTATTTCCCATCTTATTGATTCTTCTTTCTCTTTTGCATTTTCCTTGTTGTTATCCATTGTATTACCCATCATGATTTTAATCCATACTAGTATTTTCTCTTTACACTTCTAAGTGTATTGCTTAATGTACTTGTAGTCATATTTATAGTTCTTTAGATTAGAGTATAAAGTGATTTTTTATAGAGCATTTATAGAGCTTAGGTTTTTGTAGGCTTCCTTATATCTCCCTAATTTAAGAGATTTTATTTAATATAATCCTTGTAGGATTTTTATAGATCTTGTGATTCCCAAATGGATTAAGTACTTGATAATTTTATATAAAAGCTATTATTATCAAGTTTTGTAGAATGTCTTATGACTCCCTAGTGATTTTGGATATGCTATATGATAGATAAAGTGCTTTTTGAGAATAGTATTTCAATTTTGGGTTGACTTTGTAATGTTTTGTAAATAGAAAATATTAGCTTCTATTACACCTTATTACTCCTATTGAACTTAAGCACTTTCTAATTTGATGAGGTTCTATTGGTTGGATTTATTTTATCCCTTTAATATGGTTTGAGAAAAGTATGCCAATTTATTTCCAACTCTTGATTTTCCTTAATAGAACTCCTTTATAGCCTTTGATATTTAATACTTAATGTTTCTAAATTCCAATTATCTACTTTGATGTAGTATTCCTTATAACTCCTTAATATGGAATATTAGAAAACAATATAGTAATTGCAATAATAGGATTTTAAATTTCCAAGTTGAAATCCTTATTCCTCCTACTTTATTATTTACAAATATAAGTATTTTGAAATATGCTTGCTTAATATATTTTTTTTCTAAGTTAAGGTTATATACAAATTAGGTTTTTTAAGAGGATCCCAAAACCATATAACAAAAAGGGTCGTAGCATCGATATTTTAGGAAATGCCTTAGTACATGGAAATAAACATAAACCGAAAGGGAAGGAAACAAAAAAAACCCTTTGATATAGCAGAAATACCATATTATAGTACCAACTAGTGAGACCCACTTTGCCAAAATATGATCATCCTATTGTTGTCAGTCTAGGATCCTCCGAGGGGAGGATACAGCGCACCTGCCTAGACCTAAGTAGGGAGAGCGGGAAGGCCAAGAATAGCCTAAAACCATATATCCTTCCTAGAAACTAGAAGCCAAAAATTTTAGAAATTTGGAGAGGATCGTCACCCAGGGATGACCCAGGATGCACCCTAGGGTGTAGCAGAGCAGCAAGCAACCGTGTGAGCAAAGAAGCAAGCAGTAATGAGATACAGTCTAGGGTGTAGCAGTGGGATAGCCTGGTAAATGGCATCATGATACTCAGATAAAAACAATGGGAAGCATCCACTTGAGCCTATAAAATAGAATAGCACTATTGGGGATATCTACAGGACAAGGTATACCCGTGCACGGTAAGGAGAATTATGAGAAAGCTGTAAGGATCCAAGGACAACAACAATAGGTGCAAATAAAGGATCCCTAGAAGCCAAAACTAAATGAAGAAGGAGGAACCACAACTACAAACGCACTGATCTCCAATCCCAGACCATAAAATAGAGATGAAATCCCCCACCACTCCAGTAGAAAGGCCTAGGAACCCATCATCCTCGCTCACAAACATATTTAGGGAACTTCAACTGGGACTGGGAATAACTCAATAATAGGAGGAGGCCCACCCCCAAGGCCAATAACATGCTCTAAGAGTCCATCGAGAAGCAGGACTAGAAGGTAGAAGCCCCCAAATAGGAACCAAATGAAAAACCTGTGGATCCTAGGTGAAAGCAATAGTAGGCACAAATATGGGATCCTCAAAATCCTAACTTGGGGGAGCCAGGGTCTACATGCATTGATCATGGGTACCCTCCCCAAGATAAATATATGTAGCAAAAATACTAAGAACCCTAGCAAGAAGGACCAGGAACCCCCCATCCTTGCTCATGAACAGCTTCAGGGAACTGGGACTGGGACTAGGAATAACCCAAGCATAGTAAGAGGCCCACCCCTAAGGCCAAAAAATACCTTGGGTGTCCACAAAGTAGTAGATCCAGCAAGAATAAGCCTTCAAATAGGAAATTGAAAAGGGCCCTACCCAAAGGTATAGGACTAGCAACAACCAAAGGCATCCCAAAGAGGAGTTACAATAAAAAGAGGAAACTAGCCCCCCAGACCAACCTCAAAGCTGTGATGACCTCACAGGATGCACCAGGAAGCATTTTAAAACCCAAACTGCAACCACCATCGATCGAGGAGGCCTTGGTAACCGGATCCAAGCAAAAAACCTGCAAAAACCCCCCAGGGGAAAGCTTGAGGGAGATCGAAGAAGGGATCCCAAAAACATGCAAGAAACCCTAGAAGAACCTTGGGATGCACCAAGCCAAGGACTCAAGCAGGGAAACCCTAAAACTACTAGGAAAGGAGTAGAAAGTGGGGAAGGATCTCCCCCCAAGGAGATCATTTGCTACAAAGCATTCCCAAAGTGGGATGACCCAGGATGAGCCAGGGACTGGACAAGAACCAGGGGAGGGGGAGCAGGGAGAGGGAGCAGGACACTCCCCCTCTCCCCATGCTTGCTTAATATATTACTAATGCTAAGTGAATGAGTTACAATAGTAAATATAATGTGCCCTTATAACTCCAATATAATCTTAGTTTGTAGCAAGCAATAATTAGTATATGATTTACCTTTGTATTCCTTTGCCTTGACATTATGAGGTGGCAAATTTGAATCCTTTGAAATGGTATTCAATGCCTTCTTTGACTAGCATTGAATTCTCCCTTACGTAGCGCTTCTTTTTTATTTAATCAATGTTGATATTTCTTAAAATAATGCTTGGTCTTATCCTCTACGAATTGAACGTTGGTATGGTTGGTTTCCTTCCATGAATGAGATATTGAATTGTTGATCGAATGAGTTATTGTACTTTTTGATCTTATGACAACTTCTAAAATGTTGGATTTCTCCTTCAAATGGTGCACAGGCTTGAATTAACCTTCTTCCTCTGAATATGCTTCACACCATTCAATGCTACTCTTCTCTTTGACCTTCGACGCTTTTCCTTCTTCAATATGGATGCCTTAAATAGGATTGTTTCCTTATGAATTTTGAACAAGTGTCACTTGAGTGTTGCTTAGTAGGCATTGATATTCTAATGTATACAATGAAGAGTTAGGTGGTAACCTTCCAAAGACTTGTAACTCCTCCTGGGTGAGCGTTGGATTCTTTATGAATGTTGGATGATTAAAGCTCTTGTGCCAAGTGGCACTCATAGCTTGTGCATGTAAACCTTTCTTCTAACACTCCAACAATGGGCATTGATACCCTATATTTACCTATATATTTGAAATGTGCATTGACTTGCTATGTTTCTTGAAATGCAAGTATTCCATTTTCTTTGTTCGCACACCATCTTGATGAGGATAATGAACGGTACAAGTTGTATTGATTCTTGGTTCTATGGTACTCTCAATGGTGGTCCTATGGTAGCTTCTTGTGCTCTTCAATGGTGGTTGTTCTCTCCAAGTAGAAACCTTGGGTATAGCACTTCTTCCTTTGTATCTTTACACCTATAATATGCTATTTATATGTCTTTTATAACAGTCGATTGATATCCTTTTTTCTTGTCTTTGATAGTGCTTATTCTACATAGATGATCTCCCTATGTATGTTGCCCTTTTCTTTATGTAGACTTGTATGGTAATGGCTTATTATAATAACTTCAATATTGCAAGTGACATGCTTTCTCATAGGGTTGTATTAGACATGGAAAAATGGTATTTTTAAACACCTTGATTATTAGACATGTGAACTCTTAAAAGGCTCCTTACTCTTGCTCAAACTCTACCCTTCAACCTACAAAAAATGGTGTTTGCGCTCCTTCCTGTAAACATGATTACTTTTGTCCTTTCAAAGGAACAAAAGAGGAGCTTTGTAATAGTTATATTTGCACCAATATGAAGGACCTTTTTATGAAATCCTTCTTGCCTCTTTTAATCTTCTTCCTTGGATATTTTAATGGTATTTAATCCAAGCTAATAAAATGCTATTTTTAAACTAAGGATTTTTGCACTCTGCACTTAAATGAAATCCTTATATTCTCCTTGAATCTTGAGACTCACCAAGTCTCTATTTGAGGCTTCCTTCAAGGATATTAATGGTGGATTTCTTCTCCAGGATTTTTTCTTGTATTGGTGGCTTCCTTTGGCCACATAGTGATGCAAATTTTTGTGCTAGTTTTGTGCCTTTAACAACATAAACTAATTTCTTGAGAGTAACTAGTTAAAGATCAACTAGTATAGTGCTTAATGGATTAATAATGCACTTTTAATGATAATAAAATCTCAAAATGAATTCTAATGCACTCAATAATCTTTTGTAATTCTTAAGAGTAATCTGTAAAGAACCCTTAATGAATATTCTACAATTTTCACTACAATCAATATTGTAGGATGTAGTCTTCTTGCTTTCTAGATAGATGATAGGTAGATGATAATTTTCTTTCTTTTGAAATATCCAACTCCTATTAATGTGCAAATATATCTTAAAAATAAATTCTCCTTTTTGCACTTTCTTGAAAACTATAATATGAGCCCTTCTTCTTACAACATTAATCCAAATATGGTGCTTAATGGAATTTGATAATGAACCCAAATTTACGTTCAACTAATTGCATCTTAGTTGCTTACCTTTAATGGCTTCTATAGATATTGGTATTTTGTTTCACCAAGTTGTTGCCTTGTAGTGGATGAATTCGCAGCTTCTTGTTGGTTATCTAGAATAACTTCCTGCTTCACCAAATTGTGGTCTTGAACTTTTTATCTTGAGCATTAGGTTTGGTGGCTTGATTCTTCCAGTGATCTTCTACCTTCTACTGTAGATTCAGAGAACTCCTTTCTCTTATTTTGTGCCTTCTTGTTGTGAGAGGTAATATTCAAATCTCCTAGATTTGGTAGGCTTCTTCTATCTAAATATTCCTTCAAACTTCTTGTCAAATTTTGACTTCAAACAGGATCTTCTTCTTCTCAATATTCTAAATGTCTTGAGGTCTTCATTGGATTCTTCTTCTATATTTGGTACTCCTTACCAAATTCTTCTTCTCTTGGGCTTGTTATAAAATGGTGATAATTGTCCCAAGTCCTTCACTATTAGGAGCTTTCTGAAGAACACAAGCTTATATTGATATGTGGGGTGAACAGTATAAGACCACTTTTTCTTTTTCTTCTTAAATCAATAGTATGTAGTGTATAGATAGCAGTATCAATAGCAGTAATCAAAGCAATGCACAAAACACAACACACAATAGAGACACATATTTAACGTGGTTCACCCAATGTGGGCTACCTCCATAGAGAAAATATTTCTTCTAAATATTTCTCAAATTATCTCTTGGGAATCCTTCCCAAATTATAATTTTTATGGACCTCGGTCCAAATGATATGTTGATCCCCTAATCTCAAGTTCATGGATATCTTCCTTAGGAGAACTTTTTCCCCTTCTGCTCTGGCTAGTGATCTTCTAAAATATTATCTCTATGTTGCACTGACTGGTAGATCTCTCTCCACTTGAAGACTTCTCACTCATATCTTGTCTTCAATTGTCCTGGCTACTAGATATCTATCCATTGAGACTCTATCCTCTGTACTTTATCACCTCCAAAGCTCTATCTCAATATTGTACCAAACACAGTTCAGTCAGTCTAGCATAGTTCTACTCAATCTCTTGCACTAAACATAGTACAGTCGGTCTAGTACAATTTTTCTCAATAGGTTCACTCAGAACCTACTCAAATATGCTCAACAGGTTCACCCAAAAACCTGTCTAAATTTGCTCAACAGTTTCACACAAAACCTGTCTAAATATGCTCAATAAATCCTCTAGGACTTACTCAAATCTGCTCAATAAGTCCTCTCTTTGACTTGCTCAAATCTGCTCAATAAGTCCTCTCTTGGACTTTCTCAAATCTGCTCAATAATTCCTCTCTTGGACTTGCTCAAATCTACTTAATTAAGCTTAGCTCAAAATATTCCACAAGCCTTTTTAAATACTTGTCTCAAATTTGCTTAAAAAGCTTACACAAAACTTGTTCAATCTCATAGAATCATAAAGAGAATTGTTAGAGACTCAATATGTTCTAAGCTTAAAGTACAATCAATATCTCAATTCAATCTCATAGAACCATAAAGAGAATTGTTAGAGACTCTATATGCTCTATACTCAAATCCCAATCTCAACTTAATAGAAGCATAAAGAGAATTGTTAGAGACTCAATAAGTCATATTCTTAAATCTCAATCACAACTCAAATCAATCTCGTAGAAGCATAAAGAGAATTGTTAGAGACTCTATATTTTCTATACTCAAATCCCAATCTCAATTCAATAGAAGCATAAATAATATTGTTAGAGACTCAATATATCCTATTCTTCAATCTCAATCTCAACTCAACCAATCACATCAAGGAACAACCCTTTCTCACAAACCCTAGTTCAAGCATGTATCAACTAATTCAAAATGTTTCCAACAATGCTTTATCTCAAGTCTCACATAACAATGATACTCATGTTCTTTTCTATATCATGTTCAAGTTCATTTCATCATCAATGGGCTTCAACAACAATGCTAATGAAACAAGGTTTAAAAACAACTCACAAATAAGAAAACCTTGAAGCATTCAACCAACTATCTTCACAAAGGAAACTTCAATTAATCCTTTTCACTCCACTGATATTTAAGAAATCAACCACCACAAACAATCAATAGGAGAATATGCCCATACCTTTTTATGCCAATAAGTTGTCCACAAAATCTGCCACACTTAATCACAACTTTCCTTTTCAATATTAATAAGGGTTAGTGGTCTTTTAAATAATCACAATAAAAGCATAACTTAATTTACACCCTTTTCAGGTCCGAGGTGTAGACCAATTGGTTCATCCAAACCCCATAATGGGGGCGAAGGTCCAAGGTTCAAATCTTGGGCCTCGCCGGACTAAATGCTTGTCCCTTTCCTAATGCTTTCAGTGGCGTAAAAGGTTTAAAATGATTGTGGCATGGTGGTTATAGGAGCGGACTGCATGAAGATCTATGTGGTTGCTTCTTGGGCGGACAGCGCAGAATACTAAGGCGGCCATAAAAGTTAGACAGCCTGCCCAGATTCATGGCGGCTACCGATTCCACCATGTAAATTAAAAAAAAAATTACACCCTTTTCACTCCAACTTCATAAACACATCCACCAAAGTCTATTTTAATAAAAACCCTTATTAAGAATAACCCACAATAAATCTCTCAAAATCACTTTAACAACAACTCCTTATTTCTCCTAAAATCAATTCTCCATTTCCATAAAAATAAAACATAAATCAAATATGCTTTTGCAATAATAATCATAGCCCTAATGATAAAATTTAATTCCCATTAAATACCTTATAACTCCAAACTTTAGGGCTAATAAAAATTATTAAAGGCAAAAACATAAATACATCTCATGGGGATTCGAACCCCCGTCTGCCACACACCATGAGCGTCTTAACCGCAGCTAAGATTCCAACCAAGCCAAAGCACTCATTGTAAAATCAAAGGCCAAAAGGGCCTTTAATCTTCCTTTACCTACCGCAAAGGACAAAGCGCCAAAGTGCTTCCCACATGCTATTGTCAAGGGGATCTGATCCCTGATATTTGCTCTGCCCACAGTCTTATAAAAATCGATATGCCAATGCACCACGCCTCATACCACATTTGATATTTCCAAATCACTACACTTTCTTCACTACTTCCTTTTCAACAATTCACACAAGCTCTTTCGAATTCCAAGGCAATTAACACACAAGAGAAAGGATGATTATTTGGTTTAATTTCCACCCCTTTATATAGTGTTTAATAACACTTTGAAGATGTTGAAAAAAATATTAAAATTGTATTTGCATGATGACGTTGATGGGAAACTTTCCATTTAAATTTGAATTTAAATTTTAAATAATTAAAATTTAAACCAAACATTAAAACTCAAATAACTCCATCATCGGGGCACCTTTTTCGATGAAACGAAAGCCCAATGTGGGTTTTAAGAAAAATCCAGATCAAATCTATTGTCCATGGTTTTAAATAAAACCTTTTATTTTCCCTACCTTGGTTTTTATAAAAACCCTGCATAGATCCTTTTGACATTTATTGCTCTATTGACATCAATGACAACATTTCAGCTTAGGGACTCAAAATGTCCAACAATCTCCCCCTTTGTCATTGATGGTAACCCAAATCCTTTTACTGAATTCTGACCTTCTTTTCTACTCCCCCTACGATTTTGCTCCCCGTGGATCAATGCTCTCTTAGATATCAAATCTCTCCTCATATCCAAAAAACTCTCCCCATAATACACAAATCTCTCCTCCTTTGACATCAATGGCAAAGGGTCACCTTTGGGGCTCGAGGCTAAGAATTAAGCCTCTTAGCTTAGCCCCTCCCCCACCTCCACATGAGGTGGTTAATTTTAGGGTGGGAGTATTTCTACTCCCCGAAAGCACTGTTCTCTGCCTTTGTCTTTTTCTTTTTCTTTTTGCTGAATTCTCTCACTGTTTCTTTCCGAGTCATCATCCTTGTTCATGTTCATGTTCTTGTTCTCATCCATGTTCCTATTCTTATACATGTTCTTATTCTCATTCTTGTTTTCATCCATTTTCATGTTCTTGTACCTATTCTTGTTCTCATTCTTTTCTAAGTCTCTTTTCTTTTCTGAGTCTATGTTCATGTTCATCTTCTTGTTTCTGTTCATGTTCCTGTTCTTGTTCCTGTTCATATTCCTATTCATGTTCATGTTTATATTCCTATTCATGTTCATGTTCATACTCCTATTTCTATTCATACATGTTTCTGGAATATTTTCTATACACCATCTTGCTATGTGACCATAATTATTGCACTTATAACACTTAATGTTATTATTCCTTGGATGTGCAATAGTCTTAGGATTTCTCCTGGTGAAGCCATATCCTCTTCTATCATGAATCCTGCAATTTATTGCCTTATGATCAAACTCATTACATGAATAAAAATATCCTTGGAAAAGTTGTTCTCTTCCATATACCTATCATGTGTCCTGCACTGTGAAGCCATGTTGCCAAACCTATGACATGAGAAGCATCTCCCATTGAATCTTCCTTGCCTAGACCTCATTGGTATCCTGTTCTGATTTTTGTTCCATCTGTATCTTCTTTGCCCATTGTCCCTGTTGTACCTACTACAATCTGACTCATCCTTATAAAATTCACTTTCACTCACATCTGAGAATCCCTCTTCTAAAGTATCTTCTTCTAATGATCTTCCTTCTTCTTCAAGACTTGAAGTAGATTTTGCCTTTTCCTGTTTCTTTCCAAAACCTAGACCTATTGAACATGATGTTCTTTGCTGTCCACGAATGAACTTATCCAAGTTCTTAGATCTATTTTTGAAACTCTTCATCTTGATTTTGGAGTCCTGTAAATCTTTCTTTATAGTAGCCACTTCTTGTGCTAACTTCTCACTTTCCAATATTTTTTCTTCTAACTTTTCTCTGAACTTCCTTGCCTTGGTCTTTGACTTCTCTAAGTCCTCTATGAGCAATAATCTTTCTTCATAACATTCTTGAAACTGACTTTCAAGCTTAGAGTGTTGCTTTCTTACCTTCTTCACTGTTTCAAGAGCATAGATAAGTTCACCTTTGATATCATAACTATTCTCTATTGAGTAGTCCTCTATTTTTTAGCCTTTGTCCATATCATTTGCTTCTTTTGATTTGCTTTATATAGATCACTCAATTAATTATCTTCTAAAGCCATTAAAAGATTCTAATTTGATCTATCAAGTGCATATTCAAAATCATCATCACTGAAACTATAACCATCTCTTGTGCAATCATCTTCAAGATGTCTAAATTTACCACATCTAAAACACTTGAGAATAACTGGAGTCTTTTTCTTAACTTGATATTTTTCCTTAACCATGAACAAGACTTCATCTCTATCATTATCTAAAAATCTAGCATCACTATCAATTTGGTACTTACTTGGATTATCCACATAGTAGCTTCTCTATTGCCTTTGGAAGAACTTCTTCCCTTGCTTGTTTTATCCATCCCTATTTTTATTTTGGTACCTATAATTTTTAGATTCCCTGTACCTGTGATCTTATTTTTCTTCATCATTGTTGATCTTTGGCTCTTTTCATTCTGTTGCAAAATTTCCAAACTTTCCATAATTAAAGCATTTGATAGATCTCATATCTATTGGTCTTTTGAACCCTTTATCTCTTCTACCATAGTTAGCTTCTTCATCACTAGAAGATTCATTGCTTGATTTTGTCTTCTTACCCTTTTTCTTACTGTCCACTTTGAATGCAACTTCTTTTGGAGGAATAGGATCTTTTTTTCTTATCTAAAATATTGTAAGCATACCATCAAAGCATTTCTTGTTATATTATCACAATCAATTGATGTTTCTATGGCAAAAAAAAATTCACTATACCTTTTTGGAAGAGTCCTCAAGATCTTGTCGCAAGCATCATATTCATCAACCTTCATTCCAAGACCTTTCATCTCATGTATAAGTTCATAAACCTTGTTGAGATAGTCATGAATGCTTTCATCATCCCTAATTCTTAGATTCTCAAATTCTCCTTTGAAATTTTTGATCTTTGCTTTCCTGACACTTTTATCTCCATATATGGTTTGCAAGAGTTCCCACATATCTTTTGTTGTTTTGCATTCCATCACCTTCATAGATTCTAATCTATGTAATCCTCTTATAATTGCATTCATAGCTCTTGAATTTGTATGCATGAGAAACCTACCTTCCTTATCTATAGGAGGATTAATTTTTGAATTGTACACAAATTCCACTACATCCCAAACTTCATTGCCAAGTGCCATCAGGTGAAATCTCATCAACACACACCAATATAGGAAGTCACTTCCATAAAATACTAGTACTGTATTATTGAAGGCCTCATTATTTTGATCCTTTTGATCCATTGTGTTCTTATACCGATTTTCCTTCAAGTTGTCAAACTCTTCTGAAGTAACCCGCTCTGATACCAATTGAAGAACACAAGCTTATACTGAGAGGGGGGGTGAACAGTATAAGACCACTTTTTCTTTTTCTTCTCAAATTAATATTATGTAGTATATATATAGCAGTATCAATAGCAGTAATCAAAGCAATGCACAAAACACCACACACAATAGAGACACAAATTTAACATGGTTCACCCAATGTGGGCTACCTCCATAGAGAAAATATTTCTTCTAAATATTTCTCAAATGATCTCTTGGGAATCCTTCCCAATTGACAATTTTTATGGACCTCGGTACAAAGGAGATGTTGATACCCTAATCTCAAGTTTGTGGATCTCTTCCATAGGATAACTCTTTCCCCTTCTACTCTGGCTAGTGATATTCTAGAAGACTTTGTCTCTATGCTGCACTGACTAGTGGATATATCTCCACTTGAAAAATTCTCACTCATATCTTGTCTTCAATTGTCCTGGATGTTGGATATCTATCCACTGAGACTCTATGCTCTATACTCTATCACCTCCAAAGCTCTATCTCAATACTGTACCAAAAAAATTTCAGTCGGTCTAGCATAGTTATGCTCAATTTCTTGCACTAAACATAGTACAGTCGGTCTAGTACAATTCTATTCAATAGGTTCACTTAGAACCTACTCAAATCTTCTCAACAGGTTCACCCAAAAACCTGTCTAAATCTACTCAACAGGTTCACACAAAACCTATCTAAATCTTCTCAACAAATCCTCTCTAGGACTTTCTCAAATATGCTCAATAAGTCCTCTCTTGGACTTGCTCAAATTTGCTCAATAATTCCTCTCTTGGACTTGCTCAAATTTACTCAATAAGTTCTCTTTCTCAAGCAAGCTTTCACAAAAGCTTCACTCAAAATAGTCCACAAGCCTTCTCAAAGACTTGTCTCAAATCTACTTAACAAGCTTACACAGAACTTGTTCAATCTCATAGAATCATAAAGAGAATTTTTAGAGACTCAATATGTTCTAAGCTCAAAGTACAATCAATATCTCAATTCAATATCATAGAAGCATAAATATAATTTCTAGAGACTCTACATGTTCTATACTCAAATCCCAATCTCAACTTAATAGAAGCATAAAGAGAATTGTTAGAGACTCAATATGTCCTATTCTTAAATCTCAATCTCAACTCAAATCAATCTCATAGAAGCATAAAGAGAATTTTTAGAGACTCTATATGTTCTATACTCAAATCTCAATCTCAATTCAATAAAAGTATAAAGAGAATTGTTAGAGACTCAATATGTTCTATTCTTCAATCTCAATCTCAAATCAACCAATCACATCAAGGAACAACCCTTTCTCACAAACCCTGGTTCAAGCATGTATCAACCAACACAAAATTTTCCCAACAATGCTTTATCTCAAGTCTCACATACCAATGATACTCATGTTCTTTTCTATATCATGTTCAAGTTCATTTCATCATCAATGGGCTTCAACAACAATGCTAATGAAACAAGGTTTAAATACAACTCACAAATAAGAAAACCTTGAAGCATTCAACCAACCATCTTCACAAAGGAAACTTCAATTAATCCTTTTCACTCCAATGATATTTTAGAAATCAACCACCACAAACAATCAATAGAAGAATGTGCCCATACCTTTTTGATGCCAATAAGTTGTTCACAAAATCTACCACACTTAATCACAACTTTACTTTTCAATATTAATAAGGGTTAGTGGTCTTTTAAATAATCACAATAAAATCATAACTTAATTTAAATCCTTTTCACTCCAACTTCATAAACACATCCACCAAATTCTATTTTAATATAAACCCTTATTAAGAATAACCCACAATAAATCTCTCAAAATCACTTTAACAAAAACTCCTTATTTATCCTAAAATAAATTTTCCATTTCCATCAAAATAAAACATAAATCAAATATGCTTTTGCAATAATAATCACAGCCCTAATGATAAAATTTAATTCTCATTAAATACCTTATAACTCCAAAATTTAGGGCTAATAAAAATTATTAAAGGCAAAAACGTAAATACCTCTCAAGGGGATTCGAACCCCCATCTGCCACACATCGTGAGCGTCTTAGCCATGGCTAAGATTCCAACCGATCCAAAGCACTCGTTGGAAAATCAAAGGCCAAAAGGACATTTAATCTTCCTTTGCCTATCGCAAAGTACAAAGCACCAAAGTGCTTCCCACAAGCTACCGTCAAGGGGATTCAATCCCTGATATTTACACTGCCCACAGTATTAGCAAAATTGATACGCCAATGCGCCATGCCTCATACCATGTTTGAGATTTCCAAATCACTGCACTTTCTTCACTGCTTCCTTTTCAAAATTTCGTATGAGCTCTTTCAAATTTTAAGGCAATTAATACACGATAGCAAGGATGATTATTTGGTTTAATTGCCACCCCTTTATATAGTGTTTAATAACACTTTGAAGACATCGGCAGAAATATTACAATTGTATTTGCATGATGACGTCGAGGGGAAACTTTCCATTTAAATTTTAATTTAAATTTTAAATAATTAAAATTTAAACCAAACATTAAAACTCAAATAACTCCATCATTGGGGCACATTTTTCGACAAAACAAAATCCCAATGTGGGTTTTAATAAAAACCCAGATCAAATATATTGTCCATGGTTTTAAATAAAATATTTTATTTTCCCTACCTTGGTTTTCACAAAAACCCTTCATAGATCCTTTTGACATGTATTGCTCTATTGACATCAATGACAACATTTCAGCTTAGGGACTCAAAATGTCCAACACTTTCTCCTCAGTAGTGGATTTCTCCAATGAGTTCTAGGAGATATTTTAATTATGCTTCTATGATCTCTGTAATAAGGCTCTACAAGCCTTCTTATTTCTCTTCTTGAGACATCTCTTTGATATTCTATCTTGCAGCTTCTCTAGTCTTCCAACTGAGGCCTTTTCTTCAACCTTTTGCTTCTACAATTGTTGGTGATGAGATCTTCTTCTTAGATCTCTAATTATGTTGCTTCTAGATTCTAGAATGGGACTTTGCTATTCCTTTCTCTTTCTTCTGCAATTTGCAGGATTTGATGGCGATCACCAATATTCTATTTCTTAGACTCTTATCTGGAGTCTTCTTCATAAACTCTTCTCTAGAGTCTTCTTCTAAATCAAGAACTTTGTTTTTGAATCAGGAATTCTTTTCTAAAATTTGCTTCAGAATTAAGGCTTACATGGCCTTCTTTTCTAGATCAAGGCTTCTCTGGACTTTTCTTCTTCAAGGCTTCTCTGGAATTTTCTTCTTCAAGGCTTCTCTAGCCTTTTCTTCTTCAAGGCTTCTTTAGCCTATTCTTCTTATAGGATTCTCTAACATATTCTTCTTCTAGGATTTTTTGGCCTTTTCTTCTTCTACACTCTGTAGGTATTAATATTGAACGAAGATCACCAATCTCCTATATCCTCCTCGACTCATATTCTGGAGCCTCTTCTTCCTTGAGTCTACTATAAGGCTAATGTGGCCTTTTTCTTTACTTTTGTACTTTGTAGGATTACATCTCTTATAATGGGACCTTTCTAGAGGTCTTTGAAATATTTAGTCTTCTCCTTGTTGCTACAAGTGCTGGAATAATTCTAGGAAGATATTCTTCCTAACTCTCTTGTATAAAGCTTCCCAAAATTTTCCTAAATATTTATTTCCTGTAGAAAGTTGTTAGAAACTAGAATGAAAGAACTTATAAATCTGGAGATAATAATCTTCACTAGTTTTCAATCTAGTGGTATGAATGTTGAGTTCTAGTCTTCATGAGTTTTTTTGCAACTCTATGGAAAGACTCTATCCATATTTAATCTTAGAATTTCTATAACTAATATTTTATTTCCTCACTTGTGATTCTCTCCCTATTCCTATTGACCTACTGGACTTCTCTTATGACAAATTTTGCAAGTGGCGGTGCACACTAGCGAGTCTGATTTCCAAAAGTCCAAAGAGGAATTATGATGGATGTAGGCCTCCCTATTCCTATATCGATTCACCATTGCTCTAATACCACTGTTATCTTTTGAGGATATATGTAGTGGGAGAGATCTAACATAGGTCTTGATAAGATGAAATAAAGTG
The DNA here is from genome assembly GCA_028583015.1 of Wollemia nobilis. Taxonomy (NCBI): domain Eukaryota; kingdom Viridiplantae; phylum Streptophyta; class Pinopsida; order Araucariales; family Araucariaceae; genus Wollemia; species Wollemia nobilis. The sequence goes on along the minus strand of JAQPPZ010016917.1, from coordinate 7,523,614 downwards.
AGTCTGCAATATGACTAAAATATACTATAATAGAAAGTGGCAAAAATACAATGTAGTATGGAGAACTACATTGTGCTGCATTAATATAGGCTAAAGAACTACATTGTGCTCCATATAGGAGCTCTACCACTATTTATTACTCTCTACTACAATGCTCTTGATATCTATATGTTGTGGCATATGATCTATCACTATGATGCCCTTTATATAGGAAAATAGATTCTTTGTCCAACACTCTACGTAGTTGTACAAGTGGACACCTTGCACATTACAACATGCATATTGAAACTTGTGTATTTATTACATTGCTTGAAGTAAGTAGCTAACTTCCCCCTAAAGTAATATCTACTCTAACTATGTACCAAAGGTGGTACATTTACATGACCCAAATTATGTAATATACTCTAACTTTAACAAACAATTAGAAAAACAATTTCTGGTTTTTTTTAGGATGAACATAAAATTGAAAACCCAAAACTCTGCAAGATCTAGATCCAACCAAAAACATTAAAAACATCAAAAAAACTAGAATTTTATAAACATGAGCTCACTAATATTCATAGCCTCAAAGGTCCACCAAAAAAAATAAAACTAACTCCAACACACAAAAAAAAGGAGGCCCTATTTAGAGTGTAAAATGGGGACATTTAGTCCAAGGACAACACAACCCTTATTATTTCTATTTCTCTTATCACTCCTAATTCAACCTTAAAAATATTTCAAAAAAATAAATATTCAAACTAAACAACTTATCACTCCAACCAAACTTCAACTAAAAATAATTTCACAACTATATCTAAAAATAAACCTCATTACCCCAAAAAACTAAAATAAGCTTATTTCTCCAAAATAAGTAATAATATAAAGTAATTAATAATATTCACTTATCTCTCCAATAATCAATTTAACTTTATAACCTTAGCTTATTGCTCCAAACATAAATAAACTTTATAAATTCAAAAACCTAACCTTAACTTTGTCACGTGTGAATTTTTTGACCTCACTGCATTTTCTTCATGCATGCATCTAACACTTTCAAACTTGCCTTGATGCTTCTTTAAAGCTTGCATGAGAGGATTACCTTTTACCAATTTTGTGTTTGCAAGAGAAATGAGGTGTTTCATATTCTAACACTCATATGTTGCACCAATAGCTTCAGCTTCCTTGTAGACATACCGCTTGAGTGTCACTTTTGTTGAATAACTTTCTCCTAAGGTGTTTTCACTTAGTACATCTGACTTAATCCAAAGATATTTTACTTTATGCAGTTAAATCACTCCAAAAATGTTTTATTTGGCACAATTTATTAATTTTTCTTAACATTACAAACTCTTTGCTTAATGTTTCACCTTCCTTCCCTATGCATTCACCTTTCTATGATTCAAATTCTCTCATAGGTCATTGATATTGTGCACTCTAGATTTTTATGTTGTGCTACAAAGCTTGCTTATTTAGATGAGTATGTGGCTATGTTAGGATGTGCACATCACTTTGCTATTCTAATGAAGATGTTGTTATGTTCAGATGTTTGTATCACCTTGGTTGTGCTAAGTTTTTACTATTAGAGTGATGTACTATGTTATGCTACTATAAAATAGCTTCTTCCTCTTATTTTCTACCAGACCTACATCGTTCTACTTCATTGTAACCTTGTTGTTATAATTTTACTCCACTATCGATCTTCTAAATGGTATGCTTACTCTTTTCTTCCACTACTTGACTGATGCTTTCTTCTTTTCTATCCTTTGGTCTCCGAAACAATGTTGCTCTGTTGTTGCACCTATATAACTCCTCTCAGATTTAGATGACTCTCTGGTTGCAATATTTAAAACTTGGTTCTTATTAATAACTAATTTCTCTATGCAATTGAAGAACTTCTTTGCTTTCTAAGAAACTATTGTATCTTCAATGACCGTTGTATTTTACCCTTCATATGGTTGCCTATATCAAGCCTTCTTGTAACTTGAATCTTCATCAAGGTCAATATGACCTGAGTCTTCAATGTCAAGGTCTCTCTTCAAGACCTAAAATAATTCCTTTATGTCAAGGTTTCTAAAACCTTATTCTTCAATGTCAAGAGTTGACTATATCCCTAAAATCCTTCTATCTTGGATATCAAGGGTTGGCTATGTCCCTAAAATGATCAACTATCTTAAAATTGATACACCTTACAATATAGATGAGTTTTTATCTTCACTGGCTATACTTCAACCATGGAAAGACTCTAGCCTTTCTACTTACTATGAACTTACAATAGAGTCCAAATCTAACTCCCTTTAAATTAGATAAACTCTAAATCAATTTTATCAAACTAGACAATTATTTTTTGAATGTAGCTAACTAAATTCAACCTGTGTATGAAACTACTCACAGTAGCTATGATATCACTAATGTTTTTTAAGCCTTAATACTAACATAAAACTCACAAGATAAATTCCGTAGGATCAAATATAATATAGCTACAATATAGTAAGATCAATATAATGATAATAATGAAACTTATAGACTTAACAAGAGAGAGAACACAATCTATAGAATTCTCTTATGTAAAATAACTTGTACATTTAAGTTATGGAGCTTTGAGTACATAATATAGCTTTAAAAAATGACATATATTATCATTCCACCTATCTAAAAGTCTCTTGATATTTTCTTATGACATATATCAAATAATGTGATATACTCTAACATCACCAACCAATACTAAGATTTCAAAACACAAGAAATACAAATATTTTATAGATCAATAATGCACCCAATTGTTTTTCCTTAAGTGTGTAGATTTTTAAGATAAAGAAAATGTTATTCCCTACCTACTATAATGGCTATGTTTCCAATAGAAATATCATGGTCCAATAATGCATTCAAATTACAATAATATATGCAATGCATCTATATGAAGGGTATTCTTTTACCCTTGACCAATTGATGAACAAGTCATCCATAATTTCCTATTTTATTTTCTCTCAACTCGAGAGGTTATGCCATACCAATCCATCGATGAGAGTATTTGGTCTTGTAACCATATTTACATTAGTAATACCATATTCCAAGAATAGTAATCAATGCATAAAGTGCAACTACCCACTCTTATTGACATCATAAAATGAGACTATGCATTAGATATCCAACATCAATACATAAATCAATGTCAAGAATAAGTCCTACTAAGGAGGGCCATTACATACTCCCCCCTTGGACTAAATATAGTCCTATGTATTTTGTGTAAATAAGCATACATATATTTCATTCAAATAAATATGGGAATTGCTTTCTCATTTCTTCAACATCTTCCCAAGTTGCACAATTTTGAGAATATTATTCCCGCTAGACCTTACATTGATCTAGGGTTTGTATCCTCGACATCTTAGAATGAAACCTTAGAATATTTGCCTATCTCACCTCAATGGTTGAGGAATATGTCATCCATAATTTAGAAATATTCCAAACATGATAAGGATTAACAACATATTTTCTAAGCAAGGATACATGGAAAGTATCATGGATCTTTGATAGGTTAGGAAGCAATACAAGCCTAATGGTTACTAGACTAATCTTATAAATGATCTCAAAAGGCCCAACATAATGAGGATTCAACTTAGTTGATTTGATGACACTCTTCATGGGTCTTACCCTCAAGAAAATGTTTAATCTCCCATAGATAATTCTCTTGATGATCTCCTTATATCAGAATAGCTCTTCTAACAATTGGTTATTTCCTTGAGCCTTAGCCAAATTGCTCTAAGATGCTCCTCCATCTCTTTGATAGTTTTTGATCTAATCATCACTCGATCCTTTATATTATCCCATGATAGAGGTGTTTTGCATCTCCTCTCATACAAGGCCTCAAACGAAGCCATTCCCAAGGATGTATGATATCCATTTTTATATGCAAATTCAACAAGATGCAAAAAGTCTTCCTACTTAGAATTTTTATCCATGCAATACATGTGAAGTATGTCTTCCAAGAATTAGTTCACCCTCTCCATTTTTTATCTATTTCTAGATGGTAAGCAAAACTTATATTCAATTTAGTGCCCACTACATGATGAAGAGCCTTCCATAATTTTGATGTAAACCTAGAATCTCTGTCTGATATGATCACCTTAGGAAAACCATGTAACCTAAAAATATTCTTGGAACACTTATTTTCCATAACTAGTGAATCATCCTTATTTCCTAGTGTAAAATGTGCAACCTCAATCAACTTATCAACTACCATAAATATTGCATCATGTTGGTACCTAGTCTTAGGTAAACCCACAATAAAATCCATAGATATTTTTTTTTTTAAGCGAAAAACCCCTTGCAGGTTCAACTTGGTCTAAGATACCACAAATAGGGGGTTCTACACCGTCAAAATCACCCAGGGGTTGCACCCAGCCATGCCCACACCAACATTATCAATTGTATTTTGGGTACCCAATTCAGCTTTTTGGTAGGGTGGAGATTCGAACCTGGGACCTCCCTTGGAGGATTGCCCTCTCCTCTCCAACTCACCTACACCACCTGGGTAATAAAATCCATAGATATTACATCCCATTTTTGAGTGGGTATAATTTTCCTGCTAGATATTAATGATATGTCTTAACCTTATGGCATTCCAAACATCTACCAATAAAACTAGTGTTATTGCATTTCATTCCTACCCAATAGAAAATATTTTTCATGTTTTCATGCATCTTTGTGTAGACACCTAAAACATGTCATATCGAGGGTGACTACTCATATGGACATGCTACAAGACCATATGGAATATATTGGACAGACTCCAAGATAGAGCAATGGTTCTAACCACTCAAGTTGGGCTCCTTGGCATATTCATTCTGAACCGTAGCCCAGACCTGCGGTCTATAGTCTGAACTATGGCTAAGACCTGCAGTTTATATTTGGAACTACAGTTGTAACCTATGGTCTTAACTAAATTTTAGTTGGCCTTCATCTGAGCCAAATCGATTTGAATAGCCATTTGTTCTATAATACAGTGGTTAGAGGACAAAAGCTTCCAATCCAACTGTCCTAACCACCCCTTCTTGATCTTGGCTTCTCCATGAAGCCACCCCTAGCCCTGGGACATCTTATAAATACCCCTTCAATTGATGGGAGAGATATATTACAAATTGATAGTGAAGCATTGTTGAATTGATAATATACAAAGATAGAGGAGAAATTGATCAAGAGAGCAGCAAAGCCCTATCGAATTGCATACTGAATTCATGCATTGATAAGGCTACTTTGCTATTCAACCAAATATCAATTTTCCATGGATGCCCTAAAGACCTATGAAATCCAAGAAACACTAATTTGGGAAAATGGAGGCCCTATTCAATGATTCAACCATCAAACTTGTCAGAGGACATCGAAGGTGACCCTTGAAAATCAATTGGACAAGGAGATAAAGCCCATAGTACTTGAATTTGGAGGGCAAACCACTTGGTTGCTCACCGTAGCTTTCAACCACGGTTCACAGTGCAGACCGCTAATCAGAGTTGCGGTTTACAACAAGGGTAAAATATCTTTATTGTTTTCATCACAATCTGATTAGTTAAAGTAGAATTAACATTTTAGCTGATCAATTGTTGTTTTAGAGATATCTGAACGATAGATTTAGCATTTAGAGTGATTTTGTCATGTTAGTGTAGAATATGCAAGAATGGTTTCTTTTTATGCTTTCATGCTCTATTTCATTTAATTAGACCATTCAATATGTGGTTGCAATAGTCTTTTATGCATTTCCATGAATCTTTATTAATTTGGCATAGTTTAGATGTGTTTTTCATGTTTTCTTCATTATATGCTTTTCATGGCTTTTTCATGTTTTAATACTTCAAAGGGCCTCATCACGAGAGGTTGCCTATTTGTATAATGTTCTTGTGTTGTTTCTTAATCATAGAAAATAGGTTCAAAGGAGCTTCAATCACCAATTTCCTTCCTCAACGTGAAGAAGAGGGTATACTCCACCCTAGGGCAGTTTGCAACTATTTGAAAAGGCATTTATAGTGCACCTACCCCGTTGGGGGCTTTGGTAATTGTATTAAGAGTATCAACATTCTGGTGACCCTAAGAGGGGCAATATTGTAACTACATTTCATTGGCAAAATTAATAAAAGAAACACGCATTTTCATTGTCACATGCAATCTTGTTATTTTGTCATGCTTTCATGTTGATTTCATTAATGCAATAGTTAGGTGTATGCTTTTTGGGATGGGTCACTTTGTACCTCCCAAATGAGTAGAATATGGAGAACTATGCACCTCTTGCATAATCGTTCTCCTTAATTCACTAGTTTTGGGTATGACAATCATATCCTTGAAGCATAAAAGTTCACATTTTATGTTGAAATCCTTCTCCTCATTATCTCTCTCAATTTTAACCTATATTTTATTGCAATACTAATATTGTAGCTACATTTCTTTGACTTTGTCCATCAAGTCTATATGACTCTAGGTTAATGTTGTTATGTGCCTTCTCCTACTCAAGGCATTTGCAATCTTATTTTATTTCCATTTGATATACTCAATACCAAAGTCATATTATACTAAGAACTATATCCATATTCTTTATCTTACATTTAGCATAGGTTGGGTAAAAATATACCTTAGACTTTGATGGTCTATCCTTAGCTCAAATGGTTTATCCAACAAATAGTGCCTCCAAATATTTAGTGCATGCACAATTTCTACCAATTCTAGATCTTGTGTAGCATAATTTAACTTATGCTTCTTGAGTTTCCTAGACTCATATGCTACTGTAGTCTCATTTTTTGACACCCCACCCAAACATTTTAAGGAAGCATCCATACACACTATAAAATTTCCAAGAGGATCTAGTGTCTTGAGAATCGGTATTGTAGTCAATTTATTCTTTAGAGTTTCAAAGGTGGTCTCACATTTATCCAACCATTTGAATCCTTTTTCCTTTATTTTAAGGTTGGTGATAGAGTAGGTAACCTTTGAATAATCCTTCATAAAATGCCTATGATAACCAATGAGCTCCATGAAGCTTCTTACTTCATACACATTTGTCTATGCAAGCCAACTCAAAATAGCCTCAATTTTCTTAGGATCTAAAATAATTCCTTCTATAGATATGATATGCCCTAAATACTAAACTTATGAGACATAGAACTCACACTTAGACAACTTCCCATATAGTTGGTTTTTCCTCAATACCTCTAACACTAACCTTAAATATTGGTCACATTCCTCTTTGGTGTGAGAATATATTAAAAATACCAAAACAAACTGATCTAGATATTTTCTGAACACATTGTTCATCAGATTCATAAAATTTATTGGTGCATTTATCAACCCAAATGGAAACACTGTGAACTCATAATGTCCATATCTAGTCTTAAAGATTATTTTATCATTATCCTCCTCTCAAATTCTCAACTGATGATATCAATATCTCAAATCAATCTTTAAAAATATAGTGGCATCCTTTAGCTAATCAAATATATCATCAATACTTGGAAAATGATACTTATTCTTGATGGTCACCTTATTCAACATCCTATAATCAATGCACAATCTCAAGGAACCATCCTTCATTTTCACAAATAGTACTTGAGCACCCCAAGGTGACACACTATGTTTAATGAAACCCTTTTCCAACAATTCTTCAAATTGCACCTTTAACTCTTGCAACTTAATAAGGGTCATTCTATAAGGTGTCCTTGTGATGGGTTCTGCCCTAGGCATTAGTTCAATGGTGAATTCAAGTTCATGTCGATATGGTAGGCCTAGTATATCTTCTATAAATACAAACCTAAATTAATGCAAAATAAGGTATTTCTTTAATATTTCCTCAATGCTACCCTTGTTATTTTTTCAGCAAGCCCAAAGAAGTTCTACACCACTCAAACTTATATACCTTGAATAACTTTGTAAGCATATCTAAAGGATTCACTTCTATGTCAATTTTTTGCAACAAGATCCTACCTTCTTCCACCATATTTCTTATAAAGTGGTACTTGACATCAATGTATTTCGTGCAATCATGGAATGTTGTATTCTTCATTAGATAAATAGCACTTTGGCTATCACAATGTAGCATAATTTTCTCTTGCATTACCTTGAAGTCACCCAACAGTTTCTCTAGCTAAATTACCTCTTTGCTGGCATGAGTTGTTGTAATATATTCTACTTCAGTGGTTGATAAAGCCACAACAGACTACAACTTAGAAGCCTAACTCATTGCTCCACCAACAAAAGTGAAGGTATATCCTGTAGTGGAATTTCTCCCATCTCTATCTCCACCATAATTAGAATCCACAAAACCTTTAACTTTAAAATATGTCAATACAATGTAAATGGCAACATCTGAAGTGGCTCTTAAATATCTAAAAATCCACTTCACCGCATTCCAATGCTCCTTACCAGGATTTACCATGTATCGGTTGATTACTCCCACTTCTTGGGAAATATATGGTCTGGTACTCACCATTGCATACATAAGGCTTCCTACTACTCATGAATATGGCACACAAGATATGCTTGTCTTCTCTACTTCTGTTCTAGTACACTGGTTGGAAGATATATTTAAGTGTGAAAGAAGTGGGATACTAACTGGTTTTGCATTTTGCATATTGAAGCGTTGTAAAATATTTTCCACATATGACTTTTGACTTAACCAAATATTTCTTCCTTTTCTATCCCTATAGATCTTCATCCCTAAAATTTTGTTTGTTGCTCCTAAATCCTTTATTTCAAATGTCCTAGCCAGCTAAGCCTTAAGTTTGATCATTTTCTTTATGTTGCAACTTGCAACCAACATATCATCAACATACAACAGCAAAATAATAAAATTTCCATAATTAAACCTCTTATAGTATCCACAATGGTTAGCTTCACTCTTGCTGAAACCTTAGCTCTTCATGAAGGTGTTAAATTTCTTGTACCACATCCTTGGTGCCTATTTCAACCTGTACAGTTATTTCTTCAGTCTACAAACCAAATACTTTTTACCTCTTTCTTCATAGCCCTTAAGCTGATCCATATAAATATCTTCCTTGAGATCACCATGCAAGAAAGAAGTATTTACATCAAGCTGCTCCAGTTGTAAATCCTATGCAGCTACAAGTGCAAGTAGAACTCTAATAGTAGTCATCCTCACAACTGGAGAGAAAATTTCATTAAAATCAATGCCTAACTTTTGCACATAGTCTTTTTCCAGCAAGTGAGCTTTATAGCATTCCAACAATCCATCGTTGTTCTTCTTCACTTTGTACACCCACTTGCTTCCAATAGTCTTTCTTCCAAGTGGGAGATCCACAAGTTCCCATATTTTATTCTTACGAAGTGCCTCAATTTCCTCCATGTATTTCCTCCACTTTTCTACATTCTCAAACTCTCTAGCTTCTTGAAATGAACTAGGTTCACCATCATCAGTTAACAAAGAAAAATAGGACTAATAAACATGAGAATATATTTTTGAATGCTTTTGTGGATGTGTAGATCTTCTAACCCAATGATATGTCGATTTTGGCTCTTGGTCTTGTGACCATTATGGCTACTCTACTTGTTTTTCTAATTGTTGTTTTGCATGCTTATCAAAAACTTCAGCATGCTGATTTTCACATTCATCTTCATTCATTTCTACTTCAACTGGTACAACATTAGGAGTTTGTTGTACGTCCTTTCTTGCATGTATTTTTCATCAACAACATCTTGGCTAATAATTACCTTGTGTGCAGTAGGATCCCACAGTCTATACCCCTTCACTTTATCTCCATAGCCAAGAAAAACACACTTGCTTGACTTTGGGTCAAGTTTGGACATTTTTTCTTTAGGCACATGGGCAAATGCATCATAGCCAAAGGTATGCAAATGAGAGTAATCAACTAGCTTACAACACCAAACCTCCTTTGAAATCTATCCAAAATCACACATTGTGCCAACCACTTTTATGTTGAGAGTGTTTAACGACGCCCTATGCTCGACGGTTGGCACGATTGTCCTGCCTATGCAGGTAGGTCTAAAGACCATATCTGTGATGTGTCATGTAATCAAGGAGGCCATGCAATAGAACATCCTTCTCAAGAGGTCTTGGATTCATGAAATGCATTGTGTTCTCTCTATATTACACCAATGTATAAAATATTTGCATAAGGGACAGGTTCACATAGTCTCATTAGATGAAGAACCTTTTAAGTTCATGAACCTAGCGGATTTGCCTGGGGGTTTCATACTCCCATAAATTCACCTGGACATCCGGCTTGCATCGTCGATTAAAAATCTAGGAGGTAAACCAACAAAACAAGCTCAACCATTGATATCTGTGTCTCATAGATCTGAGTGTGCTACTACTACTTCACTGAAACCGATTGCATCAGTGATGCTTCAGGACGACAGGAAGTTAAAGGTGCATATGGGAAAAAAAGAGAAGAAGCAAACACCCAAACTAGTAGCTAAGGAGGCTCCCATCCCCATGGAAGAGGAGGAAGCCCAAGACATAGTCGAGGAGGTACCTCATCCTGCCTCACCTGCATTGTCAGTAGGGTCATCTGCACCGTGGGTGACAGTACATCTTGCCAACACTGGATCAGGTGAGTATATTGTGCAGAATGTAACCTTTGGACCTATTTTGGAGACTGTGCAAGAGATGGGTCGATCGTTCACTCATCGTTACCCGGTTGGATCGGTGGTTCCATTGGGAGATCCATCTAATCAAACTAATTTCATCTACGTTGGGCTAGATCAGCTTCCAACGTGAGAGCCCATGGATGAAGATCGAGACAAACCTTTTGTAGTAAATATTCGTTATTTATCCAACCTAGAGTACTCCATGAATATTTTTGAATTGTATCACTGGCATGGGTACAAACTTGGTCTATTTTAACAAGGGCATACATTCGAGCCATGTTATCAGCTAGAAACTAATAGGCTTGGACTGGGGTTATAGATACAAGGATAAGATGACTTGCTTATAGCATCCTTAGATTGATTGTACCTGAGTCTAGGGGATGATGTGGACTTCAATCCATATCATCCTAATATTTCCATCTTTTGGAGGACTAACCCAATGGTATATGTCGTCACTGCTGAGCCACTTGAAGAACACCATGAAGGGTTCCTAGGGCAGATTGATACAGATCAAAATCCTAAAGGCAACCTAGGTCATCAAATTTGTAGTGCAATCAACGACACAGGTGTGCAGGGAAATAACCCCATAGTTTTAGACAATCTTGAGTCAGGAGATATTTACAGCAATTATGGAGAGGATTCCACCTCCAAGATAAGTGGATCAAGTTATGATGCGGACAGTGAATCCTTAAGCAACGATCAATCTGAGGAATATGAGGGGGGCTATTTAAGGCCTTTGTATGCGCATCACCTACTACCTACAGAATCGATATATGTTATCAAAGAGATCCTTCCCAACATTGATCATCTAGGGGAAGAAGCAGTGCTATATTTCTTTGCAATGTCGCACTTGCGATATAATTATCCAATTTATCTAGATAGTGATGACAGCAATCAAGCATCCAGATTCATGGGGCCGCACTTGCTAGAGCGCCCCATAGGAGTAGGAGCAAATGATGGGTTTTGGTTTTCTGACAATGACGAAGAAGATAAGTTAGAGAGGGCCTATCTTGGTCCTCCTTATTTGCATTACCGTCATCAACCCATTGACATAGATGAGGTCTATTGATAGTTACATGTTGGTCCTTGTCTGAGAGAAAGACGGTTAAAATTGGATCAAATTTATTGGTTGGTTAATCCCCTTTCACCTTCCTACATGGATCTCTGTGAGCTAAATAATCATATTTTGCAGTCAGTGCATAGGGAGGATCTAGTTGTTCATAGTCCTCATATAGAAGACCCCTTTGTGCTTGTGCCATTAGAGCCAAATCGTGGGTATGAGGACTATGTAGATTATGTATAGGTTGGTCTGTGTCATCTTGGAGATCAATTCCATTCCATAAACATGGTCTCCATTGATTTGACCACTCCACTTCATAATATAGCATATCCATCCAAACCGTTTTATCTTAACAAAGATGCTATCGACTAGGATCGTGTTGATTCACCCATTGAGCCTAAATATTTCTTCCCTAATGAAGAAATTTTACAACCATTTCATTTTGCTCTAGGCTGTGCATACAATGTCTATCATGCCAAAAATGCTTCTAACACAGAACCTATCAACCCTATTGATGACATCCATTTGATTCCTATGCCTCATCAACTTGATTAGGGATCGCATATGTCAGTAGAGGAAACCTTTAAGGTGGATATCAATAACGATCCCACCAATGTAAAGAAGGTTAAATTTGGAGAGATTCTCACTCCAAATGAGTGGGCCACACTCATCCCTTTGCTAAAAGAGAGACCAAATTTGTTTTCTTGGACGTACAAGGATATGCCAGGTCTAGACCCAAAATTGGTTACGCATAACCTTTCACTAGATTTGACAAAGAAGTCGATCAAGCAAAAGCTTAGAAATATGCACCCAACAGTAGCCTTAATGGTGAAATATGAGCTACAAAATTTTTTGGATGTAGAATTTGTAATCTCCATCGACTATCCAGAATGGGTGTAAAATATGGTACCCGTGGGAAAACCCAATGGAAGAATCTGTATTTGCATGGATTTTAGAGACCTAAATAAGGCAACACTCAAATATTCATTTCCATTGCCCAATATTTATGCTCTCGTAGATGCAACTACAAGTCACGAAATGTTCTCCTTAATGGATGGTTTTTCTAGTTACAATAAAATCTGGATTAAACCTGAAGACCGGCATAAAATCATGTTTATAATTCCAGGGGGAATATTTTGCTATAAAGTTATGCCATTTGGCCTTAAAAATGTTGGTGCAAAATATTAGCAGGCCATGACATACATTTTTCATGACTATATGCATAAAATTCTATAAGATTATTTCGATGACTTGTTGGCCAAGTCATTGCTACAAGAAGAGCATGTAGAGGTCTTAAGGAAGGTCTTCGATCACCTGATAGAGAACAATGTCAAGTTGAATCCTAAGAAGTGTGTATTTGGCGTAACTTCTAGAAAACTACTAGGATTCATCATCTCTAAGCGAGGCATCAAAGTTGACCCAGTGAAGGTCAATTCTATCTTGTAAATGCATCCTTCCACCAATATTAAAGAGTTAAGAAGCCTTCAAGGCAAGGTAGCATCTATAAAGCGATTCATCACTCAGTTATCAGATAAACATCGACTCATGAATCGAATGCTACATAAGGGGGTCCCATTCAACTGGGATGAGGACTGTCAAGTAGCCTTTGCTGAAATAAAGCAATACCAGGTGACACCACTAGTGCTAGCTCCACCAATGCTAGAGGTGCCTTTTCTACTATATATATCAACAACTGACTTTACATTGGGAACCATGTTAGGCCAAAAGAATGTGCAAGGCAAAGAGCAGGCCATATATTACATTAGGTGAACCTTGGTAAGCTATGAGCTCGGGTATTCATAAGTGGAAAAATTATGTTTAGCAGTAGTGTTCACTACAAAGAAATTGTGACACTATATGTTAAGGCATACAACATATGTTATATCCAAATAAAATCCTTTGCAGTACATGATGAGTAATATTTATCATAATACGCGTACTGCGAAGTGGACCATGCTACTAACAGAATTTGATCTATAATTCATAAGCCAAAATTCCATTAAGTGACAAGTCATAGTGGATAAATTAGTTGAGGTACCACTGTTAAATAGTAGGCCTCTAACCATAGAGCTTTCGGACAATGCAGTCTTCACCATATCTGAAGCTCCTGAACCTAAAGAGCCAGAGAACAATGCTGATATGACTTTGTTCTTTGACGGTTCAAATTGTGAGCAAGGGGGTGGTGCAGGAATAGTGGTTTTCATGTCGCAAGGAGCTCCTATGCCCTTGTCATTTAAACTAGACTTTCCATGCACCAACAATAATGCTGAGTACGAAGCCCTACTGTTGGGCCTCCACACAACTGTCACCATGAATATTAAAATATTAAACATCTTTGATGACTTCATTCTCATAGTAAATCAAGTTATGGGGCTCTTCCAGTGTAGATATCCCATATTGAAAGCTTACAAGGATCTTTTTGCAATATATTTGGCTAAATTGGAATGGTACGACATCGAGGCAATCCCATAATTGTAAAATAGGTTCGCAGACACCATGGCCTCTTTGGGATCTTTAATCCCTCATAATCCATCTACTGATTTCACTACCATTCATGTTAAAACACTTTTGCACCCGGCTATGGAATGCGAAGCCTTTGATAATAGAATTTTAGTCAACATGATTAGCGTAGAACCAAAATTTGAATGGTTCTATAGAGCTAAATACTTTCTAAAGAAGGCACACTGGGGGTCACTAACCTCTCAGAGTCTGAAGGGGAGTGGTACCACCATTCACCATAAGGTTGTTTCCTAGTCTGCATTTGAAAAAGTAAATACACAAGAGGAGCAATTCATCTTAGCCATCAAAATTGAGGCTTATCAAAATTGGATGTCGTAAATCCATGACTTCCTGAATCTTGGTGTAATCTTAGAGGGATTATCGTGTGCCATGAAGCACACATTTAAACAGAAAGTGGCTAAATATGTCTTAATAGGAGACATCTTGTACCAATGAGGCTACAATGGAGTTCTCCTTTGTTTCTTAGAGTCCTAAGAGGCATCATGGGTAATTTTGTAGGCTCATGATGGTACGTGCGGTGGCCATTTCAACGGCATGGCCATTGTCAAGCGCATCCTTCGAATGGGCTACTATTGGCCCACTATGGAGAAGGAGTGCAATGTGTATGTCAAGAAATGCATAAAATGTCAGCATCATGCTAATCTTATGTACTTGCCATCGTAGGCCTTACAGCCCATCCAAGCGGCTTGGCCATTTTCTCAGTGGGGATTAGATCTTATAGGAAAGATCTCTCCTTCGTCATCAGGTCGGCATACATTTATAATCACGACTACTAAGTATTTCACAAAGTGGGTGCAAGCAATACCTTTAACAATGACAACTGGAGCTCGTATAGTAGAGTTTATATTAGATCATATCATAAGTCGTTTTGGGATTCCATTCAAAATAATATCGGATAATGGAACATCCTTCAAGAACAAAACTATGAGAGATTTGACATCTAAATATAGAATCAAACACAATTTTACAACTCCATACTATCCATAAGAAAACGGGCAGGCTAAAGCTTTAAATAAGATAGTGGTGGCCATATTGAAAAATATGGTCCAAGAAAACCACAAAGACTGGCATATCTAACTATCCCTTGCATTATGAGCTTATAGGACTAGTATTCGGATGCCCACTAGGGCAACGTTGTTCTCACTAGTATATGGCACTGAGGCCATTATGCCCTTGGAATTATAAATTCCAACGTTGTACATCACATTGAAAGAGTTCATCGATGATGACACCGCATGGCAAGCTTGACTATATCAACTTATGTTGCTTTATGAACATCGCGTGAATGCCCTAGAGCATCTTTGTGTTTATCAGGAGTGGCTAAAATGACCTTACAATATCAAAGTCCACCATAGAGACTTTGAAGTTGAATATCTTATCTTGAAAGAGAACAAACAGAACTCTAATTTTCCACCATATATGTGAGAAAAAATCATAGCTAATTAGCTAGGACACTATATCATATCTAAAAATATTGGTCCGGGTACCTATCGCCTAATGTCACTAGGAGGTGTTGAAGAGCCTGAACCTCTCAACATCATCCATCTTAAGGAGTTTTATGATTGAAGAGCATAGTAAAAAGCTCTGAGGGTTGTATGTAAGAGCACAGTTAAATTATTTCTATTTCTCTTATCACTCCTAATTCAACCTTAAAAATATTTCAAAAAAATAAATATTCAAACTAAACAACTTATCACTCCAACCAAACTTCAACTAAAAATAATTTCACAACTATATCTAAAAATAAACCTTATTACTCCAAAAAACTTAAATAAACTTATTTCTCCAAAAGAAGCAATAATATAAAGTAATTAATAATCTTCACTTATCTCTCCAATAATCAAATTAACTTTATAACCTTAGCTTATTGCTCCAAACATAAATAAACTTTATAAATTCAAAAACCTAACCTTAACTTTGTCACGTGTGAATTTTTTGACCTCACTGCATTTTCTTCATGCATGCATCTAACACTTTCAAACTTGCCTTGATGCTTATTTCAAGATTGCATGAGAGGATTACCTTTTACCACTTTTGTATTTGCATGAGAAATGAGGTGTTTCATATTCTAACACCCATATGTTGCACCAACAGCTTCAGTTGCCTTGCAGACATACCGCTTGAGTGCCACTTTTGTTGAATAACTTTCTCCTAAGGTGTTTTCAGTTAGTGCATCTAACTTAATCCAAAGATATTTTACTTTATGCAATTAACTCACTCCAAAGATGTTTTATTTGGCACACTTTATTGGCTTTTCTTAACGTTAGAAACTCTTTGCTTAATGTTTCACCTTCCTTCCCTATGCATTCACCTTTCTATGATTCAAATTCTCTCATAGGTCATTGATATTGTACATTCTAGAGTTTGATTTTGTGCTACAAAGCTTGATTATTTAGATGAGTATGTGGCTATGTTAGGATGTGCACATCACTTTGCTATTCTAATGAGGATGTGGTTATGTTCAGATGTTTGTATCACCTTGGTTGTGCTAAGTTTTTACTATTAGAGTGATGTACTATGTTATGCTACTATAAAATAGCTTCTTCCTCTTATTTTCTACTAGACCTACATCGTTCTACTTCATTGTAACCTTGTTGTTATAATTTTACTCCACTATCGATCTTCTAAATGGTATGCTTACTCTTTTCTTCCACTGCTTGACTGATGCTTTATTCTTTTCTATCCTTTGGTCTCCAAAATAATGTTGCTCTGTTTTTGCACCTATACAACTCCTCTAAGATTTAGATGACTCTCTGGTTGCAATATTTAAAACTTGGTTCTTCTTAATAACTAATTTCTCTATGCACTTGAATAACTTCTTTGGTTTCTAATAAACTATTGTATCTTCAATTACCGTTGTATTTTATCCTTCATATGGTTGCCTATATCATGCCTTCTTGTAACTTGAATCAAGGTCAATATGACCTGAGTCTTCAATGTCAAGGTCTCTCTTCAAGACCTAAAATAATTCCTTTATTTCAAGGTTTCTAAAACCTTATTCTTCAATGTCAAGAGTTGACTATATCCCTAAAATCCTTCTATCTTGGATATCAAGGGTTGGTTGTCCCTAAAATCATCAACTATCTTAAAATTGATATGCCTTACAATATAGATGAGTTTTTATCTTCACTGGCTATACTTCAACCATGGAAAGACTCTAGACTTTCTACTTACTATGATCTTACAATAGAGTCCAAATCTAACTCCATTTAAATTAGACAAACTCTAAATCAATTTTATCAAACAAGACAATTATTTTTTGTATGTAGTAAGAAAATACTCATAGTAGCTATGATATCACTAATGTTTTTTTAAGCCTTAATACTAACATAAAACTCACAAGTAAATTCCATAGGATCAGATATAATATAGCTACAATATAGTAAGATCAATATAATGATAAGGAACCCAGGTGTTGTAGGTGAGTTGGAGAGAAGAGGGAAATCCTCCAAAGGAGGTCCCAGGTTCGAATCTCCATCCTACCAAAAATATGAATTGGGTACCCAAAATCCAATTGATAATGTTGGTGCGGGCAGGGCTGGGTGCGACTCCTGGGTGACTTTTATTGTGTAGAACCCCCTGTTCATGCTCTCTCAGACCAAGGCAGCCCCGCAAGGGGTTTTTCACTTATATATATATATATATATATATATATATATATATATATATATATATATATATATATAATGATAAGAATGAAACTTATAGACTTAACAAGAGAGAGAACACAATCTATAGAATTCTATTATGTAAAATAACTTGTACATTTAAGTTATGGAGCTTTGAGTCCATAATATAGCTTTACAAAATGACCTTTGAATTTCTTATATTTCCACCTATCTAAAAGTCTCTTGATATTTTCTTATGACATATATCAAATGATGTAATATACTCTAACATCACCAACCAATACTAAGATTTCAAAACATAAGAAATACAAAGATTTTACAGATCAATAATGCACCCCATTGGTTTTCCTTAAGTATGTGGATTTTAAGATAAAGAAAATGTTATCCCCTACCTACTATAATGGCTATGTTTCCAATATAAATCTCATGGTCCAATAATGCATTCAAATAACAATCATATATGCAATGCATCTATATGAAGGGTATTTGTTTACCCTTGACCAATTGATGAACAAGTCATCCATAATTTCCTATTTTATTTTCTCTCAACTCTAGAGGTTATGCCATACCAATCCATCGATGAGAGTATTTGGTCCTGTAACCATATTTACATTAGCAGTACCATATTTCAAAAATAGTAATCAAAGCATAAAGTGCAACTACCCACTCTTATTGACATCATAAAATGAGACTATGCATTAGATATCCACACATCAATACATAAATCAATGTCAAGAATAAGTCCTACCAAGGAGGGCCATTACATACTCCCCCCTTGGAATAAATATAGTCTTATGTATTTCTTGTAAATAAGCATACACATATTTCATTCAAATAAATATGGGAATTTCTTTCTCATTTCTTCAACATCTTCCCAAGTTGCAAAATTTTTAGAATATTAGTCCCACTAGACCTTACATTGATCTAGGGTTTGTTTCCTCAACATCTTGGAATGAAACCCTAGAATATTTTCCTATCTCACCTCAATGGTTGAGGGATATATCATCCATAATTTAGAAATATTCCAAACATGATAAGGATTAACAACATATTTTCTAAGCAAGGATACATGGAAAGTATCATGGATCTTTGATAGGTTAGGAAGAAATACAAGCCTAATGGTTACTAGACTAATCTTATAAATGATCTCAAAAGGCCCAACATAATGAGGATTCAACTTAGTTGATTTGATGACACTTTTCATGGGCCTTACCCTCAAGAAAAATTTATCTCCCATAGATAATTCTCTTGATCATCTCCTTAGATCAGCATAGCTCTTCTAATAATTGGTTATTTCCTTGAGCATTAGCCAAATTGCTCTAAGATACTCCACCATGTCTTTTATAGTGTTTTATCCAATCACCACTCGATCCTTTAGATTATCCCATGATAAATGTGTTTTGCATCTCCTCTCATACAAGGCCTCAAACGAAGCCATTCCCAAGGATGCATGATATCCATTATTATATGCAAATTCAACAAGACGCAAAAAGTCTTCCCACTTAGACTTTTGATCCATGCAATACATGTGAAGCATGTCTTCCAAGAATTGGTTCACCCTCTCCATTTTCCCATCTATTTCTATATGGTAAGCAAAACTAATATTCAATTTAGTGCCCACTACATGATGAAGATCCTACCATAATTTTGATGTAAACCTAGAATATTTGTCTGATATGATCACCTTAGGAAAACCATGTAACCTAAAAATATTCTTGGAACACTTATTTGCCATAACTAGTGAATCATCCTTAATGTTTCCTACTATAAAATGTACAACATCAATCAACTTATCAACTACCATAAATATTGCATCATGTTGGTACCTAGTCTTAGGTAAACCCATAATAAAATCCATAGATATTACCTCCCATTTATAAGTGGGTATATCATGTGGGTATAATTTTCCTGCTAGATATTAATGTTATGCCTTAACCTTATGGTATTCCAATATCTACCAATAAAACTAGTGATATCGTATTTCATTCCTACCCAATAGAAAGTATTTTTCATGTTTTCATGCATCTTTGTGTACACCTAAAATACGTCATGTCGAGGGAGACTAATCATATGGACATGCTACAAGACCTTATGGAATATCTTGGACAGACTCCAAGATAGAGCAGTGGTTCTAACCACTCAAGTTGGGCTCCTTGGCCTATTTAGTTTGAACCGCAGCCCAGACCTATGGTCTACAGTCTGAACCACGGCTAAGGCCTACAGTTTATAGTCTGAACTGCAGCTGCAACCTGCGGTCTTAACTTAATTTAAGTTGGCCTTCATCTAAGCCAAATCATTTTGAATAGCCATTTGTTATAGAATACGGTGGTTAGAGGATGAAAGCTTCTAATCCAACTATCCTAACCACCCCTTCTTGATCTTGGCTTCTCCATGAAGCCACCCCTAGCCTTGGGACATCTTATAAATACCCCTTCAATTGATGGGAGAGATATATTACGAATTGATAGTGAAGCGTTTTTGAATTGATAATATACAGAGATAGAGGAGAAATTGATCAAGAGAGGAGCGAAGCCCTATTGAATTGCATACTGAATTCATTCATTGAGAGGGATACTTTGCTATTCAAACAAATATCAATTTGCCATGGATGCCCTAAAGACCTATGAGAGCCAAGAAATGCTAATTTGGGCAAACAGAGGCCCTATTCAATGATTCAACCACAAAACTTGTCATAGGACATCGAAGGTGACCCTTGAACATCAATTGGACAAGGATATCAAGCCCACAGTCCTTGAATTTGGAGGGCAAACCACTTGGTTGCTCACCGTGGATTTCAGTCATGGTTCACAATGCAGACCGCTAATCAGAGCTACGGTTTGCAACAGGGATAAAATATCTTTACTGTTTTCATCACAATCTGATTAGTTAAGTTATAATTAACATTTTAGCTTATCAATTGTTGTTTTAGAGATCTCTGACCGATAGATTTAGCGTTTAGAGTGATTTTGTCATGTTAGTGTAGAATATGCAAAAATGGTTTCTTTTTATGCTTTCATGCTCTATTTCATTTAATTAGACCATTCAATATGTGGTTGAAATAGTCTTTTATGCATTTCCATGAATCTTTATTAATTTGGCATAGTTTAGATGTGTTTGCATGTTTTCTTCATTATATGATTTTCATGGATTTTTCATGTTTTAATCCTTCAAAGGGCCTCATCACGAGAGGCTGCCTATTTGTATAACATTCTTGAGTTGTTTCTTGATCGTAGGAAATAGGTTCATAGGAGCTTCAATCACCAATTTCCTTCCTCAACGTGAAGAAGAGGGTCTACTCCACCCTAGGGTAGTTTGCAACTATTTGAAAAGGTATTTATAGTGCGCCTATCCCGTTGGGGGCTTTGGTAATTGTATTAAGAGTATCAACATTCTGGTGACCCTAAGAGGGGCAATATTGTAACCACATTTCATTGGCAAAATTAATAAAAAAAACACGTATTTTCATTGTCACATGCAATCTTGTTATTTTGTCATGCTTTCATGTTGATTTCATTAATGCAATAGTTAGGTGTACGCTTTTTGGTATGGGTCACTTTGAACCACCCGAATGAGCATAATATGGATAACTATGCACCTCTTGCATAATCGTTCTCCTTAATTCACTAGTTTTGGATATGACAATCATATCCTTGAGGCATAAAAGTTCATCTTTTATGTTGAAATCCTTCTCCTCATTATCTCTCTCAATTTTAACCTATATTTTATTGCAATACTAATATTGTAGCTACATTTCTTTGACTTTTTCCATCAAGTCTATATGACTCTAGGTTAATGTTTTTATGTGTCTTCTCCTACTCAAGGCATCTGCAATATTATTTTCTTTCCATTTGATATACTCAATACCAAAGTCATATTCTACTAAGAACTATAGCCATCTTCTTTATCTTGCATTTAGCATAGGCTAGGGAAAAATATACCTTAGACTTTGATGGTCTATTCTTAGCTCAAATGGTTTACCCAACAAATAGTACCTCCAAATATTTAGTGCGTACACAATTTCTACCAATTCTAGATCTTGTGTAGCATAATTTAACTTATGCTTCTTGAGTTTCCTAGACTCATATGCTACTGTAGTCTCATTTTGGGACACCCCATCCAAACCTTTTAAGGAAGCATCCATACACACTATAAAATTCCCAAGAGGATCTAGTGTCTTGAGAATCAGTATTGTAGTCAACTTATTCTTCAGAGTTTCAAAGGTGGTCTCACATTTATCCAACCATTTGAATCCTTTTTCCTTTATTTGAAGGTTGGTGATAGAGTAGGTAACCTTTAAATAATCCTTCACAAAATGCCTATGATAAACAATGAGCTCCATGAAGCTTCTTACTTAAGACACATTTGTCTATGCAAGCCAACTCAAAATAGCCTCAATTTTCTTAGGATCTAAAATAATTCCTTCTATAGATATGATATGCCCTAAATACTAAACTTATGAGACATAGAACTCACACTTAGACAACTTCCCATATAGTTGGTTTTTCCTCAATACCTCTAACACTAACCTTAAATATTGGTCACATTCCTCTTTGGTGTGAGAATATATTAAAAATACCAAAAAAAATTGATCTAGATATTTTCTGAACACATTGTTCATCAGATTCATAAAATTTATTGGTGCATTTATCAACCCAAATGGAAACACTGTGAACTCATAATATCCATATCTAGTCTTAAATATTATTTTATCATTATCCTCCTCTCAAATTCTCAACTAATGATATCCATATCTCAAATAAATATTTAAAAATATAGTGGCATCCTTTATCTAATCAAAGCTATCATCAATACTTGGAAAAGGATACTTATTCTTGATGGTCACCTTATTCAACATCCTATAATCAATGCACAATATCAAGGAACCATCCTTCATTTTCACATATAGTACTTGAGCACCCCAACGTGACACACTATGTTTAATGAAACCCTTTTCCAACAATTCTTCAAGTTGCACCTTTAACTCTTGCAACTTAATAAGGGTCATTCTATAATGTGTCCTTGTGATGGGTTTTGCCCTAGGCATTAGTTCAATGGTGAATTCAAGTTCATGTCGATATGGTTGGCCTAGTGGATCTTCTATAAATACAAACCTAAATTAATGCAAAATAGGGTATTTCTTAAATATTTCCTCAGTGCTACCCTTGTTATTTTTTTAGCAAGCCTAGAGAAGTTCTACACCACTCAAAATTCTCTACCTTGACCGACTTTGTAAGCATATCTAAAGGATTCGCTTTTGTGTCAATATTTTACAACAAGATCCTACCTTCTTCCACCATATTTCTTATACAGTGGTACTTGACATCATTGTGTTTCGTGCAATCATGGAATTTTGTATTCTTCATTAGATAAATAGCACTTTGGCTATCATAATGCAGCATAATTTTCTCTTGCATTACCTTGAAGTCACCCAACAGTTGCTCTAGCTAAATTACCTCTTTTTTGGCATGAGTTGCTATAATATATTCTACTTCAGTGGTTGATAAAGCTACAACAGACTACAACTTAGAAGCCTAACTCACTGCTCCACCAGCAAAAGTGAAGGTATATCGTGTAGTGGACTTTCTCCCATATTTATCTCCACCATAATCATAATCCATAAAACCTTTAACTTGAAAATATGTCGATCCAAATTAAATGGCAACATCTGAAGTGGCTCTTAAATATCTAAAAATCCACTTCACCGCATTCCAATGCTCCTTACAAGGATTTACCATGTATCGGTTTATTACTCCCACTTCTTGGGAAATATCTGGTCTGGTACTCACCATGGCATACATAAGGCATCCTACTACTGATG